>JBCGBO010000012.1:1200000-2400000 GCA_039657385.1 Citrus x changshan-huyou | reverse complement strand
CCCAAGTTCGTCCGCCGCAAAAATGCCCAAAAAACGGGTGGGCTATAGCCTTCGGGGGAGGGGCTGGCCAAGTTCGTCCGCCGGACTCGGAATGGGGCCAGACTTTGCGAGGGGCCTCCGTGAGCCAAAAATAGGCCGCGGGCACTGCGGCGCCCAAAAATAAGCGCCCGATGGTCCCGTCCCCAAGTTCGTCCGCCGCAAAAATGACCAAAAAATGGGTGGGCTATAGCCTTGGGGGGAGGGGCTGGCCAAGTTCGTCCGCCGGACTCGGAATGGGGCCAGACTTTGCGAGGGGCCTCCGTGTGCCAAAAATAGGCTGTGGGCACTGCCGCCCCCAAAAATAAGCGCCCGAAGGTCCCGTCCCCAAGTTCGTCCGCCGGAAAAATGCCCAAAAAACGGGTGGGCTATAGCCTTGGGGGGAGGGGCTGGCCTAGCTCGTTCGCCGGACTCGGAATGGGGCCAGACTTTGTGAGGGGCCTCCGTGTGCCAAAAATAGGCCGCGGGCACTGTGGCGCCCAAAAATAAGCGCCCGATGGTCCCGTCCCCAAGTTCGTCCGCCGCAAAAATGACCAAAAAATGGGTGGGCTATAGCCTTGGGGGGAGGGGCTGGCCAAGTTCGTCCGCCGGACTCGGAATGGGGCCAGACTTTGCGAGGGGCCTCCGTGTGCCAAAAATAGGCCGCGGGCACTGCCGTGCCCAAAAATAAGCGCCCGAAGGTCCCGTCCCCAAGTTCGTCCGCCGCAAAAATGCCCAAAAAACGGGTGGGCTATAGCCTTGGGGGGAGGGGCTGGCCAAGTTCGTCCGCCGGACTCCGAATGGGGCCAGACTTTGCGAGGGGCCTACGTGTGCCAAAAATAGGCTGTGGGCACTGCCGCCCCCAAAAATAAGCGCCCGAAGGTCCCGTCCCCAAGTTCGTCCGCCGGAAAAATGCCCAAAAAACGGGTGGGCTATAGCCTTGGGGGGAGGGGCTGGCCTAGCTCGTTCGCCGGACTCGGAATGGGGCCAGACTTTGCGAGGGGCCTCCGTGTGCGAAAAAAAGGCCTTGGGCACTGCCGCGCCCAAAAATAAGCGCCCGGAGGTCCCTTCCCCAAGTTCGTCCGCCGCAAAAATGCCCAAAAAACGGGTGGGCTATAGCCTTGGCGGGAGGGGCGGGCCAAGTTCGTCCGCCGGACTCGGAATTGGGCCAGACTTTGCGAGGGGCCTCCGTGTGCCAAAAATAGGCTGTGGGCACTGCCGCCCCCAAAAATAAGCGCCCGAAGGTCCCGTCCCCAAGTTCGTCCGCCGCAAAAATGCCCAAAAAACGGGTGGGCTATAGCCTTGGGGGGAGGGGCTGGCCTAGCTCGTTCGCCGGACTCGGAATGGGGCCAGACTTTGTGAGGGGCCTCCGTGTGCCAAAAATAGGCCGCGGGCACTGCTGCACCCGAAGGTCCCGTCCCCAAGTTCGTCCGCCACAAAAATGCCCAAAAAACGGGTGGGCTATAGCCTTGGGGAGGGGCTGGCCAAGTTCGTCCGCCAGAGTCGGAATGGGGCCAGACTTTGCGAGGGCCTCCGTGTGCCAAAAATAGGCCGCGGGCACTGCCGTGCCCAAAAATAAGCGCCCGAAGGTCCCGTCCCCAAGTTCGTCCGCCGCAAAAATGCCCAAAAAACGGGTGGGCTATAGCCTTGGGGGGAGGGGCTGGCCAAGTTCGTCCGCCGGACTCCGAATGGGGCCAGACTTTGCGAGGGGCCTCCGTGTGCCAAAAATAGGTCGCGGGCACTGCCGCGCCCAACAATAAGCACCCGAAGGTCCCGTCCCCAAGTTCGTCCCCCGCAAAAATGCCTAAAAATCGGGTGGGCCATAGCCTTGGGGGGAGGGGATGGCCCAGTTCGTCCGCCGGACTCGGAATAGGGCCAGACTTTGCGAGGGGCCTCCGTGTGCCAAAAATAGGCCGCGGGCACTGCTGCCCCCAAAAATAAGCACCCGAAGGTCCCGTCCCCAAGTTCGTCCGCCGCAAAAATGCCCAAAAAACGGGTGGGCTATAGCCTTGGGGGGAGGGGCTGGCCAAGTTCGTCCGCCGGACTCGGAATGGGGCCAGACTTTGCGAGGGGTCGCCGTGTGCCAAAAATAGGCCACAGGCACTGCCGTACCCAAAAATAAACGCCTGAAGGTCCCGTCCCCAAGTTCGTCCGCCGCAAAAATGCCCAAAAAACGGGTGGGCTACAGCCTTGGGGGGAGGGGCCGGCCAAGTTCGTCCGCCGGACTCAGAATGGGGCCAGACTTTGCGAGGGGCCTCCGTGTGCCAAAAATAGGCCGCGGGCACTGCCGTCCCCAAAAATAAGCGCCCGAAGGTCCCGTCCCCAAGTTCGTCCGCCGGAAAAATGCCCAAAAAACGGGTGGGCTATAGCCTTGGGGGGAGGAGCTGGCCAAGCTCGTTCGCCGGACTCGGAATGGGGCCAGACTTTGTGAGGGGCCTCCATGTGCCAAAAATTGGCCGCGGGCACTGCTGCACCCGAAGGTCCCGTCCCCAAGTTCGTCCGCCGCAAAAATGCCCAAAAAACGGGTGGGCTATAGCCTTGGGGAGGGGCTGGCAAAGTTCGTCCGCCAGAGTCGGAATGGGGCCAGACTTTGCGAGGGGCCTCCGTGTGCCAAAAATAGGCCGCGGGCACTGCCGTGCCCAAAAATAAGCCCCCGAAGGTCCCGTCCCCAAGTTCGTCCGCCGCAAAAATGCCCAAAAAACGGGTGGGCTATAGCCTTGGGGGGAGGGCTGGCCAAGTTCGTCCGCCGGACTCGGAATGGGGCCAGACTTTGCGAGGGGCCTCCGTGTGCCAAAAATAGGCCGCGGGCACGGCCGCACCCAAAAATAAGCGCCCGAAGGTCCCGTCCCCAAGTTCGTCCGGCGCAAAAATGCCCAAAAAACGGGTGGGCTATAGCCTTGGGGGGAGAGGCTGGCCAAGTTCGTCCGCCGGACTCGGAAGGGGGCCAGACTTTGCGAGCGGCCTCCGTGTGCCAAAAATAGGCCGCGGGCACCTCCGCGCCAAAAAATAAGCGCCCGAAGGTCCTGTCCCCAAGTTCGTCCGCTGCAAAAATTCCCAAAAAACGGGTGGGCTATAGCCTTGGGGGGAGGGGCTGGCCAAGTTCGTCCGCCGGACTCGGAATGGGGCCTGACTTTGTGATGGGCTTCCGTGTGCCAAAAATAGGCCGTGGGCACGGCCGCGCCCAACGGTCCCGTCCCCAAGTTCGTCCGCTGCAAAAATGCCCAAAAAACGGGCGGGCTATAGCCTTGGGGGGAGGGGCTGGCCAAGTTCGTCCGCCGGACTCGGAATGGGGCCAGACTTTGCGAGGGGCCTCCGTGTGCCAAAAATAGGCCGCGGGCACCTCCGCGCCAAAAAATAAGCGCCCGAAGGTCCCGTCCCCTAGTTCGTCCGCCGCAAAAATGCCCAAAAAACGGGTGGACTATGGCCTTGGGGGGAGGGGCTGGCCAAATTCGTCCGCCGGACTCGGAATGGGGCCAGACTTTGCGAGGGGCCTCCGTGTGCCAAAAATAGGCCGCGGGCACTACCGAGCCAAAAAATAAGCGCCCGAAGGTCCCGTCCCCAAGTTCGTCCGCCGCAAAAATGCCCAAAAAACGGGTGGGCTACAGCCTTGGGGGGAGGGGCCGGCCAAGTTCGTCCGCCGGACTCAGAATGGGGCCAGACTTTGCGAGGGGCCTCCGTGTGCCAAAAATAGGCCGCGGGCACTGCCGTGCCAAAAAAATAAGCACCCGAAGGTCCCGTCCCCAAGTTCGTCCGCGGCAAAAATGCCCAAAAAATGGGTGGGCTATAGCCTTGGGGGGAGGGGCTGGCCAAGTTCTTCCGCCGGACTCGGAATGGGCCCACACATTGCGAGGGGCCTCCGTGTGCCAAAAATAGGCCGCGGGCACTCCCGCGCCCAAAAATAAGTGCCCGAAGGTCCCGTCCCCAAGTTCGTCCGCCGCAAAAATGCCCAAAAAACGGGTGGGCTATAGCCTTGGGGGGAGGGGCTGGCCAAGTTCGTCCGCCGGACTCGGAATGGGGACAGACTTTGCGAGGGGCCTCCGTGTGCAAAAAATAGGCCGCGGGCACTGCTGCGCCCAACGGTCCTGTCCCCAAGTTCGTCCGCCGCAAAAATGACCACAAAATGGGTGGGCTATAGCCTTGGGGGGAGGGGCTGGCCAAGTTCGTCCCCCAGACTCGAAATGGGGCCAGACTTTACGAGGGGCCTCCGTGTGCCAAAAATAGGCCGCGGGCACTGCCGCACCCAAAAATAAGCCCCCGAAGGTCCCGTCCCCTAGTTCGTCCCCCGCAAAAATACCCAAAAAATGGGTGGGCTATAGCCTTGGGGGGAGGAGCTGGCCAAGTTCTTCCGCCGGACTCGGAATGGGGCCAGACTTTGCGAGGGGCCTCCGTGTGCCAAAAATAGGCCGGGGCACTGCCGCACCCAAAAATAAGCGCCCGAAGGTCCCGTCCCCAAGTTCGTCCGCCGCAAAAATGCCCAAAAAACGGGTGGGCTATAGCCTTGGGGGGAGGGGCTGGCCAAGTTCGTCCGCCGGACTCGGAATGGGGCCAGACTTTGCGAGGGGCCTCCGTGTGCCAAAAATAGGCCGCGGGCACTGCCGTGCCCAAAAATAAGCGCCCGAAGGTCCCGTCCCCAAGTTCGTCCGCCGCAAAAATTCCCAAACAACGGGTGGGCTATAGCCTTGGGGGGAGGGGCTGGCCAAGTTCGTCCGCCGGACTCGGAATGGTGCCAGACTTTGCGAGGGGCCTCCGTGTGCAAAAAATAGGCTGCGGGAATTGCTGCGCCCAAAGGTCCCGTCCGCAAGTTCGTCCGCCGCAAAAATGCCCAAAAAACGGGTGGGCTATAGCCTTGGGGGGAGGGGCTGGCCAACTTCGTCCGCCGGACTCCGAATGGGGCCAGACTTTGCGAGGGCCCACCGTGTGCCAAAAATAGGCCGCGGGCACTGCCGTACCCAAAAATAAGCACCCGAAGGTCCCGTCCCCAAGTTCGTCCGCCGAAAAAATGCCCAAAAAACGGGTCGGCTATAGCCTTGGGGGGAGGGGCTGGCCAAGTTCGTCCGCCGGACTCGGAATGGGGCCAGACTTTGCGAGGGGACTCCGTGTGCAAAAAATAGGCCGCGGGCACTGCCGCGCCCAAAAATAAGCGCCCGAAGGTCCCGTCCCCATGTTCGTCCGCCGCAAAAATGCCCAAAAAACGGGTGGGCTATAGCCTTGGGGGGAGGGGCTGGAAAAGTTCGTCTGCCGGACTCGCAATGGGGCCAGACTTTGCGAGGGCCCTCCGTGTGCCAAAAATAGACCGCGGGCACTGCCGTGCACAAAAATAAGCGACCGAAGGTCCCGTCCCCATGTTCGTCCACCGCAACAATGCCCAAAAAACGGGTGGGCTATAGCCTCGGGGGGAGGGGCTGGCCAAGTTCGTCCGCCGGACTCGGAATGGGGCCAGACTTTGCGAGGGGCCTCCGTGTGCCAAAAATAGGCCGCGGGCACTGGCGCGCCCAAAAATAAGTACCCGAAGGTCCCGTCCCCAAGTTCGTCCGCCGAAAAAATGCCCAAAAAACGGGTCGGCTATAGCCTTGGGGGGAGGGGCTGGCCAAGTTCGTCCGCCGGACTCGGAATGGGGCCAGACTTTGCGAGGGGACTCCGTGTGCAAAAAATAGGCCGCGGGCACGGCTGCGCCGAAAGGTCCCGTCGCCAAGTTCGTCCGCCGCAAAAATGCCCAAAAAACGGGTGGGCTATAGCCTTGGGGGGAGGGGCTGGCCAAGTTCGTCCGCCGGACTCGGAATGGGGACAAACTTTGCGAGGGGCCTCCATGTGCCAAAAATAGGCCGCGGGCACTGGCGCGCCCAAAAATAAGTACCCGAAGGTCCCGTCCCCAAGTTCGTCCGCCGCAACAATGCCCAAAAAACGTGTGGGCTATAGCCTCGGGGGGAGGGGCTGGCCAAGTTCGTCCGCCGGACTCGGAATGGGGCCAGACTTTGCGAGGGGACTCCGTGTGCAAAAAATAGGCTGCGGGCACTGCTGCACCGAATGGTCCCGTCCCCAAGTTCGTCCGCCGCAAAAATGCCCAAAAAACGGGTGGGCTATAGCCTTGGGGGGAGGGGCTGGCCAACTTCGTCCGCCGGACTAGGAATGGGGCCAGACTTTGCGAGGTGCCTCCGTGTGCCAAAAATAGGCCGCGGGCACTACCGTGACCAAAAATAAGTGCCCAAAAGTCCCGTCCCCAAGTTCGTCCGCAGCAAAAATGCCCAAAAAACGGGTGGGCTATAGCCTTGGGGGGAGGGGCTGGAAAAGTTCGTCTGCCGGACTCGCAATGGGGCCAGACTTTGCGAGGGCCCTCCGTGTGCCAAAAATAGACCGCGGGCACTGCCGTGCCCAAAAATAAGCGACCGAAGGTCCCGTCCCCATGTTCGTCCACCGCAACAATGCCCAAAAAACGGGTGGGCTATAGCCTCGGGGGGAGGGGCTGGCCAAGTTCGTCTGCCGGACTCGGAATGGGGCCAGACTTTGCGAGGGGCCTCCGTGTGCCAAAAATAGGCTACGGGCACTGCCACGCCCAAAAATAAGCGCCCGAATGTCCCGTCCCCATGTTCGTCGGCCGCAAAAATGCCCAAAAAATGGGTGGGCTATAGCCTTGGGGGGAGGGGCTGGCCAAGTTCGTCCGCCGGACTCGGAATGGGGCCAGACTTTGCGAGGGGCCTCCTTGTGCGAAAAATAGGCCGCGGTCACTGCCGCGCCCGAAGGTCCCGTCCCCAAGTTCGTCCGCCGCAAAAATGCCCAAAAAACGGGTGGGCTATAGCCTTGGGGGGAGGGGCTGGCCAAGTTCGTGCGCCGGACTCGAAATGGGGCCAGACTTTGCGAGGGGCCTCCGTGTGCCAAAAATAGGCCACGGGCACTGCCGCGCCCAAAAATAAGCGCCCGAAGGTCCCGTCCCCAAGTTCGTCCGCCGCAAAAATGCCCAAAAATCGGGTGGGCTATAGCCTTGGGGGGAGGGGATGGCCAATTTCGTCCGCCGGACTCGGAATGAGGCCAGACTTTGCGAGGGGCCTCCGTGTACGAAAAAAAGGCCGCGGGCACTGCCGCACCCGAAGGTCCCATCACCAAGTTCGTCCGCCGCAAAAATGCCCAAAAAACGGGTGGGCTATAGCCTTGGGGGGAGGGGCTGGCCAAGTTCGTCCACCGGACTCGGAACTGGGCCAGACTTTGCGGGGGGCCTCCGTGTGCCAAAAATAGTCCGCGGGCACTGCCGCACCCAAAAATAAGCGCCGGAAGGTCCCGTCCCCCAGTTCATCCGCGCAATAATGCCCAAAAAACGGGTGGGCTATAGCCTTGGGGGGAGGGGCTGGCCAAGTTCGTCCGCCGGACTCGGAATGGGGCCAGACTTTGCGAGGGGCCTCCGTGTGCCAAAAATAGGCCGCGGGCACTTCCGCGCCCAAAAATAAGCGACCGAAGGTCCCGTTCCCAAGTTCGGTGCCGCAAAAATGCCCAAAAAATGGGTGGGCTATAGCCTTGGGGGGAGGGGCTGGCCAAGTTAGTCCACCGGACTCGGAATGGGGCCAGACTTTGCGAGGGGCCTCCGTGTTCCAAAAATAGGCCGCGGGCACTGCCGCGCCCAAAAATAAGCGCCCGAAGGTCCCGTCCCCAAGTTCATCCGCCGCAAAAATGCCCAAAAAACGGGTGGGCTATAGCCTTGGGGGGAGGAGCTGGCCAAGTTCGTCCGCCGGACTCGGAATGGGGCCAGACTTTGCGAGGGGCCTCCGTGTGCCAAAAATAGGCCGCGGGCACTTCCGCGCCCAAAAATAAGCGACCGAAGGTCCCGTCCCCAAGTTCGGTGCCGCAAAAAAGCCCAAAAAATGGGTGGGCTATAGCCTTGGGGGGAGGGGCTGGCCAAGTTCGTCCGCCGGACTCGGAATGGGGCCAGACTTTGCGAGGGGCCTCCGTGTTCCAAAAATAGGCCGCGGGCACTGCCGCGCCCAAAAATAAGCGCCCGAAGGTCCCGTCCCCAAGTTCATCCGCCGCAAAAATGCCCAAAAAACGGGTGGGCTATAGCCTTGGGGGGAGGGGCTGGCCAACTTCGTCCGCGCGGACTAGGAATGGGGCCAGACTTTGCGAGGTGCCTCCGTGTGCCAAAAATAGGCCGCGGGCACTACCGTGACCAAAAATAAGTGCCCAAAAGTCCCGTCCCCAAGTTCGTCCGCAGCAAAAATGCCCAAAAAACGGGTGGGCTATAGCCTTGGGGGGAGGGGCTGGAAAAGTTCGTCTGCCGGACTCGCAATGGGGCCAGACTTTGCGAGGGCCCTCCGTGTGCCAAAAATAGACCGCGGGCACTGCCGTGCCCAAAAATAAGCGACCGAAGGTCCCGTCCCCATGTTCGTCCACCGCAACAATGCCCAAAAAACGGGTGGGCTATAGCCTCGGGGGGAGGGGCTGGCCAAGATCGTCCGCCGGACTCGGAATGGGGCCAGACTTTGCGAGGGGCCTCCGTGTGCCAAAAATAGGCTACGGGCACTGCCACGCCCAAAAATAAGCGCCCGAATGTCCCGTCCCCATGTTCGTCGGCCGCAAAAATGCCCAAAAAATGGGTGGGCTATAGCCTTGGGGGGAGGGGCTGGCCAAGTTCGTCCGCCGGACTCGGAATGGGGCCAGACTTTGCGAGGGGCCTCCTTGTGCGAAAAATAGGCCGCGGTCACTGCCGCGCCCGAAGGTCCCGTCCCCAAGTTCGTCCGCCGCAAAAATGCCCAAAAAACGGGTGGGCTATAGCCTTGGGGGGAGGGGCTGGCCAAGTTCGTGTGCCGGACTCGAAATGGGGCCAGACTTTGCGAGGGGCCTTCGTGTGCCAAAAATAGGCCACGGGCACTGCCGCGCCCAAAAATAAGCGCCCGAAGGTCCCGTCCCCAAGTTCGTCCGCCGCAAAAATGCCCAAAAATCGGGTGGGCTATAGCCTTGGGGGGAGGGGATGGCCAATTTCGTCCGCCGGACTCGGAATGAGGCCAGACTTTGCGAGGGGCCTCCGTGTACGAAAAAAAGGCCGCGGGCACTGCCGCACCCGAAGGTCCCATCACCAAGTTCGTCCGCCGCAAAAATGCCCAAAAAACGGGTGGGCTATAGCCTTGGGGGGAGGGGCTGGCCAAGTTCGTCCACCGGACTCGGAACTGGGCCAGACTTTGCGGGGGGCCTCCGTGAGCCAAAAATAGTCCGCGGGCACTGCCGCACCCAAAAATAAGCGCCGGAAGGTCCCGTCCCCCAGTTCATCCGCGCAATAATGCCCAAAAAACGGGTGGGCTATAGCCTTGGGGGGAGGGGCTGGCCAAGTTCGTCCGCCGGACTCGGAATGGGGCCAGACTTTGCGAGGGGCCTCCGTGTGCCAAAAATAGGCCGCGGGCACTTCCGCGCCCAAAAATAAGCGACCGAAGGTCCCGTTCCCAAGTTCGGTGCCGCAAAAATGCCCAAAAAATGGGTGGGCTATAGCCTTGGGGGGAGGGGCTGGCCAAGTTAGTCCACCGGACTCGGAATGGGGCCAGACTTTGCGAGGGGCCTCCGTGTTCCAAAAATAGGCCGCGGGCACTGCCGCGCCCAAAAATAAGCGCCCGAAGGTCCCGTCCCCAAGTTCATCCGCCGCAAAAATGCCCAAAAAACGGGTGGGCTATAGCCTTGGGGGGAGGAGCTGGCCAAGTTCGTCCGCCGGACTCGGAATGGGGCCAGACTTTGCGAGGGGCCTCCGTGTGCCAAAAATAGGCCGCGGGCACTTCCGCGCCCAAAAATAAGCGACCGAAGGTCCCGTCCCCAAGTTCGGTGCCGCAAAAAAGCCCAAAAAATGGGTGGGCTATAGCCTTGGGGGGAGGGGCTGGCCAAGTTCGTCCGCCGGACTCGGAATGGGGCCAGACTTTGCGAGGGGCCTCCGTGTTCCAAAAATAGGCCGCGGGCACTGCCGCGCCCAAAAATAAGCGCCCGAAGGTCCCGTCCCCAAGTTCATCCGCCGCAAAAATGCCCAAAAAACGGGTGGGCTATAGCCTTGGGGGGAGGAGCTGGCCAAGTTCGTCCGCCGGACTCGGAATGGGGCCAGACTTTGCGAGGGGCCTCCGTGTGCCAAAAATAGGCTGCGGGCACTTCCGCGCCCAAAAATAAGCGACCGAAGGTCCCGTCCCCAAGTTCGGTGCCGCAAAAATGCCCAAAAAATGGGTGGGCTATAGCCTTGGGGGGAGGGGATGGCCAAGTTCGTCCGCCGGACTCGGAATGGGGCCAGACTTTGCGAGGGGCCTCCGTGTGCCAAAATAGGCCGCGGGCACTGCCGCGCCCAAAAATAAGCGCCCGAAGGTCCCGTCCCCAAGTTCGTCCGCCGCAAACATGCCCAAAAAACGGGTGGGCTATAGCCTTGGGGGGAGGGGCTGGCCAAGTTCGTCCGCCGGACTCGGAATGGGGCCTGACTTTGCGAGGGGCCTCCGTGTACGAAAAAAAGGCCGCGGGCACTGCCGCACCCGAAGGTCCCATCACCAAGTTCGTCCGCCGCAAAAATGCCCAAAAAACAGGTGGGCTATAGCCTTGGGGGGAGGGGCTGGCCAAGTTCGTCCGCCGGACTCGGAACTGGGCCAGACTTTGCGGGGGGCCTCCGTGTGCCAAAAATAGTCCGCGGGCACTGCCGCGCACAAAGATAAGCGCCGGAAGGTCCCGTCCCCCAGTTCATCCGCGCAATAATGCCCAAAAAACGGGTGGGCTATAGCCTTGGGGGGAGGGGCTGGCCAAGTTCGTCCGCCGGACTCGGAATGGGGCCAGACTTTGCGAGGGGCCTCCGTGTGCCAAAAATAGGCCGCGGGCACTTCCGCGCCCAAAAATCAGCGACCGAAGGTCCCGTTCCCAAGTTCGGTGCCGCAAAAATGCCCAAAAAATGGGTGGGCTATAGCCTTGGGGGGAGGGGCTGGCCAAATTCGTCCGGCGGACTCGGAATGGGGCTAGACTTTGCGAGGGGCCTCCGTGTTCCAAAAATAGGCCGCGGGCACTGCCGCGCCCAAAAATAAGCGCCCGAAGGTCCCGTCCCCAAGTTCATCCGCCGCAAAAATGCCCAAAAAACGGGTGGGCTATAGCCTTGGGGGGAGGAGCTGGCCAAGTTCGTCCGCCGGACTCGGAATGGGGCCAGACTTTGCGAGGGGCCTCCGTGTGCCAAAAATAGGCCGCAGGCACTTCCGCGCCCAAAAATAAGCGACCGAAGGTCCCGTCCCCAAGTTCGGTGCCGCAAAAATGCCCAAAAAATGGGTGGGCTATAGCCTTGGGGGGAGGGGCTGGCCAAGTTCGTCCGCCGGACTCGGAATGGGGCCAGACGTTGCGAGGGGCCTCCGTGTGCCAAAAATAGGCTGCGGGCACTTCCGCGCCCAAAAATAAGCGACCGAAGGTCCCGTCCCCAAGTTCGTCCGCCGCAAAAATGCCCAAAAAACGGGTGGGCTATAGCCTTGGGGGGAGGGGCTGCCCAAGTTCGTCCGCCGGACTCGGAATGGGGCCAGACTTTGTGAGGGGCCTCCGTGTGCCAAAAATAGGCCGCGGGCACTGCCGTGCCCAAAAATAGGCGCCCGATGGTCGGGGCGCCAAAACCCCCCAGCGGAAAAAGACCAAAAAAATGGGTGGGCTATAGCCTTGGGGGAGGGGCTGGCCAAGTTCGTCCGCCGGACTCGGAATGGGGCCAGACTTTGCGAGGGGCCTCCGTGTTCCAGAAATAGGCCGCGGGCAATGCCGCACCCAAAAATAAGCGCCCGAAGGTCCCGTCCCCAAGTTCGTCCTCCGCAAAAATGCCCAAATAACGGGTGGGCTATAGCCTTGGGGGGAGGGGCTGGCCAAGTTCGTCCGCCGGACTCGGAATTAGGCCAGACTTTGTGAGGGGCTCCGTGTGCCAAAAATAGGCCACAGGCACTGCCGCACCCAAAAATAAGCGCCCGATGGTTGGGGCGCCAAAACCCCCCAGCGGAAAAAGACCAAAAAAACAGGTGGGCTATAGCCTTGCGGGAGGGGCTGGCCAAGTTCGTCCGCCGGACTCGGAATGGGGCCAAACTTTGCGAGGGGCCTCCGTGTGCCAAAAATAGGCCGCGGGCACTGCCGCGCCCAAAAATAAGCGCCCGAAAGTCCCGTCCCCAAGTTCGTCCGCCGCAAAAATGCCCAAAAAACGGGTGGGCTATAGCCTTGGGGAGAGGGGCTTGCCAACTTCGTCCGCCGGACTCGGAATGGGGCCAGACTTTGCGAGGGGCCTCCGTGAGCCAAAAATAGGCTGCGGGCACTGCCGCGCCCAAAAATAAGCTCCCGAAGGTCCCGTCCCCAAGTTCGTGCGCTGCAAAAATGCCAAAAAAACGGGTGGGCTATATCCTTGGGGGGAGGGGCTGGCCAAGTTCGTCCGGCGGACTCGGAATGTGGCCAGACTTTACGAGGGACCTCCGTGTGCCAAAATTAGGTCGCGGGCACTCCTGCGCCAAAAAATAAGCGCCCGAACGTCCCTTCACCAAGTTCGTCCGCCGCAAAAATGCCCAAAAAACGGGTGGGCTATAGCCTTGGGGGGAGGGGCTGGCCAAGTTCGTCCGCCGGACTCGGAACGGGGCCAGACATTGCGAGGGGCATCCGTGTGCCAAAAATAGGCCGCTGGCACTGCCGCGGCCAAAAATAAGCGCCCGAAGATCACGTCCCCAAGTTCGTCCGCCACAAAAATGCCCAAAAAATGGGTGGGTTATAGCCTTGGGGGGAGGGCCTGGCCAAGTTCGTCCGCCGGACTCGGAATGGGGCCAGACTTTGCGAGGGGCCTCCATGTGCCAAAAATAGTCCGCGGGCACTGCCGCGCCCAAAAATAAGCGCCGGAAGGTCCCGTCCCCCAGTTCATCCGCGCAATATTGCCCAAAAAACGGGTGGGCTATAGCCTTGGGGGGAGGGGCTGGCCAAGTTCGTCCGCCGGACTCGGAATGGGGCCAGACTTTGCGAGGGGCCTCCGTGTGCCAAAAATAGGCCACGGGGACTGCCCCGCCCAAAAATAAGCGCCCGAAGGTCCCGTCCCCAAGTTCGTCCGCCGCAAAAATGCCCAAAAAACGGGTGGGCTATAGCCTTGGGGGGAGGGGCTGCCCAAGTTCGTCCGCCGGACTCGGAATGGGGCCAGACTTTCCGAGGGGCCTCCGTGTGCCAAAAATAGGCCACGGGCACTGCCGCATCCAAAAATAAGCGCCCGAAGGTCGGGCCGCCAAAACCCCCCAGCGGAAAAAGGCCAAAAAAACGGGTGGGCTATAGCCTTGGGGGGAGGGGCTGGCCAAGTTCGTCCGCCGGACTCAGAATGGGGCCAGACTTTGCGATGGGCCTCCGTGTGCCAAAAATAGGCCACGGGCACTGCCGCGCCCAAAAATAAGCGCCCGAAGGTCCCGTCCCCAAGTTCGTCCGCCGTAAAAATGCCCAAAAAACGGGTGGGCTGTAGCCTTGGGGGCAGGGGCTGGCCAAGTTCGTCCGCCGGACTCGAAATGGGACCAGACTTTGCGAGGGGCCTCCGTGTGCAAAAAATAGGCCGCGGGGACTGCCGTGCCCAAAAATATGCGCCCGAAGGTCCCGTCCCCAAGTTCGTCCGCCGCAAAAATGCCCAAAAAACGGGTGGGCTATAGCTTTGGGGGGAGGGGCTGCCCAAGTTCGTCCGCCGGACTCGGAATGGGGCCAGACTTTGCGAGGGGCATCCGTGTGCCAAAAATAGACCGCTGGCATTGCCGCGCCCAAAAATAAGCGACCGAAGGTCCCGTTCCCAAGTTCGGTGCCGCAAAAATGCCCAAAAAATGGGTGGGCTATAGCCTTGGGGGGAGGGGCTGGCCAAGTTCGTCCGGCGGACTCGGAATGGGGCCAGACTTTGCGAGGGGCCTCCGTGTTCCAAAAATAGGCCGCGGGCACTGCCGCGCCCAAAAATAAGCGCCCGAAGGTCCCGTCCCCAAGTTCGTCCGCCGTAAAAATGCCCAAAAAACGGGTAGGCTGTAGCCTTGGGCGCAGGGGCTGGCCAAGTTCGTCCGCCGGACTCGAAATGGGACCAGACTTTGCGAGGGGCCTCCGTGTGCAAAAAATAGGCCGCGGGGACTGCCGTGCCCAAAAATATGCGCCCGAAGGTCCCGTCCCCAAGTTCGTCCGCCGCAAAAATGCCCAAAAAACGGGTGGGCTATAGCCTTGGGGGGAGGGCCTGGCCAAGTTCGTCCGCCGGACTCGGAATGGGGCCAGACTTTGCGAGGGGCATCCGTGTGCCAAAAATAGACCGCTGGCACTGCCGCGCCCAAAAATAAGCGCCCGAAGGTCCCGTCCCCAAGTTCGTCCGCCACAAAAATGCCCAAAAAACGGGTGGGTTATAGCCTTGGGGGGAGGGGCTGGCCAAGTTCGTCCGCCGGACTCGGAATGGGGCCAGACTTTGCGAGGGGCATCCGTGTGCCAAAAATAGACCGCTGGCACTGCCGCGCCCAAAAATAAGCGCCCGAAGGTCCCGTCCCCAAGTTCGTCCGCCACAAAAATGCCCAAAAAACGGGTGGGTTATAGCCTTGGGGGGAGGGCCTGGCCAAGTTCGTCCGCCGGACTCGGAATGGGGCCAGACTTTGCGAGGGGCCTCCGTGTGCCAAAAATAGTCTACGGGCACTGCCGCGCCCAAAAATAAGCGCCGGAAGGTCCCGTCCCCCAGTTCATCCGCGCAATAAAGCCCAAAAAACGGGTGGGCTATAGCCTTGGGGGGAGGGGCTGGCCAAGTTCGTCCGCCGGACTCGGAATGGGGCCAGACTTTGCGAGGGGCCTCCGTTTCCCAAAAATAGGCCACGGGGACTGCCGCGCCCAAAAATAAGCGCCCGAAGGTCCCGTCCCCAAGTTCGTCCGCCGCAAAAATGCCCAAAAAACGGGTGGTCTATAGCCTTGGGGGCAGGGGCTGGCCAAGTTCGTCTGCCGGACTCGAAATGGGACCAGACTTTGCGAGGGGCCTCCGTGTGCGAAAAATAGGCCGCGGGGACTGCCGCGCCCAAAAATCTGCGCCCGAAGGTCCCGTCCCCAAGTTCGTCCGCCGCAAAAATGCCCAAAAAACGGGTGGGCTATAGCCTTGGGGGGAGGGGCTGCCCAAGTTCGTCCGCCGGACTCGGAATGGGGCCAGACTTTGCGAGGGGCCTCCGTGTGCCAAAAATAGGCCACGGGCACTGCCGCGCCCAAAAATAAGCACCCGAAGGTCCCGTCCCCAAGTTCGTCCACCGTAAAAATGCCCAAAAAACGGGTGGGCTGTAGCCTTGGGGGCAGGGGCTGGCCAAGTTCGTCTGCCGGACTCGAAATGGGACCAGACTTTGCGAGGGGACTCCGTGTGCAAAAAATAGGCCGCGGGGACTGCCGCGCCCAAAAATCTGCGCCCGAAGGTCCTGTCCCCAAGTTCGTCCGCCGCAAAAATGCCCAAAAAACGGGTGGGATATAGCCTTGGGGGGAGGGGCTGCCCAAGTTCGTCCGCCGGACTCGGAATGGGGCCAGACTTTGCGAGGGGCCTCCGTGTGCCAAAAATAGGCCGCGGGCACTGCCGTGCCCAAAAATAGGCGCCCGATGGTCGGGGCGCCAAAACCCCCCAGCGGATAAAGACCAAAAAAACGGGTGGGCTATAGCCTTGCGGGAGGGGCTGGCCAAGTTCGTCCGCCGGACTCGGAATGGGGCCAAACTTTGCGAGGGGCCTCCGTGTTCCAAAAATAGGCCGCGGGCAATGCCGCACCCAAAAATAAGTGCCTGAAGGTCCCGTCCCCAAGTTCGTCCTCCGCAAAATTGCCCAAATAACGGGTGGGCTATAGCCTTGGGGGGAGGGGCTGGCCAAGTTCGTCCGCCGGACTCGGAATGGGGCCAGACTTTGCGAGGGGCCTCCGTGTGCCAAAAATAGGCCGCGGGCACTGCCGCGCCCAAAAATAAGCGCCCGAAGGTCGGGACGCCAAAACCCCCCAGCGGAAAAAGGCCAAAAAAACGGGTGGGCTATAGCCTTGGGGGAGGGGCTGGCCAAGTTCGTCCGCCGGACTCGGAATGGGGCCAGACTTTGCGAGGGGCCTCCGTGTTCCAAAATTTGGGCGGGGGCAATGCCATGCCCAAAAATAAGCGCCCGAAGGTCCCGTCCCCAAGTTCGTCCTCCGCAAAAATGCCCAAAAAACGGGTGGGCTATAACCTTGGGGGGAGGGGCTGGCCAAGTTCGTCCGCCGGACTCGGAATGGGGCCAGACTTTGCGAGGGGCCTCCGTGTGCCAAAAATAGGCCGCGGGCACTGCCGCACCCAAAAATAAGCGCCCGAAGGTCCCGTCCCCAAGTTCGTCCTCTGCAAAAATGCCCAAATAACGGGTGGGCTATAGCCTTGGGGGGAGGGGCTGGCCAAGTTCGTCCGCCAGACTCGGAATGGTGCCAGACGTTGCGAGGGGCCTCCGTGTGCCAAAAATAGGCCGCGGGTACTGCCGCACCCAAAAATAAGCGCCCGAAGGTCCCTCCCCATGTTCGTCCGCCGCAAAAATGCCCAAAAAACGGTTGGGCTATAGCCTTGGGGGGAGGGGCTGCCCAAGTTCGTCCGCCGGACTCGGAATGGGGCCAGACTTTCCGAGGGGCCTCCGTGTGCCAAAAATAGGCCACGGGCACTGCCGCGCCCAAAAATAATCGCCCGAAGGTCGGGCCGCCAAAACCCCCCAGCGGAAAAAGGCCAAAAAAACGGGTGTGCTATAGCCTTGGGGGGAGGGGCTGGCCAAGTTCGTCCGCCGGACTCGGAATGGGGCCAGACTTTGCGAGGGGCCTCTGTGTTCCAAAAATAGGCCGCGGGCAATGCCGCACCCAAAAATAAGCGCCCGAAGGTCCCACCCCAAGTTCGTCCGCCGGACTCGGAATGGGGCCAGACTTTGCGAGGGTCCTCCGTGTGCCAAAAATAGGCCGCGGACACTGCCGCGCCCAAAAATAAGTTCCCGAAGGTCCCGTCCCCAAGTTCGTCCTCCGCAAAAATGCCCAAAAAACGGGTGGGCTATAACCTTGGGGGGAGGGGCTGGCCAAGTTCTTCCGCCGGACTCGGAATGGGGCCAGACTTTGCGAGGGGCCTCCGTGTGCCAAAAATAGGCCACAGGCACTGCCGCGCCCAAAAAAAAGCGCCCGATGGTCGGGGCGCCAAAACCCCCCAGCGGAAAAAGACCAAAAAAACGGGTGGGCTATAGCCTTGGGGGTGGGGCTGGCCAAGTTCGTCCGCCGGACTCGGAATGGGGCCAGACTTTGCGAGGGGCCTCCGTGTTCCAAAAATAGGCCGCGGGCAATGCCGCACCCAAAAATAAGCGCCCGAAGGTCCCGTCCCCAAGTTCGTCCTCCGCAAAAATGCCCAAATAACGGGTGGGCTATAGCCTTGGGGGGAGGGGCTGGCCAAGTTCGTCCGCCGGACTCGGAATGGTGCCAGACGTTGCGAGGGGCCTCCGTGTGCCAAAAATAGGCCGCGGGCACTGCCGCACCCAAAAATAAGCGCCCGAAGGTCCCGTCCCCAAGTTCGTCCTCTGCAAAAATGCCCAAATAACGGGTGGGCTATAGCCTTGGGGGGAGGGGCTGGCCAAGTTCGTCCGCCGGACTCGGAATGGTGCCAGATGTTGCGAGGGTCTCCGTGTGCCAAAAATAGGCCGCGGGCACTGCCGCACCCAAAAATAAGCGCCCGAAGGTCCCTCCCCATGTTCGTCCGCCGCAAAAATGCCCAAAAAACGGTTGGGCTATAGCCTTGGGGGGAGGGGCTGCCCAAGTTCGTCCGCCGGACTCGGAATGGGGCCAGACTTTCCGAGGGGCCTCCGTGTTCCAAAAATAGGCCACGGGGACTGCCGCGTCCAAAAATAAGCGCCCGAAGGTCCCGTCCCCAAGTTCGTCCGCCGTAAAAATGCCCAAAAAACGGGTGGGCTGTAGCCTTGGGGGCAGGGGCTGGCCAAGTTCGTCTGCCGGACTCGAAATGGGACCAGACTTTGCGAGGGGCCTCCGTCTGCAAAAAATAGGCCACGGGGACTGCCGCGCCCAAAAATCTGCGCCCGAAGGTCCCGTCCCCAAGTTCATCCGCCGCAAAAATGCGCAAAAAACGGGTGGGCTATAGCCTTGGGGGGAGGGGCTGCCCAAGTTCGTCCGCCGGACACGGAATGGGGCCAGACTTTGCGAGGGGCCTCCGTGTGCCAAAAATAGGCCGCGGGCACTGACGCGCCCAAAAATAAGCGCCCGAAGTTCGGGCCGCGAAAACCCCCCAGCGGAAAAAGGCCAAAAAAATGGGTGGGCTATAGCCTTGGGGGAGGGGCTGGCCAAGATCGTCCGCCGGACTCGGAATGGGGCCAGACTTTGCGAGGGGCCTCCGTGTTCCAAAATTTGGCCGGGGGCAATGCCACGTCCAAAACTAAGCGCCCGACGGTCCCGTCCCCAAGTTCGTCCTCCGCAAAAATGCCCAAAAAACGGGTGGGCTATAACCTTGGGGGGAGGGGCTGGCCAAGTTCATCCGCCGGACTCGGAATGGGGCCAGACTTTGCGAGGGGCCTCCGTGTGCCAAAAATAGGCCACAGGCACTACCGCGCCCAAAAATAAGCGCCCGATGGTCGGGGCGCCAAAACCCCCCAGTGGAAAAAGACCAAAAAAACGGGTGGGCTATAGCCTTGGGGGAGGGGCTGGCCAAGTTCGTCCGCCGGACTCGGAATGGGGCCAGACTTTGCGAGGGGCCTCTGTGTTCCAAAAATAGGCCGCGGGCAATGCCGCACCCAAAAATAAGCGCCCGAAGGTCCCGTCCCCAAGTTCGTCCTCCGCAAAAATGCCCAAAAAACGGGTGGGCTATAACCTTGGGGGGAGGGGCTGGCCAAGTTCATCCGCCGGACTCGGAATGGGGCCAGACTTTGCGAGGGGCCTCCGTGTGCCAAAAATAGGCCACAGGCACTACCGCGCCCAAAAATAAGCGCCCGATGGTCGGGGCGCCAAAACCCCCCAGTGGAAAAAGACCAAAAAAACGGGTGGGCTATAGCCTTGGGGGAGGGGCTGGCCAAGTTCGTCCGCCGGACTCGGAATGGGGCCAGACTTTGCGAGGGGCCTCTGTGTTCCAAAAATAGGCCGCGGGCAATGCCGCACCCAAAAATAAGCGCCCGAAGGTCCCACCCCATGTTCGTCCGCCGCAAAAATGCCCAAAAAACGGGTGGGCTATAGCCTTGGGGGGAGGGGCTGGCCAAGTTCGTCCGCCGGACTCGGAATGGGGCCAGACTTTGCGAGGGGCCTCCGTTTGCCAAAAATAGACCGCGGGCACTGCCGCACCCAAAAATAAGCGCCCGAAGGTCCCACCCCATGTTCGTCCGCCGCAAAAATGCCCAAAAAACGGTTGGGCTATAGCCTTGGGGGGAGGGGCTGCCCAAGTTCGTTCGCCGGGCACGGAATGGGGCCAGACTTTGCGAGGGGCATTCGTGTGCCAAAAATAGGCCGCGGGCACTGCCGCGCCCAAAAATAAGCGCCCGAAGGTCGGGCCGCCAAAACCACCCAGCGGAAAAAGGCCAAAAAAACGGGTGGGCTATAGCCTTGGGGGAGGGGCTGGCCAAGTTCGTCCGCCGGACTCAGAATGGGGCCAGACTTTGCGAGGGGCCTCCGTGTTCCAAAATTTAGGCGGGGGCAATGCCAAGCCCAAAAATAAGCGCCCGAAGGTCCCGTCCCCAAGTTCGTCCTCCGCAAAAATGCCCAAAAAACGGGTGGGCTATAACCTTGGGGGGAGGGGCTGGCCAAGTTCATCCGCCGGACTCGGAATGGGGCCAGACTTTGCGAGGGGCCTCCGTGTGCCAAAAATAGGCCACAGGCACTGCCGCGCCCAAAAATAAGCGCCCGATGGTCGGGGCGCCAAAACCGCCCAGCGGAAAAAGACCAAAAAAACGGGTGGGCTATAGCCTTGGGGGAGGGGCTGGCCAAGTTCGTCCGCCGGACTCGGAATGGGGCCAGACTTTGCGAGGGGCCTCTGTGTTCCAAAAATAGGCCGCGGGCAATGCCGCACCCAAAAATAAGCGCCCGAAGGTCCCGTGCCCAAGTTCGTCCTCCGCAAAAATGCCCAAATAACGGGTGGGCTATAGCCTTGGGGGGAGGGGCTGGCCATGTTCGTCCGCCGGACTCGGAATGGGGCCAGACTTTGCGAGGGGCCTCCGTGTGCCAAAAATAGGCCGCGGGCACTGCCGCGTCCAAAAATAAGCGCCCGAAGGTCCCGTCCCCAAGTTCATCCGCCGCAAAAATGCCCAAAAAACGGGTGGGCTATAGCCTTGGGCGGAGGGGCTGGCCAAGTTCGTCCGCCGGAATCGGAATGGGGCCAGACTTTGCGAGGGGCCTCCGTGTGCCAAAAATAGGCCGCGGGGACTGTCGCGCCCAAAAATAAGCTCCCGAAGGTCGGGCCGCCAAAACCCCCCAGCGGAAAAAGGCCAAAAAAACGGGTGGGCTATAGCCTTGGGGGGAGGGGCTGGCCAAGTTCGTCCGCCGGACTCGGAATGGGGCCAGACTTTGCGAGGGGCCTCCGTGTGCCAAAAATAGGCCACGGGCACTGCCGCGCCCAAAAATAAGCGCCCGAAGGTCCCGTCCCCAAGTTCGTCCGCCGTAAAAATGCCCAAAAAACGGGTGGGCTGTAGCCTTGGGGGCAGGGGCTGGCCAAGTTCATCCGCCGGACTCGGAATGGAACCAGAGTTTGCGAGGGGCCTCCGTGTGCTAAAAATAGGCCGCGGGGACTGCCGCGCCCAAAAATATGCGCCCGAAGGTCCCGTCCCCACGTTCGTCCGCCGCAAAAATGCCCAAAAAACGGGTGGGCTATAGCCTTGGGGGGAGGGGCTGCCCAAGTTCGTCCGCCGGACTTGGAATGGGGCCAGACTTTGCGAGGGGCCTCCGTGTGCCAAAAATAGGCCGCGGGCACTGCCGTGCCCAAAAATAGGCGCCCGATGGTCGGGGCGCCAAAACCCCCCAGCGGAAAAAGACCAAAAATATGGGTGGGCTATAGCCTTGGGGGAGGGGCTGGCCAAGTTCGTCCGCCGGACTCGGAATGGGGCCAGACTTTGCGAGGGGCCTCCGTATTCCAGAAAAAGTCCGCGGGCAATGCCGCGCCCAAAAATAAGCGCCCGAAGGTCCCGTCCCCAAGTTCGTCCTCCGCAAAAATACCCAAATAATGGGTGGGCTATTGCCTTGGGGGGAGGGGCTGGCCAAGTTCGTCCGCCGGACTCGGAATGGGGCCAGACTTTGCGAGGGGCCTCCGTGTGCCAAAAATAGGCCGCGGGCACTGCCGCGCCCAAAAATAAGCGCCCGAAGGTCCCTCCCCATGTTCGTCCGCCGCAAAAATGCCCAAAAAACGATTGGGCTATAGCCTTGGGGGGAGGGCCTGCCCAAGTTCGTCCGCCGGACACGGAATGGGGCCAGACTTTGCGAGGGGCCTCCGCGTGCCAAGAATAGGCCGCGGGCACTGCCGCGCCCAAAAATAAGCGCCCGAAGGTCGGGCTGCCAAAACCCCCCAGCGGAAAAAGGCCAAAAAAACGGGTGGGCTATAGCCTTGGGGGAGGGGCTGGCCAAGTTCGTCGCCCGGACTCGGAATGGGGCCAGACTTTGCGAGGGGCCTCCGTGTTCCAAAATTTGGCAGTGGGCAATGCCACGCCCAAAAATAAGCGCCCGACGGTCCCGTCTCCAAGTTCGTCCTCCGCAAAAATGCCCAAAAAACGGGTGGGCTATAACCTTGGGGGGAGGGGCTGGCCAAGTTCATCCGCCGGACTCGGAATGGGGCCAGACTTTGTGAGGGGCCTCCGTGTGCCACAAATAGGTCACAAGCACTGCCGCGCCCAAAAATAAGCGCCCGATGGTCGGGGCGCCATAACCCCCCAGCGGAAAAAGACCAAAAAAACGGGTGGGCTATAGCCTTGGGGGAGGGGCTGGCCAAGTTCGTCCGCCGGACTCGGAATGGGGCCAGACTTTGCGAGGGGCCTCTGTGTTCCAAAAATAGGCCGCGGGCAATGCCGCACCCAAAAATAAGCGCCCGAAGGTCCCGTGCCCAAGTTCGTCCTCCGCAAAAATGCCCAAATAACGGGTGGGCTATAGCCTTTGGGGGAGGGGCTGGCCAAGTTCGTCCGCCGGACTCGGAATGGGGCCAGACTTTGCGAGGGGCCTCCGTGTGCAAAAAATAGGCCGCGGGCACTGCCATGCGCAAAAATAAGCGCCCGAAGGTCCCGTCCCCAAGTTCGTCCGCCGCAAAAATGCCAAAAAAACGGGTGGGCTATAGCCTTGGAGGGAGGGTCTGGCCAAGTTCGTCCGCCGGACTCGGAATGCGGCCAGACTTTGCGAGGGGCCTCCGTGTGGCAAAAATAGGAAGCGGCACTGCCGCGCCCAAAAATAAGCGCCCGATGGTCCCGTCCCCAAGTTCGTCCGCCGCAAAAATGCCCAAAAAACGGGTGGGCTATAGCCTTGGGGGGAGTGGCTGGCCAAGTTCGTCCGCCGGACTCGGAATGGGGCCAGACTTTGCCAGGGGCCTCCGTGTGCCATAAATAGGCCGCGGGCACTGCCGCGCCCAAAAATAAGCGCCCGACGGACCCGTCCCCAAGTTCGTCCGCCGCAAAAATCCCAAAAAATGGGTGGGCTATAGCCTTGGGGGGAGTGGCTGGCCAAGTTCGTCCGCCGGACTCGGAATGGGGCCAGACTTTGCCAGGGGCCTCCGTGTGCCATAAATAGGCCGCGGGCACTGCCGCGCCCAAAAATAAGCGCCCGACGGTCCCGTCCCCAAGTTCGTCCGCCGCAAAAATGCCCAAAAAATGGGTGGGCTATAGCCTTGGGGGGAGGGGCTGGCCAAGTTCGTCCGCCGGACTCGGAATGGGGCCAGACTTTGCGAGGGGCCTCCGTGTGCCAGAAATAGGCCGCGGGCACTGCCGCGCCCAAAAATAAGCGCCCGAAGGTCCCGTCCCCAAGTTCGTCCGCCGCAAAAATGCCCAAAAAACGGGTGGGCTATAGCCTTGGGGGGAGGGGCTGGCCAAGTTCATCCGCCGGACTAAGAATCGGGCCAGACTTTGCGAGGGGCCTCCGTGTACCAAAAATAGGCCGCGGGCAATGCCGCACCCAAAAATAAGCGCCCGAAGGTCCCACCCCATGTTCGTCCGCCGCAAAAATGCCCAAAAAACGGGTGGGCTATAGCCTTGGGGGGAGGGGCTGGCCAAGTTCGTCCGCCGGACTCGGAATGGGGCCAGACTTTGCGAGGGGCCTCCGTTTGCCAAAAATAGACCGCGGGCACTGCCGCACCCAAAAATAAGCGCCCGAAGGTCCCACCCCATGTTCGTCCGCCGCAAAAATGCCCAAAAAACGGTTGGGCTATAGCCTTGGGGGGAGGGGCTGCCCAAGTTCGTTCGCCGGGCACGGAATGGGGCCAGACTTTGCGAGGGGCATTCGTGTGCCAAAAATAGGCCGCGGGCACTGCCGCGCCCAAAAATAAGCGCCCGAAGGTCGGGCCGCCAAAACCACCCAGCGGAAAAAGGCCAAAAAAACGGGTGGGCTATAGCCTTGGGGGAGGGGCTGGCCAAGTTCGTCCGCCGGACTCAGAATGGGGCCAGACTTTGCGAGGGGCCTCCGTGTTCCAAAATTTAGGCGGGGGCAATGCCAAGCCCAAAAATAAGCGCCCGAAGGTCCCGTCCCCAAGTTCGTCCTCCGCAAAAATGCCCAAAAAACGGGTGGGCTATAACCTTGGGGGGAGGGGCTGGCCAAGTTCATCCGCCGGACTCGGAATGGGGCCAGACTTTGCGAGGGGCCTCCGTGTGCCAAAAATAGGCCACAGGCACTGCCGCGCCCAAAAATAAGCGCCCGATGGTCGGGGCGCCAAAACCGCCCAGCGGAAAAAGACCAAAAAAACGGGTGGGCTATAGCCTTGGGGGAGGGGCTGGCCAAGTTCGTCCGCCGGACTCGGAATGGGGCCAGACTTTGCGAGGGGCCTCTGTGTTCCAAAAATAGGCCGCGGGCAATGCCGCACCCAAAAATAAGCGCCCGAAGGTCCCGTGCCCAAGTTCGTCCTCCGCAAAAATGCCCAAATAACGGGTGGGCTATAGCCTTGGGGGGAGGGGCTGGCCATGTTCGTCCGCCGGACTCGGAATGGGGCCAGACTTTGCGAGGGGCCTCCGTGTGCCAAAAATAGGCCGCGGGCACTGCCGCGTCCAAAAATAAGCGCCCGAAGGTCCCGTCCCCAAGTTCATCCGCCGCAAAAATGCCCAAAAAACGGGTGGGCTATAGCCTTGGGCGGAGGGGCTGGCCAAGTTCGTCCGCCGGAATCGGAATGGGGCCAGACTTTGCGAGGGGCCTCCGTGTGCCAAAAATAGGCCGCGGGGACTGTCGCGCCCAAAAATAAGCTCCCGAAGGTCGGGCCGCCAAAACCCCCCAGCGGAAAAAGGCCAAAAAAACGGGTGGGCTATAGCCTTGGGGGGAGGGGCTGGCCAAGTTCGTCCGCCGGACTCGGAATGGGGCCAGACTTTGCGAGGGGCCTCCGTGTGCCAAAAATAGGCCACGGGCACTGCCGCGCCCAAAAATAAGCGCCCGAAGGTCCCGTCCCCAAGTTCGTCCGCCGTAAAAATGCCCAAAAAACGGGTGGGCTGTAGCCTTGGGGGCAGGGGCTGGCCAAGTTCATCCGCCGGACTCGGAATGGAACCAGAGTTTGCGAGGGGCCTCCGTGTGCTAAAAATAGGCCGCGGGGACTGCCGCGCCCAAAAATATGCGCCCGAAGGTCCCGTCCCCACGTTCGTCCGCCGCAAAAATGCCCAAAAAACGGGTGGGCTATAGCCTTGGGGGGAGGGGCTGCCCAAGTTCGTCCGCCGGACTTGGAATGGGGCCAGACTTTGCGAGGGGCCTCCGTGTGCCAAAAATAGGCCGCGGGCACTGCCGTGCCCAAAAATAGGCGCCCGATGGTCGGGGCGCCAAAACCCCCCAGCGGAAAAAGACCAAAAATATGGGTGGGCTATAGCCTTGGGGGAGGGGCTGGCCAAGTTCGTCCGCCGGACTCGGAATGGGGCCAGACTTTGCGAGGGGCCTCCGTATTCCAGAAAAAGTCCGCGGGCAATGCCGCGCCCAAAAATAAGCGCCCGAAGGTCCCGTCCCCAAGTTCGTCCTCCGCAAAAATACCCAAATAATGGGTGGGCTATTGCCTTGGGGGGAGGGGCTGGCCAAGTTCGTCCGCCGGACTCGGAATGGGGCCAGACTTTGCGAGGGGCCTCCGTGTGCCAAAAATAGGCCGCGGGCACTGCCGCGCCCAAAAATAAGCGCCCGAAGGTCCCTCCCCATGTTCGTCCGCCGCAAAAATGCCCAAAAAACGATTGGGCTATAGCCTTGGGGGGAGGGCCTGCCCAAGTTCGTCCGCCGGACACGGAATGGGGCCAGACTTTGCGAGGGGCCTCCGCGTGCCAAGAATAGGCCGCGGGCACTGCCGCGCCCAAAAATAAGCGCCCGAAGGTCGGGCTGCCAAAACCCCCCAGCGGAAAAAGGCCAAAAAAACGGGTGGGCTATAGCCTTGGGGGAGGGGCTGGCCAAGTTCGTCGCCCGGACTCGGAATGGGGCCAGACTTTGCGAGGGGCCTCCGTGTTCCAAAATTTGGCAGTGGGCAATGCCACGCCCAAAAATAAGCGCCCGACGGTCCCGTCTCCAAGTTCGTCCTCCGCAAAAATGCCCAAAAAACGGGTGGGCTATAACCTTGGGGGGAGGGGCTGGCCAAGTTCATCCGCCGGACTCGGAATGGGGCCAGACTTTGTGAGGGGCCTCCGTGTGCCACAAATAGGTCACAAGCACTGCCGCGCCCAAAAATAAGCGCCCGATGGTCGGGGCGCCATAACCCCCCAGCGGAAAAAGACCAAAAAAACGGGTGGGCTATAGCCTTGGGGGAGGGGCTGGCCAAGTTCGTCCGCCGGACTCGGAATGGGGCCAGACTTTGCGAGGGGCCTCTGTGTTCCAAAAATAGGCCGCGGGCAATGCCGCACCCAAAAATAAGCGCCCGAAGGTCCCGTGCCCAAGTTCGTCCTCCGCAAAAATGCCCAAATAACGGGTGGGCTATAGCCTTTGGGGGAGGGGCTGGCCAAGTTCGTCCGCCGGACTCGGAATGGGGCCAGACTTTGCGAGGGGCCTCCGTGTGCAAAAAATAGGCCGCGGGCACTGCCATGCGCAAAAATAAGCGCCCGAAGGTCCCGTCCCCAAGTTCGTCCGCCGCAAAAATGCCAAAAAAACGGGTGGGCTATAGCCTTGGAGGGAGGGTCTGGCCAAGTTCGTCCGCCGGACTCGGAATGCGGCCAGACTTTGCGAGGGGCCTCCGTGTGGCAAAAATAGGAAGCGGCACTGCCGCGCCCAAAAATAAGCGCCCGATGGTCCCGTCCCCAAGTTCGTCCGCCGCAAAAATGCCCAAAAAACGGGTGGGCTATAGCCTTGGGGGGAGTGGCTGGCCAAGTTCGTCCGCCGGACTCGGAATGGGGCCAGACTTTGCCAGGGGCCTCCGTGTGCCATAAATAGGCCGCGGGCACTGCCGCGCCCAAAAATAAGCGCCCGACGGACCCGTCCCCAAGTTCGTCCGCCGCAAAAATCCCAAAAAATGGGTGGGCTATAGCCTTGGGGGGAGTGGCTGGCCAAGTTCGTCCGCCGGACTCGGAATGGGGCCAGACTTTGCCAGGGGCCTCCGTGTGCCATAAATAGGCCGCGGGCACTGCCGCGCCCAAAAATAAGCGCCCGACGGTCCCGTCCCCAAGTTCGTCCGCCGCAAAAATGCCCAAAAAATGGGTGGGCTATAGCCTTGGGGGGAGGGGCTGGCCAAGTTCGTCCGCCGGACTCGGAATGGGGCCAGACTTTGCGAGGGGCCTCCGTGTGCCAGAAATAGGCCGCGGGCACTGCCGCGCCCAAAAATAAGCGCCCGAAGGTCCCGTCCCCAAGTTCGTCCGCCGCAAAAATGCCCAAAAAACGGGTGGGCTATAGCCTTGGGGGGAGGGGCTGGCCAAGTTCATCCGCCGGACTAAGAATCGGGCCAGACTTTGCGAGGGGCCTCCGTGTACCAAAAATAGGCCGCGGGCACTGCCGCGCCCAAAAATAGGCGCCCGAAGGTCCCGTCCCCAAGTTCGTCCGCCGCAAAAATGCACAAAAAACGGGTGGGCTGTAGCCTTTGGGGGAGGGGCTGGCCAAGTTCGTCCGCCGGACTCGGAATGGGGCCAGACTTTGCGAGGGGCCTCCGTGTGCAAAAAATAGGCCGCGGGCACTGCCATGCGCAAAAATAAGCGCCCGAAGGTCCCGTCCCCAAGTTCGTCCGCCGCAAAAATGCCAAAAAAACGGGTGGGCTATAGCCTTGGAGGAAGGGGCTGGCCAAGTTCGTCCGCCGGACTCGGAATGCGGCCAGACTTTGCGAGGGGCCTCCGTGTGGCAAAAATAGGAAGCGGGCACTGCCGCGCCCAAAAATAAGCGCCCGACGGTCCTGTCCCCAAGTTCGTCCGCCGCAAAAATGCCCAAAAAACGGGTGGGCTATAGCCTTGGGGGGAGTGGCTGGCCAAGTTCGTCCGCCGGACTCGGAATGGGGCCAGACTTTGCCAGGGGCCTCCGTGAGCCATAAATAGGCCGCGGGCACTGCCGCGCCCAAAAATAAGCGCCCGACGGACCCGTCCCCAAGTTCGTCCGCCGCAAAAATGCCCAAAAAACGGGTGGGCTATAACCTTGGGGGGAGGGTTTGGCCACGTTCGTCCGCCGGACTCGGAATGGGGCCAGACATTGCGAGGGGCCTCCGTGTACCAAAAATAGGCCATGGCCACTGCCGCGCCCAAAAATAAGCGCCCGAAGGTCCCGTCCCCAAGTTCGTCCGCCGCAAAAATGCCCAAAAAACGGGTGGGCTATAGACTTGGGGGGAGGGGCTGGCCAAGTTCGTCCGCCGGACTCGGAATGGGGCAAGACTTTGCGAGGGGCCTCCGTGTGCCAAAAATAAGGAGCGGACACTGCCGCGTCCAAAAAAAAGCGCCCGACGGTCCCGTCCCCAAGTTCGTCCGCCGCAAAAATGCCCAAAAAACGGGTGGGCTATAGCCTTGGGGGGAGGGGCTGGCCAAGTTCGTCCGCCGGACTCGGAATGGGGCCAGACTTTGCGATGGGCCTCCGTGTGCAAAAAATAGGCCGCGGGCACTGCCATGCGCAAAAATAAGCGCCCGAAGGTCCCGTCCCCAAGTTCGTCCGCCGAAAAAATGCCCAAAAAACGGGTGGGCTTTAGCCTTGGGGGGAGTGGCTGGCCAAGTTCGTCCGCCGGACTCGGAATGGGGCCAGACTTTGCCAGGGGCCTCCGTGTGCCATAAATAGGCCGCAGGAACTGCCGCGCCCAAAAATATGCACCCGAAGGTCCCGTCCCCATGTTCGTCCACCGCAAAACTGCCCAAAAAATGGGTGGGCTATAGCCTTGGGGGGAGGGGCTGGCCAAGTTCGTCCGCCGGACTCGGAATGGGGCCAGACTTTGCGAGGGGCCTCCGTGTGCCAAAAATAGGCCGCGGGCACTGCCGCACCCAAAAATAAGCGCCCGAAGGTCCCGTCCCCAAGTTCGTTCGCCGCAAAAATGCCCAAAAAACGGGTGGGCTATAGCCTTGGGGGGAGGGGCTGGCCAAGTTCGTCCGCCGGACTCGGAATGGGGCCAGACTTTGCAAGGGGCCTCCGTATGTCAAAAATAGGCCGCGGGCACTGCCGCACCCGAAGATCCCGTCCCCAAGTTCGTCCGCCGCAAAAATGCCCAAAAAACGGGTGGGCTATAACCTTGGGGGGAGGGGCTGGCCAAGTTCGTCCGCCGGACTCGGAATGGGGCCAGACTTTGCGAGGGGCCTTCGTGTGCCAAAAATAGGCCGCGGGCACTGCCGCGCCCAAAAATAGGCGCCCGAAGGTCCCGTCCCCAAGTTCGTCCGCCGCAAAAATGCACAAAAAACGGGTGGGCTGTAGCCTTTGGGGGAGGGGCTGGCCAAGTTCGTCCGCCGGACTCGGAATGGGGCCAGACTTTGTGAGGGGCCTCTGTGTGACAAAAATAGGCTGCGGGCACTGCCGCGCCCAAAAATAAGCACCCGAAGGTCCCGTCCCCAAGTTCGTCCGCCGCAAAAATGAACAAAAAACGGGTGGGCTATAGCCTTGGCGGGAGGGGCTGGCCAAGTTCGTCCGCCGGACTCGGAATGGGGCCAGACTTTGCGAGGGGCCTCTGTGTGCCAAAAATAGGCCGCGGGCACTGCCGCGCCCGATGGTCCCGACCCCAAGTTAGTCCGCCGCAAAAATGCCCAAAAAACGGGTGGGCTATAGCCTTGGGGGGAGGGGCTGGCCAAGTTCGTCTGCCGGACTCGGAATGGGGCCAGACTTTGCGAGGGGCCTTCGTGTGCCAACAATAGGCCGCGGGCACTGCCTCGCCCAAAAATAAGCGCCCGACGGTCCCGTCCCCAAGTTCGTCCGCCGCAAAAATGCCCAAAAAATGGGTGGGCTATAGCCTTGGGGGGAGGGGCTGGCCAAGTTCTTCCGCCGGACTAGGAATGGGGCCAGACTTTGTGAGGGGCCTCCGTGTGCGAAAAATAGGCTACGGACACAGCCGCGCCCAAAAATAAGCGTCCGAATGTCCCGTCCCCAAGTTCGTCCGCCGCAAAAATGCCCAAAAAATGGGTGGGCTATAGCCTTGGGGGGAGGGGCTGGCCAAGTTCGTCCGCCGGACTCGGAATGGGGCCAGACTTTGCGAGGGTCCTCCGTGTGCCAAAAATAGGCCGCGGACACTGCCTTGCCTAATAATAAGCACCCGACGGTCCCGTCCCCAAGTTCGTCCGCCGCAAAAATGCCCAAAAAACGGGTGGGCTATAACCTTGGGGGGAGGGTTTGGCCAAGTTCGTCCGCCGGACTCGGAATGAGGCCAGAAATTGCGAGGGGCCTCCGTGTACCAAAAATAGGCCGCGGGCACTGCCGCGTCCAAAAATAAGCGCCCGAAGGTCCCGTCCCCAAGTTCGTCCGCCGCAAAAATGCCCAAAAAACGGGTGGGCTATAGCCTTGGGGGGAGGGGCTGGCCAAGTTCGTCCGCCGGACTCGGAATGGGGCCAGACTTTGCGAGGGGCCTCCGTGTGGCAAAAATAGGAAGCGGGCACTGCCGCGCCCAAAAATAAGCGCCCGACGGTCCTGTCCCCAAGTTCGTCCGCCGTAAAAATGCCCAAAAAACGGGTGGGCTATAGCCTTTGGGGGAGGGGCTGGCCAAGTTCGTCCGCCGGACTCGGAATGGGGCCAGACTTTGCGAGGGGCCTCCGTGTGCCAAAAATAGGCCGCGGGCACTGCCGCGCCCAAAAATAAGCGCCCGAAGGTCCCGTCCCCATGTTCGTCCGCCGCAAAAATGCCCAAAAAACGGGTGGGCTATAGCCTTTGGGGGAGGGGCTGGCCAAGTTCGTGCGCCGGACTCGGAATGGGGCCAGACTTTGCGAGGGGCCTCCGTGTGCCAAAAATAGGACGCGGGCACTGCCGCGCCCAAAAATAAGCGCCCGAAGGTCCCGTCCCCATGTTCGCCCGCCGCAAAAATGCCCAAAAAACGGGTGGGCTATAGCCTTGGGGGGAGGGGCTGGCCAAGTTCGTCCGCCGGACTCGGAATGGGGCCAGACTTTGCGAGGGGCCTCCGTGTGGCAAAAATAGGAAGCGGGCACTGCCGCGCCCAAAAATAAGCGCCCGACGGTCCCGTCCCCAAGTTCGTCCGCCGCAAAAATGCCCAAAAAACGGGTGGGCTATAGCCTTTGGGGGAGGGGCTGGCCAAGTTCGTCCGCCGGACTCGGAATGGGGCCAGACTTTGCGAGGGGCCTCCGTGTGGCAAAAATAGGAAGCGGGCACTGCCGCGCCCAAAAATAAGCGCCCGACGGTCCCATCCCCAAGTTCGTCCGCCGCAAAAATGCCCAAAAAACGGGTGGGCTATAGCCTTGGGGGGAGGGGCTGGCCAAGTTCGTCCGCCGGACTCGGAATGGGGCCAGACTTTGCGAGGGGCCTCCGTATGTCAAAAATAGGCCGCGGGCACTGCCGCACCCGAAGATCCCGTCCCCAAGTTCGTCCGCCGCAAAAATGCCCAAAAAACGGGTGGGCTATAACCTTGGGGGGAGGGGCTGGCCAAGTTCGTCCGCCGGACTCGGAATGGGGCCAGACTTTGCGAGGGGCCTTCGTGTGCCAAAAATAGGCCGCGGGCACTGCCGCGCCCAAAAATAAGCGCCCGACGGTCCCATCCCCAAGTTCATCCGCCGCAAACATGCCCAAAAAACAGGTGGGCTATAACCTTGGGGGGAGTGTTTGGCCAAGTTCGTCCGCCGGACTCGGAATGGGGCCAGACATTGCGAGGAGCCTCCGTGTGCCAAAAACAGGCCGCGGGCACTGCCGCGCCCAAAAATAAGCGCCCGAAGGTCCCGTCCCCAAGTTCGTCCGCCGCAAAAATGCCCAAAAAACGGGTGGGCTATAGCCTTGGGGGGAGGGGCTGGCCAAGTTCGTCCGCCGGACTCGGAATGGGGCCAGACTTTGCGAGGGGCCTCCGTGTGCCAAAAATAGGCCGCGGGCACTGCCGCACCCAAAAATAAGCGCCCGAAGGTCCCGTCCCCAAGTTCGTCCGCCGCAAAAATGCCCAAAAAACGGGTGGGCTATAGCCTTGGGGGGAGGGGCTGGCCAAGTTCGTCCGCCGGACTCGGAATGGGGCCAGACTTTGCGAGGGGCCTCCGTATGCCAAAAATAGGCCGCGGGCACTGTCGCGCCCGAAGATCCCGTCCCCAAGTTCGTCCGCCGCAAAAATGCCCAAAAAACGGGTGGGCTATAACCTTGGGGGGAGGGGCTGGCCAAGTTCGTCCGCCGGACTCGGAATGGGGCCAGACTTTGCGAGGGGCCTCCATGTGCCAAAAATAGGCCACGGGCACTGCCGCGCCCAAAAATAAGCGCCCGAAGGTCCCATCCCCAAGTTCATCCGCCGCAAAAATGCCCAAAAAACAGGTGGGCTATAACCTTGGGGGGAGGGTTTGGCCAAGTTCGTCCGCCGGACTCGGAATGGGGCCAGACATTGCGAGGGGCCTCCGTGCACCAAAAATAGGCCGCGGGCACTGCCGCGCCCAAAAATAAGCGCCCAAAGGTCCCGTCCCCAAGTTCGTCCGCCGCAAAAATGCCCAAAAACCGGGTGGGCTATAACCTTGGGGGGAGGGGCTGGCCAAGTTCGTCCGCCGGACTCGGAATGGGGCCAGACTTTGCGAGGGGCATCCGTATACCAAAAATAGGCCGCGGGCACTGCCGCACCCAAAGATCCCATCCCCAAGTTCCTGCGCCGCAAAAATGCCCAAAAAACGGGTGGGCTATAACCTTGGGGGGAGGGTTTGGCCAAGTTCGTCCGCCGGACTCGGAATGGGGCCAGACATTGCGAGGGGCCTCCGCGTACCAAAAATAGGCCATGGACACTGCCGCGCCCAAAAATAAGCGCCCGAAGGTCCCATCCCCAAGTTCGTCCGCCGCAAAAATGCCCAAAAAACGGGTGGGCTATAGCCTTGGCGGTAGGGGCTGGCCAAGTTCATCCGCCGGACTCGGAATGGGGACAGACTTTGCGAGGGGCCTCCGTGTGCCAAAAATAGGCCGCGGGCACAGTCGCACCCTAAAATAAGTGCCAAAAGGTCCCGTCCCCAAGTTCGTCCGCCGCAAAAATGCCCAAAAAACGGGTGGGCTATAGCCTTGGGGGGAGGGGCTGGCCAAGTTCGTCCGCCGGACTCGGAATGTGGCCCGACTTTGCGAGGGGCCTCCATGTGCCAAAAATAGGCCGCGGACACTGCCTTGCCTAATAATTAGCTCCCGAAGATCCCGTCCCCAAGTTCGGCCGCAGCAAAAATGCCCAAAAAATGGGTGGGCTATAGCCTTGGGGGGACGGGCTGGCCAAGTTCGTCTGCCGGACTCGGAATGGGGCCAGACTTTGCGAGGGGCCTCCGTGTGCCAAAAATAGGCCGCGGGCACAGCCGTACCCTAAAATAAGCGCCCGAAGGTCCCGTCCCCAAGTTCGTCCGCCGCAAAAATGCCCAAAAAACGGGTGGGCTATAGCCTTGGGGGGAGGGGCTGGCCAAGTTCGTCCGCCGGACTCGGAATGGGGCCAAACTTTGCGAGGGGCCTCCGTGTCCCAAAATCAGGCCGCGGGCACTGCCGTGCCCAAAAATAAGCACCCGAAGGTCCCGTCCCCAAGTTCGACTGCCGCAAAAATGCTCAAAAAACGGGTGGGCTATAGCCTTGGGCGGAGGGGCTGGCCAAGTTAGTCCGCCGGACTCGTAATGGGGCCAGACTTTGCGAGGGGCCTCCGTGTGCCAAAAATAGGCCGCGGGCACTGCCGCGCGCAAAAATAAGCGCCCGAAGGTCCCGTCCCCAAGTTCATCCGCCGTAAAAATGCCCAAAAAACGGGTGGGCTATAACCTTGGGGGGAGGGGCTAGCCAAGTTCGTCCGCCGGACTCGGAATGGGGCCAGACTTTGCGAGGGGCCTCCGTGTGCCAAAAATAGGCCGCGGGCACAGCCGTACCCTAAAATAAGCGCCCGAAGGTCCCGTCCCCAAGTTCGTCCGCCGCAAAAATGCCCAAAAAATGGGTGGGCTATAGCCTTGCGGGGAGAGGCTGGCCAAGTTCGTCCGCCGGACTCGGAATGGGGCCAGACTTTGCGAGGGGCCTCAGTGTGCCAAAAATAGGCCGCGGGCACTGCCGCGCCCAAAAATAAGTGCCTGAAGGTCCCATCCCCAAGTTCGTCCGCCGCAAAAATGCCCAAAACACAGGTGGGCTATAGCCTTGGGGGGAGGGGCTGGCCAAGTTCGTCCGCCGGACTCGGAATGGGGCCAGACTGTGCGAGGGGCATCCGTGTGCCAAAAATAGGCCGCGGGCACAGCCGCGCCCAAAAATAAGCGCCCGAAGGTCCCGTACCCAAGTTCGTCCGCCGCAAAAATGCCCAAAAAACGGGTGGGCTATAGCCTTGGGCGGAGGGGCTGGCCAAGTTCGTCCGCCGGACTCGGAATGGGGCCAGACTTTGCGAGGGGCCTCCGTGTGCAAAAAAGAGGTGGCGGACACTGCCGCGCCCAAAAATAAGCGGCCGAAGGTCCCGTCCCCAAGTTCGTCCGCCGCAAAAATGCCCAAAAAACGGGTGGGCTATACCTTGGGCGGAGGGGCTGGCCAAGTTCGTCCGCCGGACTCGGAATGGGGCCAGACTTTACGAGGGGTCTCCGTGTGCCAGAAATAGGCCTCGGGCACTGCCGCGCCCCAAAATAAGCGCCCGAAGGTCCCGTCCCCAAGTTCGTCCGCCGCAAAAATGCCCTAGAAACGGGTGGCCTATAGCCTTGGGGGGAGGGGCTGGCCAAGTTCGTCCGCCGGACTCGGAATGGGGCCAGACTTTGCGAGGGGCCTCCGTGTGCCAAAAATAAGACGTGGGCACTGCCGGGCCAAAAAATAAGCGCCTGAAGGTCCCGTCCCCAAGTTCGTCCGCCGCAAAAAGGCCTAAAAAACGGGTGGGCTATAGCCTTGGGGGGAGGGGCGGGCCAAGTTTGTCCGCCTGACTCGGAACGGGGCCAGACTTTGCGAGAGGCCTCCGTGTGCCAAAAATAGGCCACAGGCACTGCCGGGCACAAAAATAAGCGCCCGAAAGTCCCGTCCCCAAGTTCGTCCGCCGCAAAAATGCCCAAAAAACGGGTGGGCTATAGCCTTGGGGGCAGGGGCTGGCCAAGTTCGTCCGCCCGACTCGGAATGGGGCCAGACTTTGCGAGGGGCCTCCGGGTACCAAAAATAGGCCGCGGGCACTACCGCGCCCAAAAATCAGCGCCCGAAGGTCCCGTCCCCAAGTTCGACCGCCGCAAAAATGCCCAAAAAATGGGTGGGCTATAGCCTTGGGGGGAGGGGCTGGCCAAGTTCGTCCGCCGGACTTGGAATGGGGCCAGACTTTCCGAGGGGCCTCCGTGTGCCAAAAATAGGCTGCGGGCACTGCCGCGCCCAAAAATAAGAGCCCGAAGGACCCGTCCACAAGTTCGTCCGCCGCAAAAATGCCCAAGAAACGGGTGGCCTATAGCCTTGGGGTGAGGGGCTGGCCAAGTTCGTCCGCCGGACTCGGAATGGGGCCAGACTTTGCGACGGGCCTCCGTGTGCGAAAAATAGGCTGCGGGCACTGCCGTACCCAAAAATAAGTGCCCGAAGGTCCCGTCCCCAAATTAGTCCGCCGCAAAAATGCTCGAAAAACGGGTGGGCTATAGCCTTGGGGGGAGGGGCTGGCCAAGTTCGTCCACCGGACTCGGAATGGGGCCAGACTTTGCGAGGGGCCTCCGTGTGCCAAAAATAGGCCGCGGGCACTGCCGCGGCCGAGGGTCCCATCCCCAAGTTCGTCCGCCGCAAAAATGCCCAAAAAACGGGTGGGCTATAGCCTTGGGGGGAGGGGCTGGCCAAGTTCGTCCGCCGGACTCGGAATGGGGCCAGACTTTGCGAGGGGCCTCCGTGTGCCAAAAATAAGCCGTGAGCACTGCCGCGCCCAAAAATATGCGCCTGAAGGTCCCGTCCCCAAGTTCGTCCGCCGCAAAAATGCCAAAAAAACGGGTGGGCTATAGCCTTGGGGGGAGGGGCTGGCCAAGTTCGTCCGCCGGACTCGGAATGGGGCCAGACTTTACGAGGGGCCTCCGTGTGCCAAAACTAGGCCGTAGACACTGCCGCGCATAAAAATAAGCGCCCGAAGGTCCCGTCCCCAAGTTCGTCCGCCGCAAAAATGCCCAAAAAACTGGTGGGCTATAGGCTTGGGGGGAGGGGCTGGCCAAGTTCGTCCGCCGGACTCGGAATGGGGCCAGACTTTGCCAGGGGCCTCTGTGTGCCAAAACTAGGCCGCAGACACTGCCGCGCATAAAAATAAGCGCCCGAAGGTCCCGTCCCCAAGTTCGTCCGCCGCAAAAATGCCCAAAAAACTGGTGGGCTATAGGCTTGGGGGGAGCGGCTGGCCAAGTTCGTCCGCCGGACTCGGAATGGGGCCAGACTTTGCGAGGGGCCTCCGTGTACCAAAAATAGGCCACGGGCACTGCCGCGCCCCAAAATAAGCGCCCGATGGTCCCATTCCCAAGTTCGTCCGCCGCAAAAATGCCCAAAAAACGTGTGGGCTATAGCCTTGGGGGGAGGGGCTGGCCAAGTTCGTCCGCCGGACTCGGAATGGGGCCAGACTTTGCGACGGGCCTCCGTGTGCGAAAAATAGGCCGCCGGCACTGCCGTGCCCAAAAATAAGTTCCCGAAGGTCCCGTCCCCAAATTCGTCCGCCGCAAAAATGCTCGAAAAACGGGTGGGCTATAGCCTTGGGGGGAGGGGCTGGCCAAGTTCGTCCGCCGGACTCGGAATGGGGCCAGACTTTGCGAGGGGCCTCCGTGTGCCAAAAATAGGCCGCGGGCACTGCCGCGGCCGAGGGTCCCATCCCCAAGTTCGTCCGCCGCAAAAATGCCCAAAAAACGGGTGGGCTATAGCCTTGGGGGGAGGGGCTGGCCAAGTTCGTCCGCCGGACTCGGAATGGGGCCAGACTTTGCGAGGGGCCTCCGTGTGCCAAAACTAGGCCGCAGACACTGCCGCGCATAAAAATAAGCGCCCGAAGGTCCCGTCCCCAAGTTCGTCCGCCGCAAAAATGCCCAAAAAACGTGTGGGCTATAGCCTTGGGGGGAGGGGCTGGCCAAGTTAGTCCGCCGGACTCGTAATGGGGCCAGACTTTGCGAGGGGCCTCCGTGTGCCAAAAATAGGCCGCGGGCACTGCCGCGCGCAAAAATAAGCGCCCGAAGGTCCCGTCCCCAAGTTCGTCCGCCGTAAAAATGCCCAAAAAACGGGTGGGCTATAACCTTGGGGGGAGGGGCTGGCCAAGTTCGTCCGCCGGACTCGGAATGGGGCCAGACTTTGCGAGGGGCCTCCGTGTGCCAAAAATAGGCCGCGGGCACAGCCGTACCCTAAAATAAGCGCCCGAAGGTCCCGTCCCCAAGTTCGTCCGCCGCAAAAATGACCAAAAAATGGGTGGGCTATAGCCTTGGGGGGAGGGGCTGGCCAAGTTCGTCCGCCGGACTCGGAATGCGGCCAGACTTTGCGAGGGGCCTCCGTTTGCCAAAAATAGGCCGCGGACACTGCCTTGCCTAATAATTAGCGCCCGAAGGTCCCGTCCCCAAGTTCGGCCGCAGCAAAAATGTCCAAAAAATGGGTGGGCTATAGCCTTGGGCGGAGGGGCTGGTCAAGTTCGTCCGCCGGACTCGGAATGGGGCCAGACATTGCGAGGGGCTTCCGTGTGCCAAAAATAGGCCGCGGGTACTGCCGCGCCCGAAGGTCCCCTCCCCAAGTTCGTCCGCCACAAAAATGCTTGAAAAACGGGTGGGCTATAGCCTTGGGAGGAGGGGCTGGCCAAGTTCGTCCGCCGGACTCGCAATGGGGCCAGACTTTGTGAGGGGCCTCCATGTGACAAAAATAGGCCGGGGCACTGCCGCGCCCAAAAATAAGTGCCCGAAGGTCCCGTCCCCGAGTTCGTCCGCCGCAAAAATGCTTGAAAAACGGGTGGGCTATAGCCTTGGGGGGAGGGGCTGGCCAAGTTCGTCCACCGGACTCGGAATGGGGCCAGACTTTACGAGGGGCCTCCGTGTGCCAAAAATAGGCCGCGGGCACTGCCGCGGCCGAGGGTCCCGTCCCCAAGTTTGTCCGCCGCAAAAATGCCCAAAAAACGGGTGGGCTATAGCCTTGGGGGGAGGGGCTGGCCAAGTTCGTCCGCCGGACTCGGAATGGGGCCAGACTTTGCGAGGGGCCTCCGTGTACCAAAAATAGGCCGCGGGCACTGCCGCGCCCAAAAATAAGCGCCCGAAGGTCCCGTCCCCAAGTTCGTCCGCCGCAAAAAGGCCTAAAAAACGGGTGGGCTATAGCCTTGGGCGGAGGGGCGGGCCAAGTTCGTCCGCCTGACTCGGAACGGGGCCAGACTTTGCGAGAGGCCTCCGTGTGCCAATAATAGGCCACAGGCACTGCCGGGCCCAAAAATAAGCGCCCGAAAGTCCCGTCCCCAAGTTCGTCCGCCGCAAAAATGCCCAAAAAATGGGTGGGCTATAGCCTTGGGGGCAGGGGCAGGCCAAGTTCGTCCGCCGGACTCGGAATGGGGCCAGACTTTGCGAGGGGCCTCCGGGTACCAAAAATAGGCCGCGGGCACTGCCGCGCCCAAAAATAAGCGCCCGAAGGTCCCGTCCCCAAGTTCGACCGCCGCAAAAATGCCCAAAAAATGGGTGGGCTATAGCCTTGGGGGGAGGGGCTGGCCAAGTTCGTCCGCCGGACTTGGAATGGGGCCAGACTTTCCGAGGGGCCTCCGTGTGCCAAAAATAGGCTGCGGGCACTGCCGCGCCCAAAAATAAGAGCCCGAAGGACCCGTCCACAAGTTCGGCCGCCGCAAAAATGCCCAAAAAACGGGTGGGCTATAGCCTTGGGGGGAGGGGCTGGCCAAGTTCTTCCGCCGGACTCGGAATGGGGCCAGACTTTGCGAGGGGCCTCCGTGTGCCAAAAATAAGCCGTGGACACTGCCACGCCCAAAAATAAGCGCCTGAAGGTCCCGTCCCCTAGTTCGTCCGCCACAAAAAGGCCTAAAAAACGGGTGGGCTATAGCCTTGGGGGGAGTGGCTGGCCAAGTTCGTCCGCCGGACTCGGAATGGGGCCAGACTTTGCGAGGGGCCTCCGTGTGCCAAAAATAGGGCCCGGGCACTGCCGCATCAAAAAATAAGCGCCTGAAGGCCCCGTTCCCAAGTTCGACCGACGCAAAAATGCCCAAAAAACGGGTGGTCTATAGCCTTGGGGAGAGGGGCTGGCCAAGTTCGTCCGCCGGACTCGGAATGGGGCCAGACTTTGCGAGGGGCCTCCATGTGCCAAACATAGGCCGCGGGCACTGCCGCGCCCAAAAATAAGCCCCCGAAGGTCCCGTCCCCAAGTTCGTCCGCCGCAAAAATGCCCAAAAAACGGGTGGGCTATAGCCTTGGGGGGAGGGGCTGGCCAAGTTCGTCCGCCGGACTCGGAATGGGGCCAGACTTTGCGAGGGGCCTCCGTGTGCCAAAACTAGGCCGCAGACACTGCCGCGCATAAAAATAAGCGCCCGAAGGTCCCGTCCCCAAGTTCGTCCGCCGCAAAAATGCCCAAAAAACTGGTGGGCTATAGCCTTGGGGGGAGGGGCTGGCCAAGTTCGTCCGCCGGACTCGGAATGGGGCCAGACTTTGCGAGGGGCCTCCGTGTGCCAAAAATAGGCCACGGGCACTGCCGCGCCCAAAAATAAGCGCCCGATGGTCCCATTCCCAAGTTCGTCCGCCGCAAAAATGCCCAAAAAACGTGTGGGCTATAGCCTTGGGGGGAGGGGCTGACCAAGTTCGTCCGCCGGACTCGGAATGGGGCCAGACTTTGTGAGGGGTCTCCGTGTGCCAAACATAGGGCGCGGGCTCTGCCGCGCCCAAAAATAAGCGCCAGAAGGTCCCGTCCCCAAGTTTGTCCGCTGCAAAAATGCCCAAAAAACGGGTGGGCTATAGCCTTGGGGGGAGGGGCTGGCCAAGTTCGGCCACTGGACTCGGAATGGAGCCAGACTTTGCGAGGGGCCTCCGTGTGCCAAACATAGGCCGCGGGCACTGCCAGGCCCAAAAATAAGCGCCCGAAGGTCCCGTCCCCAAGTTCGTCCGCCGCAAAAATGCCCAAAAAACGGGTGGGCTATAGCCTTGGGGGGAGGGGCTGGCCAAGTTCGTCCGCCGGACTCAGACTGGGGCCAGACTTTGCAAGGGACCTCCATGTGCCAAAAATAGTCCGCGGCCATTGCCGTGCCCGAAGGTCCCGTCCCCAAGTTCGTCCGCCGCAAAAATGCCCAAAAAACGGGTGGGCTATAGCCTTGGGGGGAGATGCTGGCCAAGTTCGTCCGCCGGACTCGTAATGTGGCCAGACTTTGCGAGGGGCCTCCGTGTACCAAAAGTAGGCCGCGGGCACTGCCGCGCCCAAAAATAAGCACCCAAAGGTCCCGTCCCCAAGTTCGGCCGCCGCAAAAATGCCCAAAAAACGGGTGGGCTATAGCCTTGGGGGGAGGGGCTGGCCAAGTTCGTCTGCCGGACTCGGAATGGGGCCCGACTTTCCGAGGGGCCTCCGTGTGCCAAAAATTGGCCGCGGGCACTGCCGCGTCCAAAAATAAGCGCCCGAAGGTCCAGTCCCAAAGTTCGTCAGCCGCAAAAATGCCCAAAAAACGGATGGGCTATAGCCTTGGGGGGAGGGGCTGGCCAAGTTCGTCCGCCGGACTCGGAATGGGGCCAGACTTTGCGAGGGGCCTCCGTGAGTCAAAAATAGGCCTTTTTCACTGCCGCGCGCAAAAATAAGCGCCCGAAGGTCCCGTCCCCAAGTTCGTCCACCGCAAAAATGCCCAAAAAACAGGTGGCCTATATTCTTGGGGGGAGGGGCTGGCCAAGTTCGTCCGCCGGACTCGGAAGGGGGCCAGACTTTGCGAGGGGCCTCCGTGTGCCAAAAATAGGCCTCGGGCACTGCCGCGCCCAAAAATAAGCACCCAAAGATCCCGTCCCCAAGTTCGTCCGCCGCAAAAATGCCCAAAAATCGGGTGGGCCATAGCCTTGGGGGGAAGCGCTGGCCAAATTCGTCCGCCGGACTCGGAATGGGGTCAGACTTTGCGAGGGGCCTCCGTGTGCCAAAAATAGGCCGCGGGCACTGCCGCGCCCAAAAATAACCGCCCGAAGGTCCCGTCCCCAAGTTCGTGCGCCGTAAAAATGACCAAATAACGGGTGGGCTATAGCCTTGGGGGGAGGGGCTGGCCAAGTTCGTCCGCCGGACTCGGAATGGGGCCAGACTTTGCGAGGGGCCTCCGTGAGTCAAAAATAGGCCTTTTTCACTGCCGCGCCCAAAAATAAGCGCCCGAAGGTCCCGTCCCCAAGTTCGTCCACCGCAAAAATGCCCAAAAAACAGGTGGCCTATATTCTTGGGGGGAGGGGCTGGCCAAGTTCGTCCGCCGGACTCGGAATGGGGCCCCACTTTGCGAGGGGCCTCCGTGTTCCAAAAATAGGCCGCAGGCACTGCCCTGCCCAAAATTAAACGCCCGAAGGTCCCGTCCCCAAGTTCGGCCGCCGCAAAAATGCCCAAAAAACGGGTGGGCTATAGCCTTGGGGGGAGGGGCTGGCCAAGTTCGTCCGCCGGACTCGGAATGGGGCCCGACTTTCCGAGGGGCCTCCGTGTGCCAAAAATTGGCCGCTGGCACTGCCGCGCCCAAAAATAAGCGCCCGAAGGTCCGGTCCCAAAGTTCGTCCGCCGCAAAAATGCCCAAAAAATGGATGGGCTATACCCTTGGGGGGAGGGGCTGGCCAAGTTCGTCCGCCGGACTCGGAATGGGGCCAGACTTTGCGAGGGGCCTCCGTGAGTCAAAAATAGGCCTTTGGCACTGCCGCGCGCAAAAATAAGCGCCCGAAGGTCCCGTCCCCAAGTTCGTCCACTGCAAAAATGCCCAAAAAACGGGTGGGCTATAGTCTTGGGGGAAGGGGCTGGCCAAGTTCGTCCGCCAGACTCGGAAGGGGGCCAGACTTTGCGAGGGGCCTCCGTGTGCCAAAAATAGGCTGCGCGCCCAAAAATAAGCACCCGAAGGTCCCGTCCCCTAGTTCGTCCGCCGCAAAAATGCCCAAAAAACGGGTGGGCTATAGCCTTGGGGGGAGATGCTGGCCAAGTTCGTCCGCCGGACTCGTAATGTGGCCAGACTTTGCGAGGGGCCTCCGTGTGCCAAAAATAGGCTGCGGGCACTGGCGCGCCCAAAAATAAGCACCCAAAGGTCCCGTCCCCAAGTTCGCCCGCCGCAAAAATGCCCAAAAATCGGGTGGGCCATAGCCTTGGGGGGAAGCGCTGGCCAAATTCGTCCGCCGGACTCGGAATGGGGTCAGACTTTGCGAGGGGCCTCCGTGTGCCAAAAATAGGCCGCGGGCACTGCCGCGCCCAAAAATAACCGCCCGAAGGTCCCGTCCCCAAGTTCGTGCGCCGTAAAAATGACCAAATAACGGGTGGGCTATAGCCTTGGGGGGAGGGGCTGGCCAAGTTCGTCCGCCGGACTCGGAATGGGGCCAGACTTTGCGAGAGGCCTCCGTGTGCCAAAAATAGGCTGCGCGCCCAAAAATAAGCACCCGAAGGTCCCGTCCCCAAGTTCGTCCGCCGCAAAAATACCCAAAAAACGGGTGGGCTATAGCCTTGCGGGGAGGGGCTGGCCAAGTTCGTCCGCCGGTCTCGGAATGGGGTCAGACTTTGCGAGGGGCCTCCGTGTGCCAAAAATAGGCCGCGGGCACTGGCGCGCCCAAAAATAAGCACCCAAAGGTCCCGTCCCCAAGTTCGTCCGCCGCAAAAATGCCCAAAAATCGGGTGGGCCATAGCCTTGGGGGGAAGCGCTGGCCAAATTCATCCGCCGGACTCGGAATGGGGCTAGACTTTGCGAGGGTCCTCCGTGTGCCAAAAATAGGCCGCGGGCACTGCTGCCCCCAAAAATAAGCGCCCGAAGGTCCCGTCCCCAAGTTCGTCCGCCGCAAAAATGCCCAAAAAACGGGTGGGCTATAGCCTTGGGGGGAGGGGCTGGCCAAGTTCGTCCGCCAGACTCGGAATGGGGCCAGACTTTGCGAGGGGCCTCCGAGTGCCAAAAATAGGCCGCAGGCACTGCCGTACCCAAAAATAAACGCCCGAAGGTCCCGTCCCCAAGTTCGTCCGCCGCAAAAATGCCCAAAAAACGGGTGGGCTATAGCCTTGGGGGGAGGGGCTGGCCAAGTTCGTCCGCCGGACTCGGAATGGGGCCCCACTTTGCGAGGGGCCTCCGTGTTCCAAAAATAGGCCGCAGGCACTGCCCTGCCCAAAAATAAACGCCCGAAGGTCCCGTCCCCAAGTTCGGCCGCCGCAAAAATGCCCAAAAAACGGGTGGGCTATAGCCTTGGGGGGAGGGGCTGGCCAAGTTCGTCTGCCGGACTCGGAATGGGCCCCGACTTTCCGAGGGGCCTCCGTGTGCCAAAAATTGGCCGCGGGCACTGCCGCTCCCAAAAATAAGCGCCCGAAGGTCCGGTCCCAAAGTTCGTCCGCCGCAAAAATGCCCAAAAAACGGATGGGCTATAGCCTTGGGGGGAGGGGCTGGCCAAGTTCGTCCGCCGGACTCGGAATGGGGCCAGACTTTGCGAGGGGCCTCCGTGAGTCAAAAATAGGCCTTTGGCACTGCCGCGCGCAAAAATAAGCGCCCGAAGGTCTCGTCCCCATGTTCGTCCACCGCAAAAATGCCCAAAAAACGGGTGGGCTATAGTCTTGGGGGGAGGGGCTGGCCAAGTTCGTCCGCCGGACTCGGAAGGGGGACAGACTTTGCGAGGGGCCTCCGTGTGCCAAAAATAGGCCTCGGGCACTGCCGCGCCCAAAAATAAGCGCCCGAAGGTCCCGTCCCCATGTTCGTCCACCGCAAAAATGCCCAAAAAATGGGTGGGCTATAGCCTTGGGGGGAGGGGCTGGCCAAGTTCGTCCGCCGGACTCGGAATGGGGCCAGACTTTGCGAGGGGCCTCCGTGTGCCAAAAATAGGCTGCGCGCCCAAAAATAAGCACCCGAAGGTCCCGTCCCCAAGTTCGTCCGCCGCAAAAATGCCCAAAAATCGGGTGGGCCATAGCCTTGGGGTGAAGCGCTGGCCAAATTCGTCCGCCGGACTCGGAATGGGGCCAGACTTTGCGAGGGGCCTCCGTGTGCCAAAAATAGGCCGCGGGCACTGCCGCGCCCCAAAATAACCGCCCGAAGGTCCCGTCCCCAAGTTCGTGCGCCATAAAAATGACCAAATAACGGGTGGGCTATAGCCTTGCGGGGAGGGGCTGGCCAAGTTCGTCCGCCGGACTCGGAATGGGGCCCCACTTTGCGAGGGGCCTCCGTGATCCAAAAATAGTCCGCAGGCACTGCCCTGCCCAAAAATAAACGCCCGAAGGTCCCGTCCCCAAGTTCGGCCGCCGCAAAAATGCCCAAAAGACGGGTGGGCTATAGCCTTGGGGGGAGGGGCTGGCCAAGTTCGTCCGCCGGACTCGGAATGGGGTCAGACTTTGCGAGGGGCCTCCGTGTGCCAAAAATAGGCCGCGGTCACTGCCGCGCCCCAAAATAATCGCCCGAAGGTCCCGTCCCCTAGTTCGTCCACCGCAAAAATGCCCAAAAAATGCGTGGGCTATAGCCTTGGGGGGAGAGGCTGGCCAAGTTCGTCCGCCGGACTCGGAATGGGGCCAGACTTTGCGAGGGGCCTCCGTGTGCCAAAAATCGGCTGCGCGCCCAAAAATAAGCGCCCGAAGGTCCCGTCCCCAAGTTCGTCCGCCGCAAAAATGCCCAAAAAATGGGTGGGCTATAGCCTTGGGGAGAGGGGCTGGCCAAGTTCGTCCGCCGGACTCGGAATGGGGCCAGACTTTGCGAGGGGCCTCCGTGTGCCAAAAATAGGCTGCGTGCCCAAAAATAAGTGCCCGAAGGTCCCTTCCCCAAGTTCGTCCGCCGCAAAAATGCCCAAAAAACGGGTCGGCTATATCCTCTGGGGGAGGGGCTGGCCAAGTGCGTCCGCCGGACTCGAAATGGGGCCAGACTTTGTGAGGGGCCTCCGTGTGCCAAAAATAGGCCGCGGGCACTACCGCGCCCAATAATAAGCACCCAAAGGTCCCGTTCCCAAGTTCGTCCGCCGCAAAAAGGCCCAAAAAATGGGTGGGCTATAGGCTTGGGGGGAGGGGCTGGCCAAGTTCGTCCGCCGGACTCGGAATGGGGCCAGACTTTGCGAGGGGCCTCCGTGTGCCAAAAATAGGCTGCGCGCCCAAAAATAAGCGCCCGAAGGTCCCGTCCCCAAGTTCGTCCGCCGCAAAAATGCCTAAAAAATGGGTGGGCCATAGCCTTGGGGGGAGGGGCTGGCCAAGTTCGTCCGCCGGACTCGGAATGGGGCCAGACTTTGCGAGGGACCTCCGAGTGCCAAAAATAGTCCGCGGGCACTGCCGTACCCAAAAATAAGCGCCCGAAGGTCCCGTCCCCAAGTTTGTCCGCAGCAAAAATGCCCAAAAAACGGGTGGGCTATAGCCTTGGGGGGAGGGGCTGGCCAAGTTCGTCTGCCGGACTCGGAATGGGGCCAGACTTTGCGAGGGGCCTCCGTGTACCAAAAATAGGCCGCGGGCACTTCCGCGCCCAAAAATAAGCGACCGAAGGTCCCGTCCCCAAGTTTGTCCGCCGCAAAAATGCCCAAAAAACGGGTGGGCTATAGCCTTGGGGGGAGGGGCTGGCCAAGTTCGTCCGCCGGACTCGGAATGGGGCCAGACTTTGCGAGGGGCCTCCGTGTGCCAAAAATAGGCTGCGCACCCAAAAATAAGCGCCCGAAGGTCCCGTCCCCAAGTTCGTCCGCCGCAAAAATGCCTAAAAAATGGGTGGGCCATAGCCTTGGGGGGAGGGGCTGGCCAAGTTCGTCCGCCGGACTCGGAATGGGGCCAGACTTTGCGAGGGACCTCCGAGTGCCAAAGATAGTCCGCGGGCACTGCCGTACCCAAAAATAAGCGCCCGAAGGTCCCGTCCCCAAGTTTGTCCGCAGCAAAAATGCCCAAAAAACGGGTGGGCTATAGCCTTGGGGGGAGGGGCTGGCCAAGTTCGTCTGCCGGACTCGGAATGGGGCTAGACTTTGCGAGGGGCCTCCGTGTGCCAAAAATACGCCGCAAGCACTGCGCGCCCAAAAGTAAACACCTGAAGGTCCCGTCCCCAAGTTCGTCCGCCGCAAAAATGCCCAAAAAACGGGTGGGCTATAGCCTTGGGGGGAGGGGCTGGCCAAGTTCGTCCGCCGGACTCGGAATGGGGCCAGACTTTGCGAGGGGCCTCCGTGTGCCAAAAATAGGCCCCGGGCACTGCCGCGCACAAAAATAAGCACCCGAAGGTCCCATCCCCAAGTTCGTCCACAGTAAAAATGCCCAAAAAACGGGTGGGCTATAGCCTTGGGGGGAGGGGCTGGCCAAGTTCGTCCGCCGGACTTGGAATGGGGCCAGACTTTGCGAGGGGCCTCCGTGTGCCAAAAATAGGCCGCGGGCAATCCCGCGCCCGAAGGTCCCGTCCGCTAGTTCGTCCGCCGCAAAAATGCCCAAAAAATGGGTGGGCTATAGCCTTGGGGGGAGGAGCTGGCCAAGTTCGTCCGCCGGACTCGGAATGGGGCCAGACTTTGCGAGGGGCCTCCGAGTGCCAAAAATAGGCCGCGGGCACTACCGCCCCCAAAAATAAGCGCCCGAAGGTCCCGTCCCCAAGTTCGTCCGCCGCAAAAATGCCCAAAAAACGGGTGGGCTATAGCCTTGCTGGGAGGGGCTGGCCAAGTTCGTCCGCCGGACTCGGAATGGGGCCAGATTTTGCGAGGGGCCTCCGTGTGCCAAAAATAGGCCGCGGGCACTGCCGCGTACAAAAATAAGCGCCCGAAGGTCCCGTCCCCATGTTCGTCCGCCGCAAAAATGCCCAATAAATGGGCGGGCTATAGCCTCGGGGGGAGGGGCTGGCCAAGTTCGTCCGCCGGACTCGGAATGGGGCCAGACTTTGCGAGGGGCCTCCGTGTGCCAAAAATAGGCCACGGGCACGGCCGCGCCCAATAATAAGCGCCCGAAGGTCCCGTCCCCAAGTTCGTCCACCGCAAAAATGCCCAAAAAACAGGCGGGCTATAGCCTTGGGGGGAGGAGATGGCCAAGTTCGTCCGCACAGACTCGGAATGGGGCCAGACTTTGCGAGGGGCCTCCGTGTGCCAAAAATAAGCCGCGGGCTCTGCCGCGCACAAAAATAAGCGCCCGAAGGTCCCATCCCCAAGTTCGTCCGCCGCAAAACTACCCAAAAAACGGGTGGGCTATAGCCTTGGGGGGAGGGGCTGGCCAAGTTCGTCCGCCGGACTCGGAATGGGGCCAGACTTTGCGAGGGGCCTCCGTGTGCCAAAAATAGGCCGCGGGCACTGCCGCACCCAAAAATAAGCGCACGAAGGTCCCTTCCCCAAGTTCGTCCGCCGCAAAAATGCCCAAAAAACGGGTGGGCTATAGCCTTGGGGGGAGGGGCTGGCCAAGTTCGTCCGCCGAACTCGGATTGGGGCCAGAATTTGCGAGGGGTCTCCGTGTGCCAAAAATAGGCCGTGGCCACTGCCGCGCCCAAAAATAAACGCCCGAAGGTTCCGTCCCCAAGTTCGTCCGCCGCAAAAATGCCCAAAAAATGGGTGGGCTATAGCCTTGGGGGGAGGGGCTGGCCAAGTTCGTCCGCCGGACTCGGAATGGGGACAGACATTGCGAGTGGCCTCCGTGTGCCAAAAATAGGCAGCAGGCACTGCCGCGCCCAAAAATAAGCGCCCGAAGGTCCCGTCCCCAAGTTCGTCCGCCGCAAAAATGCCCAAAAAACGGGTGGGCTATAGCCTTGGGGGGAGGGGCTGGCCAAGTTCGCCAGCCGGACTCGGAATGGGGCCAGACTTTGCGAGGGGCCTCCGTGTGCCAAAAATAGCCCACGGGCACTGCCGCGCCCGAAGGTTCCGTCCCCAAGTTCGTCCGCCGCAAAAATGCCCAAAAAACGGGTGGGCTATAGCCTTGGGGGGAGGGGCTGGCCAAGTTCGTCCGCCGGACTCGGAATAGGGCCTGACTTTATGAGGGGCCTCCGTGTGCCAAAAATAGGCCGCGTGAACTGCCGCGCCCAAAGGTCCCATCCCCAAGTTCGTCCGCCGCAAAAATGCCCAAAAAACGGGTGGGCTATAGCCTTGGGGGGAGGGGCTGGCCAAGTTCGTCCGCCGGACTCGGAATGGGGCCAGACTTTGTGAGGGGACTCCGTGTGCCAAAAATAGGCTGCGGTCACAGCCGTGCCCAAAAATAAGAGCCCGAAGGTCCGGTCCCCGAGTTCGTCCGCCGCAAAAATGCCCAAAAAATGGGTGGGCTATAGCCTTGGGTGGTGGGGCTAGGTAAGTTCGTCCGCCGGACTCGGAATGGGGCCAGACTTTGCGAGGGGCCCCCGTGTGCTAAGAATAGGTCACGGACACAGCCGCGCCCAAAAATAAGTGCCCGAGGGTCCGGTCCCCATGTTCGTCCGCAGCAAAAATCCCCAAAAAACGGGTGGGCTATAGCCTTGGGGGGAGGGGCTGGCCAAGTTCGTCCGCCGGAATCGGAATGGGGCTAGACTTTGTGAGGGGCCGCCGTGTGCTAAGAATAGGCCACGGACACGGCCGCGCCCAAAAATAAGTGCCCGAGGGTCCGGTCCCCAAGTTCGTCCGCCGCAAAAATGCCCAAAAAACAGGTGGGCTATAGCCTTGGGGGGAGGGGCGGGCCAAGTTCGTCCGCCGGACTCGGAATGGGGCCAGACTCTGCGAGGGGCCTCCGTGTGCCAAAAATAGTCCGCGGGTACTGCCTCGTCCAAAAATAAGTGCCCGAAGGTCCGGTCCCCTAGTTCGTCCGCCGCAAAAATGCCTAGAAAATGGGTGGGCTATAGCCTTGGGGGGAGGGGCAGCCCAAGTTCGTCCGCCAGACTCGGAATGGGGCCAGACTTTGCGACGGGCCTCTGAGTGCCAAAAATAGTCCGGTCGCGAAGTTCGTCCGCCGCAAAAATGCCCCAAAAACGGGTGGGCTATCCTTGGGGGTGGGGATGGCCAAGTTTGTCCGCCGGACTCTGAATGGGGCCAGACTTTGCGAGGGGCCTCCATGTGCCAAAAAATAGACCGCGGGCACAGCCGCGCCCAAAAATAGGCGCCCGAAGGTCCGGTCCCCAAGTTCAACAGCCGCAGAAATGCCCAAAAAACGGGTGGGCTATAGCCTTGGGGGGTGGGTTTGGCCAAGTTCGTCCCCCGGACTCGGAATGGGGCCAGACTTTGCGAGGGACCTCCGTGTGCCAAAAATAGGCTGCGGGCACAGCCACACCCAAAAATAAGTGCCCGAAGTTCCGGTCCCCAAGTTCGACCGCCGCAAAAATACCCAAAAAATAGGTGGGCTGTAGCCTTGGGGGGAGGGGCTGGCCAAGTTCGTCCGCCGGAATCGGAATGGGGCCAGACTTTGCGAGGGGCCTCAGTGTGCCAAAAATAGGCCGCGGTCACAGCCGCGCCCAAAAATAAGAGCCCGAAGGTCCGGTCCCCAAGTTCGTCCGCCGCAAAAAATGCCCAAAAAATGGGTGGGCTATAGCCTTGGGTGGTGGGGCGAGGTAAGTTCGTCCGCCGGACTCGGAATGGGGCCAGACTTTGCGAGGGGCCTCCGCATGCCAAGAATAGGCCGCGGGCACAGCCGCACCCAAAAATAAGTTCCCGAAGTTCCGGTCCCCAAGTTCGTCCGCCGCAAAAATGCCCAAAAACAGGTGGGCTGTAGCCTTGGGGGGAGGGGCTGGCCAAGTTCGTCCACCGGACTCGGAATGGGGCCAGACTTTTTGAGCGGCCTCCGTGTGCCAAAAATAGGCTACGGTCACAGCCGCGCCCAAAAATAAGAGCCCGAAGGTCCGGTCCCCGAGTTCGTCCGCCGCAAAAATCCCCAAAAAACGGGTGGGCTATAGCCTTGGGGGGAGGGGCTGGCCAAGTTCGTCCGCCGGAATTGGAATGGGGCCAGACTTTGCGAGGGGCCTCCATGTGCCAAAAAATAGTCCGCGGGTACAGCCGCACCCAAAAATAAGCGCCCGAAAGCCCGGTCGCGAAGTTCGTCCGCCGCAAAAATGCCCAAAAAACGGGCGGGCTATAGCCTTGGGGGGTGGGGCTGGCCAAATTCGTCCGCTGGACTCAGAATAGGGCCAAACTTTGCGAGGGGCCTCCGTGTGCCAAAAATAGTCCGCGGCCACTGCCGCGCCCGAAGGTCCCGTCCCCAAGTTCGTCCGCCGCAAAAATGCCCAAAAAACGGGTGGGCTATAGCCTTGGCGGGAGGGGCTGGCCAAGTTCGTCCGCCGGACTCGGAATGGGGCCAGACTTTGCGAGGGGCCTCCGTGTGCCAAAAATAGGCCGCGGCCACTGCCGCATCCAAAAATAAGTGCCCGAAGGTCCGGTACCCTAGTTCGTCCGCCGCAAAAATGCCCAAAAAATGGGTGGGCTATAGCCTTGGGGGGTGGGGCCCGCCAAGTTCGTCCGACGGACTCGGAATGGGGCCAGACTTTGCGGGGGGACTCCGAGTGATAAAAATAGGCCGCGGGAACAGCCGCGTCCAAAAATAAGTGCCCGAAGGTCCGGTCCACTAGTTCGTCCGCCGCAAAAATGCCCGAAAAGCGGGTGGGCCATAGCCTTGGGGGGTGGGGCTGGCCAAGTTCGTCCGCCGGACTCGGAATGGGGCCAGACTTTCTGAGGGGCCTCCGTGTGCAAAATATAGGCTGCGGGCACTGCCGCGCCCAAAAATAAGCCCCCGAAGGTCCGGTCCCCAAGTTCGTCCGCCGCAAAAATGCCCAAAGAACGGGTGGGCTATAGCCTTGGGGGGAGGGGCTGGCCAAGTTCGTCCGCCGGACTCAGAATGGGGCCAGACTTTGCGAGGGGCCTCCGTGTGCCAAAAATAGTCCGCGGCCACTGCCGCGCCAGAAGGTCCCGTCCCCAAGTTCGTCCGCCGCAAAAATGCCCAAAAAACGGGTGGGCTATAGCCTTGGCAGGAGGGGCTGGCCAAGTTCGTCCGCCGGACTCGGAATGGAGCCAGACTTTGCGACGGGCCTCCGTGTGCCAAAAATAGGCCGCGGGCACTGCCGCGTCCAAAAATAACCACCCGAAGCTCCCGTCCCCAAGTTCGTCCGCCGCAAAAATGCCTAGAAAACGGGTGGGCTATAGCCTTGGGGGGAGGGGCTGGCCAAGTTTGTCCGCCAGACTCGGAATGGGGCCAGACTTTGCGAGGGGCCTCCGTGTGCCAAAAATAGGCCGCAGACACTGCCGCGCCCAAAAATAAGCGCCCGAAGGTCCCGTCCCCAAGTTCGTCCGCCGCAAAAATGCCCAAAAAATGGGTGGGCTATAGCCTTGGGGGGAGAGGCTGGCCAAGTTCGTCCGCCGGACTCAGAATGGGGCCAGACTTTGCAAGGAGCCTCCGTGTGCCAAAAATAGGCCTCGGGCACTTCCGCGCCCAAAAATAAGCGCCCGAAGGTCCCGTCCCCAAGTTCGTCCGCCTCAAAAATGCCCAAAAAACGGGTGGGCTATAGCCTTGGGGAGGGGCTGGCTAAGTTCGTCCGCCGGACTCGGAATGGGGGCAGACTTTATGAGGGGCCTCCGTGTGCCAAAAATAGGCCACGGTCACTGCCGCACCCAAAAATAAGCGCCCGAAGGTCCTGTCCCCAAGTTCGTCCGCCGCAAAAATGCCCAAAAAACGGGTGGGCTATAGCCTTGGGGGGAGGGGCTGGCCAAGTTCGTCCGCTGGACTCGGAATGGGGCCAGACTTTGCGAGGGGCCTCCGTGTGCCAAAAATAGGCCGCAGGCACTGCCATGCCCAAAAATAAACGCCCGAAGGTCCCGTCGCCAAGTTCGTCCGCCGCAAAAATGCCCAAAAAACGGGTGGGCTATAGCCTTGGGGGGAGGGGCTGGCCAAGTTCGTCCGCCGGACTCGGAATGGTGCCGACTTTGCGAAGGGCGTCCGTGTGCCAAAAATAGGCCGCAGGCACTGCCATGCCCAAAAATAAACGCCCGAAGGTCCCGTCCCCAAGTTCGTCCGCCGCAAAAAAGCCCAAAAAACGGGTGGGCTGTAGCCGTGGGGGGAGGGGCTGGCCAAGTTCGTCCGCCGGACTCGGAATGGGGCCAGACTTTGCGAGGAGCCTCCGTGTGCCAAAAATAGGCTACGGGCACGGCGGCGACCAAATATAAGCGCCCGAAGGTCCCGTCCCCAAGTTCGTCCGCCGCAAAAATGCCCAAAAAACGGATGGGCTATAGCCTTGGGGGGAGGGGCTGGCCATGTTCATCCACCGGACTCGGAATGGGGCCAGACTTTACGAGGGGCCTCCGTGTGCCAAAAATAGGCCGCGGGCACTGCCACGCCCGAAGGTACCGTCCCCAAGTTCGTCCGCCGCAAAAATGCCCAAAAAACGGGTGGGCTATAGCCTTGGGGGGAGGGGCTGGCCAAGTTCGTCCGCCGGACTCGGAATGGGACCAGACTTTGCGAGGGGCCTCCGTGTGCTAAAAATAGGCTACGGGCACTGCCATACCCAAAAATAAGCACCCGGACGTCCCGTCCCCAAGTTCGTCCGCCGCAAAAATGCCCAAAAAACGGGTGTGCTCTAGCCTTGGGGGGTGGGGCTGGCCAAGTTCGTCCGCCGGACTCGGAATGGGGCCAGACTTTGCGAGGGGCCTCCGTGTGCCCAAAATTGGCCGCAGGCACTGCCATGCCCAAAAATAAACGCCCGAAGGTCCCGTCGCCAAGTTCGTCCGCCGCAAAAATGCCCAAAAAACGGGTGGGCTATAGCCTTGGGGGGAGGGGCTGGCCAAGTTCGTCCGCCGGACTCGGAATGGTGCCGACTTTGTGAAGGGCGTCCGTGTGCCAAAAATAGGCCGCAGGCACTGCCATGCCCAAAAATAAACGCCCGAAGGTCCCGTCCCCAAGTTCGTCCGCCGCAAAAAAGCCCAAAAAACGGGTGGGCTGTAGCCGTGGGGGGAGGGGCTGGCCAAGTTCGTCCGCCGGACTCGGAATGGGGCCAGACTTTGCGAGGAGCCTCCGTGTGCCAAAAATAGGCTGCGGGCACGGCGGCGACCAAATATAAGCGCCCGAAGGTCCCGTCCCCAAGTTCGTCCGCCGCAAAAATGCCCAAAAAACGGATGGGCTATAGCCTTGGGGGGAGGGGCTGGCCATGTTCATCCACCGGACTCGGAATGGGGCCAGACTTTACGAGGGGCCTCCGTGTGCCAAAAATAGGCCGCGGGCACTGCCACACCCGAAGGTACCGTCCCCAAGTTCGTCCGCCGCAAAAATGCCCAAAAAACGGGTGGGCTATAGCCTTGGGGGGAGGGGCTGGCCAAGTTCGTCCGCCGGACTCGGAATGGGGCCAGACTTTGCGAGGGGCCTCCGTGTGCTAAAAATAGGCTACGGGCACTGCCATACCCAAAAATAAGCACCCGGACGTCCCGTCCCCAAGTTCGTCCGCCGCAAAAATGCCCAAAAAACGGGTGTGCTCTAGCCTTGGGGGGTGGGGCTGGCCAAGTTCGTCCGCCGGACTCGGAATGGGGCCAGACTTTGCGAGGGGCCTCCGTGTACCAAAAATAGGCCATTGGCACTGCCGCGCCCAAAAATAAGCGCCCGGAGGTCCCGTCCCCAAGTTCGTCCGCCGCAAAAATGGCCAAAAAACGGGTGGGCTATAGCCTTGGCGGGAGGGGCTGGCCAAGTTCGTCCGCCGGACTCGGAATGGGGCCAGACTTTGCGAGCGGCCTCCGTGTACCAAAAATAGGCCGCGGGCACTGCCGCGCCCAAAAATAAGCGCCCGAAGGACCCGTCCCCAAGTTCGTCCGCCGCAAAAATGCCCAAAAAACGGGTGGGCTGTAGCCCTGTGGGGAGGGGCTGGCCAAGTTCGTCCGCCGGACTCGGAATGGGGCCAGACTTTGCAAGGGGCCTCCGCGTGCCAAAAATAGGCCGCGGGCACTGCCCCGCCGAAATATAAGCGCCCGAAGGTCCCGTCCCCAAGTTCGTCCGCCGCAAAAATGCCCAAAAAACGGGTGGGCTATAGCCTTGAGGGGAGGGGCCGGCCAAATTCGTCCGCCAGACTCGGAATGGGGCCAGACTTTGCGAGGGGCCTCCGTGTGCCAAAAATAGGCCGCGGGCACTGCCGCGCAAAAAAAATAAGCGCCCGAAGGTCCCGTCCCCAAGTTCGTCCGCCGCAAAAATGCTCAAAAAACGGGTGGGCTATAGCCTTGGGGGGAGGGGCTGGCCAAGTTCGTCCGCCGGACTCGGAATGGGGCCAGACTTTGCGAGGGGCCTCCGTGTGCCAAAAATAGGCCGTGGGCATGGCGGCGCCCAAATATAAGCGCCCGAAGGTCCCTTCCCCAAGTTCATCCGCCGCAAAAATGCCTAAAAAATGGGTGTGCTATAGCCATGGGGGGGGGGAGCTGGCCAAGTTCGTCCGCCGGACTCGGAATGGGGGCAGACTTTGCGAGGGGCCTCCGTGTGCCAACAATAGGCCGCGGACACTGCCGTGCCCAAAAATAAGCACCCGAAGGACCCGTCCCCAAGTTCGTCCGCCGCAAAAAAGCCCAAAAAACGGGTGGGCTGTAGCCCTGCGGGGAGGGGCTGGCCAAGTTCGTCCGCCGGACTCGGAATGGGGCCAGACTTTGCAAGGGGCCTCCGCGTGCCAAAAATAGGACGCGGGCACTGCCCCGCCGAAATATAAGCACCCGAAGGTCCAGTCCCCAAGTTCGTCCGCCGCAAAAATGCCCAAAAAATGGGTGGGCTATAGCCTTGGGGGGAGGGGCTGGCCAAGTTCGTCCGCCGGACTCGGAATGGGGCCAGACTTTGCAAGGGGCCTCCGCGTGCCAAAAATAGGCCACGGGCACTGCCCCGCCGAAATATAAGCGCCCGAAGGTCCAGTCCCCAAGTTCGTCCGCCGCAAAAATGCCCAAAAAATGGGTGGGCTATAGCCTTGGGGGGAGGGGCTGGCCAAGTTCGTCCGCCGGACTCGGAATGGGGCCAGACTTTGCGAGGGGCCTCCGTGTGCCAAAAATAGGCCGCGGGCGCTCCCTCGCCCAAAAATAAGCGCCCGAAGGTCCCGTCCCCAAGTTCATCCGCCGCAAAAATGCCCAAAAAACGGGTGGGCTATAGCCTTGGGGGGAGGGGCTGGCCATGTTCGTCCGCCGGACTCGGAATGGGGCCAAACTTTACGAGGGGCCTCCGTGTGCCAAAAATAGGCCGCGGGCACTGCCGCGCCCAAAAATAAGTGCCCGAAGGTCCCGTCCCCAAGTTCGTCCACCGCAAAAAAGCCCAAAAAACGGGTGGGCTGTAGCCCTGTGGGGAGGGGCTGGCCAAGTTCGTCCGCCGGACTCGGAATGGGGCCAGACTTTGCAAGGGGCCTCCGCGTGCCAAAAATAGGCCGCGGGCACTGCCGCGCCCAAAAATAAGTGCCCGAAGGTCCCGTCCCCAAGTTCGTCCACCGCAAAAAAGCCCAAAAAACGGGTGGGCTGTAGCCCTGTGGGGAGGGGCTGGCCAAGTTCGTCCGCCGGACTCGGAATGGGGCCAGACTTTGCAAGGGGCCTCCGCGTGCCAAAAATAGGCCGCGGGCACTGCCCCGCCGAAATAGAAGCGCCCGAAGGTCCAGTCCCCAAGTTCGTCCGCCGCAAAAATGCCCAAAAAATGGGTGGGCTATAGCCGTGGGGGGAGGGGCTGGCCAAGTTCGTCCGCCGGACTCGGAATGGGGCCAGACTTTGCGAGGGGCCTCCGTGTGCCAAAAATAGGCCGCGGGCGCTCCCGCGCCCAAAAATAAGCGCCCGAAGGTCCCGTCCCCAAGTTCGTCCGCCGCAAAAATGCCCAAAAAACGGGTGGGCTATAGCCTTGGGGGGAGGGGCTGGCCATGTTCGTCCGCCGGACTCGGAAGGGGGCCAAACTTTACGAGGGGCCTCCGTGTGCCAAAAATAGGCCGCGGGCACTGCCGCACCCAAAAATAAGTGCCCGAAGGTCCCGTCCCCAAGTTCGTCCACCGCAAAAATGCCCAAAAAACGGGTGGGATATAGCCTTGGGGGGAGGGGCTGGCCAAGTTCGTCCGCCGGACTCGGAATGGGGACAGACTTTGCGAGGAGCCTCCGTGTGACAAAAATAGGCCACGGGCACTGACGCACCCAAAAATAAGCGCCCGAAAGTCCCGTCCCCAAGTTCGTCCGCCGCAAAAATGCCCAAAAAATGGGTGGGCTATAGCCTTGGGGGGAGGGGCTGGCCAAGTTCGTCTGCCGGACTCGGAATGGGGCCAGACTTTGCGAGGGGGCTCCGTGTGCCAAAATTAGGCCAAGGGCACTGCCGCGCCCAAAAAGAAGCGCCCGAAGGTCCCATCCCCAAGTTCGTCCGCCTCAAATATTACCAAAAAACGGGTGGGGTATAGCCATGGGGGGAGGGGCTGGCCAAGTTCGTCCGCCGGACTCGGAATGGGGCCAGACTTTGCGAGGAGCCTCCGTGTGCCAAAACTAGGCCGCGGGCACTGCTGCGCCCAAAAATAAGTGCCCGAAGGTCCCGTCCCCAAGTTCGTCCACCGCAAAAATGCCCAAAAAACGGGTGGGCTATAGCCTTGGGGGGAGGGGCTGGCCAAGTTCGTCCGCCGGACTCGGAATGGGGCCAGACTTTGCGAGGGGCCTCCGTGTGCCAAAAATAGGCCGTGGGCATGGCGGCGCCCAAATATAAGCGCCCGAAGGTCCCTTCCCCAAGTTCATCCGCCGCAAAAATGCCCAAAAAATGGGTGTGCTATAGCCATGGGGGGGGGGAGCTGGCCAAGTTCGTCCGCCGGACTCGGAATGGGGCAGACTTTGCGAGGGGCCTCCGTGTGACAAAAATAGGCCGCGGGCACTGCTGCGCCCAAAAATAAGTGCCCGAAGGTCCCGTCCCCAAGTTCGACCACCGAAAAAATGCCCAAAAAACGGGTGGGCTATAGCCTTGGGGGGAGGGCCTGGCCAAGTTCGTCCGCCGGACTCGGAATGGGGCCAGACTTTGCGAGGAGACTCCGTGTGACAAAAATAGGCCGCGGGAACTGCCACACCCAAAAATAAGCGCCCGAAGGTCCCGTCCCAAAGTTCGTCCGCCGCAAAAATGCCCAAAAAATGGGTGGGGTATAGCCATGGGGGGAGGGGCTGGCCAAGTTCGTCCGCCGGACTCGGAAGGGGGCCAAACTTTACGAGGGGCCTCCGTGTGCCAAAAATAGGCCGCGGGCACTGCCGCACCCAAAAATAAGTGCCCGAAGGTCCCGTCCCCAAGTTCGTCCACCGCAAAAATGCCCAAAAAACGGGTGGGATATAGCCTTGGGGGGAGGGGCTGGCCAAGTTCGTCCGCCGGACTCGGAATGGGGACAGACTTTGCGAGGAGCCTCCGTGTGACAAAAATAGGCCACGGGCACTGACGCACCCAAAAATAAGCGCCCGAAAGTCCCGTCCCCAAGTTCGTCCGCCGCAAAAATGCCCAAAAAACGGGTGGGCTATAGCCTTGGGGGGAGGGGCTGGCCATGTTCGTCCGCCGGACTCGGAATGGGGCCAAACTTTACGAGGGGCCTCCGTGTGCCAAAAATAGGCCGCGGGCACTGCTGCGCCCAAAAATAAGTGCCCGAAGGTCCCGTCCCCAAGTTCGACCACCGAAAAAATGCCCAAAAAACGGGTGGGCTATAGCCTTGGGGGGAGGGCCTGGCCAAGTTCGTCCGCCGGACTCGGAATGGGGCCAGACTTTGCGAGGAGACTCCGTGTGACAAAAATAGGCCGCGGGAACTGCCACACCCAAAAATAAGCGCCCGAAGGTCCCGTCCCAAAGTTCGTCCGCCGCAAAAATGCCCAAAAAATGGGTGGGCTATAGCCTTGGGGGGAGGGGCTGGCCAAGTTCGTCTGCCGGACTCGGAATGGGGCCAGACTTTGCGAGGGGCCTCCGTGTGCCAAAATTAGGCCAAGGACACTGCCGCGCCCAAAAATAAGTGCCCGAAGGTCCCGTCCCCAAGTTCGTCCGCCGCAAAAATGCCCAAAAAACAGGTGGGCTATCGAATTGGGGGGAGGGGCTGGCCATGTTCGTCCGCCGGACTCGGAATGCGGCCAAACTTTACGAGGGGCCTCCGTGTGCCAAAAATAGGCCGCGGGCACTGCTGCGCCCAAAAATAAGTGCCCGAAGGTCCCGTCCCCAAGTTCGTCCGCCGAAAAAATGCCCAAAAAACGGGTGGGCTATAGCCTTGGGGGGAGGGGCTGGCCAAGTTCGTCCGCCGGACTCGGAATGGGGCCAGACTTTGCGAGGAGACTCCGTGTGACAAAAATAGGCCGCGGGAACTGCCACACCCAAAAATAAGCGCCCGAAGGTCCCGTCCCCAAGTTCGTCCGCCGAAAAAATGCCCAAAAAACGGGTGGGCTATAGCCTTGGGGGGGCTGGCCATGTTCGTCCGCCGGACTCGGAATGGGGCCAGACTTTGCGAGGAGACTCCGTGTGACAAAAATAGGCCGCCGAACTGCCACACCCAAAAATAAGCGCCCGAAGGTCCCGTCCCCAAGTTCGTCCGCCGCAAAAATGCCCAAAAAATGGGTGGGCTATAGCCTTGGGGGGAGGGGCTGGCCAAGTTCGTCTGCCGGACTCGGAATGGGGCCAGACTTTGCGAGGGGCCTCCGTGTGCCAAAATTAGGCCAAGGACACTGCCGTGCCCAAAAATAAGTGCCCGAAGGTCCCGTCCCCAAGTTCGTCCGCAGCAAAAATGCCCAAAAAACGGGTGGGCTATAGCCTTGGGGGGAGGGGCTGGCCAAGTTCGTCTGCCGGACTCGGAATGGGGCCAGACTTTGCGAGGGGCCTCCGTGTGCCAAAATTAGGCCAAGGACACTGCCGCGCCCAAAAATAAGCGCCCGAAGGTCTCGTCCCCAAGTTCGTCCGCAGCAAAAATGCCCAAAAAACGGGTGGGCTATAGCCTTGGGGGGAGGGGCTGGCCAAGTTCGTCCGCCGGACTCGGAATCGGGGCAGACTTTGCGAGGTGCCTCCGTGTGCCAAAAATAGGGCGCGGGCACTGCTGCGCCCAAAAATAAGTGCCCGAAGGTCCCGTAACCAAGTTCGTCCGCCACAAAAATGCCCAAAAAACGGGTGGGCTATAGAATTGGGGGGAGGGGCTGGCCAAGTTCGTCCGCCGGACTCGGAATGGGGCCAGACTTTGCGAGGAGACTCCGTGTGACAAAAATAGGCCGCGGGAACTGCCACAACCAAAAATAAGCGCCCGAAGGTCCCGTCCCCAAGTTCGTCCGCCGCAAAAATGCCCAAAAAATGGGTGGGCTATAGCCTTGGGGGGAGGGGCTGGCCAAGTTCGTCTGCCGGACTCGGAATGGGGCCAGACTTTGCGAGGGGCCTCCGTGTGCCAAAATTAGGCCAAGGACACTGCCGCGCCCAAAAATAAGCGCCCGGAGGTCCCGTCCCCAAGTTCGTCCGCCTCAAAAATGACCAAAAAACGGGTGGGCTATAGCCATGGGGGGAGGGGCTGGCCAAGTTCGTCCGCCGGACTCGGAATCGGGGCAGACTTTGCGAGGTGCCTCCGTGTGCCAAAACTAGGCCGCGGGCACTGCCGCACCCAAAAATAAGCGCCCGAAGGTCCCGTCCCCAAGTTCGTCCGCCGCATAAATGCCCAAAAAACGGGTGGGATGTAGGCTTGGGGGGAGGCGCTGGCCAAGTTCGTCCGCCGGACTCGGAATGGGGCCAAACTTTACGAGGGGCCTCCGTGTGCCAAAAATAGGCCGCGGGCACTGCTGCGCCCAAAAATAAGTGCCCGAAGGTCCCGTCCCCAAGTTCGACCACCGAAAAAATGCCCAAAAAACGGGTGGGCTATAGCCTTGGGGGGAGGGCCTGGCCAAGTTCGTCCGCCGGACTCGGAATGGGGCCAGACTTTGCGAGGAGACTCCGTGTGACAAAAATAGGCCGCGGGAACTGCCACACCCAAAAATAAGCGCCCGAAGGTCCCGTCCCAAAGTTCGTCCGCCGCAAAAATGCCCAAAAAATGGGTGGGCTATAGCCTTGGGGGGAGGGGCTGGCCAAGTTCGTCTGCCGGACTCGGAATGGGGCCAGACTTTGCGAGGGGCCTCCGTGTGCCAAAATTAGGCCAAGGACACTGCCGCGCCCAAAAATAAGTGCCCGAAGGTCCCGTCCCCAAGTTCGTCCGCCGCAAAAATGCCCAAAAAACAGGTGGGCTATCGAATTGGGGGGAGGGGCTGGCCATGTTCGTCCGCCGGACTCGGAATGCGGCCAAACTTTACGAGGGGCCTCCGTGTGCCAAAAATAGGCCGCGGGCACTGCTGCGCCCAAAAATAAGTGCCCGAAGGTCCCGTCCCCAAGTTCGTCCGCCGAAAAAATGCCCAAAAAACGGGTGGGCTATAGCCTTGGGGGGAGGGGCTGGCCAAGTTCGTCCGCCGGACTCGGAATGGGGCCAGACTTTGCGAGGAGACTCCGTGTGACAAAAATAGGCCGCGGGAACTGCCACACCCAAAAATAAGCGCCCGAAGGTCCCGTCCCCAAGTTCGTCCGCCGAAAAAATGCCCAAAAAACGGGTGGGCTATAGCCTTGGGGGGGCTGGCCATGTTCGTCCGCCGGACTCGGAATGGGGCCAGACTTTGCGAGGAGACTCCGTGTGACAAAAATAGGCCGCCGAACTGCCACACCCAAAAATAAGCGCCCGAAGGTCCCGTCCCCAAGTTCGTCCGCCGCAAAAATGCCCAAAAAATGGGTGGGCTATAGCCTTGGGGGGAGGGGCTGGCCAAGTTCGTCTGCCGGACTCGGAATGGGGCCAGACTTTGCGAGGGGCCTCCGTGTGCCAAAATTAGGCCAAGGACACTGCCGTGCCCAAAAATAAGTGCCCGAAGGTCCCGTCCCCAAGTTCGTCCGCAGCAAAAATGCCCAAAAAACGGGTGGGCTATAGCCTTGGGGGGAGGGGCTGGCCAAGTTCGTCTGCCGGACTCGGAATGGGGCCAGACTTTGCGAGGGGCCTCCGTGTGCCAAAATTAGGCCAAGGACACTGCCGCGCCCAAAAATAAGCGCCCGAAGGTCTCGTCCCCAAGTTCGTCCGCAGCAAAAATGCCCAAAAAACGGGTGGGCTATAGCCTTGGGGGGAGGGGCTGGCCAAGTTCGTCCGCCGGACTCGGAATCGGGGCAGACTTTGCGAGGTGCCTCCGTGTGCCAAAAATAGGGCGCGGGCACTGCTGCGCCCAAAAATAAGTGCCCGAAGGTCCCGTAACCAAGTTCGTCCGCCACAAAAATGCCCAAAAAACGGGTGGGCTATAGAATTGGGGGGAGGGGCTGGCCAAGTTCGTCCGCCGGACTCGGAATGGGGCCAGACTTTGCGAGGAGACTCCGTGTGACAAAAATAGGCCGCGGGAACTGCCACAACCAAAAATAAGCGCCCGAAGGTCCCGTCCCCAAGTTCGTCCGCCGCAAAAATGCCCAAAAAATGGGTGGGCTATAGCCTTGGGGGGAGGGGCTGGCCAAGTTCGTCTGCCGGACTCGGAATGGGGCCAGACTTTGCGAGGGGCCTCCGTGTGCCAAAATTAGGCCAAGGACACTGCCGCGCCCAAAAATAAGCGCCCGGAGGTCCCGTCCCCAAGTTCGTCCGCCTCAAAAATGACCAAAAAACGGGTGGGCTATAGCCATGGGGGGAGGGGCTGGCCAAGTTCGTCCGCCGGACTCGGAATCGGGGCAGACTTTGCGAGGTGCCTCCGTGTGCCAAAACTAGGCCGCGGGCACTGCCGCACCCAAAAATAAGCGCCCGAAGGTCCCGTCCCCAAGTTCGTCCGCCGCATAAATGCCCAAAAAACGGGTGGGATGTAGGCTTGGGGGGAGGCGCTGGCCAAGTTCGTCCGCCGGACTCGGAATGGGGCCAGACTTTGCGAGGGGCCTCCGTGTGCCAAAATTAGGCCAAGGGCACTGCCGCGCCCAAAAATAAGCTCCCAAAGGTCCCGTCCCCAAGTTTGTCCGCCTCAAAAATGACCAAAAAACGGGTGGGCTATAGCCATGGGGGGAGGGGCTGGCCAAGTTCGTCCGCCGGACTCGGAATCGGGGCAGACTTTGCGAGGTGCCTCCGTGTGCCAAAAATAGGCCGCTGGTACTGCCGCGCCCAAAAATAAGCGCCCGAAGGTCCCGTCCCCAAGTTCGTCCGCCGAAAAAATGCCCAAAAAACGGGTGGGCTATAGCCTTGGGGGGAGGGGCTGGCCAAGTTCGTCCGCCGGACTCGGAATGGGGCCAGACTTTGCGAGGAGACTCCGTGTGACAAAAATAGGCCGCGGGAACTGCCACACCCAAAAATAAGCGCCCGAAGGTCCCGTCCCCAAGTTCGTCCGCCGCAAAAATGCCCAAAAAATGGGTGGGCTATAGCCTTGGGGGGATGGGCTGGCCAAGTTCGTCTGCCGGACTCGGAATGGGGCCAGACTTTGCGAGGGGCCTCCGTGTGCCAAAATTAGGCCAAGGACACTGCCGCGCCCAAAAATAAGCGCCCGAAGGTCCCGTCCCCAAGTTCGTCCGCCGCAAAAATGCCGAAAAAAAGGGTGGGCTAAAGCCTTGGGGGGAGGGGCTGGCCAAGTTTGTCTGCCGGACTCGGAATGGGGCCAGACTTTGCGGGGGGCCTCCGTGTGCCAAAATTAGGCCAAGGGCACTGCCGCGCCCAAAAATAAGCGCCCGAAGGTCCCGTCCCCAAGTTCGTCCGCCTCAAAAATGACCAAAAAACGGGTGGGCTATAGCCATGGGGGGAGGGGCTGGCCAAGTTCGTCCGGCGGACTCGGAATGGGGCCAGACTTTGCGAGGGGCCTCCGTGTGCCAAAACTAGGCCGCGGGCACTGCCGCGCCCAAAAATAAGCTCCCGAAGGCCCCGTCCCCAAGTTCGTCCGCCGCATAAATGCCCAAAAAACGGGTGGGCTATAGCCTTGGGGGGAGGGGCTGGCCAAGTTCGTCCGCCGGACTCGGAATGGGGCCAGACTTTGCGAGGAGACTCCGTGTGACAAAAATAGGCCGCGGGAACTGCCACAACCAAAAATAAGCGCCCGAAGGTCCCGTCCCCAAGTTCGTCCGCCGCAAAAATGCCCAAAAAATGGGTGGGCTATAGCCTTGGGGGGAGGGGCTGGCCAAGTTCGTCTGCCGGACTCGGAATGGGGCCAGACTTTGCGAGGGGCCTCCGTGTGCCAAAATTAGGCCAAGGACACTGCCGCGCCCAAAAATAAGCGCCCGAAGGTCCCGTCCCCAAGTTCGTCCGCCTCAAAAATGACCAAAAAACGGGTGGGCTATAGCCATGGGGGGAGGGGCTGGCCAAGTTCGTCCGCCGGACTCGGAATCGGGGCAGACTTTGCGAGGTGCCTCCGTGTGCCAAAACTAGGCCGCGGGCACTGCCGCACCCAAAAATAAGCGCCCGAAGGTCCCGTCCCCAAGTTCGTCCGCCGCATAAATGCCCAAAAAACGGGTGGGATGTAGGCTTGGGGGGAGGGGCTGGCCAAGTTCGTCCGCCGGACTCGGAATGGGGCCAGACTTTGCGAGGGGCCTCCGTGTGCCAAAACTAGGCCGCGGGCACTGCTGCGCCCAAAAATAAGCTCCCGAAGGTCCCGTCCCCAAGTTCGTCCGCCGCATAAATGCCCAAAAAACGGGTGGGCTATAGCCTTGGGGGGAGGGGCTGGCCAAGTTCGTCCGCCGGACTCGGAATGGGGCCAGACTTTGCGAGGAGACTCCGTGTGACAAAAATAGGCCGCGGGAACTGCCACAACCAAAAATAAGCGCCCGAAGGTCCCGTCCCCAAGTTCGTCCGCCGCAAAAATGCCCAAAAAATGGGTGGGCTATAGCCTTGGGGGGAGGGGCTGGCCAAGTTCGTCTGCCGGACTCGGAATGGGGCCAGACTTTGCGAGGGGCCTCCGTGTGCCAAAATTAGGCCAAGGACACTGCCGCGCCCAAAAATAAGCTCCCGAAGGCCCCGTCCCCAAGTTCGTCCGCCGCATAAATGCCCAAAAAACGGGTGGGCTATAGCCTTGGGGGGAGGGGCTGGCCAAGTTCGTCCGCCGGACTCGGAATGGGGCCAGACTTTGCGAGGAGACTCCGTGTGACAAAAATAGGCCGCGGGAACTGCCACAACCAAAAATAAGCGCCCGAAGGTCCCGTCCCCAAGTTCGTCCGCCGCAAAAATGCCCAAAAAATGGGTGGGCTATAGCCTTGGGGGGAGGGGCTGGCCAAGTTCGTCTGCCGGACTCGGAATGGGGCCAGACTTTGCGAGGGGCCTCCGTGTGCCAAAACTAGGCCGCGGGCACTGCTGCGCCCAAAAATAAGCTCCCGAAGGTCCCGTCCCCAAGTTCGTCCGCCTCAAAAATGACCAAAAAACGGGTGGGCTATAGCCATGGGGGGAGGGGCTGGCCAAGTTCGTCCGCCGGACTCGGAATCGGGGCAGACTTTGCGAGGTGCCTCCGTGTGCCAAAACTAGGCCGCGGGCACTGCCGCACCCAAAAATAAGCTCCCGAAGGCCCCGTCCCCAAGTTCGTCCGCCGCATAAATGCCCAAAAAACGGGTGGGCTATAGCCTTGGGGGGAGGGGCTGGCCAAGTTCGTCCGCCGGACTCGGAATGGGGCCAGACTTTGCGAGGGGCCTCCGTGTGCCAAAACTAGGCCGCGGGCACTGCTGCGCCCAAAAATAAGCTCCCGAAGGTCCCGTCCCCAAGTTCGTCCGCCGCATAAATGCCCAAAAAACGGGTGGGCTATAGCCTTGGGGGGAGGGGCTGGCCAAGTTCGTCCGCCGGACTCGGAATGGGGCCAGACTTTGCGAGGAGACTCCGTGTGACAAAAATAGGCCGCGGGAACTGCCACAACCAAAAATAAGCGCCCGAAGGTCCCGTCCCCAAGTTCGTCCGCCGCAAAAATGCCCAAAAAATGGGTGGGCTATAGCCTTGGGGGGAGGGGCTGGCCAAGTTCGTCTGCCGGACTCGGAATGGGGCCAGACTTTGCGAGGGGCCTCCGTGTGCCAAAATTAGGCCAAGGACACTGCCGCGCCCAAAAATAAGCGCCCGAAGGTCCCGTCCCCAAGTTCGTCCGCCTCAAAAATGACCAAAAAACGGGTGGGCTATAGCCATGGGGGGAGGGGCTGGCCAAGTTCGTCCGCCGGACTCGGAATCGGGGCAGACTTTGCGAGGTGCCTCCGTGTGCCAAAACTAGGCCGCGGGCACTGCCGCACCCAAAAATAAGCGCCCGAAGGTCCCGTCCCCAAGTTCGTCCGCCGCATAAATGCCCAAAAAACGGGTGGGATGTAGGCTTGGGGGGAGGGGCTGGCCAAGTTCGTCCGCCGGACTCGGAATGGGGCCAGACTTTGCGAGGGGCCTCCGTGTGCCAAAACTAGGCCGCGGGCACTGCTGCGCCCAAAAATAAGCTCCCGAAGGTCCCGTCCCCAAGTTCGTCCGCCGCATAAATGCCCAAAAAACGGGTGGGCTATAGCCTTGGGGGGAGGGGCTGGCCAAGTTCGTCCGCCGGACTCGGAATGGGGCCAGACTTTGCGAGGAGACTCCGTGTGACAAAAATAGGCCGCGGGAACTGCCACAACCAAAAATAAGCGCCCGAAGGTCCCGTCCCCAAGTTCGTCCGCCGCAAAAATGCCCAAAAAATGGGTGGGCTATAGCCTTGGGGGGAGGGGCTGGCCAAGTTCGTCTGCCGGACTCGGAATGGGGCCAGACTTTGCGAGGGGCCTCCGTGTGCCAAAATTAGGCCAAGGACACTGCCGCGCCCAAAAATAAGCTCCCGAAGGCCCCGTCCCCAAGTTCGTCCGCCGCATAAATGCCCAAAAAACGGGTGGGCTATAGCCTTGGGGGGAGGGGCTGGCCAAGTTCGTCCGCCGGACTCGGAATGGGGCCAGACTTTGCGAGGAGACTCCGTGTGACAAAAATAGGCCGCGGGAACTGCCACAACCAAAAATAAGCGCCCGAAGGTCCCGTCCCCAAGTTCGTCCGCCGCAAAAATGCCCAAAAAATGGGTGGGCTATAGCCTTGGGGGGAGGGGCTGGCCAAGTTCGTCTGCCGGACTCGGAATGGGGCCAGACTTTGCGAGGGGCCTCCGTGTGCAAAAATTAGGCCAAGGACACTGCCGCGCCCAAAAATAAGCGCCCGAAGGTCCCGTCCCCAAGTTCGTCCGCCTCAAAAATGACCAAAAAACGGGTGGGCTATAGCCATGGGGGGAGGGGCTGGCCAAGTTCGTCCGCCGGACTCGGAATCGGAGCAGACTTTGCGAGGTGCCTCCGTGTGCCAAAACTAGGCCGCGGGCACTGCCGCACCCAAAAATAAGCTCCCGAAGGCCCCGTCCCCAAGTTCGTCCGCCGCATAAATGCCCAAAAAACGGGTGGGATGTAGGCTTGGGGGGAGGCGCTGGCCAAGTTCGTCCGCCGGACTCGGAATGGGGCAGACTTTGCGAGGTGCCTCCGTGTGCCAAAACTAGGCCGCGGGCACTGCCGCACCCAAAAATAAGCTCCCGAAGGCCCCGTCCCCAAGTTCGTCCGCCGCATAAATGCCCAAAAAACGGGTGGGATGTAGGCTTGGGGGGAGGCGCTGGCCAAGTTCGTCCGCCGGACTCGGAATGGGGCCAGACTTTGCGAGGGGCCTCCGTGTGCCAAAATTAGGCCAAGGGCACTGCCGCGCCCAAAAATAAGCTCCCGAAGGTCCCGTCCCCAAGTTTGTCCGCCTCAAAAATGACCAAAAAACGGGTGGGCTATAGCCATGGGGGGAGGGGCTGGCCAAGTTCGTCCGCCGGACTCGGAATCGGGGCAGACTTTGCGAGGTGCCTCCGTGTGCCAAAAATAGGCCGCTGGTACTGCCGCGCCCAAAAATAAGCGCCCGAAGGTCCCGTCCCCAAGTTCGTCCGCCGAAAAAATGCCCAAAAAACGGGTGGGCTATAGCCTTGGGGGGAGGGGCTGGCCAAGTTCGTCCGCCGGACTCGGAATGGGGCCAGACTTTGCGAGGAGACTCCGTGTGACAAAAATAGGCCGCGGGAACTGCCACACCCAAAAATAAGCGCCCGAAGGTCCCGTCCCCAAGTTCGTCCGCCGCATAAATGCCCAAAAAACGGGTGGGATGTAGGCTTGGGGGGAGGCGCTGGCCAAGTTCGTCCGCCGGACTCGGAATGGGGCCAGACTTTGCGAGGGGCCTCCGTGTGCCAAAATTAGGCCAAGGGCACTGCCGCGCCCAAAAATAAGCTCCCGAAGGTCCCGTCCCCAAGTTTGTCCGCCTCAAAAATGACCAAAAAACGGGTGGGCTATAGCCATGGGGGGAGGGGCTGGCCAAGTTCGTCCGCCGGACTCGGAATCGGGGCAGACTTTGCGAGGTGCCTCCGTGTGCCAAAAATAGGCCGCTGGTACTGCCGCGCCCAAAAATAAGCGCCCGAAGGTCCCGTCCCCAAGTTCGTCCGCCGAAAAAATGCCCAAAAAACGGGTGGGCTATAGCCTTGGGGGGAGGGGCTGGCCAAGTTCGTCCGCCGGACTCGGAATGGGGCCAGACTTTGCGAGGAGACTCCGTGTGACAAAAATAGGCCGCGGGAACTGCCACACCCAAAAATAAGCGCCCGAAGGTCCCGTCCCCAAGTTCGTCCGCCGCAAAAATGCCCAAAAAATGGGTGGGCTATAGTCTTGGGGGGAGGGGCTGGCCAAGTTCGTCTGCCGGACTCGGAATGGGGCCAGATTTTGCGAGGGGCCTCCGTGTGCCAAAATTAGGCCAAGGACACTGCCGCGCCCAAAAATAAGCGCCCGAAGGTCCCGTCCCCAAGTTCGTCCGCCGCAAAAATGCCGAAAAAAAGGGTGGGCTAAAGCCTTGGGGGGAGGGGCTGGCCAAGTTTGTCTGCCGGACTCGGAATGGGGCCAGACTTTGCGGGGGGCCTCCGTGTGCCAAAATTAGGCCAAGGGCACTGCCGCGCCCAAAAATAAGCGCCCGAAGGTCCCGTCCCCAAGTTCGTCCGCCTCAAAAATGACCAAAAAACGGGTGGGCTATAGCCTTGGGGGGAGGGGCTGGCCAAGTTCGTCCGCCGGACTCGGAATGGGGCCAGACTTTGCGAGGGGCCTCCGTGTGCCAAAAATAGGCCGCGGGAACTGCCGCGGCCAAAAATAAGCTCCCGAAGGTCCCGTCCCCAAGTTCGTCCGCCGCAAAAATGCCCAAAAAACGGGTGGGGTATAGTCTTGGGGGGAGGGGCTAGCCAAGTTCGTCCGCGGGTCTCGGAATGGGGCCAGACTTTGCGAGGGGCCTCCGTGTGCCAAAATTAGGCCAAGGGCACTGCCGCGTCCAAAAATAAGCGCCCGAAGGTCCCGTCCCCAAGTTCGTCCGCCTCAAAAATGACCAAAAAACGGGTGGGCTATAGCCATGGGGGGAGGGGCTGGCCAAGTTCGTCCGGCGGACTCGGAATGGGGCCAGACTTTGCGAGGGGCCTCCGTGTGCCAAAACTAGGCCGCGGGCACTGCCGCGCCCAAAAATAAGCTCCCGAAGGTCCCGTCCCCAAGTTCGTCCGCCGCATAAATGCCCAAAAAACGGGTGGGCTATAGCCTTGGGGGGAGGGGCTGGCCAAGTTCGTCCGCCGGACTCGGAATGGGGCCAGACTTTGCGAGGGGCCTCCGTGTGCCAAAAATAGGCCGCGGGAACTGCCGTGCCCAAAAATAAGCTCCCGAAGGTCCCGTCCCCAAGTTCGTCCGCCGCAAAAATGCCCAAAAAACGGGTGGGGTATAGTCTTGGGGGGAGGGGCTAGCCAAGTTCGTCCGCGGGACTCGGAAAGGGGCTAGACTTTGCGAGCGGCCTCCGTGTGCCAAAAATAGGCCGAGGGCACGGCCGCGCACAAAAATAAGCCCCCGAAGGTCCCGTCCCCAAGTTCGTCCGCCGCAAAAATGCCCAAAAAACGGGTGGGCTATAGCCTTGGGGGGAGGGGCTAGCCAAGTTCGTCCGCGGGACTCGGAATGGGGCTAGATTTTGCGAGCGGCCTCCGTGTGCCAAAAATAGGCCGAGGGCACGGCCGCGCACAAAAATAAGCCCCCGAAGGTCCTGTCCCCAAGTTCGTCCGCCGCAAAAAATGCCCAAAAAACGGGTGGGTTATAGCCTTGGGGGGAGGGGCTGGCCAAGTTCGTCCGCCGGACTCGGAATGGGGCCAGACTATGCGAGGGGCCTCCGTGTGCCAAAACTAGGCCGCGGGCACTGCCGCCCGCAAAAATAAGTGCCCGAAGGTCCCGTCCCCAAGTTCGTCCGCCGAACAAATGCTCAAAAAACGGGTGGGCTATAGCCTTGGGGGGAGGGGCTGGCCAAGTTCGTCCGCCGGACTCGGAATGGGGCCAAACTTTGCGAGGGGCCTCCGTGTGCTAAAAATAGGCCGCGGGCAATGCCGCACCCAAAAATAAGCGCCCGAAGGTCCCGTCCCCACGTTCGACTGCCGCAAAAATGCCCAAAAAACGGGTGGGCTATAGCCTTGGGGGGAGGGGCTGGCCAAGTTCATCCGCCGGACTCGGAATGGGGCCAGTCTTTGCGAGGGGCTTCCGTGTGCCAAAAATAGGCTGCGGGCACTGCCGCGCCCAAAAATAAGCGTCAGAAGGTCCCGTCCCCAAGTTCGTCTGCCGCAAAAATGCCCAAAAAACGGCTGGGCTATAGCCTTGGGGGGAGGGGCTGGCCAAGTTCGTCCGCCGGACTCGCAATGGGGCCAGACTTTGCGAGGGGCCTCCGTGTGCCAAAAATAGGCCGCGGACACTGCCCCGCCCAAAAATAAGTGCACGAAGATCCCCTCCCCAAGTTCGTCCGCCGCAAAAATGCCCAAAAAACGGGTGGGCTATAGCCTTGGGGGGAGGGGCTGGCCAAGTTCGTCCGCCGTACTCGGAATGGGGCCAGACTTTGCGAGGGACCGCCGTGAGCCAAAAATAGGCAGTGGGCACTGCCGCACCCAAAAATAAGCGCCCGAAGGTCCCGTCGCCAAGTTCGTCCGCCGTAAAAATGCCCAAAAAACGGGTGGGCTATAGCCTTGGCGGGAGGGGCTGGCCAAGTTCGTCCGCCGGACTCGGAATGGGGCCAGACTTTGCGAGGGACCTCCGCGTGCCAAAAATAGGCCGCGGGCACTGCCGCGCCCAAAGGTCCCATCCCCAAGTTCGTCCGCCGCAAAAATGCCCAAAAAACGGGTGGGCTATAGCCTTGGGGGGAGGGGCTGGCCAAGTACGTCCGCCTGACTCGCAATGGGGCCAGACTTTACGAGGGGCCTCCGTGTGCCAAAATTAGGCCAAGGGCACTGCCGCGCCCAAAAATAAGCGCCCGAAGGTCCCGTCCCCAAGTTCGTCCGCCTCAAAAATGACCAAAAAACGGGTGGGCTATAGCCATGGGGGGAGGGGCTAAAAGTTCGTCCGGCGGACTCGGAATGGGGCCAGACTTTGCGAGGGGCCCCCGTGTGCCAAAAATAGGCTGCGGGCACTGCCGCGCCCAAAAATAAGCGCCCGAAGCTCCCGTCCCCAAGTTCGTCCGACGCAAAAATGCCCAAAAAACGGCTGGGCTACAGCCTTGGGGGGAGGGGCTGGCCAAGTCCGTCCGCCGGACTCGGAATGGGGCAGACTTTGCGAGGGGCCTCCGTGTAACAAAAATAGGCCGCGGGAGCTACCGCGCCCAAAAATAAGCGCCCGAAGGTCCCGTCCCCAAGTTCGTCCGCCGCAAAAATGCCCAAAAAACGGGTGGGCTATAGCCTTGGGGGGGGGGGCTGGCCAAGTTCGTCCGCCGGACTCGGAATGGGGCCAGACATTGCGAGGGGCCTCCGTGTACCAAATATAGGCCGCGGGCACTGCCGTGCCCAAAAATAAGCGCCCGAATGTCCCGTCCCCAAGTTCGTCCGCCGCAAAAATGCCCAAAAAACGGGTGGGCTATAGCCTTGGGGGGAGGGGCTGGCCAAGTTCGTCCGCCGGACTTGGAATGGGGCCAGACTTTCCGAGGGGCCTCCATGTACAAAAAATAGGCCGCGGGCACTATCGTACCCAAAAATAAGCGCCCGAAGGTCCCGTCCCCAATTACGTTCGCCGCAAAAATGCCCAAAAACCGGGTGGGCTATAGCCTTGGGGGGAGGAGCTGGCCATGTTCGTCCGCCGGATTCGGAATGGGGCCAGACGTTGCGAGGGGCCTCCGTGTGCCAAAAATAGGCCGCGGGCACTGCCGTGCCCAAAAATAAGCGCCCAAAGGTCCCGTCCCCAAGTTCGTCCGCCGCAAAAATGCCCAAAAAACGGGTGGGCTATAGCCTTGGGGGGAGGGGCTGGCCAAGTTCGTCCGCCGGACTGGGAATCGGGCCAGACTTTGTGAGGGGCCTCCGTGTGCCAAAAGTATGCTGCGGGCACTGCCGTGCCCAAAAATAAGAGCCCGAAGGTCCCGTCCCCAAGTTCGTCCGCCGCAAAAATGCCCAAAAAACGGGTGGGCTATAGCCTTGGGGGGAGGGGCCGGCCAAGTTCGTCCGCCGGACTCGGAATGGGGCCAGACTTTGCGAGAGGCCTCCGTGTGCCAAAAATAGGCCGCGGGCACTGCCGCACCCAAAAATAAGCGCCCGAAGGTCCGTCCCCAAGTTCGTCCGCCGCAAAAATGCCCAAAAAACGGGTGGGCTATAGCCTTGGGGGGAGGGGCTGGCCAAGTTCGTCCGCCGGACTCGGAATGGGGCCAGACTTTGCGAGGGGCCTCCGTGTAACAAAAATAGGCCGCGGGAGCTACCGCGCCCAAAAATAAGCGCCCGAAGGTCCCGTCCCCAAGTTCGTCCGCCGCAAAAATGCCCAAAAAATGGGTGGGCTATAGCCTTGGGGGGGGGGGCTGGCCAAGTTCGTCCGCCGGACTCGGAATGGGGCCAGACATTGCGAGGGGCCTCCGTGTGCCAAATATAGGCCACGGGCACTGCCGCGCCTAAGAATAAGCACCCGAAGGTCCCGTCCCCAAGTTCATCCGCCGCAAAAATGCCCAAAAAACGGGTGGGCTATAGCCTTGGGGGGAGGGGCTGGCCAAGTTCATCCGCCGGACTCGGAATGGGGCCAGACTTTGCGAGGGGCCTCCGTGTTCCCAAAATATGCCGCGGGAACTGCCGTGCCCAAAATGAATCGCCCGAATGTCCTGTCCCCAAGTTCGTCCGCCGCAAAAATGCCCAAAAAACGGGTGGGCTATAGCCTTGGGGGGAGGGGCTGGCCAACTTCGTCCGCCGGACTCGGAATCGGGCCAGACTTTGCGAGGGGGCCTCGTGTGCCAAAAGTAGGCCGCGGGCACTGCCGCACCCAAAAATAAGCGCACAAAGATCCCCTCCCCAAGTTCGTCCGCCGCAAAAATGCCCAAAAAACGGGTGGGCTATAGCCTTGGGGGGAGGGGCTGGCCAAGTTCGTCCGCCGGACTCGGAATGGGGCCATACTTTGCGAGGGGCCTCCGTGTGCCAAAAATAGGCCGCGGGCACTGCCGAACCCAAAAATAAGCGCCCGAAGGTCCCGTCCCCAAGTTCGTCCGCCGCAAAAATGCCCAAAAAACGGGTGGGCTATAGCCTTGGGGGGAGGGGCTGGCCAAGTTCGTCCGCCGGACTTGGAATGGGGCCAGACTTTGCGAGGGGCCTCCGTGTGCCAAAGATAGGCCGCGGCCACTGCCGCGCCCAAAAATAAGCGCCCGAAGGTCCCGTCCCCAATTTCGTCCGCCGCAAAAATGCCCAAAAAACGGGTGGGCTACAGCCTTGGGGGGAGGGGCTGGCCAAGTCCGTCCGCCGGACTCGGAATGGGGCAGACTTTGCGAGGGGCCTCCGTGTAACAAAAATAGGCCGCGGGAGCTACCGCGCCCAAAAATAAGCGCCCGAAGGTCCCGTCCCCAAGTTCGTCCGCCGCAAAAATGCTCAAAAAATGGGTGGGCTATAGCCTTGGGGGGGGGGCTGGCCAAGTTCGTCCGCCGGACTCGGAATGGGGCCAGACATTGCGAGGGGACTCCGTGTGCCAAATATAGGCCGCGGGAACTGCCGCGCCTAAGAATAAGCACCCGAATGTCCCGTCCCCAAGTTCATCCGCCGCAAAAATGCCCAAAAAACGGGTGGGCTATAGCCTTGGGGGGAGGGGATGGCCAATTTCGTCCGCCGGACTCGGAATGGGGCCAGACTTTGCGAGGGGCCTCCGTGTTCCCAAAATATGCCGCGGGAACTGCCGTGCCCAAAATGAAGCGCCCGAATGTCCTGTCCCCAAGTTCGTCCGCCGCAAAAATGCCCAAAAAACGGGTGGGCTTTAGCCTTGGGGGGAGGGGCTGGCCAAGTTCGTCCGCCGGACTCGGAATCGGGCCAGACTTTGCGAGGGGGCCTCGTGTGCCAAAAGTAGGCCGCGGGCACTGCCGCGCCCAAAAATAAGCGCACAAAGATCCCCTCTCCAAGTTCGTCCGCCGCAAAAATGCCCAAAAAACGGGTGGGCTATAGCCTTGGGGGGAGGGGCTGGCCAAGTTCGTCCGCCGTACTCGGAATGGGGCCAGACTTTGCGAGGTACCGCCGTGAGCCAAAAATAGGCAGTGGGCTCTGCCGCACCCAAAAATAAGGGCCCGAAGGTCCCGTCGCCATGTTCGTCCGCCGAAAAAATGCCCAAAAAATGGGTGGGCTATAGCCTTGGGGGGAGGGGCTGGCAAAGTTCGTCCGCCGGACTCGGAATGGGGCCAGACTTAGCGAGGGGCCTCCGTGTTCCCAAAATATGCCGCGGGATCTGCCGTGCCCAAAAAGAAGCGCCCGAAGGTCCCGTCCCCAAGTTCGTCCGCCGTTAAAATACCCAAAAAACGGGTGGGCTATAGCCTTGGGGGGAGGGGCTGGCCAAGTTCGTCCGTCGGACTCGGAATGGGGCCAGACTTTGCGAGGGGCCCCCGTGTGCCAAAAATAGGCCGCGGGCACTGCCGCACCCAAAAATAAGCGCCCAAAGGTCCCGTCCCCAAGTTCGTCCGCCGCAAAAATGCCCAAAAAACGGGTGGGCTATAGCCTTGGGGGGAGGGGCTGGCCAAGTTCGTCCGCCGGACTTGGAATGGGGCCAGACTTTGCGAGGGGCCTCCGTGTGCCAAAGATAGGCCGCGGCCACTGCCGCGCCCAAAAATAAGCGCCCGAAGGTCCCGTCCCCAATTTCGTCCGCCGCAAAAATGCCCAAAAAACGGGTGGGCTACAGCCTTGGGGGGAGGGGCTGGCCAAGTCCGTCCGCCGGACTCGGAATGGGGCAGACTTTGCGAGGGGCCTCCGTGTAACAAAAATAGGCCGCGGGAGCTACCGCGCCCAAAAATAAGCGCCCGAAGGTCCCGTCCCCAAATTCGTCCGCCGCAAAAATGCCCAAAAAATGGGTGGGCTATAGCCTTGGGGGGGGGGCTGGCCAAGTTCGTCCGCCGGACTCGGAATGGGGCCAGACATTGCAAGGGGATTCCGTGTGCCAAATATTGGCCGCGGGAACTGCCGCGCCTAAGAATAAGCACCCGAAGGTCCCGTCCCCAAGTTCATCCGCCGCAAAAATGCCCAAAAAACGGGTGGGCTATAGCCTTGGGGGGAGGGGATGGCCAATTTCGTCCGCCGGACTCGGAATGGGGCCAGACTCTGCGAGGGGCCTCCGTGTTCCCAAAATATGCCGCGGGAACTGCCGTGCCCAAAATGAAGCGCCCGAATGTCCTGTCCCCAAGTTCGTCCGCCGCAAAAATGCCCAAAAAACGGGTGGGCTTTAGCCTTGGGGGGAGGGGCTGGCCAAGTTCGTCCGCCGGACTCGGAATCGGGCCAGACTTTGCGAGGGGGCCTCGTGTGCCAAAAGTAGGCCGCGGGCACTGCCGCGCCCAAAAATAAGCGCACAACGATCCCCTCTCCAAGTTCGTCCGCCGCAAAAATGCCCAAAAAACGGGTGGGCTATAGCCTTGGGGGGAGGGGCTGGCCAAGTTCGTCCGCCGTACTCGGAATGGGGCCAGACTTTGCGAGGTACCGCCGTGAGCCAAAAATAGGCAGTGGGCTCTGCCGCACCCAAAAATAAGGGCCCGAAGGTCCCGTCGCCATGTTCGTCCGCCGAAAAAATGCCCAAAAAATGGGTGGGCTATAGCCTTGGGGGGAGGGGCTGGCAAAGTTCGTCCGCCGGACTCGGAATGGGGCCAGACTTAGCGAGGGGCCTCCGTGTTCCCAAAATATGCCGCGGGATCTGCCGTGCCCAAAAAGAAGCGCCCGAAGGTCCCGTCCCCAAGTTCGTCCGCCGTTAAAATACCCAAAAAACGGGTGGGCTATAGCCTTGGGGGGAGGGGCTGGCCAAGTTCGTCCGTCGGACTCGGAATGGGGCCAGACTTTGCGAGGGGCCCCCGTGTGCCAAAAATAGGGCGCGGGCACTGCCGCGCCCAAAAATAAGCGCCCGAAGGTCCCGTCCCCTAGTTCATCCGCCGTAAAAATTCCCAAAAAATGGGTGGGCTATAGCCTTGGGGGGAGGGGCCGGCCAAGTTCGTCCGCCGGACTCGGAATGGGGCCAGACTTTGCGAGGGGCCCCCGTGTGCCAAAAATAGGCGGCGGGCACTGCCACGCCCAAAAATAAGCGCCCGAAGGTCCCGTCCCCAAGTTCGTCCGCCGCAAAACTGCCCAAAAAACGGGTGGGCTATAGCCTTGGTGGGAAGGGCTGGCCAAGTTCGTCCGCCGGACTCGGAATGGGGCCAGACTTTGCGAGGGGCCCCCGTGTGCCAAAAATAGGCCACGGGCACTGCTGCGCCCAAAAATAAGCACATGAAGATCCCCTCCCCAAGTTCATCCGCCGCAAAAATGCCCAAAAATGCCCAAAAAATGGGTGGGCTGTAGCCTTGGGGGGAGGGGCTGGCAAGTTCGTCCGCCGGACTCGGAATGGGGCCAGACTTTGCGAGGGGCCTCCGTGTGTTAAAAATAGGCCGCAGGCACTGCCGTGCCCAAAAATAAGCGTCCAAAGGTCCCGTTCCCAAGTTCGTCCGCCGCAAAACTGCCCAAAAAACGGGTGGGCTATAGCCTTGGTGGGAAGGGCTGGCCAAGTTCGTCCGCCGGACTCGGAATGGGGCCAGACTTTGCGAGGGGCCTCCGTGTGCCAAAAATAGGTCATGGGGACTGCCGCGCCCAAAAATAAGCACCGGAAGGTCCCGTCCCAAAGTTCATCCGCCGCAAAACTGCCCAAAAAACGGGTGGGCTATAGCCTTGGGGGGAAGGGCTGGCCAAGTTCGTCCGCCGGACTCGGAATGGGGCCAGACTTTGCGAGGGGCCTCCGTGTGCCAAAAATAGGTCATGGGGACTGCCGCGCCCAAAAATAAGCACCTGAAGGTCCCGTCCCAAAGTTCATCCGCCGTAAAAATTCCCAAAAAATGGGTGGGCTATATAGCCTTGGGGGGAGGGGCTGGCCAAGTTCTTTCGCCGGATTCGGAATGGGGCCAGACTTTGCGAGGGGCCTCCGTGTGCCAAAAATAGGCTGCAGGCACTGCCGCGCCAAAAAATAAGCCCCCGAAGGTCCCGTCCCCAAGTTCCTCCGCCGCAAAAATGCCCAAAAAACGGGTGGGCTATAGCCTTGGGGGGAGGGGCTTGCCAAGTTCGTCCGCCGGACATGGAATGGGGCCAGACTTTGCGAGGGGCCTCCGTGTGCCAAAACTAGGCCGCGGGCACTGCCACTCCCAAAAAATAAGTGCCCGAAGGTCCGGTCCCCAAGTTCGTCCGCCGTAAAAATGCCCAAAAAACGGGTGGGCTATAGCCTTGGGGGGAGGGGCTGGCCAAGTTCGTCCGCCGGACTTGGAATGGAGCCAGACTTTGCGAGGGGCCTCCGTGTGTTAAAAATAGGCCGCAGGCACTGCCGTGCCCAAAAATAAGCGTCCAAAGGTCCCGTTCCCAAGTTCGTCCGCCGCAAAAATGCCCAAAAAACGGGTGGGCTATAGCCTTGGGGGGAGGGGCCGGCCAAGTTCGTCCACCGGACTCGGAATGGGGCCAGACTTTGCGAGGGGCCTCCGTGTGCCAAAAATAGGCCGCGGGCACGGCCGCGCCAAAAAATAAGCGCCCGAAGGTCCCGTCCCCAAGTTCTTCCGCCGCAAAAAGGCCCAAAAAACGGGTGGGCTATAGCCTTGGGGGGAGGGGCTGGCCAACTTCGTCCGCCGGACTCGGAATGGGGCAGACTTTACACGGGGCCTCCGTGTACCAAAAATAGGCCGCGGGCACTGCCGCGCCCGAAGGTCCCATCCCCAAGTTCGTCCGCCGCAAAAATGCCCAAAAAACGGGTGGGCTATAGCCTTGGGGGGAGGGGCTGGCAAGTCCGTCCGCCGGACTCGGAATGGGGCCAGACTTTGCGAGGGGCCTCCGTGTGCCAAAAATAGGCCACGGGCACTGCCGTGCCCAAAAATAAGCGTCCAAAGGTCCCGTCCCCAAGTTCGTCCGCCGCAAAAATGCCCAAAAAATGGGTGGGCTATTGCCCTGGGGGGAGGGGCTGGCCAAGTTCGTCCGCCGGACTCGGAATGGGGCCAGACTTTGCGAGGGGTCTCCGTGTGCCAAAAATAGGCCGCGGGCACTGCCGCGTCCAAAAATAAGCGCCCAAAGGACCCGTTCCCAAGTTCGCCCCCGCAAAAATACCCAAAAAACGGGCGGGCTATAGCCTTGGGGGGCGGGGCTGGCCAAGTTCGTTCGTCGGACTCGGAATGGGGCCAGACTTTGCGAGGGACCTCAGTGTGCCAAAAATAGGCCGTGGGCACTGCCGCACCAAAAAATAAGCACCCGAAGGTCCGATCCCCAAGTTCGTCTGCCGCAAAATTGCCCAAAAAACGGGTGGGCTATAGCCTTGGGGGGAGGGGCTGGCCAAGTTCGTCCGCGGGACTCGGAATGGGGCCAGACTTTGCGAGGGGCCTCCGTGCGCCAAAAATAGGCCGCGGGCACTGCCGCGCCCAAAAATAAGCACCCGAAGGTCCCGTCCCCATGTTCGTCCGCCGCAAAAATGCCCAAAAAACGGGTGGGCTATAGCCTTGGGGGGAGGGGCCGGCCAAGTTCGTCCCCCGGACTCGGAATGGGGCCAGACTTTGCGAGGGGCCTCCGTGTGCCAAAAATAGGCCGTGGGCACTGCCGCGCCCAAAAATAAGCGCCCGAAGGACCCGTTCCCAAGTTCGCCCCCGCAAAAATACCCAAAAAACGGGTGGGCTATAGCCTTGGGGGGAGGGGCTGGCCAATTTCGTCCGCCGGACTCGGAATGGGGCCAGACTTTGCGACGGGCCTCCGTGTGTTAAAATTAGGCTGCGGGCACTGCCGCGCCCAAAAATAAGTGCCCGAAGATCCCGTCCCCAAGTTCGCCCGCCTCAAAAATGACCAAAAAATGGGTAGGCTATAGCCATGGGGGGAGGGGCTGGCCAAGTTCGTCCGCCGGACTCAGAATGGGGCCAGACTTTGCGAGGCGCCTCCGTGTGCCAAAAATAGGCCGCGGGCACTGCTGCACCCAAAAATAAGCGCCCGAAGGTCCCGTCCCCAAGTTCGTCCGCCGCAAAAATGCCCAAAAAACGGGTGGGCTATAGCCTTGGGGGGAGGGGCTGGCCAAGTTCGTCCGCCGGACTCGGAATGGGGCCAGACTTTGCGAGAGTACTCCGTGTGCCAAAAATAGGCCGCGGGCACTGCCGTACCCAAAAATAAGTGCCCGAAGGTCCCGTCCCCAAGTTCGTCCGCCGCAAAAATGCCCAAAAAACGGGTGGGCTATAGCCTTGGGGGGAGGGGCTGGCCAATTTTGTCCGCCGGACTCGGAATGGGCCCAGACTTTGCGACGGGCCTCCGTGTGCCAAAATTAGGCTGCAGGCACTGCCGCGCCCAAAAATAAGCGCCCGAAGGTCCCGTCCCCAAGTTCGTCCGCCGCAAAAATGCCCAAAAAATGGGTGGGCTTTAGCCTTGGGGGGAGGGGCTGGCCAAGTTCATCCGCCGGACTCGGAATGGGGCCAAACTTTCCGAGGGGCCTCCGTGTGCCAAAAATAGGCCGCGGACACTGCCGCGCACAAAAATAAGCGCCCGAAGGTCCCGTCCCCAAGTTCGTCCGCCGCAAAAATGCTCAAAAAAGGGGTGGGCTATAGCCTTGGGGGGAGGGGCTGGCCAACTTCGTCCGCCGGACTCGGAATGGGGCCAGACTTTGCGAGGGGCCTCCGTGTGCCAAAAATAGGCCGCGAGCACTGCCGCGCCCAAAAATAAGTGCCCGAAGGTCGGGGCGCCAAAATCCTCCAGCGGAAAAAGGGCAAAAAAACGGGTGGGCTATAGCCTTGGGGGGAGGGGCTGGCCAAGTTCGTCCGTCGGACTCGGAATGGGGCCATACTTTGCGAGAGGCCTCCGTGTGCCAAAAATAGGCCGTGGGCACTGCCGCGTCCAAAAAGAAGCACCCGAATGTCCCGTCCCCAAGTTCGTCCGCCGCAAAAATGCCAAAAAAACGGGTGGGCTATAGCCTTGGCAGGAGGGGCTGGCCAAGTTCGTCCGCCGTACTCGGAATGGGGTCAGACTTTGCGAGGGGCATCCATGTACCAAAAATAGGCCGCGGGCACTGCCGCGCCCAAAAATAAGCGCCCGAAGGTCCCGTCCCCAAGTTCGTCCGCCGCAAAAATGCCCAAAAAACGGGTGGGCTATAGCCTGGGGGGGAAGAGCTGGCCAAGTTCGTCCGCCGGACTCGGATTGGGGCCAGACTTTGCGAGGGGCTTCCCTGTGCCAAAAATAGGCTGCGGCCACTGCCACGCCCGAAGGTCCCGTCCCCAAGTTCGTCCGCCGCAAAAATGCCCAAAAAACGGGTGGGCAATAGCCTTGGGGGGACGGGCTGGCCAAGTTCGTCCGCCGGACTCGGAATGGCCACAGACTTTGCGAGGGGCCTCCGTGTGCCAAAAATAGGCCGCGGGCACTGCCGCGCCCAAAAATAAGCACCCGAAGGTCCCGTCCCCAAGTTCGTCCGGCGCAAAAATGCCCAAAAAACGGGTGGGCTACAGCCTTGGGGGGAGGGGCTGGCCAAGTTCGTCCGCTGGACTCGGAATGGGGCCAGACTTTGCGAAGGGCCTCCGTGTACCAAAAATAGGCCACGGGCACTGCCGCGCCCAAAAATAAGCACCCGAAGGTCCCGTCCCCAAGTTCGTCGGCCGCAAAAATGCCCGAAAAACGGGTGGGCTATAGCCTTGGCAGGAGGGGCTGGCCAAGTTCGTCCGCCGTACTCGGAATGGGGCCAGACTTTGCGAGGGGCATCCATGTACCAAAAATAGGCCGCGGGCACTGCCGCGTCCAAAAATAAGCACCCGAAGGTCCCGTCCCCAAGTTCGTCCGCCGCAAAAATGCCCAAAAAACGGGTGGGCTATAGCCTTGGGGGGAGCGGCTGGCCAAGTTCGTCCACCGGACTCGGATTGGGGCCAGACTTTGCAAGGAGCTTCCCTGTGCCAAAAATAGGCCGCGGCCACTGCCGCACCCGAAGGTCCCGTCCCCAAGTTCGTCCGCCGCAAAAATGCCCAAAAAACGGGTGGGCAATATCCTTGGGGGGACGGGCTGGCCAAGTTCGTCCGCCGGACTCGGAATGGCCACAGACTTTGCGAGGGGCCTCCGTGTGCCAAAAATAGGCCGCGGGCACTGCCGCGCCCAAAAATAAGCACCCGAAGGTCCCGTCCCCAAGTTTGTTCGCCGCAAAAATGGCCAAAAAACGGGTGGGCTATAGACTAGGGGGGAGGGGCTGGCCAAGTTCGTCCGCCGGAGTCGGAATGGGGCCAGACTTTGCGAGGGGCCTCCGTGTGCCAAAAATAGGCCGCGAGCACTGCCGCGCCCAAAAATAAGTGCCCGAAGGTCGGGGCGCCAAAACCCCCCAGCGGAAAAAGGCCAAAAACACGGGCGGGCTATAGCCTTGGGGGGTGGGGCTGGCCAAGTTCGTCCGTCGGACTCGGAATGGGGCCAGACTTTGCGAGGGGCCTACGTGTGCCAAAAATAGGCCGTGGGCACTGCCGCGTCCAAAAAGAAGCGCCCGAAGGTCCCGTCCCCATGTTCGTCCGCCGCAAAAATGCCCAAAAAACGGGTGGGCTATAGCCTTGGGGGGAGGGGCTGGCCAAGTTCGTCCGCTGGACTCGGAATGGAGCCAGACTTTGCGAGGGGCCTCCGTGTGCCAAAAATAGGCCACGGACACTGCCGAGCCAAAAAATAAAAGCCCGAAGGTCGGGGCGCCAAAACCCCCCAGCGGAAAATGGCCAAAAAAACGGGTGGGCTAGAGCCTTGGGGGGAGGGGCTGGCCAAGTTCGTCCGCCGGACTCGGAATGGGGCCAGACTTTACGAGGGGCCTCCGTGTGCCAAAAATAGGCCGCGGGCACGGCCGCGCCCAAAAATAAGTGCCCGAAGGTCCCGTCCCCAAGTTCGTCCGCCGCAAAAATGCCCAAAAAACGGGTGGGATATATCCTTGGGGGGAGGGGCTGGCCAAGTTCGTCCGCCGGACTCGGAATGGGGCGAGACTGCGCGAGGGGCCTCCGTGTGCCAAAAATAGGCCACGGGCACTGCCGCGCCCACAAATAAGCGCCCGAAGGTCCCGTCCCCAAGTTCGTCCGCCGCAAAAATGCCCAAAAAACGGGTGGGCTATATCCTTGGGGGGAGGGGCTGGCAAAGTTCGTCCGCCGGAGTCGGAATGGGGCCAGACTTTGCGAGGGGCCTCCGTGTGCCAAAAATAGGCCACGGACACTGCCGAGCCAAAAAATAAGAGCCCGAAGGTCGGGGCGCCAAAACCCCCCAGCGGAAAATGGCCAAAAAAACGGGTGGGCTAGAGCCTTGGGGGGAGGGGCTGGCCAAGTTCGTCCGCCGGACTCGGAATGGGGCCAGACTTTACGAGGGGCCTCCGTGTGCCAAAAATAGGCCGCGGGCACGGCCGCGCCCAAAAATAAGTGCCCGAAGGTCCCGTCCCCAAGTTCGTCCGCCGCAAAAATGCCCAAAAAACGGGTGGGATATATCCTTGGGGGGAGGGGCTGGCCAAGTTCGTCCGCCGGACTCGGAATGGGGCGAGACTGCGCGAGGGGCCTCCGTGTGCCAAAAATAGGCCGCGGGCACTGCCGCGCCCACAAATAAGCGCCCGAAGGTCCCGTCCCCAAGTTCGTCCGCCGCAAAAATGCCCAAAAAACGGGTGGGCTATAGCCTTGGGGGGAGGGGCTGGCCATGTTCGTCCGCCGGACTCGGAATGGGGCCAGACTTTGCGAGGGGCCTCCGTGTGCCAAAAATAGGCCGGGGCACTGCCGCGCCCAAAAATAAGTGCCCGAAGGTCCCGTCCCCAAGTTCGTCCGCCGCAAAAATGCCCAAAAAACGGGTGGGCTTTAGCCTTGGGGGGAGGGGCTGGCCAAGTTCGTCCGCCGAACTCGGAATGGGGCCAGACTTTGCGAGGGGCCTCCGTGTGCTAAAAATAGGCTATGGCTACTGCCGCAGCCAAAAATAAGCGCGCGAAGGTCCCGTCCCCAAGTTCGTCCACAGCAGAAATGCCCAAAAAACGGGTGGGCTACAGCCTTGTGGGGAGGGGCTGGCCAAGTTCGTCCAACGGACTCGGAATGGGGCCAGACTTTGTGAGGGGCCTCCGTGTGCTAAAAAAAGGCTACGGGCACTGCCGTGGCCAAAAATAAGCGCCCGAAGGTCCCGTCCCCAAGTTCGTCCGCCGCAAAAATGCCCAAAAAACGAGTGGGCTATAGCCTTGGGGGGAGGGGCTGGCCAAGTTCGTCCGCCGGACTCGGAATGGGGCCAGACTTTGCGAGGCGCCTCCGTTTGCTAAAAATAGGCTACGGCTACTGCCGCGGCCAAAAATAACCGCGCGAAGGTCCCGTCCCCAAGTTCGTCCGCCGCAAAAATACCCAAAAAACGGGTGGGCTACAGCCTTGGGGGGAGGGGCTGGCCAAGTTCGTCCGCCGGACTCGGAATGGGGCCAGACTTTGCGAGGGGCCTCCGTGACCCAAAAATAGGCCGGGGCACTGCCGCGCCCAAAAATAAGCACCCGAAGGTCCCGTCCCCAAGTTTGTCCGCCGCAAAAAAGCCCAAAAAACGGGTGGGCTATAGCCTTGGGGGGAGGGGCTGGCCAAGTTCGTCCGCCGGACTCGGAATGGGGCCAGACTTTACGAGGGGCCTCCGTGTGCTAAAAATAGGCTATGGCTACTGCCGCGTCAAAAATAAGCGCGCGAAGGTCCCGTCTCCAAGTTCGTCCGCCGCAAAAATGCCCAAAAAACGGGTGGGCTACAGCCTTGGGGGGAGGGGCTGGCCAAGTTCGTCCACCGGACTCGGAATGGGGCCAGACTTTGCGAGGGTCCTCCGGGTGCTAAAAAAAGGCTATGGGCACTGCCGCGGCCAAAAATAAGCACCCGAAGGTCCCGTCCCCAAGTTCGTCCGACGCAAAAAATGCCCAAAAAACGGGTGGGCTATAGCCTTGGGGGGAGGGGTTGGCCAAATTCGTCCGCCGGACTTGGAATGGGGCCAAACTTTACGAGGGGCCTCCGTGTGCCAAAAATAGGTCGCGGGCACTGCCGCGCCCAAAAATAAGTGGCCAAAGGTCCCGTCCCCAAGTTCGTCCGCCGCAAAAATGCCCAAAAATCGGGCGGGCTATAGCCATGGGGGGAGGGGCTGGCCATGTTCGTCCGCCGGACTCGGAATGGGGCCAGACTTTGCGAGGGGCCTCCGTGTGCCAAAAATAGGACGGGGCACTGCCGCGCCCAAAAATAAGCGCCCGAAGGTCCCGTCCCCAAGTTCGTCCGCCGCAAAAATGCCCAAAAAACGGGTGGGCTATAGCCTTGGGGGGAGGGGCTGGCCAAGTTCGTCCACCGGACTCGGAATTGGGCCAGACTTTGCGAGGGGCCTCCGTGTGCCAAAAATAGGCAGCGGGCACTGCCGTGCCCAAAAATATGGGCCCGAAGGTCCCGTCCCCAAGTTCGGCCGCCGCAAAAATGCCCAAAAAACGGGTGGGCTATAGCCATGGGGGGAGGGGCTGGCCATGTTCGTCCGCCGGACTCGGAGTGGGGCCAGACTTTGCTAGGGGCCTCCGTGTGCCAAAAATAGGCCGGGGCACTGCCGCGCCCAAAAATAAGAGCCCGAAGGTCCCGTCCCCAAGTTCGTCCGCAGCAAAAATGCCCAAAAAACAGGTGGGCTACAGCCTTGGGGGGAGGGGCTGGCCAAGTTCGTCCACCGGACTCGGAATGGGGCCAGACTTTGCGAGGGGGCTCTGTGTGCTAAAAAAATGGCTACGGGCACTGCCGCGGCCAAAAATAAGCGCCCGAAGGTCCCGGCCCGAAGTTCGTCCGCCATAGAAATGCCCAACAAACAGGTGGGCTATAGCCATGTGGGGAGGGGCTGGCCATGTTCGTCCGCCGGACTCGGAATGGGGCCAGACTTTGCGAGGGGCCTCCGTGTGCCAAAAATAGGCTGCGGGCACTGCCGCGCCCAAAAATATGGGCCCGAAGGTCCCGTCCCCAAGTTCGGCCGCCGCAAAAATGCCCAAAAAACGGGTGGGCTATAGCCATGGGGGGAGGGGCTGGCCATGTTCGTCCGCCGGACTCGGAATGGGGCCAGACTTTGCGAGGGGTCTCCGTGTGCCAAAAATAGGCCGGGGCACTGCCGCGCCCAAAAATAAGCGCCCGAAGGACGCGTCCCCAAGTTCGTCCGCCGCAAAAAAGCCCAAAAAACGGGTGGGCTATAGCCTTGGGGGGAGGGGCTGGCCAAGTTCGTCCGCCGGACTCGGAATGGGGCCAGACTTTGCGAGGGGCCTCCGTGTGCTAAAAATAGGCTACGGCTACTGCCGCGTCAAAAATAAGCCCGCGAAGGTCCCGTCCCCAAGTTCGTCCGCCGCAAAAATGCCCAAAAAACGGGTGGGCTACAGCCTTGGGGGGAGGGGCTGGCCAAGTTCGTCCGCCGGACTCTGAATGGGGCCAGACTTTGCGAGGGGCCTCCGTGTGCCAGAAATAGGCAGCGGGGACTGCCGCGCCCAAAAATAATCGCCCGAAGGTCCCGTCCCCAAGTTCGTCCGCCGCAAAAATGCCCAAAAAAGGGGTGGGCTATAGCCTTGGGGGGAGGGGCTGGCCAAGTTCGTCCGCCGGACTCGGAATGGGGCCAGACTTTGCGAGGCGCCTCCGTGTGCAAAAAATAGGGCGCGGCCATTGCCGTGCCCAAAAATAAGCGCCCGAAGGTCCCGTCCCCAAGTTCGTCCGCGGCAAAAATGCCCAAAAAACGGGTGGGGTATATCCTTGGTGGGAGGGGCTGGCCAAGTACGTCCGCCGGACTCGGAATGGGGCCAGACTTTGCGAGGGGCCTCCGTGTGCCAAAACTAGGCCGCGGGCACTGCCGCTCCCAAAAATAAGCGCCCGAAGGTCCCGTCCCCAAGTTCGTCCGCCGCAAAAAAGCCCAAAAAACGGGTGGGCTATAGCCTTGGGGGGAGGGGCTGGCCAAGTTCGTCCGCCGGACTCGGAATGGGGCCAGACTTTACGAGGGGCCTCCGTGTGCCAAAAATAGGCCGGGGCACTGCCGCGCCCAAACATAAGCGCCCGAAGGTCCCGTCCCCAAGTTCGTCCGCCGCAAAAATGCCCAAAAAACGGGTGGGCTATAGCCTTGGGGGGAGGGGCTGGACAAGTTCGTCCGCCGGACTCGGAATGGGGCCAGACTTTGCGAGGCACCTCCGTGTGCCAAAAATAGGCTGCGGACACTGCCGCGGCCAAAAATCAGCGCCCGAAGGTCCCGTCCCCAAGTCCGTCCGCCGCAAAAATGCCCAAAAAACGGGTGGGTTATAGACTTGGGGGGGGGGGCTGGCCAAGTTCGTCCGCCGGAATCGGAATGGGGCAGACATTTCGAGGGGCCTCCGTGTGCCAAAACTAGGCCGCGGGCACTGCTGCACCCAATAATAAGCGTCCGAAGGTCCCGTCCCCAAGTTCGTCCGCCGCAAAAATGCCCAAAAAAGGGTGGGCAATAGCCTTGGGGGGAGGGGCTGGCCAAGTTCCTCCGCCGGACTCGGAATGGGGCCAGATTTTGTGAGGTGCGTCCGTGTGCCAAAAATAGGCCGCGCGGACTGCCGCGCCCAAAAATAAGCGCCCGAAGGTACCGTCCCAAAGTTCGTCCGCAGCAAAAATGCCCAAAAAACTGGTGGGCTATAGCCTTGGGGGGAGGGGCTGGCCAAGTTCGTCCGCCGGATTCGGAATGGCGCCAGACTTTGCGAGGAGCCCCCGTGTGCCAAAAATAGGCTCCGGGCACTGCCGCGCCCAAAAATAAGCGCCCGAAGGTCCCGTCCCCAAGTTCGTCCGCCGCAAAAATGCCCAAAAAACGGGTGGGCTATAGCCTTGGGGGGAGGGGCTGGCCAAGTTCGTCCGCCGGAATCGGTATGGGGCCAGACTTTGCGAGGGGCCTCCGTGTGCCAAAACTAGGCCGCGGGCACTGCCGCTCCCAAAAATAAGTGCCCGAAGGTCCGTCTCCAAGTTCGACCGCCTCAAAAAAGCCCAAAAAACGGGTGGGCTATTGCCTTGGTGGGAGGGGTTGGCCAAGTTCGTCCGCCGGACTCGGAATGGGGCCAGACTTTACGAGGGGCCTCCGTGTGCCAAAACTAGGCCGCGGGCAATGCCGTGCCCAAAAATAAGCGCCCGAAGATCCCGTCCCCAAGTTCGTCCGCCGCAAAAATGCCCAAAAAACGGGTGGGCTATAGCCTTGGGGGGAGGGGGAGGCCAAGTTCGTCCGCCGGACTGGGAATGGGGCCAGACTTTGCGAGGGGCCTCCGTGTGCGAAAAATAGGCCGCGGGGACTGCCGCGCCGAAAAATAAGCGGCCGAAGGTCCCGTCCCCACGTTCGTCCGCCGCAAAAATGCCCAAAAAATAGGTCGGCTTTATCCTCTGGGGGAGGGGCTGACCAAGTTCGTCCGCCGGACTCGGAATGGGGCCAGACTTTGCGACGGGCCTCCGAGTGCCAAAAATAGGCCGCAGTCACTGCCGCACCCAAAAATAAGCACCTGAAGTTCCCGTCCCCAAGTTCGTCCGCAGCAAAAATTCCCAAAAAACGGGTGGGCTATAGCCTTGGGGGGAGGGGCTGGCCAAGTTCGTCCGCCGGATTCGGAATGGCGCCAGACTTTGCGAGGAGCCCCCGTGTGCCAAAAATAGGCCTCGGGCACTGCCGCGCCCAAAAATAAGCACCCGAAGGTCCCGTCCCCAAGTTCGTCCGCCGCAAAAATGCCCAAAAAACGGGTGGGCTATAGCCTTGGGGGGAGGGGCTGGCCAAGTTCGTCCGCCGGACTCGGAATGGGGCCAGACTTTGTGAGGTGCCTCCGTGTGCCCAAAATAGGCCGCGGGCACTGCCGCGCTCAAAAATAAGCGACCGAAGGTCCCGTCCCCAAGTTCGTCCGCCGCAAAAATGCCCAAAAAATGGGTGGGCTATAGCCTTGGGGGGAGGGGCTGGCCAAGTTCGTCCGCCGGACTCGGAATGGGGCCAGACTTTGCGAGGGGCCTCTGTGTGCCAAAAATAGGCTGCGGGCACTGCCGCGTCCAAAAATAAGCACCCGAAGGTCCCATCCCCAAGTTCGTCCCCCGCAAAAATGCCCAAAAAACGGGTGGGCTATAGCCTTGGGGGGAGGGGCTGTCCAAGTTCGTCCGCCGGACTCGGAATGGGGCCAGACTTTGCGAGGGGCCTTCGTGTGCCAAAAATAGGCCGCGGGCACTGACGCGCCCAAAAATAGGCGCCCGAAGGTCCCGTCCCCAAGTTCGTCCGCTGCAAAAATGCCCAAAAAACGGGTGGGCTATAGCCTTGGGGGGAGGGGCTGGCCAAGTTCGTCCGACGGACTCGGAATGGTGCCAGACTTTGCGAGGGGCCTCCGTGTGCCAAAAATAGGCCGCACGCACTGCCGCGCCCAAAAATAAGCGCCCGAAAGTCCCGTCCCCAAGTTCGTCCGCCGCAAAAATGCCCAAAAAACGGGTGGGCTATAGCCATGGGGGGAGGGGCTGGCCATGTTCGTCCGCCGGACTCGGAATGGGGCCAGACTTTGCGAGGGGCCTCCATGTGCCAAAAATAGGCCGGGGCACTGCCGCACCCAAAGGTCCTATCCCCAAGTTCGTCCGCCGCAAAAATGCCCAAAAAACGGGTGGGCTATAGCCTTGGGGGGAGGGGCTGGCCAAGTTCGTCCGCCAGACTCGGAATGGGGCCAGACTTTGCGAGGGGCCTCCGTGTGCCAAAAATAGGCCGTAGGCAATGCTGCGCCCAAAAATAAGCACCCGAAGGTCCCATCCCCAAGTTCGTCCGCCGCAAAAATGCCCAATAAACGGGTGGGCTATAGGCTTGGGGGGAGGGGCTGGCCAAGTTCGTCCGTCGGACTCGGAATGGGGCCAGACTTTGCGAGGGGCCTCCGTGTGGCAAAAATAGGCCGCGGGCACTGCCGCGGCCAAAAATAAGCGCCCGAAGGTCCCGTCCCCAAGTTCGACCGCCGCAAAAATGCCCAAAAAACGGGTGGGCTATAGCCTTGGGGGGAGGGGCTGGCCAAGTACATCCGCCGGACTCGGAATGGGGCCAGACTTTGCGAGGGGCCTCCGTGTGCCAAAAATAGGCCGCGGGCACTGCCGCGCCCAAAAATAAGCGCCCGAAGGTCCCGTCCCCAAGCTCGTCCGCTGCAAAAATGCCCAAAAATCGGGTGGGCTATAGCCTTGGGGGGAGGGGCTGGCCAAGTTCGTCTGCCGGATTCGGAATGGGGCCAGACTCAGCGAGGGGCCTCCGTGTGCCAAAAATAGGCCGCGAGCACTGCTGCGCACAAAAATAAGCGCCCAAAGGTCCCGTCCCTAAGTTCGTCCGCCGCAAAAATGCCCAAAAAACGGGTGGGTTATAGACTTGGGGGGGGGGCTGGCCAAGTTCGTCCGCCGGAATCGGAATGGGGCAGACATTTCGAGGGGCCTCCGTGTGCCAAAACTAGGCCGCGGGCACTGCTGCACCCAATAATAAGCGTCCGAAGGTCCCGTCCCCAAGTTCGTCTGCCGCAAAAATGCCCAAAAAAGGGTGGGCAATAGCCTTGGGGGGAGGGGCTGGCCAAGTTCCTCCGCCGGACTCGGAATGGGGCCAGATTTTGTGAGGTGCGTCCGTGTGCCAAAAATAGGCCGCGCGGACTGCCGCGCCCAAAAATAAGCGCCCGAAGGTACCGTCCCAAAGTTCGTCCGCAGCAAAAATGCCCAAAAAACTGGTGGGCTATAGCCTTGGGGGGAGGGGCTGGCCAAGTTCGTCCGCCGGATTCGGAATGGCGCCAGACTTTGCGAGGAGCCCCCGTGTGCCAAAAATAGGCTCCGGGCACTGCCGCGCCCAAAAATAAGCGCCCGAAGGTCCCGTCCCCAAGTTCGTCCGCCGCAAAAATGCCCAAAAAACGGGTGGGCTATAGCCTTGGGGGGAGGGGCTGGCCAAGTTCGTCCGCCGGAATCGGTATGGGGCCAGACTTTGCGAGGGGCCTCCGTGTGCCAAAACTAGGCCGCGGGCACTGCCACTCCCAAAAATAAGTGCCCGAAGGTCCGTCTCCAAGTTCGACCGCCTCAAAAAAGCCCAAAAAACGGGTGGGCTATTGCCTTGGTGGGAGGGGTTGGCCAAGTTCGTCCGCCGGACTCGGAATGGGGCCAGACTTTACGAGGGGCCTCCGTGTGCCAAAACTAGGCCGCGGGCAATGCCGTGCCCAAAAATAAGCGCCCGAAGATCCCGTCCCCAAGTTCGTCCGCCGCAAAAATGCCCAAAAAACGGGTGGGCTATAGCCTTGGGGGGAGGGGGAGGCCAAGTTCGTCCGCCGGACTGGGAATGGGGCCAGACTTTGTGAGGGGCCTCCGTGTGCGAAAAATAGGCCGCGGGGACTGCCGCGCCGAAAAATAAGCGGCCGAAGGTCCCGTCCCCACGTTCGTCCGCCGCAAAAATGCCCAAAAAATGGGTCGGCTTTATCCTCTGGGGGAGGGGCTGACCAAGTTCGTCCGCCGGACTCGGAATGGGGCCAGACTTTGCGACGGGCCTCCGAGTGCCAAAAATAGGCCGCAGTCACTGCCGCACCCAAAAACAAGCACCTGAAGTTCCCGTCCCCAAGTTCGTCCGCAGCAAAAATTCCCAAAAAACGGGTGGGCTATAGCCTTGGGGGGAGGGGCTGGCCAAGTTCGTCCGCCGGATTCGGAATGGCGCCAGACTTTGCGAGGAGCCCCCGTGTGCCAAAAATAGGCCTCGGGCACTGCCGCGCCCAAAAATAAGCACCCGAAGGTCCCGTCCCCAAGTTCGTCCGCCGCAAAAATGCCCAAAAAACGGGTGGGCTATAGCCTTGGGGGGAGGGGCTGGCCAAGTTCGTCCGCCGGACTCGGAATGGGGCCAGACTTTGTGAGGTGCCTCCGTGTGCCCAAAATAGGCCGCGGGCACTGCCGCGCTCAAAAATAAGCGACCGAAGGTCCCGTCCCCAAGCTCGTCCGCCGCAAAAATGCCCAAAAAATGGGTGGGCTATAGCCTTGGGGGGAGGGGCTGGCCAAGTTCGTCCGCCGGACTCGGAATGGGGCCAGACTTTGCGAGGGGCCTCTGTGTGCCAAAAATAGGCTGCGGGCACTGCCGCGTCCAAAAATAAGCACCCGAAGGTCCCATCCCCAAGTTCGTCCCCCGCAAAAATGCCCAAAAAACGGGTGGGCTATAGCCTTGGGGGGAGGGGCTGGCCAAGTTCGTCCGCCGGACTCGGAATGGGGCCAGACTTTGCGAGGGGCCTTCGTGTGCCAAAAATAGGCCGCGGGCACTGACGCGCCCAAAAATAGGCGCCCGAAGGTCCCGTCCCCAAGTTCGTCCGCTGCAAAAATGCCCAAAAAACGGGTGGGCTATAGCCTTGGGGGGAGGGGCTGGCCAAGTTCGTCCGACGGACTCGGAATGGGGCCAGACTTTGCGAGGGGCCTCCGTGTGCCAAAAATAGGCCGCACGCACTGCCGCGCCCAAAAATAAGCGCCCGAAAGTCCCGTCCCCAAGTTCGTCCGCCGCAAAAATGCCCAAAAAACGGGTGGGCTATAGCCATGGGGGGAGGGGCTGGCCATGTTCGTCCGCCGGACTCGGAATGGGGCCAGACTTTGCGAGGGGCCTCCATGTGCCAAAAATAGGCCGGGGCACTGCCGCACCCAAAGGTCCTATCCCCAAGTTCGTCCGCCGCAAAAATGCCCAAAAAACGGGTGGGCTATAGCCTTGGGGGAAGGGGCTGGCCAAGTTCGTCCGCCAGACTCGGAATGGGGCCAGACTTTGCGAGGGGCCTCCGTGTGCCAAAAATAGGCCGTAGGCAATGCTGCGCCCAAAAATAAGCACCCGAAGGTCCCATCCCCAAGTTCGTCCGCCGCAAAAATGCCCAATAAACGGGTGGGCTATAGGCTTGGGGGGAGGGGCTGGCCAAGTTCGTCTGTCGGACTCGGAATGGGGCCAGACTTTGCGAGGGGCCTCCGTGTGGCAAAAATAGGCCGCGGGCACTGCCGCGGCCAAAAATAAGCGCCCGAAGGTCCCGTCCCCAAGTTCGACCGCCGCAAAAATGCCCAAAAAACGGGTGGGCTATAGCCTTGGGGGGAGGGGCTGGCCAAGTACATCCGCCGGACTCGGAATGGGGCCAGACTTTGCGAGGGGCCTCCGTGTGCCAAAAATAGGCCGCGGGCACTGCCGCGCCCAAAAATAAGCGCCCGAAGGTCCCGTCCCCAAGCTCGTCCGCTGCAAAAATGCCCAAAAATCGGGTGGGCTATAGCCTTGGGGGGAGGGGCTGGCCAAGTTCGTCTGCCGGATTCGGAATGGGGCCAGAATCAGCGAGGGGCCTCCGTGTGCCAAAAATAGGCCGCGAGCACTGCTGCGCACAAAAATAAGCGCCCAAAGGTCCCGTCCCTAAGTTCGTCCGCCGCAAAAATGCCCAAAAAACGGGTGGGTTATAGACTTGGGGGGGGGGGCTGGCCAAGTTCGTCCGCCGGAATCGGAATGGGGCAGACATTTCGAGGGGCCTCCGTGTGCCAAAACTAGGCCGCGGGCACTGCTGCACCCAATAATAAGCGTCCGAAGGTCCCGTCCCCAAGTTCGTCTGCCGCAAAAATGCCCAAAAAAGGGTGGGCAATAGCCTTGGGGGGAGGGGCTGGCCAAGTTCCTCCGCCGGACTCGGAATGGGGCCAGATTTTGGGAGGTGCGTCCGTGTGCCAAAAATAGGCCGCGCGGACTGCCGCGCCCAAAAATAAGCGCCCGAAGGTACCGTCCCAAAGTTCGTCCGCAGCAAAAATGCCCAAAAAACTGGTGGGCTATAGCCTTGGGGGGAGGGGCTGGCCAAGTTCGTCCGCCGGATTCGGAATGGCGCCAGACTTTGCGAGGAGCCCCCGTGTGCCAAAAATAGGCTCCGGGCACTGCCGCGCCCAAAAATAAGCGCCCGAAGGTCCCGTCCCCAAGTTCGTCCGCCGCAAAAATGCCCAAAAAACGGGTGGGCTATAGCCTTGGGGGGAGGGGCTGGCCAAGTTCGTCCGCCGGAATCGGTATGGGGCCAGACTTTGCGAGGGGCCTCCGTGTGCCAAAACTAGGCCGCGGGCACTGCCGCTCCCAAAAATAAGTGCCCGAAGGTCCCGTCCCGAAGTTCGTCCCCCGCAAAAATGCCCAAAAAACGGGTGGGCTATAGCCTTGGGGGGAGGGGCTGGCCAAGTTCGTCCGCCGGACTCGGAATGGGGCCAGACTTTGCGAGGGGCCTCCGTGTGCCAAAAAGAGGCCGCGGGCACTGCCGCGCCCAAAAATAAGAGCCCGAAGGTCCCGTCCCGAAGTTCGTCCCCCGCAAAAATGCCCAAAAAACGGGTGGGCTATAGCCTTGGGGGGAAGGGCTGGCCAAGTTCGTCCACCAGACTCGGAATGGGGCCAGACTTTGCGAGGGGCCTCCGTGTGCCAAAAATAGGGCGTGGGCACTGCCGCCCCCAAAAATAAGAGCCCGAAGGTCCCGTCCTCAAGTTCGGCCCCCGCAAAAATCCCCAAAAAACGGGTGGGCTATAGCCTTGGGGGGAGGGGCTGGCCAAGTTCGTCCGCCGGACTCGGAATGGGGCCAGTCTTTGCGAGGGGCCTTCGAGTGCCAAAAATAGGCCGTGGGCACTACCGCGCCTAAAAATAAGCGCCCGAAGGTCCCGTCCCCTATCTCGTCTGCCGCAAAAATGCCCAAAAAATGGGTGGGCTATAACCTTGGGGGGAGGGGCTGGCCAAGTTCGTCCGCCGGACTCGGAATGGGGCAGACTTTGCGAGGGGTCTCCATGTGCCAAAAATAGGCCGCGGGCACTGCCGCGCCCGAAGGTCCTATCCCCAAGTTCGTCCGCCGCAAAAATGCCCAAAAAACGGGTGGGCTATAGCCTTGGGGGGAGGGGCTGGCCAAGTTCGTCCGCCGGACTCGGAATGGGGCCAGACTTTGCGAGGGAACTCCGTGTGCCAAAAATAGGCCACGGGCACTGCCGCGCCCAAAAATAAGCGCCCGAAGGTCCCGTCCCCAAGTTCGTCCGCCGCAAAAATGCCCAAAAAACGGGGGGGCTATAGCCTTGGGGGGAGCGGCTGGCCAAGTTCGTCGACCGGACTCGGATTCGGGCCAGACTTTGCAAGGGGCCTCCGTGTGCCAAAAACAGGCCGCGGGCACTGCCGCGCCCAAAAATAAGCACCCGAAGGTCCCGTCCCCAAGTTCGTCCGCCGCAAAAATGCCCAAAAAACGGGTGGGCTATAGCCTTGGGGGGAGGGGCTGGCCAGGTTCGTCCGCACAGACTCGGAATGGGGCCAGACTTTGTGAGGGGCCTCTGTGTGCCAAAAATAGGCCGCGGGCACTGCCGCGCCCAAAAATAAGCGCCTGAAGGTCCCGTCCCCAAGTTCGTCCGCCGCAAAAATGCCCAAAAAACGGGCGGGCTATAGCCTTGGGGGGAGGGGCTGGCCAAGTTCGTCCACCGGACTCGGATTCGGGCCAGACTTTGCAAGGGGCCTCCGTGTGCCAAAAACAGGCCGCGGGCACTGCCGCGCCCAAAAATAAGCACCCGAAGGTCCCGTCCCCAAGTTCGTCCGCCGCAAAAATGCCCAAAAAACGGGTGGGCTATAGCCTTGGGGGGAGGGGCTGGCCAGGTTCGTCCGCACAGACTCGGAATGGGGCCAGACTTTGTGAGGGGCCTCTGTGTGCCAAAAATAGGCCGCGGGCACTACCGCGCCCAAAAATAAGCGCCCGAAGGTCCCGTCCCCAAGTTCGTCCACCGCAAAAATGCCCAAAAAACGGGGGGGCTATAGCCTTGGGGGGAGGAGCTGGCCTCGTTCGTCCGCACAGACTCGGAATGGGGCCAGACTTTGCGAGGGGCCTCCGTGTGCCAAAAATAGGCCGCGGGCACTGCCGCGCCCAAAAATAAGCGCCCGAAATTCCCGTCCCCAAGTTCGTCCACCGCAAAAATGCCCAAAAAACGGGTGGGCTATAGCCTTGGGGGGAGGGGCTGGCCAAGTTCGTCCGCCGGACTCGGAATGGGGCCAGACTTTGCGAGGGGCCACCGTGTGTCAAAAATAGTGCCGCGCCCAAAAATAAGCGCCCGAAGGTCCGTCCCCAAGTTCGTCCGCCGCTAAAATGCCTAGAAAACGGGTGGGCTATGGCCTTGGGGTGAGGGGCTGGCCAAGTTCATCCGCCGGACTCGGAATGGGGCTAGACTTTGCGAGGGGCTCCGTGTGCCAAAAATAGGCCGCGGGCACTGCCGCGCCCAAAAATAAGCGACCGAAGTCCCGTCCCCAAGTTCATCCGCCGCAACAATGCCCACACAACGGGTGGGCTATAGCCTTGGGGGGAGGGGCTCGCCAAGATCGTCCGCCGGACTCGGAATGGGGCCAGACTTTGCGAGGGGCCTCCGTGTGTCAAAAATAGGCCGCGGCCACTGCCGCACCCAAAAATAAGCGCCCGAAGACCCCGTCCCCAGCTTCGTACACCGTAAAAATGCCCAAAAAATGGGTGGGCTATAGCCTTGGGGGGAGGGGCTGCCCAAGTTCGTCCGCCGGACTCGGAATGGGGCAAGACTTTGCGAGGGGCCTCCGTGTGCCAAAAATAGGCCGCGCGCACTGCCTCGCCCAAAAATAAGCACCCGAAGGTCCCGTCCCCAAGCTCGTCCGCTGCAAAAATGCCCAAAAAACGGGTGGGCTATAGCCTTGGGGGGAGGGGCTGGCCAAGTTCGTACGCCGGACTCGGAATGGGGCCAGACTTTGCGAGGGGCCTCCGTGTGCCAGAAATAGGCCGCGGGCACTTCTGTGCCCAAAAACAAGCGCCCGAAGGTCCCGTCCCCAAGTTCGTCCGCCGCAAAAATACCCAAAAAATGGGTGGGCTATACACTTGGGGGGAGGGGCTGGCCAAGTTCGTACGCCAGACTCGGCATGGGGCCAGACTTTGCGAGGGGCCTCCGTGTGCCAAAAATAGGCCGCGGGCACTGCCGCGTCCAAAAATAAGCGGCCCAAGGTGCCGTCCCCAAGTTCGTCCGCCGCAAAAATGCCCAAAAAACGGGTGGGCTATAGCCTTGGGGGGAGGGGCTGGCCAAGTTCGTCCGCCGGACTCCGAATGGGCCCAGACTTTGCGAGGGGCCTCCGTGTGACAAAAATAGGCCGTGGCCACTGCCGCACCCAAAAATAACGCCCGAAGGCCCCGTCCCCAGCTTCGTACACCGTAAAAATGCCCAAAAAATGGGTGGGCTATAGCCTTGGGGGGAGGGGCTGCCCAAGTTCGTCCGCCGGACTCGGAATGGGGCAAGACTTTGCGAGGGGCCTCCGTGTGCCAAAAATAGGCCGCGCGCACTGCCTCGCCCAAAAATAAGCACCCGAAGGTCCCGTCCCCAAGCTCGTCCGCTGCAAAAATGCCCAAAAAACGGGTGGGCTATAGCCTTGGGGGGAGGGGCTGGCCAAGTTCGTACGCCGGACTCGGAATGGGGCCAGACTTTGCGAGGGGCCTCCGTGTGCCAAAAATAGGCCGCGGTCACTGCCGTGCCCAAAAATAAGCGCCCGAAGGTCCCGTCCCCAAGTTCGTCCTCCGCAAAAATGCCCAAAAAACGGGTGGGCTATAGCCTTGGGAGGAGGGGCTGGCCAAGTTCGTCCGGCGGACTCGGAATGGGGCCAGACTTTGCGAGGGGCCTCCGTGTGCGAAAAATAGGCCGCGGGCACTGCTGCGCCCAAAAATAAGTGCCCGAAGGTCCCGTCCCCAAGTTCGTCCGCCGCAAAAATGCCCAAAAAACGGGTGGGCTATAGCCTTGGGAGGAGGGGCTGGCCAAGTTCGTCCGCCGGAATCGGAATGGGGCCAGACTTTGCGAGGGGCCTCCGTGTGCCAAAAATAGGCCTCGGACACTGCCGGGTCCGAAAATAAGCGCCCGAAGGTCCCGTCCCCAAGTTCATCCGCCGCAAAAATGCCCAAAAAATGGGCGGGCTATAGCCTTAGGGGGAGGGGCTGGCCAAGTTCGTCCGCCGGACTCGGAATGGGGCCAGACTTTGCGAGGGGACTCCGTGTGCCAAAACTAGGCCGCGGACACTGCCGCGCCCAAAAATAAGCGCCCGAAGGTCCCGTCCCCAAGTTCGTCCGCCGCAAAAATGCCCAAAAAACGGGCGGGCTATAGCCTTGGGGGGAGGGGCTGGCCAAGTTCGTCCGCCGGAATCGGAATGGGGCCAGACTTTACGAGGGGCCTCCGTGTGCCAAAACTAGGCCGCGGGCACTGCCGCTCCCAAAAATAAGCGCCCGAAGGTCCCGTCTCCAAGTATGTTCACCGCAAACAAGCCCAAAAAACGGGTGGGCTATGGCCTTGGGGGGAGGGGCTGGCCAAGTTTGTCCGCCGGACTCGGAATGGGGCTAGACCTTGCGAGCGGCCTCCGTGTGCCAAAAATAGGCTGCAGGCACTGCCGCGACCAAAAATAAGCGCCCGAAGGTCCCGTCCCCAAGTTCGTCCGCCGCAAAAATGCCCAAAAAACGGGTGGGCTATAGCCTTGGGAGGAGGGGCTGGCCAAGTTCGTCCGCCGGACTCGGAATGGGGCCAGACTTTGCGAGGGGCCTCCGTGTGCCAAAAATAGGCCGCGGGCACTGCCGCACCCAAAAATAAGAACCGAAGGTCCCGTCCCCAAGTTCGTCCGCCGCAAAAAAGCCCAAAAAACGGGCGGGCTATAGCCTTGGGGGGAGGGGCTTCCCAAGTTCGTCCGCCGGACTCGGATTGGGGCCAGACTTAGCGAGGGGGCTACGTGTGCCAAAAATAGGCCGCGGTCACTGCCGCGCCCAAAAATAAGCGCCCGAAGGTCCCGTCCCCAAGTTCGTCCGCCGTAAAAATGCCCAAAAAACGGGTGGGCTATAGCCTGGGCGGGAGGGGCTGGCCGAGTTCGTCCACCGGACTCGGAATGGGGCCAGACTTTGCGAGGGGCCTCCGTGTGCCAAAAATAGGCCGCGGGCACTGCCGCGCCCAAAAATAAGCACCCGAAGGTCCCGTCCCCAAGTTCGTCCTCCGCAAAAATGCCCAAAAAACGGGTGGGCTATAGCCTTGGGGGGAGGGGCGGGCCATTTTCGTCCGCCGGATTCGGAATGGGGCCAGACTTTGCGAGGGGCCTCCGTGTGCCAAAAATCGGCCGCGGGCACTGCCGCGTCCAAAAATAAGCGGCCCAAGGTGCCGTCCCCAAGTTCGTCTGCCGCAAAAATGTCCAAAAAAACGGGTGGGCTATAGCCTTGGGGGGAAGGGCTGGCCAAGTTCGTCCGCCGGACTCGGAATGGGGCCAGACTTTGCGAGGGGCCTCCGTTTGTCAAAAATAGGCCGCGGGCACTGCCGCGCCCAAAAATAAGAACCGAAGGTCCCGTCCCCAAGTTCGTCCGCCGCAAAAATGCCCAAAAAACGGGTGGGCTATAGCCTTGGGGGGAGGGGCTGGCCAAGTTCGTCCGCCGGACTCGGAATGGGGACAGACTTTGCGAGGGGCCTCCGTGTGCCAAAAATCGGCCGCGGGCACTGCCGCGTCCAAAAATAAGCGGCCCAAGGTGCCGTCCCCAAGTTCGTCTGCCGCGAAAATGTCCAAAAAAACGGGTGGGCTATAGCCTTGGGGGGAAGGGCTGGCCAAGTTCGTCCGCCGGACTCGGAATGGGGCCAGACTTTGCGAGGGGCCTCCGTTTGTCAAAAATAGGCCGCGGGCACTGCCGCGCCCAAAAATAAGAACCGAAGGTCCCGTCCCCAAGTTCGTCCGCCGCAAAAATGCCCAAAAAACAGGTGGGCTATAGCCTTGGGGGGAGGGGCTGGCCAAGTTCGTCCGCCGGACTCGGAATGGGGCCAGACTTTGCGAGGTACCTCCGTGTGCCAAAAATAGGCCGCGGGGACTGCCGCGCCCAAAAATAAGCGCCCGAAGGTCCCATCCCCAGGTTCGTCCGCCGCAAAAATGCCCAAAAAACGGGTGGGCTATAGCCTTGGGGGGAGGGGCTGGCCAAGTTCGTCCGCCGGACTCGGAATGGGGCCAGACTTTGCGAGGCCCCTCGGTGTGCCAAAAATAGGCCGCGGGCACTGCCACGCCCAAAAATAAGCACCCGAATGTCCCGTCCCCAAGTTCGTACACGGCAAAAATGCCCAAAAAACGGGTTGGCTATAGCCTTGGGGGGAGGGGCTGCCCAAGTTCGTCCGCCGGACTCGGAATGGGGCCAGACTTTGCGAGGGGCCTCCGTGTGCCAAAAATAGGCCGCGGGCACTGCCTCGCCCAAAAACAAGAGCCCGAAGGTCCCGTCCCCAAGTCCGTCCAACGCAAAAATGACCAAAAAACGGGTGGGCTATAGCCTTGGGGGGAGGGGCTGGCCAAATTTTGTCCGCCGGACTCGGAATGGGGCCAGACTTTGCGAGGGGCCTCCGTGTGCCAAAAATAGGCCGCGGGCACTGCTGCGTCCAAAAATAAGCGCCCGACGCTCCCGTCCCCAATTTCGTCCTCCGCAAAAATGCCCAAAAAATGGGTGGGCTATAGCCTTGGGGGGAGGGGCTGGCCAAGTTCGTCCGACGGACTCGGAATGGGGCCAGACTTTGCGAGGTACCTCCGTGTGCCAAAAATAGGCCGCGGGGACTGCCGCGCCCAAAAATAAGCGCCCGAAGGTCCCGTCCCCAAGTTCGTCCGCCGCAAAAATGCCCAAAAAACGGGTGGGCTATAGCCTTGGGGGGAGGGGCTGATCAAGTTCGTCCGCCGGACTCAGAATGGGGCCAGACTTTGCGAGGGGCCTCCGTGTGCCAAAAATAGGCCACGGGCACTGCCGCGCCAAAAAATAAGCGCCCGAAGGTCCCGTCCCCAAGTTCGTCCGCCGCAAAAATGCCCAAAAAACGGGTGGGCTATAGCCTTGGGGGGAGGGGCTGGCCAAGTTCGTCCGCCGGAATCGGAATGGGGCCAGACTTTACGAGGGCCTCCGTGTGCCAAAACTAGGCCGCGGGCACTGCCGCTCCCAAAAATAAGCGCCCGAAGGTCCCGTCTCCAAGTATGTTCGCCGCAAAAAAGCCCAAAAAACGGGTGGGCTATGGCCTTGGGGGGAGGGGCTGGCCAAGTTTGTCCGCCGGACTCGGAATGGGGCTAGACCTTGCGAGCGGCCTCCGTGTGCCAAAAATAGGCCGCAGGCACTGCCGCGACCAAAAATAAGCGCCCGAAGGTCCCGTCCCCAAGTTCGTCCGCCGCAAAAATGCCCAAAAAACGGGTGGGCTATAGCCTTGGGAGGAGGGGCTGGCCAAGTTCGTCCGCCGGACTCGGAATGGGGCCAGACTTTGCGAGGGGCCTCCGTGTGCCAAAAATAGGCCGCGGGCAATGCCGCGCCCAAAAATAAGAACCGAAGGTCCCGTCCCCAAGTTCGTCCGCCGCAAAAATGCCCAAAAAACAGGTGGGCTATAGCCTTGGGGGGAGGGGCTGGCCAAGTTCGTCCGCCGGACTCGGAATGGGGCCAGACTTTGCGAGGTACCTCCGTGTGCCAAAAATAGACCGCGGGGACTGCCGCGCCCAAAAATAAGCGCCCGAAGGTCCCATCCCCAAGTTCGTCCGCCGCAAAAATGCCCAAAAAACGGGTGGGCTATAGCCTTGGGGGGAGGGGCTGGCCAAGTTCGTCCGCCGGACTCGGAATGGGGCCAGACTTTGCGAGGGCCCTCGGTGTGCCAAAAATAGGCCGCGGGCACTGCCACGCCCAAAAATAAGCACCCGAATGTCCCGTCCCCAAGTTCGTACACGGCAAAAATGCCCAAAAAACGGGTTGGCTATAGCCTTGGGGGGAGGGGCTGCCCAAGTTCGTCCGCCGGACTCGGAATGGGGTCAGACTTTGCGAGGGGCCTCCGTGTGCCAAAAATAGGCCGCGGGCACTGGCTCGCCCAAAAACAAGAGCCCGAAGGTCCCGTCCCCAAGTCCGTCCAACGCAAAAATGCCCAAAAAACGGGTGGGCTATAGCCTTGGGGGGAGGGGCTGGCCAAATTTTGTCCGCCGGACTCGGAATGGGGCCAGACTTTGCGAGGGGCCTCCGTGTGCCAAAAATAGGCCGCAGGCACTGCTGCGTCCAAAAATAAGCGCCCGACGCTCCCGTCCCCAATTTCGTCCTCCGCAAAAATGCCCAAAAAACGGGTGGGCTATAGCCTTGGGGGGAGGGGCTGGCCAAGTTCGTCCGACGGACTCGGAATGGGGCCAGACTTTGCGAGGTACCTCCGTGTGCCAAAAATAGGCCGCGGGGACTGCCGCGCCCAAAAATAAGCTCCCGAAGGTCCCGTCCCCAAGTTCGTCCGCCGCAAAAATGCCCAAAAAACGGGTGGGCTATAGCCTTGGGGGGAGGGGCTGGCCAAGTTCGTCCGCCGGACTCAGAATGGGGCCAGACTTTGCGAGGGGCCTCCGTGTGCCAAAAATAGGCCACGGGCACTGCCGCGCCAAAAAATAAGCGCCCGAAGGTCCCGTCCCCAAGTTCGTCCGCCGCAAAAATGCCCAAAAAACGGGTGGGCTATAGCCTTGGGGGGAGGGGCTGGCCAAGTTCGTCCGCCGGAATCGGAATGGGGCCAGACTTTACGAGGGGCCTCCGTGTGCCAAAACTAGGCCGCGGGCACTGCCGCTCCCAAAAATAAGCGCCCGAAGGTCCCGTCTCCAAGTATGTTCGCCGCAAAAAAGCCCAAAAAACGGGTGGGCTATGGCCATGGGGGGAGGGGCTGGCCAAGTTCGTCCGCCGGACTCGGAATGGGGCTAGACCTTGCGAGCGGCCTCCGTGTGCCAAAAATAGGCCGCAGGCACTGCCGCGACCAAAAATAAGCGCCCGAAGGTCCCGTCCCCAAGTTCGTCCGCCGCAAAAATGCCCAAAAAACGGGTGGGCTATAGCCTTGGGAGGAGGGGCTGGCCAAGTTCGTCCGCCGGACTCGGAATGGGGCCAGACTTTGCGAGGGGCCTCCGTGTGCCAAAAATAGGCCGCGGGCACTGCCGCGCCAAAAAATAAGCGCCCGAAGGTCCTGTCCCCAAGTTCGTCCGCCGCAAAAATGCCCAAAAAACGGGTGGGCTATAGCCTTGGGTGGAGGGGCTGGCCAAGTGCGTCCGGCGGACTCGGAATGGGGCCAGAGTTTGCGAGGGGCCTCCGTGTGCCAAAAATAGGCCACGGGCACTGCCCCGCCCAAAAATAAGCGCCCGAAGGTCCCGTCCCAAAGTTCGTCCGCCGCAAAAATGCCCAAAAAACGGGTGGGCTATAGCCTTGGAGGGAGGGGCTGGCCCAGTTCGTCTGCCGGACTCGAAATGGGGCCACACTTTGCGAGGGGCCTCCGTGTGCCAAAAATAGGCCGCGGGCACTGCCGCGCCCAAAAATAAGCGCCCGAAGGTCCCGTCCCCAATTTCGCCCGCCGCAAAAATGCCCAAAAAACGGGTGGGCTATAGCCTTGGGAGGAGGGGCTGGCCAAGTTCGTCCGCCGGAATCGGAATGGGGCCAGACTTTGCGAGGGGCCTCCGTGTGCCAAAAATAGGCCGCGGGCACTGCCGCGCCCAAAAACAAGAGCCCGAAGGTCCCGTCCCCAAGTTCGTCCAACGCAAAAATGCCCAAAAAACGGGTGGGCTATAGCCTTGGGGGGAGGGGCTGGCCAAATTTTGTCCGCCGGACTCGGAATGGGGCCAGACTTTGCGAGGGGCCTCCGTGTGCCAAAAATAGGCCGCGGGCACTGCTGCGCCCAAAAATAAGCGCCCGAAGCTCCCGTCCCCAAGTTCGTCCTCCGCAACAAATGCCCAAAAAACGGGTGGGCTATAGCTTTGGGGGGAGGGGCTGGCCAAGTTCATCCGACGGACTCGGAATGGGGCCAGACGTTGCGAGGGGCCTCCGTGTGCCAAAAATAGGTCACCGGCACTGCCGCGCCCAAAAACAAGAGCCTGAAGGTCCCGTCCCCAAGTTCGTCCGCCGCAAAAATGCCCAAAAAATGGGTGCGCTATAGCCTTGGGGGGAGGGGCTGGCCAAGTTCGTCCGCCGGACTCGGAATGGGGCCAGACTTTGCGAGGTACCTCCGTGTGCCAAAAATAGGCCGCGGGGACTGCCGCGCCCAAAAATAAGCGCCCGAAGGTCCCATCCCCAAGTTCGTCCGCCGCAAAAATGCCCAAAAAACGGGTGGGCTATAGCCTTGGGGGGAGGGGCTGGCCAAGTTCGTCCGCCGGACTCGGAATGGGGCCAGACTTTGCGAGGGGCCTCCGTGTGCCAAAAATAGGCCGCGGGCACTGCTGCGCCTAAAAATAAGCGCCCGACGCTCCCGTCCCCAAGTTCGTCCTCCGCAACAAATGACCAAAAAACGGGTGGGCTATAGCCTTGGGGGGAGGGGCTGGCCAAGTTCGTCCGACGGACTCGGAATGGGGCCAGACTTTGCGAGGTACCTCCGTGTGCCAAAAATAGGCCGCGGGGATTGCCGCGCCCAAAAATAACCGCCCGAAGGTCCCGTCCCCAAGTTCGTCCGCCGCAAAAATGCCCAAAAAACGGGTGGGCTATAGCCTTGGGGGGAGGGGCTGGCCAAGTTCGTCCGCCGGACTGGGAATGGGACCAGACTTTGCGAGGGGCCTCCGTGTGCCAAAAATAGGCCGCGGGCTCTGCCGCACCGAAGAATAAGCGCCCGAAGGTCCCGTCCCCAAGTTCGTCTGACGCAAAAATGCCCAAAAAACGGATGGGCTATAGCCTTCGGGGGAGGGGCTGGCCAAGTTCGTCCGCCGGACTCGGAATGGGGCCAGACTTTGTGAGGGGCCTCCGTGTGCCAAAAATAGGCCGCGGGCACTGCCGCACCCAAAAATAAGCGCCCGAAGGTCCCGTCCTCGAGTTCGTCCGCTGCAAAAATGCCCAAAAAACGGGTGGGCTATAGCCTTGGGGGGAGGGGCTGGCCAAGTTCGTCCGCCGGACTCGGAATGGGGCCAGACTTTGCGAGGGGCCTCCGTGTGCCAAAAATAGGCCGCGGGCACTTCCGCACCGAAGAATAAGTGCCCGAAGGTCCCGTCCCCGAGTTCGTCTGCCGCAAAAATGCCCAAAAAACGGGTGGGCTATAGCCTTGGCGGGAGGGGCTGGCCAAGTTCGTCCGCCGGACTCGGAATGGGGCCAGACTTTGCGAGGGGCCTCCGTGTGGCAAAAATAGGCCGCGGGCACTGGTGCACCCAAAAATAAGCGCCCGAAGGTCCCGTCCCCAAGTTCGTCCGCCGCATAAATGCCCAAGAAACGGGTGGGCTATAGCCTTGGGGGGAGGGGCTGGCCAAGTTTGTCCGCCGGACTCGGAATGGGACCAGTCTTTGCGAGGGGCCTCTGTGCGCCAAAAATAGGCCGCGGGCACTGCCGCGCCGAAAAATAAGCACCCGAAGTTCCCGTCCCAAGTTCGCCCGCCTCAAAAATGCCCAAAAAACGGGTGGGCTATAGCCTTGGGGGGAGGAGCTGGCCAAGTTCGTCCGCCGGACCCGGAATGGGGCCAGACTTTGCGAGGGGCCTCCGTGTGCCAAAAATAGGCCGCGGGCACTGCCACGCCCAAAAATAAGCGCCCGAAGGTCCCGTCCCCAACTTCGTCTGCCGCAAAAATGCCCAAAAAACGGGTGGGCTATAGCCTTGGGGGGAGGGGCTGGCCAAGTTCGTCCGCCGGACTGGGAATGGGGCCAGACTTTGCGAGGGGCCTCCGTGTGCCAAAAATAGGCCGCGGGCACTGCCGCGCCGAAGAATAAGCGCCCGAAGGTCCCGTCCCCAAGTTCGTCTGCCGCAAAAATGCCCAAAAAACGGGTGGGCTATAGCCTTGGGGGGAGGGGCTGGCCAAGTTCGTCCGCCGGACTCGGAATGGGGCCAGACTTTGTGAGGGGCCTCCGTGTGCCAAAAATAGGCCGCTGGCACTGCCGCACCCAAAAATAAGCGCCCGAAGGTCCCGTCCCCGAGTTCGTCCGCTGCAAAAATGCCCAAAAAACGGGTGGGCTATAGCCTTGGGGGGAGGGGCTGGCCAAGTTCGTCCGCCGGACTCGGAATGGGGCCAGACTTTGCGAGGGGCCTCCGTGTGCCAAAAATAGGCCGCGGGCACTGCCGCACCGAAGAATAAGCGCCCGAAGGTCCCGTCCCCAAGTTCGTCTGCCGCAAAAATGCCCAAAAAACGGGTGGGCTATAGCCTTGGGGGGAGGGGCTGGCCAAGTTCGTCCGCCGGACTCGGAATGGGGCCAGTCTTTGCGAGGGGCGTCTGTGCGCCAAAAATAGGCCGCGGGCACTGCCGCGCCGAAAAATAAGCACCCGAAGGTCCCGTCCCAAGTTTGCCCGCCTCAAAAATGCCCAAAAAACGGGTGGGCTATAGCCTTGGGGGGAGGGGCTGGCTAAGTTCGTCCGCCGGACTCGGAATGGGGCCAGACTTTGCGAGGTGCCTCCGTGTGCCAAAAATAGGCCGCGGGCACTGCCGCACCCAAAAATAAGCGCCCGAAGGTCCCGTCCCCAAGGTCGTCCGCCGAAAAAAGGCCCAAAAAACGGGTGGGCTATAGCCTTGGGGGGAGGGGCTGGCCAAGTTCGTCCGCCGGACTCGGAATGGGGCCAGACTTTGCGAGGGGCCTCCGCGTGCCAAAAATAATCCACGGGCACTGACGCGACCAAAGGTCCCGTCCCCAAGTTCATCCGCCGCAAAAATGCCCAAAAAACGGGTGGGCTATAGCCTTGGGGGGAGGGGCTGGCCAAGTTCGTCCGCCGGACTCGGAATGGGGCCAGACTTTGCGAGGGGCCTCCATGTGACAAAAATAGGCCGCGGGCACTGTAGCACCCAAAAATAAGTGCCCGAAGGTCCCGTCCCCAAGTTCATCCGCCGCAAAAAGTCCCAAAAAACCGGTGGGCTATAGCCTTGGGGGGAGGGGCTGGACAAGTTCGTCCGCCGGACTCGGAATGGGGCCAGACTTTGTGAGTGTCCTCCGTGTTCCAAAAATACGCCGCGGTCACTGCCGCGCCCAAAAATAATCGCCCGAAGGTCCCGTCCCCAAGTTCGTCCGCCGCAAAAATGCCCAAAAAACGGGTGGGCTATAGCCTTGGGGGGACGGGTTGGCCAAGTTCGTCCGCCAGACTCGGAATGGGGCCAGACTTTGCGAGGGGCCTCCATGTGCCAAAAATAGGCCGCGGGCACTGCCGCGCCCAAAATAAGTGCCCGAAGGTCCCGTCCCCAAGTTCGCCCGCCGCATAAATGCCCAAAAAACGGGTGGGCTATAGCCTTGGGGGGAGGGTCTGGCCAAGATCGTCCGCCGGAATCGGAAAGGGGCCAGACTTTGCGAGGGGACTACGTGTGCCAAAAATAGGCCACGGCCACTGCCGCTCCCAAAAATAAGCACCCGAAGCTCCCGACCCCAAGTTAGTCCGCCGCAAAAATGCCCAAAAAACGGGTGGGCTATAGCCTTGGGGGGAGGGTCTGGCCAAGATCGTCCGCCGGAATCGGAAAGGGGCCAGACTTTGCGAGGGGACTACGTGTGCCAAAAATAGGCCACGGCCACTGCCGCGCCCAAAAATAAGCACCCGAAGCTCCCGTCCCCAAGTTAGTCCGCCGCAAAAATGCCCAAAAAACGGGTGGGCTATAGCCTTCGGGGGAGGGGCTGGCCAAGTTCGTCCGCCGGACTCGGAATGGGGCCAGATTTTGCGAGGGGCCTCCGTGTGCCAAAAATAGGCCACGGGCACTGCTGCGCCCAAAAATAAGCACCCGAAGGTCCCGTCCCCAAGTTCGTCCGCCGCATAAATGCCCAAAAAACGGGTGGGCAATAGCCTTGGGGGGAGGGGCTGGCCATGTTCGTCCGCCGGAATCGGAATGGGGCCAGACTTTGCGAGGGGACTCCGTGTGCCAAAAATAGTCCTCGGGCACTGCCGCGCCCAAAAATAAGCACCCGAAGGTCCTGTCCCCAAGTTCGTCCGCTGCAAAAATGCCCAAAAAACGGGTGGGCTATAGCCTTGGGGGGAGGGGCTGGCTAAGTTCGTCCGCCGGACTCGGAATGGGGCCAGAATTTGCGAGGAGCCTCCGTGTGCCAAAAATAGGCCGCCGGCATTGCCGCACCCAAAAATAAGCACCCAAAGGTCCCGTCCCCAAGTTCTTCCGCCGCAAAAATGCCCAAAAAACGGGTGGGCTATACCCTTGGAGGGAGGGGCTGGCCAAATTCGTCCGCCGGACTCGGAATGGGGCCAGACTTTGCGATGGGCCTCTGTTTACCAAAAATAGTCTGCGGGCACTGCTGCGCCCAAAAATAAGCACCCGAAGGTCCCGTCCCAAAGTTCGTCCGCCGCAAAAAGCCCAAAAAACGGGTGGGCTATAGGCTTGGGGGGAGCGGCATGCCAAGTTCGTCCGCCGGACTCGGAATGGGGCCAGACTTTGCGAGGGGCCTCCGTGTGCATAAAATAGGCCGCGGGCACTGCCGCTCCCAAAAATAAGCGCCCGAAGGTCCCGTCCCCGAGTTCGTCCGCCGCAAAAATGCCTAAAAAATGGGTGGGCTATAGCCTTGGGGGGAGGGGCTGGCCAAGTTCGTCCGCCGGACTCGGAATGGGGCCAGACTTTGCGAATGGCCACCGTGTACCAAAAATAGGCCGCAGGCACTGCCGCGCCCACAAATAAGCGCCCGAAGGTCCCGTCCCCAAGTTCGTCCGCCGCAAAAATGCCCAAAAAACGGGTGGGCTATAGCCTTGGGGGGAGAGGCTGGCCAAGTTCGTCTGCCGGACTCGGAATGGGGCCAGACTTTGCGAGGGGCCTCCGTGTGTCAAAAATAGGCCGCGGGCACTGTCGCGCCCAAAAATAAGCACCCGAAGGTCCCTCCCCAAGTTCGTTCGCCGCAAAAATGCCCAAAAAACAGGTGGCCTATACCCTTGGGGGGAGGGGCTGGCCAAGTTCGTCCGCCGGACTCGGAATGGGGCCAAACTTTGCGATGTGCCTACGTGTGCCAAAAATAGGCCGCGGGCACTGCCGCGCCCAAAAATAAGCGCCCAAAGGTCCCGTCCCCAAGTCCGTCCGCCACAAAAATGCCCAAAAAACGGGTGGGCTATACCCTTGGAGGGAGGGGCTGGCCAAGTTCGTCCGCCGGACTCGGAATGGGGCCAGACTTTGCGATGGGCCTCTGTTTACCAAAAATAGTCTGCGGGCACTGCTGCGCCCAAATATAAGAACCCGAAGGTCCCGTCCCAAAGTTCGTCCGCCGCAAAAATGCCCAAAAAACGGGTGGGCTATAGGCTTGGGGGGAGGGGCTGGCCAAGTTCGTCCGCCGGACTCGGAATGGGGCCAGACTTTGCGAGGGGCCTCCGTGTGCATAAAATAGGCCGCGGGCACTGCCGCTCCCAAAAATAAGCGCCTGAAGGTCCCGTCCCCGAGTTCGTCCGCCGCAAAAATGCCCAAAAAATGGGTGGGCTATAGCCTTGGGGGGAGGGGCTGGCCAAGTTCGTCCGCCGGACTCGGAATGGGGCCAGACTTTGCGAATGGCCACCGTGTACCAAAAATAGGCCACAGGCACTGCCGCGCCCACAAATAAGCGCCCGAAGGTCCCGTCCCCAAGTTCGTCCGCCGCAAAAATGCCCAAAAAACGGGTGGGCTATAGCCTTGGGGGGAGAGGCTGGCCAAGTTCGTCTGCCGGACTCGGAATGGGGCCAGACCTTGCGAGGGGCCTCCGTGTGTCAAAAATAGGCCGCGGGCACTGTCGCGCCCAAAAATAAGCACCCCAAGGTCCCTCCCCAAGTTCGTTCGCCGCAAAAATGCCCAAAAAACGGGTGGCCTATAGCCTTGGGGGGAGGGGCTGGCCAAGTTCGTCCGCCGGACTCGGAATGGGGCCAGACTTTACGAGGGGCCTCCGTGTACAAAAAATAGGCCGCGGGCACTGCCGCGCCCAAAAATAAGCGCCCGAAGGTCCCGTCCCCAAGTTCGTCCGCCGCAAAAATGCCCAAAAAACGGGTGGGCTATAGCCTTGGGGGGAGGGGCTCGCCAAGTTCGTCCGCCGGACTCAGAATGGGGCCAGACTTTGCAAGGGGCCTCCGTGTGCCAAAAATAGGCCGCGGGCACTGCCGCGCCCAAAAATAAGCGCCAGAAGGTCCCGTCCCCAAGTTCGTCCGCTGCAAAAATGCCCAAAAAACGGGTGGGCTATAGCCTTGGGGGGAGGGGCTGGCCAAGTTCGTCCACCGGAGTCGGAATGGAGCCAGACTTTGCGAGGGGCGTCCGTGTGCCAAAAATAGGCCGCGGGCACTGCCGCGCCCAAAAATAAGCGCCCGTAGGTCCCGTCCCCAAGCTCGTCCGCCGCAAAAATGCCCAAAAAACGGGTGGGCTATAGCCTTGGGGGGAGGGGCTGACCAAGTTCGTCCGCCGGACTCGGAATGGGGCCAGACATTGCGAGGGGCCTCCGTGTCCCAAAAATAAGCCACGGGCACTGCCGCGCCCAAAAATAAGCCCCCGAACGTCCCGTCCCCAAGTTCGTCCGCCGCAAAAATGCCCAAAAAACGGGTGGGCTATAGCCTTGGGGGGAGGGGCTCGCCAAGTTCGTCCGCCGGACTCAGAATGGGGCCAGACTTTGCAAGGGGCCTCCGTGTGCCAAAAATAGTCCGCGGCCATTGCCGTGCCTGAAGGTCCCGTCCCCAAGTTCGTCCGCCGCAAAAATGCCCAAAAAACGGGTGGGCTATAGCCTTGGGGGGAGATGCTGGCCAAGTTCGTCCGCCGCACTCGTAATGTGGCCAGACTTTGCGAGGGGCCCCCATGTACCAAAAATAGGCCGCGGGCAATGCCACGCCCAAAAATAAGCGCCCAACGGTCGCGTCCCCAAGTTCGTCCGCCGCAAAAATGCCCAAAAAACGGGTGGGCTATAGCCTTGGGGGAAGGGGCTGGCCAAGTTCGTCCGCCGGACTCGGAATGGGGCCAAACTTTGCGAGGGGCTTCCGTGTGCCAAAAATAGGCCGCGGGCACTGCCGCGCCCAAAAATAAGCGCCCGAAGGACCCGTCCCCAACTTCATCCGCCGCAAAAATGCCAAAAAAACGGGTGGGCTATAGCCTTCGGGGGAGGGGCTGGCCAAGTTCGTCCGCCGGACTTGGAATGGGGCCAGACTTTGCGAGGGGCCTCCGTGTGCATAAAATAGGCCGCGGGCACTGCCGCGTCCAAAAATAACCACGCGAAGGTCCCGTCCCCAAGTTCGTCCGCCGCGAAAATGGCCAAAAAACGGGTGGGCTATAGCCTTGGGGGGAGGGGCTGGCCAAGTTCGTCCGCCGGACTCGGAATGGGGCCAGACTTTGCGAGGGGCCTCCGTGTGCGAAAAATAGGCCGCGGGCACTGCCGCGCCCAAAAATAAGCGCCCGAAGATCCCGTCCCCAAGTTCGTCCGCCGCAAAAATTCCCAAAAAACGGGTGGGCTATAGCCTTGGGGGTGGGGGCTGGCCAAGTTCGTCCGCCGGACTCGGAACGGGGCCGGACTTTGCGAGGGGCCTCCGTGTGCCAAACATAGCCCGCGGGCACTGCCGCGCCCAAAAATAAGCGCCAGAAGGTCCCGTCCCCAAGTTCGTCCGCCGCAAAAATGCCCAAAAAACGGGTGGGCTATAGCCTTGGGGGGAGGGGCTGGCCAAGTTCGTCCGCCGGACTCGGAATGGAGCCAGACTTTACGAGGGGCCTCCGTGTGCCAAAAATAGGCCGCGGGCACTGCCTCCCCCAAAAATAAGCGCCCGAAGGTCCCGTCCCCAAGTTCGTAAAACTGCCCAAAAAACGGGTGGGCTATAGCCTTGGGGGGAGGGGCTGGCCAAGTTCGTCCGCCGGACTTGGAATGGGGCCAGACTTTGCGAGGGGTCTCCGTGTGCCAAAAATAAGCCGCGGGCACTGCCGCACCCAAAAATCAGCGCCCGAAGGTCCCGTCGCTAAGTTCGTCCGCCACAAAAATGCCCAAAAAACGGGTGGGCTATGGCCTTGGGGGGAGGGGCTCGCCAAGTTCGTCCGCCGGACTCGGAATGGGGCCAGACTTTGCGAGGGGCCTCCGTGTGCCAAAAATAGGCCGCGGGCACTGCCGCGGCCAAAAATAAGCGCCCGAAGGTCCCATCCCCAAGTTCATCCGCCGCAAAAATGCCCAAAAAACGGGTGGGCTATAGCCTTGGGGTGAGGGGCTGGCCAAGTTCGTCCGCCGGACTCGGAAAGGGGCCAGACGTTGCGAGGGGCCTCCGTGTGCCAAAAATAGGCCGCGGGCACTGCCGCACCCAAAAATAAGCAACCAAAGGTCCCGTCCCCAAGTTCGTCCGCCGCAAAAATGCCCAAAAATCGGGTGGGCCATTGCCTTGGGGGGAAGGGCTGGCCAAATTCGTCCGCCGGACTCGGAATGGGGCTAGACTTTGCGAGGGTCCTCCGTGTGCCAAAAATAGGCCGCGGGCACTGCTGCCCCCAAAAATAAGCGCCCGAAGGTCCCGTCCCCAAGTTCGTCCGCCGCAAAAATGCCCAAAAAACGGGTGGGCTATAGCCTTGGGGGGAGGGGCTGGCCAAGTTCGTCCGCCGGACTCGGAATGGGGCCCGACTTTGCGAGGGGCCTCTGTGTGCCAAAAATAGGCCGCAGGCACTGCCGTGCCCAAAAATAAGCGCCCGAAGGTCCCGTCCCCAAGTTCGTCCGCCGCAAAAATGCCCAAAAAACGGGTGGGCTATAGCCTTGGGGGGAGGGGCTGGCCAAGTTCGTCCGCCGGACTCGGAATGGGGCCCGACTTTGCGAGGGGCCTCCGTGTGCCAAAAATAGGCCGCAGGCACTGCCCTGTCCAAAAATAAACGCCCGAAGGTCCCGTCCCCAAGTTCGGCCGCCGCAAAAAAGCCCAAAAAACGGGTGGGCTATAACCTTGGGGGGAGGGGCTCGCCAAGTTCGTCCGCCGGACTCGGAATGGGGCCCGACTTTGCGAGGAGCCTCCGTGTGCGAAAAATAGGCCGCGGGCACTGCCGCGCCCAAAAATAAGCGCCCGAAGGTCCGGTCCCAAAGTTCGTCCGCCGCAAAAATGCCCAAAAAATGGATGGGCTATAGCCTTGGGGGGAGGGGCTGGCCAAGTTCGTCCGCCGGACTCGGAATGGGGCCAGACTTTGCGAGGGGCCTAGGTGAGGCAAAAATAGTCCTTTGGTACTGCCGTGCGCAAAAATAATCGCCCGAAGGTCCCGTCCCCAAGTTCGTCCACCGCAAAAATGCCCAAAAACGGCTGGGCTATAGTCTTGGGGGGAGGGGCTGGCCAAGTTCGTCCGCCGGACTCGGAAGGGGGCCAGACTTTGCGAGGGGCCTCCGTGTGCCAAAAATAGGCCGCGGGCACTGCCGCGCCCAAAAATAAGCGCCCGAAGGTCCCGTCCCCAAGTTCGTCCACCGCAAAAATGCCCAAAAAATGGGTGGGCTATAGCCTTGGGGGGAGGGGCTGGCCAAGTTCGTCCGCCGGACTCGGAATGGGGCCAGACTTTGCGCGGGGCCTCCGTGTGCCAAAAATAGTCCTTTGGTACTGCCGCGCGCAAAAATAAGCACCCGAAGGTCCCGTCCCCAAGTTCGTCCACCGCAAAAATGCCCAAAAAATGGGTGGGCTATAGCCTTGGGGGGAGGGGCTGGCCAAGTTCGTCCGCCGGACTCGGAATGGGGCCAGACTTGCGAGGGGCCTCCGTGTGCCAAAAATAGGCCGCGGGCACTGCTGCCCCAAAAAATAAGCGCCCGAAGGTCCCGTCCCCAAGTTCGTCCGCCGCAAAAATGCCCAAAAAATGGGTGGGCTATAGCCTTGGGGGGAGGGGCTGGCCAAGTTCGTCCGCCGGACTCGGAATGGGGCCCGACTTTGCGAGGGGCCTCCGTGTGCCAAAAATAGGCCGCAGGCACTGCCGTGCCCAAAAATAAGCGCCCGAAGGTCCCGTCCCCAAGTTCGTCCGCCGCAAAAATGCCCAAAAAACGGGTGGGCTATAGCCTTGGGGGGAGGGGCTGGCCAAGTTCGTCCGCCGGACTCGGAATGGGGCCCGACTTTGCGAGGGGCCTCCGTGTGCCAAAAATAGGCCGCAGGCACTGCCCTGTCCAAAAATAAACGCCCGAAGGTCCCGTCCCCAAGTTCGTCCGCCGCAAAAATGCCCAAAAAACGGGTGGGCTATAGCCTTGGGGGGAGGGGCTGGCCAAGTTCGTCCGCCGGACTTGGAATGGGGCCAGACTTTGCGAGGGGTCTCCGTGTGCCAAAAATAAGCCGCGGGCACTGCCGTACCCAAAAATCAGCGCCCGAAGGTCCCGTCGCCAAGTTCGTCCGCCACAAAAATGCCCAAAAAACGGGTGGGCTATGGCCTTGGGGGGAGGGGCTCGCCAAGTTCGTCCGCCGGACTCGGAATGGGGCCAGACTTTGCGAGGGGCCTCCGTGTGCCAAAAATAGGCCGCGGGCACTGCCGCGGCCAAAAATAAGCGCCCGAAGGTCCCATCCCCAAGTTCATCCGCCGCAAAAATGCCCAAAAAACGGGTGGGCTATAGCCTTGGGGTGAGGGGCTGGCCAAGTTCGTCCGCCGGACTCGGAAAGGGGCCAGACGTTGCGAGGGGCCTCCGTGTGCCAAAAATAGGCCGCGGGCACTGCTGCCCCCAAAAATAAGCGCCCGAAGGTCCCGTCCCCAAGTTCGTCCGCCGCAAAAATGCCCAAAAAATGGGTGGGCTATAGCCTTGGGGGGAGGGGCTGGCCAAGTTCGTCCGCCGGACTCGGAATGGGGTCCGACTTTGCGAGGGGCCTCCGTGTGCCAAAAATAGGCCGCAGGCACTGCCGTGCCCAAAAATAAGCGCCCGAAGGTCCCGTCCCCAAGTTCGTCCGCCGCAAAAATGCCCAAAAAACGGGTGGGCTATAGCCTTGGGGGGAGGGGCTGGCCAAGTTCGTCCGCCGGACTCGGAATGGGGCCCGACTTTGCGAGGGGCCTCCGTGTGCCAAAAATAGGCCGCAGGCACTGCCCTGTCCAAAAATAAACGCCCGAAGGTCCCGTCCCCAAGTTCGGCCGCCGCAAAAAAGCCCAAAAAACGGGTGGGCTATAACCTTGGGGGGAGGGGCTCGCCAAGTTCGTCCGCCGGACTCGGAATGGGGCCCGACTTTGCGAGGAGCCTCCGTGTGCCAAAAATAGGCCGCGGGCACTGCCGCACCCAAAAATAAGCGCCCGAAGGTCCGGTCCCAAAGTTCGTCCGCCGCAAAAATGCCCAAAAAATGGATGGGCTATAGCCTTGGGGGGAGGGGCTGGCCAAGTTCGTCCGCCGGACTCGGAATGGGGCCAGACTTTGCGAGGGGCCTCGGTGAGGCAAAAATAGTCCTTTGGTACTGCCGCGCGCAAAAATAATCGCCCGAAGGTCCCGTCCCCAAGTTCGTCCACCGCAAAAATGCCCAAAAAACGGGTGGGCTATAGTCTTGGGGGGAGGGGCTGGCCAAGTTCGTCCGCCGGACTCGGAAGGGGGCCAGACTTTGCGAAGGGCCTCCGTGTGCCAAAAATAGGCCGCGGGCACTGCCGCGCCCAAAAATAAGCGCCCAAAGGTCCCGTCCCCAAGTTCGTCTGCCGCAAAAATGCCCAAAAAACGGACGGGCCATAGCCCTGGGGGGAGGGGCTGGCCAAGTTCGTCCGCCGGACTCGGAATGGGGCCAGACTTTGAGAGGGACCAAGAGTGCCAAAAATAGTCCGCGGGCACTGCCGTACCCAAAAATAAGCGCCCGAAGGTCCCGTCCCCAAGTTCGTCCGCCGCAAAAATGCCCAAAAAACGGGTGGGCTATAGCCTTGGGGGGAGGGGCTGGCCAAGTTCGTCCGCCGGACTCGGAATGGGGCCCGACTTTGCGAGGGGCCTCCGTGTGCCAAAAATAGGCCGCAGGCACTGCCCTGCCCAAAAATAAACGCCCGAAGGTCCCGTCCCCAAGTTCGGCCGCCGCAAAAATGCCCAAAAAACGGGTGGGCTATAACCTTGGGGGGAGGGGCTCGCCAAGTTCGTCCGCCGGACTCGGAATGGGGCCCGACTTTGCGAGGGGCCTCCGTGTGCCAAAAATAGGCCGCGGGCACTGCCGCGCCCAAAAATAATCGCCCGAAGGTCCCGTCCCCAAGTTCGTCCACCGCAAAAATGCCCAAAAAATGGGTGGGCTATAGCCTTGGGGGGAGGGGCTGGCCAAGTTCGTCCGCCGGACTCGGAATGGGGCCAGACTTTGCGAGGGGCCTCCGTGTGCCAAAAATAGGCTGCGCGCCCAAAAATAAGCACCCGAAGGTCCCGTCCCCCAGTTCGTCCGCCGCAAAAATGCGCAAAAAACGGGTGGGCTATAGCCTTGGGGGGAGGGGCTGGCCAAGTTCGTCCGCCGGACTCGGAATGGGGCCCGACTTTGCGAGGGGCCTCCGTGTGCCAAAAATAGGCCGCAGGCACTGCCCTGCCCAAAAATAAACGCCCGAAGGTCCCGTCCCCAAGTTCGGCCGCCGCAAAAATGGCCAAAAAACGGGTGGGCTATAACCTTGGGGGGAGGGGCTCGCCAAGTTCGTCCGCCGGACTCGGAATGGGGCCAGACTTTGCGAGGGGCCTCCGTGTGCCAAAAATAGGCCGCAGGCACTGCCGTGCCCAAAAATAAACGCCCGAAGGTCCGGTCCCCAAGTTCGTCCGCCGCAAAAATGCCCAAAAAACGGGTGGGCTATAGCCTTGGGGGGAGGGGCTGGCCAAGTTCGTCCGCCGGACTCGGAATGGGGCCCGACTTTGCGAGGGGCCTCCGTGTGCCAAAAATAGGCCGCAGGCACTGCCCTGCCCAAAAATAAACGCCCGAAGGTCCCGTCCCCAAGTTCGGCCGCCGCAAAAATGCCCAAAAAACGGGTGGGCTATAACCTTGGGGGGAGGGGCTCGCCAAGTTCGTCCGCCGGACTCGGAATGGGGCCCGACTTTGCGAGGGGCCTCCGTGTGCCAAAAATAGGCCGCGGGCACTGCCGCGCCCAAAAATAAGCGCCCGAAGGTCCGGTCCCAAAGTTCGTCCGCCGCAAAAATGCCCAAAAAACGGATGGGCTATAGCCTTGGGGGGAGGGGCTGGCCAAGTTCGTCCGCCGGACTCGGAATGGGGCCAGACTTTGCGAGGGGCCTCGGTGAGTCAAAAATAGTCCTTTGGTACTGCCGCGCGCAAAAATAAGCACCCGAAGGTCCCGTCCCCAAGTTCGTCTACCGCAAAAATGCCCAAAAAATGGGTGGGCTATAGCCTTGGGGGGAGGGGCTGGCCAAGTTCGTCCGCCGGACTCGGAATGGGGCCAGACTTTGCGAGGGGCCTCCGTGTACCAAAAATAGGCCGCGGGCACGGCCGCGCCCAAAAATCAGCCCCCGAAGGTCCCGTCCCCAAGTTTGTCCGACGCAAAAATGCCCAAAAATCGGGTGGGCCATAGCCTTGGGGGGAGGGGCTGGCCAAGTTTGTCCGCCGGCCTCGGAATGGGGCCAGACTTTACGAGGGGCCTCCGTGTGCCAAACATAGGCCATGGTCACTGCTGCACCCAAAAATAAGCGCCCGAAGGTCCCGTCCCCAAGTTCGACCACCGCAAAAATGCCCAAAAAACGGGTGGGCTATAGTCTTGGGGGGAGGGGCTGGCCAAGTTCGTCCGCCGGACTCGGAATGGGGCCAGACTTTGCGAGGGGCCTCGGTGAGGCAAAAATAGTCCTTTGGTACTGCCGCGCGCAAAAATAATCGCCCGAAGGTCCCGTCCCCAAGTTCGTCCACCGCAAAAATGCCCAAAAAACGGGTGGGCTATAGTCTTGGGGGGAGGGGCTGGCCAAGTTCGTCCGCCGGACTCGGAAGGGGGCCAGACTTTGCGAGGGGCCTCCGTGTGCCAAAAATAGGCCGCGGGCACTGCCGCGCCCAAAAATAAGCGCCCGAAGGTCCCGTCCCCAAGTTCGTCTGCCGCAAAAATGCCCAAAAAACGGACGGGCCATAGCCCTGGGGGGAGGGGCTGGCCAAGTTCGTCCGCCGGACTCGGAATGGGGCCAGACTTTGAGAGGGACCTCCGAGTGGCAAAAATAGTCCGCGGGCACTGCCGTACCCAAAAATAAGCGCCCGAAGGTCCCGTCCCCAAGTTCGTCCGCCGCAAAAATGCCCAAAAAACGGGTGGGCTATAGCCTTGGGGGGAGGGGCTGGCCAAGTTCGTCCGCCGGACTCGGAATGGGGCCAGACTTTGCGAGGGGCCTCGGTGAGGCAAAAATAGTCCTTTGGTACTGCCGCGCGCAAAAATAATCGCCCGAAGGTCCCGTCCCCAAGTTCGTCCACCGCAAAAATGCCCAAAAAACGGGTGGGCTATAGTCTTGGGGGGAGGGGCTGGCCAAGTTCGTCCGCCGGAGTCGGAAGGGGGCCAGACTTTGCGAGGGGCCTCCGTGTGCCAAAAATAGGCCGCGGGCACTGCCGCGCCCAAAAATAAGCTCCCGAAGGTCCCGTCCCCAAGTTCGTCCACCGCAAAAATGCCCAAAAAATGGGTGGGCTATAGCCTTGGGGGGAGGGGCTGGCCAAGTTCGTCCGCCGGACTCGGAATGGGGCCAGACTTTGCGAGGGGCCTCCGTGTGCCAAAAATAGGCTGCGCGCCCAAAAATAAGCACCCGAAGGTCCCGTCCCCCAGTTCGTCCGCCGCAAAAATGCCCAAAAAACGGGTGGGCTATAGCCTTGGGGGGAGGGGCTGGCCAAGTTCGTCCGCCGGACTCGGAATGGGGCCCGACTTTGCGAGGGGCCTCCGTGTGCCAAAAATAGGCCGCAGGCACTGCCCTGCCCAAAAATAAACGCCCGAAGGTCCCGTCCCCAAGTTCGGCCACCGCAAAAATGGCCAAAAAACGGGTGGGCTATAACCTTGGGGGGAGGGGCTCGCCAAGTTCGTCCGCCGGAATCGGAATGGGGCCAGACTTTGCGAGGGGCCTCCATGTGCCAAAAATAGGCCGAAGGCACTGCCGTGCCCAAAAATAAACGCCCGAAGGTCCCGTCCCCAAGTTCGTCCGCCGCAAAAATGCCCAAAAAACGGGTGGGCTATAGCCTTGGGGGGAGGGGCTGGCCAAGTTCGTCCGCCGGACTCGGAATGGGGCCCGACTTTGCGAGGGGCCTCCGTGTGCCAAAAATAGGCCGCAGGCACTGCCCTGCCCAAAAATAAACGCCTGAAGGTCCCGTCCCCAAGTTCGGCCGCCGCAAAAATGCCCAAAAAACGGGTGGGCTATAACCTTGGGGGGAGGGGCTCGCCAAGTTCGTCCGCCGGACTCGGAATGGGGCCCGACTTTGCGAGGGGCCTCCGTGTGCCAAAAATAGGCCGCGGGCACTGCCGCGCCCAAAAATAAGCGCCCGAAGGTCCGGTCCCAAAGTTCGTCCGCCGCAAAAATGCCCAAAAAACGGATGGGCTATAGCCTTGGGGGGAGGGGCTGGCCAAGTTCGTCCGCCGGACTCGGTATGGGGCCAGACTTTGCGAGGGGCCTCGGTGAGTCAAAAATAGTCCTTTGGTACTGCCGCGCGCAAAAATAAGCACCCGAAGGTCCCGTCCCCAAGTTCGTCTACCGCAAAAATGCCCAAAAAATGGGTGGGCTATAGCCTTGGGGGGAGGGGCTGGCCAAGTTCGTCCGCCGGACTCGGAATGGGGCCAGACTTTGCGAGGGGCCTCCGTGTACCAAAAATAGGCCGCGGGCACGGCCGCGCCCAAAAATCAGCCCCCGAAGGTCCCGTCCCCAAGTTTGTCCGACGCAAAAATGCCCAAAAATCGGGTGGGCCATAGCCTTGGGGGGAGGGGCTGGCCAAGTTTGTCCGCCGGACTCGGAATGGGGCCAGACTTTACGAGGGGCCTCCGTGTGCCAAACATAGGCCGTGGTCACTGCTGCACCCAAAAATAAGCGCCCGAAGGTCCCGTCCCCAAGTTCGACCGCCGCAAAAATGCCCAAAAAACGGGTGGGCTATAGCCTTGGGGGGAGGGGCTGGCCAAGTTCGTCCGCCGGACTCGGAATGGGGCCAGACTTTGCAAGGGGCCTCCGTGTGCCAAACATAGGCCGCGGTCACTGCCGCGCCCAAAAATAAGCGCACGAAGGTCCCGTCGCCAAGTTCGTCCGCCGCAAAAATGCCCAAAAAACGGGTGGGCTATAGCCTTGGGGGGAGGGGCTGGCCAACTTCGTCCCCCGGACTCAGAATGGGGCTAGACTTTGCGAGGGGCCTCCGTGTGCCAAAATTAGGCCGTAGGCACGGCCATGCCCAAAAATAAACGCCCGAAGGTCCCATCCCCAAGTTCGTCTGCCGCAAAAATGCCCAAAAAACGGGTGGGCTATAGCCTTGGGGGGAGGGGCTGGCCAAGTTCGTCCCCCGGACTCGGAATGGGGCCAGACTTTGCAAGGGGCCTCCGTGTGCCAAACATAGGCCGCGGGCAATGCCGCGCCCAAAAATAAGCGCCCGAAGGTCCCGTCCCCAAGTTCGTCTGCCGCAAAAATGCCCAAAAAACGGACGGGCCATAGCCCTGGGGGGAGGGGCTGGCCAAGTTCGTCCGCCGGACTCGGAATGGGGCCAGACTTTGAGAGGGACCTCCGAGTGCCAAAAATAGTCCGCGGGCACTGCCGTACCCAAAAATAAGCGCCCGAAGGTCCCGTCCCCAAGTTCGTCCGCCGCAAAAATGCCCAAAAAACGGGTGGGCTATAGCCTTGGGGGGAGGGGCTGGCCAAGTTCGTCCGCCGGACTCGGAATGGGGCCCGACTTTGCGAGGGGCCTCCGTGTGCCAAAAATAGGCCGCAGGCACTGCCCTGCCCAAAAATAAACGCCCGAAGGTCCCGTCCCCAAGTTCGGCCGCCGCAAAAATGGCCAAAAAACGGGTGGGCTATAACCTTGGGGGGAGGGGCTCGCCAAGTTCGTCCGCCGGACTCGGAATGGGGCCAGACTTTGCGAGGGGCCTCCGTGTGCCAAAAATAGGCCGCAGGCACTGCTGTGCCCAAAAATAAACGCCCGATGGTCCCGTCCCCAAGTTCGTCCGCCGCAAAAATGCCCAAAAAACGGGTGGGCTATAGCCTTGGGGGGAGGGGCTGGCCAAGTTCGTCCGCCGGACTCGGAATGGGGCCCGACTTTGCGAGGGGCCTCCGTGTGCCAAAAATAGGCCGCAGGCACTGCCCTGCCCAAAAATAAACGCCCGAAGGTCCCGTCCCCAAGTTCGGCCGCCGCAAAAATGCCCAAAAAACGGGTGGGCTATAACCTTGGGGGGAGGGGCTCGCCAAGTTCGTCCGCCGGACTCGGAATGGGGCCCGACTTTGCGAGGGGCCTCCGTGTGCCAAAAATAGGCCGCGGGCACTGCCGCGCCCAAAAATAAGCGCCCGAAGGTCCGGTCCCAAAGTTCGTCCGCCGCAAAAATGCCCAAAAAACGGATGGGCTATAGCCTTGGGGGGAGGGGCTGGCCAAGTTCGTCCGCCGGACTCGGAATGGGGCCAGACTTTGCGAGGGGCCTCGGTGAGTCAAAAATAGTCCTTTGGTACTGCCGCGCGCAAAAATAAGCACCCGAAGGTCCCGTCCCCAAGTTCGTCTACCGCAAAAATGCCCAAAAAATGGGTGGGCTATAGCCTTGGGGGGAGGGGCTAGCCAAGTTCGTCCGCCGGACTCGGAATGGGGCCAGACTTTGCGAGGGGCCTCCGTGTACCAAAAATAGGCCGCGGGCACGGCCGCGCCCAAAAATCAGCCCCCGAAGGTCCCGTCCCCAAGTTTGTCCGACGCAAAAATGCCCAAAAATCGGGTGGGCCATAGCCTTGGGGGGAGGGGCTGGCCAAGTTTGTCCGCCGGACTCGGAATGGGGCCAGACTTTACGAGGGGCCTCCGTGTGCCAAACATAGGCCGTGGTCACTGCTGCACCCAAAAATAAGCGCCCGAAGGTCCCGTCCCCAAGTTCGACCGCCGCAAAAATGCCCAAAAAACGGGTGGGCTATAGCCTTGGGGGGAGGGGCTGGCCAAGTTCGTCCGCCGGACTCGGAATGGGGCCAGACTTTGCAAGGGGCCTCCGTGTGCCAAACATAGGCCACGGTCACTGCCGCGCCCAAAAATAAGCGCACGAAGGTCCCGTCGCCAAGTTCGTCCGCCGCAAAAATGCCCAAAAAACGGGTGGGCTATAGCCTTGGGGGGAGGGGCTGGCCAACTTCGTCCCCCGGACTCAGAATGGGGCCAGACTTTACGAGGGGCCTCCGTGTGCCAAAATTAGGCCGTAGGCACGGCCATGCCCAAAAATAAACGCCCGAAGGTCCCATCCCCAAGTTCGTCTGCCGCAAAAATGCCCAAAAAACGGGTGGGCTATAGCCTTGGGGGGAGGGGCTGGCCAAGTTCGTCCCCCGGACTCGGAATGGGGCCAGACTTTACGAGGGGCCTCCGAGTGCCAAAAATAGGCCGCGGGCAATGCCGCGCCCAAAAATAAGCGCCCGAAGGTCCCGTCCCCAAGTTCGTCTGCCGCAAAAATGCCCAAAAAACGGACGGGCCATAGCCCTGGGGGGAGGGGCTGGCCAAGTTCGTCCGCCGGACTCGGAATGGGGCCAGACTTTGAGAGGGACCTCCGAGTGCCAAAAATAGTCCGCGGGCACTGCCGTACCCAAAAATAAGCGCCCGAAGGTCCCGTCCCCAAGTTCGTCCGCCGCAAAAATGCCCAAAAAACGGGTGGGCTATAGCCTTGGGGGGAGGGGCTGGCCAAGTTCGTCCGCCGGACTCGGAATGGGGCCAGACTTTGCGAGGGGCCTCCGTGTGCCAAAAATAGGCCGCGGGCACTGCCGCGCCCAAAAATAAGCGCCCGAAGGTCCCGTCCCCTAGTTCGTCCGCCGCAAAAATGCCCAAAAAATGGGTGGGCTATAGCCTTGGGGGGAGGGGCTGGCCAAGTTCGTCCGCCGAATTCGGAATGGGGCCAGACTTTACGAGGGGCCTCCGTGTGCCAAAAATAGGCCGCGGACCCTGCTGCACCCAAAAATAAGCGCCCGAAGGTCCTGTCCCCAAGTTCGTCTGCCGCAAAAATGCCCAAAAAACGGGTGGGCTATAGCCTTGGGGGGAGGGGCTGGCCAAGTTCGTCCGCCGGACTCGGAATGGGGCCATACTTTGCGAGGCGCCTCCGTGTCCCAAAAATAGGCCGCGGGCACTGCCATGCCCAAAAATAAACGCCCGAAAGTCCCGTCCCCAAGTTCGTCCGCCACAAAAATGCCCAAAAAACGGGGGGGCTATAGCCTTGGGGGGAGGGGCTGGCCAAGTTCGTTCGCCGGACTCCGATTGGGGCCAGATTTTGCGAGGGCCCTTCTTGTACCAAAAATAGGCCGCGGGCACAGCCGCGCCCAAAAATAAGAGCCCGAAGGTCCCGTCCCGAAGTTCATCCGCCGCAAAAATGCCCAAAAAACGGGTGGGCTGTAGCCTTGGGGGTAGGGGCTGGCCAAGTTCGTCCGCCGGACTCGGAATGGGGCCAGACTTTGCGAGGGGCCTCCGTGTGCGAAAAATAGACCGCGGGCACTGCCACACCCAAAAATAAGCGCTCGAAGGTCCCGTCCCCAAGTTCGTCCGCCGCAAAAATGCCCAAAAAACTGGTGGGCTATAGCCTTGGGGGGAGGGGCTGGCCAAGTTCGTCCGCCGGACTCGGAATGGGGCCAGACTTTGCGAGGAGCCTCTGTGTGCCAAAAATAGGCCGCGGGCACTGCCGCGCCCAAAAATAAGCGCCCGAAGTTCCCGTCCCCAAGTTCGTCCGCTGCAAAAATGCCCAAAAAATGGGTGGGCTATAGCCTTGGAGGGAGGGGCTGGCCAAGTTCGTCCGCCAGACTCGGAATGGGGCCAGACTTTGCGAGGGGCCTCCGTGTGCCAAAAATAGGGCACGGACACTGCCGCGCCCAAAAATAAGCGCACGAAGGTCCCTTCCCCAAGTTCGTCCGCCGCAAAAATGCCCAAAAAATTGGTGGGCTATAGCCTTGGTGGGAGGGGCTAGCCAAGTTCGTCCGCCGGACTCGGAATGGGGCCAGACTTTGCTAGGGGCCTCCGTGTGGCAAAAATAGACCGCGGGCACTGCCGCGCCCAAAAATAAGCCCCCGAAGGTCCCGTCCCAAAGTTCGTCCGCCGCAATAATGCCCAAAAAACGGGTGGGCTATAGCCTTGGGGGGAGGGGCAGGCCAAGTTCGCCAGCCGGACTCGGAATGGGGCCAGACTTTGCGAGGGGCATCCATGTGCCAAAAATAGGCCGCGGGAACTGCCGCGCCCGAAGGTCACGTCCCCAAGTTCGTCCACCGCAAAAATGCCCAAAAAACGGGTGGGCTATAGCCTTGGGGGGAGGGGCTGGCCAAGTTCGTCCGCCGGACTCGGATTGGGGCCAGACTTTGTGAGGGGCCTCCGTGTGCCAAAAATAGGCCGCGGGCACTGCCGCGCCCAAAAATAAACGCCCGAAGGTTCCGTCCCCAAGTTCATCCACCGTAAAAATGCCCAAAAAACGGGTGGGCTATAGCCTTGGGGGGAGGGGCTGGCCAAGTTCGCCAGCCGGACTCGGAATGGGGCCAGACTTTGCGAGGGGCCTCCGTGTGCCAAAAATAGCCCGCGGGCACTGCCGCGTACAAAAATAAGCGCCCGAAGGTCCCGTCCCCAAGTTCGTCCGCAGCAAAAATGCCCAAAAAACGGGTGGGCTATAGCCTTGGGGGGAGGGGCTGGCCAAGTTCGTCCGCCGGACTCGGAATAGGGCCAGACTCTGCGAGGGGCCTCAGTGTGCCAAAAATAGGCCGCGGTCACAGCCGTGCCCAAAAATAAGCGCCCGAAGGTCCCGTCCCCAAGTTCGTCTGCCGCAAAAATGCCCAAAAAACGGACGGGCCATAGCCCTGGGGGGAGGGGCTGGCCAAGTTCGTCCGCCGGACTCGGAATGGGGCCAGACTTTGAGAGGGACCTCCGAGTGCCAAAAATAGTCTGCGGGCACTGCCGTACCCAAAAATAAGCGCCCGAAGGTCCCGTCCCCAAGTTCGTCCGCCGCAAAAATGCCCAAAAAACGGGTGCGCTATAGCCTTGGGGGGAGGGGCTGGCCAAGTTCGTCCGCCGGACTCGGAATGGGGCCAGACTTTGCGAGGGGCCTCCGTGTGCCAAAAATAGGCCGCGGGCACTGCCGCGCCCAAAAATAAGCGCCCGAAGGTCCCGTCCCCTAGTTCGTCCGCCGCAAAAATGCCCAAAAAATGGGTGGGCTATAGCCTTGGGGGGAGGGGCTGGCCAAGTTCGTCCGCCGAATTCGGAATGGGGCCAGACTTTACGAGGGGCCTCCGTGTGCCAAAAATAGGCCGCGGACCCTGCCGCACCCAAAAATAAGCGCCCGAAGGTCCTGTCCCCAAGTTCGTCTGCCGCAAAAATGCCCAAAAAACGGGTGGGCTATAGCCTTGGGGGGAGGGGCTGGCCAAGTTCGTCCGCCGGACTCGGAATGGGGCCATACTTTGCGAGGCGCCTCCGTGTCCCAAAAATAGGCCGCGGGCACTGCCATGCCCAAAAATAAACGCCCGAAAGTCCCGTCCCCAAGTTCGTCCGCCACAAAAATGCCCAAAAAACGGGGGGGCTATAGCCTTGGGGGGAGGGGCTGGCCAAGTTCGTTCGCTGGACTCCGATTGGGGCCAGATTTTGCGAGGGCCCTTCTTGTACCAAAAATAGGCCGCGGGCACAGCCGCGCCCAAAAATAAGAGCCCGAAGGTCCCGTCCCGAAGTTCATCCGCCGCAAAAATGCCCAAAAAACGGGTGGGCTGTAGCCTTGGGGGTAGGGGCTGGCCAAGTTCGTCCGCCGGACTCGGAATGGGGCCAGACTTTGCGAGGGGCCTCCGTGTGCGAAAAATAGACCGCGGGCACTGCCACACCCAAAAATAAGCGCTCGAAGGTCCCGTCCCCAAGTTCGTCCGCCGCAAAAATGCCCAAAAAACTGGTGGGCTATAGCCTTGGGGGGAGGGGCTGGCCAAGTTCGTCCGCCGGACTCGGAATGGGGCCAGACTTTGCGAGGAGCCTCTGTGTGCCAAAAATACGCCGCGGGCACTGCCGCGCCCAAAAATAAGCGCCCGAAGTTCCCGTCCCCAAGTTCGTCCGCTGCAAAAATGCCCAAAAAATGGGTGGGCTATAGCCTTGGAGGGAGGGGCTGGCCAAGTTCGTCCGCCAGACTCGGAATGGGGCCAGACTTTGCGAGGGGCCTCCGTGTGCCAAAAATAGGGCACGGACACTGCCGCGCCCAAAAATAAGCGCACGAAGGTCCCTTCCCCAAGTTCGTCCGCCGCAAAAATGCCCAAAAAATTGGTGGGCTATAGCCTTGGGGGGAGGGGCTAGCCAAGTTCGTCCGCCGGACTCTGAATGGGGCCAGACTTTGCTAGGGGCCTCCGTGTGGCAAAAATAGACCGCGGGCACTGCCGCGCCCAAAAATAAGCCCTCGAAGGTCCCGTCCCAAAGTTCGTCCGCCGCAATAATGCCCAAAAAACGGGTGGGCTATAGCCTTGGGGGGAGGGGCAGGCCAAGTTCGCCAGCCGGACTCGGAATGGGGCCAGACTTTGCGAGGGGCATCCATGTGCCAAAAATAGGCCGCGGGAACTGCCGCGCCCGAAGGTCACGTCCCCAAGTTCGTCCACCGCAAAAATGCCCAAAAAACGGGTGGGCTATAGCCTTGGGGGGAGGGGCTGGCCAAGTTCGTCCGCCGGACTCGGATTGGGGCCAGACTTTGTGAGGGGCCTCCGTGTGCCAAAAATAGGCCGCGGGCACTGCCGCGCCCAAAAATAAACGCCCGAAGGTTCTGTCCCCAAGTTCATCCACCGTAAAAATGCCCAAAAAACGGGTGGGCTATAGCCTTGGGGGGAGGGGCTGGCCAAGTTCGCCAGCCGGACTCGGAATGGGGCCAGACTTTGCGAGGGGCCTCCGTGTGCCAAAAATAGCCCGCGGGCACTGCCGCGTACAAAAATAAGCGCCCGAAGGTCCCGTCCCCAAGTTCGTCCGCAGCAAAAATGCCCAAAAAACGGGTGGGCTATAGCCTTGGGGGGAGGGGCTGGCCAAGTTCGTCCGCCGGACTCGGAATAGGGCCAGACTCTGCGAGGGGCCTCAGTGTGCCAAAAATAGGCCGCGGTCACAGCCGCGCCCAAAAATAAGAGCCCGAAGGTCCGGTCCCCAAGTTCGTCCGCCGCAAAAATGCCCAAAAAATGGGTGGGCTATAGCCTTGGGGGGTGGGACTGGCCAACTTCGTCCGCCGGACTCGGAATGGGGAGAGACTTTGTGAGGGGCCTCCGTGTGCCAAAAATAGGCCGCGGGCACAGCCGCCACAAAAATAAGCGGCTGAAGGTCCGATCCCCAAGTGCGTCCGCCGCAAAAATGCCCCAAAAACGGGAGGGCTATAGCCTTGGGGGGAGGGGCTGGCCAAGTTCGTCCGCCGGACTCGGATTGGGGCCAGACTTTGCGAGGGGCGTCCGTGTGCCAAAAATAGGCCGCGGGCACTGCCACACCCAAAAATAAGCGCACGAAGGTCCCTTCCCCAAGTTCGTCCGCCGCAAAAATGCCCAAAAAACGGGTGGGCTATAGCCTTGGGGGGAGGGGCTGGCCAAGTTCGCCAGCCGGACTCGGAATGGGGCCAGACTTTGCGAGGGGCATCCGTGTGCCAAACATAGGCCGCGGGCACTGCCGCGCCCGAAGGTCCGGTCCCCAAGTTCGTCCGCCGCAAAAATGCCCAAAAAACGGGTGGGCTATAGCCTTGGGGGGAGGGGCTGGCCAAGTTCGTCTGCCGGACTCGGAATGGGGCCAGACTTTGCTAGGGGCCTCCGTGTGGCAAAAATAGACCGCGGGCACTGGCGCGCCCAAAAATAAGTGCCCGAAGGTCCGGTCCCCAAGTTCATCAGCCGCAGAAATGGCCAGAAAACGTGTGGGCTATAGCCTTGGGGGGAGGGGCTGGCCAAGTTCGTCCGCCGGAATCGGAAAGGGGCTAGACTTTGCGAGGAGCCTCAGTGTGCCAAAAATAGGCTGCGGTCACAGCCGCGCCCAAAAATAAGAGCCCGAAGGTCCGGTCCCCAAGTTCGTCCGCCGCAAAAATGCCCAAAAAATGGGTGGGCTATAGCCTTGGGTGGTGGGGCTAGGTAAGTTCGTCCGCCGGACTCGGAATGGGGCCAGACTTTGCGAGGGGCCCCCGTGTGCTAAGAATAGGCCACGGACACAGCCGCACCCAAAAATAAGTGCCCGAGGGTCCGGTCCCCAAGTTCGTCCGCCGCAAAAATGCCCAAAAAATAGGTGGGCTATAGCCTTGGGGGAAGGGGCTGGCCAAGTTCGTCCGCCGGACTCGGAATGGGGCGAGACTGTGCGAGGGGCCTCTGTGTGCCAAAAATAGTCCGCGGGCACTGCCGCGCCCAAAAATAAGCGCCCGAAGGTCCCGTCCCCTTGTTCGTCCGCCGCAAAAATGCCCAAAAAACGGGTGGGCTATAGCCTTGGGGGGTGGGGCTGGCCAAGTTCGTTCGTCGGACTCAAATGGGGCCAGACTTTGCGAGGGGCCCCCGTGTGCCAAAAATAGGCAGCGGGCACAGCCGCGCCCAAAAATAGGCGCCCGAAGGTCCGGTGCCCAAGTTCGTCCGCCGCAAAAATGCCCAAAAAATGGGTGGGCTATAGCCTTGGGGGGTGGGGCTGGCCAACTTCGTCCGCCGGACTCGGAATGGGGAGAGACTTTGTGAGGGGCCTCCGTGTGTCAAAAATAGGCCGCGGGCACAGCCGCCACAAAAATAAGCGCCTGAAGGTCCGATCCCCAAGTGCGTCCGCCGCAAAAATGCCCCAAAAACGGGTGGGCTATAGCCTTGGGGGGTGGGGCTGGCCAAGTTCGTCCGCCGGATTTAGAATGGGACCAGACTTTACGAGGGGCCTCCGTGTGCCAAAAATAGGCCACGGGAACATCCGTGTCCAAAAATAAGTGCCTGAAGGTCCGGTCCTCAAGTTCGTCCGCCGCAAAAATGCCCAAAAAACGGGTGGGCTATAGCCTTGGGGGGTGGGGCTGGCCAATTTCGTTCGTTGGACTCAAAATGGGGCCAGACTTTGCGAGGAACCCCCGTGTGCCAAAAATAGGCCGCGGGCACAGCCGCGCCCAAAAATAGGCGCCCGAATGTCCGGTCCCCAAGTTCATCAGCCGCAGAAATGCCCAAAAAACGGGTGGGCTAGAGCCTTGGGGGGAGGGGCTGGCCAAGTTCGTCCGCCGGAATCGGAATGGGGCTAGACTTTGCGAGGGGCCTCAGTGTGCCAAAAATAGGCCGCGGTCCCAGCCGCGCCCAAAAATAAGAGCCCGAAGGTCCGGTCCCCAAGTTCGTCCGCCGCAAAAATGCCCAAAAAATGGGTGGGCTATAGCCTTGGGTGGTGGGGCTAGGTAAGTTCGTCCGCCGGACTCGGAATGGGGCCAGACTTTGCGAGGGGCCTCCGCATGCCAAGAATAGGCCGCGGGCACAGCGGTGCCCAAAAATAAGCGCCCGAAGGTCCGTTCCCCAAGTTCGTCCACCGCAAAAATGCCCGAAAAACGGGCGGGCTATAGCCTTGGGGGGTGGGTTTGGCCAAGTTCGTCCACCGGACTCGGAATGGGGCCAGACTTTGCGAGGGACCTCTGTGTGCCAAAAATAGGCTGCAGGCACAGCCGCACCCAAAAATAAGTGCCCGAGGTTCCGGTCCCCAAGTTTGTCCGCCGCAAAAATGCCCAAAAAACAGGTGGGCAGTAGCCTTGGGGGGAGGGGCTGGCCAAGTTCGTCCGCCGGACTCGGAATGGGGCCAGATTTTGTGAGGGGCCTCCGTGTGCCAAAAATAGGCTGCGGTCACAGCCGCGCCCAAAAATAAGAGCCCGAAGGTCCGGTCCCCGAGTTCGTCCGCCGCAAAAATCCCCAAAAAACGGGTGGGCTATAGCCTTGGGGGGACGGGTTGGCCAAGTTCGTCCGCTGGAATCGGAATGGGGCTAGACTTTGCGAGGGGCCGCCGTGTGCTAAGAATACGCCATGGACACAGCCGCGCCCAAAAATAAGTGCCCGATGGTCCGGTCCCCAAGTTCGTCCGCCGCAAAAATGCCCAAAAAACAGGTGGGCTGTAGCCTTGGGGGGAGGGGCTGGCCAAGTTTGTCTGCCGGTCTCAGAATGGGGCCAGACTTTGCGAGGGGCTTCCGTGTGCCAAAATTAGGCCGCGGACACAGCCGCACCCAAAAATAAGTGCCCGAAGGCCCGGTCCCCAAGTTCGTCCGCCACAAAAATTCCCAAAAAATGGGTGGGCTATAGCCTTGGGGGGTGAGGCTGGCCAAGTTGGCCCGCCGGACTCGGAATGGGGCCAAACTTTACGAGGGGCCTCCATGTGCCAAAAATAGGCCGCGGGCACTGCCGCGCCTAAAAATAAGTGCCCGAAGGTCCGGTCCCCAACTTGGTCCGCCGCAAAAATGCCCAAAAAACGGGTGGGCTATAGCCTTGGGGGGTGGGGCTGGCCAAGTTCATCCACCGGACTCGGAATGGGGCCACACATTGCGAGGGGCCTCCGTGTTCCAAAAATAGGCCATGGGCACAGCCGCACCCAAAAATAAGTGGCCGAAGGTCCGGTCCCCAAGTTCGTCTGCCGCAAAAATGCCAAAAAAACGGGTGGGCTATCCTTGGGGGTGGGGCTGGCCAAGTTCGTCCGTCGGACTCTGTATGGGGCCAGACTTTGCGAGGGTCCTACGTGTGCCAAAAATAGGCCGCGGGTACTGCCTCGTCCAAAAATAAGTGCCCGAAGGTCCGGTCCCCTAGTTCGTCCGCCGCAAAAATGCCTAGAAAACGGGTGGGCTATAGCCTTGGGGGGAGGGGCTGGCGAAGTTCGTCCCCCGGACACGGAATGGGGCCAGACTCTGCGACGGGCCTCCGTGTGCCAAAAATAGGCCGTGGGCACTGCCACGCCCAAAAATAATCGCCCGAAGGTCCCGTCCCTAAGTTTGTCCGCAGCAAAAATGCCCAAAAAACGGGTGGGCTATAGCCTTGGGGGGAGGAGCTGGCCAAGTTCATCCGCCGGACTCGGAATGGGGCCAGACTTTGCGAGGGGCCTCCGTGTGCCAAAAATAGGCCGCGGGCACTGCCGCGCCCAAAAATAAGCACCCGAAGGTCCCGTCCCCAAGTTCGTCAGCCGCAAAAATGCCCAAAAAACGGGTGGGTTATAGCCTTGGGGGGAGGGGCTGGCCAAGTTCGTCCGCCGGACTCGGAATGGGGCCAGACTTTGCGAGGGGCCTCCGTTTGCCAAAATTAGGCCGCGGGCGCTGCCGCGCCCAAAAATAAGCGCCTGAAGGTCCCGTCCCCAAGTTCGTCCGCCGCAAAAATGCCCAAAAAACGGGTGGGCTATAGCCTTTGGGTGAGGGGCTGGCCAAGTTCGTCCGCCGGACTCGGAATGGGGCCAGACTTTGCGAGGGGCCTCCGTGTGCCAAAAATAGGCCGCGGGCACTGCCGCGCCCAAAAATAAGCACCCGAAGGTCCCGTCCCCAAGTTCGTCAGCCGCAAAAATGCCCAAAAAACGGGTGGGTTATAGCCTTGGGGGGAGGGGCTGGCCAAGTTCGTCCGCCGGACTCGGAATGGGGCCAGACTTTGCGAGGGGCCTCCGTTTGCCAAAATTAGGCCGCGGGCGCTGCCGCGCCCAAAAATAAGCGCCTGAAGGTCCCGTCCCCAAGTTCGTCCGCCGCAAAAATGCCCAAAAAACGGGTGGGCTATAGCCTTTGGGTGAGGGGCTGGCCAAGTTCGTCCGCCGGACTCGGAATGGGGCCAGACTTTGCGAGGGGCCTCCGTGTGCCAAAAATAGGCCGCGGGCACTGCCGCGCCCAAAAATAAGCACCCGAAGGTCCCGTCCCCAAGTTCGTCAGCCGCAAAAATGCCCAAAAAACGGGTGGGTTATAGCCTTGGGGGGAGGGGCTGGCCAAGTTCGTCCGCCGGACTCGGAATGGGGCCAGTCTTTGCAAGGGGCCTCCGTTTGCCAAAATTAGGCCGCGGGCGCTGCCGCGCCCAAAAATAAGCGCCTGAAGGTCCCGTCCCCAAGTTCGTCCGCCGCAAAAATGCCCAAAAAACGGGTGGGCTATAGCCTTTGGGTGAGGGGCTGGCCAAGTTCGTCCGCCGGACTCGGAATGGGGCCAGACTTTGCGAGGGGCCTCCGTGTGCCAAAAATAGGCCGCGGGCACTGCCGCGCCCAAAAATAAGCACCCGAAGGTCCCGTCCCCAAGTTCGTCAGCCGCAAAAATGCCCAAAAAACGGGTGGGTTATAGCCTTGGGGGGAGGGGCTGGCCAAGTTCGTCCGCCGGACTCGGAATGGGGCCAGACTTTGCGAGGGGCCTCCGTTTGCCAAAATTAGGCCGCGGGCACTGCCGCGCCCAAAAATAAGCACCTGAAGGTCCCGTCCCCAAGTTCGTCCGCCGCAAAAATGCCCAAAAAACGGGTGGGCTATAGCCTTTGGGTGAGGGGCTGGCTAAGTTCGTCCGCCGGACTCGGAATGGGGCCAGACTTTGCGAGGGGCCTCCGTGTGCCAAAAATAGACCGCGGGCACTGCCGTGCCCAAAAATAAGCGCCCGAATGTACCGTCCCCAAGTTCGTCCACCGCAAAAATGCCCAAAAAATGGGTGGGCTATGGCCTTGGGGGGAGGGGCTGGCCAAGTTCGTCCGCCGGACTCGGAATGGGGCTAGACTTTACGAGGGGCCTCCGTGTGCCAAAAATAGGCCACGGGCACTGCCGCGCCCAAAAATAAGTGCCCGAAGGTCCCGTCCCCAAGTTCGTCCGCCGCAAAAATGCCCAAAACACGGGTGGGCTATAGGCTTGGGGGGAGGGGCTTGCCAAGTTCGTCCGCCGGACTCGGAATGGGGCCAGACTTTGCGAGGGGCCTCCGTGTGCCAAAAATAGGCCGCGGGCACTGCCGCGCCCAAAAATAAGTGCCCGAAGGTCCCGTCCCCAAGTTCGTCCGCCGAAAAAATGCCCAAAAAATGGGTGGGCTATAGCCTTGGGGGGAGGGGCTGGCCAAATTCATCCGCCGGACTCGGAATGGGGCTAGACTTTGCGAGGGGCCTCCGTGTGTCAAAAATAGGCCGCGGGCACTGCCTCGCCCAAAAATAAGCCCCCGAAGGTCCCATCCCCAAGTTCGTCCGGCGGAAAATTCCCCAAAAAACGGGTGGGCTAAAGCCTTGGGCGGAGGGGCTGGCCAAGTTCGTCCGCCGGACTCAGAATGGGGCCAGACTTTGCGAGGGGCCACCGTGTGCCAAAAATAGGCCGCGGGCACTGCCGCACCCAAAAATAAGAGCCCGAAGGTCCCGGCCCCATGTTCGTCCACCGCAAAAATGCCCAAAAAACGGGTGGGGTATAGCCTTGGGGGGAGTGGCCGGCCCAGTTCGTCCGCCGGACTTGGAATGGGGCCAGACTTTGCGAGGGGCCACCGTGTGCCAAAAATAGGCCACGGGCACTGCCGCGCCCAAAAATAAGTGCCCGAAGGTCCCGTCCCCAAGTTCGCCCGGCGGAAAATTCCCCAAAAAACGGGTGGGCTAATGCCTTGGGGGGAGGGGCTGGCCAAGTTCGTCCGCCGGACTCGGAATGGGGCCAGACTTTGCGAGGGGCCACCTTGTGCCAAAAATAGGCCGCGGGCACTGCCGCGCCCAAAAATAAACGCCCGAAGGTCCCGTCCCCAAATTCGTCCGCCGCAAAAATGCCCAAAAAACGGGTGGGGTGTAGCCTTGGGGGGAGGGGCCGGCCAAGTTCGTCCGCCGGACTCGGAATGGGGCCAGACTTTCCGAGGGGCCTCCGTGTGCCAAAAATATGCCACAGGCACTCCTGCGCCCAAAAATAAGCGCCCGAAGGCCCCGTCCCCAAGTTCATCCGCCGCAAAAATGCCCAAAAAACGGGTGGGCTAGAGCCTTGCGGGGAGGGGATGGCCAAGTTCGTCCGCCGGACTCGGAATGGGGCCAGACTTTGTGAGGGCCCTCCGTGTGACGAAAATAGGCCGCGGGCACTGCCGCGTCCAAAAATAAGTGCCCGAAGGTCCCGTCCCCAAGTTCGTCCGCCGCAAAAATGCCCAAAAAATGGGTGGGCTATAGCCTTTGGGTGAGGGGCTGGCCAAGTTCGTCCGCCGGACTCGGAATGGGGCCAGACTTTACGAGGGGCCTCCGTGTGCCAAAAATAGGCCGCGGGCACTGCCGCGCCCAAAAATAAGCGCCCGAAGGGCCCATGCCCAAGTTCGTCGGCCGGAAAAATGCCCAAAAAACGGGTGGGTTATAGCCTTGCGGGGAGGGGCTGGCCAAGTTCGTCCGCCGGTCTCGGAATGGGGCCAGACTTTGCGAGGGGCCTCCGTGTGCCAAAAATAGGCCACGGGCACTGCCGCGCCAAAAAATAAGCGCCCGACGGTCCCGTCCCCAAGTTCGTCCGCCGCAAAAATGCCCAAAAAACGGGTGGGCTATAGCCTTGGGGGGAGGGGCAGGCCAAGTTCGTCCGCCGGACTCGGAATGGGGCCGGACTTTGCGAGGGGCCTCCGTGTGCTAAAAATAGGCCGCCGTCACTGCCACGCCCTAAAATAAGCGCCCGAAGGTCCCGTCCCCAAGTTCGTCCGCCGCAAAAATGCCCAAAAAACGGGTGGGCTATAGCCTTGGGGGGAGGGGCAGGCCAAGTTCGTCCGCCGGACTCGGAATAGGGCCAGACTTTGCGAGGGGCCTCCGTGTGCCAATAATAGGCCATGGGCACTGCCGCACCCAAAAATAAGCACCCGAAGGTCCCGTCGCCAAGTTCGTCCGCCGCAAAAATGTCCAAAAAACGGGTGGGCTATACCCTTGAGGGGAGGGGCTGGCCAAGTTCGTCCGCCGGACTCGGAATTGGGCCAGACTTTGCGAGGGGCCTCCGTGTGCCAAAACTAGGCCATGGGCACTGCCGCGCCCAAAAATATGCGCCCGAAGGTCCCGTTCCCAAGTTCATCCGCCGCAAAAATGCCCAAAAAACGGGTGGGCTATATAGCCTTGGGGAGAGGGGCTGGCCATGTTCGTCCGCCGGACTCGGAATGGGGCCAGACTTTGCGTGGGGCCTCCGTGTGCCAAAAATAAGCTGCGGGATCTACCGTGCCCAAAAAGAAGCGCCCGAAGGTCCCGTCCCCAAGTTCGTCCGCCGCAAAAATGCCCAAAAAAAGGGTGGGCTATAGCCTTGGGGGGAGGGGCTGGCCAAGTTCGTCCGCCGGACTCGGAATGGGGCCGGACTTTGCGAGGGGGCTCCCTGTGCCAAAAATAGGCCGCGGGCACTGCCGCACCCAAAAGTAAGCGCCCGAAGGTCCCGTCCCCAATTTCGTCCGCCGTAAAAATGCCCAAAAAACGGGTGGGCTATAGCCTTGGGGGGAGGGGCTGGCCAAGTTCGTCCGCCGGACTTGGAATGGTGCTAGACTTTGGGAGGGGGGTCCTCCGTGTGCCAAAAATAGGCCGCGGGCGCTGCCGCGCCCAAAAATAAGCGCCCGAAGGTCTCGTCCCCAAGTTCATCCGCCGCAAAAATGCCCAAAAACCGGGTGGGCTATAGCCTTGGGGGGAGGGGCTGGCCAAGTTCGTCCGCCGGACTCGGAATGGTGCCAGACTTTGCGAGGGCGGTCCTCCGTGTGCCAAAAATAGGCCGCGGGTACTGCCGCTCTTAAAAATAAGCGCCCGAAGGTCCCGTCCCCAAGTTCGTCCGCCGCAAAAATGCCCAAAAAACGGGTGGGCTATAGCCTTGGGGGGAGGGGCTGGCCAAGTTCGTCCGCCGGACTCGGAATGGGGCTAGACTATGCGAGGGGCCTCCGTGTGCCAAAAATAGGCCACGGGCACAGCCGCGCCCAAAAATAAGCGCCCGAAGGTCCCGTCCCCAAGTTCGTTCGCCGCAAAAATGCCCAAAAAACGGGTGGGCTATAGCCTTGGGGGGAGGGGCTGGCCAAGTTCGTCCGCCGGACTGGGAATGGGGCTAGACAATGCGAGGGGCCTCCGTGTGCCAAAACTAGGCCGCGGGCTCTACCGCGCCCAAAAATACGCGCCCGAAGGTCCCGTTACCAAGTTCATCCGCCGCAAAAATGCCCAAAAAACGGGTGGGCTATAGCCTTGGGGAGAGGGGCTGGCCATGTTCGTCCGCCGGACTCGGAATGGGGCCAGACTTTGCGAGGGGCCTCCGTGTGCCAAAATTAGGCCGTGGGCACTGCCGCGCCCAAAAATAAGCGCCCGAATGTCCCGTTCCCAAGTTCATCCGCCGCAAAAATGCCCAAAAAATGGGTGGGCTATAGCCTTGGGGGGAGGGGCTGGCCATGTTCGTCCGCCGGACTTGGAATGGGGCCAGACTTTGCGAGGGGCCTCCGTGTGCCAATAATAGGCCGCGGGCACTGCCGCGCCCAAAAATAAGCGCCCGAAGGTCCCGTCCCCAAGTTCGTCCGCCGCAAAAATGCCCAAAAAACGGGTGGGCTAGCCTTGGGGGGAGGGGCTGGCCAAGTTCGTCCGCCGGACTCGAAATGGGGCCAGACTTTGCGACGGGCCTCCGTGTGCCAAAAATAGGCCGCGGGCACTGCCGCGCCCAAAAATAAGCGCCCAAAGGTCCCGTCCCCAAGTTCATCCGCCGCAATAATGCCCAAAAAACGGGTGGGCTATAGCCTTGGGGGGAGGGGCTGGCCATGTTCGTCCGCCGGACTCGGAATGGGGCCAGACTCTCCGAGGGGCCTCCGTGTGCCAAAACTAGGCCGCGGGCATTGCCGCGCCCAAAAATAAGTGCCCGAAGGTCCCGTCCCCACGTTCGTCCGCCGCAAAAATGCCCAAAAAACGGGTGGGCTATAGCCTTGGGGGGAGGGGCTGGCCAAGTTCGTCCGTCAGACTCGGAATGGGGCCAGTCTTTGCGAGGGGCCTCCGTGTGCCAAAACTAGGCCATGGGCACTGCCGCGCCCAAAAATATGCGCCCGAAGGTCCCATTCCCAAGTTCATCCGCCGCAAAAATGCCCAAAAAACGAGTGGGCTATATAGCCTTGGGGGGAGGGGCTGGCCATGTTCGTCCGCCGGACTCGGAATGCGGCCAGACTTTGCGAGGGGCATCTGTGTGCCAAAATTAGGCCGCGGGCACTGCCGCGCCCAAAAATAAGCATCCGAAGGTCCCGTCCCCAAGTTCGTCCGCCGCAAAAATGCCCAAAAAACGGGTGGGCTAGCCTTGGGGGGAGGGGCTGGCCAAGTTCGTCTGCCGGACTCGGAATGGGGCCAGACTTTGCGACGGGCCTCCATGTGCAAAAAATAGGCCGCGGGCACTACCGCGCCCAAAAATAAGCACCCAAAGGTCCCGTCCCCAAGTTCATCCGCCGCAAAAATGCCCAAAAAACGGGTGGGCTATAGCCTTGGGGGGAGGGGCTGGCCAAGTTCGTCCGCCGGACTCGGAATGGGGCCAGACTTTGCGAGGGACCTCCATGCGCCAAAAATAGGCCGCGGCCTCTACCGCGCCCAAAAATACGCGCCCGAAGGTCCCGTTACCATGTTCGTCCGCCGCAAAAATGCCCAAAAAACGGGTGGGCTATAGCCTTGGGGAGAGGGGCTGGCCATGTTCGTCCGCCGGACTCGGAATGGGGCCAGACTTTGCGAGGGGCCTCCGTGTGCCAAAATTAGGCCGTGGGCACTGCCGCGCCCAAAAATAAGCGCCCGAAGGTCCCGTCCCCAAGTTCGTCCGCCGCAAAAATGCCCAAAAAACGGGTGGGCTAGCCTTGGGGGCAGGGGCTGGCCAAGTTCGTCCGCCGGACTCGAAATGGGGCCAGACTTTGCGACGGGCCTCCGTGTGCCAAAAATAGGCCGCGGGCACTGCCGCGCCCAAAAATAAGGGCCCAAAGGTCCCGTCCCCAAGTTCATCCGCCGCAATAATGCCCAAAAAACGGGTGGGCTATAGCCTTGGGGGGAGGGGCTGGCCAAGTTCGTCCGCCGGACTCGGAATGGGACGAGACTTTGCGAGGGGCCTCCGTGTGCCAAAAATAGGCCGTGGACACTGCCGCGCTAAAAAATAAGAGTCCGAAGGTCCCGTCCCCAAGTTCGTCCGCCGCAAAAATGCCTAAAAATTGGGTGGGCTATGGCCTTGGGGGGAGGGGCTGGCCAAGTTCGTCTGGCGGACTCGGAATGGGGCCAGACTTTGCGAAGGGCCTCCGTGTGCCAAAATTAGGCCGCGGGCACTGGCGCACACAAAAATAAGCGCCCGAAGGTCCCGTCCCCAAGTCCGTCCGCTGAAAAAATGCCCAAAAAACGGGTGGGCTATAGCCTTGGGGGGAGGGGCTGGCCAAGTTCGTCCGTCAGACTCGGAATGGGGCCAGACTTTGTGAGAGGCCTCCGTGTGCCAAAAATAGGCCGTGGACACTGCCGCGCCCAAAAATAAGCGCCCGAAGGTCCCGTCCCCAAGTTCGTCCGCCGCAAAAATGCCGAAAAAATGGGTGGGCTATAGCCTTGGGGGGTGGGGCTGGCCAAGTTCGTCCGCCGGACTCGGAATGGGGCCAGACTTTGCGAGGGGGCTCCCTGTGCCAAAAATAGGCCGCGGGCACTGCCGCACCCAAAAGTAAGCGCCCGAAGGTCCCGTCCCCAATTTCGTCCGCCGTAAAAATGCCCAAAAAACGGGTGGGCTATAGCCTTGGGGGGAGGGGCTGGCCAAGTTCGTCCGCCGGACTTGGAATGGTGCTAGACTTTGGGAGGGGGGTCCTCCGTGTGCCAAAAATAGGCCGCGGGCACTGCCGCGCCCAAAAATAAGCGCCCGAAGGTCGCGTCCCCAAGTTCATCCGCCGCAAAAATGCCCAAAAACCGGGTGGGCTATAGCCTTGGGGGGAGGGGCTGGCCAAGTTCGTCCGCCGGACTCGGAATGGTGCCAGACTTTGCGAGGGCGGTCCTCCGTGTGCCAAAAATAGGCCGCGGGTACTGCCGCTCTTAAAAATAAGCGCCCGAAGGTCCCGTCCCCAAGTTCGTCCGCCGCAAAAATGCCCAAAAAACGGGTGGGCTATAGCCTTGGGGGGAGGGGCTGGCCAAGTTCGTCCGCCGGACTCGGAATGGGGCTAGACTATGCGAGGGGCCTCCGTGTGCCAAAAATAGGCCACTGGCACAGCCGCGCCCAAAAATAAGCGCCCGAAGGTCCCGTCCCCAAGTTCGTTCGCCGCAAAAATGCCCAAAAAATGGGTGGGCTATAGCCTTGGGGGGAGGGGCTGGCCAAGTTCGTCCGCCGGACTGGGAATGGGGCCAGACAATGCGAGGGGCCTCCGTGTGCCAAAAATAGGCCACGGGCACTGCCGCGCCCAAAAATAGGCGCCCGAAGGCCCCGTCCCCAAGTTCGTCCGCCGCAAAAATGCCCAAAAAACGGGTGGGCTATAGCCTTGGGGGGACGGACTGGCCAAGTTCGTCCGCCGGACACGGAATGGGGCCAGACTTTGTGAGGGGCCTCCGTGTACCAAAAATAGGCCACGGGCACTGCCGTACCGAAAAATAAGCGCCCGTAGGTCCCGACCCCAAGTTCGTCCGCCGCAAAAATGCACAAAAAACGGGTGGGCTATAGCCTTGGGGGGAGGGGCTGGCCAAGTTCGTCCGCCGGACTCGGAATGGGGCCAGACTATGCGAGGGGCCTCCGTGTGCCATAAATAGGACGCGGCCACTGCCGCGCCCAAAAATAAGCGCCCGAAGGTCCCGTCCCCAAGTTCATCCGCCGCAAAAATGACCAAAAAACGGGTGAGCTATAGCCTTGGTGGGAGGGGCTTGCCAAGTTCGTCCGCCGGACTCGCAATGGGGCTAGACTTTGCGAGGGGCCTCCGTGTGACGAAAATAGGCCGCGGGCACTACCGCGCCCAAAAATAAGTTCCCGAAGGTCCCGTCCCCAAGTTCGTCCGCCGCAAAAATGCCCAAAAAAACGGGTGGGCTATAGCCTTGGGGGGAGTGGCTGGCCAAGTTCGTCCGCCGGACTCGGAATGGGGCCAGACTTTGCGAGGAGCCTCTGTGTGCCAAAAATTGGCCGCGGGCACTGCCGCGCGCAAAAATAAGCGCCCGAAGGTCCCATCCCCAAGTTCGTCCGCCGCAAAAATGCCCAAAAAACGGGTGGGCTATAGCCTTGGGGGGAGGGGCTGGCCAAGTTCGTCCGCCGGACTCGGAATGGGGCCAGACTTTGCGAGGGGGCTCCCTGTGCCAAAAATAGGCCGCGGGCACTGCCGCACCCAAAAGTAAGCGCCCGAAGGTCCCGTCCCCAATTTCGTCCGCCGTAAAAATGCCCAAAAAATGGGTGGGCTATAGCCTTGGGGGGAGGGGCTGGCCAAGTTCGTCCGCCGGACTTGGAATGGTGCTAGACTTTGGGAGGGGGGTCCTCCGTGTGCCAAAAATAGGCCGCGGGCACTGCCGCGCCCAAAAATAAGCGCCCGAAGGTCGCGTCCCCAAGTTCATCCGCCGCAAAAATGCCCAAAAACCGGGTGGGCTATAGCCTTGGGGGGAGGGGCTGGCCAAGTTCGTCCGCCGGACTCGGAATGGTGCCAGACTTTGCGAGGGCGGTCCTCCGTGTGCCAAAAATAGGCCGCGGGTACTGCCGCTCTTAAAAATAAGCGCCCGAAGGTCCCGTCCCCAAGTTCGTCCGCCGCAAAAATGCCCAAAAAACGGGTGGGCTATAGCCTTGGGGGGAGGGGCTGGCCAAGTTCGTCCGCCGGACTCGGAATGGGGCTAGACTATGCGAGGGGCCTCCGTGTGCCAAAAATAGGCCACGGGCACAGTCGCGCCCAAAAATAAGCGCCCGAAGGTCCCGTCCCCAAGTTCGTTCGCCGCAAAAATGCCCAAAAAACGGGTGGGCTATAGCCTTGGGGGGAGGGGCTGGCCAAGTTCGTCCGCCGGACTGGGAATGGGGCCAGACAATGCGAGGGGCCTCCGTGTGCCAAAAATAGGCCACGGGCACTGCCGCGCCCAAAAATAAGCGCCCGAAGGCCCCGTCCCCAAGTTCGTCCGCCGCAAAAATGCCCAAAAAACGGGTGGGCTATAGCCTTGGGGGGACGGACTGGCCAAGTTCGTCCGCCGGACACGGAATGGGGCCAGACTTTGTGAGGGGCCTCCGTGTGCCAAAAATAGGCCACGGGCACTGCCGTACCGAAAAATAAGCGCCCGTAGGTCCCGACCCCAAGTTCGTCCGCCGCAAAAATGCACAAAAAACGGGTGGGCTATAGCCTTGGGGGGAGGGGCTGGCCAAGTTCGTCCGCCGGACTCGGAATGGGGCCAGACTATGCGAGGGGCCTCCGTGTGCCATAAATAGGACGCGGCCACTGCCGCGCCCAAAAATAAGCGCCCGAAGGTCCCGTCCCCAAGTTCATCCGCCGCAAAAATGACCAAAAAACGGGTGAGCTATAGCCTTGGTGGGAGGGGCTTGCCAAGTTCGTCCGCCGGACTCGGAATGGGGCTAGACTTTGCGAGGGGCCTCCGTGTGACGAAAATAGGCCGCGGGCACTACCGCGCCCAAAAATAAGTTCCCGAAGGTCCCGTCCCCAAGTTCGTCCGCCGCAAAAATGCCCAAAAAAACGGGTGGGCTATAGCCTTGGGGGGAGTGGCTGGCCAAGTTCGTCTGCCGGACTCGGAATGGGGCCAGACTTTGCGAGGAGCCTCTGTGTGCCAAAAATTGGCCGCGGGCACTGCCGCGCGCAAAAATAAGCGCCCGAAGGTCCCATCCCCAAGTTCGTCCGCCGCAAAAATGCCCAAAAAACGGGTGGGCTATAGCCTTGGGGGGAGGGGCTGGCCAAGTTCGTCCGCCGGACTCGGAATGGGGCCAGACTTTGCGAGGGGCCTCCGTGGGCCAAAAATAAGCCGCGGGAACTGCCGTGCCCAAAAAGAAGCGCCCGAAGGTCCCGTCCCCAAGTTCGTCCGCCGCAAAAATGCCCACAAAACGGGTGGGCTATAGCCTTGGGGGGAGGGGCTGGCCAAGTTCGTCCGCCGGACTCGGAATGGGGCCAGACTTTGCGAGGGGCCTCCGTGTGCCAAAAATAGGCCGCGGGCACTGCCGCGGCCAAAAATAAGCGCCCGAAGGTCCCGTCCCCTAGTTCGTCCGCCGCAAAAATGCCCAAAAAACGGGTGGGCTACAGTCTTGGGGGGAGTGGCTGGCCAAGTTCGTCCGCCGGACTCGGAATGGGGCCAGACTTTGCGAGGGGCCTCCGTGTGCCAAAACTAGGTCGCGGGCAAGTTCGTCCGCCGGACTCGGAATGGGGACAGACTTTGCGAGGGCCTCCGTGTGCCAAAAATAGGCCGCGGGCACTGCCGCGGCCAAAAATAAGCGCCTGAAGTTCCCGTCCCCTAGTTCATCCGCCGCAAAAATGCCCAAAAAACGGGCGGGCTACAGTATTGGGGGGAGGGGCTGGCCAAGTTCGTCCGCCGGACTGGGAATGGGGCCAGACAATGCGAGGGCCCTCCGTGTGCCAAAAATAGGCCACGGGCACTGCCGCGCCCAAAAATAAGCGCCCGAAGGCCCCGTCTCCAAGTTCGTCCGCCGCAAAAATGCCCAAAAAACGGGTGGGCTATAGCCTTGGGGGGAGGGGCTGGCCAAGTTCGTCCGCCGGACACGGAATGGGGCCAGACTTTGTGAGGGGCCTCCGTGTGCCAAAAATAGGCCACGGGCACTGCCGTACCGAAAAATAAGCGCCCGTAGGTCCCGACCCCAAGTTTGTCCGCCGCAAAAATGCCCAAAAAACGGGTGGGCTATAGCCTTGGGGGGAGGGGCTGGCCAAGTTCGTCCGCCGGACTCGGAATGGGGCCAGACTATGCGAGGGGCCTCCGTGTACCAAAAATAGGCCACGGGCACTGCCGCGCCCAAAAATAAGCGCCCGAAGGTCCCGTCCCCAAGTTTGTTCGCCGCAAAAATGCCCAAAAAACGGGTGGGCTATAGCCTTGGGGGGAGGGGCTGGCCAAGTTCGTCCGCCGGACTCGGAATGGGGCCGGACTTTGCGAGGGGCCTCCGTGTGCCAAAAATAGGCCGCGGGCACTACCCCGCCCAAAAATAAGCTCCCGAAGGTCCCGTCCCCAAGTTCGTCCGCCGCAAAAATGCCCAAAAAACGGGTGGGCTATAGCCTTGGGGGGAGGGGCTGACCAAGTTCGTCCACCGGACTAGAAATGGGGCCAGACTTTGCGAGGGGCCTCCGTGTGCCAAAAATAGGCCGCGGGTATTGCCGCGCCCAAAAATAAGTGCCCGAAGGTCCCGTCCCCAAGTTCGTCCGCCGCAAAAATGCCCAAAAAACGGGTGGGCTATAGCCTTGGGGGGAGGGGCTGGCCAAGTTCGTCCGCCGGACTTGGAATTGGGCCAGACTTTGCGAGGGGCCTCTGTGTGCCATAAATAGGACGCGGGCATTGCCGCGCCCAAAAATAAGCGCCCGAAGGTCCCGTCCCCAAGTTCATCCGCCGCAAAAATGCCCAAAAAACGGGCGGGCTACAGTATTGGGGGGAGGGGCTGGCCAAGTTCGTCCGCCGGACTCGGAATGGGGCCAGACTTTGCGAGGGGCCTCCGTGTGCCAAAAATAAGCTGCGGGATCTACCGTGCCCAAAAAGAAGCGCCCGAAGGTCCCGTCCCCAAGTTCGTCCGCCGCAAAAATGCCCAAAAAACGGGTGGGCTATAGCCTTGCGGGGAGGGGCTGGCCAAGTTCGTCCGCCGGACTCGGAATGGGGCCGGACTTTGCGAGGGGCCTCCGTGTGCCAAAAATAGGCCGCGGCCACTACCCCGCCCAAAAATAAGCTCCCGAAGGTCCCGTCCCCAAGTTCGTCCGCCGCAAAAATGGCCAAAAAACGGGTGGGCTATAGCCTTGGGGGGAGGGGCTGGCCAAGTTTGTCAGCCGGACTCGGAATGGGGCCAGACTTTGCGAGGGGCCTCCGTGTGCCAAAAATAAGCCGCGGGAACTGCCGTGCCCAAAAAGAAGCGCCCGAAGTTCCCGTCCCCAAGTTCGTCCGCCGCAAAAATGCCCAAAAAACGGGTGGGCTACAGTCTTGGGGGGAGGGGCTGGCCAAGTTCGTCCGCCGGACTCGGAATGGGGCCAGACTTTGCGAGGGGCCTCCGTGTGCCAAAAATAAGCCGCGGGAACTGCCTTGCCCAAAAAGAAGCGCTCGAAGGTCCCGTCCCCAAGTTCGTCCGCCGCAAAAATGCCCAAAAAATGGGTGGGCTATAGCCTTGGGGGGAGAGGCTGGCCAAGTTCGTCCGCCGGACTCGGAATGGGGCCAGACTTTGCGAGGGGCCTCCGTGTGCCAAAAATAGGCCACGGGCACAGCCGTACACAAAACTAAGTGCATGAAGGTCCGGTACCCAAATTCGTCCACCACAAAAATGCCCAAAAAACGGGTGGGCTATAGCCTTGGGGGGTGGGGCTGGCCAAGTTCGTCCGCCGGACTCGGAATGGGGCCAGACTTTGCGAGGGGCCTCCGTGTGCCAAAAAATAGGCCGCGGCACAGCCGCGCCCAAAAATAAGTGCCCGAAGGTCCGGTCCCCTCGTTCGTCCGCCGTAAAAATGCCCAAAAAACGGGTGGTCTATAGCCTTGGGGGCTGGGGCTGGCCAAGTTCGTCCGCCGGACTCGGAATGGGGCCAGACTTTGCGAGGAGCCTCCGTGTGACAAAAATAGGCCGCGGGCACTGCCGTACCCAAAAATAAGCGCCCGAAGGTCCCGTCCCCAAGTTCGTCCGCCGCAAAAATGCCCAAAAAATGGGTGGGCTATAGCCTTGGGGGGAGGGGCTGGCCAAGTTCGTCCGCCGGACTCGGAATGGGGCCAGACTTTGCGAGGAGCCTCCGTGTGACAAAAATAGGCCGCGGGCACTGCCGCACCCAAAAATAAGCGCCCGAAGGTCCCGTCCCCAAGTTCGTCCGCCGCAAAAATGCCCAAAAAATGGGTGGGCTATAGCGTTGGGGGGAGGGGCTGGCCAAGTTCGTCCGCCGGACTCGGAATGGGGCCAGACTTTGCGACGGGCCTCCGTGTGCCAAAAATAGACCGCAGGCACTGCCATGCCCAAAAATAAACGCCCGAAGGTCCCGTCGCCAAGTTCGTCCGCCGGAAAAATGCCCAAAAAACGGGTGGGCTATAGCCTTGGGGGGAGGGGCTGGCCAAGTTCGTCCGCCGGACTCCGAATGGGGCCAGACTTTGCGAGGGGCCTCCGTGTGCCAAAAATAGGCCGCGGGTACCGCCGCGTCGAAAAATAAGTGCCCGAAGGTCTGGTCCCCTAGTTAGTCCGCCGCAAAAATGCCCAAAAAACGGGTGGGCAATCCTTGGGGGTGGGGCTGGCCAAGTTCGTCCGCCGGACTCTGAATGGGGCCAGACTTTGCGAGGGGCCTCCATGTGCCAAAAAATAGTCCATGGGTGCAGCCACGACCGTAGGTCCGGTCCCCAAGTTCGTCCGCCGCAAAAATTCCCAAAAAACGGGTGGGCTATAGCCTTGGCGGGAGGGGCTAGCCAAGTTCGTCCGCCGGACTCGGAATGGGGCTAGACTTTGCGAGGGGCCTCCGTGTGCCGAGAATATGCCGCGGGCACTGCCGCGCCCAAAAATAAGCGCCCGAAGATCCCGTCCCCAAGTTCGTCCGCCGCAAAAATGCCCAAAAAACGGGTGGGCTATAGCCTTGTGGGGAGGGGCTGGCCAAGTTCGTCCGCCGGACTCCGAATGGGGCCAGACTTTGCGAGGGGCCTCCGTGTGCCAAAAATAGACCGCAGGCACTGCCATGCCCAAAAATAAACGCCCGAAGGTCCCGTCGCCAAGTTCGTCCGCCGGAAAAATGCCCAAAAAACGGGTGGGCTATAGCCTTGGGGGGAGGGGCTGGCCAAGTTCGTCCGCCGGACTCGGAATGGGGCCAGACTTTGCGAGGGGCCTCCGAGTGCCAAAAATAGAACGCGGGCACTGCCGCGCCCGCAAATAAGTGCCCGAAGGTCCCGTCCACAAGTTCGTCCGCCGCAAAAATGCCCAAAAAATGGGTGGGCTATAGCCTTGGGGGGAGGGGCTGGCCAAGTTCGTCCGCCGGACTCGGAATGGGGCCAGACTTTGCGAGGAGCCTCCGTGTGACAAAAATAGGCCGCGGGCACTGCCGCACCCAAAAATAAGCGCCCGAAGGTCCCGTCCCCAAGTTCGTCCGCCGCAAAAATGCCCAAAAAATGGGTGGGCTATAGCGTTGGGGGGAGGGGCTGGCCAAGTTCGTCCGCCGGACTCGGAATGGGGCCAGACTTTGCGACGGGCCTCCGTGTGCCAAAAATAGGCCGCGGGCACTGCCGCGCCCAAAAATAAATGCCTGAAGGTCCCGTCCCCAAGTTCGTCCGCCGGGCTATAGCGTTGGGGGGAGGGGCTGGCCAAGTTCGTCCGCCGGACTCGGAATGGGGCCAGAATTTGCGAGGGTCCTCCGTGTGCCAAAAATAGGCCGCGGGCACTGCCGTGCCCAAAAATAAGCGCCCGAAGATCCCGTCCCCAAGTTCGTCCGCCGCAAAAATGCCCAAAAAACGGGTGGGCTATAGCCTTGTGGGGAGGGGCTGGCCAAGTTCGTCCGCCGGACTCCGAATGGGGCCAGACTTTGCGAGGGGCCTCCGTGTGCCAAAAATAGACCGCAGGCACTGCCATGCCCAAAAATAAACGCCCGAAGGTCCCGTCGCCAAGTTCGTCCGCCGGAAAAATGCCCAAAAAACGGGTGGGCTATAGCCTTGGGGGGAGGGGCTGGCCAGGTTCGTCCGCCGGACTCGGAATTGGGCCAGAATTTGCGAGAGTCCTCCGTGTGCCAAAAATAGGCCGCGGGCACTGCCGTACTCAAAAATAAGTGCCCGAAGGTCCCGTGCCCAAGTTCGTCCCCCGCAAAAATGCCCAAAAAACGGGTGGGCTATAGCCTTGGGGGGAGGGGCTGCCCAAGTTCGTCCGCCGGACTCGGAATGGGGCCAGACTTTGCGAGGGTCCTCCGTGTGCCAAAAATAGGCCGCGGGCACTGCCGTGCCCAAAAATAAGCGCCCGAAGGTCCCGTCCCCAAGTTCGTCCGCCGCAAAAATGCCCAAAAAATGGGTGGGCTATAGCGTTGGGGGGAGGGGCTGGCCAAGTTCGTCCGCCGGACTCGGAATGGGGCCAGACTTTGCGAGGGACCTCCATGCGCCAAAAATAGGCCGCGGGCTCTACCGCGACCAAAAATACGCGCCCGAAGGTCCCGTTATTAAGTTCATCCGCCGCAAAAATGCCCAAAAAACGGGTGGGCTATAGCCTTGGGGAGAGGGGCTGGCCATGTTCGTCCGCCGGACTCGGAATGGGGCCAGACTTTGCGAGGGGCCTCCGTGTGCCAAAATTAGGCCGTGGGCACTGCCGCGCCCAAAAATAAGCGCCCGAATGTCCCGTTCCCAAGTTCATCCGCCGCAAAAATGCCCAAAAAATGGGTGGGCTATAGCCTTGGGGGGAGGGGCTGGCCATGTTCGTCCGCCGGACTTGGAATGGGGCCAGACTTTGCGAGGGGCCTCCGTGTGCCAATAATAGGCCGCGGGCACTGCCGCGCCCAAAAATAAGTGCCCGAAGGTCCCGTCCCCAAGTTCGTCCGCCGCAAAAATGCCCAAAAAACGGGTGGGCTAGCCTTGGGGGGAGGGGCTGGCCAAGTTCGTCCGCCGGACTCGAAATGGGGCCAGACTTTGCGACGGGCCTCCGTGTGCCAAAAATAGGCCGCGGGCACTGCCGCGCCCAAAAATAAGCGCCCAAAGGTCCCGTCCCCAAGTTCATCCGCCGCAATAATGCCCAAAAAACGGGTGGGCTATAGCCTTGGGGGGAGGGGCTGGCCATGTTCGTCCGCCGGACTCGGAATGGGGCCAGACTCTCCGAGGGGCCTCCGTGTGCCAAAACTAGGCCGCGGGCATTGCCGCGCCCAAAAATAAGTGCCCGAAGGTCCCGTCCCCACGTTCGTCCGCCGCAAAAATGCCCAAAAAACGGGTGGGCTATAGCCTTGGGGGGAGAGGCTGGCCAAGTTCGTCCGTCAGACTCGGAATGGCGCCAGACTTTGCGAGGGGCCTCCGTGTGCCAAAACTAGGCCATGGGCACTGCCGCGCCCAAAAATATGCGCCCGAAGGTCCCGTTCCCAAGTTCATCCGCCGCATAAATGCCCAAAAAACGGGTGGGCTATATAGCCTTGGGGAGAGGGGCTGGCCATGTTCGTCCGCCGGACTCGGAATGGGGCCAGACTTTGCGTGGGGCCTCCGTGTGCCAAAAATAAGGTGCGGGATCTACCGTGCCCAAAAAGAAGCGCCCGAAGGTCCCGTCCCCAAGTTCGTCCGCCGCAAAAATGCCCAAAAAACGGGTGGGCTATAGCCTTGGGGGGAGGGGCTGGCCAAGTTCGTCCGCCGGACTCGGAATGGGGCCGGACTTTGCGAGGGGGCTCCCTGTGCCAAAAATAGGCCGCGGGCACTGCCGCACCCAAAAGTAAGCGCCCGAAGGTCCCGTCCCCAATTTCGTCCGCCGTAAAAATGCCCAAAAAATGGGTGGGCTATAGCCTTGGGGGGAGGGGCTGGCCAAGTTCGTCCGCCGGACTTGGAATGGTGCTAGACTTTGGGAGGGGGGTCCTCCGTGTGCCAAAAATAGGCCGCGGGCGCTGCCGCGCCCAAAAATAAGCGCCCGAAGGTCGCGTCCCCAAGTTCATCCGCCGCAAAAATGCCCAAAAACCGGGTGGGCTATAGCCTTGGGGGGAGGGGCTGGCCAAGTTCGTCCGCCGGACTCGGAATGGTGCCAGACTTTGCGAGGGCGGTCCTCCGTGTGCCAAAAATAGGCCGCGGGTACTGCCGCTCTTAAAAATAAGCGCCCGAAGGTCCCGTCCCCAAGTTCGTCCGCCGCAAAAATGCCCAAAAAACGGGTGGGCTATAGCCTTGGGGGGAGGGGCTGGCCAAGTTCGTCCGCCGGACTCGGAATGGGGCTAGACTATGCGAGGGGCCTCCGTGTGCCAAAAATAGGCCACGGGCACAGCCGCGCCCAAAAATAAGCGCCCGAAGGTCCCGTTCCCAAGTTCGTTCGCCGCAAAAATGCCCAAAAAACGGGTGGGCTATAGCCTTGGGGGGAGGGGCTGGCCAAGTTCGTCCGCCGGACTGGGAATGGGGCTAGACAATGCGAGGGGCCTCCGTGTGCCAAAACTAGGCCGCGGGCTCTACCGCGCCCAAAAATACGCGCCCGAAGGTCCCGTTACCAAGTTCATCCGCCGCAAAAATGCCCAAAAAACGGGTGGGCTATAGCCTTGGGGAGAGGGGCTGGCCATGTTCGTCCGCCGGACTCGGAATGGGGCCAGACTTTGCGAGGGGCCTCCGTGTGCCAAAATTAGGCCGTGGGCACTGCCGCGTCCAAAAATAAGCGCCCGAATGTCCCGTTCCCAAGTTCATCCGCCGCAAAAATGCCCAAAAAATGGGTGGGCTATAGCCTTGGGGGGAGGGGCTGGCCATGTTCGTCCGCCGGACTTGGAATGGGGCCAGACTTTGCGAGGGGCCTCCGTGTGCCAATAATAGGCTGCGGGCACTGCCGCGCCCAAAAATAAGCGCCCGAAGGTCCCGTCCCCAAGTTCGTCCGCCGCAAAAATGCCCAAAAAACGGGTGGGCTAGCCTTGGGGGGAGGGGCTGGCCAAGTTCGTCCGCCGGACTCGAAATGGGGCCAGACTTTGCGACGGGCCTCCGTGTGCCAAAAATAGGCCGCGGGCACTGCCGCGCCCAAAAATAAGCGCCCAAAGGTCCCGTCCCCAAGTTCATCCGCCGCAATAATGCCCAAAAAACGGGTGGGCTATAGCCTTGGGGGGAGGGGCTGGCCTTGTTCGTCCGCCGGACTCGGAATGGGGCCAGACTCTCCGAGGGGCCTCCGTGTGCCAAAACTAGGCCGCGGGCATTGCCGCGCCCAAAAATAAGTGCCCGAAGGTCCCGTCCCCACGTTCGTCCGCCGCAAAAATGCCCAAAAAACGGGTGGGCTATAGCCTTGGGGGGAGGGGCTGGCCAAGTTCGTCCGTCAGACTCGGAATGGGGCCAGTCTTTGCGAGGGGCCTCCGTGTGCCAAAACTAGGCCATGGGCACTGCCGCGCCCAAAAATATGCGCCCGAAGGTCCCATTCCCAAGTTCATCCGCCGCAAAAATGCCCAAAAAACGAGTGGGCTATATAGCCTTGGGGGGAGGGGCTGGCCATGTTCGTCCGCCGGACTCGGAATGCGGCCAGACTTTGCGAGGGGCATCTGTGTTCCAAAATTAGGCCGCGGGCACTGCCGCGCCCAAAAATAAGCATCCGAAGGTCCCGTCCCCAAGTTCGTCCGCCGCAAAAATGCCCAAAAAACGGGTGGGCTAGCCTTGGGGGGAGGGGCTGGCCAAGTTCGTCTGCCGGACTCGGAATGGGGCCAGACTTTGCGACGGGCCTCCATGTGCAAAAAATAGGCCGCGGGCACTACCGCGCCCAAAAATAAGCACCCAAAGGTCCCGTCCCCAAGTTCATCCGCCGCAAAAATGCCCAAAAAACGGGTGGGCTATAGCCTTGGGGGGAGGGGCTGGCCAAGTTCGTCCGCCGGACTCGGAATGGGGCCAGACTTTGCGAGGGACCTCCATGCGCCAAAAATAGGCCGCGGCCTCTACCGCGCCCAAAAATACGCGCCCGAAGGTCCCGTTACCATGTTCGTCCGCCGCAAAAATGCCCAAAAAACGGGTGGGCTATAGCCTTGGGGAGAGGGGCTGGCCATGTTCGTCCGCCGGACTCGGAATGGGGCCAGACTTTGCGAGGGGCCTCCGTGTGCCAAAATTAGGCCGTGGGCACTGCCGCGCCCAAAAATAAGCGCCCGAAGGTCCCGTCCCCAAGTTCGTCCGCCGCAAAAATGCCCAAAAAACGGGTGGGCTAGCCTTGGGGGCAGGGGCTGGCCAAGTTCGTCCGCCGGACTCGAAATGGGGCCAGACTTTGCGACGGGCCTCCGTGTGCCAAAAATAGGCCGCGGGCACTGCCGCGCCCAAAAATAAGGGCCCAAAGGTCCCGTCCCCAAGTTCATCCGCCGCAATAATGCCCAAAAAACGGGTGGGCTATAGCCTTGGGGGGAGGGGCTGGCCAAGTTCGTCCGCCGGACTCGGAATGGGACGAGACTTTGCGAGGGGCCTCCGTGTGCCAAAAATAGGCCGTGGACACTGCCGCGCTAAAAAATAAGAGTCCGAAGGTCCCGTCCCCAAGTTCGTCCGCCGCAAAAATGCCTAAAAATTGGGTGGGCTATGGCCTTGGGGGGAGGGGCTGGCCAAGTTCGTCTGGCGGACTCGGAATGGGGCCAGACTTTGCGAAGCGCCTCCGTGTGCCAAAATTAGGCCGCGGGCACTGGCGCACACAAAAATAAGCGCCCGAAGGTCCCGTCCCCAAGTCCGTCCGCTGAAAAAATGCCCAAAAAACGGGTGGGCTATAGCCTTGGGGGGAGGGGCTGGCCAAGTTCGTCCGTCAGACTCGGAATGGGGCCAGACTTTGTGAGAGGCCTCCGTGTGCCAAAAATAGGCCGTGGACACTGCCGCGCCCAAAAATAAGCGCCCGAAGGTCCCGTCCCCAAGTTCGTCCGCCGCAAAAATGCCGAAAAAATGGGTGGGCTATAGCCTTGGGGGGTGGGGCTGGCCAAGTTCGTCCGCCGGACTCGGAATGGGGCCAGACTTTGCGAGGGGGCTCCCTGTGCCAAAAATAGGCCGCGGGCACTGCCGCACCCAAAAGTAAGCGCCCGAAGGTCCCGACCCCAATTTCGTCCGCCGTAAAAATGCCCAAAAAACGGGTGGGCTATAGCCTTGGGGGGAGGGGCTGGCCAAGTTCGTCCGCCGGACTTGGAATGGTGCTAGACTTTGGGAGGGGGGTCCTCCATGTGCCAAAAATAGGCCGCGGGCACTGCCGCGCCCAAAAATAAGCGCCCGAAGGTCGCGTCCCCAAGTTCATCCGCCGCAAAAATGCCCAAAAACCGGGTGGGCTATAGCCTTGGGGGGAGGGGCTGGCCAAGTTCGTCCGCCGGACTCGGAATGGTGCCAGACTTTGCGAGGGCGGTCCTCCGTGTGCCAAAAATAGGCCGCGGGTACTGCCGCTCTTAAAAATAAGCGCCCGAAGGTCCCGTCCCCAAGTTCGTCCGCCGCAAAAATGCCCAAAAAACGGGTGGGCTATAGCCTTGGGGGGAGGGGCTGGCCAAGTTCGTCCGCCGGACTCGGAATGGGGCTAGACTATGCGAGGGGCCTCCGTGTGCCAAAAATAGGCCACGGGCACAGCCGCGCCCAAAAATAAGCGCCCGAAGGTCCCGTCCCCAAGTTCGTTCGCCGCAAAAATGCCCAAAAAATGGGTGGGCTATAGCCTTGGGGGGAGGGGCTGGCCAAGTTCGTCCGCCGGACTGGGAATGGGGCCAGACAATGCGAGGGGCCTCCGTGTGCCAAAAATAGGCCACGGGCACTGCCGCGCCCAAAAATAAGCGCCCGAAGGCCCCGTCCCCAAGTTCGTCCGCCGCAAAAATGCCCAAAAAACGGGCGGGCTATAGCCTTGGGGGGACGGACTGGCCAAGTTCGTCCGCCGGACACGGAATGGGGCCAGACTTTGTGAGGGGCCTCCGTGTACCAAAAATAGGCCACGGGCACTGCCGTACCGAAAAATAAGCGCCCGTAGGTCCCGACCCCAAGTTCGTCCGCCGCAAAAATGCACAAAAAACGGGTGGGCTATAGCCTTGGGGGGAGGGGCTGGCCAAGTTCGTCCGCAGGACTCGGAATGGGGCCAGACTATGCGAGGGGCCTCCGTGTGCCATAAATAGGACGCGGCCACTGCCGCGCCCAAAAATAAGCGCCCGAAGGTCCCGTCCCCAAGTTCATCCGCCGCAAAAATGACCAAAAAACGGGTGAGCTATAGCCTTGGTGGGAGGGGCTTGCCAAGTTTGTCCGCCGGACTCGGAATGGGGCTAGACTTTGCGAGGGGCCTCCGTGTGACGAAAATAGGCCGCGGGCACTACCGCGCCCAAAAATAAGTTCCCGAAGGTCCCGTCCCCAAGTTCGTCCGCCGCAAAAATGCCCAAAAAAACGGGTGGGCTATAGCCTTGGGGGGTGTGGCTGGCCAAGTTCGTCCGCCGGACTCGGAATGGGGCCAGACTTTGCGAGGAGCCTCTGTGTGCCAAAAATTGGCCGCGGGCACTGCCGCGCGCAAAAATAAGCGCCCGAAGGTCCCATCCCCAAGTTCGTCCGCCGCAAAAATGCCCAAAAAACGGGTGGGCTATAGCCTTGGGGGGAGGGGCTGGCCAAGTTCGTCCGCCGGACTCGGAATGGGGCCAGACTTTGCGAGGGGGCTCCCTGTGCCAAAAATAGGCCGCGGGCACTGCCGCACCCAAAAGTAAGCGCCCGAAGGTCCCGTCCCCAATTTCGTCCGCCGTAAAAATGCCCAAAAAACGGGTGGGCTATAGCCTTGGGGGGAGGGGCTGGCCAAGTTCGTCCGCCGGACTTGGAATGGTGCTAGACTTTGGGAGGGGGGTCCTCCGTGTGCCAAAAATAGGCCGCGGGCACTGCCGCGCCCAAAAATAAGCGCCCGAAGGTCGCGTCCCCAAGTTCATCCGCCGCAAAAATGCCCAAAAACCGGGTGGGCTATAGCCTTGGGGGGAGGGGCTGGCCAAGTTCGTCCGCCGGACTCGGAATGGTGCCAGACTTTGCGAGGGCGGTCCTCCGTGTGCCAAAAATAGGCCGCGGGTACTGCCGCTCTTAAAAATAAGCGCCCGAAGGTCCCGTCCCCAAGTTCGTCCGCCGCAAAAATGCCCAAAAAACGGGTGGGCTATAGCCTTGGGGGGAGGGGCTGGCCAAGTTCGTCCGCCGGACTCGGAATGGGGCTAGACTATGCGAGGGGCCTCCGTGTGCCAAAAATAGGCCACGGGCACAGCCGCGCCCAAAAATAAGCGCCCGAAGGTCCCGTCCCCAAGTTCGTTCGCCGCAAAAATGCCCAAAAAACGGGTGGGCTATAGCCTTGGGGGGAGGGGCTGGCCAAGTTCGTCCGCCGGACTGGGAATGGGGCCAGACAATGCGAGGGGCCTCCGTGTGCCAAAAATAGGCCACGGGCACTGCCGCGCCCAAAAATAAGCGCCCGAAGGCCCCGTCTCCAAGTTCGTCCGCCGCAAAAATGCCCAAAAAACGGGTGGGCTATAGCCTTGGGGGGACGGACTGGCCAAGTTCGTCCGCCGGACACGGAATGGGGCCAGACTTTGTGAGGGGCCTCCGTGTGCCAAAAATAGGCCACGGGCACTGCCGTACCGAAAAATAAGCGCCCGTAGGTCCCGACCCCAAGTTCGTCCGCCGCAAAAATGCACAAAAAACGGGTGGGCTATAGCCTTGGGGGGAGGGGCTGGCCAAGTTCGTCCGCCGGACTCGGAATGGGGCCAGACTATGCGAGGGGCCTCCGTGTGCCATAAATAGGACGCGGCCACTGCCGCGCCCAAAAATAAGCGCCCGAAGGTCCCGTCCCCAAGTTCATCCGCCGCAAAAATGACCAAAAAACGGGTGAGCTATAGCCTTGGTGGGAGGGGCTTGCCAAGTTCGTCCGCCGGACTCGGAATGGGGCTAGACTTTGCGAGGGGCCTCCGTGTGACGAAAATAGGCCGCGGGCACTACCGCGGCCAAAAATAAGTTCCCGAAGGTCCCGTCCCCAAGTTCGTCCGCCGCAAAAATGCCCAAAAAAACGGGTGGGCTATAGCCTTGGGGGGAGTGGCTGGCCAAGTTCGTCCGCCGGACTCGGAATGGGGCCAGACTTTGCGAGGAGCCTCTGTGTGCCAAAAATTGGCCGCGGGCACTGCCGCGCGCAAAAATAAGCGCCCGAAGGTCCCATCCCCAAGTTCGTCCGCCGCAAAAATGCCCAAAAAACGGGTGGGCTATAGCCTTGGGGGGAGGGGCTGGCCAAGTTCGTCCGCCGGACTCGGAATGGGGCCAGACTTTGCGAGGAGCCTCCGTGTGACAAAAATAGGCCGCGGGCACTGCCGCACCCAAAAATAAGCGCCCGAAGGTCCCGTCCCCAAGTTCGTCCGCCGCAAAAATGCCCAAAAAATGGGTGGGCTATAGCGTTGGGGGGAGGGGCTGGCCAAGTTCGTCCGCCGGACTCGGAATGGGGCCAGACTTTGCGACGGGCCTCCGTGTGCCAAAAATAGACCGCAGGCACTGCCATGCCCAAAAATAAACGCCCAAAGGTCCCGTCGCCAAGTTCGTCCGCCGGAAAAATGCCCAAAAAACGGGTGGGCTATAGCCTTGGGGGGAGGGGCTGGCCAAGTTCGTCCGCCGGACTCCGAATGGGGCCAGACTTTGCGAGGGGCCTCCGTGTGCCAAAAATAGGCCGCGGGTACCGCCGCGTCGAAAAATAAGTGCCCGAAGGTCTGGTCCCCTAGTTAGTCCGCCGCAAAAATGCCCAAAAAACGGGTGGGCTATCCTTGGGGGTGGGGCTGGCCAAGTTCGTCCGCCGGACTCTGAATGGGGCCAGACTTTGCGAGGGGCCTCCATGTGCCAAAAAATAGTCCATGGGTGCAGCCACGACCGTAGGTCCGGTCCCCAAGTTCGTCCGCCGCAAAAATTCCCAAAAAACGGGTGGGCTATAGCCTTGGCGGGAGGGGCTAGCCAAGTTCGTCCGCCGGACTCGGAATGGGGCTAGACTTTGCGAGGGGCCTCCGTGTGCCGAGAATATGCCGCGGGCACTGCCGCGCCCAAAAATAAGCGCCCGAAGATCCCGTCCCCAAGTTCTTCCGCCGCAAAAATGCCCAAAAAACGGGTGGGCTATAACCTTGTGGGGAGGGGCTGGCCAAGTTCGTCCGCCGGACTCCGAATGGGGCCAGACTTTGCGAGGGGCCTCCGTGTGCCAAAAATAGACCGCAGGCACTGCCATGCCCAAAAATAAACGCCCGAAGGTCCCGTCGCCAAGTTCGTCCGCCGGAAAAATGCCCAAAAAACGGGTGGGCTATAGCCTTGGGGGGAGGGGCTGGCCAAGTTCGTCCGCCGGACTCGGAATGGGGCCAGACTTTGCGAGGGGCCTCCGAGTGCCAAAAATAGAATGCGGGCACTGCCGCGCCCGCAAATAAGTGCCCGAAGGTCCCGTCCACAAGTTCGTCCGCCGCAAAAATGCCCAAAAAATGGGTGGGCTATAGCCTTGGGGGGAGGGGCTGGCCAAGTTCGTCCGCCGGACTCGGAATGGGGCCAGACTTTGCGAGGAGCCTCCGTGTGACAAAAATAGGCCGCGGGCACTGCCGCACCTAAAAATAAGCGCCCGAAGGTCCCGTCCCCAAGTTCGTCCGCCGCAAAAATGCCCAAAAAATGGGTGGGCTATAGCGTTGGGGGGAGGGGCTGGCCAAGTTCGTCCGCCGGACTCGGAATGGGGCCAGACTTTGCGACGGGCCTCCGTGTGCCAAAAATAGGCCGCGGGCACTGCCGCGCCCAAAAATAAACGCCCGAAGGTCCCGTCCCCAAGTTCGTCCGCCGGGCTATAGCGTTGGGGGGAGGGGCTGGCCAAGTTCGTCCACCGGACTCGGAATGGGGCCAGAATTTGCGAGGGTCCTCCGTGTGCCAAAAATAGGCCGCGGGCACTGCCGTGCCCAAAAATAAGCGCCCGAAGATCCCGTCCCCAAGTTCGTCCGCCGCAAAAATGCCCAAAAAACGGGTGGGCTATAGCCTTGTGGGGAGGGGCTGGCCAAGTTCGTCCGCCGGACTCCGAATGGGGCCAGACTTTGCGAGGGGCCTCCGTGTGCCAAAAATAGACCGCAGGCACTGCCATGCCCAAAAATAAACGCCCGAAGGTCCCGTCGCCAAGTTCGTCCGCCGGAAAAATGCCCAAAAAACGGGTGGGCTATAGCCTTGGGGGGAGGGGCTGGCCAAGTTCGTCCGCCGGACTCGGAATTGGGCCAGAATTTGCGAGAGTCCTCCGTGTGCCAAAAATAGGCCGCGGGCACTGCCGTACTCAAAAATAAGTGCCCGAAGGTCCCGTGCCCAAGTTCGTCCCCCGCAAAAATGCCCAAAAAACGGGTGGGCTATAGCCTTGGGGGGAGGGGCTGCCCAAGTTCGTCCGCCGGACTCGGAATGGGGCCAGACTTTGCGAGGGTCCTCCGTGTGCCAAAAATAGGCCGCGGGCACTGCCGTGCCCAAAAATAAGCGCCCGAAGGTCCCGTCCCCAAGTTCGTCCGCCGCAAAAATGCCCAAAAAATGGGTGGGCTATAGCGTTGGGGGGAGGGGCTGGCCAAGTTCGTCCGCCGGACTCGGAATGGGGCCAGACTTTACGAGGGGCCTCCGTGTGCAAAAATAGGCCGCGGGTACTGCCGTACCCAAAAATAAGTGCCCGAAGGACCCATCCCCAAGTTCGACCGACGCAAAAATGCCCAAAAAACGGGTGGTCTATAGCCTTGGGAGAGTGGCTGGCCAAGTTCGTCCGCCGGACTCGGAATGGGGCCAGACTTTGCGAGGGGCCTCCGTGTGCCAAAAATAGGCCGCGGGCACTGCCGCACCCAAAAATAAGTGCCCGAAGGCCCCGTCCCCAATTTCGACCGACGCAAAAATGCCCAAAAAACAGGTGGGCTATAGCCTTGGGGGGAGGGGCTGGCCATGTTCGTCCGCCGGACTCGGAATGGGGCCAGACTTTACGAGGGGCCTCCGTGTGCCAAAAATAGGCCGCGGGCACTGCCGCACCCAAAAATAACTGCCCGAAGGCCCCATCCCCAAGTTCGACCGACGCAAAACTGCCCAAAAAACGGGTGGTCTATAGCCTTGGGAGAGGGGCTGGCCAAGTTCGTCCGCCGGACTCGGAATGGGGCCAGACTTTGCGAGGGTCCTCCGTGTGCCAAAAATAGGCCGCGGGCACTGCCGCACCCAAAAATAAGTGCCCGAAGGTCCCGTCCCCAAGTTCGTCCGCCGCAAAAATGCCCAAAAACGGGTGGGCTATAGCCTTGGGGGGAGCGGCTGGCCAAGATCGTCCGCCGGACTCAAAATCGGGCTAGACTTTGCGAGGGGCCTCCGTGTCCCAAAAATAGGCCGCGGGCACTGCTGCGCCCAAAAATAAGGTCCCGAGGGTCCCGTCCCCAAGTTCGACCGCCGCAAAAATGCCCAAAAAACGGGTGGGCTATAGCCTTGGGGGGAGGGGCTGGCCAAGTTCGTCCGCCGGACTCGGAATGGGGCCAGACTTTGCGAGGGGTCTCCGTGCGCCAAAAATAGGCCGCGGGCACTGCCGCACCCAAAAATAAGCACCCGAAGGTCCCGTCCCCAAGTTCATCGGCCGCAAAAATGCCCAAAAAACGGGTGGGCTATAGCCTTGAGGGTAGGGGCTGGACAAGTTCGTCCGCCGGACTCGAAATGGTGCCAGACTTTGCGAGGGGCCTCCGTGTGCCAAAAATAGGCCGCGGGCACTGCCGCGCCCAAAAATAAGCGCCCGAAGGTCCCGTCCCCAAGTTCGTCCGCCGCAAAAATACCCAAAAAACGGGTGGGCTATAGCGTTGGGGGGAGGGGCTGCCCAAGTTCGTCCGCCGGACTCGGAATGGGGCCAGACTTTGCGAGGGGCCTCCGTGTGCCAAAAATAGGCCGCGGGCACTGCCGCGCCCAAAAACCTTCGGGCATTATTTTTGGGCGCGGCAGTGCCCGCGGCCTAATTTTGGCACACGGAGGCCCGTCGCAAAGTCTAGCCCCATTCCGAGTCCGGCGGACGAAATTGGCCAGCCCCTCCCCCCAAGGCTATAGCCCACCCGTTTTTTGGGCATTTTTGCGGCGGACGAACTTGGGCACGGGACCTTCGGGCACTTATTTTTGGATACGGCAGTGCCCGCGGCCTATTTTTGGCACACGGAGGACTCTCACAAATTCTGGCCCCATTCCGAGTCCGGCGGACGAACTTGGCCAGCCCCTCCCCCCAAGGCTATAGCCCACCCGTTTTTTGGGCATTTTTGCGGCGGACGAACTTGGGGACGGGACCTTCGGGCGCTTATTTTTGGGTGCGGCATTGCCCGCGGCCTATTTTTGGCACACGGAGGCCCCTCGCAAAGTCTGGCCCCATTCCGAGTCCGGCGGACGAACTTGGGCAGCCCCTCCCACCATGGCTATAGCCCACCCGTTTTTTGGGCATTTTTGCGGCGGACGAACTTGGGGACGGGACCTTCGGGCGCTTATTTTTGGGCACGGCAGTGCCCGCGGCCTATTTTTGGCACACGGAGGACCCTCGCAAATTCTGGCCCCATTCCGAGTCCGGCGGATGAACTTGGCCAGCCCCTCCCCCCATGGCTATAGCCCACCCATTTTTTGGTCATTTTTGAGGCGGACGAACTTGAGGACGGGACCTTCGGGCGCTTATTTTTGGGCGCGGCAGTGCCCGCGGCCTATTTTTGGCACACAGAGGACCCTCGCAAAGTCTGGCCCCATTCCGAGTCCGGCGGACGAACTTGGCCAGCCCCTCCCACCATGGCTATAGCCCACCCATTTTTTGGTCATTTTTGAGGCGGACGAACTTGAGGACGGGACCAAAATAAGTGCCCGAAGGTCCCGTCCCCAAGTTCATCCGCCGCAAAAATACCCAAAAAACGGGTGGGCTATAGCCATGGTGGGAGGGGCTGGCCAAATTCGTCCGCCGGACTCGGAATGGGGCCAGAATTTGCGAGGGTCCTCTGTGTGCCAAAAATAGGCCGCGGGCACTGCCGCGCCCAAAAATAAGCGCCCGAAGGTCCCGTCCTCAAGTTCGTCCGCCTCAAAAATGACCAAAAAATGGGTGGGCTATAGCCATGGGGGGAGGGGCTGGCCAAGTTCATCCGCCGGACTCGGAATGGGGCCAGACTTTGCGAGGGTCCTCCGTGTGCCAAAAATAGGCCGCGGGCACTGCCGCGCCCAAAAATAAGCGCCCGAAGGTCCCATCCCCAAGTTCGTCCGCCGCAAAAATGACCAAAAAATGGGTGGGCTATAGCCATGGGGGGAGGGGCTGGCCAAGTTCATCCGCCGGACTCGGAATGGGGCCAGACTTTGCGAGGGTCCTCCGTGTGCCAAAAATAGGCCGCGGGCACTGCCGCGCCCAAAAATAAGCGCCCGAAGGTCCCGTCCCCAAGTTCGTCCGCCGCAAAAATGCCCAAAAAATGGGTGGGCTTTAGCCTTGGGGGGAGGGGCTGGCCAAGTTCGTCCACCGGACTCGGAATGGGGCCAGACTTTGTGAGGGGCTTCCGTGTGCCAAAAATAGGCCGCGGGCACTGCCGCACCCAAAAATAAGAGCCCGAAGGTCCCGTCCCCAAGTTCGTCCGCCGCAAAAATGCCCAAAAAATGGGTGGGCTATAGCGTTGGGGGGAGGGGCTGGCCAAGTTCGTCCGCCGGACTCATAATGAGGCCAGACTTTGCGAGGGGCCTCCGTGTGCCAAAAATAGGCCGCGGGCACTGCCGCACCCAAAAATAAGCGCCCAAATGTCCCGTCCCCAAGTTCGTCCGCCGCAATTATACCCAAAAAACGGGTGGGCTATAGCCTTGGGGGGAGGGGCTGGCCAAGTTCGTCCGCCGGACTCGGAATGGGGCCAGACTTTGCGAGGGGCTTCCCTGTGCCAAAAATAGGCCGCGGCCACTGCCGCGCCCGAAGGTCCCGTCCCCAAGTTCGTCCGCCGCAAAAAAGCACAAAAAACGGGTGGGCAATAGCCTTGGGGGGACGGGCTGGCCAAGTTTGTCCGCCGGACTCGGAATGGCCACAGACTTTGCGAGGGGCCTACGTGTGCCAAAAATATGCCACGGGCACTGCCGCGCACTAAAATAAGCTCCCGAAGGTCCTGTCCCCAAGTTCGTCCGCCGCAAAAATCCCCAAAAAATGGGTGGGCTATAGCCTTGGGGGGAGGGGCCGGCCAAGTTCGTCCGCCGGACTCGGAATGGGGACAGACTTTGCGACGGGCCTCCGTGTGCCAAAATTAGGCTGCGGGCACTGCCGCGCACTAAAATAAGCTCCCAAAGGTCCTGTCCCCAAGTTCGTCCGCCGCAAAAATCCCCAAAAAACGGGTGGGCTATAGCCTTGGGGGGAGGGGCCGGCCAAGTTCGTCCGCCGGACTCGGAATGGGGCCAGACTTTGTGAGGGGCTTCCGTGTGCCAAAAATAGGCCACGGGCACTGCCGCGCCCGCAAATAAGTGCCCGAAGGTCCCGTCCCCAAGTTCGTCCGCCGCAAAAATGCCCAAAAAACGGGTGGGCTATAGCCTTGTGGGGAGGGGCTGGCCAACTTCGTCCGCCGGACTCGGAATGGGGCCAGACTTTGCGAGGGGCTTCCGTGTGCCAAAAATAGGCCGCGGGCACTGCCGCACACAAAAATAAGCGCCCGAAGGTCCCGTCCCCAAGTTCATCCGCCGCAAAAATGCCCAAAAAACGGGTGGGCTATAGCCTTGGGGGGAGGGGCTGGCCAAGTTCGTCCGCCGGACTCGGAATGGGGCCAGACTTTGCGAGGAGCCTCCGTGTACCAAAAATAGGCCGCGGGCACTGCCGTACCCAAAAATAAGTGCCCGAAGGTCCCGTCCCCAAGTACGTCCGCCGCAATTATACCCAAAAAACGGGTGGGCTATAGCCTTGGGGGGAGGGGCTGGCCAAGTTCGTCCGCCGGACTCGGAATGGGGCCAGACTTTGCGAGGGGCTTCCCTGTGCCAAAAATAGGCCGCGGCCACTGCCGCGCCCGAAGGACCCGTCCCCAAGTTCGTCCGCCGCAAAAATGCACAAAAAACGGGTGGGCAATAGCCTTGGGGGGACGGGCTGGCCAAGTTTGTCCGCCGGACTCGGAATGGCCACAGACTTTGCGAGGGGCCTACGTGTGCCAAAAATATGCCGCGGGCACTGCCGCACACTAAAATAAGCGCCTGAAGGTCCCGTCCCCAAGTTCGTCCGCCGCAAAAATCCCCAAAAAACGGGTGGGCTATAGCCTTGGGGGGAGGGGCCGGCCAAGTTCGTCCGCCGGACTCGGAATGGGGCCAGACTTTGCGAGGGGCCTCCGTGTACCAAAAATAGGCCGCGGGAACTGGCGTGCCCAAAAATAAGCACCCGAAGGTCCCGTCCCCAAGTTCGTCCGCCGCAAAAATGCCCAAAAAACGGGTGGGCTATAGCCTTGGGGGGAGGGGCTGGTCAAGTTCGTCCGCTGGACTCGGAATGGGGCCAGACTTTGCGAGGGGCCTCCGTGTGCCAAAAATAGACCGCGGCCACTGCCGCGCCAAAAAATAAGCGCCCGAAGGTCCCGTCCCCAAGTTCGTCCGCCGCAAAAATGCCCAAAAAACGGGTGGGCTACAGCCTTGGGGGGAGGGGCTGGCCAAGTTCGTCCGCCGGACTCGGAATGGGGCCAGACTTTACGAGGGGCCTCCGTGAGCCAAAAATAGGCCGCGAGCACTGCCGCGCCCAAAAATAAGTGCCCGAAGGTCGGTGCGCCAAAACCCCCCAGCGGAAAAAGGCCAAAAAAACGGGCGGGCTATAGCCTGGAGGGGAGGGGCTGGCCAAGTTCGTCCGTCGGACTCGGAACGGGGCCAGACTGTGCGAGGGGTCTCCATGTGCCAAAAATAGGCCGTGGGCACTGCCGCGTCCAAAAAGAAGCACCCGAAGGTCCCGTCCCCAAGTTCGTCCACCGCAAAAATGCCCAAAAAACGGGTGGGCTATAGCCTTGGGGGGAGGGGCTGGCCAAGTTCGTCCGCCGGACTCGGAATGGGGCCAGACTTTGTGAGGGGCCTCCGTGTGCCAAAAATAGGCCGCGGGCCCTGCCGCGCCCCAAAATAAGCGCCCGAAGGTCGGGGCGACAAAACCCTCCAGCGGAAAAAGGCCAAAAAAACGGGTGGGCTATAGCCCTGGGGGGAGGGGCTGGCCAAGTTCGTCCGCCGGACTCGGAATGGGGCCAGACTTTACGAGGGGCCTCCGTGTGCCAAAAATAGGCCGCTGACACTGCCGTGCCCAAAAATAAGCGCCCGAAGGTCCCGTCCCCAAGTTCGTCCGCCGCAAAAATGCCCAAAAAACGGGTGGGCTATAGCCTTGGGGGGAGCGGCTGGCCAAGATCGTCCGCCGGACTCAGAATCGGGCCAGACTTTGCGAGGGTCCTCCGTGTCCCAAAAATAGGCCGCGGGCACTGCTGCGCCCAAAAATAAGGTCCCGAAGGTCCCGTCCCCAAGTTCGACCGACGCAAAAATGCCCAAAAAACGGGTGGGCTATAGCCTTGGGGGGAGGGGCTGGCCAAGTTCGTCCGCCGGACTCGGAATGGGGCCAGACTTTGCGAGGGGCCTCCGTGTGCCAAAAATAAGCGCCTGAAGGCCCCGTCCCCAAGTTCGACCGACGCAAAAAATGCCCAAAAAATGGGTGGGCTATAGCCTTGGGGGGAGGGGCTGGCCAAGTTCGTCCGCCGGACTCGGAATGGGGCCAGACTTTGCGAGGGGCCTCCGTGTGCTAATAATAGGCCGCGGGCACTGCCGCGCCCAAAAATAAGCGCCCGAAGGTCCCGGCCCCAAGTTCGTCCGCCGCAAAAATGCCCAAAAAACGGGTGGGCTATAGCCTTGGGGGGAGGGGCTGGCCAAGTTCGTCCGCCAGACTCGGAATGGGGCCAGACTTTGCGAGGGGCCTCCGTGGGCCAAAAATAGGCCGCGGGCACTGCCGTGCCCAAAAATAAGCGCCCGAAGGTCCCTTCCCCAAGTTCGTCCGCCGCAAAAATGCCCAAAAAATGGGTGGGCTATAGCCTTGGCAGAGGGGCTGGCCAAGTTCGTCCGCCGGACTCGGAATGGGGCCAGACTTTACGAGGGGCCTCCGTGTGCCAAAAATAGGCCGCGGGCACTGCCGCACCCAAAAATAAGCGCCCGAAGGTCCCTTCCCCAAGTTCGTCCGCCACAAAAATGCCCAAAAAACGGGTGGCCTATAGCCTTGGGGCGAGGGGCTGGCAAAGTTCCTCCGCCGGACTCGGAATGGGGCCAGACTTTGCGAGGGGCCTCCGTGTGCCAAAAATAGGCCGCGGGCACTTCCGCGCCCAAAAATAAGCGCCCGAAGGTCGGGGCGCCAAAACCCTCCAGCGGAAACAGGCCAAAAAAACGGGTGGGCTATAGCCCTGGGGGGAGGGGCTGGCCAAGTTCGTCCGCCGGACTCGGAATGGGGCCAGACTTTACGAGGGGCCTCCGTGAGCCAAAAATAGGCCGCGAGCACTGCCGCGTCCAAAAATAAGTGCCCGAAGGTCGGGGCGCCAAAACCCCCCAGCGGAAAAAGGCCAAAAAAACGGGAGGGCTATAGCCTGGAGGGGAGGGGTTGGCCAAGTTCGTCCGTCGGACTCGGAACGGGGCCAGACTGTGCGAGGGGTCTCCATGTGCCAAAAATAGGCCGTGGGCACTGCCGCGTCCAAAAAGAAGCACCCGAAGGTCCCGTCCCCAAGTTCGTCCACCGCAAAAATGCCCAAAAAACGGGTGGGCTATAGCCTTGGGGGGAGGGGCTGGCCAAGTTCGTCCGCCGGACTCGGAATGGGGCCAGACTTTGTGAGGGGCCTCCGTGTGCCAAAAATAGGCCGCGGGCCCTGCCGCGCCCAAAAATAAGCGCCCGAAGGTCGGGGCGACAAAACCCTCCAGCGGAAAAAGGCCAAAAAAACGGGTGGGCTATAGCCCTGGGGGGAGGGGCTGGCCAAGTTCGTCCGCCGGACTCGGAATGGGGCCAGACTTTACGAGGGGCCTCCGTGTGCCAAAAATAGGCCGCGGACACTGCCGTGCCCAAAAATAAGCGCCCGAAGGTCCCGTCCCCAAGTTCGTCCGCCGCAAAAATGCCCAAAAAACGGGTGGGCTATAGCCTTGGGGGGAGCGGCTGGCCAAGATCGTCCGCCGGACTCAGAATCGGGCCAGACTTTGCGAGGGGCCTCCGTGTCCCAAAAATAGGCCGCGGGCACTGCTGCGCCCAAAAATAAGGTCCCGAAGGTCCCGTCCCCAAGTTCGACCGACGCAAAAATGCCCAAAAAACGGGTGGGCTATAGCCTTGGGGGGAGGGGCTGGCCAAGTTCGTCCGCCGGACTCGGAATGGGGCCAGACTTTGCGAGGGGCCTCCGTGTGCCAAAAATAGGCCGCGGGCACTGCCGCACCCAAAAATAAGCGCCCGAAGGCCCCGTCCCCAAGTTCGACCGACGCAAAAAATGCCCAAAAAACGGGTGGGCTATAGCCTTGGGGGGAGGGGCTGGCCAAGTTCGTCCGCCGGACTCGGAATGGGGCCAGACTTTGCGAGGGGCCTCCGTGTGCTAATAATAGGCCGCGGGCACTGCCGCGCCCAAAAATAAGCGCCCGAAGGTCCCGTCCCCAAGTTCGTCCGCCGCAAAAATGCCCAAAAAACGGGTGGGCTATAGCCTTGGGGGGAGGGGCTGGCCAAGTTCGTCCGCCAGACTCGGAATGGGGCCTGACATTGCGAGGGGCCTCCGTGGGCCAAAAATAGGCCGCGGGCACTGCCGTGCCCAAAAATAAGCGCCCGAAGGTCCCTTCCCCAAGTTCGTCCGCCGCAAAAATGCCCAAAAAACGGGTGGGCTATAGCCTTGGCAGAGGGGCTGGCCAAGTTCGTCCGCCGGACTCGGAATGGGGCCAGAGTTTACGAGGGGCCTCCGTGTGCCAAAAATAGGCCGCGGGCACTGCCGTACCCAAAAATAAGCGCCCGAAGGTCCCTTCCCCAAGTTCGTCCGCCACAAAAATGCCCAAAAAACGGGTGGGCTATAGCCTTGGGGCGAGGGGCTGGCAAAGTTCCTCCGCCGGACTCGGAATGGGGCCAGACTTTGCGAGGGGCCTCCGTTTGCCAAAAATAGGCCGCGGGCACTTCCGCGCCCAAAAATAAGCGCCCGAAGGTCGGGGCGCCAAAACCCTCCAGCGGAAAAAGGCCAAAAAAACGGGTGGGCTATAGCCCTGGGGGGAGGGGCTGGCCAAGTTCGTCCGCCGGACTCGGAATGGGGCCAGACTTTACGAGGGGCCTCCGTGTGCCAAAAATAGGCCGCGGGCACTGCCGTAACCAAAAATAAGCGCCCGAAGGTCCCTTCCCCAAGTTCGTCCGCCACAAAAATGCCCAAAAAACGGGTGGGCTATAGCCTTGGGGCGAGGGGCTGGCAAAGTTCCTCCGCCGGACTCGGAATGGGGCCAGACTTTGCGAGGGGCCTCCGTGTGCCAAAAATAGGCCGCGGGCACTTCCGCGCCCAAAAATAAGCGCCCAAATGTCCCATTCCCAAGTTCGTCCGCCGCAAAAATGCCCAAAAAACGGGTGGGCTATAGCCTTGGGGGGAGGGGCTGGCCAAGTTCGTCCGCCGGACTCGGAATGGGGCCAGACTTTGTGAGGGGCCTCCGTGTGCCAAAAATAGGCCGCGGGCACTGCCGCGCCCAAAAATAAGCGCCCGAAGGTCGGGGCGCCAAAACCCTCAAGCGGAAAAAGGCCAAAAAAACGGGTGGGCTATAGCCCTGGGGGGAGGGGCTGGCCAAGTTCGTCCGCCGGACTCAAAATCGGGCTAGACTTTGCGAGGGGCCTCCGTGTCCCAAAAATAGGCCGCGGGCACTGCTGCGCCCAAAAATAAGGTCCCGAAGGTCCCGTCCCCAAGTTCGACCGCCGCAAAAATGCCCAAAAAACGGGTGGGCTATAGCCTTGGGGGGAGGGGCTGGCCAAGTTCGTCCGCCGGACTCGGAATGGGGCCAGACTTTGTGAGGGGCCTCCGTGTGCCAAAAATAGGCCGCGGGCCCTGCCGCGCCCAAAAATAAGCGCCCGAAGGTCGGGGCGACAAAACCCTCCAGCGGAAAAAGGCCAAAAAAATGGGTGGGCTATAGCCCTGGGGGGAGGGGCTGGCCAAGTTCGTCCGCCGGACTCGGAATGGGGCCAGACTTTACGAGGGGCCTCCGTGTGCCAAAAATAGGCCGCGGACACTGCCGTGCCCAAAAATAAGCGCCCGAAGGTCCCGTCCCCAAGTTCGTCCGCCGCAAAAATGCCCAAAAAACGGGTGGGCTATAGCCTTGGGGGGAGCGGCTGGCCAAGATCGTCCGCCGGACTCAGAATCGGGCCAGACTTTGCGAGGGGCCTCCGTGTCCCAAAAATAGGCCGCGGGCACTGCTGCGCCCAAAAATAAGGTCCCGAAGGTCCCGTCCCCAAGTTCGACCGACGCAAAAATGCCCAAAAAACGGGTGGGCTATAGCCTTGGGGGGAGGGGCTGGCCAAGTTCGTCCGCCGGACTCGGAATGGGGCCAGACTTTGCGAGGGGCCTCCGTGTGCCAAAACTAGGCCGCGGGCACTGCCGCACCCAAAAATAAGCGCCCGAAGGCCCCATCCCCAAGTTCGACCGACGCAAAAAATGCCCAAAAAACGGGTGGGCTATAGCCTTGGGGGGAGGGGCTGGCCAAGTTCGTCCGCCGGACTCGGAATGGGGCCAGACTTTGCGAGGGGCCTCCGTGTGCTAATAATAGGCCGCGGGCACTGCCGCGCCCAAAAATAAGCGCCCGAAGGTCCCGTCCCCAAGTTCGTCCGCCGCAAAAATGCCCAAAAAACGGGTGGGCTATAGCCTTGGGGGGAGGGGCTGGCCAAGTTCGTCCGCCAGACTCGGAATGGGGCCAGACATTGCGAGGGGCCTCCGTGGGCCAAAAATAGGCCGCGGGCACTGCCGTGCCCAAAAATAAGCGCCCGAAGGTCCCTTCCCCAAGTTCGTCCGCCGCAAAAATGCCCAAAAAACGGGTGGGCTATAGCCTTGGCAGAGGGGCTGGCCAAGTTCGTCCGCCGGACTCGGAATGGGGCCAGACTTTACGAGGGGCCTCCGTGTGCCAAAAATAGGCCGCGGGCACTGCCGTACCCAAAAATAAGCGCCCGAAGGTCCCTTCCCCAAGTTCGTCCGCCACAAAAATGCCCAAAAAACGGGTGGGCTATAGCCTTGGGGCGAGGGGCTGGCAAAGTTCCTCCGCCGGACTCGGAATGGGGCCAGACTTTGCGAGGGGCCTCCGTTTGCCAAAAATAGGCCGCGGGCACTTCCGCGCCCAAAAATAAGCGCCCGAAGGTCGGGGCGCCAAAACCCTCCAGCGGAAAAAGGCCAAAAAAACGGGTGGGCTATAGCCCTGGGGGGAGGGGCTGGCCAAGTTCGTCCGCCGGACTCGGAATGGGGCCAGACTTTACGAGGGGCCTCCGTGTGCCAAAAATAGGCCGCGGGCACTGCCGTAACCAAAAATAAGCGCCCGAAGGTCCCTTCCCCAAGTTCGTCCGCCACAAAAATGCCCAAAAAACGGGTGGGCTATAGCCTTGGGGCGAGGGGCTGGCAAAGTTCCTCCGCCGGACTCGGAATGGGGCCAGACTTTGCGAGGGGCCTCCGTGTGCCAAAAATAGGCCGCGGGCACTTCCGCGCCCAAAAATAAGCGCCCAAACGTCCCATTCCCAAGTTCGTCCGCCGCAAAAATGCCCAAAAAACGGGTGGGCTATAGCCTTGGGGGGAGGGGCTGGCCAAGTTCGTCCGCCGGACTCGGAATGGGGCCAGACTTTGTGAGGGGCCTCCGTGTGCCAAAAATAGGCCGCGGGCACTGCCGCGCCCAAAAATAAGCGCCCGAAGGTCGGGGCGCCAAAACCCTCAAGCGGAAAAAGGCCAAAAAAACGGGTGGGCTATAGCCCTGGGGGGAGGGGCTGGCCAAGTTCGTCCGCCGGACTCAAAATCGGGCTAGACTTTGCGAGGGGCCTCCGTGTCCCAAAAATAGGCCGCGGGCACTGCTGCGCCCAAAAATAAGGGCCCGAAGGTCCCGTCCCCAAGTTCGACCGCCGCAAAAATGCCCAAAAAACGGGTGGGCTATAGCCTTGGGGGGAGGGGCTGGCCAAGTTCGTCCGCCGGCCTCGGAATGGGGCCAGACTTTGCGAGGGGTCTCCGTGCGCCAAAAATAGCCCGCGGGCACTGCCGCACCCAAAAATAAGGACCCGAAGGTCCCGTCCCCAAGTTCATCGGCCGCAAAAATTCCCAAAAAACGGGTGGGCTATAGCCTTGAGGGTAGGGGCTGGACAAGTTCGTCCGCCGGACTCGAAATGGGGCCAGACTTTGCGAGGGGCTTCCGTGTGCCAAAAATAGGCCGCGGGCACTGCCGCACCCAAAAATATAGCGCCCGAAGGTCGGGGCGCCAAAACCCTCCAGCGGAAAAAGGCCAAAAAAACGGGTGGGCTATAGCCCTGGGGGGAGGGGCTGGCCAAGTTCGTCCGCCGGACTCGGAATGGGGCCAGACTTTACGAGGGGCCTCCGTGTGCCAAAAATAGGCCGCGGGCACTGCCGTACCCAAAAATAAGTGCCCGAAGGCCCCATCCCCAAGTTCGACCGACGCAAAAATGCCCAAAAAACGGGTGGTCTATAGCCTTGGGAGAGGGGCTGGCCAAGTTCGTCCGCCGGACTCGGAATGGGGCCAGACTTTGCGAGGGGCCTCCGTGTGCCAAAAATAGGCCGCGGGCACTGCCGCACCCAAAAATAAGTGCCCGAAGGCCCCGTCCCCAATTTCGACCGACGCAAAAATGCCCAAAAAACGGGTGGGCTATAGCCTTGGGGGGAGGGGCTGGCCATGTTCGTCCGCCGGACTCGGAATGGGGCCAGGCTTTACGAGGGGCCTCCGTGTGCCAAAAATAGGCCGCGGGCACTGCCGTGCCCAAAAATAAGTGCCCGAAGGTCCCGTCCCCAAGTTCGTCCGCCGCAAAAATGCCCAAAAACGGGTGGGCTATAGCCTTGGGGGGAGCGGCTGGCCAAGATCGTCCGCCGGACTCAAAATCGGGCTAGACTTTGCGAGGGGCCTCCGTGTCCCAAAAATAGGCCGCGGGCACTGCTGCGCCCAAAAATAAGGTCCCGAGGGTCCCGTCCCCAAGTTCGACCGCCGCAAAAATGCCCAAAAAACGGGTGGGCTATAGCCTTGGGGGGAGGGGCTGGCCAAGTTCGTCCGCCGGACTCGGAATGGGGCCAGACTTTGCGAGGGGTCTCCATGCGCCAAAAATAGGCCGCGGGCACTGCCGCACCCAAAAATAAGCACCCGAAGGTCCCGTCCCCAAGTTCATCGGCCGCAAAAATGCCCAAAAAACGGGTGGGCTATAGCCTTGAGGGTAGGGCCTGGACAAGTTCGTCCGCCGGACTCGAAATGGTGCCAGACTTTGCGAGGGGCCTCCGTGTGCCAAAAATAGGCCGCGGGCACTGCCGCGCCCAAAAATAAGCGCCCGAAGGTCGGGGCGCCAAAACCCTCCATCGGAAAAAGGCCAAAAAAACGGGTGGGCTATAGCCCTGGGGGGAGGGGCTGGCCAAGTTCGTCCGCCGGACTCGGAATGGGGCCAGACTTTACGAGGGGCCTCCGTGTGCAAAAATAGGCCGCGGGTACTGCCGTACCCAAAAATAAGTGCCCGAAGGACCCATCCCCAAGTTCGACCGACGCAAAAATGCCCAAAAAACGGGTGGTCTATAGCCTTGGGAGAGTGGCTGGCCAAGTTCGTCCGCCGGACTCGGAATGGGGCCAGACTTTGCGAGGGGCCTCCGTGTGCCAAAAATAGGCCGCGGGCACTGCCGCACCCAAAAATAAGTGCCCGAAGGCCCCGTCCCCAATTTCGACCGACGCAAAAATGCCCAAAAAACAGGTGGGCTATAGCCTTGGGGGGAGGGGCTGGCCATGTTCGTCCGCCGGACTCGGAATGGGGCCAGACTTTACGAGGGGCCTCCGTGTGCCAAAAATAGGCCGCGGGCACTGCCGCACCCAAAAATAACTGCCCGAAGGCCCCATCCCCAAGTTCGACCGACGCAAAACTGCCCAAAAAACGGGTGGTCTATAGCCTTGGGAGAGGGGCTGGCCAAGTTCGTCCGCCGGACTCGGAATGGGGCCAGACTTTGCGAGGGTCCTCCGTGTGCCAAAAATAGGCCGCGGGCACTGCCGCACCCAAAAATAAGTGCCCGAAGGTCCCGTCCCCAAGTTCGTCCGCCGCAAAAATGCCCAAAAACGGGTGGGCTATAGCCTTGGGGGGAGCGGCTGGCCAAGATCGTCCGCCGGACTCAAAATCGGGCCAGACTTTGCGAGGGGCCTCCGTGTCCCAAAAATAGGCCGCGGGCACTGCTGCGCCCAAAAATAAGGTCCCGAGGGTCCCGTCCCCAAGTTCGACCGCCGCAAAAATGCCCAAAAAACGGGTGGGCTATAGCCTTGGGGGGAGGGGCTGGCCAAGTTCGTCCGCCGGACTCGGAATGGGGCCAGACTTTGCGAGGGGTCTCCGTGCGCCAAAAATAGGCCGCGGGCACTGCCGCACCCAAAAATAAGCACCCGAAGGTCCCGTCCCCAAGTTCATCGGCCGCAAAAATGCCCAAAAAACGGGTGGGCTATAGCCTTGAGGGTAGGGCCTGGACAAGTTCGTCCGCCGGACTCGAAATGGTGCCAGACTTTGCGAGGGGCCTCCGTGTGCCAAAAATAGGCCGCGGGCACTGCCGCGCCCAAAAATAAGCGCCCGAAGGTCGGGGCGCCAAAACCCTCCATCGGAAAAAGGCCAAAAAAACGGGTGGGCTATAGCCCTGGGGGGAGGGGCTGGCCAAGTTCGTCCGCCGGACTCGGAATGGGGCCAGACTTTACGAGGGGCCTCCGTGTGCAAAAATAGGCCGCGGGTACTGCCGTACCCAAAAATAAGTGCCCGAAGGACCCATCCCCAAGTTCGACCGACGCAAAAATGCCCAAAAAACGGGTGGTCTATAGCCTTGGGAGAGTGGCTGGCCAAGTTCGTCCGCCGGACTCGGAATGGGGCCAGACTTTGCGAGGGGCCTCCGTGTGCCAAAAATAGGCCGCGGGCACTGCCGCACCCAAAAATAAGTGCCCGAAGGCCCCGTCCCCAATTTCGACCGACGCAAAAATGCCCAAAAAACAGGTGGGCTATAGCCTTGGGGGGAGGGGCTGGCCATGTTCGTCCGCCGGACTCGGAATGGGGCCAGACTTTACGAGGGGCCTCCGTGTGCCAAAAATAGGCCGCGGGCACTGCCGCACCCAAAAATAACTGCCCGAAGGCCCCATCCCCAAGTTCGACCGACGCAAAACTGCCCAAAAAACGGGTGGTCTATAGCCTTGGGAGAGGGGCTGGCCAAGTTCGTCCGCCGGACTCGGAATGGGGCCAGACTTTGCGAGGGTCCTCCGTGTGCCAAAAATAGGCCGCGGGCACTGCCGCACCCAAAAATAAGTGCCCGAAGGTCCCGTCCCCAAGTTCGTCCGCCGCAAAAATGCCCAAAAACGGGTGGGCTATAGCCTTGGGGGGAGCGGCTGGCCAAGATCGTCCGCCGGACTCAAAATCGGGCTAGACTTTGCGAGGGGCCTCCGTGTCCCAAAAATAGGCCGCGGGCACTGCTGCGCCCAAAAATAAGGTCCCGAGGGTCCCGTCCCCAAGTTCGACCGCCGCAAAAATGCCCAAAAAACGGGTGGGCTATAGCCTTGGGGGGAGGGGCTGGCCAAGTTCGTCCGCCGGACTCGGAATGGGGCCAGACTTTGCGAGGGGTCTCCGTGCGCCAAAAATAGGCCGCGGGCACTGCCGCACCCAAAAATAAGCACCCGAAGGTCCCGTCCCCAAGTTCATCGGCCGCAAAAATGCCCAAAAAACGGGTGGGCTATAGCCTTGAGGGTAGGGGCTGGACAAGTTCGTCCGCCGGACTCGAAATGGTGCCAGACTTTGCGAGGGGCCTCCGTGTGCCAAAAATAGGCCGCGGGCACTGCCGCGCCCAAAAATAAGCGCCCGAAGGTCGGGGCGCCAAAACCCTCCATCGGAAAAAGGCCAAAAAAACGGGTGGGCTATAGCCCTGGGGGGAGGGGCTGGCCAAGTTCGTCCGCCGGACTCGGAATGGGGGCAGACTTTACGAGGGGCCTCCGTGTGCAAAAATAGGCCGCGGGTACTGCCGTACCCAAAAATAAGTGCCCGAAGGACCCATCCCCAAGTTCGACCGACGCAAAAATGCCCAAAAAACGGGTGGTCTATAGCCTTGGGAGAGTGGCTGGCCAAGTTCGTCCGCCGGACTCGGAATGGGGCCAGACTTTGCGAGGGGCCTCCTTGTGCCAAAAATAGGCCGCGGGCACTGCCGCACCCAAAAATAAGTGCCCGAAGGCCCCGTCCCCAATTTCGACCGACGCAAAAATGCCCAAAAAACAGGTGGGCTATAGCCTTGGGGGGAGGGGCTGGCCATGTTCGTCCGCCGGACTCGGAATGGGGCCAGACTTTACAAGGGGCCTCCGTGTGCCAAAAATAGGCCGCGGGCACTGCCGCACCCAAAAATAACTGCCCGAAGGCCCCATCCCCAAGTTCGACCGACGCAAAAATGCCCAAAAAACGGGTGGTCTATAGCCTTGGGAGAGGGGCTGGCCAAGTTCGTCCGCCGGACTCGGAATGGGGCCAGACTTTGCGAGGGTCCTCCGTGTGCCAAAAATAGGCCGCGGGCACTGCCGCACCCAAAAATAAGCGCCCGAAGGTCCCTTCCCCAAGTTCGTCCGCCACAAAAATGCCCAAAAAACGGGTGGGCTATAGCCTTGGGGAGAGGGGCTGGCAAAGTTCCTCCGCCGGACTCGGAATGGGGCCAGACTTTGCGAGGGGCCTCCGTGTGCCAAAAATAGGCCGCGGGCACTTCTGCTCCCAAAAATAAGCGCCCAAAGGTCCCATCCCCAAGTTCGTCCGCCGCAAAAATGCCCAAAAAACGGGTGGGCTATAGCCTTGGGGGGAGGGGCTTGCCAAGTTCGTCCGCCAGACTCGGAATGGGGCCAGACTTTGTGAGGGGCCTCCGTGTGCCAAAAATAGGCCGCGGGCACTGCCGCGCCCAAAAATAAGCGCCCGAAGGTCGGGGCGCCAAAACCCTCCAGCGGAAAAAGGCCAAAAAAACGGGTGGGCTATAGCCCTGGGGGGAGGGGCTGGCCAAGTTCGTCCGCCGGACTCGGAATGGGGCCAGACTTTACGAGGGGCCTCCGTGTGCGAAAAATAGGCCGCGGGCACTGCCGTGCCCAAAAATAAGAGCCCGAAGGTCCCGTTCCCAAGTTCGTCCACCGCAAAAATGCCCAAAAACGGGTGGGCTATAGCCTTGGGGGGAGCGGCTGGCCAAGATCGTCCGCCGGACTCAAAATCGGGCTAGACTTTGCGAGGGGCCTCCGTGTCCCAAAAATAGGCCGCGGGCACTGCTGCGCCCAAAAATAAGGTCCCGAAGGTCCCGTCCCCAAGTTCGACCGCCGCAAAAATGCCCAAAAAACGGGTGGGCTATAGCCTTGGGGGGAGGGGCAGGCCAAGTTCGTCCGCCGGACTCGGAATGGGGCCAGACTTTGCGAGGGGTCTCCGTGCGCCAAAAATAGGCCGCGGGCACCGCCGCACCCAAAAATAAGCACCCGAAGGTCCCGTCCCCAAGTTCATCGGCCGCAAAAATGCCCAAAAAACGGGTGGGCTATAGCCTTGAGGGTAGGGGCTGGACAAGTTCGTCCGCCGGACTCGAAATGGTTCCAGACTTTGCGAGGGGTCTCCGTGCGCCAAAAATAGGCCGCGGGCACTGCCGCACCCAAAAATAAGCACCCGAAGGTCCCGTCCCCAAGTTCATCGGCCGCAAAAATGCCAAAAAAACGGGTGGGCTATAGCCTTGAGGGTAGGGGCTGGACAAGTTCGTCCGCCGGACTCGAAATGGTGCCAGACTTTGCGAGGGGCCTCCGTGTGCCAAAAATAGGCCGCGGGCACTGCCGCGCCGAAAAATAAGCGCCCGAAGGGCGGGGCGCCTAAACCCTCCATCGGAAAAAGGCCAAAAAAACGGGTGGGCTATAGCCCTGGGGGGAGGGGCTGGCCAAGTTCGTCCGCCGGACTCGGAATGGGGCCAGACTTTACGAGGGGCCTCCGTGTGCAAAAATAGGCCGCGGGCACTGCCGTACCCAAAAATAAGTGCCCGAAGGACCCATCCCCAAGTTCGACCGACGCAAAAATGCCCAAAAAACGGGTGGTCTATAGCCTTGGGAGAGGGGCTGGCCAAGTTCGTCCGCCGGACTCAGAATGGGGCCAGACTTTGCGAGGTGCCTCCGTGTGCCAAAAATAGGCCGCGGGGACTGCCGCGCCCAAAAATAAGCGCCCGAAGGCCCCGTCCCCAAGTTCGTCCGCCGCAAAAATGCCCAAAAAACGGGTGGGCTATAGCCTTGGGGGGAGGGGCTGGCCAAGTTCGTCCGCCAGACTCGGAATGGGGCCAGACTTTGCGAGGGGCCTCCGTGTGCTAAAAATAGGCCCCGGGCACTGCCGCGCCCAAAAATAAGTGCCCGAAGGTCCCGTCCCCAAGTTCGTCCGCCGCAAAAATGCCCAAAAAAGGGTGGGCTACAGCCTTGGGGGGAGGGGCTGCCCAAGTTCGTCCGCCGGAATCGGAATGGGGCCAGACTTTGCGAGGTGCCTCCGTGTGCCAAAAATAGGGCGCGGGGACTGCCGCGCCCAAAAATAAGCGCCCGAAGGTCCCGTCTCCAAGTTCGTCCGCCGCAAAAAAGCCAAAAAACGGGTGGGTTATAGCCTTGGGGGGAGGAGCTGGCCAAGTTCATCCGCCGGACTCGGAATGGGACCAGACTTTGCGAGGGGCTTCCGTGTGCCAACAATAGGCCGCGAGCACTGCTGTTCACAAAAATAAGCGCCCGAAGGTCCCATCCCCAAGTTCGTCCGCGGCAAAAATGCCCAAAAAACGGGTGGGCTATAGCCTTGGGGGGAGGGGCTGGCCAAGTTCGTCCGCCGGGCTCAGAATGGGGCCAGACTTTGCGAGGTGCCTCCGTGAGCCAAAAATAGGCCGCGGGGACTGCCGCGCCCAAAAATAAGTGCCCGAAGGTCCCGTCCCCAAGTTCGTCCGCCGCAAAAATGCCCAAAAAACGGGTGGGCTATAGGCTTGTGGGGCGGGGCTGGCCAAGTTCGTCCGCCGGACTCGGAATGGGGCCAGACTTTGCGAGGGGCCTCCATGTATCAAAAATAGGCCGCGGACACTGCTGCACCCAAAAATAAGCGCCCGAAGCTCCCGTCCCCAAGTTCGTCCCCCGCAAAAATGCCCAAAAAAGGGTGGGCTATAGCCTTGGGGGGAGGGGCTGGCCTAGTTCGTCCGCCGGACTCGGAATAGGGCCAGATTTTGCGAGGTGCCTCCGTGTGCCAAAAATAGACCGCGGGGACTGCCGCGCCCAAAAATAAGCGCCCGAAGGTCCCGTCCCCAAGTTCGTCCGCCGCAAAAATGCCCAAAAAACGGGTGGGCTATAGCCTTGGGGGGAGTGGCTGGCCAAGTTCGTCCGCCGGACTCGGAATGGGGCCAGACTTTGCGAGGGGACTCCGTGCGCCAAAAATAGGCCGCGGGCACTGCCGCACCCAAAAATAAGCACCCGAAGGTCCCATCCCCAAGTTCATCGGCCGCAAAAATGCCCAAAAAACGGGTGGGCTATAGCCTTGAGGGTAGGGGCTGGACAAGTTCGTCCGCCGGACTCGAAATGGTGCCAGACTTTGCGAGGGGCCTCCGTGTGCCAAAAATAGGCCGCGGGCACTGCCGCGCCCAAAAATAAGCGCCCGAAGGGCGGGGCGCCAAAACCCTCCATCGGAAAAAGGCCAAAAAAACGGGTGGGCTATAGCCCTGGGGGGAGGGGCTGGCCAAGTTCGTCCGCCGGACTCGGAATGGGGCCAGACTTTACGAGGGGCCTCCGTGTGCCAAAAATAGGCCGCGGGCACTGCCGTGCCCAAAAATAAGAGCCCGAAGGTCCCGTCCCCAAGTTCGTCCACTGCAAAAATGCCCAAAAACGGGTGGGCTATAGCCTTGGGGGGAGCGGCTGGCCAAGATCGTCCGCCGGACTCAAAATCGGGCTAGACTTTGCGAGGGGCCTCCGTGTCCCAAAAATAGGCCGCGGGCACTGCTGCGCCCAAAAATAACGTCCCGAAGGTCCCGTCCCCAAGTTCGACCGCCGCAAAAATGCCCAAAAAACGGGTGGGCTATAGCCTTGGGGGGAGGGGATGGCCAAGTTCGTCCGCCGGACTCGGAATGGGGCCAGACTTTGCGAGGGGTCTCCGTGCGCCAAAAATAGGCCGCGGGCACTGCCGCACCCAAAAATAAGCACCCGAAGGTCCCGTCCCCAAGTTCATCGGCCGCAAAAATGCCAAAAAAACGGGTGGGCTATAGCCTTGAGGGTAGGGGCTGGACAAGTTCGTCCGCCGGACTCGAAATGGTGCCAGACTTTGCGAGGGGCCTCCGTGTGCCAAAAATAGGCCGCGGGCACTGCCGCGCCCAAAAATAAGCGCCCGAAGGGCGGGGCGCCTAAACCCTCCATCGGAAAAAGGCCAAAAAAACGGGTGGGCTATAGCCCTGGGGGGAGGGGCTGGCCAAGTTCGTCCGCCGGACTCGGAATGGGGCCAGACTTTACGAGGGGCCTCCGTGTGCAAAAATAGGCCGCGGGCACTGCCGTACCCAAAAATAAGTGCCCGAAGGACCCATCCCCAAGTTCGACCGACGCAAAAATGCCCAAAAAACGGGTGGTCTATAGCCTTGGGAGAGGGGCTGGCCAAGTTCGTCCGCCGGACTCAGAATGGGGCCAGACTTTGCGAGGTGCCTCCGTGTGCCAAAAATAGGCCGCGGGGACTGCCGCGCCCAAAAATAAGCGCCCGAAGGCCCCGTCCCCAAGTTCGTCCGCCGCAAAAATGCCCAAAAAACGGGTGGGCTATAGCCTTGGGGGGAGGGGCTGGCCAAGTTCGTCCGCCAGACTCGGAATGGGGCCAGACTTTGCGAGGGGCCTCCGTGTGCTAAAAATAGGCCCCGGGCACTGCCGCGCCCAAAAATAAGTGCCCGAAGGTCCGGTCCCCAAGTTCGTCCGCCGCAAAAATGCCCAAAAAAGGGTGGGCTACAGCCTTGGGGGGAGGGGCTGCCCAAGTTCGTCCGCCGGAATCGGAATGGGGCCAGACTTTGCGAGGTGCCTCCGTGTGCCAAAAATAGGCCGCGGGGACTGCCGCGCCCAAAAATAAGCGCCCGAAGGTCCCGTCTCCAAGTTCGTCCGCCGCAAAAAAGCCCAAAAAACGGGTGGGTTATAGCCTTGGGGGGAGGAGCTGGCCAAGTTCGTCCGCCGGACTCGGAATGGGACCAGACTTTGCGAGGGGCTTCCGTGTGCCAACAATAGGCCGCGAGCACTGCTGTTCACAAAAATAAGCGCCCGAAGGTCCCGTCCCCAAGTTCGTCCGCGGCAAAAATGCCAAAAAAACGGGTGGGCTATAACCTTGGGGGGAGGGGCTGGCCAAGTTCGTCCGCCGGGCTCAGAATGGGGCCAGACTTTGCGAGGTGCCTCCGTGAGCCAAAAATAGGCCGCGGGGACTGCCGCGCCCAAAAATAAGTGCCCGAAGGTCCCGTCCCCAAGTTCGTCCGCCGCAAAAATGCCCAAAAAACGGGTGGGCTATAGGCTTGTGGGGCGGGGCTGGCCAAGTTCGTCCGCCGGACTCGGAATGGGGCCAGACATTGCGAGGGGCCTCCATGTATCAAAAATAGGCCGCGGACACTGCTGCGCCCAAAAATAAGCGCCCGAAGCTCCCGTCCCAAAGTTCGTCCGCCGCAAAAATGCCCAAAAAAGGGTGGGCTATAGCCTTGGGGGGAGGGGCTGGCCTAGTTCGTCCGCCGGACTCGGAATAGGGCCAGATTTTGCGAGGTGCCTCCGTGTGCCAAAAATAGACCGCGGGGACTGCCGCGCCCAAAAATAAGCGCCCGAAGGTCCCGTCCCCAAGTTCGTCCGCCGCAAAAATGCCCAAAAAACGGGTGGGCTATAGCCTTGGGGGGAGTGGCTGGCCAAGTTCGTCCGCCGGACGCGGAATGGGGCCAGACTTTGTGAGGGGCCTCCGTGTGCCAAAAATAGGCCACGGGCACTGCCGCGCCCAACAATAAGCGCCCGAAGGTACCGTCCCCAAGTTCGTCCGCCGCAAAAATGCCCAAAAAACGGGTGGGCTATAGCCTTGGGGGGAGGGGCTGCCAAGTTCGTCCGCCGGAATCGGAATGGGGCCAGACTTTTCGAGCGGCCTCCGTGTTCCAAAACTAGGCCGCGGGCACTGCCGCTCCCAAAAATAAGCACCCGAAGGTCCCGTCTCCAAGTTCGTTCGCCGCAAAAAAGCCCAAAAAACGGGTGGGCTATAGCCTTGGGGGGAGGGGCTGGCCAAGTTCGTCCGCCGGGCTCAGAATGGGGCCAGACTTTGCGAGGTGCCTCCGTGAGCCAAAAATAGGCCGCGGGGACTGCCGCGCCCAAAAATAAGTGCCCGAAGGTCCCGTCCCCAAGTTCGTCCGCCGCAAAAATGCCCAAAAAACGGGTGGGCGATAGGCTTGTGGGGCGGGGCTGGCCAACTTCGTCCGCCGGACTCGGAATGGGGCCAGACATTGCGAGGGGCCTCCATGTATCAAAAATAGGCCGCGGACACTGCTGCGCCCAAAAATAAGCGCCCGAAGCTCCCGTCCCCAAGTTCGTCCGCCGCAAAAATGCCCAAAAAAGGGTGGGCTATAGCCTTGGGGGGAGGGGCTGGCCTAGTTCGTCCGCCGGACTCGGAATAGGGCCAGATTTTGCGAGGTGCCTCCGTGTGCCAAAAATAGACCGCGGGGACTGCCGCGCCCAAAAATAAGCGCCCGAAGGTCCCGTCCCCAAGTTCGTCCGCCGCAAAAATGCCCAAAAAACGGGTGGGCTATAGCCTTGGGGGGAGGGGCTGGCCAAGTTCGTCCGCCGGACTCGGAATGGGGCCAGACTTTGCGAGGGGCCTCCGTGTACCAAAAATAGGCCGCGGGCACGGCCGCACCCAAAATTAAGCGCCCGAAGGTCCCGCCCCAAGTTCGTCCGCCGCAAAAATGCCCAAAAAACGAATGGGCTATAGCTTGGGGGGAGGGGCTGGCCAAGTTCGTCCGCCGGACTCGGAATGGGGCCAGACTTTGCGAGGGGCCTCCGTGTGCCAAAAATAAGCCGCGGGCACAGCCGCGCCCAAAAAGAAGCGCCCGAAGGTCCCGTCCCCAAGTTCGTCCGCCGCAAAAATGCGCAAAAAACGGGTGGGCTATAGCCTTGGCGGGAGGGGCTGGCCAAGTTCGTCCGCCGGACTCGTAATGGGGCCAGACTTTGCGAGGGGCCTCCGTGTGCCAAAAATAGGCCGCGGACACTGCCGCGCCCAAAAATAAGCTCCCAAAGGTCCCGTCCCGAAGTTCGTCCGCCGCAAAAATGCCCAAAAAACGGGTGGGCTATAGGCTTGGGGGAAGGGCTGGCCAAGTTCGTCCGCCGGACTCGGAATGGGGCCAGACTTTGCGAGGAGCCTCCGTGTGCGAAAAATAGGGAGCGGGCACTGCTGCGCCCAAAAATAACAACCCGAAGGTCCCGTCCCCAAGTTAGTCCGCCGCAAAAATGCCCAAAAAACGGGTGGGCTATAGCCTTGGGAGGAGTGGCTGGCCAAGTTCGTCCGCCGGAATCGGAATGGGGCGAGACTTTGCGAGGGGCCTCCGTGTGCCAAACGTTCGTCCGCCAGACTCGGAATGGGACAAGACTTTGCGAGGGGCCTCCGTGTGCCAAAAATAGGCCGCGGACACTGCCGCACCCAAAAATAAGCGCCCGAAGGTCCCGTCCCCAAGTTCGTCCGCCGCAAAAATGCCCAAAAAACGGGTGGGCTATAGCCTTGGGGGGAGTGGCTGGCCAAGTTCGTCCGCCGGACGCGGAATGGGGCCAGACTTTGCGAGGGGCCTCCGTGTGCCAAAAATAGGCCACGGGCACTGCCGCGACCAACAATAAGCGCCCGAAGGTCCCGTCCCCAAGTTCGTCCGCCGCAAAAATGCCCAAAAAACGGGTGGGCTATAGCCTTGGGGGGAGGGGCTGCCAAGTTCGTCCGCCGGAATCGGAATGGGGCCAGACTTTTCGAGCGGCCTCCGTGTGCCAAAACTAGGCCGCGGGCACTGCCGCTCCCAAAAATAAGCACCCGAAGGTCCCGTCTCCAAGTTCGTTCGCCGCAAAAAAGCCCAAAAAACGGGTGGGATATAGCCTTGGGGGGAGGGGCTGGCCAAGTTTGTCCGCCGGACTCGGAATGGGGCCAGACTTTGCCAGGGGCCTCCGTGTGCCCAAAATGGGCCGCGGGCACTGCCGCGCACAAAAATAAGCGCCCGAAGGTCCCGTCCCCAAGTTCGTCCGCCGCAAAAAAGCCCAAAAAACGGGTGGGCTATAGCCTTGGGGGGAGGGGCTGGCCAAGTTCGTCCGCCGGACTCGGAATGGGGCCAGACTTTGCGAGGGGCCTACGTGTGCCAAAAATAGTCCGCGGGCACTGCCGCGACCAAAAATAAGCGCCCGAAGGTCACGTCCCCAAGTTCGTCCGCCGCAAAAATGCCCAAAAAACGGGTGGGCTATAGCCTTGGGGGGAGGGGCGGGCCAAGTTCGTCCGCCGGACTCGGAATGGGGCCGGACTTTGCGAGTGGTCTCCGTGCGCTAAAAATAGTCCGCGGACACTGCCGCGCCCAAAAATAAGCCCCCGAATGTCCCGTCCCCAAGTTTGTCCGCCGCAAAAATGCCAAAAAAACGGGTCGGCTATAGCCTTGGGAGGAGGGGCTGGCCAAGTTCGTCCGCCGGACTCGGAATGGGGCCAGACTTTGCGAGGGGCCTCCGTGTGCCAAAAGTCGTCCGCCAGACTCGGAATGGGGCCAAACTTTGCGAGGGGCCTCCGTGTGCCAAAAATAGGCCGCGCGCAGTGCCGCGCCCCAAAAATAAGCGCCCGAAGGTCCCGTCCCCAAGTTCATCCGCCGCAAAAATGCCCAAAAAACGGGTGGGCTATAGCCTTGGGGGGAGGGGCTGGCCAAGTTCGTCCGCCGGACTCGGAATGGGGCCAGACTTTGCGAGGGGCCTCCGTGTACCAAAAATAGGCCGCGGGCACGGCCGCACCCAAAATTAAGCGCCCGAAGGTCCCGCCCCAAGTTCCTCCGCCGCAAAAATGCCCAAAAAACGAATGGGCTATAGCTTGGGGGGAGGGGCTGGCCAACTTCGTCCGCCGGACTCGGAATGGGGCCAGACTTTGCGAGGGGCCTCCGTGTGCCAAAAATAAGCCGCGGGCACAGCCGCGCCCAAAAAGAAGCGCCCGAAGGTCCCGTCCCCAAGTTCGTCCGCCGCAAAAATGCGCAAAAAACGGGTGGGCTATAGCCTTGGCGGGAGGGGCTGGCCAAGTTCGTCCGCCGGACTCGTAATGGGGCCAGACTTTGCGAGGGGCCTCCGTGTGCCAAAAATAGGCCGCGGACACTGCCGCGCCCAAAAATAATCTCCCGAAGGTCCCGTCCCGAAGTTCGTCCGCCGCAAAAATGCCCAAAAAACGGGTGGGCTATAGGCTTGGGGGAAGGGCTGGCCAAGTTCGTCCGCCGGACTCGGAATGGGGCCAGACTTTGCGAGGAGCCTCCGTGTGCGAAAAATAGGGAGCGGGCACTGCTGCGCCCAAAAATAAGAACCCGAAGGTCCCGTCCCCAAGTTCGTCCGCCGCAAAAATGCCCAAAAAACGGGTGGGCTATAGCCTTGGGAGGAGTGGCTGGCCAAGTTCGTCCGCCGGAATCGGAATGGGGCGAGACTTTGCGAGGGGCCTCCGTGTGCCAAACGTTCGTCCGCCAGACTCGGAATGGGACAAGACTTTGCGAGGGGCCTCCGTGTGCCAAAAATAGGCCGCGGACACTGCCGCACCCAAAAATAAGCGCCCGAAGGTCCCGTCCCCAAGTTCATCCGCCGCAAAAATGCCCAAAAAACGGGTGGGCTATAGCCTTGGGGGAAGGGCTGGCCAAGTTCGTCCGCCGGACTCGGAATGGGGACAGACTTTGCGAGGGGCCTCCGTGTGCCAAAAATAGGCCGCGGACACTGCCGCACCAAAAAATAAGCGCCCGAAGGTCCCGTCCCCAAGTTCGTCCGCCGCAAAAATAACCAAAAAACGGGTGGGCTATAGCCTTGGGGGAAGGGCTGGCCAAGTTCGTCCGCCGGACTCGGAATGGGGCCAGACTTTGCGCGGGGCCTCCGTGTGCCAAAAATAGGCAGCGGGCACGGCCGCGCCCAAAAATAAGCGCCCGAAGGTCCCGTCCCCAAGTTCGTCCGCCGCAAAAATTCTCAACAAAAGGGTGGGCTATAACCTTGAGGGAGGGGCTGGCCAAGTTCGTCCGCCGGACTCGGAATGGGGCCAGACTTTACGAGGGACCTCCATGTGCCAAAAATAGGCAGCGGGCATTACCGCGCGTAAAAATAAGCGCCCGACGGTCCCGTCCCGCAGTTCGTCCGCCGCAAAAATGCCCAAAAAACGGGTGGGCTATAGCCTTGGGGGGAGGGGCTGGCCAAGTTCGTCCGCCGGACTCGGAATGGGGCCAGACTTTGCGAGGGACCTCCGTGTGCCAAAAATAGGCCGCGGTCACTGCCGCGCCCAAAAATATGCCCCCGAAGGTCCCGTCCCGAAGTTCGTCCGCCGCAAAAATGCCCAAAAAACGGGTGGGCTATATCCTTGTGGGAAGGGGCTGGCCAAGTACGTCCGCCGGACTCGGAATAGGGCCAGACTTTACGAGGGACCTCCGTGTGCCAAAAATAGGCTGCGGGCACTGTCACACCCAAAAATAAGCACCCGAAGGTCCCGTCCCCAAGTTCGTCCGCCGCAAAAATGCCCAGAAAATGGGTGGGCTATGGCCTTGGGGTGAGGGGCTGGCCCAGTTCATCCGCCGGACTCGGAATGAGGCCAGACTTTGCGAGGGGCCTCCGTGTGACAAAAATAGGCCACGGGCACTGCCGCACCCAAAAATAAGTGCCCGAAGGCCCCGTCCCCAACTTCGTACACCGCAAAAAAGCCCAAAAAACGGGTGGGCTATAGCCTTGGAGGGAGGGGCTGGCCAAGTTCGTCCGCCGGACTCGGAATGGGGCCAGACTTTGCGAGGAGCCTCCGTGTGCCAAAAATAGGCCGCAGGCACTGCCTCGCCCAAAAATAAGCACCCTAAGGTCCCGTCCCCAAGTTCGTCCGCCGCAAAAATGCCCAAAAAACGGGTGGGCTATAGCCTTGGGGGGAGGGGCTGGCCAAGTTCGTCCGCCCGACTCGGAATGGGGCCAGACTTTGCGAGGGGCCTCCATGTGCCAAAAATAGGCCGCGGGCACTGCTGCGCCCAAAAATAAGTGCCCGAACCTCCCGTCCCCAAGTTCGTCCGCCGCAAAAATGCCCAAAAAAGGGTGGGCTATAGCCTTAGGGGGAGGGGCTGGCCAAGTTCGTCCGCCGGAATCGGAATGGGGCCAGACTTTGCGAGTGGCCTCCGTGTGCCAAAACTAGACCGCGGGCACAGCCGCGCCCAAAAATATGCCCCCGAAGGTCCCGTCCCGAAGTTCGTCCGCCGCAAAAATGCCCAAAAAACGGGTGGGCTATAGCCTTGGGGGGAGGGGCTGGCCAAGTTCGTCCGCCGGACTCGGAATGGGGCCAGACTTTGCGAGGGGCCTCCGTGTGCCAAAAATAGGCCACGGACACAGCCGCGCCCAAAAATAAGTGCCCAAAGGTCCCGTCCCCAAGTTCGTCCGCTGCAAAAATGCCCAAAAAATGGGTGGGCTATAGCCTTGGGGGGAGGGGCTGGCCATGTTCGTCCGCCGGAATCGGAATGGGGCCAGACTTTGCGAGTGGCCTCCGTGTGCCAAAACTAGACCGCGGGCACAGCCGCTCCCAAAAATAAGCACCCGAAGGTCCCGTCCCCAAGTTCGTCCGCCGCAAAAATGCCCAAAAAACGGGTGGGCTATAGCCTTGGGGGGAGGGGCTGGCCAAGTTCGTCCGCCCGACTCGGAATGGGGCCAGACTTTGCGAGGGGCCTCCGTGTGCCAAAAATAGGCCGCGGGCACTGCCGCGCCCAAAAATAAGCGCCCAAAGGTCCCGTCCCCAAGTTCGTCCGCCGCAAAAATGCCCAAAAAACGGGTGGGCTATAGACTTGGGGGGAGGGGCTGGCCAAGTTCGTCCGCCGGAATCGGAATGGGGCCAGACTTTGCGAGTGGCCTCCGTGTGCCAAAACTAGGCCGCGGGCACTGCCGCTCCCAAAAATAAGCACCCGAAGGTCCCGTCCCCAAGTTCGTCCGCCGCAAAAATGCCCAAAAAACGGGTGGGCTATAGCCTTGGGGGGAGGGGCTGGCCAAGTTCGCCCGCCGGACTCGGAATGGGGCCAGACTTTGTGAGGGGCCTCCGTGTGCCAAAAATAGGCTGCGGGCACTGTCACACCCAAAAATAAGCGCCCGAAGGTCCCGTCCCCAAGTTCGTCCGCCGCAAAAATGCCCAAAAAACGGGCGGGCTATAGCGTTGGGGGGAGGGGCCGCCCAAGTTCGTCCGCCGGACTCGGAATGGGGCCAGACTTTGCGAGGGGCCTACGTGTGCCAAAAATAGGCCGCGGGCAATGCCGCGCCCAAAAATAAGCGCCCGAAGGTGCCGTCCCCAAGTGCGTCCGCCGCAAAAATGCCCAAAAAACGGGTGGGCTATAGCCTTGGGGGGAGGGGCTGGCCAAGTTCGTCCGCCGGATTCGGAATGGGGCCAGACCTTGCGAGGGGCCTCCGTGTGCCAAAAATAGGCCGCGGGCACTGCCCCTCCCAAAAATAAGCGCCCGAAGGTCCTGTCCCCACGTTCGTCCGCCGCAAAAATGCCCAAAAAATGGGTGGGCTATAGGCTTGGGGGGAGGGGCTGGCCAAGTTCGTCCACCGGACTCGGAATGAGGCCAGACTTTGCGAGAGGCCTCCGTGTGCCAAAACTAGGCCGCGGGCACTGCCGCGCCCAAAAATAAGCGCCCAAAGGTCCCGTCCCCAAGTTCGTCCGCCGCAAAAAAGCCCAAAAAACGGGTGGGCTATAGCCTTGGGGGGAGGGGCTGGCCAAGTTCGTCCGCCGGTCTCGGAATGGGGCCAGACTTTGCGAGGGGCCTCCGTTTGTCAAAAATAGGCCGCGGGCACTGCCGCGCCCAAAAATAAGAACCGAAGGTCCCGTCCCCAAGTTCGTCCGCCGCAAAAAAGCCCAAAAAATGGGTGGGCTATAGCCTTGGGAGGACGGGCTGGCCAAGTTCGTCCGCCGGACTCGGAATGGGGCTAGACTTTGCGAGGGGCCTCCGTGTGCCAAAAATAGGCTGCGGGCACTGTCACACCCAAAAATAAGCGCCCGAAGGTCCCGTCCCCAAGTGCGTCCGCCGCAAAAATGCCCAAAAAACGGGTGGGCTATAGCCTTGGGGGGAGGGGCTGGCCAAGTTCGTCCGCCGAATTCGGAATGGGGCCAGACTTTGCGAGGGGCCTCCGTGTGCCAAAAATAGGCCGCGGGCACTGCCGCTCCCAAAAATAAGCGCCCGAAGGTCCTGTCCCCAAGTTCGTCCGCCGCAAAAATGCCCAAAAAATGGGTGGGCTATAGGCTTGGGGGGAGGGGCTGGCCAAGTTCGTCCACCGGACTCGGAATGAGGCCAGACTTTGCGAGAGGCCTCCGTGTGCCAAAACTAGGCCGCGGGCACTGCCGCGCCCAAAAATAAGCGCCCGAAGGTCCCGTCCCCAAGTTCGTCCGCCGCAAAAAAGCCCAAAAAACGGGTGGGCTATAGCCTTGGGGGGAGGGGCTGGCCAAGTTCGTCCGCCGGACTCGGAATGGGGCCAGACTTTGCGAGGGGCCTCCGTTTGTCAAAAATAGGCCGCGGGCACTGCCGCGCCCAAAAATAAGAACCGAAGGTCCCGTCCCCAAGTTCGTCCGCCGCAAAAAAGCCCAAAAAACGGGTGGGCTATAGCCTTGGGAGGACGGGCTGGCCAAGTTCGTCCGCCGGACTCGGAATGGGGCTAGACTTTGCGAGGGGCCTCCGTGTGCCAAAAATAGGCCGCGGGCACTGCCGCGTCCAAAAATAAGCACCCGACGGTCCCGTCCCCAAGTTCGTCCGCCGCAAAAATGTCCAAAAAACGGGTGGCTATAGCCTTGGGGGGAGGGGCTGGCCAAGTTCGTCCGCCGGACTCGGAATGAGGCCAGACTTTGCGAGAGGCCTCCGTGTGCCAAAACTAGGCCACGGGCACTGCCGCGCCCAAAAATAAGTGCCCGAAGGTCCCGTCCCCAAATTCGTCCGCCGCAAAAATGCCCAAAAAACGGGTGGGGTATAGCCTTGGGGGGAGGGGCTGGCCAAGTTCGTCCGCCGGACTCGGAATGGGGCCTGACTTTGCGAGGGGCCTCCGTGTACCAAAAATAGGCCGCGGGCACTGCTGCGCCCAAAAATAACCGCCCGAAGCTCCCGTCCCCAAGTTCGTCCGCCGCAAAAATGCCCAAAAACGGGTGGGCTATAGCCTTGGGGGGAGGGGCTGGCCAAGTTCGTCCGCCGGAATCGGAATGGGGCCAGACTTTGCGAGTAGCCTCCGTGTGCCAAAAATAGGCCGCGGACACTGCCGGGCCCAAAAATAAGCGCCCGAAGGTCCCGTCCCCAAGTTCGTCCGCCGCAAAAAAGCCCAAAAAACGGGTGGGCTATAGCCTTGGGAGGACGGGCTGGCCAAGTTCGTCCGCCGGACTCGGAATGGGGCTAGACTTTGCGAGGGGCCTCCGTGTGCCAAAAATAGGCCGCGGGCAATGCCGCGTCCAAAAATAAGCACCCGAAGGTCCCGTCCCCAAGTTCGTCCGCCGCAAAAAAGCCCAAAAAACGGGTGGGCTATAGCCTTGGGGGGAGGGGCTGGCCAAGTTCGTCCGCCGGACTCGGAATGGGGCCAGACTTTGCGAGGGGCCTCCGTGTGCCAAAAATAGGCCGCAGGCACTGCCTCGCCCAAAAATAAGTACCCTAAGGTCCCGTCCCCAAGTTCGTCCGCCGCAAAAATGCCCAAAAAACGGGTGGGCTATAGCCTTGGGGGGAGGGGCTGGCCAAGTTCGTCCGCCGGACTCGGAATGGGGCCAGACTTTGCGAGGGGCCTCCGTGTGCCAAAAATAGGCCACGGACACTGCCGCGCCCAAAAATAAGTGCCCAAATGTCCCGTCCCCAAGTTCGTCCGCTGCAAAAATGTCCAAAAAATGGGTGGGCTATAGCCTTGGGGGGAGGGGCTGGCCAAGTTCGTCCGCCGGAATCGGAATGGGGCCAGACTTTGCGAGTGGCCTCCGTGTGCCAAAACTAGACCGCGGGCACAGCCGCTCCCAAAAATAAGCACCCGAAGGTCCCGTCCCCAAGTTCGTCCGCCGCAAAAATGCCCAAAAAACGGGTGGGCTATAGCCTTGGGGGGAGGGGCTGGCCAAGTTCGTCCGCCCGACTCGGAATGGGGCCAGACTTTGCGAGGGGCCTCCGTGTGCCAAAAATAGGCCGCGGGCACTGCCGCGCCCAAAAATAAGCGCCCAAAGGTCCCGTCCCCAAGTTCACCCGCCGCAAAAATGCCCAAAAAACGGGTGGGCTATAGCCTTGGGGGGAGGGGCTGGCCAAGTTCGTCCGCCGGAATCGGAATGGGGCCAGACTTTGCGAGTGGCCTCCGTGTGCCAAAACTAGACCGCGGGCACAGCCGCTCCCAAAAATAAGCACCCGAAGGTCCCGTCCCCAAGTTCGTCCGCCGCAAAAATGCCCAAAAAACGGGTGGGCTATAGCCTTGGGGGGAGGGGCTGGCCAAGTTCGTCCGCCCGACTCGGAATGGGGCCAGACTTTGCGAGGGGCCTCCGTGTGCCAAAAATAGGCCGCGGGCACTGCCGCGCCCAAAAATAAGCGCCCAAAGGTCCCGTCCCCAAGTTCGTCCGCCGCAAAAATGCCCAAAAAACGGGTGGGCTATAGCCTTGGGGGGAGGGGCTGGCCAAGTTCGTCCGCCGGACACGGAATGGGGCCAGACTTTGGGAGGTGCCTCTGTGTGCCAAAAATAGGCTGTGGGGACTGCCGCGCCCAAAAATAAGCGCCCGAAGGTCCCGTCCCCAAGTTCGTCCGCCGCAAAAATGCCCAAAAAACGGGTGGGCTATAGCCTTGGGGGGAGGGGCTGGCCAAGTTCGTCCGCCGGACTCGGAATGGGGCCAGACTTTGCGAGGGGCCTCCGTGTGCCAAAAATAGGCCACGGACACTGCCGCGCCCAAAAATAAGTGCCCAAAGGTCCCGTCCCCAAGTTCGTCCGCTGCAAAAATGCCCAAAAAATGGGTGGGCTATAGCCTTGGGGGGAGGGGCTGGCCAAGTTCGTCCGCCGGAATCGGAATGGGGCCAGACTTTGCGAGTGGCCTCCGTGTGCCAAAACTAGACCGCGGGCACAGCCGCTCCCAAAAATAAGCACCCGAAGGTCCCGTCCCCAAGTTCGTCCGCCGCAAAAATGCCCAAAAAACGGGTGGGCTATAGCCTTGGGGGGAGGGGCTGGCCAAGTTCGTCCGCCCGACTCGGAATGGGGCCAGACTTTGCGAGGGGCCTCCGTGTGCCAAAAATAGGCCGCGGGCACTGCCGCGCCCAAAAATAAGCGCCCAAAGGTCCCGTCCCCAAGTTCGTCCGCCGCAAAAATGCCCAAAAATCGGGTGGGCTATAGCCTTGGGGGGAGGGGCTGGCCAAGTTCGTCCGCCGGACACGGAATGGGGCCAGACTTTGGGAGGTGCCTCCGTGTGCCAAAAATAGGCTGTGGGGACTGCCGCGCCCAAAAATAAGCGCCCGAAGGTCCCGTCCCCAAGTTCGTCCGCCGCAAAAATGCCCAAAAAACGGGTGGGCTATAGCCTTGGGGGGAGGGGCTGGCCAAGTTCGTCCGCCGGACTCGGAATGGGGCCAGACTTTGCGAGGGGCCTCCGTGTGCCAAAAATAGGCCACGGACACTGCCGCGCCCAAAAATAAGTGCCCAAAGGTCCCGTCCCCAAGTTCGTCCGCTGCAAAAATGCCCAAAAAATGGGTGGGCTATAGCCTTGGGGGGAGGGGCTGGCCAAGTTCGTCCGCCGGAATCGGAATGGGGCCAGACTTTGCGAGTGGCCTCCGTGTGCCAAAACTAGACCGCGGGCACAGCCGCTCCCAAAAATAAGCACCCGAAGGTCCCGTCCCCAAGTTCGTCCGCCGCAAAAATGCCCAAAAAACGGGTGGGCTATAGCCTTGGGGGGAGGGGCTGGCCAAGTTCGTCCGCCCGACTCGGAATGGGGCCAGACTTTGCGAGGGGCCTCCGTGTGCCAAAAATAGGCCGCGGGCACTGCCGCGCCCAAAGGTCCCGTCCCCAAGTTCGTCCGCCGCAAAAATGCCCAAAAAACGGGTGGGCTATAGACTTGGGGGGAGGGGCTGGCCAAGTTCGTCCGCCGGAATCGGAATGGGGCCAGACTTTGCGAGTGGCCTCCGTGTGCCAAAAATAGGCCGCGGGCACTGCCGCTCCCAAAAATAAGCGCCCGAAGGTCCCGTCCCCAAGTTCGTCCGCCGTAAAAATGCCCAAAAAACAGGTGGGCTATAGCCTTAGGGGGAGGGGCTGGCCAAGTTCGTCCGCCGAACTCGGAATGGGGCCAGACTTTGCGAGGGGCCTCAGTGTGCCAAAAATAGGCCGCGGGCACTGTCACGCCCAAAAATAAGCTCCCGAAGGTCCCGTCCCCAAGTTCGTCCGCCGCAAAAATGCCCAAAAAACGGGCGGGCTATAGCCTTGGGGGGAGGGGCTGGCCAAGTTCGTCCGCCGGACTCGGAATGGGGCCAGACTTTACGAGGGGCCTCCGTGTGCCAAAAATAGGCCGCGGGTACTGCCGCACCCAAAAATAAGCGCCCGCAGGTCCCGTCCCCAAGTTCATCCGCCGCAAAAATGCCCAAAAAACGGGTGGGCTATAGCCTTGGGGGGAGGGGCTGGCCAAGTTTGTCCGCCGGACTCGGAATGGGGCCACACTTTGCGAGGGGCCTATGTGCCCCAAAAATAGGCCTCGGGCACTTACGCGCCCAAAAATAAGTGCCCGAAGGTCACATCCCCAAGTTCGTCCGCCGTAAAAATGCCCAAAAAACGGGTGGGCTATCGCCTTGGGGGGAGGGGCTGGCCAAGTTCTTCCGCCGGACTCGGAATGGTGCCAGACTTTGCGAGGGGCCTCCGTGCGCCAAAAATAGGCCACGGACACTGCCGCGCCCAAAAATAAGCAGCCGAAGGTCCCGTCCCCAAGTTCGTCCGCCGAAAAAATTCCCAAAAAACGGGAGGGCTATAGCCTTGGGGGGAGGGGCTGGCCAAGTTCGTCCGCCGGACTCGAAATGGGGCCAGACTTTGCGAGGGGCCTCCGTGCGCCAAAAATAGTCCGCGGGCACTGCCGTACCCAAAAATAAGCGCCCAAAGGTCCCGTCCCCAAGTTCGTCCGCCGCAAAAATGCCCAAAAAACGGGTGGGCTATAGCCTTGGGGGGAGGGGCTGTCCAAGTTCGTCTGCCGGACTCGGAATGGGGCGAGACTTTGCGAGGGGCCTCCGTGTGCCAAAACTAGGCCGCGGGCACTGCCGCGCCCAAAAATAAGCACCCGAAGGTCCCGTCCCCTAGTTCGTCCGCCGAAAAAATGCCCAAAAAATGGGTGGGCTATAGCTTTGGGGGGAGGGGCTGGCCAAGTTCGACCGCCGGACTCGGAATGGTGCCAGACTTTACGAGGGGCCTCCGAGTGCCAAAAATAGGCCGCGGACACTGCCGCGTCCAAAAATAAGCGCCCAAAGGTCCAGTCCCCAAGTTCGTCCGCCGCATAAATGCCCAAAAAACGGGCTGGCTATAGCCTTGGGGGGAGGGGCTGGCCAAGTTCGTCTGCCGAACTCGGAATGGGGCCAGACTTTGCGAGAGGCCTCCGTGTGCGAAAACTAGAAGGCGGGCACTGCCACGCCCAAAAATAAGTGCCCAAAGGTCCCGTCCCCAAGTTCGTCCGCCGCAAAAATGGCCAAAAAACGGGTGGGCTATAGCCTTGGGGGGAGGGGCTGGCCAAGTTCATCCGCCGGACTCGGAATGGGGCCAGACTTTGTGAGGGTCCTCCGTGTGCCAAAAATAGGCCGCGGGCACTGCCGCGCCCAAAAATAAGGGCCCGAAGGTCCCGTCCCCAAGTTCGTCCAATGCCAAAATGCCCAAAAAACGGGTGGGCTATAGCCTTGGGAGGAGGGGATGGCCAAGTTCGTCCGCCGGACTCGGAATGGGGCCAGAATTTGCAAGGGGCCTCCGTGTGCCAAAAATAGGCCGCAGGCACTGCCGTGCCCAAAAATAAGCGCCCGAAGGTCCCGTCCCCAAGTTCGTCCGCCCCAAAAATGCCCAAAAAATGGGTGGGCTATAGCCTTGGGGGGAGGGGCTGGCCAAGTTCGTCTGCCGAACTCGGAATGGGGCCAGACTTTGCGAGGGGCCTCTGTGTGCCAAAAATAGGCCGCGGGCACTGCCGCGCCCAAAAATAAGCGCCCGAAGGTCCCGTCCCCAAGTTCGTCCGACGCAAAAATGCCCAAAAAACGGCTCGGCTATAGCCTTGGGGGGAGGGGCTGGCCAAGTTCGTCCGCCGGACTCGGAATGGGGCCAGACTTTACGAGGGGCCTCCGTATGCCAAAAATAGGCCACGGGCAGTGCCGCACCCAAAAATAAGCGCCCGAAGGTGCCGTCCCCAAGTTCCTCCGCCGCAAAAATGCCCAAAAAATGGGTGGGCTATAGCCTTGGGGGGAGGGGCTGGCCAAGTTCGTCCGCCGGAGTTGGAATGGGGCCAGACTTTGTGAGCGGCCTCCGTGTGCCAAAAATAGGCCGCGGGCACTGCCGCGCCCAAAAATAAGCGCCCGAAGGTCCCGTCCCCAAGTTCGTCCGACGCAAAAATGCCCAAAAAACGGGTGGGCTATAGCCTTGGGGGGAGGGGCTGGCCAAGTTCGTCCGCCGGACTCGGAATGTGGCCAGACTTTGCGAGGGGCCTCCGTGTGCTAAAAAAAGGCCGCGGGCATGGCCGTGCCCAAAAATAAGTGCCCGAAGGTCCCGTCCCCAAGTTCATCCGCCGCAAAAATGCCCAAAAAACGGGTGGGCTATAGCCTTGGGGGGAGGGGCTGGCCAAGTTCGTCCGCCGAACTCGAAATGGGGCCAGACTTTGCGAGGGGCCTCCGTGTGCCAAAAATAGACCGCGGGCAGTGCCGCGCCCAAAAATAAGCGCCCGTAGGTCCCGTCCCCAAGTTCGTCCGCCGCAAAAATCCCCAAAAAACGGGTGGGCTATAGCCTTGGGGGGAGGGGCTGGCCAAGTTCGTCCGCCGGACTCGGAATGGGGCCAGACTTTGCGAGGGGCCTCCGCGTACCAAAAAAATACGCGCCCGAAGGTCCCGTCCCCTAGTTCGTCCGCCGCAAAAATGCCCAACAAACGGGTGGGCTATAGCCTTGGGGGGAGGGGCTGGCCAAGTTCGTCTGCCAGACTCGGAATGGGGCCAGACTTTGCGAGGGGCCTCCGTGTGCCAAAAATAGGCTGCGGGCACTGCCACGCCCAAAAATAAGCGCCCGACGGTCCCGTCCCCAATTTTCTTCCGCTGCAAAAATGCCCAAAAAACGGGTGGGCTCTAGCCTTGGGGGGAGGGGCTGGCCAAGTTCATCCGCCGGACTCGGAATGGGGCCAGACTTTGCGAGGGCCCTCCGTGTGCCAAAAATTCACCGCGAGCACTGCCGCGCCCAAAAATAAGCACCCGAAGGTCCCGTCCCCAAGTTCGTCCGCCGTAAAAATGCCCAAAAAATGGGTGGGCTATAGCCTTGGGGGGAGGGGCTGGCCAAGTTCGTCCGCCGGACTCGGAATGGAGCCCGACTTTGCGAGGATCCTCCGTGTGCCAAAAATAGGCTGCGGGCACTGCCACGCCCAAAAATAAGCGCCCGACGGTCCCGTCCCCAATTTTCGTCCGCTGCAAAAATGCCCAAAAAACGGGTGGGCTATAGCCTTGGGGGGAGGGGCTGGCAAAGTTCATCCGCCGGACTCGGAATGGGGCTAGACTTTGCGAGGGCCCTCTGTGTGCCAAAAATTCACCGCGGGCACTGCCGTGCCCAAAAATAAGCACCCGAAGGTCCCGTCCCCAAGTTCGTCCGCCGCAAAAATGGCCAAAAAACGGGTGGGCTATAGCCTTGGGGGGAGGGGCTGGCCAAGTTCGTACGCCGGACTCGGAATGGAGCCCGACTTTGCGAGGATCCTCCGTGTGCCAAAAATAGGCTGCGGGCACTGCTGCGCCCAAAAATAAGCACCCGAAGGTCCCGTCCCCAAGTTCGTCCGCCGTAAAAATGCCCAAAAAACGGGTGGGCTATAGCCTTGGGGGGAGGGGCTGGCAAAGTTCATCCGCCGGACTCGGAATGGGGCCAGACTTTGCGAGGGCACTCCGTGTGCCAAAACTTCACCGCGGGCAATACCGCGCCCAAAAATAAGCACCCGAAGGTCCCGTCCCCAAGTTCGTCCGCCGTAAAAATGCCCAAAAAACGGGTGGGCTATAGCCTTGGGGGGAGGGGCTGGCCAAGTTCGTCCGCCGGACTCGGAATGGGGCCCGACTTTGGGAGGAGCCTCCGTGTGCCAAAAATAGGCCGCGGGCACTGCCGCGCCCAAAAATAAGCGCCCGAAGGTCCCGTCCCCAAGTTCGTCCGCCGCAAAAATGCCCAAAAAACGGGTGGGCTATAGCCTTGGGGGGAGGGGCTGGCCATGTTCGTCCGCCGGACTCGGAATGGGGCCAGTCTTTGCGAGGAGCCTCCGTGTGCCAAAAATAGGCCGCGGGCACTGCCGCGCCCAAAAATAAGCGCCCGAAGGTCCCGTCCCCAAGTTCGTCCGCCGCAAAAATGCCCAACAAACGGGGGGGCTATATCCTTGGGGGGAGGGTCTGGCCAAGTTCGTACGCCGGACTCGGAAAGGGGCCAGACTTTGCGAGGGGCCTCCGTGTGCCAAAAATTGGCCGCGGGCACTTCTGTGCCCAAAAATAAGCGCCCGAAGGTCCCGTCCCCAAGTTCGTCCGCCGCAAAAATACCCAAAAAACGGGTGGGTTATAGCCTTTGGGGGAGGGGCTGGCCAAGTTCGTCCGCCGGACTTGGAATGGGGCCAGACTTTGCGAGGGGCCTCCGTGTGCCAAAAACTGGCCGCGGGCACTGCCGCGCCCAAAAATAAGCGCCCGATGGACCCGTCCCCAAGTTCGTCCGCCACAAAAATGCCCAAAAACGGGTGGCCTATAGCCTTGGGGGGAGGGGCTGGCCAAGTTCGTCCGCCGGACTCGGAATGGGGCCAGACTTTGCGAGGGGCCTCAGTGTGCCAAAAATAGGCCGCGGGGCACTGCTGCGTCCAAAAATAAGCGCCCGAAGGTCCCGTCCCCAAGTTCGTCCGCCGCAAAAATGCCCAAAAAACGGGTGGGCTATAGCCTTGGGGGGATGGGCTGCCAAGTTCGTCCGACGGACTCGGAATGGGGCCAGAATTTGCGAGGGGCCTCCGTGTTCCAAAAATCGGCCGCGGGCACTGCCGCACCCAAAAATAAGGGCCCGAAGGTCCCGTCCCCAAGTTCGTCCGCCGCAAAAATGCCCAAAAAACGGGTAGGCTATAGCCTTGGGGGGAGGGGCTGGCCATGTTCGTCCGCCTGACTCGGAATGGGGCCGGACTTTACGAGGGGCCTCCGTGTGCCAAAAATAAGCCGCGGGCACTGCCGCGCCCAAATATAAGCGCCCGAAGGTCCCGTCCCCAAGTTCGTCCGCCGCAAAAATGGCCAAAAAACGGGTGGGCTATAGCCTTGGGGGGAGGGGCTAGCCAAGTTCGTCCGCCGGACTCGGAATGGGGCCAGACTTTGCGAGGGGCCTCCGTGTGCCAAAAATAGGCCGCGGGCACTGCCGCGCCCAAAAATAAGGGCCCGAAGGTCCCGTCCCCAAGTTCGTCCGCCGTAAAAATGCCCAAAAAACGGGTGGGCTATAGCCTTGGGGGGAGCGGCTGGCCAAGTTCGTCCGCCGGACTCGGAATCGGGCCAGACTTTGCAAGGGGCCTCCGTGTGCCAAAAACAGGCCGCGGGCACTGCCGCGCCCAAAAATAAGCGCCCGAAGGTCCCGTCCCCAAGTTCGTCCGCCGCAAAAATGCCCAAAAAACGGATGGGCTATAGCCTTGGGGGGAGGGGCTGGCCACGTTCGTCCGCATAGACTCGGAATGGGGCCAGACTCTGTGAGGGGCCTCAGTGTGCCAAAAATAGGCCGCGGGCACCGCCGCGCCCAAAAATAAGCGCCCGAAGGTCCCGTCCCCAAGTTCGTCCGCCGCAAAAATGCCAAAAAACGGGCGGGTATAGCCTTGGGGGGAGGGGCTGGCCAAGTTCGTCCGCCGGACTCGGAATGGGGCCAGACTTTGCGAAGGGCCTCCGTGTGCCAAAAATAGGCCGCGGGCACTGCCGCGCCCAAAAATAAGCGCCCGAAGGTCCCATCCCCAAGTTCGTCCATCGCAAAAATGCCCAAAAAACGGGCGGGCTATAGCCTTGGGGGGAGGAGCTGGCCACGTTCGTCCGCCCAGACTCGGAATGGGGCCAGACTTTGTGAGGGGCCTCCGTGTACCAAAAATAGGCCGCGGGCACTGCCGCGCCCAAAAATAAGCGCCCGAAATTCCCGTCCCCAAGTTCGTCCGCCGCAAAAATGCCCAAAAAACGGGTGGGCTATAGCCTTGGGGGGAGGGGCTGGCCAAGTTCGTCAGCCGGACTCGGAATGGGGCCAGACTTTGCGAGGAGCCTCCGTGTGCCAAAAATAGACCGCGGGCACTACCGCGCCCAAAAATAAGTGCCCGAAGGTCCCGTCCCCAAGTTCGTCCGCCGCAAAAATGCCCAAAAAATGGGTGGGCTATAGCCTTGGGGGGAGGGGCTGGCCAAGTTCGTCCGCCGGACTCGGAATGGGGCCAGACTTTGTGAGGGGCCTCCGTGTGCCAAAAATAGGCCGCGGGCACAGCCGTGCCCAAAAATAAGCACTCGAAGGTCCCGTCCCCAAGTTCGTCCGCCGCAAAAATGCCCAAAAAATGGGTGGGCTATAGCCTTGGGGGGAGGGGCTGCCAAGTTCGTCCGCCGGACTCGGAATGGGGCCAGACTTTGCGAGGGGCCTCCGTGTGCCAAAAATAGGCCGCGGGCACTGCCGCACCCAAAATAAGCGCCCGAAGGTCCCGTCCCCAAGTTCGCCCGCCGCATAAATGCCCAAAAAACGGGTGGGCTATAGCCTTGGGGGGAGGGGCTGGCCAAGTTCGTCCGCCGGACTCGGAATGGAGCCAGACTTAGCGAGGGGCCTCCGTGTGCCAAAAATAGGCCGCGGGCACTGCCGCGCCCAAAAATAAGCGCCCGAAGGTCCCGTCCCCAAGTTCGTAAAACTGCCCAAAAAACGGGTGGGCTATAGCCTTGGGGGGAGGGGCTGGACAAGTTTATCCGCCGGACTTGGAATGGGGCCAGACTTTGCGAGGGGCCTCCGTGTGGCAAAAATAGGCCGCGGGCACTGCCTCGCCCAAAAATAAGCGCCCGAAGATCCCGTCCCCAAGTTCGTCCGCAGCAAAAATTCCCAAAAAACGGGTGGGCTATAGCCTTGGGGGGAGGGGCTGGCCAAGTTCGTCCGCCGTACTCGGAATGGGGCCGGACTTTGCGAGGGGCCTCCGTGTGCCAAACATAGGCCGCGGGCACTGCCGCGCCCAAAAATAAGCACCAGAAGGTCCCGTCCCCAAGTTCGTCCGCCGCAAAAATGCCCAAAAAACGGGTGGGCTATAGCCTTGGGGGGAGGGGCTGGCCAAGTTCGTCCGCCGGACTCGGAATGGAGCCAGACTTAGCGAGGGGCCTCCGTGTGCCAAAAATAGGCCGCGGGCACTGCCGCGCCCAAAAATAAGCGCCCGAAGGTCCCGTCCCCAAGTTCGTAAAACTGCCCAAAAAACGGGTGGGCTATAGCCTTGGGGGGAGGGGCTGGACAAGTTCATCCGCCGGACTTGGAATGCGGCCAGACTTTGCGAGGGCCTCCATGTGCCAAAAATAGGCCACGGGCAGTGTCGCGCTAAAAAATAAGCGCTCGAAGGTCCAGTCCCCAAGTTCGTAAAACTGCCCAAAAAACGGGTGGGCTATAGCCTTGGGGGGAGGGGCTGGCCAAGTTCGTCCGCCGGACTTGGAATGGGGCCAGACTTTGCGAGGGGTCTCCGTGTGCCAAAAATAAGCCGCGGGCACTGCCGCACCCAAAAATAAGCGCCCGAAGGTCCCGTCGCCAAGTTCGTCCGCCACAAAAATGCCCAAAAAACGGGTGGGCTATAGCCTTGGGGGGAGGGGCTCGCCAAGTTCGTCTGCCGGACTCGGAATGGGGCCAGACTTTGCGAGGGGCCTCCGTGTGCCAAAAATAGGCCGCGGGCACTGCCGCGCCCAAAAATAAGCGCCCGAAGGTCCCGTCCCCAAGTTCATCCGCCGCAAAAATGCCCAAAAAACGGGTGGGCTATAGCCTTGGGGTGAGGGGCTGGCCAAGTTCGTCCGCCGGACTCGGAAAGGGGCCAGACGTTGCGAGGGGCCTCCGTGTGCCAAAAATAGGCCGCGGGGACTGCCGCGCCCAAAAATAAGCACCCAAAGGTCCCGTCCCCAAGTTCGTCCGCCGCAAAAATGCCCAAAAATCGGGTGGGCCATTGCCTTGGGGGGAAGGGCTGGCCAAATTCGTCCGCCGGACTCGGAATGGGGCTAGACTTTCCGAGGGTCCTCCGTGTACCAAAAATAGGCCGCGGGCACTGCTGCCCCCAAAAATAAGCGCCCGAAGGTCCCGTCCCCAAGTTCGTCTGCCGCAAAAATGCCCAAAAAACGGGTGGGCATAGCCTTGGGGGGAGGGGCTGGCCAAGTTCGTCCGCCGGACTCGGAATGGGGCCAGACTTTGCGAGGGGCCTCCGTGTGCCAAAAATAGGCCGCAGGCACTACCGTGCCCAAAAATGAACGCCCGAAGGTCCCGTCCCCAAGTTCGTCCGCCGCAAAAATGCCCAAAAAACGGGTGGGCTATAGCCTTGGGGGGAGGGGCTGGCCAAGTTCGTCCGCCGGACTCGGAATGGGGCCCGACTTTGCGAGGGGCCTCCGTGTGCCAAAAATAGGCCGCAGGCACTGCCCTGTCCAAAAATAAACGCCCGAAGGTCCCGTCCCCAAGTTCGTCTGCCGCAAAAATGCCCAAAAAACGGGTGGGCATAGCCTTGGGGGGAGGGGCTGGCCAAGTTCGTCCGCCGGACTCGAAATGGGGCCAGACTTTGCGAGGGGCCTCCATGTGCCAAAAATAGGCCACGGGCACTGCCAAACCCAAAAATAAACGCCCGAAGGTCCCGTCCCCAAGTTCGTCCGCCGCAAAAATGCCCAAAAAACGGGTGGGCTATAGCCTTGGGGGGAGGGGCTCGCCAAGTTCGTCCGCCGGACTCGGAATGGGGCCCGACTTTGCGAGGGGCCTCCGTGTGCCAAAAATTTGCCGCGGTCACTGCCGCGCCCAAAAATAAGCGCCCGAAGGTCCGGTCCCAAAGTTCGTCCGACGCAAAAATGCCCAAAAAACGGGTGGGCTATAGCCTTGGGGGGAGATGCTGGCCAAGTTCGTCCGCCGGACTCGGAATGGGGCCAGACTTTGCGAGGGGCCTCCGTGTGTCAAAAATAGTCCTTTGGCACTGCCGCGTGCAAAAATAAGCGCCCGAAGGTCCCGTCCCCAAGTTCGTCCGCCGCAAAAATGCCCAAAAAACGGGTGGGCTATAGTCTTGGGGGGAGGGGCTGGCCATGTTCGTCCGCCGGACTCGGAATGGGGCCAGACTTTGCGAGGGGCCTCCGTGTGCCAAAAAAATGCCGCGGGCACCGCCGCGCCCAAAAATAAGCGCCCGAAGGACCCGTCCCCAAGTTCGTCCACCGCAAAAATGCCCAAAAAATGGGTGGGCTATAGCCTTCGGGGGAGGGGCTGGCCAAGTTCGTCCGCCGGACTTGGAATGGGGCCAGACTTTGCGAGGGGCCTCCGTGCGCCAAAAATAGGCCGCGGGCACTGCCGCGCCCAAAAATAACCACACGAAGGTCCCGTCCCCAAGTTCGTCCGCCGCGAAAATGGCCAAAAAACGGGTGGGCTATAGCCTTGGGGGGAGGGGCTGGCCAAGTTCGTCCGCCGGACTCGGAATGGGGCCAGACTTTGCGAGGGGCCTCCGTGTGCCAAAAATAGGCCGCGGGCCCTGCCGCGCCCAAAAATAAGCGCCCGAAGATCCCGTCCCCAAGTTCGTCCGCCGCAAAAATTCCCAAAAAACGGGTGGGCTATAACCTTGGGGGGAGGGGCTGGCCAAGTTCGTCCGCCGGACTCGGAATGGAGCCAGACTTTGCGAGGGGCCTCCGTGTGCCAAAAATAGGCCGCGGGCACTGCCGCGCCCAAAAATAAGCGCCCGAAGGTCTCGTCCCCAAGTTCGTAAAACTGCCCAAAAAACGGGTGGGCTATAGCCTTGGGGGGAGGGGCTGGACAAGTTCATCCGCCGGACTTGGAATGGGGCCAGACTTTGCGAGGGCCTCCATGTGCCAAAAATAGGCCGCGGGCAGTGCCGCGCTAAAAAATAAGCGCTCGAAGGTCCCGTCCCCAAGTTCGTCCGCCGGACTCGAAATGGGGCCAGACTTTGCGAGGGGCCTCCATGTGCCAAAAATAGGCCACGAGCACTGCCAAACCCAAAAATAAACGCCCGAAGGTCCCGTCCCCAAGTTCGTCCGCCGCAAAAATGCCCAAAAAACGGGTGGGCTATAGCCTTCGGGGGAGGGGCTGGCCAAGTTCGTCCGCCGGACTTGGAATGGGGCCAGACTTTGCGAGGGGCCTCCGTGCGCCAAAAATAGGCCGCGGGCACTGCCGCGCCCAAAAATAACCACACGAAGGTCCCGTCCCCAAGTTCGTCCGCCGCGAAAATGGCCAAAAAACGGGTGGGCTATAGCCTTGGGGGGAGGGGCTGGCCAAGTTCGTCCGCCGGACTCGGAATGGGGCCAGACTTTGCGAGGGGCCTCCGTGTGCCAAAAATAGGCCGCGGGCCCTGCCGCGCCCAAAAATAAGCGCCCGAAGATCCCGTCCCCAAGTTCGTCCGCCGCAAAAATTCCCAAAAAACGGGTGGGCTATAACCTTGGGGGGAGGGGCTGGCCAAGTTCGTCCGCCGGACTCGGAATGGAGCCAGACTTTGCGAGGGGCCTCCGTGTGCCAAAAATAGGCCGCGGGCACTGCCGCGCCCAAAAATAAGCGCCCGAAGGTCTCGTCCCCAAGTTCGTAAAACTGCCCAAAAAACGGGTGGGCTATAGCCTTGGGGGGAGGGGCTGGACAAGTTCATCCGCCGGACTTGGAATGGGGCCAGACTTTGCGAGGGCCTCCATGTGCCAAAAATAGGCCGCGGGCAGTGCCGCGCTAAAAAATAAGCGCTCGAAGGTCCCGTCCCCAAGTTCGTCCGCCGGACTCGAAATGGGGCCAGACTTTGCGAGGGGCCTCCATGTGCCAAAAATAAGCCACGGGCACTGCCAAACCCAAAAATAAACGCCCGAAGGTCCCGTCCCCAAGTTCGTCCGCCGCAAAAATGCCCAAAAAACGGGCGGGCTATAGCCTTGGGGGGAGGAGATGGCCAAGTTCGTCCGCACAGACTCGGAATGGGGCCGGACTTTGCGAGGGGCCTCCCTGTGCCAAAAATAAGCCGCGGGCTCTGCCTCGCACAAAAATAAGCGCCCGTAGGTCCCGTCCCCAAGTTCGTCCGCCGCAAAAATGCCCAAAAAACGGATGGGCTATAGCCTTGGGGGGAGGGGCCGGCCAAGTTCGTCCGCCGGACTCGGAATGGGGCCAGATTTTGCGAGGGGCCTCCATGCGCCAAAAATTGGCCGTGGGCACTACCGCGCCCAAAAATAAGGGCCCGAAGGTCCCGTCCCCATGTTCGTCCGCCGCAAAAATGCCCAAAAAACGGGCGGGCTATAGCTTTGGGGGGAGGGGCTGGCCAAGTTCGTCCGCCGGACTCGGAATGGGGCTAGACTTTACGAGGGGCCTTCGTGCGCCAAAAATAGGCCGCGGGCACTGCCGCGCCCAAAAATAAGCTTCCGAAGGTCCCGTCCCAAAGTTCGTCCGCCGCAAAAATGCCCAAAAAACGGGTGGGCTATAGCCTTGGGGGAAGGGGCTGGCCAAGTTCATCCGCCGGACTTGGAATGGGGCCAGACTTTGCGAGGGGCGTCCGTGTAACAAAAATAGGCCGCGGGCACTGCCGCGCCCAAAAATAAGCGCCCGAAGGTCCCGTCCCCAAGTTCGTCCGCCGGACTCGAAATGGGGCCAGACTTTGCGAGGGGCCTCCGCGTGCCAAAAATAGGCTACGGGCACTGCCGCGCCCAAAAATAAGCACTCGAAGGTCCCGTCCCCAAGTTCGTCCGCCGCAAAAATGCCCAAAAAACGGGTGGGCTATAGCCTTGGGGGGAGGGGCTGGCCAAGTTCGTCCGCCGGACTCGAAATGGGGCCAGACTTTGCGAGGGGCCTCCGTGTGCCAAAAATAGGCCGCGGGCACTGCCGCGCCCAAAAATAAGCGCCCGAAGGTCCCGTCCCCTAGTTCGTCCGCCGCAAAAATGCCCAAAAAATGGTTGGCTATAGCCTTGGGGGGAGGGGCTGGCCAAGTTCGCCAGCCGGACTCGGAATGGGGCCAGACTTTGCGAGGGGCCTCTGTGTGCCAAAAATAGCCCGCGGGCACTGCCGCGTACAAAAATAAGCGCCCGAAGGTCCCGTCCCCAAGTTCGTCCGCCGCAAAAATGCCCAAAAAACGGGTGGGCTATAGCCTTGGGGGGAGGGGCCGGCCAAGTTCGTCCGCCGGACTCGGAATGGGGCCAGATTTTGCGAGGGCCCTCCATGCGCCAAAAATTGGCCGTGGGCACTACCGGGCCCAAAAATAAGGGCCCGAAGGTCCCGTCCCCATGTTCGTCCGCCGCAAAAATGCCCAAAAAACGGGCGGGCTATAGCCTTGGGGGGAGGGGCTGGCCAAGTTCGTCCGCCGGACTCGGAATGGGGCCAGATTTTGCGAGGGCCCTCCATGCGCCAAAAATTGGCCGTGGGCACTACCGCGCCCAAAAATAAGCGCCCGAAGGTCCCGTCCCCAAGTTCGTCCGCCGGACTCGAAATGGGGCCAGACTTTGCGAGGGGCCTCCGCGTGCCAAAAATAGGCTACGGGCACTGCCGCGCCCAAAAATAAGCACTCGAAGGTCCCGTCCCCAAGTTCGTCCGCCGCAAAAATGCCCAAAAAACGGGTGGGCTATAGCCTTGGGGGGAGGGGCTGGCCAAGTTCGTCCGCCGGACTCGAAATGGGGCCAGACTTTGCGAGGGGCCTCCGTGTGCCAAAAATAGGCCGCGGGCACTGCCGCGCCCAAAAATAAGCGCCCGAAGGTCCCGTCCCCTAGTTCGTCCGCCGCAAAAATGCCCAAAAAATGGGTGGGCTATAGCCTTGGGGGGAGGGGCTGGCCAAGTTCGTCCGCCGAATTCGGAATGGGGCCAGACTTTACGAGGGGCCTCCGTGTGCCAAAAATAGGCCGCGGACCCTGCCGCACCCAAAAATAAGCGCCCGAAGGTCCTGTCCCCAAGTTCGTCTGCCGCAAAAATGCCCAAAAAACGGGTGGGCTATAGCCTTGGGGGGAGGGGCTGGCCAAGTTCGTCCGCCGGACTCGGAATGGGGCCATAATTTGCGAGGCACCTCCGTGTGCCAAAAATAGGCCGCGGGCACTGCCATGAGCAAAAATACACGCCCGACAGTCCCGTCCCCAAGTTCGTCCGCCATAAAAATGCCCAAAAAACGGGTGGGCTATAGCCTTGGGGGGAGGGGCTGGCCAAGTTCGTTCGCCGGACTCCGAATGGGGCCAGACTTTGTGAGGGGCCTCCGTGTAGCAAAAATAGGCCGCGGGCACAGCCGCGCCCAAAAATAAGAGCCCGAAGGTCCCGTCCGGAAGTTCGTCCGCCGCAAAAATGCCCAAAAAACGGGTGGGCTGTAGCCTTGGGGGGAGGGGCTGGCCAAGTTCGTCCGCCGGACTCGGAATGGGGCCAGACTTTGCGAAGGGCCTCCGTGTGCCAAAAGTAGACCGCGGGCACTGCCGCGCCCATAAATAAGCGCCCGAAGGTCCCGTCCCCAAGTTCGTCCGCCGCAAAAACGCCCAAAAAACGGGTGGGCTACAGCCTTGGGGGGAGGGGCTGGCCAAGTTCGTCCGCCGTACTCGGATTGGGGCCAGAATTTGCGAGGGGCCTCCGTGTGCCAAAAATAGGCCGCGGGCACTGCCGCGCCAAAAAATAAGAGCCCGAAGGTCCCGTCCCCAAGTTCGTCCGCCGCAAAAATGCCCAAAAAACGGGTGGGCTATAGCCTTGGGTGGAGGGGCTGGCCAAGTTCGTCCGCCGGACTCGGATTGGGGCCAGACTTTGCGAGGGGCGTCCGTGTGCCAAAAATAGGCCGCGGGCACTGCCGCACCCAAAAATAAGCGCACGAAGGTCCCTTCCCCAAGTTCGTCCGCCGCAAAAATGCCCAAAAAATGGGTGGGCTATAGCCTTGGGGGGAGGGGCTGGCCAAGTTCGCCAGCCGGACTCGGAATGGGGCCAGACTTTGCGAGGGGCCTCCGTGTGCCAAAAATAGCCCGCGGGCACTGCCGTGTACAAAAATAAGCGCCCGAAGGTCCCGTCCCCAAGTTCGTCCGCCGCAAAAATGCCCAAAAAACGGGTGGGCTATAGCCTTGGGGGGAGGGGCCGGCCAAGTTCGTCCGCCGGACTCGGAATGGGGCCAGATTTTGCGAGGGCCCTCCATGCGCCAAAAATTGGCCGCGGGCACTACCGCGCCCAAAAATAAGGGCCCGAAGGTCCCGTCCCCATGTTCGTCCGCCGCAAAAATGCCCAAAAAACGGGCGGGCTATAGCCTTGGGGGGAGGGGCTGGCCAAGTTCGTCCGCCGGACTCGGAATGGGGCTAGACTTTGCGAGGGGCGTTCGTGCGCCAAAAATAGGCCGCGGGCACTGCCGCGCCCAAAAATAAGCTTCCGAAGGTCCCGTCCCAAAGTTCGTCCGCCGCAAAAATGCCCAAAAAACGGGTGGGCTATAGCCTTGGGGGAAGGGGCTGGCCAAGTTCATCCGCCGGACTTGGAATGGGGCCAGACTTTGCGAGGGGCGTCCGTGTGCCAAAAATAGGCCGCGGGCACTGCCGCGCCCAAAAATAAGCGCCCGAAGGTCCCGTCCCCAAGTTCGTCCGCCGCAAAAATGCCCAAAAAACAGGTGGGCTATAGCCTTGGGGGGAGGGGCTGGCCAAGTTCGTCCGCCGGACTCGGAATGGGGCCAGACTTTGCGAGGGGCCTCCGCGTGCCAAAAATAGGCTGCAGGAACTGCCGCGCCCAAAAATAAGCACTCGAAGGTCCCGTCCCCAAGTTCGTCTGCCGCAAAAATGCCCAAAAAACGGGTGGGCTATAGCCTTGGGGGAAGGGGCTGGCCAAGTTCGTCCGCCGGACTCGAAATGGGGCCAGACTTTGCGAGGGGCCTCCGTGTGCCAAAAACAGGCCGCGGGCACTGCCGCGCCCAAAAATAAGCGCCCGAAGGTCCCGTCCCCTAGTTCGTCCGCCGCAAAAATGCCCAAAAAATGGGTGGGCTATAGCCTTGGGGGGAGGGGCTGGCCAAGTTCGTCCGCCGAATTCGGAATGGGGCCAGACTTTACGAGGGGCCTCCGTGTGCCAAAAATAGGCCGCGGACCCTGCCGCACCCAAAAATAAGCGCCCGAAGGTCCTGTCCCCAAGTTCGTCTGCCGCAAAAATGCCCAAAAAACGGGTGGGCTATAGCCTTGGGGGGAGGGGCTGGCCAAGTTCGTCCGCCGGACTCGGAATGGGGCCATACTTTGCGAGGCACCTCCGTGTGCCAAAAATAGGCCGCGGGCACTGCCATGAGAAAAATACACGCCCGACAGTCCCGTCCCCAAGTTCGTCCGCCATAAAAATGCCCAAAAAACGGGTGGGTTATAGCCTTGGGGGGAGGGGCTGGCCAAGTTCGTTCGCCGGACTCCGAATGGGGCCAAACTTTGTGAGGGGCCTCCGTGTACCAAAAATAGGCCGCGGGCACAGCCGCGCCCAAAAATAAGAGCCCGAAGGTCCCATCCCCAAGTTCTTCCGCCGCAAAAATGCCCAAAAAACGGGTGGGCTGTAGCCTTGGGGGGAGGGGCTGGCCAAGTTCGTCCGCCGGACTCGGAATGGGGCCAGACTTTGCGAGGGGCCTCCGTGCGCAAAAAATAGGCCGCGGGCACTGCCGCGCCAAAAAATAAGCGCCCGAAGGTCCCGTCCCCAAGTTCGTCCGCCGCAAAAATGCCCAAAAATCGGGTGGGCTATAGCCTTGGGGGAAGGGGCTGGCCAAGTTCATCCGCCGGACTTGGAATGGGGCCAGACTTTGCGAGGGGCGTCCGTGTGCCAAAAATAGGCCGCGGGCACTGCCGCGCCCAAAAATAAGCGACCGAAGGTCCCGTCCCCAAGTTCGTCCGCCGCAAAAATGCCCAAAAAACAGGTGGGCTATAGCCTTGGGGGGAGGGGCTGGCCAAGTTCGTCCGCCGGACTCGGAATGGGGCCAGACTTTGCGAGGGGCCTCCGCGTGCCAAAAATAGGCTGCGGGCACTGCCGCGCCCAAAAATAAGCACTCGAAGGTCCCGTCCCCAAGTTCGTCCGCCGCAAAAATGCCCAAAAAACGGGTGGGCTATAGCCTTGGGGGGAGGGGCTGGCCAAGTTCGTCCGCCGGACTCGAAATGGGGCCAGACTTTGCGAGGGGCCTCCGTGTGCCAAAAACAGGCCGCGGGCACTGCCGCGCCCCAAAATAAGCGCCCGAAGGTCCCGTCCCCTAGTTCGTCCGCCGCAAAAATGCCCAAAAATCGGGTGGGCTATAGCCTTGGGGGAAGGGGCTGGCCAAGTTCATCCGCCGGACTTGGAATGGGGCCAGACTTTGCGAGGGGCGTCCGTGTGCCAAAAATAGGCCGCGGGCACTGCCGCGCCCAAAAATAAGCGACCGAAGGTCCCGTCCCCAAGTTCGTCCGCCGCAAAAATGCCCAAAAAACAGGTGGGCTATAGCCTTGGGGGGAGGGGCTGGCCAAGTTCGTCCGCCGGACTCGGAATGGGGCCAAACTTTGTGAGGGGCCTCCGTGTACCAAAAATAGGCCGCGGGCACAGCCGCGCCCAAAAATAAGAGCCCGAAGGTCCCATCCCCAAGTTCTTCCGCCGCAAAAATGCCCAAAAAACGGGTGGGCTGTAGCCTTGGGGGGAGGGGCTGGCCAAGTTCGTCCGCCGGACTCGGAATGGGGCCAGACTTTGCGAGGGGCCTCCGTGCGCAAAAAATAGGCCGCGGGCACTGCCGCGCCAAAAAATAAGCGCCCGAAGGTCCCGTCCCCAAGTTCGTCCGCCGCAAAAATGCCCAAAAATCGGGTGGGCTATAGCCTTGGGGGAAGGGGCTGGCCAAGTTCATCCGCCGGACTTGGAATGGGGCCAGACTTTGCGAGGGGCGTCCGTGTGCCAAAAATAGGCCGCGGGCACTGCCGCGCCCAAAAATAAGCGACCGAAGGTCCCGTCCCCAAGTTCGTCCGCCGCAAAAATGCCCAAAAAACAGGTGGGCTATAGCCTTGGGGGGAGGGGCTGGCCAAGTTCGTCCGCCGGACTCGGAATGGGGCCAGACTTTGCGAGGGGCCTCCGCGTGCCAAAAATAGGCTGCGGGCACTGCCGCACCCAAAAATAAGCACTCGAAGGTCCCGTCCCCAAGTTCGTCCGCCGCAAAAATGCCCAAAAATCGGGTGGGCTATAGCCTTGGGGGAAGGGGCTGGCCAAGTTCATCCGCCGGACTTGGAATGGGGCCAGACTTTGCGAGGGGCGTCCGTGTGCCAAAAATAGGCCGCGGGCACTGCCGCGCCCAAAAATAAGCGACCGAAGGTCCCGTCCCCAAGTTCGTCCGCCGCAAAAATGCCCAAAAAACAGGTGGGCTATAGCCTTGGGGGGAGGGGCTGGCCAAGTTCGTCCGCCGGACTCGGAATGGGGCCAGACTTTGCGAGGGGCCTCCGCGTGCCAAAAATAGGCTGCGGGCACTGCCGCGCCCAAAAATAAGCACTCGAAGGTCCCGTCCCCAAGTTCGTCCGCCGCAAAAATGCCCAAAAAACGGGTGGGCTATAGCCTTGGGGGGAGGGGCTGGCCAAGTTCGTCCGCCGGACTCGAAATGGGGCCAGACTTTGCGAGGGGCCTCCGTGTGCCAAAAACAGGCCGCGGGCACTGCCGCGCCCAAAAATAAGCGCCCGAAGGTCCCGTCCCCTAGTTCGTCCGCCGCAAAAATGCCCAAAAAATGGGTGGGCTATAGCCTTGGGGGGAGGGGCTGGCCAAGTTCGTCCGCCGAATTCGGAATGGGGCCAGACTTTACGAGGGGCCTCCGTGTGCCAAAAATAGGCCGCGGACCCTGCCGCACCCAAAAATAAGCGCCCGAAGGTCCTGTCCCCAAGTTCGTCTGCCGCAAAAATGCCCAAAAAACGGGTGGGCTATAGCCTTGGGGGGAGGGGCTGGCCAAGTTCGTCCGCCGGACTCGGAATGGGGCCATACTTTGCGAGGCACCTCCGTGTGCCAAAAATAGGCCGCGGGCACTGCCATGAGCAAAAATACACGCCCGACAGTCCCGTCCCCAAGTTCGTCCGCCATAAAAATGCCCAAAAAACGGGTGGGTTATAGCCTTGGGGGGAGGGGCTGGCCAAGTTCGTTCGCCGGACTCCGAATGGGGCCAGACTTTGTGAGGGGCCTCCGTGTGCCAAAAATAGGCCGCGGGCACTGCCGCGCCCAAAAATAAGCGCCCGAAGGTCCCGTCCCCAAGTTCGTCCGCCGCAAAAATGCCCAAAAAACGGGTGGGCTACAGCCTTGGGGGGAGGGGCTGGCCAAGTTCGTCCGCCGTACTCGGATTGGGGCCAGACTTTGCGAGGGGCCTCCGTGTGCCAAAAATAGACCGCGGGCACAGCCATGCCCAAAAATAAGTGCCCGAAGGTCCCTTCCCCAAGTTCGTCCGCCGCAAAAATGCCCAAAAAACGGGTGGGCTATAGCCTTGGGGGGAGGGGCTGGCCAAGTTCGTCCGCCGGACTCGGAATGGGGCCAGACTTTGCGAGGGGCCTCCGTAAGCAAAAAATAGGCCGCGGGCACTGCCGCGCCAAAAAATAAGCGCCCGAAGGTCCCGTCCCCAAGTTCGTCCGCCGCAAAAATGCCCAAAAATCGGGTGGGCTATAGCCTTGGGTGGAGGGGCTGGCCAAGTTCGTCCGCCGGACTCGGATTGGGGCCAGACTTTGCGAGGGGCGTCCGTGTGCCAAAAATAGGCCGCGGGCACTGCCGCACCAAAAAATAAGCGCACGAAGGTCCCTTCCCCAAGTTCGTCCGCCGCAAAAATGCCCAAAAAATGGGTGGGCTATAGCCTTGGGGGGAGGGGCTGGCCAAGTTCGTCCGCCGGACTCGGAATAGGGTCTGACTTTACGAGGGGCCTCCGTGTGCCAAAAATAGGCCACGGGAACATCCGTGTCCAAAAATAAGTGCCTGATGGTCCGGTCCTCAAGTTCGTCCGCCGCAAAAATGCCCAAAAAACGGGTGGGCTATAGCCATGGGGGGTGGGGCTGGCCAATTTCGATCGTCGGACTCGGATTGGGGCCAGACTTTGCGAGGGGCGTCCGTGTGCCAAAAATAGGCCGCGGGCACTGCCGCGCCTGAAGGTACCGTCCCCAAGTTCGTCCGCCGCAAAAATGCCCAAAAAACGGGTGGGCTATAGCCTTGGGGGGAGGGAATGGCCAAGTTCGTCCGCCGTACTCGGATTGGGGCCAGACTTTGCGAGGGGCGTCCGTGTGCCAAAATTAGGCCGCGGGCACTGCCGCACCCAAAAATAAGCGCACGAAGGTCCCTTCCCCAAGTTCGTCCGCCGCAAAAATGCCCAAAAAATTGGTGGGCTATAGCCTTGGGGGGAGGGGCTGGCCAAGTTCGTCCGCCGGACTCGGAATGGGGCCAGACTTTGCTAGGGGCCTCCGTGTGGCAAAAATAGACCGCGGGCACTGCCGCGCCCAAAAATAAGCGCCCGAAGGTCCCGTCCCCAAGTTCGTCCGCCGCAAAAATGCCCAAAAAACGGGTGGGCTATAGCCTTGGGGGGAGGGGCTGGCCAAGTTCGTCCGCCGGAATCGGAATGGGGCTAGACTTTGCGAGGGGCCGCCGTGTGCTAAGAATAGGCCAAGGACACGGCCGCGTCCAAAAATAAGTGCCCGAGGGTCCGGTCCCCAAGTTCATCCGCCGCAAAAATGCCCAAAAAACAGGTGGGCTATAGCCTTGGGGGGACGGGCTGGCCAAGTTCGTCCGCCGGACTCGGAATGGGGCGAGACTCTGCGAGGGGCCTCCGTGTGCCAAAAATAGTCCGCGGGCACTGCCGCGCCCAAAAACAAGCGCCCGAAGGTCCCTTCCCCAAGTTCGTCCGCCGCAAAAATGCCCAAAAAATTGGTGGGCTATATCCTTGGGGGGAGGGGCTGGCCAAGTTCGTCCGCCGGACTCGGAATGGGGCCAGACTTTGCTAGGGGCCTCGGTGTGGCAAAAATAGACCGCAGGCACTGCCGCGCCCAAAAATAAGCGCCCGAAGGTCCTGTCCCCAAGTTCGTCCGCCGCAAAAATGCCCAAAAAACGGGTGGGCTATAGCCTTGGGGGGGGGGCTGGCCAAGTTCGTCCGCCGGACTCGGATTGGGGCCAGACTTTGTGAGGGGCCTCCGTGTGCCAAAAATAGGCCGCGGGCACTGCCCCGCCCAAAAATAAACGCCCGAAGGTTCCGTCCCCAAGTTCGTCCGCCGCAAAAATGCCCAAAAAAAGGGTGGGCTATAGCCTTGGGTGGAGGGGCTGGCCAAGTTCGTCCGCTGGACTCGGAATGGGGCGAGACTTTGCGAGGGGCCTCCGTGTGCCAAAAATAGGCCGCGGGTACTGCCGCGCCCAAAAATAAGCTCCCGATGGTCCCGTCCCCAAGTTCGTCCGCAGCAAAATTGCCCAAAAAACGGGTGGGCAATAGCCTTGGGGGGAAGGGCTGGCTAAGTTCGTCCGCCGGACTCGGAATGGGGCCAGACTTTGCGAGGGGCATCCGTGTGCCAAAAATAGGCCGCGGGCACTGCCGCGCCCGAAGGTCCCGTCCCCAAGTTCGTCCGCCGCAAAAATGCCCAAAAAACGGGTGGGCTATAGCCTTGGGGGGAGGGGCTGGCCAAGTTCGTCCGCCGGACTCAGAATGGGGCCAAACTTTGCGAGGGGCCTCCGTAAGCCAAAAATAGGCCGCGGGAACTGCCGCGCCCAAAAATAAGCTCCCGAATGTCCCGTCCCCAAGTTCGTCCGCCGCAAAAATGCCAAAAATAGGCCGCGGGTATTGCCGCGCCTAAAAATAAGCGCCCGAAGGTCCCGTCCCCAAGTTCTTCCGCCCCAAAAATGCCGAAAAAATGGGTGGGCTATAGCCTTGGGGGGAGGGGCTGGCCAAGTTCGTCCGCTGGACTCGGAATGGGGCCAGACTTTGCGAGGGGCCTCCGTGTGCCAAAAATAGGCCACGGCAACTGCCGTGCACAAAAATAAGCGCCCGAAGGTCCCGTCCCCAAGTTCGTCCGCCGCAAAAATGCCCAAAAAACGGGTGGGCTATAGCCTTGTGGGGAGAGGGTGGCCAAGTTCGTCCACCGGACTCGGAATGGGTCCAGACTTTGCGAGGGGCCTCCGTGTGCCAAAAATAGGCCGCGGGCATTGCCGCGCACAAAAATAAGCGCCCGAAGGTCCCGTCCCCAAGTTCATCCGCCGCAAAAATGCCTAAAAAATGGGTGGGCTATAGCCTTGGGGGGAGGGGTTGGCCAAGTTCGTCCGCCGGACTCGGAATGGGGCCAGACTTTGCGAGGGGCATCCGTGTGCCAAAAATAGGCCGCGGGCACTGCCGCGCCCAAAAATAAGCGCCCGAAGGTCCCGTCCCCAAGTTCGTCCGCCGCAAAAATGCCCAAAAATCGGGTGGGCTCTAGCCTTGGGGGGAGGGGCTGGTCAAGTTCGTCCGCCGGACTCGGAATGGGGCCAGACTTTGCGAGGGGCCTCCGTGTGCCAAAAATAGGCCGCGGGCACTGCCGCGCCCAAAAATAAGCGCCCGAAGGTCCCGTCCCCAAGTTCGTCCGCCGCAAAAATGCCCAAAAATCGGCTGGGCTCTAGCCTTGGGGGGAGGGGCTGGCCAAGTTCGTCCGCCGGGCTCGGAATGGGGCCAGACTTTGCGAGGGGCCTCTGTGTGCCAAAAATAGGCAGCGGGCACTGTCGCGCACAAAAATAAGCGCCCGAAGGTCCCGTCCCCAAGTTCGTCCGCCGCAAAAATGCCCAAAAAATGGGTGGGCTATAGCCTTGGGGGGAGGGGCTGGCCAAGTTCGTCCGCCGGACTCGGAATGGCGCCAGACTTTGCGAGGGGCCTCCGTGTGCCAAAAATAGGCCGCGCGAACTGCCGCGTACAAAAATAAGCACCCGAAGGACCCGTCCCCAAGTTCGTCCGCCGCAAAAATGCCCAAAAAACGGGTGGGCTATAGCCTTGGGGGGAGGGGCTGGCCAAGTTCGTCCGCCGGACTCGGAATGGGGCCAGACTTTGCGAGGGGCCTCCGTGTGCCAAAAATAGGCCGCGGGCACTGCCGCACACAAAAATAAGCGCACGAAGGTCCCGTCCGCAAGTTCGTCCGCCGCAAAAATGCCCAAAAAACGGGTGGGCTATAGCCTTGGGGGGAGGGGCTGGCGAAGTTCGTCCGCCGGACTCGGAATGGGGCCAGACTCTGCGAGGGGCCTCCGTGTGCCAAAAATAGGCCGCGGGCACTGCCGCGCCCAAAAATAAGCTCCCGAAGGTCCCGTCCCCAAGTTCGTCCGCCGCAAAAATGCCCAAAAAACGGGTTGGCTATTGCCTTGGGGGGAGGGGCTGGCCAAGTTCGCCCGCCGGACTCGGAATGGGGCCAGACTTTACGAGGGGCTTCCGTTTGCCAAAATTAGGCCGCGGACACTGCCGCGCCCAAAAATAAGCGCCTGAAGGTCCCATCCCCAAGTTCGTCCGCCGCAAAAATGCCCAAAAAACGGGTGGGCTATAGCCTTGGGGGGAGGGGCTGGCCAAGTTCGTCCGCCGGACTCGGAATGGGGCCAGACTTTGCGAGGGGCCTCCGTTAGCCAAAAATAGGCCACGGTCACTGCCGCATCAAAAAATAAGCGCCCGAAGGTCCCGTCCCCACATTTGTCCGCCGCAAAAATGCCCAAAAAACGGGTGGGCAACAGCCTTGGGGGGAGGGGCTGGCCAAGTTCGTCCGCCGGACTCGGAATGGGGCCATACTTTGCGAGGGGCCTCCGTGTGCCAAAAATAGGCCGCGGGCACTGCCGCGCACAAAAATAAGCACCCGAAGGTCCCGTCCCCAAGTTTGTCCGCCGCAAAAATGCCCAAAAAACGGGTGGGCTATAGCCTTGGGGGGAGGGGCTGGCCAAGTTCGTCCGCCGGACTCGGAATGGGGCCATACTTTGCGAGGGGCCTCCGTGTGCCAAAAATAGGCCGCGGGCACTGCCCCGCCCAAAAATAAACGCCCGAAGGTCCCGTCCCCAAGTTCGCCCGCCGCAAAAATGCCCAAAAAACGGGTTGGCTATTGCCTTGGGGGGAGGGGCTGGCCAAGTTCGTCCGCCGGACTCGGAATGGGGCCAGACTTTGCGAGGGGCCTCCGTGTGCCAAAAATAGGCCACGGCACTGCCGCGCCCGAAGGTCCCGTCCCCAAGTTCGTCCGCCGCAAAAATGCCCAAAAAACGGGTGGGCTATAGCCTTGGGGGGAGGGGCTGGACAAGTTCGTCCACCGGACTCGGAATGGGGCCAGACTTTGCGAGGGACGTCCGTGTGCCAAAAATTGGCCGCGGGCACTGCCGTCCCCAAAAATAAGCGCACGAAGGTCCCGTCCCCAAGTTCGTCCGCCGCAAAAATGCCCAAAAAACGGGTGGGCTATAGCCTTGGGGGGAGGGGCCTCCGTGTGCCAAATATAGGCTGCGGGCACTGCCGCGCCCAAAAATAATCACCCGAAGGTCCCGTCCCTAAGTTTGTCCGCAGCAAAAATGCCCAAAAAACGGGTGGGCTATAGCCTTGGGGGGAGGGGCTGGCCAAGTTCGTCCGCCGGACTCAGAATGGGGCCAAACTTTGCGAGGGGCCTCCGTAAGCCAAAAATAGGCCGCGGGAACTGCCGCGCCCAAAAATAAGCTCCCGAATGTCCCGTCCCCAAGTTCGTCCGCCGCAAAAATGCCAAAAATAGGCCGCGGGTATTGCCGCGCCTAAAAATAAGCGCCCGAAGGTCCCGTCCCCAAGTTCTTCCGCCCCAAAAATGCCGAAAAAATGGGTGGGCTATAGCCTTGGGGGGAGGGGCTGGCCAAGTTCGTCCGCTGGACTCGGAATGGGGCCAGACTTTGCGAGGGGCCTCCGTGTGCCAAAAATAGGCCACGGCAACTGCCGTGCACAAAAATAAGCGCCTGAAGGTCCCGTCCCCAAGTTCGTCCGCCGCAAAACTGCCCAAAAAACGGGTGGGCTATAGCCTTGTGGGGAGAGGGTGGCCAAGTTCGTCCACCGGACTCGGAATGGGTCCAGACTTTGCGAGGGGCCTCCGTGTGCCAAAAATAGGCCGCGGGCATTGCCGCGCACAAAAATAAGCGCCCGAAGGTCCCGTCCCCAAGTTCATCCGCCGCAAAAATGCCTAAAAAATGGGTGGGCTATAGCCTTGGGGGGAGGGGCTGGCCAAGTTCGTCCGCCGGACTCGGAATGGGGCCAGACTTTGCGAGGGGCCTCCGTGCGCCAAAAATAGGCCGCGGGCACTGCCGCGCCCAAAAATCAGCACCCGAAGGTCCCGTCCCCAAGTTCGTCAGCCGCAAAAATGCCAAAAAAACGGGTGGGTTATAGCCTTGGGGGGAGGGGCTGGCCAAGTTCGTCCGCCGGACTCGGAATGGCGCCAGACTTTGCGAGGGGTCTCCGTTAGCCAAAATTAGGCCGCGGGCACTGCCGCGCCCAAAAATAAGCGCCTGAAGGTCCCGTCCCCAAGTTCGTCCGCCGCAAAAATGCCCAAAAAACGGGTGGGCTATAGCCTTGGGGTGAGGGACTGGCCATGTTCGTCCGCCGGACTCGGAATGGGGCCAGACTTTGCGAGGGGCCTCCGTGTGCCAAAAAATAGACCGTGGGCACTGCCGTGCCCAAAAATAAGCGCCCGAATGTACCGTCCCCAAGTTCGTCCACCGCAAAAATGCCCAAAAAATGGGTGGGCTATAGCCTTGGGGGGAGGGGCTGGCCAAGTTCATCCGCCGGACTCGGAATGGGGCCAGACTTTGCGAGGGGCCTCCGTGTGCCAAAAATAGTCCACGGGCACTGCCGCGCCCGAAGGTCCCGTCCCCAAGTTCGTCCGCCGCAAAAATGCCCAAAAAACGGGTGGGCTATAGCCTTGGGGGGAGGGGCTGGACAAGTTCGTCCGCCGGACTCGGAATGGGGCCAGACTTTGCGAGGGGCCTCCGTGTGCCAAAAATTGGCCGCGGGCACTGCCGTCCCCAAAAATAAGCGCACGAAGGTCCCGTCCCCAAGTTCGTCCGCCGCAAAAATGCCCAAAAAACGGGTGGGCTATAGCCTTGGGGGGAGGGGCTGGCGAAGTTCGTCCGCCGGACTCGGAATGGGGCCAGACTCTGCGAGGGGCCTCCGTGTGCCAAAAATAGGCCGCGGGCACTGCCGCGTCCAAAATTAAGCTCCCGAAGGTCCCGTCCCCAAGTTCGTCCGCCGCAAAAATGCCCAAAAAACGGGTTAGCTATAGCCTTGGGGGGAGGGGCTGGCCAAGTTCGTTCGCCGGACTCGGAATGGGGCCAGACTTTGCGAGGGGCCTCCGTGAGCCAAAAATAGGCCGCGGGCACTGCCGCATCCAAAAATAAGCACCCGAAAGTCCCATCCCCACATTCGTCCGCCGCAAAAATGCCCAAAAAACGGGTGGGCTACAGCCTTGGGGGGAGGGGCTGGCCAAGTTCGTCCGCCGGACTCGGAATGGGGCCAGACTTTGCGAGGGGCCTCCGTGTGCGAAAAATTGGCCGCGGGCACTGCCGTCCCCAAAAATAAGCGCCCGAAGGTCCCGTCCCCAAGTTCGTCCGCCGCAAAAATGCCTAAAAAACGGGTGGGCTATTGTCTTGGGGGGAGGGGCTGGCCAAGTTCGTCCGCCGGACTCGGAATGGGGCGAGACTTCACGAGGGGCCTCCGTGTGCCAAAATTAGGCTGCGGACACTGCCGCGTCCAAAAATAAGTGCCCGACGGTCCCGTCCACAAGTTCGTCCGCCGCAATAATGCCCAAAAAACGGGTGGGCTATAGCCTTGGGGGGAGGGGCTGGCCAAGTTCGTCCGCCGGACTCGGAATGGGGCCAGACTTTGCGAGGGGCCTCCGTGTGCCAAAAATAGGCAGCGGACACTGCCACGCACAAAAATAAGCGCCCGAAGGTCCCGTCCCCAAGTTCGTCCGCCGCAAAAATGCCCAAAAAATGGGTGGGCTATAGCCTTGGGGGGAGGGGCTGGCCAAGTTCGTCCGCCGGACTCGAAATGGCGCCAGACTTTGCGAGGGGCCTCCGTGTGCCAAAAATAGACCGCGCGAACTGCCGCGCACAAAAATAAGCGCCCGAAGGTCCCGTCCCCAAGTTCGTCCGCCGCAAAAATGCCCAAAAAACGGGTGGGCTATAGCCTTGGGGGGAGGGGCTGGCCAAGTTCGTCCGCCGGACTCGGAATGGGGCCAGACTTTGCGAGGGGCCTCCGTGTGCCAAAAATAGGCCGGGCGAACTGCAGCACACAAAATAAGCGCACGAAGGTCCCGTCCCCAAGTTCGTCCGCCGAAAAAATTTCCAAAAAACGGGTGGGCTATAGCCTTGGGGGGAGGGGCTGGCGAAGTTCGTCCGCCGGACTCGGAATGGTGCCAGACTCTGCGAGGGGCCTCTGTGTGCCAAAAATAGGCCGCGGGCACTGCCGCGCCCAAAAATAAGCTCCCGAAGGTCCCGTCCCCAAGTTCGTCCGCCGCAAAAATGCCCAAAAAACAGGTGGGCTATAGCCTTGGGTGGAGGGGCTGGCCAAGTTCGTCCGCCGGACTCGGAATGGGGCCAGACTTTGCGAGGGGCCTCCGTGAGCCAAAAATAGGCCACGGCAACTGCCGTGCACAAAAATAAGCGCCCGAAGGTCCCGTCCCCAAGTTCGTCCGCCGCAAAACTGCCCAAAAAACGGGTGGGCTATAGCCTTGTGGGGAGAGGGTGGCCAAGTTCGTCCACCGGACTCGGAATGGGTCCAGACTTTGCGAGGGGCCTCCGTGTGCCAAAAATAGGCCGCGGGCATTGCCGCGCACAAAAATAAGCGCCCGAAGGTCCCGTCCCCAAGTTCATCCGCCGCAAAAATGCCTAAAAAATGGGTGGGCTATAGCCTTGGGGGGAGGGGCTGGCCAAGTTCGTCCGCCGGACTCGGAATGGGGCCAGACTTTGCGAGGGGCCTCCGTGCGCCAAAAATAGGCCGCGGGCACTGCCGCGCCCAAAAATCAGCACCCGAAGGTCCCGTCCCCAAGTTCGTCAGCCGCAAAAATGCCAAAAAAACGGGTGGGTTATAGCCTTGGGGGGAGGGGCTGGCCAAGTTCGTCCGCCGGACTCGGAATGGCGCCAGACTTTGCGAGGGGTCTCCGTTAGCCAAAATTAGGCCGCGGGCACTGCCGCGCCCAAAAATAAGCGCCTGAAGGTCCCGTCCCCAAGTTCGTCCGCCGCAAAAATGCCCAAAAAACGGGTGGGCTATAGCCTTGGGGTGAGGGACTGGCCATGTTCGTCCGCCGGACTCGGAATGGGGCCAGACTTTGCGAGGGGCCTCCGTGTGCCAAAAATAGACCGTGGGCACTGCCGTGCCCAAAAATAAGCGCCCGAATGTACCGTCCCCAAGTTCGTCCACCGCAAAAATGCCCAAAAAATGGGTGGGCTATAGCCTTGGGGGGAGGGGCTGGCCAAGTTCATCCGCCGGACTCGGAATGGGGCCAGACTTTGCGAGGGGCCTCCGTGTGCCAAAAATAGTCCACGGGCACTGCCGCGCCCAAAGGTCCCGTCCCCAAGTTCGTCCGCCGCAAAAAAGCCCAAAAAACGGGTGGGCTATAGCCTTGGGGGGAGGGGCTGGACAAGTTCGTCCGCCGGACTCGGAATGGGGCCAGACTTTGCGAGGGGCCTCCGTGTGCCAAAAATTGGCCGCGGGCACTGCCGTCCCCAAAAATAAGCGCACGAAGGTCCCGTCCCCAAGTTCGTCCGCCGCAAAAATGCCCAAAAAACGGGTGGGCTATAGCCTTGGGGGGAGGGGCTGGCGAAGTTCGTCCGCCGGACTCGGAATGGGGCCAGACTCTGCGAGGGGCCTCCGTGTGCCAAAAATAGGCCGCGGGCACTGCCGCGTCCAAAATTAAGCTCCCGAAGGTCCCGTCCCCAAGTTCGTCCGCCGCAAAAATGCCCAAAAAACGGGTTGGCTATAGCCTTGGGGGGAGGGGCTGGCCAAGTTCGTTCGCCGGACTCGGAATGGGGCCAGACTTTGCGAGGGGCCTCCGTGAGCCAAAAATAGGCCGCGGGCACTGCCGCATCCAAAAATAAGCACCCGAAAGTCCCATCCCCACATTCGTCCGCCGCAAAAATGCCCAAAAAACGGGTGGGCTACAGCCTTGGGGGGAGGGGCTGGCCAAGTTCGTCCGCCGGACTCGGAATGGGGCCAGACTTTGCGAGGGGCCTCCGTGTGCGAAAAATTGGCCGCGGGCACTGCCGTCCCCAAAAATAAGCGCCCGAAGGTCCCGTCCCCAAGTTCGTCCGCCGCAAAAATGCCTAAAAAACGGGTGGGCTATTGTCTTGGGGGGAGGGGCTGGCCAAGTTCGTCCGCCGGACTCGGAATGGGGCGAGACATCACGAGGGGCCTCCGTGTGCCAAAATTAGGCTGCGGACACTGCCGCGTCCAAAAATAAGTGCCCGACGGTCCCGTCCACAAGTTCGTCCGCCGCAATAATGCCCAAAAAACGGGTGGGCTATAGCCTTGGGGGGAGGGGCTGGCCAAGTTCGTCCGCCGGACTCGGAATGGGGCCAGACTTTGCGAGGGGCCTCCGTGTGCCAAAAATAGGCAGCGGACACTGCCACGCACAAAAATAAGCGCCCGAAGGTCCCGTCCCCAAGTTCGTCCGCCGCAAAAATGCCCAAAAAATGGGTGGGCTATAGCCTTGGGGGAGGGGCTGGCCAAGTTCGTCCGCCGGACTCGAAATGGCGCCAGACTTTGCGAGGGGCCTCCGTGTGCCAAAAATAGACCGCGCGAACTGCCGCGCACAAAAATAAGCGCCCGAAGGTCCCGTCCCCAAGTTCGTCCGCCGCAAAAATGCCCAAAAAACGGGTGGGCTATAGCCTTGGGGGGAGGGGCTGGCCAAGTTCGTCCGCCGGACTCGGAATGGGGCCAGACTTTGCGAGGGGCCTCCGTGTGCCAAAAATAGGCCGGGCGAACTGCAGCACACAAAATAAGCGCACGAAGGTCCCGTCCCCAAGTTCGTCCGCCGAAAAAATTTCCAAAAAACGGGTGGGCTATAGCCTTGGGGGGAGGGGCTGGCGAAGTTCGTCCGCCGGACTCGGAATGGTGCCAGACTCTGCGAGGGGCCTCTGTGTGCCAAAAATAGGCCGCGGGCACTGCCGCGCCCAAAAATAAGCTCCCGAAGGTCCCGTCCCCAAGTTCGTCCGCCGCAAAAATGCCCAAAAAACAGGTGGGCTATAGCCTTGGGTGGAGGGGCTGGCCAAGTTCGTCCGCCGGACTCGGAATGGGGCCAGACTTTGCGAGGGGCCTCCGTGAGCCAAAAATAGGCCACGGGCACTGCCGCGCCCAAAAATAAGCGCCCGAAGGTCCCGTCCCCAAATTCGTCCGCCGCAAAAATGCACAAAAAACGGGTGGGCTACAGCCTTGGGGGGAGGGGCTGGCCAAGTTCGTCCGCCGGACTCGGAATGCGGCCAGACTTTGCGAGGGGCCTCCGTGTGCCAAAAATTGGCCGCGGGCACTGCCGTCCCCAAAACTAAGCGCCCGAAGGTCCCGTCCCCAAGTTCGTCCGCCGCAAAAATGCCCAAAAAACGGGTGGGCTATTATCTTGGGGGGAGGGGCTGGCCAAGTTCCTCCGCCGGACTCGGAATGGGGTGAGACTTTACGAGGGGCCTCCGTGTGCCAAATATAGGCTGCGGGCACTGCCACGCCCAAAAATAATCAACCGAAGGTCCCGTCCCTAAGTTTGTCCGCAGCAAAAATGCCCAAAAAACGGGTGGACTATAGCCTTGGGGGGACGGGCTGGCCAAGTTCGTCCGCCGGACTCGGAATGGGGCCAGACTTTGCAAGGGGCCTCCGTGTGCCAAAAATAGGCCTCGGGCACTGCCACGCCCAAAAATAATCGCCCAAAAGTCCCGTCCCTAAGTTTGTTCGCAGCAAAAATGCCCAAAAAACGGGTGGGCTATAGCTTTGGGGGGAGGGGCTGGCCAAGTTCGTCCGCCGGACTCGGAATGGGGCCAGACTTTGCGAGGGGCCTCCGTTTGCCAAAATTAGGCCACGGGCACTGCCGCGCCCAAAAATAAGTGCCTGAAGGTCCCGTCCCCAAGTTCGTCCGCCGCAAAAATGCCCAAAAAACGGGTGGGCTATAGCCTTGGGTGAGGGGCTGGCCAAGTTCATCCGCCGGACTCGGAATGGGGCCAGACTTTGCGAGGGGCCTCCGTGTGCCAAAAATAGACCGCGGGCACTGCCGTGCCTAAAAATAAGTGCCCGAATGTACCGTCCCCAAGTTCGGCCACAGCAAAAATGCCCAAAAAATGGGTGGGCTATAGCCTTGGGGGGTGGGGCTGGCCAAGTTCGTCCGCCGGACTCGGAATGGGGCTAGACTTTGTGAGGGGCATCCGTGTGCCAAAAATAGGACACGGGCACTGCCGCGCCCGAAGGTCCCGTCCCCATGTTCGTCCGCCGCAAAAATGCCCAAAAAAAGGGTGGGCTATAGCCTTGGGGGGAGGGGCTGGCCAAGTTCGTCCGCCGGACTCGGAATGGGGCCAGACTCTGCGAGGGGCCTCCGTGTGCCAAAAATAGGCCGCGGGCACTGTCGCGCCCAAAAATAAGCTCCCGAAGGTCCCGTCCCCAAGTTCGTCCGCCGCAAAAATGCCCAAAAAACGGGTTGGCTATTGCCTTGGGGGGAGGGGCTGGCCAAGTTCGTCCCCCGGACTCGGAATGGGGCCAGACTTTGCGAGGGGCCTCCGTTTGCCAAAATTAGGCCGCGGGCACTGCCGCGCCCAAAAATAAGCGCCTGAAGGTCCCGTCCCCAAGTTCGTCCGCAACAAAAATGCCCAAAAAACGGGTGGGCTACAGCCTTGGGGAGAGGGGCTGGCGAAGTTCGTCCGCCGGACTCGGAATGGGGCCAGACTTTGCGAGGGGCCTCCGTGTGCCAAAAATAGGCCACGGGCACTGCCACGCCCAAAAATAATCACCCGAAGGTCCCGTCCCTAAGTTTGTCCGTAGCAAAAATGCCCAAAAAACGGGTGGGCTACAGCCTTGGGGGGAGGGGCTGGCCAAGTTCGTCCGCCGGACTCGGAATGGGGCCAGAATTTGCGAGGGGCCTCCGTGTGCCAAAAATAGGCCGCGGGCACTGCCGCGCCCAAAAAATAAGCGCCCGAAGGTCCTGTCCCCAAGTTCGTCCTCCGCAAAAATGCCCAAAAAACGGTTGGGCTATAGCCTTGGGGGGAGGGGCTGGCCAAGTTCGTCCGCCGGACTCGGAATGGGGCCAGACTTTGCAAGGGGCCTCCGTGTGCCAAAAATAGGCCTCGGGCACTACCACGCCCAAAAATAATCGCCCAAAAGTCCCGTCCCTAAGTTTGTTCGCAGCAAAAATGCCCAAAAAACGGGTGGGCTATAGCTTTGGGGGGAGGGGCTGGCCAAGTTCGTCCGCCGGACTCGGAATGGGGCCAGACTTTGCGAGGGGCCTCCGTTTGCCAAAATTAGGCCACGGGCACTGCCGCGCCCAAAAATAAGTGCCTGAAGGTCCCGTCCCCAAGTTCGTCCGCCGCAAAAATGCCCAAAAAACGGGTGGGCTATAGCCTTGGGTGAGGGGCTGGCCAAGTTCATCCGCCGGACTCGGAATGGGGCCAGACTTTGCGAGGGGCCTCCGTGTGCCAAAAATAGACCGCGGGCACTGCCGTGCCTAAAAATAAGTGCCCGAATGTACCGTCCCCAAGTTCGGCCACAGCAAAAATGCCCAAAAAATGGGTGGGCTATAGCCTTGGGGGGTGGGGCTGGCCAAGTTCGTCCGCCGGACTCGGAATGGGGCTAGACTTTGTGAGGGGCATCCGTGTGCCAAAAATAGGACACGGGCACTGCCGCGCCCGAAGGTCCCGTCCCCATGTTCGTCCGCCGCAAAAATGCCCAAAAAAAGGGTGGGCTATAGCCTTGGGGGGAGGGGCTGGCCAAGTTCGTCCGCCGGACTCGGAATGGGGCCAGACTCTGCGAGGGGCCTCCGTGTGCCAAAAATAGGCCGCGGGCACTGTCGCGCCCAAAAATAAGCTCCCGAAGGTCCCGTCCCCAAGTTCGTCCGCCGCAAAAATGCCCAAAAAACGGGTTGGCTATTGCCTTGGGGGGAGGGGCTGGCCAAGTTCGTCCCCCGGACTCGGAATGGGGCCAGACTTTGGGAGGGGCCTCCGTTTGCCAAAATTAGGCCGCGGGCACTGCCGCGCCCAAAAATAAGCGCCTGAAGGTCCCGTCCCCAAGTTCGTCCGCAACAAAAATGCCCAAAAAACGGGTGGGCTACAGCCTTGGGGAGAGGGGCTGGCGAAGTTCGTCCGCCGGACTCGGAATGGGGCCAGACTTTGCGAGGGGCCTCCGTGTGCCAAAAATAGGCCGCGGGCACTGCCACGCCCAAAAATAATCACCCGAAGGTCCCGTCCCTAAGTTTGTCCGTAGCAAAAATGCCCAAAAAACGGGTGGGCTACAGCCTTGGGGGGAGGGGCTGGCCAAGTTCGTCCGCCGGACTCGGAATGGGGCCAGAATTTGCGAGGGGCCTCCGTGTGCCAAAAATAGGCCGCGGGCACTGCCGCGCCCAAAAAATAAGCGCCCGAAGGTCCTGTCCCCAAGTTCGTCCTCCGCAAAAATGCCCAAAAAACGGTTGGGCTATAGCCTTGGGGGGAGGGGCTGGCCAAGTTCGTCCGCCGGACTCGGAATGGGGCCAGACTTTCCGAGGGGCCTCCGTGTGCCAAAAATAGGCCGCGGGCACTGCCGCGCCCAAAAATAAGCGCCCGAAGGTCCCGTCCCCAAATTCATCCGCCGCAAAAATGCACAAAAAACGGGTGGGCTACAGCCTTGGGGGGAGGGGCTGGCCAAGTTCGTCCGCCGGACTCGGAATGGGGCCAGACTTTGCGAGGGGCCTCCGTGTGCCAAAAATTGGCCGCGGGCACTGCCGTCCCCAAAAATAAGCGCCCGAAGGTCCCGTCCCCAAGTTCTTCCGCCGCAAAAATGCCCAAAAAACGGGCGGGCTATTGTCTTGGGGGGAGGGGCTGGCCAAATTCGTCCGCCGGACTCGGAATGGGGCGAGACTTTACGAGGGGCCTCCGTGTGCCAAATATAGGCCGCGGGCACTGCCACGCCCAAAAAATAAGCGCCCGAAGGTCCCGTCCCCAAGTTCGTCCCCCGCAAAAAAGCCCAAAAAATGGGTGGGGTACAGCCTTGGGGAGAGGGGCCGGCGAACTTCGTCCGCCGGACTCGGAATTGGGCCGACTTTGCGATGGGCTTCCGTGTGCCAAAAATAGGCCGCGGGCGCTGCCGCGCCCAAAAATAAGCGCCCGAAGGTCCCGTCCCCAAGTTCATCCGCCGCAAAAATGCCCAAAAAATGGGTGGGCTATAGCCTTGGGGGGAGGGGCTGGCCAAGTTCGTCCGCCGGACTCGGAATGGGGCCAGACTTTGCGATGGGCCTCCGTGTGCCAAAACTATACCGTGGGCACTGCCGCGCTCAAAAATAAGCGCCCGAATGTCCCGTCCCCAAGTTCGTCCGCCGCAAAAATGCCCAAAAAATGGGTGGGGTATAGACTTGGGGGGAGGGGCTGGCCAAGTTCGTCCGCCGGACTCGGAATGGGGCCAGAATTTGCGAGGGGCCTCCGTGTGCCAAAAATAGGCCGCGGGCACTGCCGCGCCCAAAAAATAAGCGCCCGAAGGTCCTGTCCCCAAGTTCGTCCTCCGCAAAAATGCCCAAAAAACGGTTGGGCTATAGCCTTGGGGGGAGGGGCTGGCCAAGTTCGTCCGCCGGACTCGGAATGGGGCCAGACTTTCCGAGGGGCCTCCGTGTGCCAAAAATAGGCCGCGGGCACTGCCGCGCCCAAAAATAAGCGCCCGAAGGTCCCGTCCCCAAATTCATCCGCCGCAAAAATGCACAAAAAACGGGTGGGCTACAGCCTTGGGGGGAGGGGCTGGCCAAGTTCGTCCGCCGGACTCGGAATGGGGCCAGACTTTGCGAGGGGCCTCCGTGTGCCAAAAATTGGCCGCGGGCACTGCCGTCCCCAAAAATAAGCGCCCGAAGGTCCCGTCCCCAAGTTCTTCCGCCGCAAAAATGCCCAAAAAACGGGCGGGCTATTGTCTTGGGGGGAGGGGCTGGCCAAATTCGTCCGCCGGACTCGGAATGGGGCGAGACTTTACGAGGGGCCTCCGTGTGCCAAATATAGGCCGCGGGCACTGCCACGCCCAAAAAATAAGCGCCCGAAGGTCCCGTCCCCAAGTTCGTCCCCCGCAAAAAAGCCCAAAAAATGGGTGGGGTACAGCCTTGGGGAGAGGGGCCGGCGAACTTCGTCCGCCGGACTCGGAATTGGGCCGACTTTGCGATGGGCTTCCGTGTGCCAAAAATAGGCCGCGGGCGCTGCCGCGCCCAAAAATAAGCGCCCGAAGGTCCCGTCCCCAAGTTCATCCGCCGCAAAAATGCCCAAAAAATGGGTGGGCTATAGCCTTGGGGGGAGGGGCTGGCCAAGTTCGTCCGCCGGACTCGGAATGGGGCCAGACTTTGCGATGGGCCTCCGTGTGCCAAAACTATACCGTGGGCACTGCCGCGCTCAAAAATAAGCGCCCGAATGTCCCGTCCCCAAGTTCGTCCGCCGCAAAAATGCCCAAAAAATGGGTGGGGTATAGACTTGGGGGGAGGGGCTGGCCAAGTTCGTCCGCCGGACTCGGAATGGGGCCAGACTTTGCGATGGGCCTCCGTGTGCCAAAAATAGGCCACGGGCACTGCCGCGCCCAAAAATAAGTGCCCGAAGGTCCCGTCCCCAAGTTCGTCCGTAGCAAAAAAGCCCAAAAAATGGGTGGGGTACAGCCTTGGGGAGAGGGGCCGGCGAACTTCGTCCGCCGGACTCGGAATTGGGCCGACTTTGCGAGGGGCTTCCGTGTGCCAAAAATAGGCCGCGGGCGCTGTCGCGCCCAAAAATAAGCGCCCGAAGGTCCCGTCCCCAAGTTCATCCGCCGCAAAAATGCCCAAAAAATGGGTGGGCTATAGCCTTGGGGGGAGGGACTGGCCAAGTTCGTCCGCCGGACTCGGAATGGGGCCAGACTTTGCGATGGGCCTCCGTGTGCCAAAAATAGGCCACGGGCACTGCCGCGCCCAAAAATAAGTGCCCGAAGGTCCCGTCCCCAAGTTCGTCCGCCGCAAAAATGCCCAAAAAACGGGTGGGCTGTAGCCTTGGGGGGAGGGGCTGGCCAAGTTCGTCCGCCGGACACGGAATGGGGCCAGACTTTGCGATGGGCGTCCGTGTGCAAAAAATAGGCTGCGGGCACTGCCGCGCCCAAAAATAATTGCCCGAAGGTCCCGTCCCCAATTCGTCCGCCGCAAAAATGCCCAAAAAATGGGTGGGCTATAGCCTTGGGGGGAGGGACTGGCCAAGTTCGTCCGCCGGACTCGGAATGGGGCCAGACTTTGCGAGGGGCCTCCGTGTGCCAAAAATAGGCGACGGGCACTGCCGCGCCCAAAAATAAGGGCCCGAAGGTCCCGTCCCCAAGTTCGTCCGCCGCAAAAATGCCCAAAAAACGGATGGGCTATAGCCTTGGGGAGAGGGGCTGGCCAAGTTCGTCCGGCGGACTCGGAATGTGGCCAGACTTTGCGAGGGGCCTCTGTGTGCCAAAAATAGGCCGCGGGCACTACCGCGCCCAAAAATAAGCACCCGAAGGTCCCGTCCCCATGTTCGTCCGCCGCAAAAATGCCCAAAAAACAGGTGGGCTGTAGCCTTGGGGGGAGGGGCTGGCCAAGTTCGTCCGCCGGACTCGGAATGTGTCCAGACCTTGCGACGGGCGTCCGTGTGCAAAAAATAGGCTGTGGGCACTGCCGCGCCCAAAAATAAGCGCCCGAAGGTCCCGTCCCCAAGTTCGTCCGCCGCAAAAATGCCCAAAAAACGGGTGGGCTATAGCCTCGGGGGGAGGGGCTGGCCAAGTTCGTCCGCCGGACTCGGAATGGGGCCAGACTTTGCGAGGGGCCTCCGTGAGCCAAAAATCGGCCGCGGGCACAGCCGTGCCCAAAAATAAGCCCCCGAAGGTCCCGTCCCCAAGTTCGTCCGCCGCAAAAATGCCCAAAAAACGGGTGGGCTATAACCTTGGGGGAAGGGGCTGGCCAAGTTCGTCCGCCGGACTGGGAATGGGGCCAGACTTTGCGAGGGGCCTCTGTGTGCGAGAAATAGGCCGCGGGCACTGCCGCGCCCAGAAATAAGTGCCCGAAGGTCCCGTCCCCAAGTTTGTCCGCCGCAAAAATGCCCAAAAAACGGGTGGGCTATAGCTTTGGGGGGTGGGACTGGCCAAGTTCGCCCGCCGGACTCGGAATGGGGCCAGACTTTGCGAGGGGCCTCCGTGTGCGAAAAATAGGCCGCGGGCACTGCCGCGCCCAAAAATAAGCGCCCGAAGGTGCCATCCCCAAGTTCGTCCGCCGCAAAAATGCCCAAAAAACGGGTGGGCTATAGCCTTGGGAGGAGGGGCTGGCCAAGTTCGTCCACCGGACTCAGAATGGGGCCAGACTTTGCGAGGGGCCTCCGTGTGCCAAAAATAGGTTGCGGGCACTGCAGTGCCGAAGGTCCCATCGCCAAGTTCGTCCGCCGCAAAAATGCCCAAAAAACGGGTGGGCTATAACCTTGGGGGAAGGGGCTGGCCAAGTTCGTCCGCCGGACTGGGAATGGGGCCAGACTTTGCGAGGGGCCTCCGTGTGCCAAAAATAGGCCGCGGCCACTGCCGCGCCCAGAAATAAGTGCCCGAAGGTGCCGTCCCCAAGTTCGTCCGCCTCAAAAATGCCCAAAAAATGGGTGGGCTACAGCCTTGGGGGGAGGGGCTGGCCAAGTTCGTCCGCCGGGCGCGGAATGGGGCCAGACTTTGCGAGGGGCCTCCGTGTGCCAAAAATAGGCCGCGGGCACTGCCGCGCCCGAACGTCCCGTTCCCAAGTTCGTCCGCCGCAAAAATGCCCAATAATCGGGTGGGCTACAGCCTTGGGGGGAGGGGCTGGCCAAGTTCGTCCGCCGGACTCGGAATGGGGCCAGCTTTGCGAGGGGACTCCGTGCGCCAAAAGTAGGCCGCGGCCACTGCCGTGCGCAAAAATAAGCGCCCGAAGGTCCCGTTCCCAAGTTCGTCCGCCGCAAAAATGCCCAAAAAACGGGTGGGCTATAGCCTTGGGCGAGGGGCTGGCCAAGTTCGTCCGCCGGACTCGGAATGGGGCCAGACTTTGCGAGTGCCCTCCGTGTACCAAAAGTTCATCCCCCGGACTCGGAATGGGGCCAGACTTTGCGAGGGGACTCCATGTGCCAAAAATAGGCCACGGGCACTGCCGCGCCCAAAAATAAGCACCCGAAGGTCCCGTCCCCAAGTTCGTCTGCCGCAAAAATGCCCAAAAAACGGGTGGGCTATACCCTCGGGGGGAGGGGTTGGCCAAGTTCGTCCGCCGGACTCGTAATGGGGCCAGACTTTACGAGGGGCCTCTGTGTGCTAAAAATAGGCCGCGGGCACTGCCGCGCCAAAAAATAAACGCCCAAAGGTCCCATCCCCAAGTTCGTCCGCCGCAAAAATGCCCAAAAAACAGGTGGGCTATAGCCTTGGGGGGAGGGGCTGGCCAAGTTCGTCCGCCGGACTCGCAATGTGGCCAGACTTTACGAGGGGCCTCCGTTTGCTAAAAATAGGCCGTGGGCAATGCCGCGCCCAAAAATAAACGCCCGAAGGTCCCGTCCCCAAGTTCATCCGCCGCAAAAATGCCCAAAAAACGGGTGGGCTATAACCTTGGGGGGAGGGGCTGGCCAAGTTCGTCCGCCGGACTGGGAATGGGGCCAGACTTTGCGAGGGGCCTCCGTGTGCCAAAAATAGGCCACGGGCACTGCCGCATCCAAAAATAAGCGCGCGAAGGTCCCGTCCCCAAGTTCGTCCGCCGCAAAAATGCCCAAAAAACGGGTGGGCTATAGCCTTGGGGGGAGGTGCTGGCCAAGTTCGTCCGCCGGACTCGGAATGTGGCCAGACTTTGCGAGGGGCCTCCGTGTGCCAAAAATAGGCCGCGGGCAATGCCGCGCCCAAAAATAAGCGCCCGACGGTCCCGTCCCCAAGTTCGTCCGCCGCAAAAATACCCAAAAAACGGGTGGGCTATAACCTTGGGGGGAGGGGCTGGCCAAGTTCGTCCGCCGGACTCGGAATGGGGCCAGACTTTGCGAGGGGCCTCCGTGTACGAAAAATAGGCCGCGGGCACTGCCGCGCCCCAAAATAAACGCCCGAAGGGACCGTCCCCAAGTTCGACCGCCGCAAAATTGCCCAAAAAACGGGGGGGCTATAGCCTTGGGGGGAGGGGCTGGCCAAGTTCGTCCGCCGGACTCGGAATGGGGCCAGACTGTGCGAGGGGGCTCCGTGTGCCAAAAATAGGCCACGGGCACTGCCACGCCCAACAATAAGTGCCCGAAGGTCGCGTCCCCAAGTTCATCCGCCGCAAAAATGCCCAAAAAACGGGTGGGCTATAGCCTTGGGGGGAGGGGCTGGCCAAGTTCGTCCGCCGGACTCGGAATGGGGCCAGACTTTGCGAGGGGCCTCCGTGTGCCAAAAATAGGCCGTGGGCACTGCCGCGCCCAAAAATAAGCTTCCGAAGGTTCCGTCGCCAAGTTCGTCCGCCCCAAAAATGCCCAAAAAACGGGTGGGCTATAGCCTTGGGGGGAGGGGGCTGGCCAAGTTCGTCCGCCGGACTCGGAATGTAGCCAGATTTTGCGAGGGGCCTCCGTGTGCCAAAAATAGGCCGTGGGCACTGCCGCGCCCAAAAATAAGCGCCCGAAGGTCCGGTCCCCAAGTTCATCCACCGCAAAAATGCCCAAAAAACGGGTGGGCTATAGCCTTGGGGGGAGGGGTTGGCCAAGTTCGTCCGCCGGACATGGAATGGAGCCAGACTTTGCAAGGGGCCTCCGTGTGCCAAAAATAGGCCGTGGGCACTGCCGCGCCCAAAAATAAGCGCCCGAAGGTCCGGTCCCCAAGTTCATCCACCGTAAAAATGCCCAAAAAATGGGTGGGCTATAGCCTTGGGGGGAGGGGTTGGCCAAGTTCGTCCGCCGGACATGGAATTGGGCCAGACTTTGCGAGGGGCCTCCGTGTGCCAAAAATAGGCCGCGGGCACCGCCACGCCCAAAAATAAGCGCCCGAAGGTCCCGTCCCCAAGTTCGTCCGCCGCAAAAATGGCCAAAAAACGGGTGGGCTATAGCCTTGGGGGGAGGGGCTGGCCATGTTCATCCGCCGGACTCGGAATGGGGCCAGACTTTGCGAGGGGCCTCCGTGTGCTAAAAATTGGCCACGGGCGCTGCCGCGCCCAAAAATAAGCTCCCGAAGGTCCCGTCCCCATGTTCGTCCGCCGCAAAAATGGCCAAAAAACGGGTGGGCTATAGCCTTGGGGGGAGGGGCTGGCCAAGTTCATCCACCGGACTCGGAATGGGGCCAGACTTTGCGAGGGGCCTCCGTGTGCCAAAAATTGGCCGCGGGCGCTGCCGCGCCCAAAAATAAGCTCCCGAAGATCCCGTCCCCAAGTTCGTCCGCCGCAAAAATACCCAAAAAACGGGTGGGCTATAGCCTTGGGGGGAGGGGCTGGCCAAGTTCGTCCGCCGGACTCGGAATGGAGCAAGACTTTGCGAGGGGCCTCCGTTTGCGAAAAAAAGGCCGCAGGCACTGCCGCGCCCAAAAATAAGCCCCCGAAGGTCTCGTCCCCAAGTTCGTCCGCCGCAAAAATGCCCAAAAAACGGGTGGGCTATAGCCTTGGGGGGAGGGGCTGGCCAAGTTCGTCCGCCGGACTCGGAATGGGGCCAGACATTGCGAGGGGCCTCCGTGTGCCAAAAATAGGCCGCGCGCCAAAAAATAAGCGCCCGAAGGTCCCGTCCCCAAGTTCGTCCGCCGCAAAAATGCCCAAAAAACGGGTGGGCTATAGCCTTGGGAGGAGGGGCTGGCCAAGTTCGTCCGCCGGACTCGGAATGGGGCCCGACTTTGCGAGGGGCCTCCGTGTGCCAAAAATAAGTGCCCGAAGGTCCGGTCCCAAAGTTCGTCCACCGCAAAAATGCCCAAAAAACGGGTGGGCTATAGCCTTGGGGGGAGGGGCTGGCCAACTTCGTCCGCCGGACTCGGAATGGGGCCAGACTTTGCGAGGGGCCTCCGTGTGCCAAAAATAGGCCGCGGGCACTGCCGCGCGCAAAAATAATCACCCGAAGGTCCCGTCCCCAAGTTCGTCCGCCGCAAAAATGCCCAAAAAATGGGTGGGCTATAGCCTTGGGGGGAGGGGCTGGCCAAGTTCGTCCGCCGGACTCGGAAGGGGGCCAGACATTGCGAGGGGCCTCCGTGTGCCAAAAATAGGCCGTGGGCACTGCCGCACTAAAAAATAAGCGCCCGATGGGCCCGGCCACAAGTTCGTCCGCCGCAAAAATGCCCAAAAAACGGGTGGGCTATAGCCTTGGGGGGAGGAGCTGGCCAAGTTCGTCCGCCGGACTCGGAATGGGGCCAGACTTTGCGAGGGGCCTCCGTGTGCCAAAAATAGGCCGCGGGCACTGCCGCGCCCAAAAATAAGCGCCCGAAGGTCCCGTCCCCAAGTTCGTGCGCCGCAAAAATGACCAAATAACGGGTGGGCTATAGCCTTGGGGGGAGGGGCTGGCCAAGTTCGTCCGCCGGACTCGGAATGGGGCCAGACTTTGCGAGGGGCCTCCGTGTGCCAAAAATAGGCCGCGGGCACTGCCGCGCCCAAAAATCAGCGCCCGAAGGTCCCGTCCCCAAGTTCGTGCGCCGCAAAAATGACCAAATAACGCGTGGGCGATAGCCCTGGGGGGAGGGGCCGGCCAAGTTCGTCCGCCGGACTCGGAATGGGGCCAGACTTTGCGAGGGGCCTCCGTGTGCCAAAAATAGGCCGCGGGCACTGCCGCGCCCAAAAATAAGCTCCCGAAGGTCCCGTCCCCAAGTTCGTCCGCCGCAAAAATGCCCAAAAAACGGGTGGGCTATAGCCTTGGGGGGAGGGGCTGGCCAAGTTTGTCCGCCGGACTCGGAATGGGGCCAGACATTGCGAGGGGCCTCCATGTGCCAAAAATAGGCCACGGGCACTGCCGCGCCCAAAAATAAGTGCCCGAAGGTCCCGTCCCCAAGTTCGTCCGCCGCAAAAATGCCCAAAAAACGGGTGGGCTATAGCCTTGGGTGGAGGGGCTGGCCAAGTTCGTCCGCCGGACTCGGAATTGGGCCAGACTTTGCGAGGGGCCTCCGTGTGCCAAAAATAGGCCGCGGGCACTGCCGCGCCCAAAAATAAGTGCCCAAAGGTCCCGTCGCCAAGTTCGTCCGCCGGAAAAATACCCAAAAAACGGGTGGGCTATAGCCTTGGGTGGAGGGGCTGGCCAAGTTCGTCCGCCGGACTCGGAATTGGGCCAGACTTTGCGAGGGGCCTCCATGTGCAAAACACAGGCAGTAGGCACTGCCGTGCCCAAAAATAAACGCCCGAAGGTCCCGTCACCAAGTTCGTCCGCCGCAAAAATGCCCAAAAAACGGGTGGGCTATGGCCTTGGGGGCAGGGGCTGGCCAAGTTCGTCCGCCGGACTCGGAATGGAGTCCGACTTTGAGAGGGGGCTCCGTGTGCCAAAAATAGGCCACGGGCACTGCCGCGCCCTAAAATAAGCGCCCGAAGGTCCCGTCCCCAAGTTCGTCCGCCGCAAAAATGCCCAAAAAACGGGTGGGCTATAGCCTTGGGTGGAAGGGCTGGCCATGTTCGTCCGCCGGACTCGGAATGGGGCCAGACTTTGCGAGGGGCCTCCGTGTGCCAAAAACAGTCCACAGGCACTGCCGTGCCCAAAAATAAATGTCCGAAGGTCCCGTCGCCAAGTTCGTCCGCCGCAAAAATGCCCAAAAAAGGGGTGGGCTATAGCCTTGGGGGGGAGGGGCTGGCCAAGTTCGTCCGCCGGACTTCGAATGGGGCCAGACTTTGCGAGGGGCCTCCGTGTGCCAAAAATAGGCCGCGGGCACTGCCGCGCCCAAAAATAAGTGCCCGAAGGTCCCGTCCCCAAGTTCGTCCGCCGCAAAAATGCCCAAAAAACGGGTGGGCTATAGCCTTGGGTGGAGGGGTTGGCCAAGTTCGTCCGCCGGACTCGGAATTGGGCCAGACTTTGCGAGTGGCCTCCATGTGCAAAAAACAGGCAGTAGGCACTGCCGTGCCCAAAAATAAACGCCCGAAGGTCCCGTCACCAAGTTCGTCCGCCGCAAAAATGCCCAAAAAACGGGTGGGCTATGGCCTTGGGGGCAGGGGCTGGCCAAGTTCGTCCGCCGGACTCGGAATGGAGTCCGACTTTGAGAGGGGGCTCCGTTTACCAAAAATAGGCCACGGGCACTGCCGCGCCCTAAAATAAGCTCCCGAAGGTCCCGTCCCCAAGTTCGTCCGCCGTAAAAATGCCCAAAAAACGGGTGGGCTATAGCCTTGGGCGGAAGGGCTGGCCATGTTCGTCCGCCGGACTCGGAATGGGGCCAGACTTTGCGAGGGGCCTCCGTGTGCCAAAAACAGTCCGCAGGCACTGCCGTGCCCAAAAATAAATGCCCGAAGGTCCCGTCGCCAAGTTCGTCCGCCGCAAAAATGACCAAAAAACGGGTGGGCTATAGCCTTGGGGGGAGCGGCTGGCCAAGTTCGTCCGCCGGACTCGGAATGGGGCCCGACTTTGCGAGGGCCATCCGTGTGCCAAAACTAGGCTGCGGACACTGCCGCGCCCAAAAATAAGCGGCCGAAGGTCCCGTCCCCAAGTTCGTCCGCCGCAAAAATGCCGAAAAAGCGTGTGGGCTATAGCCTTGCGGGGAGGGGCTGGCCAAGTTCGTCCGCCGGACTCGGAATGGGGCCAGACATTGCGAGGGGCCTCCATGTGCCAAAAATAGGCCACGGGCACTGCCGCGCCCAAAAGTCCCGTCCCCAAGTTTCCTCCGCTGCAAAAATGCCCAAAAAACGGGTGGGCTATTGTCTTGGGGAGGGGCTGGCCAAGTTCGTCCGCCAGACTCGGAATGGGGCCAGACTTTGCGAGGGGCCTCCGTGTGTCAAAAATAGGCCGCGGGCACTGCCGCGCCCAAAAATAAGCGCCCGAAGGTCCCGTCCCCAAGTTCGGCCGCTGCAAAAATGCCCAAAAAATGGGTGGGCTATAGCCTTGGGGGGAGGGGCTGGCCAAGTTCGTCCGCCGGACTCGGAATGGGGCCAGACTTTGCGAGGGGACTCCGTGTGCCAAAAATAGGCGGTGGGCACTGCCGCGCCCAAAAATAGGCGCCCGAAGGTCCCGTCCCCAAGTTCGTCCGCCGCAAAAATGCCCAAAAAATGGGTGGGCTATAGCCTTGGGCGGAGGGGCTGGCCAAGTTCGTCCGCCGGACTCGGAATGGGGCCAGACATTACGAGGGGCCTCCGTGTGCCAAAAATAGGTCGCAGGCACTGCCGCGCCCAAAAGTCCCGTCCCCAAGTTCGTCCGCTGCAAAAATGCCCAAAAAACGGGTGGGCTATTGCCTTGGGGAGGGGCTGGCCAAGTTCGTCCGCCGGACTCGGAATGGGGCCAGACTTTGCGAGGGGCCTCCGTGTGCCAAAAATAGGCCGCGGGCACTGCCGCGTCCAAAAATAAGCGCTGATGGTCCCGTCCCCAAGTTCGACCGCCGCAAAAATGCCCAAAAAACGGGTGGGCTATAGCCTTGGGGGGAGGGGCTGGCCAAGTTCGTCCGCCGGACTCGGAATGGGGCCCGACTTTGCAAGGGGCATCCGTGTGCCAAAAATAGGCTGCGGACACTGCCGCGCCCAAAAATAAGCGCACGAAGGTCCCGTCCCCAAGTTCGTCCGCCGCAAAAATGCCGAAAAAACGGGTGGGCTATAGCCTTGGGGGGAGGGGCTGGCTAAGTTCGTCCGCCGGACTCGGAATGGGGCCAGACATTGCGAGGGGCCTCCATGTGCCAAAAATAGGCCACGGGCACTGCCGCGCCCAAAAGTCCCGTCCCCAAGTTCGTCCGCTGCAAAAATGCCCAAAAAACGGGTGGGCTATTGCCTTGGGGAGGGGCTGGCCAAGTTCGTCCGCCAGACTCGGAATGGGGCCAGACTTTGCGAGGGGCCTCCGTGTGCCAAAAATAGGCCGCGGGCACTGCCGCACCCAAAAATAAGCGCCCGAAGGTCCCGTCCCCAAGTTCGTCCGCTGCAAAAATGCCCAAAAAATGGGTGGGCTATAGCCTTGGGGGGAGGGGCTGGCCAAGTTCGTCCGCCGGACTCCGAATGGGGCCAGACTTTGCGAGGGGCCTCCGTGTGCCAAAAATAGGCCGTGGGCACTGCCGCGTCCAAAAATAAGTGCCCGAAGGTCCCGTCTCCAAGTTCGTCCGGCGCAAAAATGCCCAAAAAACAGGTGGGCTATAGCCTTGGGTGGAGGGGCTGGCCATGTTCGTCCGCCGAACTCGGAATGGGGCCAGACTTTGCGAGGGGCCTCCATGTGCCAAAAAAAGGCCGCAGGCACTGTCGTGCCCAAAAATAAACGCCCGAAGGTCCCACCACCAAGTTCGTCCGCCGCAAAAATGCCCAAAAAATGGGTGGGCTATAGCCTTGGGGGGAGGGGCTGGCCAAGTTCGTCCGCCGTACTCGGAATGGGGCCAGACTTTGCGAGGGGCCTCCGTGTGCCAAAAATAGGCCGCCGGCACTGCCGCACTAAAAAATAAGCACCCGAAGGGCCCGGCCACAAGTTCGTCCGCCGCAAAAATGCCCAAAAAACGGGTGGGCTATAGCCTTGGGGGGAGGGGCTGGCCAAGTTCGTCCGCCAGACTCGGAATGGGGCCAGACTTTGCGAGGGGCCTCCGTGTGCCAAAAATAGGCCGCGGGCACTGCCGCACCCAAAAATTAGCGCCCGAAGGTCCCGTCCCCAAGTTCGTCCGCTGCAAAAATGCCCAAAAAATGGGTGGGCTATAGCCTTGGGGGGAGGGGCTGGCCAAGTTCGTCCGCCGGACTCCGAATGGGGCCAGACTTTGCGAGGGGCCTCCGTGTGCCAAAAATAGGCCGTGGGCACTGCCGCGTCCAAAAATAAGTGCCCGAAGGTCCCGTCTCCAAGTTCGTCCGGCGCAAAAATGCCCAAAAAACAGGTGGGCTATAGCCTTGGGTGGAGGGGCTGGCCATGTTCGTCCGCCGAACTCGGAATGGGGCCAGACTTTGCGAGGGGCCTCCATGTGCCAAAAAAAGGCCGCAGGCACTGTCGTGCCCAAAAATAAACGCCCGAAGGTCCCACCACCAAGTTCGTCCGCCGCAAAAATGCCCAAAAAACGGGTGGGCTATAGCCTTTGGGGGAGGGGCTGGCCAAGTTCGTCCGCCGTACTCGGAATGGGGCCAGACTTTGCGAGGGGCCTCCGTGTGCCAAAAATAGGCCGCCGGCACTGCCGCACTAAAAAATAAGCACCCGAAGGGCCCGGCCACAAGTTCGTCCGCCGCAAAAATGCCCAAAAAACGGGTGGGCTATAGCCTTGGGGGGAGGGGCTGGCCAAGTTCGTCCGCCGGACTCGGAATGGGGCCAGACTTTGCGAGGGGCCTCCGTGTGCCAAAAATAGGCCGCGGGCACTGCCGCGCCCAAAAATAAGCACCCGAAAGTCCCGTCTCAAAGTTCGTCCGCCGGACTCGGAATGGGGCCAGACTTTGCGAGGGGCCTCCGTGTGCCAAAAATAGGACGTGGCCACTGCCGCGCCCAAAAATAAGCACCCGAGGGTCCCGTCCCCAAGTTCGTCCGTCGCAAAAATGCCCAAAAAACGGGTGGGCTATAGCCTTGAGGGGAGGGGCTGGCCAAGTTCGTCCGCCGGACTCGGAATGGGGCCAGACTTTGCGAGGTGCCTCCGTGTGCCAAAAATAGGCCGCGGGCACTGCCGTGCCCAAAAATAAGCGCCCGAAGGTCCCGTCCCCATGTTCGTCCGCCGCAAAAATGCCCAAAAAACGGGTGGGCGATAGCCTTGGGGGGAGGGGCTGGCCAAGTTCGTCCGCCGGACTCGGAATGGGGCCAGACCTTGCGAGGGGCCTCCGTGTGCCAAAAATAGGCCGCGGGCACTGCCGTGCCCAAAAATAAGCCCCCGAAGGTCCCGTCCGCATGTTCGTCCGCCGCAAAAATGCCCAAAAAATGGGTGGGCGATAGCCTTGGGGGGAGGGGCTGGCCAAGTTGGTCCACCGGACTCGGAATGGGGCCAGACCTTGCGAGGGGCCTCCGTGTGCCAAAAATAGGCCGCGGGCACTGCCGTGCCCAAAAATAAGCCCCCGAAGGTCCCGTCCGCATGTTCGTCCGCCGCAAAAATGCCCAAAAAATGGGTGGGCGATAGCCTTGGGGGGAGGGGCTGGCCAAGTTGGTCCACCGGACTCGGAATGGGGCCAGACCTTGCGAGGGGCCTCCGCGTGCCAAAAATAGGCCGCGGGCACTGCCGTTCCCAAAAATAAGCGCCCGAAGTTCCGTCCCCAAGTTCGTCCGCCGTAAAAATGCCCAAAAAACGGGTGGGCTATACCCTTGGGGGGAGGGGCTGGCCAAGTTCGTCCGCCGGACTCGGAATGGGGCCAGACTTTGCGAGGGTCCTCCGTTTGCCAAACATAGGCCGTGGGCACTGCCACGCTAAAAAATAAGCGCCCGAAAAACCCGTCCCCAAGTTCGCCCGCCGCAAAAATGCCCAAAAAACGAGTGGGCTATAGCCTTGGGGGGAGGGGCTGGCCAAGTTCGTCCGCCGGACTCGGAATGGGGCCAAACTTTGCGAGGGGCCTCCGTGTGCTAAAAATAGGCCGCGGGCACTACCGTGCCCAAAAATAAGCGCCCGAAGGTCCCGTCCCCAAGTTCGTCCGCCGCAAAAATGCCCAAAAAACGGGTGGGCTATAGCCTTGGGGGGAGGGGCTGGCCAAGTTCGTCCGCCGGACTCGGAATGGGGCCAGGCTTTGCGAGGGGCCTTTGTGTGCCAAAAATAGGCCGCGGGCACTTCCGCGCACAAAAATAAGCGCCCGACGGTCCCGTCCCCAAGTTCGTCCGCCGCAAATATCCCCAAAAAACGAGTGGGCTATAGCATTGGGGGGAGGGGCTGGCCAAGTTCGTCCGCCGGACTCGGAATGGGGCCAGACTTTGCGAGGGGCCTCTATGTGCCAAAAATAGGCCGCGGGTTCTTCCGCGCACAAAAATAAGCGCCCGAAGGTCCCGTCCCCAAGTTCGTCCGCCGCAAATATCCCCAAAAAACGAGTGGGCTATAGCCTTGGGGGGAGGGGCTGGCCAAGTTCGTCCGCCGGACTCGGAATGGGGCCAAACATTGCGAGGGGCCTCCGTGTACCAAAAATAGGCCGCGGTCACAGTCGCGCCCAAAAATAAGCGCCCGAAGGTCCCGTCCCCAAGTTCGTCCGCCGCAAAAATGCCCAAAAAACGGGTGGGCTATAGCCTTGGGGGGAGGGGCTGGCCAAGTTCGTCCGCCGGACTCGGAATGGGGCCAGGCTTTGCGAGGGGCCTTTGTGTGCCAAAAATAGGCCGCGGGCACTTCCGCGCACAAAAATAAGCGCCCGACGGTCCCGTCCCCAAGTTCGTCCGCCGCAAATATCCCCAAAAAACGAGTGGGCTATAGCATTGGGGGGAGGGGCTGGCCAAGTTCGTCCGCCGGACTCGGAATGGGGCCAGACTTTGCGAGGGGCCTCTATGTGCCAAAAATAGGCCGCGGGTTCTTCCGCGCACAAAAATAAGCGCCCGAAGGTCCCGTCCCCAAGTTCGTCCGCCGCAAATATCCCCAAAAAACGAGTGGGCTATAGCCTTGGGGGGAGGGGCTGGCCAAGTTCGTCCGCCGGACTCGGAATGGGGCCAAACATTGCGAGGGGCCTCCGTGTACCAAAAATAGGCCGCGGTCACAGTCGCGCCCAAAAATAAGCGCCCGAAGGTCCCGTCCCCAAGTTCGTCCGCCGCAAAAATGCCCAAAAAACGGGTTCGCAATAGCCTTGGGGGGAGGGGCTGGCCAAGTTCGTCCGCCGGACTCGGAATGGGGCCAGACTTTGCGAGGGGCCTCCGTGTGCTAAAAATAGGCCGCGGGCACTACCGCGCCCAAAAATAATCCCCCGAAGGTCCCGTCCCCTAGTTCGTCCGCCGCAAAAATGCCCAAAAAACGGGTGGGCTATAGCCTTGGGGGGAGGGGCTGGCCAAGTTCGTCCGCCGGACTCGGAATAGGGCCAGACTTTGCGAGGTGCGTCCGTGTGCCAAAACTAGGCCGCGGGCACTGCCGTGCCCAAAAATAAGCGCCCGAAGGTCCCGTCCCCATGTTCGTCCGCCGCAAAAATGCCCAAAAAACGGGTGGGCTATTGCCTTGGGGGGAGGGGCTGGCCAAGTTCGTACGCCGGACTCGGAATGGGGCCAGACTTTGCGAGGGGCCTCCGTGTGCCAAAAATAGGCCGCGGGCACTGCCGCGCCCAAAAATAAGTGCCTGAAGGTCCCGTCCCCAAGTTCGTCCGCCGCAAAAATGCCCAAAAAATGGGTGGGCTATAGCCTTGGGGGGAGGGGCTGGCCAAGTTCGTCCGCCGGACTCGGAATGGGGCCAGACTTTGCGAGGGGCCTCTGTGTGCCAAAAATAGGCCGCGGGAACTAAGGACAATGTTTATTTTAAGTTTGGGGGTGGGAATATTTGCTTTTCATTTTTTTAAAAAAAAAAAAGATTTTAATGCCTATGATGAGTTTATGATTGAAAATGAATATGGTTCTTAGAAAGGGATGAATATTTTCTTAGTTTATACTTGATTCTTGTGTTAGTTTCGTCTTGATTGAGATTCTTTAAATATCTTGCGCACTTATATCGATTCTTTCAGAATTTTGACTTGAGATTTGAGATTGATACAGCCTAAGTTGAGAATTTTAGATTGAGTAAATGACTGTTTGCCTCGATTCTACAATAGTTAAGTTTACCCAGGCACTATAGTCAGAAATAGCTACCTATAACTCTTAAGAGTGAAGCTATCCTTGAGTAATTTGGGCCTATGTACCACCAGTATGTAGAGGATAATCTACCATGAGAAGAAGGCTAGCTTAAGGGGTAGAGTGAAAGCTCCTGACTATGGACAAAGAAATGAAAAGAAAAAAAGAAAAAAAAAAGCATGTGCTTCAAGAAAAATCAAAAGAAAATGCTAATTTATGCCTGTGAAAAAAAAAAAAAAAAAAGATCAAGATGATGAGGTTAGTTTGACCTACTCTGTTTATTATTCGAGACAAGGGCTGTTGATGTTGAAGATCTTGAGAATGAGTTTTGATTGAATTGATTCACACACAACACAGGAATCCAATATGAGATGAGGCTAACCATTGAATTAAAGTTAGAACTTTGCTAATATTTTTAATTTTCATTGAGCTATATACTTTATGCAATCTTTGACGCATTTTTTTATGATGTTTGTGGGTATCATCGCTGGAAACCCTCACGAGACTATAACTCGTCCACTAGGGCCGCCTAGGGGTTTAAAGGCTTGTTGCATACGCTAAATGCAATCGCGATCACCTGCGAAAGTGGTTTAGTTAGAATTTCATTTTCATAGTTTTTATTTTAGTTTTTGCTCGAGGACTAGCAAAATGTTAAGTTTGGGGGTATTTGATGTGTTCATAATTTATCTATTATTTTAATACTTCTTTAACTTAATTTTAGGTTAAATTATATCTTATTATATTAATTTTATCTTAATTTTTATATTTTGTTATTTTAGGTACAATATGGGATTAAAGAGGAATAAAATCGGAACATTCAAGAGGAAATCACCTTGAAGGAATTAAAAAGGGAAAGAAATAAAGAGAATTAATTGGAACAAGTCACAAAGGATTTAATTTAATTAATCATTATGCATGCATGCACGTGGGGCAGCATTTGAAGAATTAGTTTTCAAAGAAAATATGGCTTGCACGTGAACTTGGGCCTTTTGATTTTGAAATATAATGGCCTGAGATTGTAAAGGTGGGGGCGGCAATTTTAATCCTTTCCAGTTTAGGATTTGGAGTTGGCGCAACATTATAAAAAGAAAAGTGAATAGGGCAGCTGAGGGGGATTGGAAGCCAAGAGAATTAAAGAGACAAGAAGGCAGCCGCACAACAACTGAAAATTGGAGAGAAAACCGAGAGCAAGAAAAGAACAAGAGAAGCCGCTGTAAATCCGGGAGCAACAATTTGGAGAAGTCAATTGCAGAGATTGGAGAGAGATAGGTTCTTGAGTTTTTCTTTCTCTCTTCTCTATTATCTTACTTGAATGTTTCCAATTAAATTAATGGATTCTCTTTATATTCCCATGAACTAATTTATTTACTAGGGCTACGATGTAGCCTAACTATGAAGATTTAATTCCATAAATCTATGTTATTTTGAATTAATTATTCCATGATTGAGTGTTCATTATTGTGCTTAATGCTTTTAAATATCTGGCCAATATTTGAATGATTTGAGGATACATAATGAGACCGAGAGGAGATTTATGTATTTATTGCTCTGTGTAATGAATGCCATGAATTGAACGAAAGACAGAGATGTGCCAACGTGATTCGTGCAGTTTTATCTAAGAATTTCCATAGAACTAAATGAATCTTTGCATATTTAAATTCACATAGAGATATAGTGGGTTGATATGTGGAGGTATTTTTTATATTACTCGAGAGAGGATATTGAATAAATTAGGGAAATTCACTGTCAACATGGGTAATAAATTTTAATAGCATAGATGGAGGATTAAATTGGATTGGTTATGGTGAAATCAGATGTCCTAGTGTCTTAATCTCTTGGTGATTTCTATTACTACCTGCGTCTTCATTTAATTTTTAATTATTTTATTTTATTTAATTTTAATCTAAATTCGCCTAATCGATTGTTCAAATAAATTAGGGTTAGAATAATTTCGGTAACTAATAGGATATACAATCTCTGTGGGACGATACTCTACTATTCATTATATTACTTGTGCCGACTAGTACACTTGCTAATTTACGCAACAGGGCCAGAATTTGCGAGGGGCCTCCGTGTGCCAAAAATGGGCAGCAGGCACAGCCGCGCCCAAAAATAAGCGCCCGAAGGTCCCGTCCCCAAGTTCGTCCGCCGCAAAAATGCCAAAAAACGGGTGGGCTATAGCCTTGGGGGGAGGGGCTGGCCAAGTTCGTCCACCGGACTCGGAATGGGGCCAGACTTTGCGAGGGGCCTTCGTGTGCCAAAAATAGGCCGCGAGCACTGCCGCGCCCAAAAATAAGCGCCCGAAGGTCCCGTCCCCAAGTTCGTCCGCCGCAAAAATGCCCAAAAAACGGGTGGCCTATAGCCTTGGGGGGAGGGGCTGGCCAAGTTCGTCCGCCGGACTCGGAATGGGACCAGCATCTGCGAGGGGCCTCCGTGTGCCAAAAATAGGCCGCGGCCACTGCCGCGCACAAAAATAAGCGCCTGAAGGTCCCATCCCCAAGTTTGTCCGCCGCAAATATGCCAAAAAAGCGGGTGGGCTATAGCCTTGGGGGGAGGGGCTGGCCAACTGCGTCCGCCGGACTCGGAATGGGGCCAGACTTTGCGAGGGGCCTCCGTGTGCCAAAAATAGGGCGTGGCCACTTCCGCGCCCAAAAATAAGCGCCCGAAGGTCCCGTCCCCAAGTTCGTCCGCCGCAAAAATGCCCAAAAAATGGGTGGGCTATGGCCTTGGGGTGAGGGGCTGGCCAAGTTCATCCGCCGGACTCGGAATGGGGCTAGACTTTGCGAGGGGCCTCCGTGTGCCAAAACTAGGCCGCGGGCACTGCCGCGCCCAAAAATAAGCGCCCGAAGGTCCCGTCCCCAAGTTCGTCCGCCGCAAAAATGCCAAAAAACGGGTTGCTATAGCCTTGGGGGGAGGGGCTGGCCAAGTTCGTCCACCGGACTCAGAATGGGGCCAGACTTTGCGAGGGGCCTTCGTGTGCCAAAAATAGGCCGCGAGCACTGCCGCGCCCAAAAATAAGCGCCCGAAGGTCCCGTCCCCAAGTTCGTCCGCCGCAAAAATGCCCAAAAAACGGGTGGCCTACAGCCTTGGGGGGAGGGGCTGGCCAAGTTCGTCCGCCGGACTCGGAATGGGACCAGCCTTTGCGAGGGGACTCCGTGTGCCAAAAATAGGCCGCGGCCACTGCCGCGCACAAAAATAAGCGCCTGAAGATCCCATCCCCAAGTTTGTCCGCCGCAAAAATGCCCAAAAAGCGGGTGGGCTATAGCCTTGGGGGGAGGGGTTGGCCAACTGCGTCCGCCGGACTCGGAATGGGGCCAGACTTTGCGAGGGGCCTCCGTGTGCCAAAAATAGGGCGTGGCCACTTCCGCGCCCAAAAATAAGCGCCCGAAGGTCCCGTCCCCAAGTTCGTCCGCCGCAAAAATGCCCAAAAAACGGGTGGGCTATGGCCTTGGGGTGAGGGGCTGCCCAAGTTCATCCGCCGGACTCGGAATGGGGCTAGACTTTGCGAGGGGCCTCCGTGTGCCAAAACTAGGCCGCGGGCACTGCCGCGCCCAAAAATAAGCGCCCGAAGGTCCCGTCCCCAAGTTCGTCCGCCGCAAAAATGCCCAAAAAAGGGTGGGCTATAGCCTTTGGGGGAGGGGCTGGCCAAGTTCGTCCGCCGGACTCGGAATGCGGCCAGACTTTGCGAGGTGCCTCCGTGTACCAAAAATAGGCCGCGGGCACTGCAGCGCCCGAAGGACCCGTCCCCAAGTTCGTCCGCCGCAAAAATGCCCAAAAAAGTGTGGGCAGCCTTGGGGGGAGGGGCTGGCCAAGTTCGTCCGCTGGACTCGGAATGGGGCCAGACTTTGCGATGGGCCTCCGTGTGCCAAAAATAGGCCGCGGGCACTGCCGCGCCCAAAAATAAGCGCCCGAAGGTCCCGTCCCCAAGTTCGTCCGCCCCAAAAATGCCCAAAAAACGGGTGGGCTATAGCCTTGGGGGGAGGGTCTGGCCAAGTTCGTCCGCCGGAATCGGAATGGGGCCAGACTTTGCGAGTGGACTCCGTGTGCCAAAACTAGGCCGCGGGCACTACCGCTCCCAAAAATTTAGGCACCCGAAGGTCCCGTCTCCAAGTTCGTCCGCCGCAAAAAAGCCCAACAAACGGGTGGGCTATAGCCTTGGGGGGAGGGGCTGGCCAAGTTCGTTCGCCGGACTCGGAATGGGACCAGACTTTGCGAGGGGCCTCCGTGTGCCAACAATAGGCCGCGGGCACTGCCGCGCCCAAAAATAAGCGCCCGAAGGTCCCGTCCCCAAGTTCGTCCGCCGCAAAAATGCCCAAAAAAGGGTGGGCTATAGCCTTGGGGGTAGGGGCTGGCCAAGTTCGTTCGCCGGACTCGGAATGGGGCGAGACTTTGCGAGGGGCCTCCGTGTGCCAAAAATAGGCCGCGGGCACTGCCGCGCCCAAAAGTAAGCACCCGAAGGTCCCGTCCCCAAGTTCGTCCGCCGCAAAAATGCCCAAAAAACGGGTGGGCTATAGCCTTGGGGGGAGGGTCTGGCCAAGTTCGTCCGCCGGAATCGGAATGGGGCCAGACTTTGCGAGGGGCCTCCGTGTGCCAAAACTAGGCCACGGGCACTACCGCTCCCAAAAATAAGCGCCCGAAGGTCCCGTCTCCAAGTTCGTCCGCGGCAAAAAAGCCCAAAAAACGGGTGGGCTATAGCCTTGGGGGGAGGGGCTGGCCAAGTTCGTCCGCCGGACTCGGAATAGGGCCAGATTTTGCGAGGTGCCTCCGTGTGCCAAAAATAGACCGCGGGGACTGCCGCGCCCAAAAATAAGCGCCCGAAGGTCCCGTCCCCAAGTTCGTCCGCCGCAAAAATGCCCAAAAAATGGGTGGGCTATAGCCTTGGGGGGAGGGGCTGCCCATGTTCGTCCGCCGGAATCGGAATGGGGACAGACTTTGCGTGGGGCCTCCGTGTGCCAAAAATAGGCCGCGGCCACTGCCGTGCCCAAAAATAAGTGCCCGAAGGTCCCGTCCCCAAGTTCGTCCGCCGCAAAAATGCCCAAAAAACGTGTGGGCTATAGCCTTGGGGGGACGGGCTGGCCAAGTTCGTCCGCCGGACTCGGAATGGGGACAGACTTTGCGTGGGGCCTTCGTGTGCCAAAAATAGGACGCAGGTACTGCCGCGCCCAAAAATAAGCGCCCGAGTGCCGGGGAGCCACGTTCCTCCATCGGAAAAAGGCCACAAAAACGGGTGGGCTTCAGCCTTGGGGGGTGGGGCTGGCCAAGTTCGTCCGCCGGACTCGGAATGGGGCGAGACTTTGTGAGCGGCCTCCGTGTGCCAAAAATAAGCCGCGGGCAACGCCGTGCCCAAAAATAACCGCCCGAATGCCGGGGAGCCAAGTTCGTCCATCGGAAAAAGGGCACAAAAACGGGTGGGCTTTAGCCTTGGGGGGTGGGGCTGGCCAAGTTCGTCCGCCGGACTCGGAATGGGGCTAGACTTTGCGATCGGCCTCCGTGTGCCAAAAATAGGCCGCGGATACAGCCGCGCCCAAAAATAAGCCCCCGAAGGCCTGCGTCCCAAAACCCCCCAGCGGAAAAATGGCCAAAAAACCGGTGGGCTATAAACTTGGTGGGGGACGGGGGCGAAGTTCGTCCGCCGGAGTCCGAATGGGGCGATACTTTGCGAGGGGCCTTCTTGTGCCAAAAATAGGCCGCGGGCACAGCCATACGCAAAAATAACCCCCCGAAGGCCTGCGTCCCAAAACCCCCCCGCGGAAAAATGGCCAAAAAACGGGTGGGCAATAGCCTTGGGGGGTGGGGCTGGCCAAGTTCGTCCGCCAGACTCGGAATGGGTCGAGACTTTGCGAGCGCCCTCCGTGTGCCAAAAATAGGCCGCGGGCAAAGCCACGCCCAAAAATAACCCCCCCAATGCCGGGGAGCCAAGTTCGTCCTTCGGAAAAAGGCCACAAAAACGGGTGGGCTTTAGCCTTGGGGGGTGGGGCTGGCCAAGTTCGTCCGCCGGACTCGGAATGGGGTGAGACTTTGCGAGCGGCCTCCGTGTTCCAAAAATAGGCCGCGGGCACAGCCGCGCCCAAAAATAAGCCCCCGAAGGCCTGCGTCCCAAAACCCCCCAGCGGAAAAATGGCCAAAAAACCGGTGGGCTATAAACTTGGTGGGGGACGGGGGCGAAGTTCGTCCGCCGGAGTCCGAATGGGGCGATACTTTGCGAGGGGCCTTCTTGTGCCAAAAATAGGCCGCGGGCACAGCCATACGCAAAAATAACCCCCCGAAGGCCTGCGTCCCAAAACCCCCCCGCGGAAAAATGGCCAAAAAACGGGTGGGCAATAGCCTTGGGGGGTGGGGCTGGCCAAGTTCGTCCGCCAGACTCGGAATGGGGCGAGACTTTGCGAGCGCCCTCCGTGTACCAAAAATAGGCCGCGGGCAAAGCCACGCCCAAAAATAACCCCCCCAATGCCGGGGAGCCAAGTTCGTCCTTCGGAAAAAGGCCACAAAAACGGGTGGGCTTTAGCCTTGGGAGGTGGGGCTGGCCAAGTTCGTCCGCCGGACTCGGAATGGGGCGAGACTTTGCGAGCGGCCTCCGTGTGCCAAAAATAGGCCGCAGGCAAAGCCGCGCCCAAAAATAACCGCCCGAATGCCAGGGAGCCAAGTTCGTCCATCGGAAAAAGCCACAAAAACGGGTAGGCTTTAGCCTTGGGGGGTGGGGCTGGCCAAGTTCGTCCGCCGGACTTGGAATGGGGTGAGACTTTGCGAGCGGCCTTCGTGTGCCAAAAATAGGACGCAGGCACAGCCGCGCTAAAAAATAACCCCCCGAATGGCGGGGAGCCGAGTTCGGCCATCGGAAAAAGGCCACAAAAACGGGTGGGCTTTAACCTTGGGGGGTGGGGCTGGCCAAGTTCGTCCGCCGGACTCGGAATGGGGAGAGACTTTGCGAGCGGCCTCCGTGTGCCAAAAATAGGCCGCGGGCACAGCCGCGTCCAAAAATAAGCCCCGAAGGCCTGCGTCCCAAAACCCCCTAGCGGAAAAATGGCCAAAAAACCGGTGGGCTATAGCCTTGGTGGGGGGCGGGTGCGAAGTTCGTCCGCCGGACTGCGAATGCGGCGAGACTTTGCGACGGGCCTCCGTGTGGCAAAAATAGGCCGCGGGCACAGCCGCGCTCAAAAGTAAGCCCCCGAAGGCTTGTGTCCCAAAACCCCCCAGCGGAAAAATGGCCAAAAAACGGGTGGGCTATAGCCTTGGGGGGTGGGGCTGGCCAAGTTCGTCCGCCGGACTCGGAATGGGGCGAGACTTTGCGAGCGGCCTGTTAACATATATGTTTCCATAATATTGATTTTGATGATAACAAAACAAGATTAAGAATGATTAGTCTTTTAAGATTAAATTATTTTTTATACATCTTAAATAAATCATTATTTTCACTTTTTAAAGGTTTTATATTTAATGGAAAAATGATTTTATGAAATTGATTGTTTATTTTCTTTTGAAATAAATCATTATTTTCACATTATAAATGTTTCATATTTAATGGAAAAATGATTTTATGAAATTGGGTGTTTTTCAAAGTTTATGGTTTAATTGAAAGAATTTTGAAAACTTTGATATAAACAAGTATTGCTTGAAATTTTGGTAAAGGACTTATTTGAAAAGTGTCATACAATCTTTGGAAATATCATAATTTTAGAAAGTTTTGGGAATAACAAACCATTATTTAGAAATTCTGAAATTGGACTTATTTGCAAACATTTATAACGTTTTGAGCCATACTACAGTTTTATAAAGTTTTGGGGTCAAATTGAAAATATTGGAAAATTTTCACTGTAGCGGGTTACTGTAGCAAGCGGCTTACCGGATTCAGAAAACCGGAAATCCGGATTCGGGGCAGTAAGCATCCAGTCCGAATGCGGCGAGACTTTGCGAGGGGCCTCCGTGTGCCAAAAATAGGCCGCGGGCACAGCCGTGCCCAAAAATAAGCCCCCGAAGGCCTGCGTCCCAAAATCCCACAGCGGAAAAATGGCCAAAAAACGGGTGGGCTATAGCCTTGGGGGGTGGGGCTGGCCAAGTTCGTCCGCCACACTTGGAATGGGGTGAGACTTTGCGAGCGGCCTCCGTGTGCCAAAAATAGGCCGCGGGCAAAGCCGCGCCCAAAAATAACCGCCCGAATGCCAGGGAGCCAAGTTCGTCCATCGGAAAAAGCCACAAAAACGGGTAGGCTTTAGCCTTGGGGGGTGGGGCTGGCCAAGTTCGTCCGCCGGACTCGGAATGGGGTGAGACTTTGCGAGCGGCCTCCGTGTTCCAAAAATAGGCCGCAGGCACAGCCACGCCCAAAAATAAGCCCCCGAAGGCCTTCGTCCCAAAACCCCCCAGCGGAAAAATGGCCAAAAAACCGGTGGGCTATAGACTTGGTGGGGGACGGGGGCGAAGTTCGTCCGCCGGAGTCCGAATGGGGCGAGACTTTGCGAGGGGCCTCCGTGTGCCAAAAATAGGCCGCGGGCACAGCCGTACGCATAAATAACCCCCCGAAGGCCTGCGTCCCAAAACCCCCCCGCGGAAAAATGGCCAAAAAACGGGTGGGCTATAGCCTTGGGGGGTGGGGCTGGCCAAGTTCGTCCGCCAGACTCGGAATGGGGCGAGACTTTGCGAGCGCCCTCCGTGTGCCAAAAATAGGCCGCGGGCAAAGCCACGCCCAAAAATAACCCCCCCAATGCCGGGGAGCCAAGTTCGTCCATCGGAAAAAGGCGACAAAAACGGGTGGGCTTTAGCCTTGGGGGGCGGGGCTGGCCAAGTTCGTCCGCCGGACTCGGAATGGGGTGAGACTTTGCGAGCGGCCTCCGAGTTCCAAAAATAGGCTGCGGGCACAGCCGCGCCCAAAAATAAGCCCCCGAAGGCCTGCGTCCCAAAACCCCCCAGCGAAAAAATGGCCAAAAAACCGGTGGGCTATAGCCTTGGTTGGGGGCGGGGGCGAAGTTCGTCCGCCGGACTCGGAATGGGGCTAGACTTTGCAAGGGGCCTCCGTGTGCCAAAAATAGGCCGCGGGCAAAGCCACACCCAAAAATAACCAACCCAATGCCGGGGAGCCAAGTTCGTCCATCTGAATAAGGCCACAAAAATGGGTGGGCTTTAGCCTTGGGGGGTGGGGCTGGCCAAGTTCGTCCGCTGGACTCGGAATAGGGCGAGACTTTGCGAGCGGCCTCCGTGTGCCGAAAATAGGCCGCGGCCAAAGCCACGCCCAAAAATAACCCCCCCAATGCCGGGGAGCCAAGTTCGTCCTTCGGAAAAAGGCCACAAAAACGGGTGGGCTTTAGCCTTGGGGGGTGGGGCTGGCCAAGTTCGTCCGCCGGACTCGGAATGGGGTGAGACTTTGCGAGCGGCCTCCCTGTTCCAAAAATAGGCCGCGGGCACAGCCGCGCCCAAAAATAAGCCCCCGAAGGCCTGCGTCCCAAAACCCCCCAGCGGAAAAATGGCCAAAAAACCGGTGGGCTATAGCCTTGGTTGGGGGCGGGGGCGAAGTTCGTCCGCCGGACTCGGAATGGGGCTAGACTTTCCAAGGGGCCTCCGTGTGCCAAAAATAGGCCGCGGGCAAAGCCACACCCAAAAATAACCAACCCAATGCCGGGGAGACAAGTTCGTCCATCTGAATAAGGCCACAAAAAACGGGTGGGCTTTAGCCTTGGGGGGTGGGGCTGGCCAAGTTCGTCCGCCGGACTCGGAATGGGGCGAGACTTTGCGAGCGGCCTCCGTGTGCCAAAAATAGGCCGCGGGAAAAGCCACGCCCAAAAATAACCCCCTCAATGCCGGGGAGCCAAGTTCGTCCATCGGAATAAGGCCACAAAAACGGGTGGGCTTTAGCCTTGGGGGGTGGGGCTGGCCAAGTTCGTCCGCCGGACTTGGAATGGGGCGAGACATTGCGAGCGGCCTTCGTGTGCCAAAAATAGGACGCGGGCACAGCCGCGCTAAAAAATAACCCCCCGAATGGCGGGGAGCCGAGTTCGGCCATCGGAAAAAGGCCACAAAAACGGGTGGGCTTTAACCTTGGGGGGTGGGGCTGGCCAAGTTCGTCCGCCGGACTCGGAATGGGGAGAGACTTTGCGAGCGGCCTCCGTGTGCCAAAAATAGGCCGCGCGCACAGCCGCGTCCAAAAATAAGCCCCCGAAGGCCTGCGTCCCAAAACCCCCCAGCGGAAAAATGGCCAAAAAACCGGTGGGCTATAGCCTTGGTTGGGGGCGGGGGCGAAGTTCGTCCGCCGGACTCGGAATGGGGCTAGACTTTGCAAGGGGCCTCCGTGTGCCAAAAATAGGCCGCGGGCAAAGCCACACCCAAAAATAACCAACCCAATGCCGGGGAGCCAAGTTCGTCCATCTGAATAAGGCCACAAAAACGGGTGGGCTTTAGCCTTGGGGGGTGGGGCTGGCCAAGTTCGTCCGCTGGACTCGGAATGGGGCGAGACTTTGCGAGCGGCCTCCGTGTGCCAAAAATAGGCCGCGGGCAAAGCCACGCCCAAAAATAACCCCCTCAATGCCGGGGAGCCAAGTTCGTCCATCGGAATAAGGCCACAAAAACGGGTGGGCTTTAGCCTTGGGGGGTGGGGCCGGCCAAGTTCGTCCGCCGGACTCGGAATGGGGCGAGACTTTGCGAGCGGCCTCCGAGTGCCAAAAATAGGCTACGGACACAGCCGCGCCCAAAAATAGGCCCCCGAAGGCCTGCGTCCCATAACCCCCCAGCGGAAAAATGGCCAAAAAACCGGTGGGCTATAGCCTTGGTGGGGGGCGGGGGCGAAGTTCGTCCGCCGGACTCCGAATGGGGCGAGACTGTGTGAGCCGCCTCCGTGTGCCAAAAATAGGCCGCGGGCAAAGTCGCGCCCAAAAATAACCACCCCAATGCCGGGGAGCCAAGTTCAGCCATCGGAAAAAGGCCACAAAAACGGGTGGACTTTAGCCTTGGGGGGTGGGGCCGGCCAAGTTCGTCCGCCGGACTCGGAATGGGGCGAGACTTTCCGAGCGGCCTCCGTGTAGCAAAAATAGCCCACGGGCACAGCCGCACCCAAAAATAACCGCCCCAATGGCGGGGAGCCAAGTTCGTCCATCGGAAAAAGCCCACATAAACGGGTGGGCTTTAGCTTTGGGGGGTGGGGCTGGCCAAGTTCGTCCGCCGGACTCGGAATGGGGTGAGACTTTGCGAGCGGCCTCCGTATAGCAAAAATAGCCCGCGGGCACAGCCGCGCCCAAAAATAACCGCCCGAATGGCGGGGAGCCAAGTTCGTCCATCGGAAAAAGGCCACATAAACGGGTGGGCTTTAGCCTTGGGGGGTGGGGCTGGCCAAGTTCGTCCGCCGGACTCGGAATGGGGCGAGACTTTGCGAGCGCCCTCCGAGTGCCAAAAATAGGCCGCGGGCACAGCCGCGCCCAAAAATAAGCCCCCGAAGGCCTGCGTCCCATAACCCCCCAGCGGAAAAATGGCCAAAAAACCGGTGGGCTATAGCCTTTGTGGGGGGTGGGGGTGACGTTCGTCCGCTGGACTCCGAATGGGGCGAGACTTTACGAGGGGCCTCCATGTGCCAAAAATAGGCCGCGGGCACAGCCGCGCCCAAAAATAACCGCCCGAATGGCGGGGAGCCAAGTTCGTCCATCGGAAAAAGGCCACAAAAACGGGTGGGCTTTAGCCTTGGGGGGTGGGGCTGGCCAAGTTCGTCCGCCGGACTCGGAATGGGGCGAGACTTGGCGAGCGGCCTCCGAGTGCCAAAAATAGGCTGCGGGCACAGCCGCACCCATAAAGAAGCCCCCAAAGGCCTGCGTCCCAAAACCCCCCAGCGGAAAAATGGCCAAAAAACCGGTGGGCAATAGACTAGGTGGGGGGCGGGGGCGAAGTTCGTCCGCCGGCCTCCGAATGGGGCGACACTTTGCGAGGGGCATCCGTGAGCCAAAAATTGGCCGCGGGCACTGCCGCGCCCAAAAATAAGGCCCCGAAGGCCTGCGTCCCATAACACCCCAGCGGAAAAATGGCCAAAAAACCGGTGGGCTATAGACTTGGTGGGGGGCGGGGGCGAAGTTCGTCCGCCGGACTCCGAATGGGGCGAGACTTTACGATCCGCCGCCGTGTGCCAAAAATAGGCCGTGGTCAAAGCCGCGCCCAAAAATAACCGTCCCAATGCCGGGGAGCCAAGTTCGTCCATCGGAAAAAGGCCAGAAAAACGGGTGGACTTTAGCCTTGGGGGGTGGGGCCGGCAAAGATCGTCCGCCGGACTCGGAATGGGGCGAGACTTTGCGAGCGGCCTCCGAGTGCCAAAAATAGGCTGCGGACACAGCCGCGCCCAAAAATAAGCCCCCGAAGGCCTGCGTCCCATAACCCCCCAGCGGAAAAATGGCCAAAAAACCGGTGGGCTATAGTCTTGGTGGGGGGCGGGGGCGAAGTTCGTCCGCCGGACTCCGAATGGGGCGAGACTGTGCGAGCCGCCTCCGTGTGCCAAAAATAGGCCGCGGGCAAAGTCGCGCCCAAAAATAACCACCCCAATGCCGGGGAGCCAAGTTCGTCCATCGGAAAAAGGCCACAAAAACGGGTGGACTTTAGCCTTGGGGGGTGGGGCCGGCCAAGTTCGTCCGCCGGACTCGGAATGGGGCGAGACTTTGCGAGCGGCCTCCGTGTAGCAAAAATAGCCCACGGGCACAGCCGCGCCCAAAAATAACCGCCCCAATGGCGGGGAGCCAAGTTCGTCCATCGGAAAAAGCCCACATAAACGGGTGGGCTTTAGCTTTGGGGGGTGGGGCTGGCCAAGTTCGTCCGCCGGACTCGGAATGGGGTGAGACTTTGCGAGCGGCCTCCGTGTAGCAAAAATAGCCCGCGGGCACAGCCGCGCCCAAAAATAACCGCCCGAATGGCGGGGAGCCAAGTTCGTCCATCGGAAAAAGCCCACATAAACGGGTGGGCTTTAGCCTTGGGGGGTGGGGCTGGCCAAGTTCGTCCGCCGGACTCGGAATGGGGCGAGACTTTGCGAGCGGCCTCCGTGTGCCAAAAATAGGCCTCGGCCACAGCCGCGCCCAAATATAAGCCCCCGAAAGCCTACGTCCCAAAACCCCCCAGCGGAAAAATGGCCAAAAAACCGGTGGGCTAAAGCCTTGGTGGGGGGCGGGGGCGAAGTTCGTCCGCCGGACTCCGAATGGGGCGGGACTTTACGAGGGGCCTCCGTGTTCCAAAAATAGGCCGCGGGCACAGCCGCACCGAAAAATAAGCCTCCGAAGGCCTGCGTCCCAAAACCCCCCAGCGGAAAAATGGCCAAAAAACGGGTGGGCTATAGCCTTGGGGGGTGGGGCTGGCCAAGTTCGTCCGCCGGACTCGGAATGGGGCGAGACTTTGCGAGCGGCCTCCGTGTGCCAAAAATAGGCAGCGGGCAAAGCCGCGCCCAAAAATAACCACCCAAATGCCGGGGAGCCAAGTTCATCCATCGGAAAAAGGCCACAAAAACGGGTGGGCGTTAGCCTTGGGGGGTGGGGCTGGCCAAGTTCGTCCGCCGGACTCGGAATGGGGCGAGACTTTGCGTGCGGCCTCCGTGTTCCAAAAATAGGCCGCGGGCACAGCCGCGCCCAAAAATAACCGCCCGAATGGCGGGGAGCCAAGTTCGTCCATCGGAAAACGGCCGTAAAAACGGGTGGGCTTTAGCCTTGGGTGGTGGGGCTGGCCAAGGTCGTCCGCCGGACTCGGAATGGGACGAGACTTTACGAGCGGCCTCCGTGTGCGAAAAAAAGACCGCGGCCACAGCCGGGCCCAAAAATAAGCCCCCGAAGGCCTACGTCCCAAAACCCCCCAGCGGAAAAATGGCCAAAAAACCGGTGGGCTAAACCCTTGGTGGGGGGCGGGGGCGAAGTTCGTCCGCCGGACTCCGAATGGGGCGAGTCTTTGTGAGCGGCCTCCGTGTAGCAAAAATAGCCCACGGGCACAACCGCGCCCAAAAATAACCGCCCCAATGGCGGGGAGCCAAGTTCTTCCATCGGAAAAAGGCCACATAAACGGGTGGGCTTTAGCTTTGGGGGGTGGGGCTGGCCAAGTTCGTCCGCCGGACTCGGAATGGGGTGAGACTTTGCGAGCGGCCTCCGTGTAGAAAAAATAGCCCGCGGGCACAGCAGCGCCCAAAAATAACCGCCCGAATGGCGGGGAGCCAAGTTCGTCCATCGGATAAGGGCCACATAAACGGGTGGGCTTTAGCCTTGGGGGATGGGGCTGGCCAAGTTTGTCCGCCGGAATCGGAATGGGGCGAGACTTTGCGAGCGGCCTCCGTGTGCCAAAAATAGGCCTCGGCCACAGCCGCGCCCAAATATAAGCCCCCGAAAGCCTACGTCCCAAAACCACCCAGCGGAAAAATGGCCAAAAAACCGGTGGGCTAAAGCCTTGGTGGGGGGCGGGGGCGAAGTTCGTCCGCCGGACTCCGAATGGGGCGGGACTTTACGAGGGGCCTCCGTGTTCCAAAAATAGGCCGCGGGCACAGCAGCGCCGAAAAATAAGCCTCCGAAGGCCTGCGTCCCAAAACCCCCCAGCGGAAAAATGGCCAAAAAACGGGTGGGCTATAGCCTTGGGGGGTGGGGCTGGCCAAGTTCGTCCGCCGGACTCGGAATGGGGCGAGACTTTGCGAGCGGCCTCCGTGTACCAAAAATAGGCAGCGGGCAAAGCCGCGCCCAAAAATAACCACCCCAATGGCGGGGAGCCAAGTTCGTCCATCGGAAAAAGGCCACAAAAACGGGTGGGCGTTAGCCTTGGGGGGTGGGGCTGGCCAAGTTCGTCCGCCGGACTCGGAATGGGGCGAGACTTTGCGTGCGGCCTCCGTGTTCCAAAAATAGGCCGCGGGCACAGCCGCGCCCAAAAATAACCGCCCGAATGGCGGGGAGCCAAGTTCGTCCATCGGAAAAAGGCCACAAAAACGGGTGGGCTTTAGCCTTGGGGGGTGGGGCTGGCCAAGTTCGTCCGCCGGACTCGGAATGGGGCGAGACTTTACGAGCGGCCTCCGTGTGCCAAAAATAGACCGCGGCCACAGCCGCGCCCACAAATAAGCCCCCGAAGGCCTACGTCCCAAAACCCCCCAGCGGAAAAATGGCCAAAAAACCGGTGGGCTAAAGCCTTGGTGGGGGGCTGGGGCGAAGTTCGTCCGCCGGACTCCGAATGGGGCGAGACTTTGCGGGCGACCACCGTGTACCAAAAATAGGCCGCGGGCAGAGCCGCGCTAAAAAATAAGCCCCCGAAGGCGTGCGTCCCAAAACCCCCCAGCGGAAAAATGGCCAACAAACGGGTGGGCTATAGCCTTGGGGGGTGGGGCTGGCCAAGTTCGTCCGCCGGACTCCGAATGGGGCGAGACTTTGCGAGCGGCCTCCGTGAGCCAAAAATAGGCCGCGGACAAAGCCGCGCCCAAAAATAACCGCCCCAATGCCGGGGAGGTAAGTTCGTCCATCGGAAAAATGCCACAAAAACGGGTGGACTTTAGCCTTGGGGGGTGGGGCTGGCCAAGTTCGTCCGCCGGACTCGGAATGGGGCGAGACTTTGCGAGCGGCCTCCGAGTGCCAAAAATAGGCTGCGGGCACAGCCGCACCCAAAAATAAGCCCACAAAGGCCTGCGTCCCAAAACCCCCCTGCGGAAAAATGGCCAAAAAACCGGTGGGCTATAGACTTGGTGGGGGGCGGGGGCGAAGTTCGTCCGCCGGACTCCGAATGGGGCGAGACTTTGCGAGCGGCCTCCGAGTGCCAAAAATAGGCTACGGACACAGCCGCGGCCAAAAATAAGGCCACGAAGGCCTGCGTCCCATAACCCCCCAGCGGAAAAATGGCCAAAAAACCGGTCGGCTATAGCCTTGGTGGGGGGCGGGGGCGAAGTTCGTCCGCCGGACTCCGAATGGGGCGAGACTTTGCGAGCCACCTCCGTGTGCCAAAAATAGGCCGCGGGCAAAGCCGCGTCCAAAAATAACCGCCCCAATGCCGGGGAGCCGAGTTCGTCCATCGGAAAAAGGGCACAAAAACGGGTGGACTTTAGCCTTGGGGGGTGGGGCCGGCCAAGTTCGTCCGCCGGACTCGGAATGGGGCGAGACTTTGCGGGCGGCCTCCGAGTGCTAAAAATAGGCTGCGGGCACAGCCGCCCCCAAAAATAAGCCCCCGAAGGCCTGCGTCCCATAACCCCCCAGCGGAAAAATGGCCAAAAAACCAGTGGGCTATAGCCTTGGTGGGGTGCGGGGGCGACGTTCGTCCGCTGGACTCCGAATGGGGCGAGACTTTACGAGGGGCCTCCGTGTGCCAAAAATAGCCCGCGGGCACAGCCGCGCCCAAAAATAACCGCCCGAATGGCGGGGAGCCAAGTTCGTCCATCGGAAAAAGGCCACAAAAACGGGTGGGCTTTAGCCTTGGGGGGTGGGCTGGCCAAGTTCGTCCGCCGGACTCGGAATGGGGCGAGACTTTGCGAGCGGCCTCCGTGTAGCAAAAATAGCCCACGGGCACAGCCGTGCCCAAAAATAACCGCCCCAATGGCGGGGAGCCAAGTTCGTCCATCGGACAAAGGCCACATAAACGGGTGGCCTTTAGCTTTGGGGGGTGGGGCTGGCCAAGTTCGTCCGCCGGACTCGGAATGGGGAGAGATTTTGCGAGCGGCATTCGTGTGCCAAAAACAAGCCGCGGGCACAGTAGCGCAAAAAAATAACCGCCCGAATGGCAGGGTGCCAAGTTCGTCCATCGGAAAAAGGCCACAAAAACGGGTGGGCTTTAGCCTTGGGGGGTGGGGCTGGCCAAGTTCGTCCGCCGGACTCGGAATGGGGAGAGACTTTGCAAGCGGCCTCCGAGTGCCAAAAATAGGCTGCGGGCACAGCCGCGCCCAAAAATAAGCCCCCAAAGGCCTGCGTCCCAAAACCCCCCAGCGGAAAAATGGCCAAAAAACGGGTGGGCTATAGCCTTGGGGGGTGGGGCTGGCCAAGTTCGTCCGCCGGACTCGGAATGGGGAGAGACTTTGCGAGCGGCCTCCGAGTGCCAAAAATAGGCTGCGGGCACAGCCGCGCCCAAAAATAAGCCCCCAAAGGCCTTCGTCCCAAAACCCCCCTGCGGAAAAATGGCCAAAAAACCGGTGGGCTATAGACTTGGTGGGGGGCGGGGGCGAAGTTCGTCCGCCGGACTCCGAATGGGGCGAGACTTTGCGAGGGGCCTCCGTGAGCCAAAAATTGGCCACGGGCACTGCCGCGCCCAAAAATAAGGCCCCGAAGGCCTGCGTCCCATAACCCCCCAGCGGAAAAATGGCCAAAAAACCGGTGGGCTATAGCCTTGGTGGGGGGCGGGGGCGAAGTTCGTCCGCCGGACTCCGAATGGGGCGAGACTTTGCGAGCGGCCTACGTGTGCCAAAAATAGCCCGCGGGCACAGCCGCACCCAAAAATAACTGCCCGAATGGCGGGGAGCGAAGTTCGTCCGTCGGAAAAAGGCCACAAAAACGGGTAGGCTTTAGCCTTGGGGGGTGGGGCTGGCCAAGTTCGTCCGCCGGACTCGGAATGGGTAGAGACTTTGCGAACGGCCTTCGTGTGCCAAAAACAGGCCGCGGGTACAGTAGCGCAAAAAAATAACCGCCCGAATGGAAGGGAGCCAAGTTCGTCTATCGGAAAAAGGCCACAAAAACGGGTGGGCTTTAGCCTTGGGGGGTGGGGCTGGCCAAGTTTGTCCTCCAGACTCGGAATGGGGCGAGACTTTGCGAGCGACCTCCGAGTGCCAAAAATAGGCCGCGGGCACAGCCACGCCCAAAAATAAGCCCCCGAAGGCCTTCATCCCATAACCCCCCAGCGGAAAAATGGCCAAAAAACCGGTGGGCTAAAGCCTTGGTGGGGGGCGGGGGCGAAGTTCGTCCGCCGGACTCCGAATGGGGCGAGACTTTGCGAGGGGCCTCCATGTGCCAAAAATAGGCCGTGGGCACAGCCGCGCCCAAAAATAAGCCCCCGAAGGACTGCGTCCCAAAACCCCCCAGCGGAAAAATGGCCAAACAACGGGTGGGCTATAGCCTTGGGGGGTGGGGCTGGCCAAGTTCGTCCGCCGGACTCGGAATGGGGAGAGACTTTGCGAGCGGCATTCGTATGCCAAAAACAGGTCGCGGGCACAGTAGCGCAAAAAAATAACCGCCCGAATGGCAGGGAGCCAAGTTCGTCCATCGGAAAAAGGCCACAAAAACGGGTGGGCTTTAGCCTTCGGGGTTGGGGCTGGCCAAGTTCGTCCGCCGGACTCGGAATGGGGCGAGACTTTGCGAGCGGCCTCCGTGTAGTAAAAATAGCCCACGGGCTCAGCCGCGCCCAAAAATAACCGCCCGAATGGCGGGGAGCCAAGTTCGTCCATCGGAAAAAGGCCACAAAAACGGGTGGGCTTTAGCCTTGGGGGGTGGGGCTGGCCAAGTTCGTCCTCCAGACTCGGAATGGGGCGTGACTTTGCAAGCGACCTCTGAGTGCCAAAAATAGGCCGCGGGCACAGCCACGCCCAAAAATAAGCCCCCGAAGGCCTTCATCCCAAAACCCCCCAGCGGAAAAATGGCCAAAAAACGAGTGGGCTATAGCCTTCGGGGGTGGGGCTGGCCAAGTTTGTCCGCCGGACTCGGAATGGGGCGAGACTTTGCGAGCGGCCTCCGTCTAGCAAAAATAGCCCGCGGGCACAGCCGCGCCCAAAAATAACCGCCCGAATGGCGGGGAGCCAAGTTCGTCCATCGGAAAAAGGCCACAAAAACGGGTAGGCTTTAGCCTTGGGGGGTGGGGCTGGCCAAGTTCGTCCGCCGGACTCGGAATGGGGAGAGACTTTGCGAGCGGCCTCCGAGTGCCAAAAATAGGCTGCGGGCACAGCCGCGCCCAAAAATAAGCCCCCAAAGGCCTGCGTCCCAAAACCCCCCTGCGGAAAAATGGCCAAAAAACCGGTGGGCTATAGACTTGGTGGGGGGCGGGGGCGAAGTTCGTCCGCCGGACTCCGAATGGGGCGAGACTTTGCGAGGGGCCTCCGTGACCCAAAAATTGGCCGCGGGCACTGCCGCGTCCAAAAATAAGGCCCCGAAGGCCTGCGTCCCATAACCCCCCAGCGGAAAAATGGCCAAAAAACCGGTGGGCTATAGCCTTGGGGGTTGGGGCTGGCCAAGTTCGTCCGCCGGACTCGGAATGGGGAGAGACTTTGTGAGCGGCCTTCGTGTACCAAAAACAGGCCGCGGGCACAGTAGCGCCAAAAAATAACCGCCCAAATGGCAGGGAGCCAAGTTCGTCCATCGGAAAAAGGCCACAAAAACGGGTGGGCTTTAGCCTTGGGGGGTGGGGCTGGCCAAGTTCGTCCTCCAGACTCGGAATGGGGCGAGACTTTGCAAGCGACCTCCGTGTGCCAAAAATAGCCCGCGGGCACAGCCGTGCCCAAAAATAACCGCCCGAATGGCGGGGAGCCAAATTCGTCCATCGGAAAAAGGCCACATAAACGGGTGGGCTTTAGCTTTGGGGGGTGGGGCTGGCCAAGTTCGTCCGCCGGACTCGGAATGGGGCGAGACTTTGCGAGCGGCCTCCATCTAGCAAAAATAGCCGGCGGGCACAGCCGCGCCCAAAAATAACCGCCCGAATGGCGGGGAGCCAAGTTCGTCCATCGGAAAAAGGCCACAAAAACGGGTAGGCTTTAGCCTTGGGGGGTGGGGCTGGCCAAGTTCGTCCGCCAGACTCGGAATGGGGAGAGACTTTGCGAGCGGCCTCCGTGTGCGAAAAATAGGGAGCGGGAGAAGCTGCGCCCAAAAATAACCGCCCCAATGCCGGGGAGCCAAGTTCGTCCATCGGAAAAAGGCCACAAAAACGGGTGGGCTTTAGCCTTGGGGGGTGGGGCTGGCCAAGTTCGTCCGCCGGACTCGGAATGGGGCGAGACTTTGTGAGTGGCTTCCGTGTGCCAAAAATAGCCCGCGGGCACAGCCGCGCCCAAAAATAAGCCCCCGAAGGCCTGCGTCCCAAAACCCCCCAGCGGAAAAATGGCCAAAAAACGGGTGGGCTATAGCCTTGGGGGGTGGGGCTGGCCAAGTTCGTCCGCCGGGCACGGAATGGGGCGAGACTTTGCGAGCGGCCTCCGTGGGCCAAAAATAGCCCGCGGGCAAAGCCGCGCCCAAAAATAACCACCCCAATGCCGGGGAGCCAAGTTCGTCCATCGGAAAAAGGCCACAAAAACGGGTGGGCTTTAGATTTGGGGGGTGGGGATGGCCAAGTACGTCCGCCGGCTTCGGAATGGGGCGAGACTTTGCGAGCGGCCTCCGTGTGCCAAAAATAGCCCGCGGGCAAAGCCGCGCTCAAAAATAACCACCCCAATGCCGGGGAGCCAAGTTCGTCCATCGGAAAAAGGACACAAAAACGGGTGGGCTTTAGCCTTGGGGGGTGGGGCTGGCCAAGATCGTCCGCCGGACTCGTAATGGGGCGAGACTTTGCGAGTGGCCTCCGTGTGCCAAAAATAGCCCGCGGGCACAGCCGCGCCCAAAAATAACCGTCCGAATGGCGGGGAGCCAAGTTCGTCCATCGGAAAAAGGCCACATAAACGGGTGGGCTTTAGCTTTGGGGGGTGGGGCTGGCCAAGTTCGTCCGCCGGACTCGGAATGGGGGAGACTTTGCGAGCGGCCTCCGTGTAGCAAAAATAGCACGCGGGCACAGCCGCGCCCAAAAATAACCGCCCGAATGGCGGGGAGCCAAGTTCGTCCATCGGAAAAAGGCCACAAAAACGGGTAGGCTTTAGCCTTGGGGGTGGGGCTGGCCAAGTTCGTCCGCCGGACTCGGAATGGGCAGAGACTTTGCGAGCGGCCTTCGTGTGCCAAAAACAGGCCGCAGGTACAGTAGCGCAAAAAAATAACCACCCGAATGGCAGGGAGCCAAGTTCGTCCATCGGAAAAAGGCCACAAAAACGGGTGTGCTTTAGCCTTGGGGGGTGGGGCTGGCCAAGTTCGTCCTCCAGAGTCGGAATGGGGCGAGACTTTGCGAGCGACCTCCGAGTGCCAAAAATAGGCCGCGGGCACAGCAACGCCCAAAAATAAGCCCCCGAAGGCCTTCATCCCATAACCCCCCAGCGGAAAAATGGCCAAAAAGCGAGTGGGCTATAGCCTTCGGGGGTGGGGCTGGCCAAGTTTGTCCGCCGTACTCGGAATGGGGCGAGACTTTGCGAGCGGCCTCCGTGTGACAAAAATAGGCCGCGGGCAAAGTCCGCGCCCAAAAATAAGCGCCCCAATGCCGGGGAGCGAAGTTCGTCCATCGGAAAAAGTCCACAAAAACGGGTGGGCTTTAGCCTTGGGGGGTGGGGCTGGCCAAGTTCGTCCGCCGGATTCGAAATGGGGCGAGACTTTGCGAGCGGCCCCTGTGTGCCAAAAATAGGCCTCAGGCACAGCCGCGTCCAAAAAAACCGCCCGAATGGCGGGGAGCCAAGTTCATCCATCGGAAAAAGGCCACAAAAACGGGTGTGCTTTAGCCTTGGGGGGGTTGGCTGGCCAAGTTCGTCCGCCGGACTCGGAATGGGGCGAGACTTTGTGAGCGGCCTCCGTGTGCCAAAAATAGGCCGTGGGCACAGCCGCACTCAAAAATATGCCCCCGAAGGCCAGCGTCCCAAAACCCCCCAGCCGAAAAATGGCCAAAAAACCGGTGGGCTATAGCCTTGGTGGGGGGCGGGGGCGAAGTTCGTCCGCCGGACTCTGAATGGGGCGAGACTTTGCGAGGGGCCTCCGTGTGCCAAAAATAGGCCGCGGGCACGGCCGCGCCCAAAAATAAGCCCCCGAAGGCCTGCATCCCAAAACCCCCCAGCGGAAAAATGGCCAACAAACGGGTGGGCTATAGCCTTGGGGGGTGGGGCTGGCCAAGTTCGTCCGCCGGACTCGGAATGGGGCGAGACTTTGCGAGCGGCCTCCTTGTGCCAAAAATAGGCCGCGGGCACAGCTACGACCAAAAATAAGCCCCCGAAGGCCTGCGTCCCAAAACCCCCCAGCGGAAAAATGGCCATAAAACCGGTGGGCTATAGCCTTGGTGGGGGGCGGGGGCGAAGTTCGTCCGCCGGACTCTGAATGGGGCGAGACTTTGCGAGGGGCCTCCGTGTGCCAAAAATAGGCCGCGGGCAAAGCCGCGGCCAAAAATAAGCGCCCCAATGCCGGGGAGCCAAGTTCGTCCTTCGCAAAAAGTCCACAAAAACGGGTGGGCTTTAGCCTTGGGGGGTGGCGCTGGCCAAGTTCGTCCGCCGGATTCGAAATGGGGCGAGACTTTGCGAGCGGCCCCCGTGTGCCAAAAATAGGCCTCAAGCACAGCCGCGCCCAAAAATAACCGCCCGAATGGCGGGGAGCCAAGTTCATCCATCGGAAAAAGGCCACAAAAACGGGTGTGCTTTAGCCTTGGGGGGGTTGGCTGGCCAAGTTCGTCCGCCGGACTCGGAATGGGGCGAGACTTTGCGAGCGGCCTCCGTGTGCCAAAAATAGGCCGTGGGCACAGCCGCACTCAAAAATATGCCCCCGAAGGCCAGCGTCCCAAAACCCCCCAGCGGAAAAATGGCCATAAAACCGGTGGGCTATAGCCTTGGTGGGGGGCGGGGGCGAAGTTCGTCCGCCGGACTCTGAATGGGGCGAGACTTTGCGAGGGGCCTCCGTGTGCCAAAAATAGGCCGCGGGCACAGCCGCGCCAAAAAATAAGCCCCGAAGGCCTGCGTCCCAAAACCCCCCAGCGGAAAAATGGCCAAAAAACCGGTGGGCTATAGCCTTGGTGGGGGGCGGGGGCGAAGTTCGTCTGCTGGAATCCGAATGGGGTGAGACTTTGCGAGTGGCCTCCGTGTGCCAAAAATAGGCCGTGGGCACAGCCGCACTCAAAAATATGCCCCCGAAGGCCAGCATCCCAAAACCCCCCAGCGGAAAAATGGCCAAAAAACCGGTGGGCTATAGCCTTGGTGGGGGGCGGGGGCGAAGTTCGTCCGCCGGACTCTGAATGGGGCGAGACTTTGCGAGGGGCCTCCGTGTGCCAAAAATAGGCCGCGGGCACGGCCGCGCCCAAAAATAAGCCGCCGAAGGCCTGCATCCCAAAACCCCCCAGCGGAAAAATGGCCAAAAAACGGGTGGGCTATAGCCTTGGGGGGTGGGGCTGTCCAAGTTCGTCCGCCGGACTCGGAATGGGGCGAGACTTTGCGAGCGGCCTCCTTGTGCCAAAAATAGGCCGCGGGCACAGCTACGACAAAAAATAAGGCCCCGAAGGCCTGCGTCCCAAAACCCCCCAGCGGAAAAATGGCCAAAAAACGAGTGGGCTATAGCCTTCGGGGGTGGGGCTGGCCAAGTTCGTCCGCCGTACTCGGAATGGGGCGAGACTTTGCGAGCGGCCTCCGTGTGACAAAAATAGGCCGCGGGCAAAGCAGCGCCCCAATGCCGGGGAGCCAAGTTCGTCCATCGCAAAAAGTCCACAAAAACGGGTGGGCTTTAGCCTTGGGGGGTGGCGCCGGCCAAGTTCGTCCGCCGGATTCGAAATGGGGCGAGACGTTGCGAGCGGCCCCCGTGTGCCAAAAATAGGCCTCAGGCACAGCCCCGCCCAAAAATAACCGCCCGAATGGCGGGGAGCCAAGTTCATCCATCGGAAAAAGGCCACAAAAACGGGTGTGCTTTAGCCTTGGGGGGGTTGGCTGGCCAAGTTCGTCCGCCGGACTCGGAATGGGGCAAGACTTTGCGAGCGGCCTCCGTGTGCCAAAAATAGGCCGTGGGCACAGCCGCACTCAAAAATATGCCCCCGAAGGCCAGCGTCCCAAAACCCCCCAGCGGAAAAATGGCCATAAAACCGGTGGGCTATAGCCTTGGTGGGGGGCGGGGGCGAAGTTCGTCTGCCGGAATCCGAATGGGGCGAGACTTTGAGAGGGGCCTCCGTGTGCCAAAAATAGGCCGTGGGCAAAGCCGCACACAAAAATAAGCACCCCAATGCCGGGGAGCCAAGTTCGTCCATCGGAAAAAGGCCACAAAAACGGGTGGGCTTTAGCCTCGGGGGCTGGTGCTGGCCAAGTTCGTCCGCCGGGCTCGGAATGGGTTGAGACTTTGCGAGCGGCCTCCGTGTGCCAAAAATAGGCGGCGGGCACAGCCGCATCCAAAATTAACCGCCCGAATAGCGGGGAGCCAAGTTCGTCCATCGGAAAAAGGCCACAAAAACGGGTGGGCTTTATCCTTGGGGGGTGGGGCTGGCCAAGTTCGTCCGCCGGACTCTGAATGGGGCGAGACTTTACGGGCGGCCTCCGTGTGCCAAAAATAGGCCGCGGGCACAGCCGCGCCCAAAAATAAGCCCCCGAAGTCCTGCGTCCCAAAACCCCCCAGCGGAAAAATGGCCAAAAAACGGGTGGGCTATAGCCTTGGGGGGTGGGGCTGGCCAAGTTCGTCCGCCGGACTCGGAATAGGGTGAGACTTTGCGAGCGGCCTCCGTGTACCAAAAATAGGCTGCGGGCAAAGCCGCGCCCAAAAATAACCGCCCCAATGCCGGGGAGCCTAGTTCGTCCATCCGAAAAAGGCCACAAAAACGGGTGGGCTTTAGCCTTGGGGGTGGGGCTGTCCATGTTCGTCCGCCGGACTCGGAATGGGGAGAGACTTTGCGGGCGGTCTCTGTGTGCCAAAAATAGGCCGCGGGCACAGCCGCGCCCAAAAATAAGCCCCCGAAGGCCTGCGTCCCATAACCCCCCAGCGGAAAAATGGCCAAAAAACCGGTGGGCTACAGCCTTGGGGGGTGGGGCGGGCCAAGTTCGTCCGCCTGACTCGGAATGGGGCGAGACTTTGCGAGTGGCCTCCATGTGCCAAAAATAGGCCGCGGGCAAAGCCGCACCGAAAAATAACCGCCCCAATGCCGGGGAGACAAGTTAGTCCATCCGAAAAAGGCCACAAAAATGGGTGGGCTTTAGCCTTTGGGGGTGGGGCTGGCCAAGTTCGTCCGCCTGACTCGGAATGGGGCGAGACTTTGCGAGTGGCCTCCGTGTGCCAAAAATAGGCCGCGGGCAAAGCCGCGCCGAAAAATAACCGCCCCAATGCCAGGGAGCCAAGTTCGTCCATCCGAAAAACGCCACAAAAACGGGTGGGCTTTAGCCTTGGGGGGTGGGGCTGGCCAAGTTCGTCCGCCGGACTCGGAATGGGGCGAGCCTTTGCGAGCGCTCTCCATGTGCCAAAAAAAGGCCGCGGGCACAGCCGCGCCCTAAAATAACTGCCCGAAAGACGGGGAGCCAAGTTCGACCAACGGAAAAAGGCCACAAAAACGGGTGAGCTTTAGCCTTGGGGGGTGGGGCTGGCCAAGTTCGTCCGCCGGACTCGGAATGGGGAGAGACTTTGCGGGCGGCCTCCGTGTGCCAAAAAATGGCCGCGGGCACAGCCGCGCCCAAAAATAAGCCCCCGAAGGCCTGCGTCCCAAAACCCCCCAGCGGAAAAATGGCCAAAAAACCGGTGGGCTATAGCCTTGGTGGGGGGCGGGGGCGAATTTCGTCCGCCGGACTGCGAATGGGGTGAGACTTTGCGAGGGGCGTCCGTGTGCCAAAAAAAGGCCGTGGGCACAGCCGCGGCCAAAAATAAGCCCCCGAAAGCCTGCGTCCCAAAACCCCCCAGCGGAAAAATGGCCAAAAAACGGGTGGGCTATAGCCTTGGGGGGTGGGGCTGGCCAAGTTCGTCCGCCGGACTTGGAATGGGGCGAGACTTTGCGAGCAGCCTCCGTGTGCCAAAAATAGGCCGCGGACAAAGCCGTCCCCAAAAATAAGCCCCCGAAGGCCTGCGTGCCAAAACCCCCAGCGGAAAAATGGCCAAAAAATGGGTGGGCTATAGCCTTGGGGGGTGGGGCTGGCCAAGTTCGTCCGCCGGACTCGGAATGGGGCGAGACTTTGCGAGCGGCCTCCGTGTGCCAAAAATAGGGAGCGGGCAAAGCCGCGCCCAAAAATAACCTCCCCATGCCGGGGAGCCAAAGTCGTCCATCGGAAAAAGGCCACAAAAAAGGGTGGGCTTTAGCCTTGGGGGGTGGGGCTTGCCAAGTTCGTCCGCCGGACTCGGAATAGGGCGAGACATTGCGAGCGGCCTCCGTTTGCCAAAAATAGGCCGCGGGCACAGCCGCGCCCAAAAATAACCACCCGAATGGCGGGGAGCCAAGTTCGTCCATCGGAAAAAGGCCACAAAAACGGGTGGGCTTTAGCCTTGGGGGGTGGGGCTGGCCAAGTTCGTCCGCCGGACTCGGAATGGGGCGAGACTTTGCGAGGGGCCTCCGTGTGCCAAAAATAGGCCGCGGGCACAGCCGCGACCAAAAATAAGCCCCCGAAGTTCTGCGTCCCAAAACCCCCCAGCGGAAAAATGGCCAAAAAACGGGTGGGCTATAGCCTTGGGGGGTGGGGCTGGCCAAGTTCATCCGCCGGACTCGGAGGACGAAGGCCTGCGTCCCAAAACCCCCCAGCGGAAAAATGGCCAAAAAACGGGTGGGCTATCGCCTTGGGGGGTGGGGCTGGCCAAGTTCGTCCGCCGGACTCCGAATGGGGCGAGACTTTGCGAGGGGCCTCCGTGTGCCAAAAATAGGCCGCCGGCAAAGCCGCGCCCAAAAATAACCACCCGAATGGCGGGGAGCCAAGTTCGTCCATCGGAAAAGGTACACAAAAACGGGTGGGCTTTAGCCTTGGGGGGTGGGGCTAGCCAAATTCGTCCGCCGGACTCGGAATGGGCCGAGACTGTGCGAGCGGCCTCCGTGTGCCAAAAATAGGCCGCGGGCACAGCCGCGCCCAAAAATAACTGCCCGAATGACGGGGAGCCAAGTTCGTCCATCGGAAAAAGGCCACAAAAACGGGTGGGCTATAGCCTTGGGGGGTGGGGCTGGCCAAGTTCGTCCGCCGGACTGGGAATGGGGAGAGACTTTAAGGGCGGCCTCCGTGTGCCAAAAATAGGCCGCGGGCACAGCCGCGCCCAAAAATAAGCCCCCGAAGGCCTGCGTCCCAAAACCCCCAGCGGAAAAATGGTCAAAAAACCGGTGGGCTATAGCCTTGGTGCGGGGCGGGGGCGAAGTTCGTCCGCCGGACTCGGAATGGGGCGAGACTTTGCGAGCGGCCTCCGTGTGCCAAAAATAGGCCGCGGGCAAAAGCCGCGACCAAAAATAAGCCCCCGAAGGCCTGCGTCCCAAAACCCCCCAGCGGAAAAATGGCCAAAAAACGGGTGGGCTATAGCTTTGGGGGGTGGGGCTGGCCAAGTTCATCCGCCGGACTCGGAGGACGAAGGCCTGCGTCCCAAAACCCCCCAGCGGAAAAATGGCCAAAAAACGGGTGGGCTATAGCCTTGGGGGGTGGGGATGGCCAAGTTCGTCCGCCGGACTCCGAATGGGGCGAGACTTTGCGAGGGGCCTCCGTGTGCCAAAAATAGGCCGCCGGCAAAGCCGCGCCCAAAAATAACCGCCCGAATGGCGGGGAGCCAAGTTCGTCCAGTGGAAATAGGCCACAAAAACGGGTGGGCTATAGCCTTGGGGGGTGGGGCTGGCCAAGTTCGTCCGCCGGACTCGGAATGGGGCGAGACTTTGCGAGCGGCCTCCGTGTGCGAAAAATAGGCCGCGGGCAAAGCCGCACCCAAAAATAACCTCCCCAATGCCGGGGAGCCAGGTTCATCGATCGGAAAAAGGCCACAAAAACGGGTGGGCTTTAGCCTTGGGGGGTGGGGCTAGCCAAGTTCGTCCGCCGGACTCGGAATGGGGCGAGACTTTGCGAGCGGCCTCCGTGTGCCAAAAGTAGGCCGCGGGCACAGCCGCGCCCAAAAATAAGCCCCCGAAGGCCTGCGTCCCAAAACCCCCCAGCGCAAAAATGGCCAAAAAACGGGTGGGCTATAGCCTTGGGGGGTGGGGCTGGCCAAGTTCGTCCGCCGGACTCGGAATGGGGAGAGACATTGCGAGCGGCCTCCGTGTGCCAAAAATAGACCGCGGGCACAGCCGCGGCCAAAAATAAGCCCCCGAAGGCCTGCGTCCCAAAACCTCCCAGCGGAAAAATGGCCAAAAAACCGGTGGGCTATAGCCTTGGCGGGGGGCGGAGGCGAAGTTCGTCCGCCAGACTCCGAATGGGGCGAGACTTGGCGAGGGGCCTCCGTGTGTCAAAAATAGGCCGCGGGCACAGCCGCACCTAAAAATAAGCCCCCGAAGGCCTGGGTCCGAAAACCCCCCAGCGGAAAAATGGCCAAAAAACGGGTGGGCTATAGCCTTGGGGGGTGGGGCTGGCCAAGTTCGTCCGCCGGACTCGGAATGGGGAGAGACTTTGCGAGCGGCCCCCGTGTGCCAAAAATAGACCGTGGGCACAGCCGCGGCCAAAAATAAGCCCCCGAAGGCCTGCGTCCCAAAACCCCCCAGCGGAAAAATGGCCAAAAAACCGGTGGGATATAGCCTTGGCAGGGGGCGGGGGCGAAGTTCGTCCGCCGGACTCCGAATGGGGCGAGACTTTGAGAGCGGCCTCCGTGTGCCAGAAATAGGCCGCAGGCACAGCCGCGGCCAAAAATAACTTCCCGAATGTCGGGGAGCCAAGTTCGTCCATCGGAAAAAGGCCACAAAAACGGGTGGGCTTTAGCCTTGGGGGGTGGGGCTGGCCAAGTTCGTCCGCCGGACTCGGAATGGGGCGAGACTTTGCGAGCGGCCTCCGTGTGCCAAAAATAGGCCGCGGGCACAGCCGCGACCAAAAATATGCACCCGAAGTTCTGCGTCCCAAAACCCCCCAGCGGAAAAATGGCCAAAAAACCGGTGGGCTATAGCCTTGGTGGGGGGCGGGGGCGAAGTTCGTCCGCCGGACTCCGAATGGGGCGAGTCTTTGCGAGCGACCTCCGTGTGCCAAAAATAGGCCGTGGGCACAGCCGCGCCCAAAAATAACCACCCGAATGGCGGGGAGCCAAGTTCGTCCATCGGAAAAGGTACACAAAAACGGGTGGGCTTTATCCTTGGGGGGTGGGGCTGGCCAAGTTCGTCCGCCGGACTCGGAATTGGGCGAGACTTTGCGAGCGGCCTCCGAGTGCCAAAAATAGGCCGCGGGCAAAGCCGCACCCAAAAATAACCGCCCCAATGCCGGGAAGCCAGGTTCGTCGATCGGAAAAAGGCCACAAAAACGGGTGGGCTTTAGCCTTGGGGGGTGGGGCTAGCCAAATTCGTCCGCCGGACTCGGAATGGGGCGAGACTTTGCGAGCGGCCTCCGTGTGCCAAAAGTAGGCCGCGGGCACAGCCGCGCCCAAAAATAAACCCCCGAAGGCCTGCATCCCAAATCCCCGCAGCAGAAAAATGGCCAAAAAACGGGTGGGCTATAGCCTTGGGGGGTGGGGCTGGCCAAGTTCGTCCGCCGGACTCGGAATGGGGAGAGACTTTGTGAGCGGCCTCCGTGTGCCAAAACTAGGCCGCGGGCACAGCCGCGCCCAAAAATAACGTCCCGAATGGCGGGGAGCCAAGTTCGTCCATCGGAAAAAGGCCACAAAAACGGGTGGGCTTTAGCCTTGGGGGGTGGGGCTGGCCAAGTTCGTCCGCCGGACTCGGAATGGGGCGAGACTTTGCGAGCGGCCTCCGTGTGCCAAAAATAGGCCGCGGGCACAGCCGCGCCCAAAAATAAGCCCCCGAAGTTCTGCGTCCCAAAACCCCCCAGCGGAAAAATGGCCAAAAAACCGGTGGGCTATAGCCTTGGTGGGGGGCGGGGGCGAAGTTCGTCCGCCGGACTCCGAATGGGGCGAGTCTTTGCGAGCGACCTCCGTGTGCCAAAAATAGGCCACGGGCACAGCCGCGCCCAAAAGTAACCACCCGAATGGCGGGGAGCCAAGTTCGTCCATCGGAAAAGGTACACAAAAACGGGTGGGCTTTAGCCTTGGGGGGTGGGGCTGGCCAAGTTCGTCCGCCGGACTCGGAATTGGGCGAGACTTTGCGAGCGGCCTCCGAGTGCCAAAAATAGGACGCGGGCAAAGCCGCGCCCAAAAATAACCGCCCCAATGCCGGGGAGCCAAGTTCGTCCATCGGAAAAAGGCAACAAAAACGGGTGGGCTATAGCCTTGGGGGGTGGGGCTGGCCAAGTTCGTCCGCCGGACTCGGAATAGGGTGAGACTTTGCGAGCGGCCTCCGTGTGCAAAAAATAGGCCGCGGGCAAAGCCGCGCCCAAAAATAACTGCCCGAATGGCGGGGAGCCAAGTTCGTCCATCGGAAAAAGGCCACAAAAACGGGTGGGCTTTAGCCTTGGGGGGTGGGGCTGGCCAAGTTCGTCCGCCGGACTCGGAATGGGGCGAAACTTTGCGAGTGGCCTCCGTGTGCCAAAAATAGGCCGCGGGCACAGCCGCACCCAAAAATAAGCCCCCAAACTTCTGCGTCCCAAAACCCCCCAACGGAAAAATGGCCAAAAAACCGGTGGGCTATAGCCTTGGTGGGGGGCGGGGGCGAAGTTCGTCCGCCGGACTCCGAATGGGGCGAGTCTTTGCGAGCGACCTCCGTGTGCCAAAAATAGGCCGCGGACACAGCCGCGCCCAAAAATAACTTCCCGAATGGCGGGGAGCCAAGTTCGTCCATCGGAAAAAGGCCACAAAAACGGGTGGGCTTTAGCCTTGGGGGGTGGGGCTGGCCAAGTACGTCCGCCGGACTCGGAATGGGGCGAAACTTTGCGAGCGGCCTCCGTGTGCCAAAAATAGGCCGCGGGCACAGCCGCGCCCAAAAATAAGCCCCCGAATTTCTGCGTCCCAAAACCCCCCAGCGGAAAAATGGCCAAAAAACCGGTGGGCTATAGCCTTGGTGGGGGGCGGGGGCGAAGTTCGTCCGCCGGACTCCGAATGGGGCGAGTCTTTGCGAGCGGCGTCCGTGTGCCAAAAATAGCCCGCGGGCACAGCCGCGCCCAAAAAGAACTGCCCGAATGCCGGGGAGCCAAGTTCGTCGATCGGAAAAGGCCACAAAAACGGGTGGGCTATAGCCTTGGGGGTGGGGCTGGCCAACTTCGTCCGCCGGACTCGGAATGGGGCAAGACTTTGCGAGCGGCCTCCGTGTGCCAAAAGTAGGCCGCGGGCAAAGCCGCGTCCAAAAATAACCACCCCAATGGCGGGGAGCCAAGTTCGTCCATCGGAAAAAGGCCACAAAAACGGGTGGGCTTTAGCCTTGGGGGGTGGGGCTGGCGAAGTTCGTCCGCCGGACTCGGAATGGGGCGAGACTTTGCGAGCGGCCTACGTGTGCCAAAAATAGGCCGCGGGCAAAGCCGCGCCCAAAACTAACTGCCGCAATGACGGGGAGCCAAGTTCGTCCATCGGAGAAAGGGCACAAAAAAGGGTGGGCTTTAGCCTTGGGGTGGGGCTGGGCAAGTTCGTCCGCCGGACTCGGAATGGGGCGAAACTTTGCGAGGGGCCTCCGTGTGCCAAAAATAGGACGCGGGCACAGCCGCGCCAAAAAATAAGCCCCCGAAGGCCTGCGTCTGAAAACCCCCCAGCGGAAAAATCGCCAAAAAACGGGTGGGCTATAGCCTTGGGGGTGGGGCTTGCCAAGTTCGTCCGCCGGACTCGGAATGGGGCGAGATTTTGCGAGCGGCCTTCGTGTGCCAAAAATATGCCGTGGGCACAGCCGCGCCCTAAAATAACCGCCCGAATGGCGGGGAGCCAAGTTCGTCCATCGGAAAAAGGCCACAAAAACGGGTGGGGTTTAGCCTTGGGGGGTGGGGCTGGCCAAGTTCGTCCGCCGGACTCGGAATGTGGCGAGACTTTGCGAACGGCCTCCGAGTGCCAAAAATAGGCAGCGGGTACAGCCGCGCCCAAAAATAAGCCCCCGAAGTCCTGCGTCCCAAAACCCCCCAGTGGAAAAATGGCCAAAAAACCGGTGGGCTATAGCCTTGGTGGGGGGCGGGGGCGAAGTTTGCCGCCGGACTCCGAATGGGGCGAGACTTTGTGAGGGGCCTCCGTGTGCCAAAAATAGGCCGCGGACACAGCCGCGCCCAAAAATAAGCCCCCGAAGGCCTGCGTCCGAAAACCCCCCAGCGGAAAAATGGCCAAAAATCGGGTGGGCAATAGCCTTGGGGGGTGGGGCTTGCCAAGTTCGTCCGCCGGACTCGTAATGGGACGAGACTTTGCGAGCGGCCTCCGTGTGCCAAAAATAGGCCGCGGGCAAAGCCGCGCCCAAAAATAACCGCCCGAATGCCGGGTAACCAAGTTCGTCCATCGGAAAAAGGCCACAAAAACGGGTGGGCTTTAGCCTTGGGGGGTGGGGCTGGCCAAGTTCGTCCGCCGGACTCGGAATGGGGTGAGACTTTGCGATCGGCATCCGTGTGCCAAAAATAGGCCGCGGGCAAAGCGGCGCTTAAAAATAACCGCCCGAATGCCGGGGAGCCAAGTTCGTCCATCGGAAAAAGGCCACAAAAACGGGTGGGCTTTAGCCTTGGGGGGTGGGGCTGGCCAAGTTCGTCCGCCGGACTCGGAATGGGACGAGACTTTGCGAGCGGCCTCCGTGTGCCAAAAATAGGCCGCGGGCAAAGCCGCACCCAAAAATAACCGCCCGAATGCCCGGGAGCCAAGTTCGTCCATCGGAAAAAGGCCACAAAAACGGGTGGGCTTTAGCCTTGGGGGGTGAGGCTGGCCAAGTTCGTCCGCCGGACTCGGAATGGGGTGAGACTTTGCGAGCGGCCTCCGTGTGCCAAAAATAGGCCGTGGGAAAGCGGCGCTTAAAAAGAACCGCCCGAATGCCGGGGAGACAAGTTCGTCCATCGGAAAAAGGGCACAAAAACGGGTGGGCTTTAGCCTTGGGGGATGGGGCTGGCCAAGTTCGTCCGCCGGACTCAGAATGGGGCGAGACTTTGCGAGGGGCCTCCGTGTGCCAAAAATAGGTCTTAGGCACAGCCACGCCCAAAAATAACCCACCGAAGGCCTGCGTCCCATAACCCCCCAGCGGAAAAATGGGCAAAAAACCGGTGGGCTATAGCCTTGGGGGGTGGGGCTGGCCATGTTCGTCTGCCCGCTCGGAATGGGGCGAGACTTTGCGAGCGGCCTGCGTGTGCCAAAAATAGGCCGCGGACAAAGCCGCGCCCAAAAATAACCCCCCGAATGCCGGGGAGCCAAGTTCGTCCATCGGAAAAAGGCCACAAAAACGGGCGGGCTTTAGCCTTGGGGGGTGGGGCTGGCCAAGTTCGTCCGCCGGACTCGGAATGGGACGAGACTTTGCGAGCGGCCTCCGTGTGCCAAAAATAGGCCGCGGGCAAAGCCGCGCCCAAAAATAACCACCCGAATGCCGGGGAGCCAAGTTCGTCCACGGAAAAAGGCCACAAAAACGGGTGGGCTTTAGCCTTGGGGGGTGGGGCTGGTCAAGTTCGTCCGCCGGACTCGGAATGGGGCGAGACTTTGCGAGCGGCCTCCGTGTGCCAAAAGTAGGCCGCGGGCACAGCCGCGCCCAAAAATAACAGCCCGAATGCCGGGGAGCCAAGTTCGTCCGCCGTACTCGGAATGGGGCGAGACTTTACGAGCGGCCTCAGTGTGCCAAAATATGCCGCGAGCACAGCCGCACCCAATAATAACCGCCCGAATGCCGGGGAGCCAAGTTCGCCCATCGGAAAAAGGCCACAAAAACGGGTGGGCTTTATCCTTGGTGGGGGGCGGGGGCGAAGTTCGTCCGCCGGACTCTGAATAGGCGAGACTTTGCGAGGGGCCTCCGTCTACCAAAAATAGGCCACGGGCACAGCCGTACCCAAAAATAAGCCCCCGAAGGCCTGCGTCCCAAAACCCCCCAGCGGAAAAATGGGCAAAAAACCGGTGGGCTATAGACTTGGTGGGGGGGGGGGGGGCGAAGTTCGTCCGCCGCACTCCGAATGGGGCGAGAATTTGCGAGGGACGTCCGTATGCCAAAAATAGGCGGTGAACAAAGCAGCGCCCAAAAAATAACCGCACGAATGCCGGGGAGCCAAGTTAGTCCATCGGAAAAAGGCCACAAAAACGGATGGGCTTTGGCCTTGGGGGGTGGGGCTGGCCAAGTTCGTCCGCCGGACTCGGACTGGAGCGAGAGTTTACGAGCGACCTCTGTGTGCAAAAAATAGGCCGCGGACGCAGCCGCACCCAAAAATAACCGCCCGAATGACGGGGAGCCAAGTTCGTCCATCGGAAAAAGGCCACAAAAACGGGTGCGCTTTAGCCTTGGGGGGTGGGGCTGGCCAAGTTCGTCCGCCGGACTCGGAATGGGGCGAGACTTTGCGAGCGGCCTCCGTGTGCCAAAAATAGGCCGCGGGCACAGCCGCACCCAAAAATAACCGCCCGAATGACGGGGAGCCAGGTTCGTCCATCGGAAAAAGGCCACAAAAATGGGTGGGCTTTAGACTTGGGGGGTGGGGCTGGCCAAGTTCGTCCGCCGGACTCGGAATGGGGCGAGACTTTCCGATCGGCCTCCGTGTGCCAAAAATAGGCCGCGGGCACAGCCGCGCCCAAAAATAACCGCCCGAATGCCGGGGAGCCAAATTCGTCCGTCGGAAAAAGGCCACAAAAACGGGTGGGCTTTAGCCTTGGGGGGTGGGGCAGGCCAAGTTCGTCCGCCAGACTCGGAATGGGGCGAGACTTTGCAAGCGGCCTCCGTGTGCCAAAAATAGGCCGCGGGCGCAGCCGCGCCCAAAAATACCCGCCCGAATGCCGGGGAACCAAGTTCGTCCATCGGAAAAAGGCCACAAAAACGGATGGGCTTTAGCCTTGGGGGGTGGGGCTGGCCAAGTACGTCCGCCGGACTCGGAATGGGGCGGGACTTTGCGAGCGGCCTCTGTGTGCCAAAAATAGGCCGCGGGCACAGCAGCGCCCAAAATTAACCGCCCGAATGCCGGGGAGCCAAGTTCATCCATCATAAAAAGGCCACAAAAACGGGCGGGCTTTAGCCTTGGGGGGTGGGGATGGCCAAGTTCGTCCGCCGGGCTCGGAATGGGGCGAGACTTTGCGAGCGGCCTCCGTGGGCCAAAAATAGGCCGCGGGCACAGCCGCGCCCAAAAATAACCGCCCGAATGCCGGGGAGCCAAGTTCGTCCGCCAGACTCGGAATGGGGCGAGACTTTGCGAGCGGCCTCCGTGTGCCAAACATAGAACGCGGACGCAGCCGCGTGCGAAAATAACCGCCCAAATGCCGGGGAGCCAAGTCCGTCCATCGGAAAAAGGCCACAAAAACGGGTGGGCTTTAGCCTTGGGGGGTGGGGCTGGGCCAAGTTCGTCCGCCGGACTCGGAATTGGGCGAGACTTTGCGAGCGGCCTCCGTGTACCAAAAAAAGGCCACGGGCACAGCAGCGCCCAAAAAAAAGCCCCCGAAGGCCTGCGTCCCAAAACCACCCAGCGGAAAAATGGCCAAAAAATGGGTGGGCTATAGCCTTGGGGGGTGGGGCTGGCGAAGTTCGTCCGCCGGACTCGGAATGGGGCGAGACTTTGCGAGCGGCCTCCATGTGTCAAAAATAGGCCGCGGGCACACCCGCGCCCAATAATAGCCGCCTGAATGCCGGAGAGCCAAATTCGTCCATCGGAAAAAGGCCACAAAAACGGGTGGGCTTTAGGCTTGGGGGGTGTGGCTGGCCAAGTTCGTCTGCCGGACTTGGAATGGGGCGAGACTTTGCGAGCACCCTCCGCGTGCCAAAAATAAGCCTCGGGCGCAGCCGCATCAAGAAATAACCGCCCGAATGCCGGGGAGCCAGGTTCGTCCATCGGAAAAAGGCCAAAAAAACGGGTGGGCTTTACCCTTGGGGGGTGGGGCTGGCCAAGTTCGTCCGCCGGACGCGGAATGGGGCGAGACTTTGCGAGCGGCCTCCATGTACCAAAAATAGGCCGCGGGCGCAGCCGCACCCAAAAATAACCGCCCGAATGCCGGGGAGCCAAGTTCGTCCATCGGAAAAAGGCCACAAAAACGGGTGGGCTTTAGCCTTGGGGGGTGGGGCTGGCCAAGTTCGTCCGCCGGACTCGGAATGGGGCGAGACTTTGCGAGCGGCCTCCGTGTGCCAAAAATAAGGCCGCGGGCACAGCTGCGCCCAATAATAGCCGCCCGAATGCCGGGGAGCCAAATTCGTCCATCGGAAAAAGGCCACAAAAACGGGTGGGCTTTAGCCTTGGGGGGTGGGGCTGGCCAAGTTCGTCCGCCGGAATCGGAATGGGGCGAGACTTTGCGAGCGGCCTCCGCGTGCCAAAAATAAGCCTCGGGCACAGCCGCGTCCAGAAATAACCGCCCGAATGCCGGGGATACAAGTTCGTCCATCGGAAAAAGGCCACAAAAACGGGTGGGCTTTATCCTTGGGGGGTGGGGCTGGCCAAGTTCGTCCGCCGGACTCGGAATGGGGTGAGACTTTGTGAACGGCCTCCGTGTGCCAAAAATAGGCCGCGGGCACATCCGCGCTCAAAAATAACCGCCCGAATACCGGGGAGCCAAGTTCGTCCACCGGAAAAAGGCCACAAAAACAGGTGGGCTTTAGCCTTTGGGGGTGGGGCTGGCCAAGTTCGTCCGCCGGACTCGGAATGGGGCGAGACTTTGCGAGCGGCCTCCGTGTGCCAAAAATAGGCCGCAGGCAGAGCCGCGCCCAAAAATAAGCCCCCGAAGGCCTGCGTCCCAAAACCCCCAGCGGAAAAATGGCAAAAAACCGGTGGGCTATAGTCCTGGTGGGGGGTGGGGGCGAAGTTCGTGCGCCGGACTTCAAATGGGGCGAGACTTTGCGAGCGGCCTCCGTGTGCCAAAAATAGGCCGCAGGCAGAGCCGTGCCCAAAAATAAGCCCCCGAAGGCCTGCGTCCCAAAACCCCCAGCGGAAAAATGGCAAAAAACCGGTGGGCTATAGTCCTGGTGGGGGGTGGGGGCGAAGTTCGTGCGCCGGACTCCAAATGGGGCGAGACTTTGCGAGCGGCCTCCGTGTGCCAAAAATAGGCTGCGGGCAATGCCGCGCCCAAAAGTAAGCCCCCGAAGGCCTGCGTCCCAAAACCACCCAGCGGAAAAATGGCCAAAAAACGGGTGGGCTATAGCCTTGGGGGGTGGGGCTGGCCAATTTCGTCCGCCGGACTCGGAATGGGGTGAGACTTTGCGAGCGGCCTCCGTGTGCCAAAAATAGGCTGCGGGCACAGCCGCGCCCAAAAATAACCGCCCGAATGCCGGGGAGCCCAGTTCGTCCATCGGAAAAAAGCCACAAAAGCGGGTGGGCTATAGCCTTGGTGGGGGGCGGGGGCGAAGTTCGTCCGCCGGACTCCGAATGGGGCGAGACTTTGCGAGGGGCCTCTGTGTGCCAAAAATAGGCCACGGGCAGAGCCGCGCCCGAAAATAACCGCCCGAATGCCGGGGAGCCAAGTTCGTCCAACGGAGAAAGGCCACAAAAACGGGTGGGCTGTAGCCTTGGGGGTGGGGCTAGCCAAGTCAGTCCGCCGGACTCGGAATTGGGCGAGACTTTGCGAGCGGCCTCCGTGTGCCAAAAATAGGCTGCGGGCACAGCCGCGACTAAAAATAACCGCCGGAATGCCGGGGAGCCAAGTTCGTCCAGCGGAAAAAGGCCACAAAAACGGGTGGGCTTTAGCCTTGGGGGGTGGGGCTGGCCAAGTTCGTCCGCCGGACTCGGAATGGGGCGAGACTTTGCGAGCGGCCTCCGTGTGGCAAAAATAGGCCGTGGTCACAGCCGATCCCAAAAATAACCGCCCGAATGCCGGGGAGCCAAGATCGTCCATTCGAAAAAGGCCACAATAACGGGTGGGCTTTAGCCTTGGGGGGTGGGGCTGGCCAAGTTCGTCCGCCGGACTCGGAATGGGGCGAGACTTTGCGAGCGGCCTCCGTGTGCCAAAAATAGGCCGTGGGCACAGCCGCGACCAAAAATAACCGCCGGAATGCCGGGGAGCCAAGTTCGTCCAGCGGAAAAAGGCCACAAAAACGGGTGGGCTTTAGCCTTGGGGGGTGGGGCTGGCCAAGTTCGTCCGCCGGACTCGGAATAGGGCGAGACTTTGCGAGCGGCCTCCGTGTGGCAAAAATAGGCCGTGGTCACAGCCGCTCCCAAAAATAACCGCCCGAATGCCGGGGAGCCAAGATCGCCCATTCGAAAAAGGCCACAATAACGGGTGGGCTTTAGCCTTGGGGGGTGGGGCTGGCCAAGTTCGTCCGCCGGACTCGGAATGGGGCGAGACTTTGCGAGCGGCCTCCGTGTGCCAAAAATATCCACGGGCACAGCCGCGCCCGAAAATAACCGCCCGAATGCCGGGGAGCCAAGTTCGTCCATCGGAAAAAGGCCACAAAAACGGGTGGGCTTTAGCCTTGGGGGGTGGGGCTGGCCAAGTTCGTCCGCCGGACTCGCAATGGGGCGAGACTTTGCGAGCGGCCTCCGTGTGCCAAAAATAACCCGCGGGCAGAGCCGCGCCCAAAAATAACCGCCCGAATGCCGGGGAGCCAAGTTCGTCTATCGGAAAAAGTCCACAAAAACGGGTGGGCTTTAGCCTTGGGGGGTTGGGCTGGCCAAGTTTGTCCGCCGGACTCGGAATGTGGCGAGACTTTGCGAGCGGCCTCCGTGTGCCAAAAATAGGACGCGGTCAAAGCCGCGCCCAAAAATAAGCCCCCGAAGGCCTGCGTCCCAAAACCCCCCAGCGGAAAAATGGCCAAAAAACCGGTGGTCTATAGCCTTGGGGGGTGGGGCTGGCCAAGTTCGTCCGCAGGACTAGGAAAGGGGCGAGACTTTGCGAGCGGCCTCCGTGTACCAAAAATAGGCCGCGGGCACATCCGCGCTCAAAAATAACCGCCCGAATACCGGGGAGCCAAGTTCGTCCACCGGAAAAAGGCCACAAAAACAGGTGGGCTTTAGCCTTTGGGGGTGGCGCTGGCCAAGTTCGTCCGCCGGACTCGGAATGGGGCGAGACTTTGCGAGCGGCCTCCGTGTGCCAAAAATAGGCCGCAGGCAGAGCCGCGCCCAAAAATAAGCCCCCGAAGGCCTGCGTCCCAAAACCCCCAGCGGAAAAATGGCAAAAAACCGGTGGGCTATAGTCCTGGTGGGGGGTGGGGGCGAAGTTCGTGCGCCGGACTTCAAATGGGGCGAGACTTTGCGAGCGGCCTCCGTGTGCCAAAAATAGGCCGCAGGCAGAGCCGTGCCCAAAAATAAGCCCCCGAAGGCCTGCGTCCCAAAACCCCCCAGCGGAAAAATGGCCAAAAAACCGGTGGGCTATAGCCTTGGTGGGGGGCGGGGGCGAAGTTCGTCCGCCGGACTCGGAATGGGGCGAGACTTTGCGAGTGGCCTCCGTGTGCCAAAAGTAGGGTACGGGCACAGCCGTGCACAAAAATAACCGCCCGAATGCCGGGGAGCCAAGTTCGTCCATCGGAAAAAGGCCACAAAAACGGGTGGGCTTTAGCCTTGGGGGTGGGGCTGGCCAAGTTCGTCCGCCGGACTCGGAATGGGGCGAGACTTTGCGAGCGGCCTTCGTGTGCCAAAAATAGGCTGCGGGCACAGCCGCGCCCAAAAATAACCGCCCGAATGCCGGGGAGCCCAGTTCGTCCATCGGAAAAAGGCCACAAAAGCGGGTGGGCTATAGCCTTGGTGGGGGGCGGGGGCGAAGTTCGTCCGCCGGACTCCAAATGGGGCGAGACTTTGCGAGGGGCCTCTGTGTGCCAAAAATAGGCCACGGTCACAGCCGCGCCCGAAAATAACCGCCCGAATGCCGGGGAGCCAAGTTCGTCCATCGGAAAAAGGCCACAAAAACGGGTGGGCTTTAGCCTTGGGGAGTGGGGCTGGCCAAGTTCGTCCGCCGGACTCGGAATGGGCCGAGACTTTGCGAGCGGCGTCCGTGTGCCAAAAATAGGCCGCGGGCACAGCCGCGCCCAAAAATAACTGCCCGAATGCCGGGGAGCCCAGTTCGTCCATCGGAAAAAGGCCACAAAAGCGGGTGGGCTATAGCCTTGGTGGGGGGCGGGGGCGAAGTTCGTCCGCCGGACTCCGAATGGGGCGAGACATTGCGAGGGGCCTCTGTGTGCCAAAAATAGGCCACGGGCACAGCCGCGCCCGAAAATAACCGCCCGAATGCCGGGGAGCCAAGTTCGTCCATCGGAAAAAGGCCACAAAAACGGGTGGGCTTTAGCCTTGGGGGGTGGGGCTGGCCAAGTTCGTCCGCCGGACTCGGAATGGGGCGAGACTTTGCGAGCGGCCTCCGTGTGCCAAAAATAGGCCATGGGCACAGCCGCGCCCGAAAATAACCGCCCGAATGCCGGGGAGCCAAGTTCGTCCATCGGAAAAAGGCCACAAAAACGGGTGGGCTTTAGCCTTGGGGGGTGGCGCTGGCCAAGTTCGTCCACCGGACTCGGAATGGGGCGAGACTTTGCGAGCGGCCTCCATGTGCCAAAAATAGGCCGCGGCCACAGCCGCACCCAAACATAACCGCCCGAATGCCGGGGAGCCAAGTTCGTCCATCGGAAAAAGGCCACAAAAACGGGTGGGCTTTAGCCTTGGGGGGTGGGGTTGGCCAAGTTAGTCCGCCGGACTCGGAATAGGGGGAGACTTTGCGAGCGGCCTCCGTGTGCCAAAAATAGGACGCGGACACAGCCGCTCCCAAAAATAAGCCCCCGAAGCCCTGCGTCCCAAAACCCACAGCGGAAAAATGGCAAAAAACCGGTGGGCTATAGTCCTGGTGGGGGGTGGGGGCGAAGCTCGTGCGCCAGTCTTCGAATGGGGCGAGACTTTGCGAGCGACCTCCGTGTGCCAAAAATAGGCCACGGGCACAGCTGCGCCCAAAAATAAGCTCCCGAAGGCCAGCGTCCCAAAACCACCCAACGGAAAAATGGCCAAAAAACGGGTGGGCTATAACCTTGGGGGGTGGAGCTGTCCAAGTTTGTCCGCCGGACTCGGAATAGGGCAAGTCTTTGCGAGCGGCCTCCGTGTGCCAAAAATAGGCTGCGGGCACAGCCGCGCCCAAAAATAACCGTCCGAATGCCGGGGAGCCAAGTTCGTCCATCGGAAAAAGGCCACAAAAACGGGTGGGCTTTAGCCTTGGGGGGTGGGGCTGGCCAAGTTCGTCCGCCGGACTCGGAATGGGGCTAGACTTTGCGAGCGGCCTCCGTGTGCCAAAAATAAGCCACGGCCAAAGCCTCGCCCAAAAATAACCGCCCGAATGCCGGGGAGCCAAGTTCGTCGATCGGAAAAAGGCCACCAAAACGGGTGGGCTTTAGACTTGGGTGGTGGGGCTGGCCAAGTTCGTCCGCCGGACTCGGAATGGGGCGAGACTTTGCGAGCGGCCTCCCTGTGCCAAAGATAGGCTGCGGGCACAGCCGCTCCCAAAAATAAGCCCCCGAAGGCCTGCGTCCCAAAACCCCCCAGCGGAAAAATGGCCAAAAAACCGGTGGGCTATAGCCTTGGGCGGTGTGGCTGGCGTAGTTTGTCCGCAGGACTCTGAATGGGGCGAGACTTTGCGAGCGGCCTCCGTGTGCCAAAAATAGACCGCGGCCAAAGCCGCGCCCAAAAATAACTGCCCGAATGCCGGGGAGCCAAGTTCGTCCATCGGAAAAAGGCCACAAAAACGGGTGGGCTTTAGCCTTGGGGGGTGGGGCTGGCCAAGTTCGTCCGCCGGACTCGCAATGGGGCGAGACTTTGCGAGCGGCCTCCGTGTGCCAAAAATAACCCGCGGGCAGAGCCGCGCCCAAAAATAACCGCCCGAATGCCGGGGAGCCAAGTTCGTCTATCGGAAAAAGTCCACAAAAACGGGTGGGCTTTAGCCTTGGGGGGTTGGGCTGGCCAAGTTTGTCCGCCGGACTCGGAATGTGGCGAGACTTTGCGAGCGGCCTCCGTGTGCCAAAAATAGGACGCGGTCAAAGCCGCGCCCAAAAATAAGCCCCCGAAGGCCTGCGTCCCAAAACCCCCAAGCGGAAAAATGGCCAAAAAACCGGTGGTCTATAGCCTTGGGGGGTGGGGCTGGCCAAGTTCGTCCGCAGGACTAGGAAAGGGGCGAGACTTTGCGAGCGGCCTCCGTGTACCAACAATAGGCCGCGGGCAAAGCCGCGCCCAAAAATAACCGCCCGAATGCCGAGGAGCCTAGTTCGTCCATCGGAAAAAGGCCACAAAAACGGGCGGGGTTTAGCCTTGGGGGGTGGAGCCGGCAAAGTTCGTCCGCCGGACTCGGAATGGGGCGAGACCTTGCGAGCGGTCTCCGTGTTCCAAAAATAGGCCGCGGGCACAGCCGCGCCCAAAAATAAGCCCCCGAAGGCCTGCGTCCCAAAACCCCCCAGCGGAAAAATGGCCAAAAAACCGGTGGGCTATAGCCAAAAATAGGCCGCGGGCACAGCCGAACCCAAAAATAACCACCCGAATGCCGGGGAGCCAAGTTCGTCCATTGGAAAAAGGCCACAAAAACGGGTGGGCTTTAGCCTTGGGGGGTGGGGCTGGCCAAGTTCGTCCGCCGGACTCGCAATGGGGCGAGACTTTGCGAGCGGCCTCCGTGTGCCAAAAATAACCCGCGGGCACAGCCGCGCCCAAAAATAACCGCCCGAATGCCGGGGAGCCAAGTTCGTCTATCGGAAAAAGGCCACAAAAACGGGTGGGCTTTAGCGTTGGGGGGTTGGGCTGGCCAAGTTTGTCCGCCGGACTCGGAATGTGGCGAGACTTTGCGAGCGGCCTCCGTGTGCCAAAAATAGGACGCGGTCAAAGCCGCGCCCAAAAATAAGCCCCCGAAGGCCTGCGTCCCAAAACCCCCCAGCGGAAAAATGGCCAAAAAACCGGTGGTCTATAGCCTTGGGGGGTGGGGCTGGCCAAGTTCGTCCGCCGGACTAGGAAAGGGGAGAGACTTTGCGAGCGGCCTCCGTGTACCAAAAATAGGCCGCGGGCAAAGCCGCGCCCAAAAATAACCGCCCGAATGCCGAGGAGCCTAGTTCGTCCATCGGAAAAAGGCCACAAAAACGGGCGGGCTTTATCCTTGGGGGGTGGAGCCGGCAAAGTTCGTCCGCCGGACTCGGAATGGGGCGAGACCTTGCGAGCGGTCTCCGTGTTCCAAAAATAGGCCGCGGGCACAGCCGCGCCCAAAAATAAGCCCCCGAAGGCCTGCGTCCCAAAACCCCCCCTGCGGAAAAATGGCCAAAAAACCGGTGGGCTATAGCCTTGGTGGGGGGCAGGGGCGAAGTTCGTCCGCCGGACTCCGAATGGGGCGAGATGTTGCGAGGGGCCTCCGTGTGCCAAAAATAGGCCGCGGGCACAGCCGCGCCCAAAATTAAGCCCCCGAAGGCCTGCGTCCCAAAACCCCCCAGCGGAAAAATGGCCAAAAAACCGGTGGGCTATAGCCAAAAATAGGCCGCGGGCACAGCCGCGCCCAAAAATAACCGCCCGGAAGCCGGGGAGCCAAGTTCGTCCACTGGAAAAAGGCCACAAAAACGGGTGGGCTTTATCCTTGGGGGGTGGGGCAGGCCAAGTTCGTCCGCCGGACTCGGAATGGGGCGAGACTTTGCGAGCGGCCTCCGTGTGCCAAAACTAGGCCGCGGGCGCAGCCGGGCCCAAAAATAACCGCCCGAATGCCAGGGAGCCAAGTTCGTCCATCGGAAAAAGGCCACAAAAACGGGTGGGGTTTAGCCTTGGGGGGTGGGGCTGGCAAAGTTCGTCCGCCGGACTCGGAATGGAGCGAGACTTTGCGATCGGCCTCCGTGTGCCAAAAATAGGCCGCTGGCACAGCCGCACCCAAAAATAACCGCCCGAATGCCGGGGAGCCAAGTTCGTCGATCGGAAAAAGGCCACAAAATGGGTGGGCTGTAGCCTTGGGGGGTGGGGCTGGCCAAGTTCGTCCATCGGAATAAGGCCACAAAACGGGCGGGCTTTAGCCTTGGGGGGTGGGGCTGGCCAAGTTCGTCCGCCGGACTCCGAATGGGGCGAGACTTTGCGAGCGGCCTCCGTTTGCCAAACATAGGCCGCGGGCACAGCCGCGCCCATAAATAACCGCCCGAATGCCGGGGAGCCAAGTTCGTCCATCGGAAAAAGGGCACAAAAACGGGTGGGCTTTATCCTTGGGGGGTGGGGCTGGCCAAGTTCGTCCGCCGGACTCGGAATGGGGCGAGACTTTGCGAGCGGCGTCCGTGTGCCAAAAATTGGCCGCCGGCACAGCCGCGCCCAAAAATAAGCCCCCGAAGGCCTGCGTCCCAAAACCCCCCAGCGGAAAAATGGCCAAAAAACCGGTGGGCTATAGCCTTGGTGGGGGGCGGGAGCAAAGTTCGTCCGGCGGACTCCGAATGGGACGAGACTTTGCGAGGGGCCTCCTTGTAACAAAAATAGGCCGCGGGGACAGCCGCGCCCAAAAATAACTTACCGAATGCCGAGGAGCCAAGTTCGTCCATCGGAAAAAGGCCACAAAAACGGGTGGGATTTATCCTTGGGGGGTGGGGCAGGCCAAGTTCGTCCGCCGGACTCGGAATGGGGAGAGACTTTGCGAGCGGCCTCCGTGTGCCAAAAATAGGCCGCGGACGCAGTCGCGACCAAAAATAACAGCCCGAATGACGGGGAGCCAAGTTCGTCCATCGGAAAAAGGACACAAAAACGGGTGGGCTTTAGCCTTGGGGGGTGGGGCTGGCCACGTTCGTCCGCAGGACTCGGAATGGGGCGAGACTTTGCGAGCGGCCTCCGTGCGCCAAAAATAGGCCGCGGGCAAAGCCGCGCCCGAATGCCGGGGAGCCAAGTTCGTACATCGGAGAAAGGCCACAAAAACAGTTGGGCTTTAGCCTTGGGGGGTGGGGCTAGCCAAGTTCGTCCGCCGGACTCGGAATGGGGGGAGACTTTGCGAGCGGCCTCCGTGTGCCAAAAATAGGCCGCGGGCACAGGCGCGCCCAAAAATAACCGCCCGAATGCCGGGGAGCCAAGTTCGTCCATCGGAAAAAGGCCACAAAAACGGGTGGGGATTAGCCTTGGGGGGTGGGGCTGGCAAAGTTCGTCCGCCGGACTCGGAATGGAGCGACACTTTGCGATCGGCCTCCGTGTGCCAAAAATAGGCCGCTGGCACAGCCGCACCCAAAAATAACCGCCCGAATGCCGGGGAGCCAAGTTCGTCCATCGGAAAAAGGCCACAAAATGGGTGGGCTGTAGCCTTGGGGGGTGGGGCTTGCCAAGTTCGTCCATCGGAAAAAGGCCACAAAACGGGCGGGCTTTAGCCTTGGGGGGTGGGGCTGGCCAAGTTCGTCCGCCGGACTCCGAATGGGGTGAGACTTTGCGAGCGGCCTCCGTTTGCCAAACATAGGCCGCGGGCACAGCCGCGCCCATAAATAACCGCCCGAATGCCGGGGAGCCAAGTTCGTCGATCGGAAAAAGGCCACAAAAACGGGTGGGCTTTATCCTTGGGGGGTGGGGCTGGCCAAGTTCGTCCGCCGGACTCGGAATGGGGCGAGACTTTGCGAGCGGCGTCTGTATGCCAAAAATTGGCCGCCGGCACATCCGCGCCCAAAAATAAGCCCCCGAAGGCCTGCGTCCCAAAACCCCCCAGCGGAAAAATGGCCAAAAAACCGGTGGGCTATAGCCTTGGTGGGGGGCGGGAGCAAAGTTCGTCCGCCGGACTCCGAATGGGACGAGACTTTGCGAGGGGCCTCCTTGTGCCAAAAATAGGCCGCGGGGACAGCCGCGCCCAAAAATAACCTACCGAATGCCGGGGAGCCAAGTTCGTCCATCGGAAAAAGGCCACAAAAACGGGTGGGCTTTATCCTTGGGGGGTGGGGCAGGCCAAGTTCGTCCGCCGGACTCGGAATGGGGAGAGACTTTGCGAGCAGCCTCCGTGTGCCAAAAATAGGCCGCGGACGCAGTCGCGACCAAAAATAACAGCCCGAATGACGGGGAGCCAAGTTCGTCCATCGGAAAAAGGACACAAAAACGGGTGGGCTTTAGCCTTGGGGGGTGGGGCTGGCCAACTTCGTCCGCAGGACTCGGAATGGGTCGAGACTTTGCGAGCGGCCTCCGTGCGCCAAAAATAGGCCGCGGGCAAAGCCGCGCCCGAATGCCGGGGAGCCAAGTTCGTACATCGGAGAAAGGCCACAAAAACAGGTGGGCTTTAGCCTTGGGGGGTGGGGCTAGCCAAGTTCGTCCGCCGGACTCGGAATGGGGGGAGACTTTGCGAGCGGCCTCCGTGTGCCAAAAATAGGCCGCGGACACAGCCGCGACCAAAAATAACAGCCCGAATGCTGGGGAGCCAAGTTCGTCCTTCGGAAAAAGGCCACAAAAACGGGTGGGCTTTAGCCTTGGGGGGTGGGTCTGGCCAAGTTCCTCCGTCGGGCTCAGAATGGGGTGAGACTTTAGGAGCGGCCTCCGTGTGCCAAAAATAGGCCGCGGCCACAGCCGCGCCCAAACATAACCGCCCGAATGCCGGGGTGCCAAGTTCGTCGTTCGGAAAAAGGCACAAAAACGGGTGGGCATTAGCCTTGGGGGGTGGGGCTGGCCAAGTTCGTCCGCAGGACTCGGAATGGGGCGAGACTTTGTGAGCAGCCTCCGTGTGCCAAAAATAGGCCGCGGGCACAGCCGCGTCCAAAAATAACCGCCCGAATGCCGGGGAGCCAAGTTCGTCCATCGGAAAAAGGCCACAAAAACGGGCGTGCTTTAGATTTGGGGGGTGGGGCTGGCCAAGTTCGTCCGCCGGACTCGGAATGGCGCGAGACTTTGTGATCGGCCTCCGTGTGACAAAAATAGGCTGCGGGCACAGCCGCGTCCAAAAATAACGGCCGTAATGCCGGGGAGCCAAGTTCGTCCATCGGAAAAAGGCCACAAAAACGGGTGGGCTTTAGCCTTGGGGGGTGGGGTTGGCCAAGTTCGTCCGCCGGACTCGGAATTGGGCGAGCCTTTTCGAGCGGCCTCCGTGTGCCAAAAATAGGGCGCGGGCAAAGCCGCGCCCGAATGCCGGGGAGCCAAGTTCGTCCATCGGAAAATGGCCACAAAAACGGGTGGGCTTTAGCCTTGGGGGGTGGGGCTGGCCAAGTTCGTCCGCCGGACTCAGAATGGGGCGAGAGTTTGCGAGCGGCGTCCGTGTGCCAAAAATAGGCCGCGGTCACCGCCGTACCCAAAAATAACCGCCCGAATGCCGGGGAGCCAAGATCGTCCATTCGAAAAAGGCCACAATAACGGGTGGCCTTTAGCCTTGGGGGGTGGGGCTGGCCAAGTTCGTCCGCCGGACTCGGAATGGGGCGAGACTTGGCGAGCGGCCTCCGTGTGCCAAAAATAGGCCATGGGCACAGCCGCGCCCAAAAATAACCGCCCGAATGCCGGGGAGCCAAGTTCGTCCATCGGAAAAAGGCCACAAAAACGGGTGGGCTTTAGCCTTGGGGGGTGGGGTTGGCCAAGTTCGTCCGCCGGACTCGGAATTGGGCGAGCCTTTTCGAGCGGCCTCCGTGTGCCAAAAATAGGGCGCGGGCAAAGCCGCGCCCGAATGCCGGGGAGCCAAGTTCGTCCATCGGAGAAAGGCCACAAAAATGGGTAGGCTTTAGCCTTGGGGGGTGGGGCTGGCCAAGTTCGTCCGCCGGACACGGAATGGGGGAAGTCTTTGCGAGCGGCATCCGTGTGCCAAAAATAGGCCGCGGGAACAGCCGCGCGCAAAAATAACCCCCCGACTGCCAGGGAGCCAAGTTCGTCCATCGGAAAAAGGCCACAAAAACGGGTGGGCTTTAGCCTTGAGTGGTTGGGCTGGCCAAGTTCGTACGCCGGACTCGGAATGGGGCGAGACGATGCGAACGGCCTACGTGTGCCAAAAATAGGCCGCGGGCACAGCCGCGCCCAAAAAGAAGCCCCCGAATGCCGGGGAGCCAAGTTCGTCTATCGGAAAAAGGCCACAAAAACGGGTGGGCTTTAGCCTTGGGGGGTGGGGCTGGCCAAGTTCGTCCGCCGGACTCGGAATGGGTCGAGACTTTGCGAGCGGCCTCCGAGTGCCAAAAATAGGAAGTGGGCACAGCCGCGCCCAAAAAGAACTGCCCGAATGCCGGGGAGCCAAGTTCGTCGATCGGAAAAGGCCACAAAAACGGGTGGGCTTTAGCCTTGGGTGGTGGGGCTGGCAAGTTCGTCCGCCGGACTCGGAATGGGTCGAAACTTTGCGAGCGGCCTCCGTGTGCCAAAAATAGGCCGCGGGAACAGCCGCACCCAAAAAGAACTGCCCGAATGCCGGGGAGCCAAGTTCGTCGATCGGAAAAGGCCACAAAACGGGTGGGCTTTAGCCTCGGGGGGTGGGGCTGGCCAAGTTCGTCCGCCGGAATCGGAATGGGGCGAGACTTTGCGGGCGGCCTCCGTGTACCAAAAAAAGACCGCGGGCAAAGCCGCAACCAAAAATAACCGCGCGAATGCCGGGGAGCAAAGTTCGTCCATCGGAAAAAGGCCACAAAAACGGGTGGGCTTTAGCCTTGGGGGGTGGGGCTGGACAAGTTCGTCCGCCGGACTCGGAATGGGGCGAGACTTTGCGAGCGGCCTCCGTGTGCCAAAAATAGGCCGCGGGCACAGCCGCGCCCAAAAATAACCACCCGAATGCCGGGGAGCCAAGTTCGTCCATCGGAAAAAGGCCACAAAAACGGGTGGGCTTTAGCCTTGGAGGGTGGGGCTGGCCAAGTTCGTCCGCCGGACTCGGAATGGGGGGAGACTTTGCGAGCGGCCTCCGTGTGCCAAAAATAGGCCGCGGGCACAGCCGCGCCCAAAAATAAGCCCCCGAAGGCCTGCGTCCCAAAACCCCCCAGCGGAAAAATGGCCAAAAAACGGGTGGGCTATAGCCTTGGGGGGTGGGGCTGGCCAAGTTCGTCCGCCGGAATCGGAATGGGGCGATACTTTGCGGGCGGCCTCCGTGTACCAAAAAAAGACCGCGGGCAAAGCCGCAACCAAAAATAACCGCGCGAATGCCGGGGAGCAAAGTTCGTCCATCGGAAAAAGGCTACAAAAACGGGTGGGCTTTAGCCTTGGGGGGTGGGGCTGGACAAGTTCGTCCGCCGGACTCGGAATGGGGCGAGACTTTGCGAGCGGCCTCCGTGTGCCAAAAATAGGCCGCGGGCACAGCCGCGCCCAAAAATAACCGCCTGAATGCCGGGGAGCCAAGTTCGTCCATCGGAAAAAGGCCACAAAAACGGGTGGGCTTTAGCCTTGGAGGGTGGGGCTGGCCATGTTCGTCCGCCGGACTCGGAATGAGGGGAGACTTTGCGAGCGGCCTCCGTGTACCAAAAATAGGCCGCGGGCACAGCCGCGCCCAAAAATAAGCCCCCGAAGGCCTGCGTCCCAAAACCCCCCAGCGGAAAAATGGCCAAAAAACGGGTGGGCTATAGCCTTGGGGGGTGGGGCTGGCCAAGTTCGTCCGCCGGACTCGGAATGGGGCGAGACTTTGCGAGCAGCCTCCGTGTGCCAAAAATAGGCTGCGGGCACAGCCACGCCCAAAAATAACCGCCCGAATGGCGGGTAGCCAAGTTCGTCCATCGGAAGAAGGCCACAAAAACGGGTGGGCTTTAGCCTTGGGTGGTGGGGCAGGCCAAGTTCGTCCGCCGGACTCGGAATGGGGCGAGACTTTGCGAGCGGCCTCCGTGCACAAAAAATAGGCCGCGGGCGCAGCCGCGCCCAGAAATAACCGCCCGAATGCCGGGGAGCCAAGTTCGTCCATCGGAAAAAGGCACAAAAACGGGTGGGCTTTAGCCTTGGAGGGTGGGGCCCGCCAAGTTCGTCCGCCGGACTCGGAATGGGGCGAGACTTTGCGAGCGGCCTCCGTGTACAAAAAATAGGCCGCGGGCACAGCCGCGCCCAGAAATAACCGCCCGAATGCCGGGGAGCCAAGTTCGTCCATCGGAAAAAGGCACAAAAACGGGTGGGCTTTAGCCTTGGAGGGTGGGGCCCGCCAAGTTCGTCCGCCGGACTCGGAATGGGGCGAGACTTTGCGAGCGGCCTACGTGTGCCAAAAATAGGCCGCGGGCACAGCCGAGCCCAAAAATAACCGCCCGAATGCCGGGGAGCCAAGTTCGTCCATCGGAAAAAGGCACAAAAACGGGTGGGCTTTAGCCTTGGAGGGTGGGGCCCGCCAAGTTCGTCCGCCGGACTCGGAATGGGGCGAGACTTTGCGAGCGGCCTCCGTGTGCCAAAAATAGGCCGCGGGCACAGCCGAGCCCAAAAATAACCGCCCGAATGCCGGGGAGCCAAGTTCGTCCATCGGAAGAAGGCCCCAAAAACGGGTGGGCGTTAGCCTTGGGTGGTGGGGCAGGCCAAGTTCGTACGCCGGACTCGGAATGGGGCGAGACTTTGCGAGCGGCCTCCGTGTACCAAAAATAGGCCGCGGGCACAGCCGCGCCCAAAAATAACCGGCCGAATGCCGGGGAGCCAAGTTCGTCCATCGGAAAAAGGCCACAAAAACGGGTGGGCTTTAGCCTTCGGTGGTGGGGCAGGCCAAGTTCGTCCGCCGGACTCGGAATGGGGCGAGACTTTGCGAGCGGCCTCCGAGTGCCAAATATAGGCCACGGGCATAGCCGCGCCAAAAAATAAGCCCCCGAATGCCGGGGAGCCAAGTTCGTCCATCGGAAAAAGCCCAAAAAACGGGTGGGCTATAGCCTTGGGGGGTGGGGCTGCCCAAGTTCGTCCGCCGGACTCGGAATGGGACGAGACTTTGCGAGCGGCCTCCGTATGCCAAAAATAGGCCGCGGACAAAGCCGCGCCAAAAAATAAGCCCCCGAATGCCGGGGAGCCAAGTTCGTCCATCGGAAAAAGGCCACAAAAACGGGTGGGCTTTAGCCTTGGGGGGTGGGGCTGCCCAAGTTCGTCCGCCGGACTCGGAATGGGGCGAGACTTTGCGAGCGGCCTCCGTGTGCAAAAAATAGGCCGCGGGCAAAGCCACGTCCAAAAATAAGCCCCCGAATGCCGGGGAGCCAAGTTCGTCCATCGGAAAAAGGCCACAAAAACGGGTGGGCTTTAGCCTTGGGGGGTGGGGCTGCCCAAGTTCGTCCGCCGGACTCGGAATGGGGCGAGACTTTGCGAGCGGCCTCCGTGAGCAAAAAATAGGCCGCGGGCAAAGCCACGCCCAAAAATAACCGCCCGAATGCCGGGGAGCCAAGTTCGTCCACCAGAAAAAGGCCACAAAAACGGGTGGGCTTTAGCCTTGGGGGGTGGGGCTGGCCATGTTCGTCCGGCGGACTCGGAATGGGGCTAGACTTTGCGAGCGGCCTCCATGTGCCAAAAATAGGCCGCGGGCACAGCAGCGTCCAAAAATAAGCCCCCGAAGGCCTGCGTCCCAAAACCCCCCTGCGGAAAAATGGCCAAAAAACGGGTGGGCTATAGCCTTGGGGGGTGGGGCTGGCCAAGTTCGTTCGCCGGACTCGGAATGGGGCGAGTCTTTGCGAGCGGCCTCCGTGAGCCAAAAATAGGCCGCGGGCACAAACACGCCCAAAAATAACCGCCCGAGTGGCGGGTAGCCAAGTTCGTCCATCGGAAGAAGGCCACAAAAACGGGTGGGCGTTAGCCTTGGGTGGTGGGGCAGGCCAAGTTCGTATGCCGGACTCGGAATGGGGCGAGACTTTACGAGCGGCCTCCGTGTGCCAAAAATAGGCCGCGGGCACAGCCGCGCCCAAAAATAACCGGCCGAATGCCGGGGAGCCAAGTTCGTCCATCGGAAAAAGGCCACAAAAACGGGTGGGCTTTAACCTTGGGGGGTGGGGCTGGCCAAGTTCGTCCGCCGGACTCCGAATGGGGCGAGACTTTGCGAGGGGCCTCCGTGTGCCAAAATAGGCCGCGGGCATAGCCGCGCTAAAAAATAAGCCCCCGAAGGCCTGCGTCCCAAAACCCCCCAGCGGGAAAATGGCCCAAAAACGGGTGGGCTATAGCCTTGGGGGGTGGGGCTGGCCAAGTTTGTCCGCCGGACTCGGAATGGGGCGACACTTTGCGAGCGGCCTCCGGGCGCCAAAAATAAGCCGCGGGCAAAGCCGCGCCCAAAAATAACCGCCCGAATGCCGGGGAGCCAAGTTCGTCCATCGGAAATAGGCCACAAAAACGGGTGGGCTTTAGCCTTGGGGGGTGGGGCTGGCCAAGTTCGTCCGCCGGACTCGGAATGGGACGAGACTTTGCGAGCGGCCTCCGGGCCCCAAAAATAAGCCGCGGGCAAAGCCGCGTCCAAAAATAACCGCCCGAATGCCGGTGAGCCAAGTTCGTCCATCGGAAAAAGGCCACAAAAACGGGTGGGCTTTATCCTTGGGGGGTGGGGCTGGCCAAGTTCGTCCGCCGGACTCGGAATGGGGCGAGACTTTGCGAGTGGCCTCCGTGTGCCAAAAATAGGCCGCGGACACAGCCGCGCCCAAAAATAACCGCCCGAATGCCGGGGAGCCAAGTTCGTCCATCGGAAAAAGGCCACAAAAACGGGTGGGCTTTAGCCTTGGGGGGTGGGGCTGGCCAAGTTCGTCCGCCGGACTCGGAATGGGGCGAGACTTTGCGAACGACCTCCGTGTGCCAAAAATAGGCCGCGGGCACAGCCGCGCCCAAAAATAACCGCCCGAATGCCGGGGAGCCAAGTTCGTCCATTGGAAAAAGGCCACAACAACGGGTGGGCTTTAGCCTTGGGAGGTGGGGCTGGCCAAGTTCGTCCGCCGGACTCGGAATGGGTCGAGATTTTGCGAGCGGCCTCCGTGTACAAAAAATAGGTGGCGGGCATAGCCGCGCCCAAAAATAACCGCCGAAAGGCCCGGGAACCAAGTTCGTCCATCGGAAAAAGGCCACAAAAACGGGTGGGCTTTAGCCTTGGGGGGTGCGGCTGTACAAGTTTGTCCGCCGGACTCGGAATGGGGCGAGACTTTGCGAGCGGCCTCCGTGTGCCAAAAATAGGCCGCGGGCACAGCCGCGCCCAAAAATAACCGCCCGAATGCCGGGGAGCCAAGTTCGTCCAGCGGAAAAAGACCACAAAAACGGGTGGGCTTTAGCCTTGGGTGGTGGGGCAGGCGAAGTTTGTCCGCCGGACTCGGAATGGGGCCAGACATTGCGAGCGGCCTCCGTGTGCCAAAAATATGCCGCGGGCACAGCCGCGCCCAAAAATAATCGCCCGAATGCGGGGGAGCCAAGTTCGTCCATCGGAAAAAGGCCACAAAAACGGGTGGGCTTTAGCGTTGGGTGGTGGGGCTGTCCAAGTTCGTCCGCCGGACTCGGAATGGAGCGAGACATTGCGAGCGGCCTCCGTGTGCCAAAAATAGGCCGCGGGCACAGCCGCGCCCAAAAATAACCGCCCGAATGCCGGGGAGCCAAGTTCGTCCATCGGAAAAAGGCCACAAAAACGGGTGGGCTTTAGCCTTGGGGGGTGGGGCTGCGAAGTTCGTACGCCGGACTCGGAATGGGGCGAGACTTTGCGAGCGGCCTCCGTGTACCAAAAATAGGCCGCGGGCACAGCCGCGCCCAAAAATAACCGCCCGAATGCCGGGGAGCCAAGTTCGTCCATCGGAAAAAGGCCACAAAAACGGGTGGGCTTTAGCCTTGGGTGGTGGGGCTGGCCAAGTTCGTCCGCCGGACTCGGAATGGGGGGAGACTTTGCGAGCGGCCTCCGTGTGCCAAAAATAGGCCGCGGGCACAGCCGCGCCCAAAAATAAGCCCCCGAAGGCCTGCGTCCCAAAACCCCCCAGCGGAAAAATGGCCAAAAAACGGGTGGGCTATAGCCTTGGGGGGTGGGGCTGGCCAAGTTCGTCCGCCGGACTCGGAATGGGGTGAGACTTTGCGAGCAGCCTCCGTGTGCCAAAAATAGGCCGCGGGCACAGCCGAGCCCAAAAATAACCGCCCGAATGCCGGGGAGCCAAGTTCGTCCATCGGAAGAAGGCCCCAAAAACGGGTGGGTGTTAGCCTTGGGGGGTGGGGCTGACCAAGTTCGTCCGCCGGACTCGGAATGGGGCGAGTCTTTGCGAGCGGCCTCCGTGAGCCAAAAATAGGCTGCGGGCACAGCCACGCCCAAAAATAACCGCCCGAATGGCGGGTAGCCATGTTCGTCCATCGGAAGAAGGCCACAAAAACGGGTGGGCTTTAGCCTTGGGTGGTGGGGCAGGCCAAGTTCGTCCGCCGGACTCGGAATGGGGCGAGACTTTGCGAGCGGCCTCCGTGTACCAAAAATAGGCCGCGGGCACAGCCGCGCCCAGAAATAACCGCCCGAATGCCGGGGAGCCAAGTTCGTCCATCGGAAAAAGGCACAAAAACGGGTGGGCTTTAGCCTTGGAGGGTGGGGCCCGCCAAGTTCGTCCGCCGGACTCGGAATGGGGCGAGACTTTGTGAGCGGCCTCCGTGTGCCAAAAATAGGCCGCGGGCACAGCCGAGCCCAAAAATAACCGCCCGAATGCCGGGGAGCCAAGTTCGTCCATCGGAAGAAGGCCCCAAAAACGGGTGGGCGTTAGCCTTGGGTGGTGGGGCAGGCCAAGTTCGTACGCCGGACTCGGAATGGGACGAGACTTTGCGAGCGGCCTCCGTGTACCAAAAATAGGCCGCGGGCACAGCCGCGCCCAAAAATAACCGGCCGAATGCCGGGGAGCCAAGTTCGTCCATCGGAAAAAGGCCACAAAAACGGGTGGGCTTTAGCCTTGGGTGGTGGGGCAGGCCAAGTTCGTCCGCCGGACTCGGAATGGGGCGAGACTTTGCGAGCGGCCTCCGAGTGCCAAATATAGGCCACGGGCATAGCCGCGCAAAAAAATAAGCCCCCGAATGCCGGGGAGCCAAGTTCGTCCATCGGAAAAAGCCCAAAAAACGGGTGGGCTATAGCCTTGGGGGGTGGGGCTGCCCAAGTTCGTCCGCCGGACTCGGAATGGGACGAGACTTTGCGAGCGGCCTCCGTATGCCAAAAATAGGCCGCGGGCAAAGCCGCGCCAAAAAATAAGCCCCCGAATGCTGGGGAGCCAAGTTCGTCCATCGGAAAAAGGCCACAAAAACGGGTGGGCTTTAGCCTTAGGGGGTGGGGCTGCCCAAGTTCGTCCGCCGGACTCGGAATGTGGCGAGACTTTGCGAGCGGCCTCCGTGTGCAAAAAATAGGCCGCGGGCAAAGCCACGCCCAAAAATAACCGCCCGAATGCCGGGGAGCCAATTTCGTCCATCGGAAAAAGGCCACAAAAACGGGTGGGCTTTAGCCTTGGGGGGTGGGGCTGGCCAAGTTCGTCCGCCGGGATCAGAATGGGGCGAGACTTTGCGAGCAGCGTTCGTGTGCCAAAATTAGGCCGTGGGCACAGCCGCGCCCAAAAATAACCGCCCGAATGCCGGGGAGCCAAGTTCGTCCACCAGAAAAAGGCCACAAAAACGGGTGGGATTTAGCCTTGGGGGGTGGGGCTGGCCATGTTCGTCCGGCAGACTCGGAATGGGGCTAGACTTTGCGAGCGGCCTCCATGTGCCAAAAATAGGCCACGGGCACAGCAGCGCTCAAAAATAAGCCCCCGAAGGCCTGCGTCCCAAAACCCCCCAGCGGAAAAATGGCCAAAAAAACGGGTGGGCTATAGCCTTGGGGGGTGGGGCTGGCCAAGTTCGTCCGCCGGACTCGGAATGGGGCGAGTCTTTGCGAGCGGCCTCCGTGAGCCAAAAATAGGCCGCGGGCACAGAAACGCCCAAAAATAACCACCCGAATGGCGGGTAGCAAAGTTCGTCCATCGGAAGAAGGCCACAAAAACGGGTGGGCGTTAGCCTTGGGTGGTGGGGCAGGCCAAGTTCGTACGCCGGACTCGGAATGGGGCGAGACTTTGCGAGCGGCCTCCGTGTGCCAAAAATAGGCCGCGGGCACAGCCGCGCCCAAAAATAACCGGCCGAATGCCGGGGAGCCAAGTTCGTCCATCGGAAAAAGGACACAAAAATGGGTGGGCTTTAACCTTGGGGGGTGGGGCTGGCCAAGTTCGTCCGCCGGACTCCGAATGGGGCGAGACTTTGCGAGGGGCCTCCGTGTGCCAAAATAGGCCGCGGGCATAGCCGCGCTAAAAAATAAGCCCCCGAAGGCCTGCGTCCCAAAACCCCCCAGCGGGAAAATGGCCCAAAAACGGGTGGGCTATAGCCTTGGGGGGTGGGGCTGGCCAAGTTTGTCCGCCGCACTCGGAATGGGGCGACCCTTTGCGAGCGGCCTCCGGGCGCCAAAAATAAGCCGTGGGCAAAGCCGCGCCCAAAAATAACCGCCCGAATGCCGGGGAGCCAAGTTCGTCCATCGGAAATAGGCCACAAAAACGGGTGGGCTTTAGCCTTGGGGGGTGGGGCTGGCCAAGTTCGTCCGCCGGACTCGGAATGGGACGAGACTTTGCGAACGGCCTCCGGGCCCCAGAAATAAGCCGCGGGCAAAGCCGCGCCCAAAAATAACCGCCCGAATGCCGGTGAGCCAAGTTCGTCCATCGGAAAAAGGCCACAAAAACGGGTGGGCTTTATCCTTGGGGGGTGGGGCTGGCCAAGTTCGTCCGCCGGACTCGGAATGGGGCGAGACTTGGCGAGTGGCCTCCGTGTGCCAAAAATAGGCCGCGGACACAGCCGCGCCCAAAAATAACCGCCCGAATGCCGGGGAGCCAAGTTCGTCCATTGGAAAAAGGCCACAACAACGGGTGGGCTTTAGCCTTGGGAGGTGGGGCTGGCCAAGTTCGTCCGCCGGACTCGGAATGGGGCGAGATTTTGCGAACGGCCTCCGTGAACCAAAAATAGGCCGCGGGCATAGCCGCGCTAAAAAATAAGCCCCCGAAGGCCTGCGTCCCAAAACCCCCCAGCGGAAAAATGGCCAAAAAACGGGTGGGCTATAGCCTTGGGGGGTTGGGCTGGCCAAGTTCGTCCGCCGGACTCGGAATGGGGCGACACTTTGCGAGCGGCCTCCGGGCGCCAAAAATAAGCAGCGGGCAAAGCCGCGCCCAAAAATAACCGCCCGAATGCCGGGGAGCCAAGTTCGTCCATCGGAAATAGGCCACAAAAACGGGTGGGCTTTAGCCTTGGGGGGTGGGGCTGGCCAAGTTCGTCCGCCGGACTCGGAATGGGACTACACTTTGCGAGCGGCCTCTGGGCGCCAAAAATAAGCCGCGGGCCAAGCCGCGCCCAAAAATAACCGCCCGAATGCCGGGGAGCCAAGTTCATCCATCGGAAAAAGGCCACAAAAACGGGTGGGCTTTATCCTTGGGGGGTGGGGCTGGCCAAGTTCGTCCGCCGGACTCGGAATGGGGCGAGACTTTGCGAGCGGCCTCCGTGTGCCAAAAATAGGCCGCGGACACAGCCGCGCCCAAAAATAACCGCCCGAATGCCGGGGAGCCAAGTTCGTCCATCGGAAATAGGCCACAAAAACGGGTGGGCTTTAGCCTTGGGGGGTGGGGCAGGCCAAGTTCGTCCGCCGGACTCGGAATGGGGCGAGACTTTGCGAGCGGCCTCCGTGTGCCAAAAATAGGCCGCGGACACAGCCGCGTCCAAAAATAACGGCCCGAATGCCGGGGAGCCAAGTTCGTCCATCGGAAAAAGGCCACAAAAACGGGTGGGCTTTAGCCTTGGGGGGTGGGGCTGGCCAAGTTCTTCCGCCGGACTCGGAATGGGGCGAGACTTTACGAACGACCTCCGTGTGCCAAAAATAGGTCGCGGGCACAGCCGCGCCCAAAAACAACCGCCCGAATGCCGGGGAGCCAAGTTCGTCCATTGGAAAAAGGCCACAACAACGGGTGGGCTTTAGCCTTGGGAGGTGGGGCTGGCCAAGTTCGTCCGCCGGACTCGGAATGGGGCGAGATTTTGCGAGCGGCCTCCGTGTACCAAAAATAGGCGGCGGGCATAGCCGCGCCCAAAAATAACCGCCGAAAGGCCCGGGAACCAAGTTCGTCCATCGGAAAAAGGCCACAAAAACGGGTGGGCTTTAGCCTTGGGGGGTGCGGCTGTACAAGTTTGTCCGCCGGACTCGGAATGGGGCGAGACTTTGCGAGCGGCCTCCGTGTGCTAAAAATAGGCCGCGGGCACAGCCGCGCCCAAAAATAACCGCCCGAATGCCGGGGAGCCAAGTTCGTCCAGCGGAAAAAGCCCACAAAAACGGGTGGGCTCTAGCCTTGGGGGGTGGGGCTGGCCAAGTTCGTCCGCCGGACTCGGAATGGGTCGAGACTTTGCGAGCGGCCTCTGTGTGCCAAAAATAGGCCGCGGGCACAGCCGCGCCCAAAAAGAACTGCCCGAATACAGGGGAGCCAAGTTCGTCGATCGGAAAAAGGCCACAAAAACGGGTGGGCTTTAGCCTTGGGGGGTGGGGCTGTAAAAGTTTGTCCGCCGGACTCGGAATGGGGCGAGACTTTGCGAGCGGCCTCCGTGTGCCAAAAATAGGCCGCGGGCACAGCCACGCCCAAAAATAACCATCCGAATGCCGGGGAGCTAAGATCGTCCATCGGAAAAAGGCTACAAAAACGGGTGGGCTTTAGCCTTGGGGGGTGGGGCTGGCCAAGTTCGTCCGCCGGACTCGGAGTGGGGCGAGACTTTGCGAGCGGCCTCCGTGTGCCAAAAATAGGCCGCGGGCATAGCCACGCCCTAAAATAACCCTCCGAATGCCGGGGAGCCAAGTTCGTCCATCGGAAAAAGGCCACAAAAACGGGTGGGCTTTAGCCTTTGCTGGGTGAGGCTGGCCATGTTCGCCCGCCGGACTCGGAATGGGGCGAGACTTTGCGAGCGGCCTCCGTGTGCCAAAAATAGGCGGCGGGCACAGCCGCGCCCAAAAATAACCGCCCGAATGCCGGGGAGCCAAGTTCGTCCATCGGAAAAAGGCTACAAAAACGGGTGGGCTTCAGCCTTGGGGGGTGGGGCTGGCCAAGTTCGTCCGCCGGACTCGGAGTGGGGCGAGACTTTGCGAGCGGCCTCCGTGTACCAAAAATAGACCGTGGGTACAGCCACGCCCAAAAATAACCGTCCGAATGCCGGGGAGCTAAGATCGTCCATCGGAAAAAGGCTACAAAAACGGGTGGGCTTTAGCCTTGGGGGGTGGGGCTGGCCAAGTTCGTCCGCCGGACTCGGAGTGGGGCGAGACTTTGCGAGCGGCCTCCGTGTGCCAAAAATAGGCCGCGGGCATAGCCACGCCCTAAAATAACCCTCCGAATGCCGGGGAGCCAAGTTCGTCCATCGGAAAAAGGCCACAAAAACGGGTGGGCTTTAGCCTTTGCTGGGTGAGGCTGGCCATGTTCGCCCGCCGGACTCGGAATGGGGCGAGACTTTGCGAGCGGCCTCCGTGTGCCAAAAATAGGCGGCGGGCACAGCCGCGCCCAAAAATAACCGCCCGAATGCCGGGGAGCCAAGTTCGTCCATCGCAAAAAGGCTACAAAAACGGGTGGGCTTTAGCCTTGGGGGGTGGGGCTGGCCAAGTTCGTCCGCCGGACTCGGAGTGGGGCGAGACTTTGCGAGCGGCCTCCGTGTGCCAAAAATAGGCCGCGGTCACAGCCACGCCCAAAAATAACCGTCCGAATGCCGGGGTGCCAAGTTCGTCCATCGGAAAAAGGCCACAAAAACGGGTGGGCTTTTGCCTTGGGGGGTGGGGCTGGCCAAGTTCGTCCGCCGGACTCGGAATGGGGCCAGACTTTGCGAGCGACCTCCGTGTACCAAAAATAGGCCGCGGGCGCAGCCGCGCCCAACAATAACTGCCCGAATGCCGGGGAGCCAAGTTCGTCCATCGGAAAGAGGCCACAAAAACGGGTGGGCTTTAGCCTTGGGGGGTGGGGCTGGCCAAGTTCGTCCGCCGGACTCGGAGTGGGGCGAGACTTTGCGAGCGGCCTCCGTGTACCAAAAATAGACCGCGGGCACAGCCACGCCCAAAAATAACCGTCCGAATGCCGGGGAGCTAAGATCGTCCATCGGAAAAAGGCTACAAAAACGGGTGGGCTTTAGCCTTGGGGGGTGGGGCTGGCCAAGTTCGTCCGCCGGACTCGGAGTGGGGCGAGACTTTGCGAGCGGCCTCCGTGTGCCAAAAATAGGCCGCGGGCATAGCCACGCCCTAAAATAACCCTCCGAATGCCGGGGAGCCAAGTTCGTCCATCGGAAAAAGGCCACAAAAACGGGTGGGCTTTAGCCTTTGCTGGGTGAGGCTGGCCATGTTCGTCCGCCGGACTCGGAATGGGGCGAGACTTTGCGAGCGGCCTCCGTGTGCCAAAAATAGGCGGCGGGCACAGCCGCGCCCAAAAATAACCGCCCGAATGCCGGGGAGCTAAGTTCGTCCATCGGAAAAAGGCTACAAAAACGGGTGGGCTTTAGCCTTGGGGGGTGGGGCTGGCCAAGTTCGTCCGCCGGACTCGGAGTGGGGCGAGACTTTGCGAGCGGCCTCCGTGTGCCAAAAATAGGCCGCGGTCACAGCCACGCCCAAAAATAACCGTCCGAATGCCGGGGTGCCAAGTTCGTCCATCGGAAAAAGGCCACAAAAACGGGTGGGCTTTTGCCTTGGGGGGTGGGGCTGGCCAAGTTCGTCCGCCGGACTCGGAATGGGGCCAGACTTTGCGAGCGACCTCCGTGTACCAAAAATAGGCCGCGGGCGCAGCCGCGCCCAACAATAACTGCCCGAATGCCGGGGAGCCAGGTTCGTCCATCGGAAAGAGGCCACAAAAACGGGTGGGCTTTAGTGTTGGGGGGTGGAGCTGGCCAAGTTCGTCCGCCGGACTCGGAATGGGGCGAGACTTTGCGAGCGGCCTCCGTGTGCCAAAAATAGGCCGCGGGCACAGCCGCGTCCAAAACCGCCTGAATGCCGGGGAGACAAGTTCATCCATCGGAAAAAGGGCACAAAAACGGGTGGGCTTTAGTGTTGGGGGGTGGAGCTGGCCAAGTTCGTCCGCCGGACTCGGAGTGGGGCGAGACTTTGCGAGCGGCCTCCGTGTGCCAAAAATAGGCCGCGGTCATAGCCACACCCTAAAATAACCCTCCGAATGCCGGGGAGCCAAGTTCGTCCATCGGAAAAAGGCCACAAAAACGGGTGGGCTTTAGCCTTGGGGGGTGGGGCTGGCCAAGTTCTTCCGCCGGACTCGGAATGGGGCGAGACTTTACGAACGGCCTCCGTGTGCCAAAAATAGGCCGTGGGCACAGCCGCGCCCAAAAACAACCGCCCGAATGCCGGGGAGCCAAGTTCGTCCATTGGAAAAAGGCCACAACAACGGGTGGGCTTTAGCCTTGGGAGGTGGGGCTGGCCAAGTTCGTCTGCCGGACTCGGAATGGGGCGAGATTTTGCGAGCGGCCTCCGTGTGCCAAAAATAGGCGTCGGGGATACCCGCGCCCAAAAATAACCGCCAAAAGGCCCGGGAACCAAGTTCGTCCATCGGAAAAAGGCCACAAAAACGGGTGGGCTTTGGCCTTGGGGGGTGCGGCTGTACAAGTTTGTCCGCCGGACTCGGAATGGGGCGAGACTTTGCGAGCGGCCTCCGTGTGCTAAAAATAGGCCGCGGGCACAGCCGCGCCCAAAAATAACCGCCCGAATGCCGGGGAGCCAAGTTCGTCCAGCGGAAAAAGCCCACAAAAACGGGTGGGCTTTAGCCTTGGGGGGTGGGGCTGGCCAAGTTCGTCCGCCGGACTCGGAATGGGGCGAGATTTTGCGAGCGGCCTCCGTGTGCCAAAAATAGGCGTCGGGGATACCCGCGCCCAAAAATAACCGCCGAAAGGCCCGGGAACCAAGTTCGTCCATCGGAAAAAGGCCACAAAAACGGGTGGGCTTTGGCCTTGGGGGGTGCGGCTGTACAAGTTTGTCCGCCGGACTCGGAATGGGGCGAGACTTTGCGAGCGGCCTCCGTGTGCTAAAAATAGGCCGCGGGCACAGCCGCGCCCAAAAATAACCGCCCGAATGCCGGGGAGCCAAGTTCATCCATCGGAAAAAGGCGACAAAAACGGGTGGGCTTTATCCTTGGGGGGTGGGGCTGGCCAAGTTCGTCCGCCGGACTCGGAATGGGGCGAGACTTTGCGAGCGGCCTCTGTGTGCCAAAAATAGGCCGCGGACACAGCCGCGCCCAAAAATAACGGCCCGAATGCCGGGGAGCCAAGTTCGTCCATCGGAAAAAGGCCACAAAAACGGGTGGGCTTTAGCCTTGGGGGGTGGGGCTGGCCAAGTTGTTCCGCCGGACTCGGAATGGGGCGAGACTTTACGAACGACCTCCGTGTGCCAAAAATAGGTCGCGGGCACAGCCGCGCCCAAAAACAACCGCCCGAATGCCGGGGAGCCAAGTTCGTCCATTGGAAAAAGGCCACAACAACGGGTGGGCTTTAGCCTTGGGAGGTGGGGCTGGCCAAGTTCGTCCGCCGGACTCGGAATGGGGCGAGATTTTGCGAGCGGCCTCCGTGTACCAAAAATAGGCGGCGGCCATAGCCGCGCCCAAAAATAACCGCTGAAAGGCCCGGGAACCAAGTTCGTCCATCGGAAAAAGGCCACAAAAACGGGTGGGCTTTAGCCTTGGGGGGTGCGGCTGTACAAGTTTGTCCGCCGGACTCGGAATGGGGCGAGACTTTGCGAGCGGCCTCCGTGTGCTAAAAATAGGCCGCGGGCACAGCCGCGCCCAAAAATAACCGCCCGAATGCCGGGGAGCCAAGTTCGTCCAGCGGAAAAAGCCCACAAAAACGGGTGGGCTTTAGCCTTGGGGGGTGGGGCTGGCCAAGTTCGTCCGCCGGACTCGGAATGGGTCGAGACTTTGCGAGCGGCCTCTGTGTGCCAAAAATAGGCCGCGGGCACAGCCGCGCCCAAAAAGAACTGCCCGAATGCAGGGGAGCCAAGTTCGTCGATCGGAAAAAGGCCACAAAAACGGGTGGGCTTTAGCCTTGGGGGGTGGGGCTGTACAAGTTTGTCCGCCGGACTCGGAATGGGGCGAGACTTTGCGAGCGGCCTCCGTGTGCCAAAAATAGGCCGCGGGCACAGCCACGCCCAAAAATAACCGTCCGAATGCCGGGGAGCTAAGATCGTCCATCGGAAAAAGGCTACAAAAACGGGTGAGCTTTAGCCTTGGGGGGTGGGGCTGGCCAAGTTCGTCCGCCGGACTCGGAGTGGGGCGAGACTTTGCAAGCGGCCTCCGTGTGCCAAAAATAGGCCGCGGGCATAGCCACGCCCTAAAATAACCCTCCGAATGCCGGGGAGCCAAGTTCGTCCATCGGAAAAAGGCCACAAAAACGGGTGGGCTTTAGCCTTTGCTGGGTGAGGCTGGCCATGTTCGCCCGCCGGACTCGGAATGGGGCGAGACTTTGCGAGCGGCCTCCGTGTGCCAAAAATAGGCGGCGGGCACAGCCGCGCCCAAAAATAACCGCCCGAATGCCGGGGAGCCAAGTTCGTCCATCGGAAAAAGGCTACAAAAACGGGTGGGCTTTAGCCTTGGGGGGTGGGGCTGGCCAAGTTCGTCCGCCGGACTCGGAGTGGGGCGAGACTTTGCGAGCGGCCTCCGTGTGCCAAAAATAGGCCGCGGTCACAGCCACGCCCAAAAATAACCGTCCGAATGCCGGGGTGCCAAGTTCGTCCATCGGAAAAAGGCCACAAAAACGGGTGGGCTTTTGCCTTGGGGGGTGGGGCTGGCCAAGTTCGTCCGCCGGACTCGGAATGGGGCCAGACTTTGCGAGCGACCTCCGTGTACCAAAAATAGGCCGCGGGCGCAGCCGCGCCCAACAATAACTGCCCGAATGCCGGGGAGCCAAGTTCGTCCATCGGAAAGAGGCCACAAAAACGGGTGGGCTTTAGCCTTGGGGGGTGGGGCTGGCCAAGTTCGTCCGCCGGACTCGGAGTGGGGCGAGAATTTGCGAGCGGCCTCCGTGTGCTAAAAATTGGCCGCGGGCACAGCCGCGCCCAAAAATAACCGCCCGAATGCCGGGGAGCCAAGTTCGTCCAGCGGAAAAAGCCCACAAAAACGGGTGGGCTTTAGCCTTGGGGGGTGGGGCTGGCCAAGTTCGTCCGCCGGACTCGGAATGGGTCGAGACTTTGCGAGCGGCCTCTGTGTGCCAAAAATAGGCCGCGGGCACAGCCGCGCCCAAAAAGAACTGCCCGAATGCAGGGGAGCCAAGTTCGTCCATCGGAAAAAGGCCACAAAAACGGGTGGGCTTTAGTGTTGGGGGGTGGAGCTGGCCAAGTTCGTCCGCCGGACTCGGAATGGGGCGAGACTTTGCGAGCGGCCTCCGTGTGCCAAAAATAGGCCGCGGGCACAGCCGCGTCCAAAACCGCCTGAATGCCGGGGAGACAAGTTCATCCATCGGAAAAAGGGCACAAAAACGGGTGGGCTTTAGTGTTGGGGGGTGGGGCTGGCCAAGTTCGTCCGCCGGACTCGGAGTGGGGCGAGACTTTGCGAGCGGCCTCCGTGTGCCAAAAATAGGCCGCGGTCATAGCCACACCCTAAAATAACCCTCCGAATGCCGGGGAGCCAAGTTCGTCCATCGGAAAACGGCCACAAAAACGGGTGGGCTTTAGCCTTGGGGGGTGGGGCTGGCCAAGTTCTTCCGCCGGACTCGGAATGGGGCGAGACTTTACGAACGGCCTCCGTGGGCCCAAAATAGGCCGTGGGCACAGCCGCGCCCAAAAACAACCGCCCGAATGCCGGGGAGCCAAGTTCGTCCATTGGAAAAAGGCCACAACAACGGGTGGGCTTTAGGCTTGGGAGGTGGGGCTGGCCAAGTTCGTCTGCCGGACTCGGAATGGGGCGAGACTTTGCGAACGGCCTCCGTGTGCCAAAAATAGGCGTCGGGGATACCCGCGCCCAAAAATAACCGCCAAAAGGCCCGGGAACCAAGTTCGTCCATCGGAAAAAGGCCACAAAAACGGGTGGGCTTTGGCCTTGGGGGGTGCGGCTGTACAAGTTTGTCCGCCGGACTCGGAATGGGGCGAGACTTTGCGAGCGGCCTCCGTGTGCTAAAAATAGGCCGCGGGCACAGCCGCGCCCAAAAATAACCGCCCGAATGCCGGGGAGCCAAGTTCGTCCAGCGGAAAAAGCCCACAAAAACGGGTGGGCTTTAGCCTTGGGGGGTGGGGCTGGCCAAGTTCGTCCGCCGGACTCGGAATGGGGCGAGATTTTGCGAGCGGCCTCCGTGTGCCAAAAATAGGCGTCGGGGATACCCGCGCCCAAAAATAACCGCCGAAAGGCCCGGGAACCAAGTTCGTCCATCGGAAAAAGGCCACAAAAACGGGTGGGCTTTGGCCTTGGGGGGTGCGGCTGTACAAGTTTGTCCGCCGGACTCGGAATGGGACGAGACTTTGCGAGCGGCCTCCGTGTGCTAAAAATAGGCCGCGGGCACAGCGGCGCCCAAAAATAACCGCCCGAATGCCGGGGAGCCAAGTTCGTCCAGCGGAAAAAGCCCACAAAAACGGGTGGGCTTTAGCCTTGGGGGGTGGGGCTGGCCAAGTTCGTCCGCCGGACTCGGAATGGGTCGAGACTTTGCGAGCGGCCTCTGTGTGCCAAAAATAGGCCGCGGGCACAGCCGCGCCCAAAAAGAACTGCCCGAATGCAGGGGAGCCAAGTTCGTCGATCGGAAAAAGGCCACAAAAACGGGTGGGCTTTAGCCTTGGGGGGTGGGGCTGTACAAGTTTGTCCGCCGGACTCGGAATGGGGCGAGACTTTGCGAGCGGCCTCCGTGTGCCAAAAATAGGCCGCGGGCACAGCCACGCCCAAAAATAACCGTCCGAATGCCGGGGAGCTAAGATCGTCCATCGGAAAAAGGCTACAAAAACGGGTGGGCTTTAGCCTTGGGGGGTGGGGCTGGCCAAGTTCGTCCGCCGGTCTCGGAGTGGGGCGAGACTTTGCGAGCGGCCTCCGTGTGCCAAAAATAGGCCGCGGGCATAGCCACGCCCTAAAATAACCCTCCGAATGCCGGGGAGCCAAGTTCGTCCATCGGAAAAAGGCCAAAAAACGGGTGGGCTTTAGCCTTTGCTGGGTGAGGCTGGCCATGTTCGCCCGCCGGACTCGGAATGGGGCGAGACTTTGCGAGCGGCCTCCGTGTGCCAAAAATAGGCGGCGGGCACAGCCGCGCCCAAAAATAACCGCCCGAATGCCGGGGAGCCAAGTTCGTCCATCGGAAAAAGGCTACAAAAACGGGTGGGCTTTAGCCTTGGGGGGTGGGGCTGGCCAAGTTCGTCCGCCGGACTCGGAGTGGGGCGAGACTTTGCGAGCGGCCTCCGTGTACCAAAAATAGACCGCGGGCACAGCCACGCCCAAAAATAACCGTCCGAATGCCGGGGAGCTAAGATCGTCCATCGGAAAAAGGCTACAAAAACGGGTGGGCTTTAGCCTTGGGGGGTGGGGCTGGCCAAGTTCGTCCGCCGAACTCGGAGTGGGGCGAGACTTTGCGAGCGGCCTCCGTGTGCCAAAAATAGGCCGCGGTCATAGCCACGCCCTAAAATAACCCTCCGAATGCCGGGGAGCCAAGTTCGTCCATCGGAAAAAGGCCACAAAAACGGGTGGGCTTTAGCCTTTGCTGGGTGAGGCTGGCCATGTTCGCCCACCGGACTCGGAATGGGGCGAGACTTTGCGAGCGGCCTCCGTGTGCCAAAAATAGGCGGCGGGCACAGCCGCGCCCAAAAATAACCGCCCGAATGCCGGGGAGCCAAGTTCGTCCATCGGAAAAAGGCTACAAAAACGGGTGGGCTTTAGCCTTGGGGGGTGGGGCTGGCCAAGTTCGTCCGCCGGACTCGGAGTGGGGCGAGACTTTGCGAGCGGCCTCCGTGTGCTAAAAATAGGCCGCGGGCACAACCGCGCCCAAAAATAACCGCCCGAATGCCGGGGAGCCAAGTTCGTCCAGCGGAAAAAGCCCACAAAACGGGTGGGCTTTAGCCTTGGGGGGTGGGGCTGGCCAAGTTCGTCCGCCGGACTCGGAATGGGTCGAGACTTTGCGAGCGGCCTCTGTGTGCCAAAAATAGGCCGCGGGCACAGCCGCGCCCAAAAAGAACTGCCCGAATGCAGGGGAGCCAAGTTCGTCGATCGGAAAAAGGCCACAAAAACGGGTGGGCTTTAGCCTTGGGGGGTGGGGCTGTACAAGTTTGTCCGCCGGACTCGGAATGGGGCGAGACTTTGCGAGCGGCCTCCGTGTGCCAAAAATAGGCCGCGGGCACAGCCACGCCCAAAAATAACCGTCCGAATGCCGGGGAGCTAAGATCGTCCATCGGAAAAAGGCTACAAAAACGGGTGGGCTTTAGCCTTGGGGGGTGGGGCTGGCCAAGTTCGTCCGCCGGTCTCGGAGTGGGGCGAGACTTTGCGAGCGGCCTCCGTGTGCCAAAAATAGGCCGCGGGCATAGCCACGCCCTAAAATAACCCTCCGAATGCCGGGGAGCCAAGTTCGTCCATCGGAAAAAGGCCAAAAAACGGGTGGGCTTTAGCCTTTGCTGGGTGAGGCTGGCCATGTTCGCCCGCCGGACTCGGAATGGGGCGAGACTTTTCGAGCGGCCTCCGTGTGCCAAAAATAGGCGGCGGGCACAGCCACGCCCAAAAATAACCGCCCGAATGCCGGGGAGCCAAGTTCGTCCATCGGAAAAAGGCTACAAAAACGGGTGGGCTTTAGCCTTGGGGGGTGGGGCTGGCCAAGTTCGTCCGCCGGACTCGGAGTGGGGCGAGACTTTGCGAGCGGCCTCCGTGTACCAAAAATAGACCGCGGGCACAGCCACGCCCAAAAATAACCGTCCGAATGCCGGGGAGCTAAGATCGTCCATCGGAAAAAGGCTACAAAAACGGGTGGGCTTTAGCCTTGGGGGGTGGGGCTGGCCAAGTTCGTCCGCCGAACTCGGAGTGGGGCGAGACTTTGCGAGCGGCCTCCGTGTGCCAAAAATAGGCCGCGGTCATAGCCACGCCCTAAAATAACCCTCCGAATGCCGGGGAGCCAAGTTCGTCCATCGGAAAAAGGCCACAAAAACGGGTGGGCTTTAGCCTTTGCTGGGTGAGGCTGGCCATGTTCGCCCACCGGACTCGGAATGGGGCGAGACTTTGCGAGCGGCCTCCGTGTGCCAAAAATAGGCGGCGGGCACAGCCGCGCCCAAAAATAACCGCCCGAATGCCGGGGAGCCAAGTTCGTCCATCGGAAAAAGGCTACAAAAACGGGTGGGCTTTAGCCTTGGGGGGTGGGGCTGGCCAAGTTCGTCCGCCGGACTCGGAGTGGGGCGAGACTTTGCGAGCGGCCTCCGTGTACCAAAAATAGACCGCGGGCACAGCCACGCCCAAAAATAACCGTCCGAATGCCGGGGAGCTAAGATCGTCCATCGGAAAAAGGCTACAAAAACGGGTGGGCTTTAGCCTTGGGGGGTGGGGCTGGCCAAGTTCGTCCGCCGAACTCGGAGTGGGGCGAGACTTTGCGAGCGGCCTCCGTGTGCCAAAAATAGGCCGCGGGCATAGCCACGCCCTAAAATAACCCTCCGAATGCCGGGGAGCCAAGTTCGTCCATCGGAAAAAGGCCACAAAAACGGGTGGGCTTTAGCCTTTGCTGGGTGAGGCTGGCCATGTTCGCCCGCCGGACTCGGAATGGGGCGAGACTTTGCGAGCGGCCTCCGTGTGCCAAAAATAGGCGGCGGGCACAGCCGCGCCCAAAAATAACCGCCCGAATGCCGGGGAGCCAAGTTCGTCCATCGGAAAAAGGCTACAAAAACGGGTGGGCTTTAGCCTTGGGGGGTGGGGCTGGCCAAGTTCGTCCGCCGGACTCGGAGTGGGGCGAGACTTTGCGAGCGGCCTCCGTGTGCCAAAAATAGGCCGCGGTCACAGCCACGCCCAAAAATAACCGTCCGAATGCCGGGGTGCCAAGTTCGTCCATCGGAAAAAGGCCACAAAAACGGGTGGGATTTTGCCTTGGGGGGTGGGGCTGGCCAAGTTCGTCCGCCGGACTCGGAATGGGGCCAGACTTTGCGAGCGACCTCCGTGTACCAAAAATAGGCCGCGGGCGCAGCCGCGCCCAACAATAACTGCCCGAATGCCGGGGAGCCAAGTTCGTCCATCGGAAAGAGGCCACAAAAACGGGTGGGCTTTAGTGTTGGGGGGTGGAGCTGGCCAAGTTCGTCCGCCGGACTCGGAGTGGGGCGAGACTTTGCGAGCGGCCTCCGTGTGCCAAAAATAGGCCGCGGGCACAGCCGCGTCCAAAACCGCCTGAATGCCGGGGAGACAAGTTCATCCATCGGAAAAAGGGCACAAAAACGGGTGGGCTTTAGTGTTGGGGGGTGGAGCTGGCCAAGTTCGTCCGCCGGACTCGGAGTGGGGCGAGACTTTGCGAGCGGCCTCCGTGTGCCAAAAATAGGCCGCGGGCATAGCCACGCCCTAAAATAACCCTCCGAATGCCGGGGAACCAAGTTCGTCCATCGGAAAACGGCCACAAAAACGGGTGGGCTTTAGCCTTTGCTGGGTGAGGCTGGCCATGTTCGCCCGCCGGACTCGGAATGGGGCGAGACTTTGCGAGCGGCCTCCGTGTGCCAAAAATAGGCGGCGGGCACAGCCGCGCCCAAAAATAACCGCCCGAATGCCGGGGAGCCAAGTTCGTCCATCGGAAAAAGGCTACAAAAACGGGTGGGCTTTAGCCTTGGGGGGTGGGGCTGGCCAAGTTCGTCCGCCGGACTCGGAGTGGGGCGAGACTTTGCGAGCGGCCTCCGTGTGCCAAAAATAGGCCGCGGTCACCGCCACGCCCAAAAATAACCGTCCGAATGCCGGGGTGCCAAGTTCGTCCATCGGAAAATGGCCACAAAAACGGGTGGGCTTTTGCCTTGGGGGGTGGGGCTGGCCAAGTTCGTCCGCCGGACTCGGAATGGGGCCAGACTTTGCGAGCGACCTCCGTGTACCAAAAATAGGCCGCGGGCGCAGCCGCGCCCAAAAATAACAGCCCGAATGCCGGGGAGCCAAGTTCGTCCATCGGAAAGAGGCCACAAAAACGGGTGGGCTTTACTGTTGGGGGGTGGAGCTGGCCAAGTTCGTCCGCCGGACTCGGAATGGGGCGAGACTTTGCGAGCGGCCTCCGTGTGCCAAAAATAGGCCCCGGGCACAGCCGCGCCCAAAACCACCTGAATGCCGGGGAGACAAGTTCATCCATCGGAAAAAGGGCACAAAAACGGGTGGGCTTTAGTGTTGGGGGGTGGGGCTGGCCAAGTTCGTCCGCCGGACTGGGAATGGGTTGAGACTTTACGAGCGGCCTCCGTTTGCCAAAAATAGTAAGCGGGCATGGCCGCGCCCAAAAATAACCATCCGAATGCCGGGGAGCCAAGTTTGTCCATCGGAAAAGGGCCACAAAAACGGGTGGGCTTTCGCGTTGGGGGGTGGGGCTGGCCAAGTTCGTCCGTCGGACTCGGAATGGGGCGACTCTTTGCGAGCGGCCTCCGTGTGCCAAAAATAGGCTGCGGGCACAGCCGCGCCCAAAAAAAACCGCCCGAGTGCCGGGGACCCAAGTTCGTCCATCGGAAAAAGGCCACAAAAACGGGTGGGCTTTAGCCTTGGGAGGTGGGGCTGGCCAAGTTCGTCCGCCGCACTCGGAATGGGGCGAGACTTTACGAGCGGCCTCCGTGTGCCAAAAATAGGCCGTGGGAACAGCCGCGCCAAAAATAACCGCCCGAACGCCGGGGAGCCAAGTTCGTCCATCGGAAAAAAGCCACAAAAACGGGTGGGCTTTACCCTTGGGTGGTGGGGCTGGCCAAGTTCGTCCGCCGGACTCCGAATGGGGCAAGACTTTGTGACGGGCCTCCGTGTGCCAAAAATAGGCCGTGGCCACAGCCGCGCCCAAAAATAAGCCCCCGAAGGCCTGCGTCCCAAAACCCACCTGCGGAAATATGGCCAAAAAACCGGTGGGCTATAGCCTCGGTGGGGGGCGGGGTCGAAGTTCGTCCGCCGGACTCGGAATGGGGCGAGACTATGCGAGGGGCCTCCGTGTGCCAAAAATAGGCCGCGGGCACTGCCGCGCCCAAAAGTAACCGCCCGAATGCCGGGGAGCCAAGTTCGTCCATCGGAAAAAGGCCACAAAAACGGGTGGGCTTTAGCCTTGGGGGGTGGGGCGGGCCAAGTTCGTCCGCCGGACTCGGAATGGGGCGAGACTTTGCGAGCGGCCTCCGTGTGCCAAAAATAGGCCGCGGGCACAGCCGCGCCCAAAAATAACCGCCCGAATGCCGGGGAGCAATGTTCGTCCATCGGAAAATGCCACAAAAACGGGTGGGCTTTTGCCTTCGGGGGTGGGGCTGGCCATGTTCGTCCGCCGGACTCGGAATGGGGCGAGACTTTGCGAGCGGCCTCCGTGTGCCAAAATTAGGCCGCGCGCACAGCCGTGCCCAATACCGCCCGAATACCGGGGAGCCATGTTCGTCCATCGGAAAAAGGCCACAAAAACGGGTGGGCTTTAGTGTTGGGGGGTGGGGCTGGCCAAGTTCGTCCGCCGGACTCGGAATGGGGCGAGACTTTGCGAGCGGCCTCCGTGTGCCAAAAATAGGCCGCGGGTACAGCCGCGCCCAAAAATAACTGCCCGAATGCCGGGGAACCAAGTTCGTCCATCGGAAAAAGGCCACAAAAACGGGTGGGCTTTAGCCTTGGGGGGTGGGGCTGTCCAAGTTCGTCCGCCGGACTCAGAATGGGGAGAGACTTTGCGAGCCGCCTCCGTGTGCCAAAAATAGGCCGCGGGCAAAGTCGCGCCCAAAAATAACCGCCCGAATACCGGAGAACCAAGTTCGTCCATCGGAAAAAGGCCACAAAAACGGGTGGGCTTTAGCCTTGGGGGGTGGGGCTGGCCAAGTTCGTCCGCCGCACTCGGAATGGGACGAGACTTTGCGAGCGGCCTCCATGTGCCAAAAATAGGCCGCGGGCACAGCCCCGCCCATAAATAAGCCCCCGAAGGCCTGCGTCCCAAAACCTCGCAGCGGAAAAATGGCGAAAAAACGGGTGGGCTATAGCCTTGGGGGTTGGGGCTGACCAAGTATTCCGCCGGACTCAGAATGGGGCGACTCTTTGCGAGCGGCCTCCGTGAGCCAAAAATAGGCCGCGGGCACAGCCGCGCCCAAAAATAAGCCCCCGAAGGCCTGCGTCCCAAAACCCCCCAGCGGAAAAATGGCCAAAAAACGGGTGGGCTTTAGCCTTGGGGGGTGGGGCTGACCAAGTATTCCGCCGGACTCGGAATGGGGCGACTCTTTGCGAGCGGCCTCCGTGAGCCAAAAATAGGCCGCGGGCAAAGCCGCGCCCAAAAATAACCGCCCGAATGCCTGGGAAGTTCGTCCATCGGAAAAAGGCCCCAAAAACGGGTGGGCTTTTGCCTTGGGAGGTGGGGCTGGCCAAGTTCGTCCGCCGGACTCGGAATGGGGGGAGACTTTGCGAGCGGCCTCCGTGTGCCAAAAATAGGCCGCGGGCACCGCCGCGCCCAAAAATAAGCCCCCGAAGGCCTGCGACCCAAAATCCCCCAGCGGAAAAATGGCCAAAAAACCGGTGGGCAATAGCCTTGGGGGGTGGGGCTGGCCAAGTTCATCCGCCGGACTCGAAATGGGGCGAGAGTTTGCGAGCGGCCTCCGTGTGCCAAAAATAGGCCACGGGCACAGCCGCGCCCAAAAATAACCGCCCGAATGCCGGGGAGCCAAGTTCATCCACCGGAAAAAGGCCACAAAAACGGGTGGGCTTTAGCCTTGGGGGGTGGGGCAGGCCAAGTTCGTCCGCCGGACTCAGAATGGGGCGAGACTTTGCAAGCGGCCTCCGTGCGCCAAAAAATAGGCCGCGGGCACAGCCGCGCCCAAAAATAAGCCCCCGAAGGCCTGCGTCCCCAAATCCCCCAGCGGAAAAATGGCCAAAAAACCGGTGGGCTATAGCCTTAGGGGGTGGGGCTGCCCAAGTTCGTCCGCCGGACTCGGAATGGTGCGAGACTTTGCGAGCGGCCTCCGTGTGCCAAAAATAGGCCGCGGGCAAAGCCGCGCCCAAAACTAACCGCCCGAATGCCGGGGAACCAAGTTCGTCCATCGGAAAAAGGCCACAAAAACGGGTGGGCTTTAGCCTTGGGGGGTGGGGCTGGCCAAGTTCGTCCGCCGGACTCAGAATGGGGCGAGAGTTTGCAAGCCGCCTCCGTGTGCCAAAAATAGGCCGCGGGCAAAGCCGCGCCCAAAAATAACCGCCCGAATGCCTGGGAAGTTCGTCCATCGGAAAAAGGCCCCAAAAACGGGTGGGCTTTTGCCTTGGGAGGTGGGGCTGGCCAAGTTCGTCCGCCGGACTCGGAATGGGGGGAGACTTTGCGAGCGGCCTCCGTGTGCCAAAAATAGGCCGCGGGCACCGCCGCGCCCAAAAATAAGCCACCGAAGGCCTGCGACCCAAAATCCCCCAGCGGAAAAATGGCCAAAAAACCGGTGGGCAATAGCCTTGGGGGGTGGGGCTGCCCAAGTTCGTTCGCCGGACTCGGAATGGGGCGAGACTTTGCGAGCGGCCTCCGTGTACCAAAAATAGGCCGCGGGCACAGCCGCGCCCAAAAATAACTGCCCGAATGCCGGGGAGCCAAGTTCGTCCATCGGAAAAAGGCCACAAAAACTGGTGGGCTTTAGCCTTGGGGGGTGGGGCTGGCCAAGTTCGTCCGCCGGACTCGGAATGGGGCGAGACTTTGCGAGCGGCCTCCGTGTGCCAAAAATAGGCCGCGGGCACAGCGGCGCCCAAAAATAACCGCCCGAATGCCGGGGAGCAATGTTCGTCCATCGGAAAATGCCACAAAAACGGGTGGGCTTTTGCCTTCGGGGGTGGGGCTGGCCAAGTTCGTCCGCCGGACTCGGAATATGGTGGGAGACTTTGCGAGCGGCTTCCGTGCGCCAAAAATAGGCCGCGGGTACAGCCGCACCCAAAAATAACCGCCCGAATGCCGGGGAGCCAAGTTTGTCCATCGGAAAAAGGCCACAAAAACAGGTGGGCTTTGCCTTGGGGGTGGGGCTGGCCAAGTTCGTCCGCCGGACTCGGAATGGGGCGAGACTTTGCGAGCGGCCTCCGTGTGCCAAAAATAGGCCGCGGGCACAGCCGCGCCCAAAAATAACCGCCCGAATGCCGGGGAGCAATGTTCGTCCATCGGAAAATGCCACAAAAACGGGTGGGCTTTTGCCTTCGGGGGTGGGGCTGGCCAAGTTCGTCCGCCGGACTCGGAATATGGTGGGAGACTTTGCGAGCGGCTTCCGTGCGCCAAAAATAGGCCGCGGGTACAGCCGCACCCAAAAATAACCGCCCGAATGCCGGGGAGCCAAGTTTGTCCATCGGAAAAAGGCCACAAAAACAGGTGGGCTTTGCCTTGGGGGTGGGGCTGGCCAAGTTCGTCCGCCGGACTCGGAATGGGCCGAGACTTTGCGAGCGGCCTCCGTGTAATAAAAATAGGCCGCGGGCACAACCACGCCCAAAAATAACCGCCCGAATGCCGGGGAGCCATGTTCGTCCTTCGGAAAAAGGCCACAAAAACAGGTGGGCTTTAGCCTTGGGGGGTGGGGCTGTCAAAGTTCGTCCGCCGGACTCAGAATGGGGAGAGACTTTGCGAGCCGCCTCCGTGTGCCAAAAATAAGCCGCGGGCAAAGTCACGCCCAAAAATAACCGCCCGAATACCGGAGAACCAAGTTCGTCCATCGGAAAAAGGCCACAAAAACGGGTGGGCTTTAGCCTTGTGGGGTGGGGCTGGCCAAGTTCGTCCGCCGCACTCGGAATGGGGCGAGACTTTGCGAGCGGCCTCCATGTGCCAAAAATAGGCCGCGGGCACAGCCCCGCCCATAAATAAGCCCCCGAAGGCCTGCGTCCCAAAACCTCGTAGCGGAAAAATGGCCAAAAAACCGGTGGGCTATAGCCTTGGGGGTTGGGGCTGACCAAGTATTCCGCCGGACTCGGAATGGGGCGACTCTTTGTGAGCGGCCTCCGTGAGCCAAAAATAGGCCGCGGGCACAGCCGCGCCCAAAAATAAGCCCCCGAAGGCCTGCGTCCCAAAACCCCCCAGCGGAAAAATGGCCAAAAAACGGGTGGGCTTTAGCCTTGGGGGGTGGGGTTGACCAAGTATTCCGCCTGACTCGGAATGGGGCGACTCTTTGCGAGCGGCCTCCGTGAGCCAAAAATAGGCCGCGGGCACAGCCGCGCCCAAAAATAACCGCCCGAATGCCGGGGAGCCAAGTTCGTCCATTGGAAAAAGGCCACAAAAACGGGTGGGCTTTAGCCTTGGGGGGTGGGGCTGGCCAAGTTCGTCCGCCGGACTCGAAATGGGGCGAGAGTTTGCGAGCGGCCTCCGTGTGCCAAAAATAGGCCGCGGGCACAGCCGCGCCCAAAAATAACCGCCCGAATGCCGGGGAGCCAAGTTCATCCACCGGAAAAAGGCCACAAAAACGGGTGGGCTTTAGCCTTGGGGGGTGGGGCAGGCCAAGTTCGTCCGCCGGACTCAGAATGGGGCGAGACTTTGCAAGCGGCCTCCGTGTGCCAAAAAATAGGCCGCGGGCACAGCCGCGCCCAAAAATAAGCCCCCGAAGGCCTGCGTCCCCAAATCCCCCAGCGGAAAAATGGCCAAAAAACCGGTGGGCTATAGCCTTAGGGGGTGGGGCTGCCCAAGTTCGTCCGCCGGACTCGGAATGGGGCGAGACTTTGCGAGCGGCCTCCGTGTGCCAAAAATAGGCCGCGGGCAAAGCCGCGCCCAAAACTAACCGCCCGAATGCCGGGGAACCAAGTTCGTCCATCGGAAAAAGGCCACAAAAACGGGTGGGCTTTACCCTTGGGGGGTGGGGCTGGCCAAGTTCGTCCGCCGGGCTCAGAATGGGACGAGAGTTTGCAAGCCGCCTCCGTGTGCCAAAAATAGGCCGCGGGCAAAGCCGCGCCCAAAAATAACCGCCCGAATGCCGGGGAGCCAAGTTCGTCCTTCGGAAAAAGGCCACAAAAACGGGTGGCTTTAGCCTTGGGGGGTGGGGCTGGCCAAGTTCGTCCGCCGGACTCGGAATGGGGCGAGACTTTACGAGCGGCCTCCGTGTACCAAAAATAGGCCGCGGGCACAGCCGCGCCCAAAAATAACTGCCCGAATGCCGGGGAGCCAAGTTCGTCCATCGGAAAAAGGCCACAAAAACTGGTGGGCTTTAGCCTTGGGGGGTGGGGCTGGCCAAGTTCGTCCGCCGGACTCGGAATGGGTCGAGACTTTGCGAGCGGCCTCCGTGTGCCAAAAATAGGCCGCGGGCACAGCCGCGCCCAAAAATAACCGCCCGAATGCCGGGGAGCAATGTTCGTCCATCGGAAAATGCCACAAAAACGGGTGGGCTTTTGCCTTCGGGGGTGGGGCTGGCCAAGTTCGTCCGCCGGACTCGGAATATGGTGGGAGACTTTGCGAGCGGCTTCCGTGCGCCAAAAATAGGCCGCGGGCACAGCCGCACCCAAAAATAACCGCCCGAATGCCGGGGAGCCAAGTTCGTCCATCGGAAAAAGGCCACAAAAACAGGTGGGCTTTGCCTTGGGGGTGGTGCTGGCCAAGTTCGTCCGCCGGACTCGGAATGGGCCGAGACTTTGCGAGCGGCCTCCGTGTAATAAAAATAGGCCGCGGGCACAACCACGCCCAAAAATAACCGCCCGAATGCCGGGGAGCCAAGTTCGTCCTTCGGAAAAAGGCCACAAAAACAGGTGGGCTTTGCTTTGGGGGTGGGGCTGGCCAAGTTCGTCCGCCGGACTCGGAATATGGTGGGAGACTTTGCGAGCGGCCTCCGTGTGCCAAAAATAGGCCACGGGCACAGCCGTGCCCAAGAATAACCGCCCGAATGCCGGGGAGCCAAGTTCGTCCATCGGAAAAAGGCCACAAAAACGGGTGGGCTTTAGCCTTGGGGGGTGGGGCGGGCCAAGTTCATCCGCCGGACTCAGAATGGGGCGAGACTTTGCGAGCGGCTTCCGTGCGCCAAAAATAGGCCGCGGGCACAGCCGCACCCAAAAATAACCGCCCGAATGCCGGGGAGCCAAGTTCGTCCATCGGAAAAAGGCCACAAAAACAGGTGGGCTTTGCCTTGGGGGTGGGGCTGGCCAAGTTCGTCCGCCGGACTCGGAATGGGCCGAGACTTTGCGAGCGGCCTCCGTGTAATAAAAATAGGCCGCGGGCACAACCACGCCCAAAAATAACCGCCCGAATGCCGGGGAGCCAAGTTCGTCCTTCGGAAAAAGGCCACAAAAACAGGTGGGCTTTGCCTTGGGGGTGGGGCTGGCCAAGTTCGTCCGCCGGACTCGGAATATGGTGGGAGACTTTGCGAGCGGCCTCCGTGTGCCAAAAATAGGCCGCGTGCACAGCCGTGCCCAAGAATAACCGCCCGAATGCCGGGGAGCCAAGTTCGTCCATCGGAAAAAGGCCACAAAAACGGGTGGGTTTTAGCCTTGGGGGGTGGGGCGGGCCAAGTTCGTCCGCCGGACTCGGAATGGGGCAAGACTTTGCGAGTGGCCTCCGTGTGCCAAAAATAGGTCGCGGGCACAGCGCGCCCAAAAATAACCGCCCGAATGCCGGGGAGCAATGTTCGTCCATCGGAAAATGCCACAAAAACGGGTGGGCTTTTGCCTTCGGGGGTGGGGCTGGCCAAGTTCGTCCGCCGGACTCGGAATATGGTGGGAGACTTTGCGAGCGGCCTCCGTGTGCCAAAAATAGGCCGCGGGCACAGCCGCGCCCAAAAATAACCGCCCGAATGCCGGGGAGCCAAGTTCTTCCTTCGGAAAAAGGCCACAAAAACAGGTGGGCTTTGCCTTGGGGGTGGGGCTGGCCAAGATCATCCGCCGGACTCGGAATGGGCCGAGACTTTGCGAGCGGCCTCCGTGTGCTAAAAATAGGCCGCGGGCACAACCACGCCCAAAAATAACAGCCCGAATGCCGGGGAGCCAAGTTCGTCCATCGGAAAAACGCCACAAAAACGGGTGGGCTGTAGCCTTGGGTGGTGGGGCAGGCCAAGTTCGCCCCCGGACTCGGAATGGGCTGAGACCTTGCGAGCAGCCTCCGTGTGCCAAAAATAGGCGGCGGGCATAGCCGCGCCCAAAAATAACCGCCCGAATGCTGGGGAGCCAAGTTCGTCCATCGGAAAAAGGCCACAAAAAAGGGTGGGCTTTAGCCTTGGGGGGTGGGGTTGGCCAAGTTCGTCCGCCGGACTCGGAATGGGGCCAGGCTTTGCGAGGGGCCTCCGTGTGCCAAAAATAGGCCGCGGGCACTGCCGCGCCAAAAAATAAGCGCCCGAAGGTCCCGTCCCCAAGTTCGTCCGTCGCAAAAAAGCCCAAAAAACGGGTGGGCTATAGCCTTGGGGGGAGGGGCTGGCCAAGTTCGTCCGCCGGACTCGGAATGGGGCCAGACTTTGCGAGGGGCCTCCGTGTGCCAAAAATAGGCTGCGGGCACGGCCGCGCCCAAAAATAAGCGCCCGAAGGTCCCGTCCCCAAGTTCGTCCGCCGCAAAAATGCCCAAAAAATGGGTGGGCTATAGCCTTGGGGGGAGGGGCTGGCCAAGTTCGTCCGCCGGACTCGGAATGGGGCCAGACTTTGTGAGGGGCCTCCGTGTGGCAAAAATAGGCCGCGGGCAATGCCGCGACAAAAAATAAGCGCCCGAAGGTCCCGTCCCCAAGTTCGTCCTCTGCAAAAATGCCCAAAAAACGGGTGGGCTATAGCCTTGGGGGGAGCGGCTGGCCAAGTTCGTCCGCCGGACTCGGAATGGGACTAGACTTTGCGAGGGGCCTCCGTGAGCCAAAAATAGGCCGCGGGCACTGCCGCACCCAAAAATAAGCGCCCGAAGGTCCCGTCCCCAAGTTCGTCCGCCGCAAAAATGCCCAAAAAACGGGTGAGCTATAGCCCTGGGGGGAGGGGCTGGCCGTGTTCGTCCGCCAGACTCGGAATGGGGCCACACCTTACGAGGGGCCTCCGTGTGACAAAAATAGGCCACGGGCAGTGCCGCGCCCAAAAATACGAGCCCGAAGGTCCCGTCCCCAAGTTCGTCCGCCGCAAAAATGCCCAAAAAGCGGGTGGGCTATAGCCTTGGGGGAAGGGGCTGGCCAAGTTCGTCCGCCGGACTTGGAATGGGGCCAGAGTTTGCGAGGGGCCTCCGTGTGCCAAAAATAGGCCGCGGGCACTGCCGCACCCAAAAATAAGTGCCCGACGGTCCAGTCCCCAAGTTCGTCGCCCGCAAAAATGCCCAAAAAACAGGTGGGCTATAGCGTTGGGGGGAGGGGCTGGCCAAGTTCGTCCGCCGGACTCCGAATGGGGCCAGACTTTGCGAGGGGGCTCCGTGTGCCAAAAATAGGCCGCGGGCACTGCCGCGCCCAAAAATAAGAGCCCGAAGGTCCCGTCCCCAAGTTCATTGGCCGCAAAAATGCCCAAAAAATGGGTGGGCTATAGCCTTGGGGGGAGGGGCTGGCGAAGTTCGTCCGCCGGACTTGGAATGGGGACAGACTTTGTGAGGGACCTCCGTGTGCCAGAAATAGGCTGCGGGCACTGCCGCCCCCAAAAATAAGCACCCGAAGGTCCCGTCCCCATGTTCGTGCGCTGCAAAAATCCCCAAAAAACGTGTGGGCTATAGCCTTGGGGGGAGGGGCTGGCCAAGTTCGTCCGCCGGACTCGGAATGGGGCCAGACTTTGCGAGGGGCCTCCGTGTGCCAAAAATAGGCCGCGGGCACTGCCGCGCCCAAAAATAAATACCCGAAGGTCCCGTCCCCAAGTTCGTCCTCTGCAAAAATGCCCAAAAAACGGGTGGGCTATAGCCTTGGGGGGAGCGGCTGGCCAAGTTCGTCCGCCGGACTCGGAATGGGGCCAGACTTTGCGAGGGGCCTCCGTGTGCCAAAAATAGGCCGCTGGCACTGCCGCGCCCAAAAATAAGTGCCCGAAGGTCCCGTCCCCAAGTTCGTCCGCCGCAAAAATGCACAAAAAACGGGTGGGCTATCGCCTTGGGGGGACGGGCTGGCCAAGTTCGTCCGCCGGACTCGGAATGGGGCCAGACTTTGCGAGCGGCCTCCGTGTACCAAAAATAAGCAGCGGGCACTGCCGCGCTCAAAAATAAGCACCCGAAGGTCCCGTCCCCAAGTTCGTCCGCCGCAAAAATGCCTAAAAAACGGGTGGGCTATAGCCTTGGGGGGAGGGGCTGGCCAAGTTCGTCCGCCGGACTCGGAATGGGGCCAGACTTTGCAGGGGCCTCCGTGTGCCAAAAATAGGCCGCGGGCACTGCCACGCTAAAAAATAAACGCCAGAAGGTCCCGTCCCCAAGTTCGTCCGCCGCAAAAATGCCCAAAATATGGGTGGGCTATAGCCTTGGGGGGAGGGGCTGGCCAAGTTCGTCCGCCGGACTCGGAATGGGGCCAGACTTTACGAGGGGCCTTCGAGTGCCAAAAATAGGCCGTGGGCACTGCCGCGCCCAAAAATAAGTGCCCGAAGGTCCCGTCCCCAAGTTCGTCCGCCGCAAAAATGCCCAAAAAACGGGTGGGCTATAGCCTTGGGGGGAGGGGCTGGCCAAGTTCGTCCGCCGGACTCGGAATGGGGCCAGACTTTGCGAGGGGCCTCCGAGTGCCAAAAATAGGCCGCGGGCACTGCCTCGCCCAAAAATAAGCGAACGAAGGTTCCGTCCCCAAGTTCGTCCGCCGCAAAAATGCCCAAAAAACGGGTGGGCTATAGCCTTGGGGGAGGGGCTGGCCAAGTTCGTCCGCCGCAAAAATGCCCAAAAAACAGGTGGGCTATAGCCTTGGGGGGAGGGGCTGGCCAAGTTCGTCCGCCGGACTCGGAATGGGCCAGACTTTGCGAGGGGCCTCCGTGTGCCAAAAATAGGCCGCGGGCACTGCCGTACCCAAAAATAAGCGCCCGAAGGTCCCGTCCCCAAGTTCGTCCGCCGCAACAATGCCCAAAAAATGGGTGGGGTATAGCCTTGGGGGGAAGGGCTGGCCAAGTTCGTCCGCCGGACTCGGAATGCAGCCAGACTTTGCGAGGGGCCTCCGTGTGCCAAAAATAGGCCGCGGGCACTGCCGCGGCCAAAAATAAGCACCCGAAGGTCCCGTCGCCATGTTCGTCCGCAGCAAAAATGCCCAAAAAACGGGTGGGCTATAGCCTTGGGGGGAGGGGCTGGCCAAGTTCGTCCGCCGGACTCGGAATGGGGCCAGACTTTGCGAGGGGCCTCCGTGTGCCAAAAATAGGCCGCGGGCACTGCCGCGCCCAAAAATAAGTGCCCGAAGGTCCCGTCCCCAAGTTCCTCCACCGCAAAAATGCCCAAAAAAAGGGTGGGCTATAGCCTTGGGGGGAGGGGCTGGCCAAGTTCGTCCGCCGCAAAAATGCCCAAAAAACAGGTGGGCTATAGCCTTGGGGGGAGGGGCTGGCCAAGTTCGTCCGCCGGACTCGGAATGGGGCCAGACGTTGCGAGGGGACTCTGTGTGCCAAAAATAGGCCGGGGGCCCTGCCGCACCCAAAAATAAGCGCCCGAAGGTCCCGTCCCCAAGTTCGTCCGCCGCAAAAATGCCCAAAAAACGGGTGGGCTATAGCCTTGAGGGGAGGGGCTGGCCAAGTTCGCCCGCCGGACTCGGAATGGGGCCAGACGTTGCGAGGGGACTCTGTGTGCCAAAAATAGGCGGGGGCCCTGCCGCACCCAAAAATAAGCGCCCGAAGGTCCCGTCCCCAAGTTCCTCCACCGCAAAAATGCCCAAAAAACGGGTGGGCTATAGCCTTGGGGGGAGGGGCTGGCCAAGTTCGTCCGCCGGACTCGGAATTGGGCCAGACTTTGCGAGGGGCCTCCGTGTGCCAAAAATAGGCCGCGGGCACTGCCGCGCCCAAAAATAAGTGCCCGAAGGTCCCGTCCCCAAGGTCGTCCGCCGCAAAAATGCGCAAAAAACCGGTGGGCTATAGCTTTGGGGGGAGGGGCTGGCCAAGTTCGTCCGCCGGACTCGGAATGGGGCCAGACTTTGCGAGGGGCCTCCGTGTGCCAAAAATAGGCTGCGGGCATTGCCGTGCTAAAAAATAAGCGCCCGAAGGTCCCGTCCCCAAGTTCGTCCGCCGCAAAAATGCGCAAAAAACGGGTGGGCTATAGCCTTGGGGGGAGGGGCAGGCCAAGTTCGTCCGCCGGACTCGGAATGGGGCCAGACTTTGCGAGGGGCCTCCGTGTGCCAAAAATAGGCCGCAGGCACTGCCGCACCCAAAAATGTGTGCCCGATGGTCCCGTCCCCAAGTTCGTCCGCCGCAACAATGTCCAAAAAACGGGTGGGTTATAGCCTTGGGGGGAAGGGCTGGCCAAGTTCGTCCGCCGGACTTGGAATGGGGCCAGACTTTGCGAGGGGCCTCCGTGTGCCAAAAATAGGCCGCGGGCACTGCCGCGCCCAAAAATAAGCCCCCGAAGGTCCCGTCCCCAAGTTCGTCCGCCGCAAAAATGTCCAAAAAACGGGTGGGCTATATCCTTGGGGAGAGGGGCTGGCCAAGTTCGTCCGCCGGACTCGGAATGGGGCCAGACTTTGCGAGGGGCCGCCGTGTGCCAAAAATAGGCCGCGGGCACTACCGCGCCCAAAAAAAAGTGCCCGAAGGTCCCGTCCCCAAGGTCGTCCGCCGCAAAAATGCGCAAAAAACCGGTGGGCTATAGCTTTGGGGGGAGGGGCTGGCCAAGTTCGTCCGCCGGACTCGGAATGGGGCCAGACTTTGCGAGGGGCCTCCGTGTGCCAAAAATAGGCTGCGGGCATTGCCGTCCTAAAAAATAAGCGCCCGAAGGTCCCGTCCCCAAGTTCGTCCGCCGCAAAAATGCGCAAAAAACGGGTGGGCTATAGCCTTGGGGGGAGGGGCAGGCCAAGTTCGTCCGCCGGACTCGGAATGGGGCCAGACTTTGCGAGGGGCCTCCGTGTGCCAAAAATAGGCCGCAGGCACTGCCGCACCCAAAAATGTGTGCCCGATGGTCCCGTCCCCAAGTTCGTCCGCCGCAACAATGTCCAAAAAACGGGTGGGTTATAGACTTGGGGGGAAGGGCTGGCCAAGTTCGTCCGCCGGACTTGGAATGGGGCCAGACTTTGCGAGGGGCCTCCGTGTGCCAAAAATAGGCCGCGGGCACTGCCGCGCCCAAAAATAAGCCCCCGAAGGTCCCGTCCCCAAGTTCGTCCGCCGCAAAAATGTCCAAAAAACGGGTGGGCTATATCCTTGGGGAGAGGGGCTGGCCAAGTTCGTCCGCCGGACTCGGAATGGGGCCAGACTTTGCGAGGGGCCGCCGTGTGCCAAAAATAGGCCGCGGGCACTACCGCGCCCAAAAAAAAGTGCCCGAAGGTCCCGTCCCCAAGTTCGTCCGCCGCAAAAATGCCCAAAAAACGGGTGGGCTATAGCCTTGGGGGGAGGGGCAGGCCAAGTTCGTCCGCCGGACTCGGAATGGGGCCAGACTTTGCGAGGGGCCTCCGTGTGCCAAAAATAGGCCGCAGGCACTGCCGCACCCAAAAATGTGTGCCCGATGGTCCCGTCCCCAAGTTCGTCCGCCGCAACAATGTCCAAAAAACGGGTGGGTTATAGCCTTGGGGGGAAGGGCTGGCCAAGTTCGTCCGCCGGACTTGGAATGGGGCCAGGCTTTGCGAGGGGCCTCCGTGTGCCAAAAATAGGCCGCGGGCACTGCCGCGCCCAAAAATAAGCCCCCGAAGGTCCCGTCCCCAAGTTCGTCCGCCGCAAAAATGTCCAAAAAACGGGTGGGCTATATCCTTGGGGAGAGGGGCTGGCCAAGTTCGTCCGCCGGACTCGGAATGGGGCCAGACTTTGCGAGGGGCCGCCGTGTGCCAAAAATAGGCCGCGGGCACTACCGCGCCCAAAAAAAAGTGCCCGAAGGTCCCGTCCCCAAGTTCGTCCGCCGCAAAAATGCCCAAAAAACGGGTGGGCTATAGCCTTGGGGGGAGGGGCTGTCCAAGTTCGTCCGCCGGACTCGGAATGGGGCCTGACTTTACGAGGGACCTCCGTGTGCCAAAAATACCCCTCGGGCACTGCGGCTCCCAAAAATAATCGCCCGAAGGTCCCGTCCCCAAGATCGGCCGCCGCAAAAATGCCCAAAAAACGGGTGGGCTATAGCCTTGGGGGGAGGGGCTGGCCATGTTCGTCCGCCGGACTCGGAATGGGGCCAGTCTTTGCGAGGGGCCTCCGTGTGCCAAAAATAGGCCGCGGGCACTGCCGCACCTAAAAATAAGGGCCCGAAGGTCCCGTCCCCAACTTCCTCCACCGCAAAAATGCCCAAAAAACAGGTGGGCTATAGCCTTGGAGGGAGGGGCTGGCCAAGTTCGTCCGCCGGACTCGGAATGGGGTCAGACTTTGCGAGGGGCCTCCGTGTGCCAAAAATAGGCCGCAGGCACTGCCGCACCCAAAAATGAGTGCCCGATGGTCCCGTCCCCAAGTTCGTCCGCCGCAACAATGTCCAAAAAACGGGTGGGTTATAGCCTTGGGGGGAAGGGCTGTCCAAGTTCGTCCGCCGGACTTGGAATGGGGCCAGACTTTACGAGGGCCCTCCGTGTGCCAAAAATAGGCCGCGGGCACTGCCGCGCCCAAAAATAAGCCCCCGAAGGTCCCGTCCCCAAGTTCGTCCGCCGCAAAAATGTCCAAAAAACGGGTGGGCTATATCCTTGGGGAGAGGGGCTGGCCAAGTTCGTCCGTCGGACTCGGAATGGGGCCAGACTTTGCGAGGGGCCGCCGTGTGCCAAAAATAGGCCGCGGGCACTACCGCGCCCAAAAAAAAGTGCCCGAAGGTCCCGTCCCCAAGTTCGTCCGCCGCAAAAATGCCCAAAAAATGGGTGGGCTATAGCCTTGGGGGGAGGGGCAGTCCAAGTTCGTCCGCCGGACTCGGAATGGGGCCAGACTTTGCGAGGGGCCTCCGTGTGCCAAAAATACGCCTCGGGCACTGCCGCTCCCAAAAATAATCGCCGAAGGTCCCGTCCCCAAGATCGGCCGCCGCAAAAATGCCCAAAAATTGGGTGGGCTATAGCCTTGGGGGGAGGGGCTAGCCATGTTCGTCCACCGGACTCGGAATGGGGCCAGTCTTTGGGAGGGGCCTCCGTGTGCCAAAAATAGGCCGCGGGCACTAACGCACCTAAAAATAAGGGCCCGAAGGTCCCGTCCCCAACTTCCTCCACCGCAAAAATGCCCAAAAAACAGGTGGGCTATAGCCTTGGAGGGAGGGGCTGGCCAAGTTCGTCCGCCGGACTCGGAATGGGGCCAGACTTTGCGAGGGGTCTCCGTGCGGCAAAAATAGGCCGCGGGCACTGCCTCGCCCAAAAATAAGCGAACGAAGGTCCCGTCCCCAAGTTCGTCCGCCGCAAAAATGCCCAAAAAACGGGTGGGCTATAGCCTTGGGGGAGGGGCTGGCCAAGTTCGTCCGCCGCAAAAATGCCCAAAAAACAGGTGGGCTATAGCCATGGGGGGAGGGGCTGGCCAAGTTCGTCCGCCGGACTCGGAATGGGCCAGACTTTGCGAGGGGCCTCCGTGTGCCAAAAATAGGCCGCGGGCACTGCCGTACCCAAAAATAAGCGCCCGAAGGTCCCGTCCCCAAGTTCGTCCGCCGCAACAATGCCCAAAAAACGGGTGGGGTATAGCCTTGGGGGGAAGGGCTGGCCAAGTTCGTCCGCCGGACTCGGAATGCAGCCAGACTTTGCGAGGGGCCTCCGTGTGCCAAAAATAGGCCGCGGGCACTGCCGCGGCCAAAAATAAGCACCCGAAGGTCCCGTCGCCATGTTCGTCCGCAGCAAAAATGCCCAAAAAACGGGTGGGCTATAGCCTTGGGGGGAGGGGCTGGCCAAGTTCGTCCGCCGGACTCGGAATGGGGCCAGAATTTGCGAGGGGCCTCCGTGTGCCAAAAATAGGCCGCGGGCACTGCCGCACCCAAAAATAAGTGCCCGAAGGTCCCGTCCCCAAGTTCCTCGACCGCAAAAATGCCCAAAAAAAGGGTGGGCAATAGCCTTGGGGGGAGGGGCTGGCCAAGTTCGTCCGCCGCAAAAATGCCCAAAAAACAGGTGGGCTATAGCCTTGGGGGGAGGGGCTGGCCAAGTTCGTCCGCCGGACTCGGAATGGGGCCAGACGTTGCGAGGGGACTCTGTGTGCCAAAAATAGGCCGGGGGCCCTGCCGCACCCAAAAATAAGCGCCCGAAGGTCCCGTCCCCAAGTTCGTCCGCCGCAAAAATGCCCAAAAAACGGGTGGGCTATAGCCTTGGGGGGAGGGGCTGGCCAAGTTCGTCCGCCGGACTCGGAATGGGGCCAGACTTTGCGAGGGGCCTCCATGTGCCAAAAATAGGCCGCGGGCACTGCCGTGCCCAAAAATAAGCGCCCGAAGGACCCGTCCCCAAGTTCGTCCGCCGCAAAAATACCCAAAAAACGGGTGGGCTATAGCCTTGGGGGGAGGGGCTGGCGAAGTTCGTCCGCCGGACTCGGAATGGGGCCAGACGTTGCGAGGGGACTCTGTGTGCCAAAAATAGGCGGGGGCCCTGCCGCACCCAAAAATAAGCGCCCGAAGGTCCCGTCCCCAAGTTCCTCCACCGCAAAAATGCCCAAAAAACGGGTGGGCTATAGCCTTGGGGGGAGGGGCTGGCCAAGTTCGTCAGCCGGACTCGGAATGGGGCCAAACTTTACGAGGGGCCTCCGTGAGCCAAAAATAGGCCGCGGGCACTGCCTCGCCAAAAATAAGTGCCCGAAGGTCCCGTCCCCAAGTTCGTCCGCCGCAAAAATGCCCAAAAAACGGGTGGGCTATAGCCTTGGGGGGCGGGGCTGGCCAAGTTCGTCCGCCGGACTCGGAATGGGGCCAGACTTTGCGAGGGGACTCCGTGTGCTAAAAATAGGCCGCGGGCACTGCCGCGCCCAAAAATAAGCGCCCGAAGGTCCCGTCCCCAAGTTCGTCCGCCGCAAAAATTCCCAAAAAACGGGGGACTATAGCCTTGGGGGGAGGGGCTGGCCAAGTTCGTCCGCCGGACTCGGAATGGGGCCACACTTTGCGAGGGGCCTCCGTGTGCCAAAAATAGGCCGCGGACACTGCCGCGCCCAAAAAAAAGCGCCCGAAGGTCCCGTCCCCAAGTTCCTCCGCCGCAAAAATGCTCAAAAAACGGGTGGGCTATAGCCTTGGGTGGAGGGGCTGGCCAAGTTCGTCCGCCGGACTCTGAATGGGGCGAGACTTTGCGAGGGGCCTCCGTGTGACAAAAATAGGCCGCGGGCACTGCCGCGCCCAAAAATAAACGCCCGAAGGTCCCATCCCCAAGTTCGTCCGCCGCAAAAATGCCCAAAAAACGGGTGGGCTATAGCCTTGGGGGGAGGGGCTGGCCAAGTTCGTCCACCTGACTCGGAATGGGGCCAGACTTTGCGAGGGGCCTCCGTGTGACAAAAATAGGCCGCGGGCACGGCCGCGCCCAAAAATAAACGCCCGAAGGTCCCGTCCCCAAATTCGTTCGCCGCAAAAATGCCCAAAAAACGGGCGGGCTATAGCCTTGGGGGGAGGGGCAGGCCAAGTTCGTCCGCCGGACTCGGAATGGGGCCAGACTTTGCGAGGGGCCTCCGTGTGCCAAAAATAGGCCGCGGGCACTGCCGCGCCCAAAAATAAGCTCCCGAAGGTCCCGTCCCCAAGTTCGTCCGCCGCAAAAATGCCCAAAAAACGGGTGGGCTATAGCCTTGGGGGGAGGGGCTGGCCAAGTTCGTCCGCCGGACTCGGAATGGGGCCAGACTTTGCGAGGGGCCTCCGTGTGCCAAAAATAGGCCGTGATCACTGCCGCGCCCAAAAATAAGCGCCCGAAGGTCCCGTCCCCAAGTTCGTCCGCCGCAAAAATGCCCAAAAAACGGGTGGGCTATAGCCTTGGGGGGAGGGGCTTGACAAGTTCGTCCGCTGGACTCGGAATGGGGCCAGACTTTGCGACGGGCCTCCGTGTGCCAAAAATAGGCAGCGGACACTGCCGCGCCCAAAAATAAGCGCCCGAAGATTCCGTCCCCAAGTTCGTCCGCCGCAAAAATGTCCAAAAAACGGGTGGGCTGTATCCATGGGGGGAGGGGCTGGCCAAGTTCGTCTGCCGGACTCGGAATGGGGCCAGACTTTGCGAGGGGCCTCCGTGTGATAAAAAATAGGCCGTGGGCACTGCCGCGCCCAAAAATAAGTGCCCGAAGGTCCCGTCCCCAAGTTCGTCCGCCGCAAAAATGGCCAAAAAACGGGTGGGCTATAGCCATGGGGGGAGGGGCTGGCCAAGTTCGTCCGCCGGACTCGGAATGGGGCCAGACTTTGAGAGGGGCCTCCGTGTGCCAAAAATAGGCCGCGGGCACTGCCGCTCCCAAAAATAAGCGCACGAAGGTCCCGTCCCGAAGTTCGTCCTCCGCAAAAATGCCCAAAAAACGGGTGGGCTATAGCCTTGGGGGGAGGGGCTGGCCAAGTTCGTCCGCCGGACTCGGAATGGGCAAGACTTTGCGAGGGGCCTCCGTGTGGCAAAAATAGGCCGCGGGCACTGCCGTGCCCAAAAATAAGCGCCCGAAGGTCCCGTCCCCAAGATCGTCCGCCGTAAAAATGCCCAAAAAACGGGTGGGCTATAGACTTGGGGGGAGGGGCTGGCCAAGTTCGTCCGCCGGACTCGGAATGGGGCCAGACTTTGCGAGGGGCCTCCGTGTGCCAAAAATAGGCCACAGGCACTGCCGCACCCAAAAATAAGTGCCCGAAGGTCCCGTCCCCAAGTTCTTCCGCCGCAAAAATGCCCAAAAAACGGGTGGGCTATAGGCTTGGGGCGAGGGGCTGGCCAAGTTCGTCCGCTGGACTCGGATTGGGGCCAGACTTTGCGACGGGACTCCGTGTGCCAAAAATAGGCAGGGGGCACTGCCACGCCCAAAAATAAGCGCCCGAAGATCCAGTCCCCAAGTTCGTCCGCCGCAAAAATGCCCAAAAAACGGGTGGGCTGTATCCATGGGGGGAGGGGCTGGCCAAGTTCGTCTGCCGGACTCGGAATGGGGCCAGACTTTGCGAGGGGCCTCCGTGTGACAAAAATAGGACGTGGGCACTGCCGCGCCCAAAAATATGCGACCGAAGGTCCCGTCCCCAATTTCGTCCGCCGAAAAAATGCCCAACAAAACGGGTGGGCTATAGCCTTGGGGGGAGGGGCTGGCCAAGTTCGTCCGCCGGACTCGGAATGGGGCTAGACTTTGCGAGGGGCCTCCGTGTACAAAAAATAGGCCGCGGGCACTGCCGTGCCCAAAAATAAGCGCCCGAAGGTCCCGTCCCCAAGTTCGTCCGCCGCAAAAATGCCCAAAAAACGGGTGGGCTATAGCCTTGGGGGGAGGGGCTGGCCAAGTTCGTCCGCCGGACTCGGAATGGGGCCAGACTTTGCGAGGGGCCTCCGTGTCCCAAAAATAGGCCGCGATCACTGCCGCGCCCAAATATAAGCGCCCGAAGGTCCCGTCCCCAAGTTCGTCCGCCGCAAAAATGCCCAAAAAACGAATGGGCTATAGCCTTGGGGGGAGTGGCTGGCCAAGTTTTTCCGCCGGACTCGGAATGGGGCCAGACTTTACGAGGGGCCTCCGTGTGCCAAAAATAGGCCGCGGGCACTGCCGCGCCAAAAAATAAGCACCCGAAGGTCCCGTCCCCAAGTTCGTCCGCCGCAAAAATGCCCAAAAAATGGGTGGGCTATAGCCTTGGGGGGAGGGGCTGGCCAAGTTCGTCCGCCGGACTCGGAATGGGGCCAGACTTTGCGAGGGGCCTCCGTGTGCCAAAAATAGGTCGCTGGCACTGCCGCGTCCAAAAATATGCACCCGAAGGTCCCTTCCCCAAGTTCGTCCGCCGCAAAAATGCCCAAAAAACGGGTGGGCTATAGCCTTGGGGGGAGGGGCTGGCCAAGTTCGTCCGCCGGACTTGGAATGGGCCAGACTTTGCGAGGGGCCTCCGTGTGGCAAAAATAGGCTGCGGGCACTGCCGTGCCCAAAAATAAGCGCCCGAAGTTCTCGTGCCCAAGTTCGTCCTCCGCAAAAATGCCCAAAAAACGGGTGGGCTATAGCCTTTGGGGGAGGGGCTGGCCAAGTTCGTCCGCCGGACTCGGAATGGGGCCAGGCTTTGCGAGGGGCCTCCGTGTGCCAAAAATAGGCTGCGGGCACTGCCGTGCCCAAAATAAAACGCCGGAAGGTCCAGTCCCCAAGTTCGTCCGCCGCAAAAATGCCCAAAAAATGGGTGGGCTATAGCCTTGGGTTGAGGGGCTGGCCAAGTTTGTCCGCCGGACTCGGAATGGGGCCAGACTTTGCGAGGGGCCTCCGTGTGCCAAACATAGGCCGCGGGCACTGCCGCGCCCAAAAATAAGCACCCGAAGGCCCCGTCCCCAAGTTCGTCCGCCGCAAAAATGCATAAAAAACGGGTGGGCTATAGCCTTGGGGGGAGGGGCTGGCCAAGTTCGTCCGCCGGACTCGGAATGGGGCCAGACTTTGCGAGGGGCCTCCGTGTGCCAAAAATAGGCTGCGGGCACTGCCGTGCCCAAAAATAAACGCCGGAAGGTCCAGTCCCCAAGTTCGTCCGCAGCAAAAATGCCCAAAAAACGGGTGGGCTATAGCCTTGGGGGGAGGGGCTGGCCAAGTTCGTCCGCCGGACTCGGAATGGGGCCAGACTTTGCGAGGGGCCTCCGTGTGCCAAACATAGGCCGCGGGCACTGCCGCGCCCAAAAATAAGCACCCGAAGGCCCCGTCCCCAAGTTCGTCCGCCGCAAAAATGCATAAAAAACGGGTGGGCTATAGCCTTGGGGGGAGGGGCTGGCCAAGTTCGTCCGCCGGACTCGGAATGGGGCCAGACTTTGCGAGGGGCCTCCGTGTGCCAAAAATAGGCTGCGGGCACTGCCGTGCCCAAAAATAAACGCCGGAAGGTCCAGTCCCCAAGTTCGTCCGCCGCAAAAATGCCCAAAAAATGGGTGGGCTATAGCCTTGGGTGGAGGGGCTGGCCAAGTTTGTCCGCCGGACTCGGAATGGGGCCAGACTTTCTGAGGGGCCTCCGTGCGCCAAAAATTGGCCGCGGGCACGGCCGCGCCCAAAAATTAGCTCCCGAAGATCCCGTCCCGAAGTTCGTCCGCCGCAAAAATGCTCAAAAAACGGGTGGGCTATAGCCTTGGGGGGAGGGGCTGGCCAAGTTCGTCCGCCGGACTTGGAATGGGGCCAGACTATGTGAGGGGTCTCCGTGTGTCAAAAATATGCCGTGCGCACTGCCGCGCCCGAAGGTCCCGTCCCCAAGTTCGTCCGCCGCAAAAATGCCCAAAAAACGGGTGGGCTATAGCCTTGGGGGCAGGGGCTGGCCAAGTTCGTCTGCCGGACTCGGAATGGGGCCAGACTTTGCAAAGGGCCTCCGTGTGCCAAACATAGGCCGCGGGCACTGCCGCGCCCAAAAATAAGCACCCGAAGGCCCCGTCCCCAAGTTCGTCCGCCGCAAAAATGCCTAAAAAACGGGTGGGCTATAGCCTTGGGGGGAGGGGCTGGCCAAGTTCGTCCACCGGACTCGGAATGCGGCCAGACATTGCTAGGGGCCTCCGTGTGCCAAAAATAGGCCGCGGGCACTGCAGCGCCCAAAAATAAGCGCCCGAAGGTCCCGTCCCCAAGTTCGTCCGCCGCAAAAATGCCCAAAAAATGGGTGGGCCATAGCCTTGGGGGGAGGGGCTGGCCAAGTTCGTCCGCCGGACTCGGAATGGGGCCAGACTTTGCGAGGGGCGTCCGTGTACTAAAAATAGGCCGCGGGCGCTGCCGCGCCCAAAAATAAACGCCCGAAGGTCCCGTCCCCAAGTTCGTCCGCCGAAAAAATGCCTAAAAAACGGGTGGGCTATAGCCTTGTGGGGAGGGGCTGGCCAAGTTCATCCGCCGGACTCGGAATGGGGCCAGACTTTGTGAGGGGCCTCCGTGTGCCAAAAATAGGCCGCGGGCACTACCGCGCCGATAAAGAAGCACCCGAAGGTCCCGTCCCCAAGTTCGTCCGCCGCAAAAATGCCCAAAAAACGGGTGGGCTATAGCCTTGGGGGGAGGGGCTGGCCAAGTTCGTCCGCCGGACTCGGAATGGGGCCAGACTTTGCGAGGGGCCTCCGTGTGCCAAAAATAGGCCGCGGGCACTGCCGTGCCCAAAAATAAGCGCCCGAAGGACCCGTCCCCAAGTTCGTCCGCCGCAAAAATACCCAAAAAACGGGTGGGCTATAGCCTTGGGGGGAGGGGCTGGCGAAGTTCGTCCGCCGGACTCGAAATGGGGCCAGACTTTGTGAGGGGCCTCCGTGAGCCAAAAATAGGCCGCGGGCACTGCCTCACCCAAAATTAAACGCCCAAACGTCCCGTCCCCAAGTTCGTCCGCCGCAAAAATGGCGAAAAAACAGGTGGGCTATAGCCTTGGGGGTAGGGGCTGGCCAAGTTCGTCCGCCGGACTCGGAATGGGGCCAGACTTTGCGAGGCGCCTCCGTGTGCCAAAAATAGGCCGCGGGCACTGCCGCGCCCAAAAGTAAGCGCCGGAAGGTCCCGTCCCCAAGTTCGTCCGCCGTAAAAATGCCCAAAAAATGGGTGGGCTATAGCCTTGGGGGGAGGGGCTGGCCAAGTTCGTCCGCCGGACTCGGAATGGGGCCAGACTTTGCGAGGGGCCTCCGTGTGCCAAAAATAGGCCGCGGGCACTGCCGCGTTGAAAAATAAGCGCCCGAAGGTCCCGTCCCCAAGTTCGTCCGCCACAAAGATGGCCAAAAAACGGGTGGGATATAGCCTTGAGGGGAGGGGCTGGCCAAGTTCGTCCGCCGGACTCGGAATGGGGCCAGACAATGCGAGGGGCCTCCGTGTGCCAAAAATAGGCCGCGGGGACTGCCTTGCCCAAAAATTAGCGCCCGAAGATCCCGTCCCGAAGTTCATCCGCCGCAAAAATGCCCAAAAAACAGGTGGGCTATAGCCTTGGGGGGTGGGGCTGGCCAAGTTCGTCCGCCGGACTTGGAATGGGGCCAGACTATGCGAGGGGCCTCCGTGTGCCAAAAGTAGGCCGTCCGCACTGCCGCGCCCGAAGGTCCCGTCCCCAAGTTCGTCCGCCGCAAAAATGCCCAAAAAACGGATGGGCTATAGCCTTGGGGGCAGGGGCTGGCCAAGTTCGTCCGCGGGACTCGGATTGGGGCCAGACTTTGCGAGGGGTGTCTGTGTGCTAAAAATAGGGCGCGGGCGCTGCCGCGCCCAAAAATAAACGCCCGAAGGTCCCGTCCCCAAGTTCGTCCGCCGAAAAAATGCCTAAAAAACGGGTGGGCTATAGCCTTGGGGGGAGGGGCTGGCGAAGTTCGTCCGCCGGACTCGAAATGGGGCCAGACTTTGTGAGGGGCCTCCGTGAGCCAAAAATAGGCCGCGGGCACTGCCTCACCCAAAATTAAACACCCAAACGTCCCGTCCCCAAGTTCGTCCGCCGCAAAAATGGCGAAAAAACAGGTGGGCTATAGCCTTGGGGGTAGGGGCTGGCCAAGTTCGTCCGCCGGACTCGGAATGGGGCCAGACTTTGCGAGGGGCGTCCGTGTACTAAAAATAGGCCGCGGGCGCTGCCGCGCCCAAAAATAAACGCCCGAAGGTCCCGTCCCCAAGTTCGTCCGCCGAAAAAATGCCTAAAAAACGGGTGGGCTATAGCCTTGTGGGGAGGGGCTGGCCAAGTTCATCCGCCGGACTCAGAATGGGGCCAGACTTTGTGAGGGGCCTCCGTGTGCCAAAAATAGGCCGCGGGCACTACCGCGCCTATAAAGAAGCACCCGAAGGTCCGGTCCCCAAGTTCGTCCGCCGCAAAAATGCCCAAAAAACGGGTGGGCTATAGCCTTGGGGGGAGGGGCTGGCCAAGTTCGTCCGCCGGACTCGGAATGGGGCCAGACTTTGCGAGGGGCCTCCGTGTGCCAAAAATAGGCCGCGGGCACTGCCGCGCCCAAAAATAAGCGCCCGAAGGACCCGTCCCCAAGTTCGTCCGCCGCAAAAATACCCAAAAAACGGGTGGGCTATAGCCTTGGGGGGAGGGGCTGGCGAAGTTCGTCCGCCGGACTCGAAATGGGGCCAGACTTTGTGAGGGGCCTCCGTGAGCCAAAAATAGGCCGCGGGCACTGCCTCACCCAAAATTAAACGCCCAAACGTCCCGTCCCCAAGTTCGTCCGCCGCAAAAATGGCGAAAAAACAGGTGGGCTATAGCCTTGGGGGTAGGGGCTGGCCAAGTTCGTCCGCCGGACTCGGAATGGGGCCAGACTTTGCGAGGCGCCTCCGTGTGCCAAAAATAGGCCGCGGGCACTGCCGCGCCCAAAAGTAAGCGCCGGAAGGTCCCGTCCCCAAGTTCGTCCGCCGTAAAAATGCCCAAAAAATGGGTGGGCTATAGCCTTGGGGGGAGGGGCTGGCCAAGTTCGTCCGCCGGACTCGGAATGGGGCCAGACTTTGCGAGGGGCCTCCGTGTGCCAAAAATAGGCCGCGGGCACTGCCGTGTTGAAAAATAAGCGCCCGAAGGTCCCGTCCCCAAGTTCGTCCGCCACAAAGATGGCCAAAAAACGGGTGGGATATAGCCTTGAGGGGAGGGGCTGGCCAAGTTCGTCCGCCGGACTCGGAATGGGGCCAGACATTGCGAGGGGCCTCCGTGTGCCAAAAATAGGCCGTGGGGACTGCCTTGCCCAAAAATTAGCGCCCGAAGATCCCGTCCCGAAGTTCGTCCGCCGCAAAAATGCCCAAAAAACGGGTGGGCTATAGCCTTGGGGGGTGGGGCTGGCCAAGTTCGTCCGCCGGACTTGGAATGGGGCCAGAATATGCGAGGGGCCTCCGTGTGCCAAAAATAGGCCGTCCGCACTGCCGCGCCCGAAGGTCCCGTCCCCAAGTTCGTCCGCCGCAAAAATGCCCAAAAAACGGGTGGGCTATAGCCTTGGGGGCAGGGGCTGGCCAAGTTCGTCCGCGGGACTCGGATTGGGGCCAGACTTTGCGAGGGGTGTCTGTGTGCTAAAAATAGGGCGCGGGCGCTGCCGCGCCCAAAAATAAACGCCCGAAGGTCCCGTCCCCAAGTTCGTCCGCCGAAAAAATGCCTAAAAAACGGGTGGGCTATAGCCTTGGGGGGAGGGGCTGGCGAAGTTCGTCCGCCGGACTCGAAATGGGGCCAGACTTTGTGAGGGGCCTCCGTGAGCCAAAAATAGGCCGCGGGCACTGCCTCACCCAAAAATAAGCGCCGGAAGGTCCCGTCCCCAAGTTCGTCCGCCGTAAAAATGCCCAAAAAATGGGTGGGCTATAGCCTTGGGGGGAGGGGCTGGCCAAGTTCGTCCGCCGGACTCGGAATGGGGCCAGACTTTGCGAGGGGCCTCCGTGTGCCAAAAATAGGCCGCGGGCACTGCCGCGTTGAAAAATAAGCGCCCGAAGGTCCCGTCCCCAAGTTCGTCCGCCACAAAGATGGCCAAAAAACGGGTGGGATATAGCCTTGAGGGGAGGGGCTGGCCAAGTTCGTCCGCCGGACTCGGAATGGGGCCAGACATTGCGAGGGGCCTCCGTGTGCCAAAAATAGGCCGCGGGGACTGCCTTGCCCAAAAATTAGCGCCCGAAGATCCCGTCCCGAAGTTCGTCCGCCGCAAAAATGCCCAAAAAACGGGTGGGCTATAGCCTTGGGGGGTGGGGCTGGCCAAGTTCGTCCGCCGGACTTGGAATGGGGCCAGACTATGCGAGGGGCCTCCGTGTGCCAAAAATAGGCCGTCCGCACTGCCGCGCCCGAAGGTCCCGTCCCCAAGTTCGTCCGCCGCAAAAATGCCCAAAAAACGGGTGGGCTATAGCCTTGGGGGCAGGGGCTGGCCAAGTTCGTCCGCGGGACTCGGATTGGGGCCAGACTTTGCGAGGGGTGTCTGTGTGCTAAAAATAGGGCGCGGGCGCTGCCGCGCCCAAAAATAAACGCCCGAAGGTCCCGTCCCCAAGTTCGTCCGCCGAAAAAATGCCTAAAAAACGGGTGGGCTATAGCCTTGGGGGGAGGGGCTGGCCAAGTTCATCCGCCGGACTCGGAATGGGGCCAGACTTTGTGAGGGGCCTCCGTGTGCCAAAAATAGGCCGCGGGCACTACCGCGCCTATCAAGAAGCACCCGAAGGTCCCGTCCCCAAGTTCGTCCGCCGCAAAAATGCCCAAAAAACGGGTGGGCTATAGCCTTGGGGGGAGGGGCTGGCCAAGTTCGTCCGCCGGACTCGGAATGGGGCCAGACTTTGCGAGTGGCCTCCGTGTGCCAAAAAAAGGCCGCGGCCACTGCCGCGCCCAAAAATAAGCGCCCGAAGGTCCCACCCCCAAGTTCGTCCGCCGCAAAAATACCAAAAAAACGGGTGGGCTATAGCCTTGGGGGGAGGGGCTGGCGAAGTTCGTCCGCCGGTCTCGGAATGGGGCCAGACTTTGTGAGGGGCCTCCGTGAGCCAAAAATAGGCCGCGGGCACTGCATCACCCAAAATTAAACGCCCGAAGGTCCCGTCCCGAAGTTCGTCCGCCGCAAAAATGGCCAAAAAACAGGTGGGCTATAGCCTTGGGGGGAGGGGCTGGCCAAGTTCGTCCGCCGGACTCGGAATGGGGCCAGACTTTGCGAGGCGCCTCCGTGTGCCCAAAATAGGCCGCGGGCACTGCCGCGCCCAAAAATAAGCGCCCGAAGGTCCCGTCCCCAAGTTCGTCCGCCGCAAAAATGCCCAAAAAACGGGTGGGCTATAGCCTTGGGGGGAGGGGCTGGCCAAGTTCGTCCGCCGGACTCGGAATGGGGCCAGACATTGCGAGGGGCCTCCGTGTGCCAAAAATAGGCCGCGGGGACTGCCGTGCCCAAAAATAAGCGCCGGAAGGTCCAGTCCCCAAGTTCGTCCGCCGCAAAAATGCCCAAAAAATGGGTGGGCTATATCCTTGGGTGGAGGGGTTGGCCAAGTTCGTCCGCCGGACTCGGAATGGGGCCAGACATTGCGAGGGGCCTCCGTGTGCCAAAAATAGGCCGCGGGGACTGCCTTGCCCAAAAATTAGCGCCCGAAGTTTCCGTCCCGAAGTTCGTCCGCCGCAAAAATGCCCAAAAAACGGGTGGGCTATAGCCTTGGGGGGAGGGGCTGGCCAAGTTCGTCCGCCGGACTTGGAATGGGGCCAGACTATGCGAGGGGCCTCCGTGTGCCAAAAATAGGCCGTGCGCACTGCCGCGCCCGAAGGTCCCATCCCCAAGTTCGTCCGCCGCAAAAAATGCCCAAAAAACGGGTGGGCTATAGCCTTGGGGGCAGGGGCTGGCCAAGTTCGTCCGCGGGACTCAGATTGGGGCCAGACTTTGCGAGGGGTGTCTGTGTGCTAAAAATAGGGCGCGGGCGCTGCCGCGCCCAAAAATAAATGCCCGAAGGTCCCGTCCCCAAGTTCGTCCGCCGAAAAAATGCCTAAAAAACGGGTGGGCTATAGCCTTGGGGGGAGGGGCTGGCCAAGTTCATCCGCCGGACTCGGAATGGGGCCAGACTTTGTGAGGGGCCTCCGTGTGCCAAAAATAGGCCGCGGGCACTACCGCGCCTATAAAGAAGCACCCGAAGGTCCCGTCCCCAAGTTCGTCCGCCGCAAAAATGCCCAAAAAACGGGTGGGCTATAGCCTTGGGGGGAGGGGCTGGCCAAGTTCGTCCGCCGGACTCGGAATGGGGCCAGACTTTGTGAGGGGCCTCCGTGAGCCAAAAATAGGCCGCGGGCACTGCATCACCCAAAATTAAACGCCCGAAGGTCCCGTCCCGAAGTTCGTCCGCCGCAAAAATGCCCAAAAAACAGGTGGGTTATAGCCTTGGGGGGAGGGGCTGGCCAAGTTCGTCCGCCGGACTTGGAATGGGGCCAGACTATGCGAGGGGCCTCCGTGTGCCAAAAATAGGCCGTGCGCACTGCCGCGCCCGAAGGTCCCGTCCCCAAGTTCGTCCGCCGCAAAAATGCCCAAAAAACGGGTGGGCTATAGCCTTGGGGGCAGGGGCTGGCCAAGTTCGTCCGCCGGACTCGGAATGGGGCCAGACTTTGCGGGGGGCATCCGTGTACCAAAAATAGGCCGTGCGCACTGCCGCTCCCGAAGGTCCCGTCCCCAAGTTCGTCCGCCACAAAGATGGCCAAAAAACGGGTGGGAAATAGCCTTGAGGGGAGGGGCTGGCCAAGTTCGTCCGCCGGACTCGGAATGGGGCCAGACATTGCGAGGGGCCTCCGTGTGCCAAAAATAGGCCGCGGGGACTGCCGTGCCCAAAAATAAGCGCCGGAAGGTCCAGTCCCCAAGTTCGTCCGCCGCAAAAATGCCCTAAAAATGGGTGGGCTATAGCCTCGGGTGGAGGGGTTGACCAAGTTCGTCCGCCGGACTCGGAATGGGGCCAGACTTTACGAGGGGCCCCCATGTGCCAAAAATAGGCCGCGGGCACTGCCGTGCCCAAAAATAAGCGCCCAAAGGTCCCGTCCCCAAGTTCGTCCGCCGCAAAAATGCCCAAAAAACGGGTGGAATATAGCCTTGGGGGGAGGGGCTGGCCAAGTTCGTCCGCCGGACTCGGAATGCTGACAGACTTTGCGAGGGGCCTCCGTGTGCCAAAAATAGGCCGTGGGCACTGCCGTGCCCAAAAATAAGCTCCGGAAGGTCCAGTCCCCAAGTTCGTCCGCCGCAAAAATGCCCAAAAAATGGGTGGGCTATAGCCTTGGGTGGAGGGGCTGGCCATGTTCGTCCGCCGGACTCGGAATGGGGCCAGACTTTCCGAGGGGCCTCCGTGCGCCAAAAATTGGCCGCGGGCACGGCCGCGCCCAAAAATTAGTGCCCGAAGATCCCGTCCCGAAGTTCGTCCGCCGGACTTGGAATGGGGCCAGACTATGCGAGGGGCCTCCGTGTGCCAAAAATAGGCCGTGCGCACTGCCGCTCCCGAAGGTCCCGTCCCCAAGTTCGTCCGCCGCAAAAATGGCCAAAAAACGGGTGGGCTATAGCCTTGGGGGGAGGGGCTGGCCAAGTTCGTCCCCCGGACTCGGAATGGGGCCAGACTTTGCGAGGGGCCTCTGTGTGCGAAAAATAGGCCGCGGGCACTGCCTAACCAAAAATTAAACGCCCGAAGGTTCCGTCCCCAAGTTCGTCCGCCGCAAAAATGGCCAAAAAACGGGTGGCCTATAGCCTTGGGGGGAGGGGCTGGCCATGTTCGTCCGCCGGACTCGGAATGGGGCCAGACTTTGCGAGGCACCTCCGTGTGCCAAAAATAGGCCGCGGGCACTGCCGCGCCCAAAAATAAACGCCCGAAGGTCCCGTCCCCAAGTTCGTCCGCCGTAAAAATGCCCAAAAAACGGGTGGGCTATAGCCTTGGGGGGAGGGGCTGGCCAAGTTCGTCCGCCGGACTCGGAATGGGGCCAGACTTTGTGAGGGGCCTCCGTGTGCCAAAAATTGGCCGCGGGCACTGCCGTACCCAAAATTAAACGCCCGAAGGTCCCGTCCCCAAGTTCGTCCGCCGCAAAAATGGCCAAAAAACGGGTGGGCTATAGCCTTGGGGGGAGGGGCTGGCCAAGTTCGTCCGCCGGACTCGGAATGGGGCCAGACTTTGTGAGGGGCCTCCGTGAGCCAAAAATAGGCCGCGGGCACTGCCGTGCCCAAAAATAAGCGCCCGAAGGTCCCGTCCCCAAGTTCGTCCGCCGCAAAAATGCCCAAAAAACGGGTGGGCTATAGCCATGGGGGGAGGGGCTGGCCAAGTTCGTCCGCCGGACTCGGAATGGGGCCAGACTTTACGAGGGGCTTCCGTGTGCCAAAAATAGGCCACAATCAAAGCCGCGCCCAAAAATAATCGCCCGAAGGTCCCGTCCCCAAGTTCGACCGCCGCAAAAATGCCCAAAAAACGGGTGGGCTATGGCCTTGGGGGGAGGGGCTGGCCAAGTTCGTCCGCCGGACTCGGAATGGGGCCAGGCTTTGCGAGGGGCCTCCGTGTGCCACAAATAGGCCGCGGGCACTCCCGCACCCAAAAATAAGGGCCCGAAGGTCCCATCCCCAAGTTCGTCCAACGTAAAAATGCCCAAAAAACAGGTGGGCTATAGCTTTAGGGTGAGGGGCTGGCCAAGTTCGTCCGCCAGACTCGGAATGGGGCCAAACTTTGGGAGGGGCCTCCGTGTGCCAAAAATAGGCCGCGGGCACTGCCGCACCCAAAAATAAGCACCCGAAGGTCCCGTCCCCAAGTTCGTCCGCCGCAAAAATGCCCAAAAAACGGGTGGGCTATAGCCTTGGGGGGAGGGGCTGGCCAAGTTCGTCCGCAGGACTCGGAATGGGGCCAGACTTTACGAGGGGCCTCCGTGTGCCAAAAATAGGCCACGATCAAAGCCACGCCCAAAATTAATCGCCCGAAGGTCCCGTCCCCAAGTTCGACCGCCGCAAAAATGCCCAAAAAACGGGTGGGCTATAGCCTTGGGGGGAGGGGCTGGCCATGTTCGTCCGCCGGACTCGGAATGGGGCCAGACTTTACGAGGGGCCTCTGTGTGCCAAAAATTGGCCGCGGGCACTGCCGCGCTCAAAAATAAGAGCCCGAAGGTCCCGTCCCCAAGTTCGTCCGCCGCAAAAATGCCCAAAAAACGGGTGGGCTGTAGCCCTGGGGGGAGGGGCTGGCCAAGTTCGTCCGCCGGACTCGGAATGGGGCCAGACTTTGCGAGGGGCCTCCGTGTGCCAAAAATAGACCGCGGGCACTGCTGCGCTAAAAAATAAGCACCCGAAGGTCCAGTCCCCAAGTTCGTCCGCCGCAAAAAAGCCCAAAAAACGGGTGGGCTATAGCCTTGGGGGGAGGGGCTGGCCAAGTTCGTCCGCCGGACTCGGAATGGGGCCAGACTTTGCGAGGGGCCTCCGTGTGCCAAAAATAGACCGCGGGCACTGCCGCGCTAAAAAATAAGCACCCGAAGGTCCAGTCCCCAAGTTCGTCCGCCGCAAAAAAGCCCAAAAAACGGGTGGGCTATAGCCTTGGGGGGAGGGGCTGGCCAAGTTCGTCCACCGGACTCGGAATGGGGCCAAACTTTGCGAGGGGCCTCCGTGTGCCAAAAATAGACCGCGGGCACCGCCGCGCCCAAAAATAAGCGCCCGAAGGACCCGTCCAAAAGTTCGTCCCCCGCAAAAATGCCCAAAAAACAGGTGGGCTATAGCTTTAGGGAGAGGGCCTGGCCAAGTTTGTCCGCCGGACTCGGAATGGGGCCAAACTTTGGGAGGGGCCTCCGTGTACCAAAAATAGGCCGCGGGCACTGCCGCGCCCAAAAATAAGTGCCCGATGGTCCCGTCCCCAAGTTCGTCCGCAGCAAAAATGCCCAAAAAACGGGTGGGCTATAGCCATGGGGGGAGGGGCTGGCCAAGTTTGTCCGCCGGACTCGGAATGGGGCCAAACTTTGGGAGGGGCCTCCGTGTACCAAAAATAGGCCGCGGGCACTGCCGCGCTCAAAAATAAGCGCCCGAAGGTCCCGTCCCCAAGTTCGTCCGCCGCAAAAATGCCCAAAAAACGGGTGGGCTGTAGCCCTGGGGGGAGGGGCTGGCCAAGTTCGTCCGCCGGACTCGGAATGGGGCCAGACTTTGCGAGGGGCCTCCGTGTGCCAAAAATAGACCGCGGGCACTGCCGCGCTCAAAAATAAGCACCCGAAGGTCCAGTCCCCAAGTCGTCCGCCGCAAAAAAGCCCAAAAAACGGGTGGGCTATAGCCTTGGGGGGAGGGGCTGGCCAAGTTCGTCCGCCGGACTCGGAATGGGGCCAGACTTTGCGAGGGGCCTCCGTGTGCCAAAAATAGGCCACGGGCACTGCCGCGCTCAAAAATAAGCACCCGAAGGTCCAGTCCCCAAGTTCCTCCGCCGCAAAAAAGCCCAAAAAACGGGTGGGATATAGGCTTGGGGGGAGGGGCTGGCCAAGTTTGTCCGCCGGACTCGGAATGGGGCCAGGCTTAGCGAGGGGCCTCCGTGTGCCAAAAATAGGCCGCGGGCACTGCCGCACCCAAAAATAAGGGCCCGAAGGTCGCATCCCCAAGTTCGTCCGCCGTAAAAATCCCCAAAAAATGGGTGGGCTATAGCTTTAGGGGGAGGGGCTGGCCAAGTTCGTCCGCCGGACTCGGAATGGGGCCAGACTTTGTGAGGGGCCTCCGTGTGCCAAAAATAGGCCGCGGACACTGCCGCACCCAAAAATAAGCGCCCGAAGGTCCCGTCCCCAAGTTCGTCCGCCGCAAAAATGCCCAAAAAACGGGTGGGCTATAGCCTTGGGGGGAGGGGCTGGCCAAGTTCGTCCACCGGACTCGGAATGGGGCCAAACTTTGCGAGGGGCCTCCGTGTGCCAAAAATAGACCGCGGACACCGCCGCGCCCAAAAATAAGCGCCCGAAGGACCCGTCCAAAAGTTCGTCCCCCGCAAAAATGCCCAAAAAACAGGTGGGCTATAGCTTTAGGGAGAGGGGCTGGCCAAGTTTGTCCGCCGGACTCGGAATGGGGCCAAACTTTGGGAGGGGCCTCCGTGTACCAAAAATAGGCCGCGGGCACTGCCGCGCCCAAAAATAAGTGCCCGATGGTCCCGTCCCCAAGTTCGTCCGCAGCAAAAATGCCCAAAAAACGGGTGGGCTATAGCCATGGGGGGAGGGGCTGGCCAAGTTCGTCCGCCGGACTCGGAATGGGGCCAGACTTTACGAGGGGCTTCCGTGTGCCAAATATAGGCCACAATCAAAGCCGCGCCCAAAAATAATCGCCCAAAGGTCCCGTCCCCAAGTTCGACCGCCGCAAAAATGCCCAAAAAACGGGTGGGCTATAGCCTTGGGGGGAGGGGCTGGCCAAGTTCGTCCGCCGGACTCGGAATGGGGCCAGGCTTTGCGAGGGGCCTCCGTGTGCCACAAATAGGCCGCGGGCACTGCCGCACCCAAAAATAAGGGCCCGAAGGTCCCATCCCCAAGTTCGTCCGCCGTAAAAATGCCCAAAAAACGGGTGGGCTATAGCTTTAGGGAGAGGGGCTGGCCAAGTTCGTCCGCCGGACTCGGAATGGGGCCAAACTTTGGGCGGGGCCTCCGTGTACCAAAAATAGGCCGCGGGCACTTCCGCGCCCAAAAATAAGCGCCCGAAGGTCCCGTCCCCAAGTTCGTCCGCCGCAAAAATGCCCAAAAAACGGGTGGGCTATAGCCTTGGGGGGAGGGGCTGGCCAAGTTTGTCCGCAGGACTCGGAATGGGGCTAGACTTTACGAGGGGCCTCCGTGTGCCAAAAATAGGCCACGATCAAAGCCACGCCAAAAATAGGCCGCGGGCACCGCCGCGCCCAAAAATAAGCGCCCGAAGGACCCGTCCAAAAGTTCGTCCCCCGCAAAAATGCCCAAAAAACAGGTGGGCTATAGCCTTGGGGGGAGGGGTTGGCCAAGTTCGTCCGCCGGACTCGGAATGGGGCCAGAATTTGCGAGGGGCCTCCGTGTGCCAAAAAAAGGCCGCGGGCACTGCCGCACCCAAAAATAAGCGCCCGAAGGTCCCGTCCCCAAGTTCGTCCGCCGTAAAAATGCCCAAAAAACGGGTGGGCTATAGCTTTAGGGAGAGGGGCTGGCCAAGTTCGTCCGCCTGACTCGGAATGGGGCCAAACTTTGGGAGGGGCCTCCGTGTACCAAAAATAGGCCGCGGGCACTGCCGCGCCCAAAAATAAGTGCCCGATGGTCCCGTCCCCAAGTTCGTCCGCCGCAAAAATGCCCAAAAAACGGGTGGGCTATAGCCATGGGGGGAGGGGCTGGCCAAGTTCGTCCGCCGGACTCGGAATGGGGCCAGACTTTACGAGGGGCTTCCGTGTGCCAAAAATAGGCCACAATCAAAGCCGCGCCCAAAAATAATCGCCCGAAGGTCCCGTCCCCAAGTTCGACCGCCGCAAAAATGCCCAAAAAACGGGTGGGCTATAGCCTTGGGGGGAGGGGCTGGCCAAGTTCGTCCGCCGGACTCGGAATGGGGCCAGGCTTTGCGAGGGGCCTCCGTGTGCCACAAATAGGCCGCGGGCACTCCCGTACCCAAAAATAAGGGCCCGAAGGTCCCATCCCCAAGTTCGTCCGCCGTAAAAATGCCCAAAAAACAGGTGGCCTATAGCTTTAGGGTGAGGGGCTGGCCAAGTTCGTCCGCCAGACTCGGAATGGGGCCAAACTTTGGGAGGGGCCTCCGTGTGCCAAAAATAGGCCGCGGGCACTGCCACGCCCAAAAATAAGCACCCGAAGGGCCCGTCCCCAAGTTCGTCCGCCGCAAAAATGCCCAAAAAACGGGTGGGCTATAGCCTTGGGGGGAGGGGCTGGCCAAGTTCGTCCGCAGGACTCGGAATGGGGCCAGACTTTACGAGGGGCCTCCGTGTGCCAAAAATAGGCCACGATCAAAGCCACGCCCAAAAATAATCGCCCGAAGGTCCCGTCCCCAAGTTCGACCGCCGCAAAAATGCCCAAAAAACGGGTGGGCTATAGCCTTGGGGGGAGGGGCTGGCCATGTTCGTCCGCCGGACTCGGAATGGGGCCAGACTTTACGAGGGGCCTCTGTGTGCCAAAAATTGGCCGCGGGCACTGCCGCGCTCAAAAATAAACGCCCGAAGGTCCCGTCCCCAAGTTCGTCCGCCGCAAAAATGCCCAAAAAACGGGTGGGCTGTAGCCCTGGGGGGAGGGGCTGGCCAAGTTCGTCCGCCGGACTCGGAATGGGGCCAGACTTTGTGAGGGGCCTCCGTGTGCCAAAAATAGGCCGCGGGCACTGCCGCGCTCAAAAATAAGCACCCGAAGGTCCAGTCCCCAAGTTCGTCCGCCGCCAAAAAGCCCAAAAAACGGGTGGGCTATAGCCTTGGGGGGAGGGGCTGGCCAAGTTCGTCCGCCGGACTCGGAATGGGGCCAGACTTTGCGAGGGGCCTCCGTGTGCCAAAAATAGGCCACGGGCACTGCCGCGCTCAAAAATAAGCACCCGAAGGTCCAGTCCCCAAGTTCGTCCGCCGCAAAAAAGCCCAAAAAACGGGTGGGATATAGGCTTGGGGGGAGGGGCTGGCCAAGTTTGTCCGCCGGACTCGGAATGGGGCCAGGCTTAGCGAGGGGCCTCCGTGTGCCAAAAATAGGCCGCGGGCACTGCCGTACCCAAAAATAAGGGCCCGAAGGTCGCATCCCCAAGTTCGTCCGCCGTAAAAATGCCCAAAAAATGGGTGGGCTATAGCTTTAGGGGGAGGGGCTGGCCAAGTTCGTCCGCCGGACTCGGAATGGGGCCAGACTTTGTGAGGGGCCTCCGTGTGCCAAAAATAGGCCGCGGACACTGCCGTACCCAAAAATAAGCGCCCGAAGGTCCCGTCCCCAAGTTCGTCCGCCGCAAAAATGCCCAAAAAACGGGTGGGCTATAGCCTTGGGGGGAGGGGCTGGCCAAGTTCGTCCGCCGGACTCAGAATGGGGCCAAACTTTGCGAGGGGCCTCCGTGTGCCAAAAATAGACCGCGGGCACCGCCGCGCCCAAAAATAAGCGCCCGAAGGACCCGTCCAAAAGTTCGTCCCCCGCAAAAATGCCCAAAAAACAGGTGGGCTATAGCTTTAGGGAGAGGGGCTGGCCAAGTTTGTCCGCCGGACTCGGAATGGGGCCAAACTTTGGGAGGGGCCTCCGTGTACCAAAAATAGGCCGCGGGCACTGCCGCGCCCAAAAATAAGTGCCCGATGGTCCCGTCCCCAAGTTCGTCCGCAGCAAAAATGCCCAAAAAACGGGTGGGCTATAGCCATGGGGGGAGGGGCTGGCCAAGTTCGTCCGCCGGACTCGGAATGGGGCCAGACTTTACGAGGGGCTTCCGTGTGCCAAATATAGGCCACAATCAAAGCCGCGCCCAAAAATAATCGCCCAAAGGTCCCGTCCCCAAGTTCGACCGCCGCAAAAATGCCCAAAAAACGGGTGGGCTATAGCCTTGGGGGGAGGGGCTGGCCAAGTTCGTCCGCCGGACTCGGAATGGGGCCAGGCTTTGCGAGGGGCCTCCGTGTGCCACAAATAGGCCGCGGGCACTGCCGCACCCAAAAATAAGGGCCCGAAGGTCCCATCCCCAAGTTCGTCCGCCGTAAAAATGCCCAAAAAACGGGTGGGCTATAGCTTTAGGGAGAGGGGCTGGCCAAGTTCGTCCGCCGGACTCGGAATGGGGCCAAACTTTGGGAGGGGCCTCCGTGTACCAAAAATAGGCCGCGGGCACTTCCGCGCCCAAAAATAAGCGCCCGAAGGTCCCGTCCCCAAGTTCGTCCGCCGCAAAAATGCCCAAAAAACGGGTGGGCTATAGCCTTGGGGGGAGGGGCTGGCCAAGTTCGTCCGCAGGACTCGGAATGGGGCTAGACTTTACGAGGGGCCTCCGTGTGCCAAAAATAGGCCACGATCAAAGCCACGCCAAAAAATAATCGCCCGAAGGTCCCGTCCCCAAGTTCGACCGCCGCAAAAATGCCCAAAAAACGGGTGGGCTATAGCCTTGGGGGGAGGGGCTGGCCAAGTTCGTCCGCCGGACTCGGAATGGGGCCAGACTTTACGAGGGGCCTCTGTGTGCCAAAAATTGGCCGCGGGCACTGCCGCGCCCAAAAATAAGCGCCTGAAGGTCCCGTCCCCAAGTTCGTCCGCCGCAAAAATGCCCAAAAAATGGGTGGGCTGTAGCCTTGGGGGGAGGGGCTGGCCAAGTTCGTCCGCCGGACTCGGAATGGGGCCAGACTTTGCGAGGGGCCTCCGTGTGCCAAAAATAGGCCGCGGGCACTACCGCGCACAAAAATAAGCCCCCGAAGGTCCCGTCCCCAAGTTCGTACGCCGCAAAAATGCCCAAAAAACGGGTGGGCTATAGCCTTGGGGGGAGGGGCTGGCCAAGTTCGTCCGCCGGACTCGCAATGGGGCCAGACTTTGCGAGGGGCCTCCATGTACCAAAAATAGGCCGCGGGCACTGCTGAGCCCAAAAATAAGCGCCCGAAGGTCCCGTCACCCAGTTCGTCCGCCGCAAAAATGCCCAAAAAACGGGTGGGCTATAGAATTGGGGGGAGTAGCTGGCCAAGTTCGTCCGCCGGACTCGGAATGGGGCCAGACTTTACGAGGGGCCTCTGTGTGCCAAAAATTGGCCGCGGACACTGCCGCGCCCAAAAATAAGCGCCCGAAAGTCCCGTCCCCAAGTTCGTCCAACGCAAAAATGCCCAAAAAATGGGTGGGCTATAGCCTTGGGGGGAGGGGCTGGCCAAGTTCGTCTGCCGGACTCGGAATGGGGCCAGACTTTGCGAGGGGCCTCCGTGTGCCAAAAATAGGCCGCGGGCACTGCCGCACCCAAAAATATGCGCCCGAAGGTCCCGTCCCCAAGTTCGTCCGCCGCAAAAATGCCCAAAAAACGGGTGGGCTATAGCCTTGGGGTGAGGGGCTGGCCATGTTCGTCCGCCGAACTCGGAATGGGGCGAGACTTTGCGAGGGGCCTCCGTGTGCCAAAAATAGGCCACGGGCACTGCCGCGCACAAAAATAAGCCCCCGAAGGTCCCGTCCCCAAGTTCGTACGCCGCAAAAATGCCCAAAAAACGGGTGGGCTATAGCCTTGGGGGGAGGGGCTGGCCAAGTTCGTCCGCCGGACTCGGAATGGGGCCAGACTTTGCGAGGGGCCTCCATGTACCAAAAATAGGCCGCGGGCGCTGCCGCGCCGAAAAATGGGGGGAGGGGCTGGCCATGTTCGTCCGCCGGACTCGGAATGGGGCCAGACTTTGCGAGGGGCCTCCGTGTGCCAAAAATAGGCCGCGGGCACTGCTGAGCCCAAAAATAAGCGCCCGAAGGTCCCGTCACCCAGTTCGTCCGCCGCAAAAATGCCCAAAAAACGTGTGGGCTATAGAATTGGGGGGAGTAGCTGGCCAAGTTCGTCCGCCGGACTCGGAATGGGGCCAGACTTTACGAGGGGCCTCTGTGTACCAAAAATTGGCCGCGGGCACTGCCGCGCCCAAAAATAAGCGCCCGAAGGTCCCGTCCCCAAGTTCGTCCGCCGCAAAAATGCCCATAAAATGGGTGGGCTATAGCCTTGTGGGGAGGGGCTGGCCAAGTTCGTCTGCCGGACTCGGAATGGGGCCGGACTTTGCGAGGGGCCTCCGTGTGCCAAAAATAGGCCGCGGACACTGCCGCGCCAAAAAATAAGCTCCCGAAGGTCCCGTCCCCAAGTTCGTCCGCCGTAAAAATGCCCAAAAAACGGGTGGGCTATAGCCTTTGGGGGAGAGGCTGGCCAAGTTCGTCCGCCGGACTCGGAATGGGGCGAGACTTTGCGAGGGGCCTCCGTGTGCCGCAAATAGGCCGCGGGCACTGCCGCACCCAAAAATATGCGCCCGAAGGTCCCGTCGCCAAGTTCGTCCGCCGCAAAAATGCCCAAAAAACGGGTGGGATATAGCCTTGGGGGGAGGGGCTGGCCAAGTTTGTCCGCCGGACTCGGAATGGGGCTAGGCTTTGCGAGGGGCCTCCGTGTGCCAAAAATAGGCCACGGGCACTGCCGCACCCAAAAATATGCGCCCGACGGTCCCGTCCCCATGTTCGTCCGCCGCAAAAATGCCCAAAAAACGGGTGGGCTATAGCCTTGGGGTGAGGGGCTGGCCATGTTCGTCCGCCGGACTCGGAATGGGGCGAGACTTTGCGAGGGGCCTCCGTGTGCCAAAAATAGGCCACGGGCACTGCCGCGCTCAAAAATAAGCGCCCGAAGGTCCGGTCCCCAAGTTCGTCCGCCGCAAAAAAGCCCAAAAAATGGGTGGGATATAGCCTTGGGGGGAGGGGCTGGCCAAGTTTGTCCGCCGGACTCGGAATGGGGCCAGGCTTTGCGAGGGGCCTCCGTGTGCCAAAAATAGGCCGCGGGCACTGCCGCGCCCAAAAATAAGCGCCCGAAGGTCCAGTCCCCAAGTTCGTCCGCCGCAAAAATGCCCAAAAAACGGGTGGGCTATAGCCTTGGGGGGAGGGGATATCCAAGTTCGTCCGCCGGACTCGGAATGGAGCCAGACTTTGCGAGGGGCCTCTGTGTGCCAAAAATAGGCCACGGGCACTGCCGCGCCCAAAAATAAGGGCCCGAAGGTCCCGTCCCCAAGTTCGTCCCCCGCAAAAATGCCCAAAAAACGGGTGGGCTATAGCCTTGGGGGGAGGGGCTGGCCATGTTCGTCCGCCGGACTCGGAATGGGGCCAGACTTTGCGAGGGGCCTCTGTGTGCCAAAAATAGGCCACGGGCACAGCCGCGCCCAAAAATAAGGGCCGGAAGGTCCCGTCCCCAAGTTCGTCCCCCGCAAAAATGCGCAAAAAACGGGTGGGCTATAGCCTTGGGGGGAGGGGCTGTCCAAGTTCGTCCGTTGGACTCGGAATGGGGCCAGACTTTGCGAGGGACCTCCGTGTACCAAAAATAGGCCGCGGGCACAGCCGCGCCCAAAAATAAGCGCCCGAAGGTCCCGTCCCCAAGTTCGTCCGCCGGAAAAATGCCCAAAAAACGGGTGGGCTATAGAATTGGGGGGAGTGGCTGGGGAAGTTCGTCCGCCGGACTCGGAATGGGGCCACACTTTGCGAGGGGCCTCCGTGTGCCAAAAATAGGCCGCGGGCACTGCCACACCCAAAAATAAGAGCCCAAAGGTCCCGTCCCCAAGTAAGTCCGCCGCAAAAATGCCCAAAAAACGGGTGGGCTATAGCCTTGGGGGGAGGGGCTGGCCAAGTTCGTCCGCCGGACTCGGAATGGGGCCAGACTTTGGGAAGGGCCTCCGTGTGCCAAAAATAGGATGCGGACACAGACGCGCCCAAAAATAAGTGCTCGATGTTCCTGTCCCCAAGTTCGTCCGCCGCAAAAATGCCGAAAAAACGGGTGGGCTATAGCCTTGGGGGGAGGGGCTGGCAAAGTTCGTCCGCCGGACTCGGAATGGGGCCAGACTTTGCGAGGGGCCTCCGTGTGCCAAAAATAGGCTGCGGCCACTGTCGCGCCCAAAAATAAGCGCCCGAAGGTCCCGTCCCCAAGTTCGTCTGCCGCAAAAATGCCCAATAAACGGGTGGGCTATAGCCTTGGGGGGAGGGGCTGGCCAAGTTCGTCCGCCGGACTCGGAATGCGGCCAGACATTGCGAGGGGCCTCCATGTGCAAAAAATAGGCCGCGGGCACTGCAGCGCCCAAAAATAAGCGCCCGAAGTTCCCGTTCCCAAGTTCGTCCGCCGCAAAAATGCCCAAAAAACGGGTGGGCTATAGCCTTGGGGTGAGGGGCTGGCCATGTTCGTCCGCCGGACTCGGAATGGGGCGAGACTTTGCGAGGGGCCTCCGTGTGCCAAAAATAGGCCACGGGCACTGCCGCGCTCAAAAATAAGCGCCCGAAGGTCCGGTCCCCAAGTTCGTCCGCCGCAAAAATGCCCAAAAAACGGGTGGGATATAGCCTTGGGGGGAGGGGCTGGCCAAGTTCGTCCGCCGGACTCGGAATGGGGCCAGACTTTACGAGGGGCTTCCGTGTGCCAAATATAGGCCACAATCAAAGCCGCGCCCAAAAATAATCACCCAAAGGTCCCGTCCCCAAGTTCGACCGCCGCAAAAATGCCCAAAAAACGGGTGGGCTATAGCCTTGGGGGGAGGGGCTGGCCAAGTTCGTCCGCCGGACTCGGAATGGGGCCAGGCTTTGCGAGGGGCCTCCGTGTGCCACAAATAGGCCGCGGGGACTGCCGCACCCAAAAATAAGGGCCCGAAGGTCCCATCCCCAAGTTCGTCCGCCGTAAAAATGCCCAAAAAACGGGTGGGCTATAGCTTTAGGGAGAGGGGCTGGCCAAGTTCGTCCGCCGGACTCGGAATGGGGCCAAACTTTGGGAGGGGCCTCCGTGTACCAAAAATAGGCCGCGGGCACTGCCGCGCCCAAAAATAAGCGCCCGAAGGTCCCGTCCCCAAGTTCGTCCACCGCAAAAATGCCCAAAAAACGGGTGGGCTATAGCCTTGGGGGGAGGGGCTGGCCAAGTTCGTCCGCAGGACTCGGAATGGGGCTAGACTTTACGAGGGGCCTCCGTGTGCCAAAAATAGGCCACGATCAAAGCCACGCCAAAAAATAATCGCCCGAAGGTCCCGTCCCCAAGTTCGACCGCCGCAAAAATGCCCAAAAAACGGGTGGGCTATAGCCTTGGGGGGAGGGGCTGGCCAAGTTCGTCCGCCGGACTCGGAATGGGGCCAGACTTTACGAGGGGCCTCTGTGTGCCAAAAATAAGCCACGGGCAATGCCGCGCCCAAAAATAAGCGCCCGAAGGTCCCGTCCCCAAGTTCGTCCCCCGCAAAAATGCCCAAAAAACGGGTGGGCTATAGCCTTGGGGGGAGGGGCTGTCCAAGTTCGTCCGCCGGACTTGGAATGGGGCCAGACTTTGCGAGGGGCCTCCATGTACCAAAAATAGGCCGCGGGCACTGCTGAGCCCAAAAATAAGCACCCGAAGGTACCGTCCCCATGTTCATCCGACACAAAAATGCCCAAAAAACGGGTGGGCTATAGCCTTGGGGGGAGGGGCTGGCCATGTTCGTCCGCCGGACTCGGAATGGGGCCAGACTTTGCGAGGGGCCTCTGTGTGCCAAAAATAGGCCACGGGCACAGCCGCGCCCAAAAATAAGCGCCGGAAGGTCCCGTCCCCAAGTTCGTCCCCCGCAAAAATGCGCAAAAAACGGGTGGGCTATAGCCTTGGGGGGAGGGGCTGTCCAAGTTCGTCCGCTGAACTCGGAATGGGGCCAGACTTTGCGAGGGGCCTCCGTGTACCAAAAATAGGCCGCGGGCACAGCCGCGCCCAAAAATAAGCGCCCGAAGGTCCCGTCCCCAAGTTCGTCCGCCGCAAAAATGCCCAAAAAACGGGTGGGCTATAGAATTGGGGGGAGTGGCTGGCGAAGTTCGTCCGCCGGACTCGGAATGGGGCCACACTTTGCGAGGGGCCTCCGTGTGCCAAAAATAGGCCGCGGGCACTGCCACACCCAAAAATAAGAGCCCGAAGGTCCCGTCCCCAAGTAAGTCCGCCGCAAAAATGCCCAAAAAACGGGTGGGCTATAGCCTTGGGGGGAGGGGCTGGCCAAGTTCGTCCGCCGGACTCGGAATGGGGCCAGACTTTGGGAAGGGCCTCCGTGTGCCAAAAATAGGATGCGGACACAGACGCGCCCAAAAATAAGTGCTCGATGTTCCTGTCCCCAAGTTCGTCCGCCGCAAAAATGCCGAAAAAACGGGTGGGCTATAGCCTTGGGGGGAGGGGCTGGCAAAGTTCGTCCGCCGGACTCGGAATGGGGCCAAACTTTGCGAGGGGCCTCCGTGTGCCAAAAATAGGCTGCGGCCACTGTCGCGCCCAAAAATAAGCGCCCGAAGGTCCCGTCCCCAAGTTCGTCTGCCGCAAAAATGCCCAATAAACGGGTGGGCTATAGCCTTGGGGGGAGGGGCTGGCCAAGTTCGTCCGCCGGACTCGGAATGCGGCCAGACATTGCGAGGGTCCTCCATGTGCAAAAAATAGGCCGCGGGCACTGCAGCGCCCAAAAATAAGCGCCCGAAGGTCCCGTCCCCAAGTTCGTCCGCCGCAAAAATGCCCAAAAAACGGGTGGGCTATAGCCTTGGGGGGAGGGGCTGGCCAAGTTCGTCCGCCGGACTCGGAATGGGGCCAGACTTTGCGAGGGGCCTCCGTGTGCCAAAAATAGGCCGCGGGCACTGCCGCGCCCAAAAATAAGCGCCCGAAGGTCCCGTCCCCAAGTTCGTCCGCCGCAAAAATGCCCACAAAAAAAAAAGGTTATAGCCTTGGGGGGAGGGGCTGGCCATGTTCGTCCGCCGGACTCGGAATGGGGCCAGACTTTGCGAGGAGCCTCCGTTCGCCAAAAATAGGCCACGGGCACTGCCGCGCCCAAAAATAAGGGCCCGAAGGTCCCGTCCCCAAGTTCGTCCGCCGCAAAAATGCCTAAAAAACGGGTGGGCTATAACTTGGGGGGAGGGGCTGGCCAAGTTCGTCCGCCGGACTCGGAATGGAGCCAGACTTTGCGAGGGGCCTCCGTGTGCCAAAAATAGGCCGCAGGCACTGCCGCGCCCAAAAATAAGCGCCCGAAGGTCCGGTCCCCAAATTCATCTGCCGCAAAAATGCCCAAAAAACGGGTGGGCTATAACCTTTGGGGGAGGGGCAGGCCAAGTTCGTCCGCCGGACTCGGAATTCGGCCAGACTTTGCGAGGGGCCTCCGTGTGCCAAAAATAGGCCGCGGGGACTGCTGCGCCCAAAAATAAGCGCCCGAAGGTCCCGTCCCCAAGTTCGTCCGCCGCAAAAATGCCCACAAAAAAAAATACTATAGCCTTGGGGGGAGGGGCTGGCCAAGTTCGTCCGCCGGACTCGGAATGGGGCCTGACTTTGCGAGGGGCCTCCGTGTGCCAAAAATAGGCCGCGGGCACTACCGTGCCCGAAAATAAGTGCCCGAAGGTCCGTTCCGCAAGTTCGTCCGCCGCAAAAATGCCCAAAAAACGGGTGGGCTATAGGCTTGGGGGGAGGGGCTGGCCAAGTTCGTCCGCCGGACTCGGAATGGGGCCAGACTTTGCGGGGGGCCTCCGTGTGCCAAAAATAGGCCGCGGGCACGCCGCGCCGAAAAATAAGTGCCCGAAGGTCCCGTCCCCAAGTTCGTCCGCTGCAAAAATGCCCAAAAAACGGGTGGGCTATAGCCTTGGGGGTAGGGGCTGGCCAAGTTCGTCCGCCGGACTCGGAATGGGGCCAGACTTTGCGAGGGGCCTCCGTGTGCCAAAAATAGGCCGCGGGCACTGCCGCGCCCAAAACTAAGCCCCCGAAGGTCCCGTCCCCAAGTTCGTCCGCCGCAAAAATGCCCAAAAAACGGGTGGGCTATAGCCTTGGGGGGAGGGGCTGCCCAAGTTCGTCCGCCGGACTCGGAATGGGGCGAGACTTTGCGAGGAGCGTCCGTGTGCCAAAAATAGGCCGCGGGCACTGCCGCGCCCAAAAATAAGAGCCCGTAGGTTCCGTCCCCAAGTTCGTCCGCGGCAAAAATGCCCAAAAAACGGGTGGGCTATGGCCTTGGGGGGAAGGGCTGGCCAAGTTCGTCCGCCGGACTCAGAATGGGGCCAGACTTTGCGAGGGTCCTCCATGTGTCAAAAATAGGCCACGGGCACTGCCGCGCCCAAAAATATTCGCCCGAAGGTCCCGTCCCCAAGTTCGTCCGCCGCAAAAATGCCCAACAAACGGGAGGGCTATAGCCTTGGGGGGAGGGGCTGCCCAAGTTCGTCCGCCGGACTCGGAATGGGGCCAGACTTAGCGAGGGGCCTCCGTGTGCCAAAAATAGGCCGCGGGCACTGCCACACCCAAAAATAAGAGTCCGAAGGTCCCGTCCCCAAGTTCGTCCGCGGCAAAAATGCCCAAAAAACGGGTGGGCTATAGACTTGGGGGGAGGGGCGGGCCAAGTTCGTCCGCCGGACTCGGAATGGGGCCACACTTTCTGAGGGGCCACCGTGTGCCAAAAATAGGCCGCGGGCACTGCCGCACCCAAAAATAAGCGCCCGAAGTTCCCGTCCCCAAGTTCGTCCGCTGCAAAAATGCCCAAAAAACGGGTGGGCTATAGCCTTGGGGGTAGGGGCTGGCCAAGTTCGTCCGCCGGACTCGGAATGGGGCCAGACTTTGCGAGGGGCCTCCGTGTGCCAAAAATAGGCCGCGGGCACTGCCGCGCCCAAAACTAAGCCCCCGAAGGTCCCGTCCCCAAGTTCGTCCGCCGCAAAAATGCCCAAAAAACGGGTGGGCTATAGCCTTGGGGGGAGGGGCTGCCCAAGTTCGTCCGCCGGACTCGGAATGGGGCGAGACTTTGGGAGGAGCGTCCGTGTGCCAAAAATAGGCCGCGGGCACTGCCGCGCCCAAAAATAAGAGCCCGAAGGTTCCGTCCCCAAGTTCGTCCGCGGCAAAAATGCCCAAAAAACGGGTGGGCTATGGCCTTGGGGGGAAGGGCTGGCCAAGTTCGTCCGCCGGACTCAGAATGGGGTCAGACTTTGCGAGGGTCCTCCATGTGTCAAAAATAGGCCACGGGCACTGCCGCGCCCAAAAATATTCGCCCGAAGGTCCCGTCCCCAAGTTCGTCCGCCGCAAAAATGCCCAACAAACGGGAGGGCTATAGCCTTGTGGGGAGGGGCTGGCCAAGTTCGTCCGCCGGACTCGGAATGGGGCCAGACTTAGCGAGGGGCCTCCGTGTGCCAAAAATAGGCCGCGGGCACTGCCACACCCAAAAATAAGAGTCCGAAGGTCCCGTCCCCAAGTTCGTCCGCGGCAAAAATGCCCAAAAAACGGGTGGGCTATAGACTTGGGGGGAGGGGCGGGCCAAGTTCGTCCGCCGGACTCGGAATGGGGCCACACTTTCTGAGGGGCCTCCGTGTGCCAAAAATAGGCCGCGGGCACTGCCGCACCCAAAAATAAGCGCCCGAAGGTCCCGTCCCCAAGTTCGTCCGCCGCAAAAATGCCCAGAAAACGGTATAGCCTTGGGGGGAGGGGCCGGCCAAGTTCCTCCGCCGGACTCGGAATGGGGCAAGACTTTACGAGGGGCCTCCGTGTGCCAAAAATAGGCCGCGGGCACTGCCGCACCCAAAAATAAGAGTCCGAAGGTCCCGTCCCCAAGTTCGTCCGCGGCAAAAATGCCCAAAAAACGGGTGGGCTATAGACTTGGGGGGAGGGGCGGGCCAAGTTCGTCCGCCGGACTCGGAATGGGGCCACACTTTCTGAGGGGCCTCCGTGTGCCAAAAATAGGCCGCGGGCACTGCCGCACCCAAAAATAAGCGTCCGAAGGTCCCGTCCCCAAGTTCGTCCGCCGCAAAAATGCCCAAAAAACGGTATAGCCTTGGGGGGAGGGGCCGGCCAAGTTCCTCCGCCGGACTCGGAATGGGGCAAGACTTTACGAGGGGCCTCCGTGTGCCAAAAATAGGCCGCGGGCACTGCCGCACCCAAAAATAAGAGTCCGAAGGTCCCGTCCCCAAGTTCGTCCGCGGCAAAAATGCCCAAAAAACGGGTGGGCTATAGACTTGGGGGGAGGGGCGGGCCAAGTTCGTCCGCCGGACTCGGAATGGGGCCACACTTTCTGAGGGGCCTCCGTGTGCCAAAAATAGGCCGCGGGCACTGCCGCACCCAAAAATAAGCGCCCGAAGGTCCCGTCCCCAAGTTCGGCCGCCGCAAAAATGCCCAAAAAACGGGTGGGCTATATCCTTGGGGGGAGGGGCTGGCCAAGTTCGTCCGCCGGACTCGGAATGGGGCCAGACTTTGCGAGGGGCCTCCGTGTGCCAAAAATAGTCCGCGGGAAATGCCGCGCCCAAAAATAACCACCCGAAGGTCCCATCCCCAAGTTCGTCCGCCGCAAAAATGCCCAAAAAACGGGTGGGCTATAGCCTTGGGGGGAGGGGCTGGCCAAGTTCGTCCGCCGGACTCGGAATGGGGCCAGACTTTGCGAGGGGCCTCCGTGTGCCAAAAATAGGCCGCGGGCACTGCCGCGTCCAAAAATAAGCGCCCGAAGGTCCCGTCCCCAAGTTCGTCCGCCGCAAAAATGCCCAAAAAACGGGTGGGCTATAGCCTTGGGGGGAGGGGCTGGCCAAGTTCGTCCGCCGGACTCGGAATGGGGCCAGACTTTGCGAGGGGCCTCCGTGTGCCAAAAATAGTCCGCGGGAAATGCCGCGCCCAAAAATAAGCACCCGAAGGTCCCATCCCCAAGTTCGTCCGCCGCAAAAATGCCCAAAAAACGGGTGGGCTATAGCCTTGGGGGGAGGGGCTGGCCAAGTTCGTCCGCCGGACTCGGAATGGGGCCAGACTTTGCGAGGGGCCTCCGTGTGCCAAAAATAGGCCGCGGCTCTGCCGCGCCCAAAAATAAGCGCCCGAAGGTCCCGTCCCAAAGTTCGTCCGCCGCAAAAAAGCCCAAAAACGGGTGGTCTATAGCCTTGGAGGGAGGGGCTGGCCATGTTCGTCCGCCGGACTCGGAATGGGGCCAGACATTGCGAGTGGCCTCCGTGTGCCAAAAATAGGCCGCGGGCGCTGCCGAGCCTAAAAATAAGTGCCCGAAGGTCCCGTCCCCAAGTTCGTCCGCCGAAAAAATACCCAAAAAACGGGTCGGCTATAGCCTTGGGGGGAGGGCTGGCCAAGTTCGTCCGCCGGACTCGGAATGGGGCCAGACTTTGCGAGGGGCCTCCGTGTGCCAAAAATAGGCCGCGGGCACTGCCGCGTCCAAAAATAAGCGCCCGAAGGTCCCGTCCCCAAGTTCGTCCGCCGCAAAAATGCCCAAAAAACGGGTGGGCTATAGCATTGGGGGGAGGGGCTGGCCAAGTTCGTCCGCCGGACTCGGAATGGGGCCAGACTTTGCGAGGGGCCTCCGTGTGCCAAAAATAGGCCGCGGGAAATGCCGCGCCCAAAAATAAGCACCCGAAGGTCCCATCCCCAACTTCGTCCTCCGCAAAAATGCCCAAAAAACGGGTGGGCTATAGCCTTGGGGGGAGGGCTGGCCAAGTTCGTCCGCCGGACTCGGAATGGGGCCAGACTTTGCGAGGGGCCTCCGTGTGCCAAACATAGGCCGCGGGCACTGCCGCGTCCAAAAATATGCGCCCGAAGGTCCCGTCCCCAAGTTCGTCCGCCGCAAAAATGCCCAAAAAATGGGTGGGCTATAGCCTTGGGGGGAGGGGCTGGCCAAGTTCGTCCGCCGGACTCGGAATGGGGCCAGACTTTGCGAGGGCCCTCCGTGTGCCAAAAATAGGCCGCGGGAAATGCCGCGCCCAAAAATAAGCACCCGAAGGTCCCGTCCCCAAGTTCGTCCGCCGCAAAAATGCCCAAAAAACGGGTGGGTTATAGCCTTGGGGGGAGGGGCTTGCCAAGTTCGTCCGCTGGACTCGGAATGGAGCCAGAATTTGCGAGGGGCCTCCGTGTGCTAAAAATAGGCCGCGGGCACTGGCGTGCCCAAAAATTACCGCCCGAAGGTCCCGTTCCCAAGTTCGTCCGCCGCAAAAATGCCCAAAAAACGGGTGGGCTATAGCCTTGGGGGGAGGGGATGGCCAAGTTCGTCCGCCGGACTCGGAATGGGGCCAGACTTTGCGAGGGGCATCTGTGTGCCAAAAATACGCCGCGAGCCCTGCCGCGCCCAAAAATAAGCGCCCGAAGGTCCCGTCCCCAAGTTTGTCCGCCACAAAAATGCCCAAAAAACGGGTGGGCTATAGCCTTGGTGGGAGGGGCTGGCCAAGTTCGTCCGCCGGACTCGGAATGGGGCCAGACTTTGCGAGGGGCCTCCGTGTGCCAAAAATACGCTGCGGGTACTGCCGCGCCCAAAAATAAGCGCCCAAAGGTCCCGTCCCCAAGTTCGTCCGCCGCAAAAATGCCCAAAAAACGGGTGGGCTAGAGCCTTGGGGGGAGGGGCTGGCCAAGTTCGTCCGCCGGACTCGGAATGGGGCCAGACTTTGCGAGGGGCCTCCAGGTGCCCAAAATAGGCCACGGGCTCTGCCGCGCCCAAAAATAAGCACCCGAAGGTCCCGTCCCCAAGTTAGTCCGCCGCAAAAATGCCCAAAAAACGGGTCGGCTATAGCCTTGGGGGGAGGGGCTGGCCAAGTTCGTCCGCCGGACTCGGAATGGGGCCAGACTTTGCGAGGGGCCTCCGTGTGCACAAAATAGGCCACGGGCACTGCCGCGCCCATAAATAAGCGCCCGAAGGTCCCGTCCCCAAATTAGTCCGCCGCAAAAATGCCCAAAAATACGGTCGGCTATTGCCTTGGGTGGAGGGGCTGGCCAAGTTCGTCCGCCGGACTCGGAATGGAGCCAGACTTTGCGAGGGGCCTCCGTGTACCCAAAATAGGCCACGGGCACTGCCGCCCCCGAAAATAAGCGCCCGAATGTCCCGTCCCCAAGTTCGTCCGCCGAAAAAATACCCAAAAAACGGGTCGGCTATAGCCTTGGGGGGAGGGCTGGCCAAGTTCGTCCGCCGGACTCGGAATGGGGCCAGACTTTGCGAGGGGCCTCCGTGCGCCAAAAATAGGCCGCGGCCACTGCCGCGTCCAAAAATAAGCGCCCGAAGGTCCCGTCCCCAACTTCGTCCGCCGCAAAAATGCCCAAAAAACGGGTGGGCTATAGCATTGGGGGGAGGGGCTGGCCAAGTTCGTCCGCCGGACTCGGAATGGGGCCAGACTTTGCGAGGGGCCTCCGTGTACCAAAAATAGGCCGCGGGAAATGCCGCGCCCAAAAATAAGCACCCGAAGGTCCCGTCCCCAAGTTCGTCCGCCGCAAAAATGCCCAAAAAATGGGTCGGCTATAGCCTTGGGGGGAGGGGCTGGCCAAGTTCGTCCGCCGGACTGGGAATGGGGCCAGACTTTGCGAGGGGCCTCCGTGTGGCCAAAATAGGCCGCGGGCACTGCCGCGTCCAAAAATAAGCGCCCGAAGGTCCCGTCCCCAAGTTCGTCCAAAGCAAAAAAGCCCAAAAAACGGGTGGGCTATAGCCTTGGGGGGAGGGGCTGGCAAAGTTCGTCCGCCGGACTCGGAATGGGGCCAGACTTTGCGAGCGGCCTCCGTGTGCCAAAAACAGGCCGCGGGCACAGCCGCGCCCAAAAATAAGTGCCCGAAGGTCCCGTCCCCAAGTTCATCCGCAGCAAAAATGCCCAAAAAACGGGTGGGCTATAGCCTTGGGGGGAGGGGCTGGCCAAGTTCGTCCGCCGGACTCGGAATGGGGGTAGACTTTGCGAGGGGCCTCCACGTGCCAAAAATAGGCCGCGGGCACTGCTGCGCCCAAAAATAAGCGCCCGAAGGTCCCGTCCCCAAGTTTGTCCGCCGGACTCGGAATGGGGCCAGACTTTGCGAGGGGCCTCCGTGTGCCAAAAATAGGCCGCGGGCACTGCCGCGCCCAAAAATAAGCACCCGAAAGTCCCGTCCCCAAGTTCGTCCGCCGCAAAAATGCCCAAAAAACGGGTGGGCTATAGCCTTGGGGGGAGGGGCTGGCCAAGTTCGTCCGCCGGACTCGGAATGGGGCCAGACTTTGCGAGGGTCCTCCGTGTGCCAAAAATAGGCCGCGGGCATTGCCGCGCCCAAAAATAAACGCCCGAAGGCTCCGTCGCCAAGTTCGACCGCCGCAAAAATGCCCAAAAAACGGGTGGGCTATAGCCTTGGGGGGAGGGGCTGGCCAAGTTCGTCCGCCGGATTCGGAATGGGGCCAGACTTTGCGACGGGCCTCCGTTTGCCAAAAATAGGCTGCGGGCACTGCCGTACCCAAAAATAAGCGCCCGAATGTCCCGTGCCCAAGTTCGTTCGCCGCAAAAATGCCCAAAAAACGGGTGGGCTATAGCCTTGGGGGGAGGGGCTGGCCAAGTTCGTCCGCCGGACTCGGAATTGGGCCAGACTTTGCGAGGGGCCTCCGTGTGACAAAAATAAGGTGCGGGCACTGCCGCGCCCAAAAATAAGTACCCGAAGGTCCCGTCCCCAAGTTCGTCCGCCGTAAAAATACCCAAAAAACGGGTCGGCTATAGCCTTCGGGGGAGGGGCTGGCCAAGTTCGTCCGCCGGACTCGGAATGGGGCCAGACTTTGTGAGGGGCCTCCGTGTTCCAAAAATAGGCTACGGCACTGCCGCGCCCAAAAATATGCACCCGAAGGTCCCGTCCCCAAGTTCGTCCGCCGCAAAAATGCCCAAAAAACCGGTGGGCTATATGCTTGGGGGGAGGGGCTGGCCAAGTTTGTCCGCCGGACTCGGAATGGGGCCAGATTTTGCGAGGGGCCTCCGTGTGCGAAAAATAGGCCGCGGGCACTGCCGCGCCCAAAAATAAGCGCCCGAATGTCCCGTCACCAAGTTCGTCCCCCGAAAAAATGCCCAAAAAACGGGTTGGCTATAGCCTTGGGGGGAGGGGCTGGCCAAGTTCGTCCGCCGGACTCGGAATGGGGCCAGACTTTGCGAGGGGCCTCCTTGTGCCCAAAATAGGCCACGGGCACTGCCGCGCCCAAAAATAAGCCCCCGAAGGTCCCGTCCCCAAGTTAGTCCGCCGAAAAAATGCCCAAAAAACGGGTCGGCTATAGCCTTGGGGGGAGGGGCTGGCCAAGTTCGTCCGCCGGACTCCGAATGGGGCCAGACTTTGCGAGGGGCCTCCGTGTGCCCAAAATAGGCCACGGGCACTGCCGCGCCCAAAAATAAGTGCCCGAAGGTCCCGTCCCCAAGTTAGTCCGCCGCAAAAATGCCCAAAAAATGGGTCGGCTATTCCCTTGGGTGGAGGGGCTGGCCAAGTTTGTCCGCCGGACTAGGAATGGGGCCAGACTTTGCGAGGGGCCACCGTGTGCCAAAAATAGGCCGCGGGCACTGCCGCGCCCAAAATTAAGCGCCCGAAGGTCCCGTCCCCAAGTTCGTCCGCCGCAAAAATGCCCAAAAAACGGGTGGGCTATAGCCTTGGGGGGAGGGGCTGGCCAAGTTCATCCGCCGGACTCGGAATGGGGATAGAATTTGCGAGGGGCCTCCGTGTACCCAAAATAGGCCGCGGGCACTGCCGCGCCCAAAAATAAGTACCCGAAGTTCCCGTGCCCAAGTTCGTCCGCGGCAAAAATGCCCAAAAAACGGGTGGGCTATAGCCTTGCGTGGAGGGGCTGGCCAAGTTCGTCCGCCGGACTCGGAATGGGACCAGACTTTGCGAGGGGCCTCCGTGTGCCAAAAATAGGCCGCGGGCACTGCCTCGCCCAAAAATAAGCGCCCGAATGTCCCGTCCCCAAGTTCGTCCGCCGAAAAAATGCGCAAAAAACGGGTCGGCTATAGCCTTGGGGGGAGGGGCTGGCCAAGTTCGTCCGCCGGACTCGGAATGGGGCCAGACTTTGCGAGGGGCCGCCGTGTGCCTAAAATAGGCCACGGGCACTGCCGTGCCCAAAAATAAGCGCCCGAAGGTCCCGTCCCCAAGTTAGTCCGCCGCAAAAATGCCCAAAAAACGGGTCGCCTATAGCCTTGGGGGGAGGGGCTGGCCAAGTTCGTCCGCCGGACTCGGAATGGGGCCAGACTTTGCGAGGCGCCTCCGTGTGCCCAAAATAGGCCACGGGCACTGCCGCGCCCAAAAATAAGCACCCGAATGTCCGGTCCCCAAGTTAGTCCGCCGCAAAAATGCCCAAAAAACGGGTGGGCTATAGCCTTGGGGGGAGGGGCTGGCCAAGTTCGTCCGCCGGACTCGGAATGGGGCCAGACTTTGCGAGGGGCCGCCGTGTGCCTAAAATAGGCCGCAGGTACTGCCGTGCCCAAAAATAAACGCCCGAAGGTCCCGTCCCCAAGTTCGTCCGCTGCAAAAATGCCCAAAAAACGGGTGGGCTCTAGCCTTGGGGGGAGGGGTTGGCCAAGTTCGTCCGCCGGACTCGGAATGGGACCAGACTTTGCGAGGGGCCTCCGTGTGCCAAAAATAGGCCGCGGGCACTGCCTCGCCCAAAAATAAGCGCCCGAATGTCCCGTCCCCAAGTTCGTCCGCCGAAAAAATGCGCAAAAAACGGGTGGGCTATAGCCTTGGGGGGAGGGGCTGGCCAAGTTCGTCCGCCGGACTCGGAATGGGGCCAGACTTTGCGAGGGGCCGCCGTGTGCCTAAAATAGGCCGCAGGTACTGCCGTGCCCAAAAATAAACGCCCGAAGGTCCCGTCCCCAAGTTCGTCCGCTGCAAAAATGCCCAAAAAACGGGTGGGCTCTAGCCTTGGGGGGAGGGGTTGGCCAAGTTCGTCCGCCGTACTCGGAATGGGGCCAGACTTTGCGAGGGGCATCCGTGTGCCAAAAATAGGCCGCGGGCACTGCCGCGCCCTAAAATAAGGGCCCGAAGGTCCCGTCCCCAAGTTCGTGCGCCGTAAAAATGACCAAATAACGGGTGGGCTATAGCCCTCGGGGGAGGGGCTGGCCAAGTTCGTCCGCCGGACTCGGAATGGGGCCAGACTTTGCGAGGGGCCTCCGTGTGCCAAAAACAGGCTGCAGGCACTGCCGTGCCCAAAAATAAACGCCCGAAGGCTCCGTCGCCAAGTTCGACCGCCGCAAAAATGCCCAAAAAACGGGTGGGCTATAGCCTTGGGGGGAGGTGCTTGCCAAGTTCGTCGGCTGGACTCGGAATGGGGCCAGACTTTGCGAGGGGCCTCTGTGTGCCAAAAATAGGCCGCGGGCACTGCCTCGCCCAAAAATAAGGGCCCGAATGTCCCGTCCCCAAGTTCGTCCGCCGAAAAAATGCGCAAAAAACGGGTCGGCTATAGCCTTGGGGGGAGGGGCTGGCCAAGTTCGTCCGCCGGACTCGGAATGGGGCCAGACTTTGCGAGGGGCCGCCGTGTGCCCAAAATAGGCCACGGGCACTGCCGCGCCCAAAAATAAGCGCCCGAAGGTCCCGTCCCCAAGTTAGTCCGCCGCAAAAATGCCCAAAAAACGGGTCGGCTATAGCCTTGGGGGGAGGGGCTGGCCAAGTTCGTCCGCCGGACTCGGAATGGGGCCAGACTTTGCGAGGCGCCTCCGTGTGCCAAAAATAGGCCGCGGGCACTGCCGCGCCCAAAAATAAGCGCCCGAAGGTCCCGTCCCCACGTTCGTCCGCCGCAAAAATGCCCAAAAAACGGGTGGGCTATAGCCTTGGGGGGAGGGGCTGGCCAAGTTCGTCCGCCGGACTTCGAATGGGGCCAGACTTTGCGAGGGGCCTCCGTGTGCCAAAAACAGGCTGCAGGCACTGCCGTGCCCAAAAATAAGCGCCCGAAGGTCCCGTCCCCAAGTTAGTCCGCCGCAAAAATGCCCAAAAAACGGGTCGGCTATAGCCTTGGGGGGAGGGGCTGGCCAAGTTCGTCCGCCGGACTCGGAATGGGGCCAGACTTTGCGAGGCGCCTCCGTGTGCCAAAAATAGGCCGCGGGCACTGCCGCGCCCAAAAATAAGCGCCCGAAGGTCCCGTCCCCACGTTCGTCCGCCGCAAAAATGCCCAAAAAACGGGTGGGCTATAGCCTTGGGGGGAGGGGCTGGCCAAGTTCGTCCGCCGGACTCGGAATGGGGCCACATTTGCGAGGGGCCTCCGTCTGCAAAAAATAGGCCGCGGGCACTGCTACGCCCAAAGGTCCCGTCCCCAAGTTCGTCCGCCGCAAAAATGCCCAAAAAACGGGTGGGCTATAGCCTTCGGGGGAGGGGCTGGCCAAGTTCGTCCGCCGGACTCGGAAAGGGGCCAGACTTTACGAGGGGCCTCCGTGTACAAAAAATAAGCCGCGGGCACTGCCGCGCCCAAAAATAAGTGCCCGAAGGTCCCGTCCCCATGTTCGTCCGCCGCAAAAATACCGAAAAAATGGGTGGGCTATAGCCTTGGGGGGAGGGGCTGGCCAAGTTCTTCCGCCGGGCTCGGAATGGGCCAGACTTTACGAGGGGCCTCCGTGTGCCAAAAATAGGCCGCGGGCACTGCCGCGCACAAAAATAAGCGCCCGAACGTCCCGTCCCCAAGTTCGTCCGCCGCAAAAATGACCAAAAAACGGGAGGGCTATAGCCTTGGGGGGAGGGGCTGGCCAAGTTCGTCCGCCGGACTCGGAATGGGGCCAGACTTTGTGAGGGGCCTCCGTGTGCCAAAAATAGGCCGCGGGCACTGCAGCGCCAAAAAATAAGCGCCCGAAGGTCGCGTCCCCAAGTTCGTCTGCCGCAAGAATGCCCAAAAAACGGGTGGGCTATAGCCTTGGGGGGAGGGGCTGGCCAAGTTCGTCCGCCGGACTTGGAATGGGGCCAGACTTTGCGAGGGGACTCCGTGTGCCAAAAATAGGCCGCGGGCACTTCCGCGCCCAAAAATAAGCACCCGAAGGTCCCGTCCCGAAGTTCGTCCGCCGCAAAAATGCCCAAAAAATGGGTGGGCTATAGCCTTGGGGGGAGGGCCTGGCCAAGTTCGTCCGCCGGACTCGGAATGGGGCCAGACTTTGCGAGGGTCCTCCGTGTACGACAAATAGGCCACGGTCACTGCCGCGCCCAAAAAGAAGCGCCCGAAGGTCCCGTCCCCAAGTTCGTCCGCCGCAAAAATGCCCAAAAAACGGGTGGGCTATAGCCTTGGGGGGAGGGGCTGGCCAAGTTCGTCCGCCGGACTCGGAATGGGGCCAGACTTTGCGAGGGGCCTCCGTGTGCCAAACATAGGCTGCGGGCACTGCCGCGCATAAAAATAAGCTCCCGAAGGTCCCGTCCCCAAGTTCGTCCGCCGCAAAAATGCCCAAAAAACGGGTGGGCTATAGCCTTGGGGGAAGGGGCTGGCCAAGTTCGTCCGCCGGACTCGGAATGGGGCCAGACTTTGCGAGGGGCCTCCGTGTGCCAAAAATAGGCCATGGGCACTGGCGCGCCCAAAAATAAGCGCCCGAAGGTCCCGTCCCCAAGTTCGTCCGCCTCAAAAATACCCAAAAAACGGGTGGGCTATAGCCTTGGGGGGAAGGGCTGGCCAAGTTCGTCCGCCGTACTCGGAATGGGGCCAGACTTTGCGAGGGGCCTCCGTGTGCCAAAACTAGGCCGCGGGCACTGCCGCGCCCAAAAATAAGCGCCCGAAGATCCCGTCCCCAAGTTCGTCCGCCGCAAAAATGCCCAAAAAATGGGTGGGCTATAGCCTTGGGGGGAGGGCCTGGCCAAGTTCGTCCGCCGGACTCGGAATGGGGCCAGACTTTGCGAGGGTCCTCCGTGTACGACAAATAGGCCACGGTCACTGCCGCGCCCAAAAAGAAGCGCCCGAAGGTCCCGTCCCCAAGTTCGTCCGCCGCAAAAATGCCCAAAAAACGGGTGGGCTATAGCCTTGGGGGGAGGGGCTGGCCAAGTTCGTCCGCCGGACTTGGAATGGGGCCAGACTTTGCGAGGGGCCTCCGTGTGCCAAAACTAGGCCGCGGGCACTGCCGCGCCCAAAAATAAGCGCCCGAAGATCCCGTCCCCAAGTTCGTCCGCCGCAAAAATGCCCAAAAAACGGGTGGGCTATAGCCTTGGGGGAAGGGGCTGGCCAAGTTCGTCCGCCGGACTCGGAATGGGGCCAGACTTTGTGAGGGGCCTCCGTGTGCCAAAAATAGGCCGCGGGCACTGCAGCGCCAAAAAATAAGCGCCCGAAGGTCGCGTCCCCAAGTTCGTCTGCCGCAAGAATGCCCAAAAAACGGGTGGGCTATAGCCTTGGGGGGAGGGGCTGGCCAAGTTCGTCCGCCGGACTTGGAATGGGGCCAGACTTTGCGAGGGGACTCCGTGTGCCAAAAATAGGCCGCGGGCACTTCCGCGCCCAAAAATAAGCACCCGAAGGTCCCGTCCCGAAGTTCGTCCGCCGCAAAAATGCCCAAAAAATGGGTGGGCTATAGCCTTGGGGGGAGGGCCTGGCCAAGTTCGTCCGCCGGACTCGGAATGGGGCCAGACTTTGCGAGGGTCCTCCGTGTACGACAAATAGGCCACGGTCACTGCCGCGCCCAAAAAGAAGCGCCCGAAGGTCCCATCCCCAAGTTCGTCCGCCGCAAAAATGCCCAAAAAACGGGTGGGCTATAGCCTTGGGGGGAGGGGCTGGCCAAGTTCGTCCGCCGGACTCGGAATGGGGCCAGACTTTGCGAGGGGCCTCCGTGTGCCAAACATAGGCTGCGGGCACTGCCGCGCATAAAAATAAGCTCCCGAAGGTCCCGTCCCCAAGTTCGTCCGCCGCAAAAATGCCCAAAAAACGGGTGGGCTATAGCCTTGGGGGAAGGGGCTGGCCAAGTTCGTCCGCCGGACTCGGAATGGGGCCAGACTTTGCGAGGGGCCTCCGTGTGCCAAAAATAGGCCATGGGCACTGGCGCGCCCAAAAATAAGCGCCCGAAGGTCCCGTCCCCAAGTTCGTCCGCCTCAAAAATACCCAAAAAACGGGTGGGCTATAGCTTTGGGGGGAGGGGCTGGCCAAGTTCGTCCGCCGGACTCGGAATAGGGCCAGACTTTGCGAGGGGACTCCGTGTGCCAAAAATAGGCCGCGGGCACTGCCGCGCCCGAAAATAAGCTCCCGAAGGTCCGGTCCCCAAGTTCGTCCGCCGCAAAAATGCCCAAAAAACGGGTGGCCTATAGCCTTGGGGGGAAGGGCTGGCCAAGTTCGTCCGCCGTGCTCGGAATGGGGCCAGACTTTGCGAGGGGCCTCCGTGTGCCAAAACTAGGCCGCGGGCACTGCCGCGCCCAAAAATAAGCGCCCGAAGATCCCGTCCCCAAGTTCGTCCGCAGCAAAAATGTCCAAAAAATGGGTGGGCTATAGCCTTGGGGGGAGGGGGAGGCCAAGTTCGTCCGCCGGACTGGGAATGGGGCCAGACTTTGCGAGGGGCGACCATGTGCGAAAAATAGGCCGCGGGCACTGCCGCGCCCAAAAATAAGCGGCCGAAGGTCCCGTCCCCAATTTCGTCCGCCGCAAAAATGCCCAAAAAACGGGTGGGCTATAGCCTTGGGAGGAGAGGCTGGCCAAGTTCGTCCGCCGGACTCGGAATAGGGCCAGAGTTTGCGAGGGGCCTCCGTGTGCCAAAAATAGGCCGCGGGCACTGCCGCGCCCAAAAATAAGCGCCCGAAGGTCCCGTCCCCACGTTCGTCCGCCGCAAAAATGCCCAAAAAACGGGTGGGCTATAGCCTTGGGGGGAGGGGCTGGCCAAGTTCGTCCGCCGGACTCGGAATGGGGCCACATTTGCGAGGGGCCTCCGTCTGCAAAAAATAGGCCGCGGGCACTGCTACGCCCAAAGGTCCCGTCCCCAAGTTCGTCCGCCGCAAAAATGCCCAAAAAACGGGTGGGCTATAGCCTTCGGGGGAGGGGCTGGCCAAGTTCGTCCGCCGGACTCGGAAAGGGGCCAGACTTTACGAGGGGCCTCCGTGTACAAAAAATAAGCCGCGGGCACTGCCGCGCCCAAAAATAAGTGCCCGAAGGTCCCGTCCCCATGTTCGTCCGCCGCAAAAATACCGAAAAAATGGGTGGGCTATAGCCTTGGGGGGAGGGGCTGGCCAAGTTCTTCCGCCGGGCTCGGAATGGGCCAGACTTTACGAGGGGCCTCCGTGTGCCAAAAATAGGCCGCGGGCACTGCCGCGCACAAAAATAAGCGCCCGAACGTCCCGTCCCCAAGTTCGTCCGCCGCAAAAATGACCAAAAAACGGGAGGGCTATAGCCTTGGGGGGAGGGGCTGGCCAAGTTCGTCCGCCGGACTCGGAATGGGGCCAGACTTTGTGAGGGGCCTCCGTGTGCCAAAAATAGGCCGCGGGCACTGCAGCGCCAAAAAATAAGCGCCCGAAGGTCGCGTCCCCAAGTTCGTCTGCCGCAAGAATGCCCAAAAAACGGGTGGGCTATAGCCTTGGGGGGAGGGGCTGGCCAAGTTCGTCCGCCGGACTTGGAATGGGGCCAGACTTTGCGAGGGGACTCCGTGTGCCAAAAATAGGCCGCGGGCACTTCCGCGCCCAAAAATAAGCACCCGAAGGTCCCGTCCCGAAGTTCGTCCGCCGCAAAAATGCCCAAAAAATGGGTGGGCTATAGCCTTGGGGGGAGGGCCTGGCCAAGTTCGTCCGCCGGACTCGGAATGGGGCCAGACTTTGCGAGGGTCCTCCGTGTACGACAAATAGGCCACGGTCACTGCCGCGCCCAAAAAGAAGCGCCCGAAGGTCCCGTCCCCAAGTTCGTCCGCCGCAAAAATGCCCAAAAAACGGGTGGGCTATAGCCTTGGGGGGAGGGGCTGGCCAAGTTCGTCCGCCGGACTCGGAATGGGGCCAGACTTTGCGAGGGGCCTCCGTGTGCCAAACATAGGCTGCGGGCACTGCCGCGCATAAAAATAAGCTCCCGAAGGTCCCGTCCCCAAGTTCGTCCGCCGCAAAAATGCCCAAAAAACGGGTGGGCTATAGCCTTGGGGGAAGGGGCTGGCCAAGTTCGTCCGCCGGACTCGGAATGGGGCCAGACTTTGCGAGGGGCCTCCGTGTGCCAAAAATAGGCCATGGGCACTGGCGCGCCCAAAAATAAGCGCCCGAAGGTCCCGTCCCCAAGTTCGTCCGCCTCAAAAATACCCAAAAAACGGGTGGGCTATAGCCTTGGGGGGAAGGGCTGGCCAAGTTCGTCCGCCGTACTCGGAATGGGGCCAGACTTTGCGAGGGGCCTCCGTGTGCCAAAACTAGGCCGCGGGCACTGCCGCGCCCAAAAATAAGCGCCCGAAGATCCCGTCCCCAAGTTCGTCCGCCGCAAAAATGCCCAAAAAATGGGTGGGCTATAGCCTTGGGGGGAGGGCCTGGCCAAGTTCGTCCGCCGGACTCGGAATGGGGCCAGACTTTGCGAGGGTCCTCCGTGTACGACAAATAGGCCACGGTCACTGCCGCGCCCAAAAAGAAGCGCCCGAAGGTCCCGTCCCCAAGTTCGTCCGCCGCAAAAATGCCCAAAAAACGGGTGGGCTATAGCCTTGGGGGGAGGGGCTGGCCAAGTTCGTCCGCCGGACTTGGAATGGGGCCAGACTTTGCGAGGGGCCTCCGTGTGCCAAAACTAGGCCGCGGGCACTGCCGCGCCCAAAAATAAGCGCCCGAAGATCCCGTCCCCAAGTTCGTCCGCCGCAAAAATGCCCAAAAAACGGGTGGGCTATAGCCTTGGGGGAAGGGGCTGGCCAAGTTCGTCCGCCGGACTCGGAATGGGGCCAGACTTTGTGAGGGGCCTCCGTGTGCCAAAAATAGGCCGCGGGCACTGCAGCGCCAAAAAATAAGCGCCCGAAGGTCGCGTCCCCAAGTTCGTCTGCCGCAAGAATGCCCAAAAAACGGGTGGGCTATAGCCTTGGGGGGAGGGGCTGGCCAAGTTCGTCCGCCGGACTTGGAATGGGGCCAGACTTTGCGAGGGGACTCCGTGTGCCAAAAATAGGCCGCGGGCACTTCCGCGCCCAAAAATAAGCACCCGAAGGTCCCGTCCCGAAGTTCGTCCGCCGCAAAAATGCCCAAAAAATGGGTGGGCTATAGCCTTGGGGGGAGGGCCTGGCCAAGTTCGTCCGCCGGACTCGGAATGGGGCCAGACTTTGCGAGGGTCCTCCGTGTACGACAAATAGGCCACGGTCACTGCCGCGCCCAAAAAGAAGCGCCCGAAGGTCCCATCCCCAAGTTCGTCCGCCGCAAAAATGCCCAAAAAACGGGTGGGCTATAGCCTTGGGGGGAGGGGCTGGCCAAGTTCGTCCGCCGGACTCGGAATGGGGCCAGACTTTGCGAGGGGCCTCCGTGTGCCAAACATAGGCTGCGGGCACTGCCGCGCATAAAAATAAGCTCCCGAAGGTCCCGTCCCCAAGTTCGTCCGCCGCAAAAATGCCCAAAAAACGGGTGGGCTATAGCCTTGGGGGAAGGGGCTGGCCAAGTTCGTCCGCCGGACTCGGAATGGGGCCAGACTTTGCGAGGGGCCTCCGTGTGCCAAAAATAGGCCATGGGCACTGGCGCGCCCAAAAATAAGCGCCCGAAGGTCCCGTCCCCAAGTTCGTCCGCCTCAAAAATACCCAAAAAACGGGTGGGCTATAGCTTTGGGGGGAGGGGCTGGCCAAGTTCGTCCGCCGGACTCGGAATAGGGCCAGACTTTGCGAGGGGACTCCGTGTGCCAAAAATAGGCCGCGGGCACTGCCGCGCCCGAAAATAAGCTCCCGAAGGTCCGGTCCCCAAGTTCGTCCGCCGCAAAAATGCCCAAAAAACGGGTGGCCTATAGCCTTGGGGGGAAGGGCTGGCCAAGTTCGTCCGCCGTGCTCGGAATGGGGCCAGACTTTGCGAGGGGCCTCCGTGTGCCAAAACTAGGCCGCGGGCACTGCCGCGCCCAAAAATAAGCGCCCGAAGATCCCGTCCCCAAGTTCGTCCGCAGCAAAAATGTCCAAAAAATGGGTGGGCTATAGCCTTGGGGGGAGGGGGAGGCCAAGTTCGTCCGCCGGACTGGGAATGGGGCCAGACTTTGCGAGGGGCGACCATGTGCGAAAAATAGGCCGCGGGCACTGCCGCGCCCAAAAATAAGCGGCCGAAGGTCCCGTCCCCAAGTTCGTCCGCCGCAAAAATGCCCAAAAAACGGGTGGGCTATAGCCTTGGGAGGAGAGGCTGGCCAAGTTCGTCCGCCGGACTCGGAATAGGGCCAGAGTTTGCGAGGGGCCTCCGTGTGCCAAAAATAAGCCGTGGGCACTGCCACGCCCAAAAATAAGCGCCTGAAGGTCCCGTCCCCAAGTTCGTCCGCCGCAAAAATGCCCAAAAAATGGGTCGGCTATATCCTCTGGGGGAGGGGCTGGCCAAGTTCGTCCGCCGAACTCAGAATGGGGCCAGACTTTGCGACGGGACTCCGTGTGCCAAAAATAGGCCGCGGGCACTTCCGCGCCCAAAAATAAGCACCCGAAGGTCCCGTCCCGAAGTTCGTCCGCCGCAAAAATGCCCAAAAAATGGGTGGGCTATAGCCTTGGGGGGAGGGGCTGGCCAAGTTCGTCCGCCGGACTCGGAATGGGGCCAGACTTTGCGAGGGTCCTCCGTGTACGACAAATAGGCCACGGTCACTGCCGCGCCCAAAAAGAAGCGCCCGAAGGTCCCGTCCCCAAGTTCGTCCGCCGCAAAAATGCCCAAAAAACGGGTGGGCTATAGCCTTGGGGGGAGGGGCTGGCCAAGTTCGTCCGCCGGACTCGGAATGGGGCCAGACTTTGCGAGGGGCCTCCGTGTGGCAAAAATAGGCCGCGGGCACTGCCGCACCCAAAAATAAGCTCCCGAAGGTCCCGTCCCCAAGTTCGTCCGCCGCAAAAATGCCCAAAAAACGGCGGGGCTATAGCCTTGGGGGGAGGGGCTGGCCAAGTTCGTACGCCGGACTCGGAATGGGGCCAGACTTTGCGAGGGGCCTCCGTGTGCCAAAAATAGGCCGCGGGCACTTCTGTGCCCAAAAATAAGCGCCGAAGGTCCCGTCCCCAAGTTCGTCCGCCGAAAAATACCCAAAAAACGGGTGGGCTATAGGCTTTGGGGGAGGGGCTGGCCAAGTTCGTCCGCCGGGAACGGAATGGGGCCAAACTTTGTGAGGGGCCTCCGTGTGCCAAAAATAGGCCGCGAGCACTGCCGCCCTAAAAAATAAGTGCCCGAAGGTCCCGTCCCCAAGCTCGTCCGCCGCAAAAATGCCCAAAAAACGGGTGGGCTATAGCCTTGGGGGGAGGGGCTGGCCAAGTTCGTCCGCCGGACTCGGAATGGGGCAGACTTTGCGAGGGGCCTCCGTGTGCCAAAAATAGGCCGCGGGCACTGCCGCGCCCAAAAATAAGCGCCCGAAGGGCCCGTCCCCAAGTTCGTCCGCCGCAAAAATGCCAAAAAAACGGGTGGGCTATAGCCTTGGCGGGAGGGGCTGGCCAAGTTCGTCCGCCGGACTCGGAATGGGGCCAGACTTTGCGAGGGGCCTCCGTGTGCCAACAATACGGCGCGGGCACTGCCGCGCCCAAAAATAAGGGCCCGAAGGTCCCGTCCCCAAGTTCGGCCGCCGCAAAAATGCCCAAAAAACGGGTGGGCTATAGCCATGGGGGAAGGGGCTGGCCATGTTCGTCCGCCGGACTCGGAAAGGGGCCAGAGTTTGCGAGGGGCCTCCGTGTGCCAAAAATAGGCCGCGGGCACTGCCGCGCCAAAAAATATGGGCCCGAAGGTCCCGTCCCCAAGTTCGTCCGCCGCAAAAATGCCCAAAAAACGGGTGGGTTATAGCCTTGGGGGGAGGGGCTGGCCAAGTTCGTCCGCCGGACTCGGAATGGGGCCAGATTTTGTGAGGTGCGTCCGTGTGCCAAAAATAGGCCGCGGGGACTGCCGCGCCCAAAAATAAGCACCCGAAGGTACCGTCCCAAAGTTCATCCGCAGCAAAAATGCCCAAAAAACGGGTGGGCTATAGCCTTGGGGAAGGGGCTGGCCAAGTTCGTCCGCCGGATTCGGAATGGCGCCAGACTTTGCGAGGAGCCCCCGTGTGCCAAAAATAGGCCCCGGGCACTGCCGCGCCCAAAAATAAGCGCCCGAAGGTCCCGTCCCCAAGTTCGTCCGCCGCAAAAATGCCCAAAAAACGGGTGGGCTATAGCCTTGGGGGGAGGGGCTGGCCAAGTTCATCCGCCGGAATCGGAATGGGGCCAGACTTGGCGAGGGGCCTCCGTGTGCCAAAACTAGGCCGCGGGGACTGCCGCTCCCAAAAATAAGTGCCCGAACGTCCCGTCTCCAAGTTCGTCCGCCTCAAAAAAGCCCAAAAAACGGGTGGGCTATAGCCTTGGTGGGAGGGGTTGGCCAAGTTCGTCCGCCGGACTCGGAATGGGGCCAGACTTTGCGAGGGGCCTCCGTGTGCAAAAAATAGGCTGCGGGCACTACCGCGCCCAAAAATAAGCGCCCGAAAGTCCCGACCCCAAGTTCGTCCGCCGCAAAAATGCCCAAAAAACGGGTGGGCTATAGCCTTGGGGGGAGGGGCTGGCCAAGTTCGTTCGCCGGACTCGGAATGGGGCCAGACTTTGTGAGGGGCCTCCGTGTGCCAAAAATAAGCGGCGGGCGCTGCCGCGCCCAAAAGTAAGCGCCCGAAGGTCCCGTCCCCAAGTTCGTCCGCCGCAAAAATGCCCAAAAAATGGGTGGGCTATAGCCTTGGGGGGAGGGGCTGGCCAAGTTCGTCCGCCGGACTCGGAATGGGGCCAGATTTTGCGAGGGTCCTCCGTGTGCCAAAAATAGGCCGCGGCCACTGCCGCGCCCAAAAATACTCGCCCGAAGGTCCCGTCCCCGAGTTCGTCCGCCGCAAAAATGCCCAAAAAACGGGTGGGCTATAGCCTTGGGGGGAGGGGCTGGCCAAGTTCGTCCGGCGGAATCGGAATGGGGCCAGACTTTGCGAGGGGCCTCCGTGTGCAAAAAATAGGCTGCGGGCACTACCGCGCCCAAAAATAAGCGCCCGAAAGTCCCGACCCCAAGTTCGTCCGCCGCAAAAATGCCCAAAAAACGGGTGGGCTATAGCCTTGGGGGGAGGGGCTGGCCAAGTTCGTTCGCCGGACTCGGAATGGGGCCAGACTTTGCGAGGGGCCTCCGTGTGCCAAAAATAAGCCGCGGGCACTGCCGCGCTCAAAAGTAAGCGCCTGAAGGTCCCGTCCCCAAGTTCGTCCGCCGCAAAAATGCCCAAAAAACGGGTGGGCTATAGCCTTGGGGAAGGGGCTGGCCAAGTTCGTCCGCCGGATTCGGAATGGCGCCAGACTTTGCGAGGAGCCCCCGTGTGCCAAAAATAGGCCCCGGGCACTGCCGCGCCCAAAAATAAGCGCCCGAAGGTCCCGTCCCCAAGTTCGTCCGCAGCAAAAATGCCCAAAAAAGGGTGTGCTATAGGCTTGGGGGGAGGGGCTGGCCAAGTTCGTCCGCCGGACTCGGAATGGGGCCAGATTTTGCGAGGTACGTCCGTGTGCCAAAAATAGGCCTCGGGGACTGCCGCGCCCAAAAATAAGCGCCCGAAAGTCCCGTTCCCAAGTTCGTCCGCCGCAAAAATGCCCAAAAAAAGGGTGGGCTATAGCCTTGGGGGGAGGGGCTGGCCAAGTTCGTCCGCCGAACTCGGAATGGTGCCAGACTTTGCGAGGGGCCTCCATGTGCCAAAAATAGGGCGCGGGCACTGCCGCGCCCAAAAATAATAGCCCGAAGGTCCCGTCCCCAATCTCGTCCGCCGCAACAATGCCCAAAAAACGGGTGGGCAATAGCCTTGGGGGGAGGGGCTGGCCAAGTTCGTCCGCCGGTCTCGGAATGGGGCTAGACTTTGCGAGGGGCCTCCGTGTGCCAAAAATAGGGTGCGGGCACTGCCGCGCCCAAAAATAAGAGCCCGAAGGTCCCGTCCCCAAGTTCGTCCCCCGCAAAAATGCCCAAAAAACGGGTGGGCTATAGCCTTGGGGGGAGGGGCTGGCCAAGTTCGTCCGCCGGTCTCGGAATGGGGCCAGACTTTGCGAGGGGCCTCCGTGTGACAAAAATAGGGCGCGGGCACTGCCGCGCCCAAAAATAAGAGCCCGAAGGTCCCGTCCCCAAGTTCGTCCCCTGCAAAAATGCCCAAAAAACGGGTGGGCTATAGCCTTGGGGGGAGGGGCTGGCCAAGTTCGTCCGCCGGTCTCGGAATGGGGCTAGACTTTGCGAGGGGCCTCCGTGTGCTAAAAATAGGGTGCGGGCACTGCCGCGCCCAAAAATAAGTGCCCGAAGGTCCCGTCCCCAAGTTCGTCCCCCGCAAAAATGCCCAAAAAACGGGTGGGCTATAGCCTTGGGGGGAGGGGCTGGCCAAGTTCGTCCGCCGGTCTCGGAATGGGGCCAGACTTTGCGAGGGGCCTCCGTGTGACAAAAATAGGGCGCGGGCACTGCCGCGCCCAAAAATAAGAGCCCGAAGGTCCCGTCCCCGAGTTCGTCCCCCGCAAAAATGCCCAAAAAACGGGTGGGCTATAGCCTTGGGGGGAGGGGCTGGCCAAGTTCGTCCGCCGGACTCGGAATGGGGCCACACTTTGCGATGGGCCTCCGTGTCCCAAAAATAGGCCTCGGGCACTGCCGCGCCCAAAAATAAGCCCCCCAAGGTCCCGTCCCCAAGTTCGTCCGCCGCACAATTGCCCAAAAAACGGGTGGGCTATAGCCTTGGGTGGAGGGGCTGGCCAAGTTCGTCCGCCGGATTCGGAATGGGGCCAGACTTTGCGAGGGGCCTCCGTGTGCCAAAAATAGTCCGCGGGCACTGCCGCGCGAAAAAATAAGCGCCCGAAGGTCCCGTCCCGAAGTTCGTCCGCCGCAAAAATGCCCAAAAAACGGGTGGGCTATAGCCTTGGGGGGAGGGGCTCGCCAAGTTCATCCGCCGGACTCGGAATGGGGTCAGACTTTGCGAGGGGCCCCCGTGTGCCAGAAATAGGCAGCGGGGACTGCGCGTCCCAAAATAAGCGCCCGAAGGTCCCGTCCCCAAGTTCGTCCGCCGAAAAAATGCCCAAAAAACGGGTGGGCTATAGCCTTGGGGGGAGGGGCTGGCCAAGTTCGTCCGCCGGACTCGGAATGGGGCCAGACTTTGCGAGGGGTCTCCGTGTGCCAAAAATAGGCCGCGGGCACTGCCGCACCCAAAAATAAGCCCCCGAAGGTCCCATCCCAAAGTTCGTCCGCCGCAAAAGTGCCCAAGAAACGGGTGGGCTATAGCCTTGGGGGGAGGGGCTGGCCAAGTTCGTCCGCCGCACTCGGAATGGGGCCAGACTTTGCGAGGGACCTCCGTGTGCCAAAAATAGAACGCGGGCACTGCCGCGCCCAAAAATATACCCCCGAAGGTCCCGTCCCGAAGTTCGTCCGCCGCAAAAATGCCCAAAAAACGGGTGGGCTATAGCCTTGGGGGGAGGGGCTGGCAAAGTTCGTCCGCCGGACTCGGAATGGCGCCAGACTTTGCGAGGGGCTTCCGTGTGCCAAAAATAGGCCGCGGGCACTGCCGCGCCCAAAAATAAGCACCCGAAGGTCCCGTACCCAAGTTCGTCCGCCGCAAAAATGCCCAAAAAAAGGGTGGGCTATAGCCTTGGGGGGAGGGGCTGGCCAAGTTCGTCCGCCGGACTCGGAATGGGGCCAGACTTTGCGAGGGGCGTCCATGTGCCAAAAATAGGCCGCGGGCACTGCAGCGCCCAAAAATAAGCGCGCGAAGGTCCCGTCCCCAAGTTCGTCCGCCGCAAAAATACCAAAAAAACGGGTGGGCTATAGCCTTGGGGGGAGGGGCTGGCCAAGTTCGTCCACCGGACTCGGAATGGGGCCAGACTTTGCGAGGGGCCTCCGTGTGCCAAAAATAGGCCGCGGGCACTACCGCGCCCAAAAATAAGCCCCCGAAGGTCCCATCCCGAAGTTCGTCCGCCGCAAAAATGCCCAAGAAACGGGTGGGCTATAGCCTTGGGGGGAGGGGCTGGCCAAGTTCGTCCGCCGGACTCGGAATGGGGTCAGACTTTGCGAGGGACCTCCGCGTGCCAAAAATAGGCCACGGGCACTGCCGCGCCCAAAAATAAGTGCCCGAAGGTCCCATCCCCAAGTTCGTCCGCCGCAAAAATGCCCAAAAAACGGGTGGGCTATATCCTTGGGGGAAGGGGCTGGCCAAGTACGTCCGCCGGACTCGGAATGGGGCCAGACTTTACGAGGGACCTCCGTGTTCCAAAAATAGGCAGCGGGCACTACCGCGCGTAAAAATAAGTGCCCGAAGGTCCCGTCCCCAAGTTCGTCCGCCGCAAAAATGCCCAAAAAACGGGTGGGCTATAGCCTTGGGGGGAGGGGCTGGCCAAGTTCGTCCGCCGGACTTGGAATGGGGCCAAACTTTGCAAGGGACCTCCGTGTGCGAAAAATAGAACGCGGGCACTGCTGCGCCCAAAAATATGCCCCCGAAGGTACCGTCCCCAAGTTCGTCCGCCGCAAAAATGCCCAAAAAACGGGTGGGCTATAGCCTTGGGGGGAGGGGCTGGCAAAGTTCGTCCGCCGGACTCGGAATGGGGCCAGACTTTGCGAGGGGCTTCTGTGTGCCAAAAATAGGCCGCGGGCACTGCCGCGACCAAAAATAAGCGCCCGAAGATACCGTCCCGAAGTTCGTCCGCCGCAAAAATGCCCAAAAAACGGGTGGGCTATAGCCTTGGGGGGAGGGGCTGGCAAAGTTCGTCCGCCGGACTCGGAATGGGGCCAGACTTTGCGAGGGGCTTCTGTGTGCCAAAAATAGTCCGCGGGCACTGCCGCGAGCAAAAATAAGCGCCCGAAGGTCCCGTCCCCAAGTTCGTCCGCCGCAAAAATGCCCAAAAAACGGGTGGGCTATAGCCTTGGGGGGAGGGGCTGGCCAAGTTCGTCCGCCGGACTCGGAATGGGGCCAGACTTTGCGAGGGGCGTCCGTGTGCCAAAACTAGGCCGCGGGCACTGCAGCGCCCAAAAATAAGCGCGCGAAGGTCCCGTCCCGAAGTTCGTCCGCCGCAAAAATACCAAAAAAATGGGTGGGCTATAGCCTTGGGGGGAGGGGCTGGCCAAGTTCGTCCGCCGGACTCGGAATGGGGCCAGACTTTGCAAGGGGCCTCCGTGTGCCAAAAATAGGCCGCGGGCAACACCGCGCCCAAAAATAAGCCCCCGAAGGTCCCATCCCGATGTTCGTCCGCCGCAAAAATGCCCAAGAAACGGGTGGGCTATAGCCTTGGGGGGAGGGGCTGGCCAAGATCGTCCGCCGGACTAGGAATGGGGTCAGACTTTGCGAGGGACCTCCGCATGCCAAAAATAGGCCACGGGCACTGCCGCGCCCAAAAATAAGTGCCCGAAGGTCCCGTCCCCAAGTTCGTCCGCCGCAAAAATGCCCAAAAAACGGGTGGGCTATATCCTTGGGGGGAGGGGCTGGCCAAGTACGTCCGCCGGACTCGGAATGGGGCCAGAATTTGCGAGGGGCCTCCGTGAGCCAAAAATAGGCAGCGGGGACTGCGCGCCCAAAAATAAGCGCCCGAAGGTCCCGTCCCCAAGTTCGTCCGCCGAAAAAATGCCCAAAAAACGGGTGGGCTATAGCCTTGGGGGGAGGGGCTGGCCAAGTTCGTCCGCCGGACTCGGAATGGGGCCAGACTTTGCGAGGGGTCTCCGTGTGCCAAAAATAGGCCGCGGGCACTGCCGCGCCCAAAAATAAGCCCCCGAAGGTCCCATCCCAAAGTTCGTCCGCCGCAAAAGTGCCCATGAAACGGGTGGGCTATAGCCTTGGGGGGAGGGGCTGGCCAAGTTCGTCCGCCGGACTCGGAATGGGGCCAGACTTTACGAGGGGCCTCCGTCTGCCAAAAATAGGCCGCGGGCACTGCCGCGCCCAAAAATAAGTGCCCGAAGGTCCCGTCCCCAAGTTCGTCCGCCGCAAAAATGCCCAAAAAACGGGTGGGCTATAGGCTTGGGGGGAGGCGCTGGCCAAGTTCGTCCGCCGGACTCGGAATGGGGCCAAACTTTGCGAGGGACCTCCGTGTGCCAAAAATAGAACGCGGGCACTGCCGCGCCCAAAAATATACCCCCGTAGGTCCCGTCCCGAAGTTCGTCCGCCGCAAAAATGCCCAAAAAACGGGTGGGCTATAGCCTTGGGGGGAGGGGCTGGCAAAGTTCGTCCGCCGGACTCGGAATGGCGCCAGACTTTGCGAGGGGCGTCCGTGTGCCAAAAATAGGCCGCGGGCACTGCAGCGCCCAAAAATAAGCACGCGAAGGTCCCGTCCCCAAGTTCGTCCGCCGCAAAAATACCAAAAAAACGGGTGGGCTATAGCCTTGGGGGGAGGGGCTGGCCAAGTTCGTCCGCCGGACTCGGAATGGGGCCAGACTTTGCGAGGGGCCTCCGTGTGCCAAAAATAGGCCGCGGGCACTACCGCACCCAAAAATAAGCCCCCGAAGGTCCCATCCCGAAGTTCGTCCGCCGCAAAAATGCCCAAGAAACGGGTGGGCTATAGCCTTGGGGGGAGGGGCTGGCCAAGTTCGTCCGCCGGACTCGGAATGGGGTCAGACTTTGCGAGGGACCTCCGCGTGCCAAAAATAGGCCACGGGCACTGCCGCGCCCAAAAATAAGTGCCCGAAAGTCCCGTCCCCAAGTTCGTCCGCCGCAAAAATGCCCAAAAAACGGGTGGGCTATATCCTTGGGGGAAGGGGCTGGCCAAGTACGTCCGCCGGACTCGGAATGGGGCCAGACTTTACGAGGGACCTCCGTGTTCCAAAAATAGGCAGCGGGCACTACCGCGCGTAAAAATAAGCGCCCGAAGGTCCCGTCCCCAAGTTCGTCCGCCGCAAAAATGCCCAAAAAATGGGTGGGCTATAGCCTTGGGGGGAGGGGCTGGCCAAGTTCGTCCGCCGGACTTGGAATGGGGCCAAACTTTGCGAGGGACCTCCGTGTGCCAAAAATAGAACGCGGGCACTGCTGCGCCCAAAAATATGCCCCCGAAGGTCCCGTCCCGAAGTTCGTCCGCCGCAAAAATGCCCAAAAAACGGGTGGGCTATAGCCTTGGGGGGAGGGGCTGGCCAAGTTCGTCCGCCGGACTCGGAATGGGGCCAGACTTTGCGAGGGGCGTCCGTGTGCCAAAACTAGGCCGCGGGCACTGCAGCGCCCAAAAATAAGCGCGCGAAGGTCCCGTCCCCAAGTTCATCCTCCGCAAAAATACCAAAAAAACGGGTGGGCTATAGCCTTGGGGGGAGGGGCTGGCCAAGTTCGTCCGCCGGACTCGGAATGGGGCCAGACTTTGCGAGGGGCCTCCGTGTGCCAAAAATAGGCCGCGGGCACTACCGCGCCCAAAAATAAGCCCCCGAAGGTCCCATCCCGAAGTTCGTCCGCCGCAAAAATGCCCAAGAAACGGGTGGGCTATAGCCTTGGGGGGAGGGGCTGGCCAAGTTCGTCCGCCGGACTAGGAATGGGGTCAGACTTTGCGAGGGACCTCCGCGTGCCAAAAATAGGCCACGGGCACTGCAGCGCCCAAAAATAAGTGCCCGAAGGTCCCGTCCCCAAGTTCGTCCGCCGCAAAAATGCCCAAAAAACGGGTGGGCTATATCCTTGGGGGGAGGGGCTGGCCAAGTTCGTCCGCCGGACTCGGAATGGGGCCAGACTTTGCGAGGGGTGTCCGTGTGCCAAAAATAGGCCGCGGGCACTGCAGCGCCGAAAAATAAGCGCGCGAAGGTCCCGTCTTCAAGTTCGTCCGCCGCAAAAATGCCAAAAAAACGGGTGGGCTATAGCCTTGGGGGGAGGGGCTGGCCAAGTTCGTCCGCCGGACTCGGAATGGGGCCAGACTTTGCGAGGGGCCTCCGTGTGCCAAAAATAGGCCGCGGGCACTGCCGCGTCCAAAAATAAGCCCCCGAAGGTCCCATCCCGAAGTTCGTCCGCCGCAAAAATGCCCAAGAAACGGGTGGGCTATAGCCTTGGGGGGAGGGGCTGGCCAAGTTCGTCCGCCGGACTCGGAATGGGGTCAGACTTTGCGAGGGACCTCCGTGTGCCAAAAATAGGCCACGGGCACTGCCGCGCCCAAATATAAGTGCCCGAAGGTCCCGTCCCCAAGTTCGTCCGCCGCAAAAATGCCCAAAAAACGGGTGGGCTATATCCTTGGGGGAAGGGGCTGGCCAAGTACGTCCGCCGGACTCGGAATGGGGCCAGACTTTACGAGGGACCTCTGTGTGCCAAAAATAGGCAGCGGGCACTACCGCGCGTAAAAATAGGCGCCCGAAGGTCCCGTCCCCAAGTTCGTCGGCCGCAAAAATGCCCAAAAAACGGGTGGGCTATATCCTTGGGGGGAGGGGCTGGCCATGTACGTCCGCCGGACTCGGAATGGGGCCAGACTTTGCGAGGGGCCTCCGTGAGCCAAAAATAGGCCGCGGGCACTGCCGCGCCCAAAAATAAGCACCCGAAGGTCCCGTACCCAAGTTCGTCCGCCGCAAAAATGCCCAAAAAACGGGTGGGCTATAGCCTTGGGGGGAGGGGCTGGCCAAGTACGTCCGCCGGACTCGGAATGGGGCCAGACATTGCGAGGGACGTCCGTGTGCCAAAAATAGGTAGCGGGCACTACCGCGCGTAAAAATAAGCGCCCGAAGGTCCCGTCCCCAAGTTCGTCCGCCGCAAAAATGCACAAAAAACGGGTGGGCTATAGCCTTGGGGGGAGGGGCCGGCCAAGTTCGTCCGCCGGACTCGGAATGGGGCCAGACTTTGCGAGGGACCTCCGTGTGCCAAAAATAGGACGCGGGCACTGCCGCGCCCAAAAATATGCCCCCGAAGGTCCCGTCCCGAAGTTCGTCCGCCGCAAAAATGCCCAAAAAACGGGTGGGCTATAGCCTTGGGGGAAGGGGCTGGCCAAGTACGTCCGCCGGACTCGGAATGGGGCCAGACTTTACGAGGGACCTCCGTGTGCCAAAAATAGGCAGCGGGCATTACCGCACGTAAAAATAAGCGCCCGAAGGTACCGTCCCCAAGTTCGTCCGCCGCAAAAATGCCCAAAAAACGGGTGGGCTATAGCCTTGGGGGGAGGGGCTGGCCAAGTTCGTCCGCCGGACTCGGAATGGGGCCAGACTTTGCGAGGGACCTCCGTGTGCCAAAAATAGGCCATGGGCACTGCCGCGCCCAAAAATATTCCCCCGAAGGTCCCGTGCTGAAGTTCGTCCGCCGCAAAAATGCCCAAAAAACGGGTGGGCTATAGCCTTGGGGGGAGGGGCTGGCCAAGTTCGTCCGCCGGACTCGGAATGGGGCCAGACTTTACGAGGGACCTCCGTGTGCCAACAATAGGCCGCGGGCACTGCCGCGCCCAAAAATAAGCACGCGAAGGTCCCGTCCCCAAGTTCGTCCGCCGCAAAAATGCCAAAAAAACGGGTGGGCTATAGCCTTGGGGGGAGGGGCTGGCCAAGTTCGTCCGCCGGACTCGGAATGGGGCCAGACTTTGCGAGGGGCCTCCGGGTGCCAAAAATAGGCCACGGGCATTGCCGCGCCCAAAAATATGCCCCCGAAGGTCCCGTCCCCAAGTTCGTCCGCCGCAAAAATGCCCAAAAAACGGGTGGGCTATATCCTGGGGGGGACGTGCTGGCCAAGTTCGTCCGCCGGACTCGGAATGGGACCAGACTTTGCGAGGGGCCTCCGTGAGCCAAAAATAGGCCGCGGGCACTGCCGAGCCAAAAAATAAGCACCCGAAGGTCCCGTACCCAAGTTCGTCCGCCGCAAAAATGCCCAAAAAACGGGTGGGCTATAGCCTTGGGGGGAGGGGCCGGCCAAGTTCGTCCGCCGGACTCGGAATGGGGCCAGACTTTGCGAGGGGCCTCCGTGTGCCAAAAATAGGCCGCGGGCACTGCTGCGCCCAAAAATAAGCGCCCGAAGCTCCCGTCCCCAAGTTCGTACGCCGCAAAAATGTCCAAAAAACGGGTGGCTATAGCCTTGGGGGGAGGGGCTGGCCAAGTTCGTCCGCCGGAGTCGGAATGGGGCCAGACTTTGCGAGAGGCCTCCGTGTGCCAAAAATAGGCCGCGGGCACTGCCGCGCCCAAAAATAAGCGCCCGAAGGTCCCGTCCCCAAGTTCGTCCGCCGCAAAAAAGCCCAAAAAACGGGTGGGCTATAGCCTTGGGGGGAGGGGCTGGCCAAGTTCGTCCGCCGGACTCGGAATGGGGCCAGACTTTGCGAGGGGCCTCCGTTTGTCAAAAATAGGCCGCGGGCACTGCCGCGCCCAAAAATAAGAACCGAAGGTCCCGTCCCCAAGTTCGTCCGCCGCAAAAAAGCCCAAAAAACGGGTGGGCTATAGCCTTGGGAGGACGGGCTGGCCAAGTTCGTCCGCCGGACTCGGAATGGGGCTAGACTTTACGAGGGGCCTCCGTGTGCCAAAAATAGGCCGCGGGCACTGCCGCGTCCAAAAATAAGCACCCGAAGGTCCCGTCCCCAAGTTCGTCCGCCGCAAAAATGTCCAAAAAACGGGTGGCTATAGCCTTGGGGGGAGGGGCTGGCCAAGTTCGTTCGCCGGACTCGGAATGGGGCCAGACTTTGCGAGGGGCCTCCGTGTGCCAAAAATAAGCCGCGGGCACTGCCGCGCTCAAAAGTAAGCGCCCGAAGGTCCCGTCCCCAAGTTCGTCCGCCGCAAAAATGCCCAAAAAACGGGTGGGCTATAGCCTTGGGGAAGGGGCTGGCCAAGTTCGTCCGCCGGATTCGGAATGGCGCCAGACTTTGCGAGGAGCCCCCGTGTGCCAAAAATAGGGCCCGGGCACTGCCGCGCCCAAAAATAAGCGCCCGAAGGTCCCGTCCCCAAGTTCGTCCGCAGCAAAAATGCCCAAAAAAGGGTGTGCTATAGGCTTGGGGGGAGGGGCTGGCCAAGTTCGTCCGCCGGACTCGGAATGGGGCCAGATTTTGCGAGGTACGTCCGTGTGCCAAAAATAGGCCTCGGGGACTGCCGCGCCCAAAAATAAGCGCCCGAAGGTCCCGTTCCCAAGTTCGTCCGCCGCAAAAATGCCCAAAAAAAGGGTGGGCTATAGCCTTGGGGGGAGGGGCTGGCCAAGTTCGTCCGCCGAACTCGGAATGGTGCCAGACTTTGCGAGGGGCCTCCGTGTGCCAAAAATAGGGCGCGGGCACTGCCGCGCCCAAAAATAATAGCCCGAAGGTCCCGTCCCCAATCTCGTCCGCCGCAACAATGCCCAAAAAACGGGTGGGCAATAGCCTTGGGGGGAGGGGCTGGCCAAGTTCGTCCGCCGGTCTCGGAATGGGGCTAGACTTTGCGAGGGGCCTCCGTGTGCCAAAAATAGGGTGCGGGCACTGCCGCGCCCAAAAATAAGAGCCCGAAGGTCCCGTCCCCAAGTTCGTCCCCCGCAAAAATGCCCAAAAAACGGGTGGGCTATAGCCTTGGGGGGAGGGGCTGGCCAAGTTCGTCCGCCGGTCTCGGAATGGGGCCAGACTTTGCGAGGGGCCTCCGTGTGACAAAAATAGGGCGCGGGCACTGCCGCGCCCAAAAATAAGAGCCCGAAGGTCCCGTCCCCAAGTTCGTCCCCTGCAAAAATGCCCAAAAAACGGGTGGGCTATAGCCTTGGGGGGAGGGGCTGGCCAAGTTCGTCCGCCGGTCTCGGAATGGGGCTAGACTTTGCGAGGGGCCTCCGTGTGCTAAAAATAGGGTGCGGGCACTGCCGCGCCCAAAAATAAGTGCCCGAAGGTCCCGTCCCCAAGTTCGTCCCCCGCAAAAATGCCCAAAAAACGGGTGGGCTATAGCCTTGGGGGGAGGGGCTGGCCAAGTTCGTCCGCCGGTCTCGGAATGGGGCCAGACTTTGCGAGGGGCCTCCGTGTGACAAAAATAGGGCGCGGGCACTGCCGCGCCCAAAAATAAGAGCCCGAAGGTCCCGTCCCCGAGTTCGTCCCCCGCAAAAATGCCCAAAAAACGGGTGGGCTATAGCCTTGGGGGGAGGGGCTGGCCAAGTTCGTCCGCCGGACTCGGAATGGGGCCACACTTTGCGATGGGCCTCCGTGTCCCAAAAATAGGCCTCGGGCACTGCCGCGCCCAAAAATAAGCCCCCCAAGGTCCCGTCCCCAAGTTCGTCCGCCGCACAATTGCCCAAAAAACGGGTGGGCTATAGCCTTGGGTGGAGGGGCTGGCCAAGTTCGTCCGCCGGATTCGGAATGGGGCCAGACTTTGCGAGGGGCCTCCGTGTGCCAAAAATAGTCCGCGGGCACTGCCGCGCGAAAAAATAAGCGCCCGAAGGTCCCGTCCCGAAGTTCGTCCGCCGCAAAAATGCCCAAAAAACGGGTGGGCTATAGCCTTGGGGGGAGGGGCTCGCCAAGTTCATCCGCCGGACTCGGAATGGGGTCAGACTTTGCGAGGGGCCCCCGTGTGCCAGAAATAGGCAGCGGGGACTGCGCGTCCCAAAATAAGCGCCCGAAGGTCCCGTCCCCAAGTTCGTCCGCCGAAAAAATGCCCAAAAAACGGGTGGGCTATAGCCTTGGGGGGAGGGGCTGGCCAAGTTCGTCCGCCGGACTCGGAATGGGGCCAGACTTTGCGAGGGGTCTCCGTGTGCCAAAAATAGGCCGCGGGCACTGCCGCACCCAAAAATAAGCCCCCGAAGGTCCCATCCCAAAGTTCGTCCGCCGCAAAAGTGCCCAAGAAACGGGTGGGCTATAGCCTTGGGGGGAGGGGCTGGCCAAGTTCGTCCGCCGCACTCGGAATGGGGCCAGACTTTGCGAGGGACCTCCGTGTGCCAAAAATAGAACGCGGGCACTGCCGCGCCCAAAAATATACCCCCGAAGGTCCCGTCCCGAAGTTCGTCCGCCGCAAAAATGCCCAAAAAACGGGTGGGCTATAGCCTTGGGGGGAGGGGCTGGCAAAGTTCGTCCGCCGGACTCGGAATGGCGCCAGACTTTGCGAGGGGCTTCCGTGTGCCAAAAATAGGCCGCGGGCACTGCCGCGCCCAAAAATAAGCACCCGAAGGTCCCGTACCCAAGTTCGTCCGCCGCAAAAATGCCCAAAAAAAGGGTGGGCTATAGCCTTGGGGGGAGGGGCTGGCCAAGTTCGTCCGCCGGACTCGGAATGGGGCCAGACTTTGCGAGGGGCGTCCATGTGCCAAAAATAGGCCGCGGGCACTGCAGCGCCCAAAAATAAGCGCGCGAAGGTCCCGTCCCCAAGTTCGTCCGCCGCAAAAATACCAAAAAAACGGGTGGGCTATAGCCTTGGGGGGAGGGGCTGGCCAAGTTCGTCCACCGGACTCGGAATGGGGCCAGACTTTGCGAGGGGCCTCCGTGTGCCAAAAATAGGCCACGGGCACTGCCGCGACCAAAAATAAGCGCCCGAAGATACCGTCCCGAAGTTCGTCCGCCGCAAAAATGCCCAAAAAACGGGTGGGCTATAGCCTTGGGGGGAGGGGCTGGCAAAGTTCGTCCGCCGGACTCGGAATGGGGCCAGACTTTGCGAGGGGCTTCTGTGTGCCAAAAATAGTCCGCGGGCACTGCCGCGAGCAAAAATAAGCGCCCGAAGGTCCCGTCCCCAAGTTCGTCCGCCGCAAAAATGCCCAAAAAACGGGTGGGCTATAGCCTTGGGGGGAGGGGCTGGCCAAGTTCGTCCGCCGGACTCGGAATGGGGCCAGACTTTGCGAGGGGCGTCCGTGTGCCAAAACTAGGCCGCGGGCACTGCAGCGCCCAAAAATAAGCGCGCGAAGGTCCCGTCCCGAAGTTCGTCCGCCGCAAAAATACCAAAAAAATGGGTGGGCTATAGCCTTGGGGGGAGGGGCTGGCCAAGTTCGTCCGCCGGACTCGGAATGGGGCCAGACTTTGCAAGGGGCCTCCGTGTGCCAAAAATAGGCCGCGGGCAACACCGCGCCCAAAAATAAGCCCCCGAAGGTCCCATCCCGATGTTCGTCCGCCGCAAAAATGCCCAAGAAACGGGTGGGCTATAGCCTTGGGGGGAGGGGCTGGCCAAGATCGTCCGCCGGACTAGGAATGGGGTCAGACTTTGCGAGGGACCTCCGCATGCCAAAAATAGGCCACGGGCACTGCCGCGCCCAAAAATAAGTGCCCGAAGGTCCCGTCCCCAAGTTCGTCCGCCGCAAAAATGCCCAAAAAACGGGTGGGCTATATCCTTGGGGGGAGGGGCTGGCCAAGTACGTCCGCCGGACTCGGAATGGGGCCAGAATTTGCGAGGGGCCTCCGTGAGCCAAAAATAGGCAGCGGGGACTGCGCGCCCAAAAATAAGCGCCCGAAGGTCCCGTCCCCAAGTTCGTCCGCCGAAAAAATGCCCAAAACACGGGTGGGCTATAGCCTTGGGGGGAGGGGCTGGCCAAGTTCGTCCGCCGGACTCGGAATGGGGCCAGACTTTGCGAGGGGTCTCCGTGTGCCAAAAATAGGCCGCGGGCACTGCCGCGCCCAAAAATAAGCCCCCGAAGGTCCCATCCCAAAGTTCGTCCGCCGCAAAAGTGCCCATGAAACGGGTGGGCTATAGCCTTGGGGGGAGGGGCTGGCCAAGTTCGTCCGCCGGACTCGGAATGGGGCCAGACTTTACGAGGGGCCTCCGTCTGCCAAAAATAGGCCGCGGGCACTGCCGCGCCCAAAAATAAGTGCCCGAAGGTCCCGTCCCCAAGTTCGTCCGCCGCAAAAATGCCCAAAAAACGGGTGGGCTATAGGCTTGGGGGGAGGCGCTGGCCATGTTCGTCCGCCGGACTCGGAATGGGGCCAAACTTTGCGAGGGACCTCCGTGTGCCAAAAATAGAACGCGGGCACTGCCGCGCCCAAAAATATACCCCCGTAGGTCCCGTCCCGAAGTTCGTCCGCCGCAAAAATGCCCAAAAAACGGGTGGGCTATAGCCTTGGGGGGAGGGGCTGGCAAAGTTCGTCCGCCGGACTCGGAATGGCGCCAGACTTTGCGAGGGGCGTCCGTGTGCCAAAAATAGGCCGTGGGCACTGCAGCGCCCAAAAATAAGCACGCGAAGGTCCCGTCCCCAAGTTCGTCCGCCGCAAAAATACCAAAAAAACGGGTGGGCTATAGCCTTGGGGGGAGGGGCTGGCCAAGTTCGTCCGCCGGACTCGGAATGGGGCCAGACTTTGCGAGGGGCCTCCGTGTGCCAAAAATAGGCCGCGGGCACTACCGCACCCAAAAATAAGCCCCCGAAGGTCCCATCCCGAAGTTCGTCCGCCGCAAAAATGCCCAAGAAACGGGTGGGCTATAGCCTTGGGGGGAGGGGCTGGCCAAGTTCGTCCGCCGGACTCGGAATGGGGTCAGACTTTGCGAGGGACCTCCGCGTGCCAAAAATAGGCCACGGGCACTGCCGCGCCCAAAAATAAGTGCCCGAAAGTCCCGTCCCCAAGTTCGTCCGCCGCAAAAATGCCCAAAAAACGGGTGGGCTATATCCTTGGGGGAAGGGGCTGGCCAAGTACGTCCGCCGGACTCGGAATGGGGCCAGACTTTACGAGGGACCTCCGTGTTCCAAAAATAGGCAGCGGGCACTACCGCGCGTAAAAATAAGCGCCCGAAGGTCCCGTCCCCAAGTTCGTCCGCCGCAAAAATGCCCAAAAAATGGGTGGGCTATAGCCTTGGGGGGAGGGGCTGGCCAAGTTCGTCCGCCGGACTTGGAATGGGGCCAAACTTTGCGAGGGACCTCCGTGTGCCAAAAATAGAACGCGGGCACTGCTGCGCCCAAAAATATGCCCCCGAAGGTCCCGTCCCGAAGTTCGTCCGCCGCAAAAATGCCCAAAAAACGGGTGGGCTATAGCCTTGGGGGGAGGGGCTGGCAAAGTTCGTCCGCCGGACTCGGAATGGGGCCAGACTTTGCGAGGGGCTTCTGTGTGCCAAAAATAGGCCGCGGGCACTGCCGCGAGCAAAAATAAGCGCCCGAAGGTCCCGTCCGCAAGTTCGTCCGCCGCAAAAATGCCCAAAAAACGGGTGGGCTATAGCCTTGGGGGGAGGGGCTGGCCAAGTTCGTCCGCCGGACTCGGAATGGGGCCAGACTTTGCGAAGGGCCTCCGTGTGCCAAAACTAGGCCGCGGGCACTGCAGCGCCCAAAAATAAGCGCGCGAAGGTCCCGTCCCCAAGTTCATCCTCCGCAAAAATACCAAAAAAACGGGTGGGCTATAGCCTTGGGGGGAGGGGCTGGCCAAGTTCGTCCGCCGGACTCGGAATGGGGCCAGACTTTGCGAGGGGCCTCCGTGTGCCAAAAATAGGCCGCGGGCACTGCCGCGTCCAAAAATAAGCCCCCGAAGGTCCCATCCCGAAGTTCGTCCGCCGCAAAAATGCCCAAAAAACGGGTGGGCTATATCCTTGGGGGGAGGGGCTGGCCAAGTTCGTCCGCCGGACTCGGAATGGGGCCAGACTTTGCGAGGGGCCTCCGTGTGCCAAAAATAGGCCGCGGGCACTGCCGCGTCCAAAAATAAGCCCCCGAAGGTCCCATCCCGAAGTTCGTCCGCCGCAAAAATGCCCAAGAAACGGGTGGGCTATAGCCTTGGGGGGAGGGGCTGGCCAAGTTCGTCCGCCGGACTCGGAATGGGGTCAGACTTTGCGAGGGACCTCCGTGTGCCAAAAATAGGCCACGGGCACTGCCGCGCCCAAATATAAGTGCCCGAAGGTCCCGTCCCCAAGTTCGTCCGCCGCAAAAATGCCCAAAAAACGGGTGGGCTATATCCTTGGGGGAAGGGGCTGGCCAAGTACGTCCGCCGGACTCGGAATGGGGCCAGACTTTACGAGGGACCTCTGTGTGCCAAAAATAGGCAGCGGGCACTACCGCGCGTAAAAATAGGCGCCCGAAGGTCCCGTCCCCAAATTCGTCCGCCGCAAAAATGCCCAAAAAACGGGTGGGCTATATCCTTGGGGGGAGGGGCTGGCCATGTACGTCCGCCGGACTCGGAATGGGGCCAGACTTTGCGAGGGGCCTCCGTGAGCCAAAAATAGGCCGCGGGCACTGCCGCGCCCAAAAATAAGCACCCGAAGGTCCCGTACCCAAGTTCGTCCGCCGCAAAAATGCCCAAAAAACGGGTGGGCTATAGCCTTGGGGGGAGGGGCTGGCCAAGTACGTCCGCCGGACTCGGAATGGGGCCAGACATTGCGAGGGACGTCCGTGTGCCAAAAATAGGTAGCGGGCACTACCGCGCGTAAAAATAAGCGCCCGAAGGTCCCGTCCCCAAGTTCGTCCGCCGCAAAAATGCACAAAAAACGGGTGGGCTATAGCCTTGGGGGGAGGGGCCGGCCAAGTTCGTCCGCCGGACTCGGAATGGGGCCAGACTTTGCGAGGGACCACCGTGTGCCAAAAATAGGACGCGGGCACTGCCGCGCCCAAAAATATGCCCCCGAAGGTCCCGTCCCGAAGTTCGTCCGCCGCAAAAATGCCCAAAAAACGGGTGGGCTATAGCCTTGGGGGAAGGGGCTGGCCAAGTACGTCCGCCGGACTCGGAATGGGGCCAGACTTTACGAGGGACCTCCGTGTGCCAAAAATAGGCAGCGGGCATTACCGCACGTAAAAATAAGCGCCCGAAGGTACCGTCCCCAAGTTCGTCCGCCGCAAAAATGCCCAAAAAACGGGTGGGCTATAGCCTTGGGGGGAGGGGCTGGCCAAGTTCGTCCGCCGGACTCGGAATGGGGCCAGACTTTGCGAGGGACCTCCGTGTGCCAAAAATAGGCCATGGGCACTGCCGCGCCCAAAAATATTCCCCCGAAGGTCCCGTGCTGAAGTTCGTCCGCCGCAAAAATGCCCAAAAAACGGGTGGGCTATAGCCTTGGGGGGAGGGGCTGGCCAAGTTCGTCCGCCGGACTCGGAATGGGGCCAGACTTTACGAGGGACCTCCGTGTGCCAACAATAGGCCGCGGGCACTGCCGCGCCCAAAAATAAGCACGCGAAGGTCCCGTCCCCAAGTTCGTCCGCCGCAAAAATGCCAAAAAAACGGGTGGGCTATAGCCTTGGGGGGAGGGGCTGGCCAAGTTCGTCCGCCGGACTCGGAATGGGGCCAGACTTTGCGAGGGGCCTCCGGGTGCCAAAAATAGGCCACGGGCATTGCCGCGCCCAAAAATATGCCCCCGAAGGTCCCGTCCCCAAGTTCGTCCGCCGCAAAAATGCCCAAAAAACGGGTGGGCTATATCCTGGGGGGGAGGTGCTGGCCAAGTTCGTCCGCCGGACTCGGAATGGGACCAGACTTTGCGAGGGGCCTCCGTGAGCCAAAAATAGGCCGCGGGCACTGCCGAGCCAAAAAATAAGCACCCGAAGGTCCCGTACCCAAGTTCGTCCGCCGCAAAAATGCCCAAAAAACGGGTGGGCTATAGCCTTGGGGGGAGGGGCCGGCCAAGTTCGTCCGCCGGACTCGGAATGGGGCCAGACTTTGCGAGGGGCCTCCGTGTGCCAAAAATAGGCCGCGGGCACTGCTGCGCCCAAAAATAAGCGCCCGAAGCTCCCGTCCCCAAGTTCGTACGCCGCAAAAATGTCCAAAAAACGGGTGGCTATAGCCTTGGGGGGAGGGGCTGGCCAAGTTCGTCCGCCGGAGTCGGAATGGGGCCAGACTTTGCGAGAGGCCTCCGTGTGCCAAAAATAGGCCGCGGGCACTGCCGCGCCCAAAAATAAGCGCCCGAAGGTCCCGTCCCCAAGTTCGTCCGCCGCAAAAAAGCCCAAAAAACGGGTGGGCTATAGCCTTGGGGGGAGGGGCTGGCCAAGTTCGTCCGCCGGACTCGGAATGGGGCCAGACTTTGCGAGGGGCCTCCGTTTGTCAAAAATAGGCCGCGGGCACTGCCGCGCCCAAAAATAAGAACCGAAGGTCCCGTCCCCAAGTTCGTCCGCCGCAAAAAAGCCCAAAAAACGGGTGGGCTATAGCCTTGGGAGGACGGGCTGGCCAAGTTCGTCCGCCGGACTCGGAATGGGGCTAGACTTTACGAGGGGCCTCCGTGTGCCAAAAATAGGCCGCGGGCACTGCCGCGTCCAAAAATAAGCACCCGAAGGTCCCGTCCCCAAGTTCGTCCGCCGCAAAAATGTCCAAAAAACGGGTGGCTATAGCCTTGGGGGGAGGGGCTGGCCAAGTTCGTCCGCCGGACTCGGAATGAGGCCAGACTTTGCGAGAGGCCTCCGTGTGCCAAAACTAGGCCGCGGGCACTGCCGCACCCAAAAATAAGCGCCCGAAGGTCCCGTCCCCAAGTTCGTCCGCCGCAAAAATGCCCAAAAAACGGGTGGGGTATAGCCTTGGGGGGAGGGGCTGGCCAAGTTCGTCCGCCGGACTCGGAATGGGGCCTGACTTTGCCAGGGGCCTCCGTGTGCCAAAAATAGGCCGCGGGCACTGTCGCGCCCAAAAATAAGAACCGAAGGTCCCGTCCCCAAGTTCGTCCGCCGCAAAAATGCCCAAAAAACGGGTGGGCTATAGCCTTGGGAGGAGGGGCTGGCCAAGTTCGTCTGCCGGACTCGGAATGGGGCCAGACTTTGCGAGGGGCCTCCGTGTGCCAAAAATAGGGCGCGGGCACTGCCGCATCCAAAAATAAGCGCCCGAAGGTCCCGTCCCCAAGTTCGTCTGCCGCAAAAATGTCCAAAAAACGGGTGGCTATAGCCTTGGGGGGAGGGGCTGGCCAAGTTCGTCGGCCGGACTCGGAATGAGACCAGACTTTGCGAGAGGCCTCCGTGTGCCAAAAATAGGCCGCGGACACTGCCGGGCCCAAAAATAAGCGCCCGAAGGTCCTGTCCCCAAGTTCGTCCGCCGCAAAAATGCCCAAAAAACGGGTGGGCTATAGCCTTGGGAGGACGGGCTGGCCAAGTTCGTCCGCCGGACTCGGAATGGGGCTAGACTTTACGAGGGGCCTCCGTGTGCCAAAAATAGGCCACGGGCACTGCCGCGTCCAAAAATAAGCACCCGAAGGTCCCGTCCCCAAGTTCGTCCGCCGCAAAAATGTCCAAAAAACGGGTGGCTATAGCCTTGGGGGGAGGGGCTGGCCAAGTTCGTCCGCCGGACTCGGAATGAGGCCAGACTTTGCGAGAGGCCTCCGTGTGCCAAAACTAGGCCGCGGGCACTGCCGCACCCAAAAATAAGCGCCCGAAGGTCCCGTCCCCAAGTTCGTCCGCCGCAAAAATGCCCAAAAAACGGGTGGGGTATAGCCTTGGGGGGAGGGGCTGGCCAAGTTCGTCCGCCGGACTCGGAATGGGGCCTGACTTTGCCAGGGGCCTCCGTGTGCCAAAAATAGGCCGCGGGCACTGTCGCGCCCAAAAATAAGAACCGAAGGTCCCGTCCCCAAGTTCGTCCGCCGCAAAAATGCCCAAAAAACGGGTGGGCTATAGCCTTGGGAGGAGGGGCTGGCCAAGTTCGTCTGCCGGACTCGGAATGGGGCCAGACTTTGCGAGGGGCCTCCGTGTGCCAAAAATAGGGCGCGGGCACTGCCGCATCCGAAAATAAGCGCCCGAAGGTCCCGTCCCCAAGTTCGTCTGCCGCAAAAATGTCCAAAAAACGGGTGGCTATAGCCTTGGGGGGAGGGGCTGGCCAAGTTCGTCGGCCGGACTCGGAATGAGACCAGACTTTGCGAGAGGCCTCCGTGTGCCAAAAATAGGCCGCGGACACTGCCGGGCCCAAAAATAAGCGCCCGAAGGTCCTGTCCCCAAGTTCGTCCGCCGCAAAAATGCCCAAAAAACGGGTGGGCTATAGCCTTGGGGGGAGGGGCTGGCCGAGTTCGTCCGCCGGACTCGGAATGGGGCCAGACTTTGCGAGGGGCCTCCGTGTGCCAAAAATAGGCCGCGGGCACTGCCGCTCCCAAAAATAAGCGCCCGAAGGTCCCGTCCCCAAGTTCGTCCGCCGTAAAAATGCCCAAAAAACGGGTGGGCTATAGCCTTGGCGGGAAGGGCTGGCCGAGTTCGTCCGCCGGACTCGGAATGGGGCCAGACTTTGCGAGGGGCCTCCGTGTGCCAAAAATAGGCCGCGAGCACTGCCGCGCCCAAAAATAAGCGCCCGAAGGTCCCGTCCCCAAGTTCGTCCGCCGCAAAAATGCCCAAAAAACGGGTGGGCTATAGCCTTGGCGGGAGGGGCTGGCCGAGTTCGTCCGCCGGACTCGGAAGGGGGCCAGACTTTGCGAGGGGCCTCCGTGTGCCAAAAAAAGACCGCGGGCACTGCCGCGCCCAAAAATAAGCGCCCGAAGGTCCCGTCCCCAAGTTCGTCCGCTGCAAAAATGCCCAAAAAATGGGTGGGCTATAGCCTTGGGGGGAGGGGCTGGCCAAGTTCGTCCGCCGGAATCGGAATGGTGCCAGACTTTGCGAGGGGCCTCCGTGTGCCAAAACTAGGCCGCGGGCACTGCCGCTCCCAAAAATAAGCGCCCGAATGTCCCGTCTCCAAGTTCGTTCGCCGCAAAAAAGCCCAAAAAATGGGTGGGCTATAGACTTGGGGGGAGGGGCGGGCCAAGTTCGTCCGCCGGTCTCGGAATGGGGCCAAACTTTGCGAGGGGCCTCCGTGTGCCAAAAATAGGCCGCGGGCACTGCCGCGCCCATTAATAAGCGCCCGAAGGTCCAGTCCCCAAGTTCATCCGCCGCAAACATGCCCAAAAAATGGGTGGGCTATAGCCTTAGGGGGAGGGGCTGGCCAAGGTCGTCCGCCGGACTTGGAATGGGGCCAGACTTTGCGAGGGGCCTCGGTGTGCCAAAAATAGGCCGCGGGTACTGTCGCGTCCAAAAATTAGCGCCCGAAGGTCCCGTCCCCAAGTTCGTACGCCGCAAAAATGTCCAAAAAACGGGTGGCTATAGCCTTGGGGGGAGGGGCTGGCCGAGTTCGTCCGCCGGACTCGGAATGGGGCCAGACTTTACGAGGGGCCTCCGTGTGCCAAAAATAGGCCGCGGGCACTGCCGCGCCCAAAAATAAGTGCCCGAAGGTCCCGTCCCCAAGTTCGTCCGCTGCAAAAATGCCCAAAAAACGGGTGGGCTATAACCTTGGGGGGAGGGGCTGGCCAAGTTCGTCCGCCGGACTCGGAATGGGGCCAGACTTTGCGAGGGGCCTCAGTGTGCCAAAAATAGGCTGCGGGCACTACCGCGCCCAAAAATAAGCGCCCGAAGGTCCCGTCCCCATGTTCGTCCGCCGCAAAAATGCCCAAAAAACGGGTGGGCTATAGCCTTGGGGGGAGGGGCTGGCCAAGTTCGTCCGCCGGACTCGGAATGGGGCCATACTTTACGAGGGGCCTCCGAGTGCCAAAAATAGGCCAAGGGCACTGCCGCGCCCAAAAATAAGTGCCTGAAGGTCCCGTCCACAAGTTCGTCCGCCGCAAAAATGCCCAAATAACGGGTGGGCTATAGCCTTGGTGGGAGGGGCTGGCCAAGTTCGTCCGCGGGACTCGGAATGGGGCCAGACTTTACGAGGGGCCTCCGTGCGCCAAAAATAGGCTGCGGGCACTTCCGTGCCCAAAAATAACTGCCCGAAGGTCCCGTCCACAAGTTCGTCCGCCGCAAAAATGCCCAAAAAACAGGTGGTCTATATCCTTGGGGGGAGGGGCTGGCCAAGTTCGTCCGCCGGACTCGGAATGGGGCCAGACTTTGCGAGGGGCCTCCGTGTGCCAAAAATAGGCCGCGGACACTGCCGCGCCCAAAAATAAGCGCCCGAAGGTCCCGTCCTCAAGTTCGTCAGCTGCAAAAATGCCCAAAAAACGGGTGGGCTATAGCCTTGGGGGGAGGGGCTGGCCAAGTTCGTCCGCCGGACTCGGAATGGGGTCAGACTTTGTGAGGGGCCTCCGTGTGCCAAAAATATGCCGCGGGCACTTCCGCGGCCAAAAATAAGCACCCGAAGGTCCGGACCCCAAGTTCGTCCGCCGCAAAAATGCCCAAAAAACGGGTGGGCTATAGCCTTGGGGGGACGGGCTGGCCAAGTTCGTCCGCCGGACTCGAAAAGGGGCCAGACTTTGCGAGGGGCCTCCGTGCGCCAAAAATAGGCTGCGGGCACTGCCGCACCCAAAAATAAGCGCCCGAAGGTCCCGTCCACAAGTTCGTCCGCCGCAAAAATGCCCAAAAAACGGGTGGGGTATAGCCTTGGGGGGAGGGGCTGGCCAAGTTCGTCCGCCGGACTCGGAATGAGGCCAGACTTTGCGAGAGGCCTCCGTGTGCCAAAAATAGGCCGCGGGCACTGCCGCGCCCAAAAATAAGCGCCCGAAGGTCCCGTCCCCAAGTTCGTCCGCCGCAAAAATGCCCAAAAAACGGGTGGGGTATAGCCTTGGGGGGAGGGGCTGGCCAAGTTCGTCCGCCGGAATCGGAATGGGGCCAGACTTTGCGAGGGGCCTCCGTGTGCCAAAACTAGGCCGCGCACACTGCCACGCCCAAAAATAAGCACCCGAATCTCCCGTCCGCAAGTTCGTCCGCCGCAAAAAAGTCCAAAAAACGGGTGGGCTATAGCCTTGGGGGGAGGGGCTGGGCAAGTTCGTCCGCCGGACTCGGAATGGGGACAGACTTTGCGAGGGGCCTCCGTGTGCCAAAAATAGGCCGCGGACACTGCCGTGCCCAAAAATAACTGCCCGAAGGTCCCGTCCACAAGTTCGTCCGCCGCAAAAATGCCCAAAAAACGGGTGGTCTATATCCTTGGGGGGAGGGGCTGGCCAAGTTCGTCCGCCGGACTCGGAATGGGGCCAGACTTTGCGAGGGGCCTCCGTGTGCCAAAAATAGGCCGCGGACACTGCCGCGCCCAAAAATAAGCGCCCGAAGGTCCCGTCCCCAAGTTCGTCCGCTGCAAAAATGCCCAAAAAACGGGTGGGCTATAGCCTTGGGGGGAGGGGCTGGCCAAGTTCGTCCGCCGGACTCGGAATGGGGTCAGACTTTGTGAGGGGCCTCCGTGTGCCAAAAATATGCCGCGGGCACTTCCGCGGCCAAAAATAAGCACCCGAAGGTCCGGACCCCAAGTTCGTCCGCCGCAAAAATGCCCAAAAAACGGGTGGGCTATAGCCTTGGGGGGAGGGGCTGGCCAAGTTCGTCCGCCGGACTCGAAAAGGGGCCAGACTTTGCGAGGGGCCTCCGTACGCCAAAAATAGGCTGCGGGCACTGCCGCACCCAAAAATAAGCGCCCGAAGGTCCCGTCCACAAGTTCGTCCGCCGCAAAAATGCCCAAATAACGGGTGGGTTATAGCCTTGGTGGGAGGGGCTGGCCAAGTTCGTCCGCGGGACTCGGAATGGGGCCAGACTTTACGAGGGGCCTCCGTGCGCCAAAAATAGGCCGCGGGCACTGCCGTGCCCAAAAATAAGTGCCCGAAGGTCCCATCCACAAGTTCGTCCTCCGCAAAAATGCCCAAAAAACGGGTGGGCTATAGCCTTGGGGGGAGCGGCTGGCCAAGTTCGACCGCCGGACTCGGAATGGGGCCAGACTTTGCCAGGGACCTCCGTGTGCCAAAAATAGGCCGCGGGCATTGCCGCGTCCAAAAATAAGCACCCGAAGGTCCCGTCCACAAGTTCGTCCGCCGAAAAAATGCCCAAAAAACGGGTGGGCTATAGCCTTGGGGGAAGGGCTATCCAAGTTTGTCCGCCGGACTCGGAATGGGGCCAGACTTTGCGAGGGGCCTCTGTGCGCCAAAAATAGGCCGCGGGCACTTACGCGCCCAAAAATAAGCGCCCGAAGGTCCCGTCCCCAAGTTCGTCCGCCGCAAAAATGCCCAAAAAACGGGTGGGCTATAGCCTTGGGGGGAGGGGCTGGCCAAGTTTGTCCGCCGGACTAGGAATGGGGTCGTACTTTGCGAGGGGCCTCCGTGCGCCAAAAAAACGCTGCGGGCATTGCCGCGCCCAAAAATAAGCGCCCGAAGGTCCCGTCCCCAAGTTCGTCCGCTGCAAAAATGCCCAAAAAATGGGTGGGCTATAGCCTTGGGGGGAGGGGCTGGCCAAGTTCGTCCGCCGGAATCGGAATGGTGCCAGACTTTGCGAGGGACCTCCGTGTGCCAAAACTAGGCCGCGGGCACTGCCGCTCCCAAAAATAAGCGCCCGAATGTCCCGTCTCCAAGTTCGTTCGCCGCAAAAAAGCCCAAAAAATGGGTGGGCTATAGACTTGGGGGGAGGGGCGGGCCAAGTTCGTCCGCCGGTCTCGGAATGGGGCCAAACTTTGCGAGGGGCCTCCGTGTGCCAAAAATAGGCCGCGGGCACTGCCGCGCCCAAAAATAAGCGCCCGAAGGTCCAGTCCCCAAGTTCATCCGCCGCAAACATGCCCAAAAAATGGGTGGGCTATAGCCTTAGGGGGAGGGGCTGGCCAAGGTCGTCCGCCGGACTTGGAATGGGGCCAGACTTTGCGAGGGGCCTCCGTGTGCCAAAAATAGGCCGCGGGTACTGTCGCGTCCAAAAATAAGCGCCCGAAAGTCCCGTCCCCAAGTTCGTACGCCGCAAAAATGTCCAAAAAACGGGTGGCTATAGCCTTGGGGGGAGGGGCTGGCCGAGTTCGTCCGCCGGACTCGGAATGGGGCCAGACTTTGCAAGGGGCCTCCGTGTGCCAAAAATAGGCCGCGGGCACTGCCGCGCCCAAAAATAAGCGCCCGAAGGTCCCGTCCCCAAGTTCGTCCGCTGCAAAAATGCCCAAAAAACGGGTGGGCTATAGCCTTGGGGGGAGGGGCTGGCCAAGTTCGTCCGCCGGACTCGGAATGGGGCCAAACTTTGCGAGGGGCCTCAGTGTGCCAAAAATAGGCCGCGGGCACTGCCGCGCCCAAAAATAAGCGCCCGAAGGTCCCGTCCCCATGTTCGTCCGCCGCAAAAATGCCGAAAAAACGGGTGGGCTATAGCCTTGGGGGGAGGGGCTGGCCAAGTTCGTCCGGCGGACTCGGAATGGGGCCATACTTTACGAGGGGCCTCCGAGTGCCAAAAATAGGCCGCGGGCACTGCCGCGCCCAAAAATAAGTACCCGAAGGTCCCGTCCCCAAGTTCGTCCGCCGCAAAAATGCCAAAAAAATGGGTGGGCTATAGCCTTGGGGGGAGGGGCTGGCTAGGTTCGTCCGCCGGACTCAGAATGGGGCCAGACTTTGCGAGAGGCATCCGTGCGCCAAAAATAGGCTGCGGGCACTGCCGCGCCCAAAAATAAGTGCCTGAAGGTCCCGTCCACAAGTTCGTCCGCCGCAAAAATGCCCAAATAACGGGTGGGCTATAGCCTTGGTGGGAGGGGCTGGCCAAGTTCGTCCGCGGGACTCGGAATGGGGCCAGACTTTACGAGGGGCCTCCGTGTGCCAAAAATATGCCGCGGGCACTTCCGCGGCCAAAAATAAGCACCCGAAGGTCCCGTCCCCAAGTTCGTCCGCCGCAAAAATGCCCAAAAAACGGGTGGGCTATAGCCTTGGGGGGAGGGGCTGGCCAAGTTCGTCCGCCGGACTCGAAATGGGGCCAGACTTTGCGAGGGGCCTCCGTGCGCCAAAAATAGGCCTTGGGCACTGCTGAGCCCAAAAATAAGCGCCCGAAGGTCCCGTCCACAAGTTCGTTCGCCGCAAAAATGCCCAAAAAATGGGTGGCCTATAGCCTTGGGGGGAGGGGCTGGCCAGGTTCGTCCGCCGGACTCGGAATGGGGCCAAACTTTGCGAGGGGCATCCGTGTGCCAAAAATAGGCTGCGGGAACTACCGCACCCAAAAATAAGTGCCCGAAGGTCCCGTCCACAAGTTCGTCCGCCGCAAAAATGCCCAAATAACGGGTGGGCTATAGCCTTGGTGGGAGGGGCTGGCCAAGTTCGTCCGCGGGACTCGGAATGGGGCCAGACTTTACGAGGGGCCTCCGTGCGCCAAAAATAGGCCGCGGGCACTGCCGTGCCCAAAAATAAGTGCCCGAAGGTCCCATCCACAAGTTCGTCCTCCGCAAAAATGCCCAAAAAACGGGTGGGCTATAGCCTTGGGGGGAGGGGCTGGCCAAGTTCGACCGCCGGACTCGGAATGGGGCCAGACTTTGCGAGGGACATCCGTGTGCCAAAAATAGGGCGCGGGCATTGCCACGTCCAAAAATAAGCACCCGAAGGTCCCGTCCACAAGTTCGTCCGCCGAAAAAATGCCCAAAAAACGGGTGGGCTATAGCCTTGGGGGAAGGGCTATCCAAGTTTGTCCGCCGGACTCGGAATGGGGCCAGACTTTGCGAGGGGCCTCTGTGCACCAAAAATAAGCCGCGGGCACTTACGCGCCCAAAAATAAGCGCCCGAAAGTCCCGTCCCCAAGTTCGTCCGCCGGAAAAATGCCCAAAAAACGGGTGGGCTATAGCCTTGGGGGGAGGGGCTGGCCAAGTTTGTCCGCTGGACTCGGAATGGGGCCAGACTTTGCGAGGGGCCTCTGTATACCAAAAATAGGCCGCGCGCACTTACGCGCCCCAAAAATAAGCGCCCGAAGGTCCCGTCCCCAAGTTCGTCCGCCGCAAAAATGCCCAAAAAACGGGTGGGCTATAGCCTTGGGGGGAGGGGCTGGCCAAGTTTGTCCGCCGGACTAGGAATGGGGTCAGACTTTGCGTGGGGCCTCCGTGCACCAAAAAAAGGCCGCGCGCACTGCCGCGGCCAAAAATAAACGCCCGAAGGTCCCGTCCCCAAGTTCGTCCGCCGCAAAAATGCCCAAAAAACAGGTGGGCTATAGCCTTGGGGGGAGGAGCTGGCCAAGTTCGTCCGCCGGACTCGGAATGGGGCCAGACTTTGCAAGGGGCCTCCGCATGCGAAAAATAGGCCACGGTCACATCCGCGCCCAAAGGTCCCCGCCCCAAGTTCGTCCGCCGCAAAAATGCCCAAAAAACGGGTGGGCTATAGCCTTGGGGGGAGGGGCTGGCCAGGTTCGTCCGCCGGACTCGGAATGGGGCCAGACTGTGCGAGGGGACTCCATGTACCAAAAATAGGCCGCGGGCACTTCCACGCCCAAAAATAAGCACCCGAAGGTCCCGTCCCCAAGTTCGTCCGCCGCAAAAATGCCCAAAAAACGGCGGGGCTATAGCCTTGGGGGGAGGGGCTGGCCAAGTTCGTACGCCGGACTCGGAATGGGGCCAGACTTTGCGAGGGTCCTCCGTGTGCCAAAAATAGGCCGCGGGCACTGCCGCGCCCAAAAATATAGGCCCGAAGGTCCCGTCCCCAATTTCAGCCGCCGCAAAAATGCCCAAAAAACGGGTGGGCTATTGCCATGGGGGGAGGGGCTGGCCATGTTCGTCCGCCGGACTCGGAATGGGGCAAGACTTTGCGAGGGGCCTCCGTGTGCCAAAAATAGGCCGGGGCACTGCCGTGCCCAAAAATAAGCGCCCGAAGCTCCCGTCCCCATGTTCGGCCGCCGCAAAAATGCCCAAAAAACGGGTGGGCTATAGCCATGGGGGGAGGGGCTGGCCATGTTCGTCCGCCGGACTCGGAATGGGGCCAGAGTTTGCGAGGGGCCTCCGTGTGCCAAAAATAGGCCGGGGCACTGCCGCGCCCAAAAATAAGGGCCCGAAGGTCCCGTCCCCAAGTTCGGCCGCCGCAAAAATGCACAAAAAACGGGTGGGCTATAGCCATGGGGGGAGGGGCTGGCCATGTTCGTCCGCCGGACTCGGAAAGGGGCCAGAGTTTGCGAGGGGCCTCCGTGTGCAAAAAATAGGCCTCGGGCACTGCCGCGCCCAAAAATATGGGCCCGAAGGTCCCGTCCCCAAGTTCGTCCGCCGCAAAAATGCCCAAAAAACGGGTGGGTTATAGCCTTGGGGGGAGGGGCTGGCAAAGTTCGTCCGCCGGACTCGGAATGGGGCCAGATTTTGTACGGTGCGTCCGTGTGCCAAAAATAGGCCGCGGGGACTGCCGCGCCCAAAAATAAGCACCCGAAGGTACCGTCCCAAAGTTCGTCCGCAGCAAAAATGCCCAAAAAACGGGTGGGCTATAGCCTTGGGGGAAGGGGCTGGCCAAGTTCGTCCGCCGGATTCGGAATGGCGCCAGACTTTGCGACGAGCCCCCGTGTGCCAAAAATAGGCCCCGGGCACTGCCGCGCCCAAAAATAAGCGCCCGAAGGTCCCGTCCCCAAGTTCGTCCGCCGCAAAAATGCCCAAAAAACGGGTGGGCTATAGCCTTGGGGGGAGGGGCGGGCCAAGTTCGTCCGCCGGAATCGGAATGGGGCCAGACTTGGCGAGGGGCCTCCGTGTGCCAAAACTAGGCCGCGGGGACTGCCACTCCCAAAAATAAGCGCCCGACCGTCCCGTCTCCAAGTTCGTCCGCCTCAAAAAAGCCCAAAAAACGGGTGGGCTATAGCCTTGGTGGGAGGGGTTGGCCAAGTTCGTCCGCCGGACTCGGAATGGGGCCAGACTTTGCGAGGGTCCTCCGTGTGCCAAAAATAGGCCGCGGGCACTGCCGATCCGAAAAATAAGCGGCCGAAGGTCCCGTCCCCAAGTTCGTCCGCCGCAAAAATGCCCAAAAAACGGGTGGGCTATAGCCTTGGGGGGAGGGGCTGGCCAAGTTCGTCCGCCGGACTTGGAATGGGGCCAGACTTTGCGAGGGGCCTCCGTGTGCGAAAAATAGGCCACGGTCACTGCCGCGCCCAAAGGTCCCGTCCCCAAGTTCGTCCGCCGCAAAAATGCCCAAAAAACGGGTGGGCTATAGCCTTGGGGGGAGGGGCTGGCCAAGTTCGTCCGCCGGACTCGGAATGGGGCCAGACTGTGCGAGGGGACTCCATGTACCAAAAATAGGCCGCGGGCACTTCCGCGCCCAAAAATAAGCACCCGAAGGTCCCGTCCCCAAGTTCGTCCGCCGCAAAAATGCCCAAAAAACGGGTGGGCAATAGCCTTGGGGGGAGGGGCTGGCCAAGTTCGTCCGCCAGACTCGGAATGGGGCGAGACTTTGCGAGGGGCCTCCATGTGCCAAAAATAGGCTGTGGGCACTGCCGCGCCCAAAGGTCCCGTCCCCAAGTTCGTCCGCCGCAAAAATGCCCAAAAAACGGGTGGGCTATAGCCTTGGGGGGAGGGGCTGGCCAAGTTCGTCCGCCAGACTCGGAATGGGGCGAGACTTTGCGAGGGGCCTCCGTGTGCGACAAATAGGCCGCGGTCACTGCCGTACCCAAAAATAAGCGCCTGAAGGTCCAGTCCCCAAGTTCGTCCGCCGCAAAAATGCCCAAAAAACAGGTGGGCTATATCCTTGCGGGGAGGAGCTGGCCAAGTTCGTCCGCCGGAATCGGAATGGGGCCAGACTTGGCGAGGGGCCTCCGTGTGCCAAAACTAGGCCGCGGGGACTGCCACTCCCAAAAATAAGCGCCCGAACGTCCCGTCTCCAAGTTCCTCCGCCTCAAAAAAGCCCAAAAAACGGGTGGGCTATAGCCTTGGTGGGAGGGGTTGGCCAAGTTCGTCCGCCGGACTCGAAATGGGGCCAGACTTTGTGAGGGTCCTCCGTGTGCCAAAAATAGGCCACGGGCACTGCCGATCCGAAAAATAAGCGGCCGAAGGTCCCGTCCCCAAGTTCGTCCGCCGCAAAAATGCCCAAAAAACGGGTGGGCTATAGCCTTGGGGGGAGGGGCTGGCCAAGTTCGTCCGCCGGACTTGGAATGGGGCCAGCCTTTGCGAGGGGCCTCCATGTACCAAAAATAGGCCGCGGGCACTTCCGTGCCCAAAAATAAGCACCCGAAGGTCCCGTCCCCAAGTTCGTCCGCCGCAAAAATGCCCAAAAAACGGGTGGGCAATAGCCTTGGGGGGAGGGGCTGGCCAAGTTCGTCCGCCAGACTCGGAATGGGGCGAGACTTTGCGAGGGGCCTCCGTGTGCCAAAAATAGGCTGTGGGCACTGCCGCGCCCAAAGGTCCCGTCCCCAAGTTCGTCCGCCGCAAAAATGTCCAAAAAACGGGTGGGCTATAGCCTTGGGGGGAGGGGCTGTCCAAGTTCGTCCGCCAGACTCGGAATGGGGCGAGACTTTGCGAGGGGCCTCCGTGTGCGACAAATAGGCCGCAGTCACTGCCGCACCCAAAAATAAGCGCCTGAAGGTCCAGTCCCCAAGTTCGTCCGCCGCAAAAATGCCCAAAAAACAGGTGGGCTATAGCCTTGGGGGGAGGAGCTGGCCAAGTTCATCCGCCGGACTCGGAATGGGGCCAGACTTTGCAAGGGGCCTCCGTGTATGAAAAATAGGCCACGGTCACTGCCGCGCCCAAAGGTCCCGTCCCCAAGTTCGTCCGCCGCAAAAATGCCCAAAAAACGGGTGGGCTATAGCCTTGGGGGGAGGGGCTGGCCAAGTTCGTCCGCCGGACTTGGAATGGGGCCAGCCTTTGCGAGGGGCCTCCATGTACCAAAAATAGGCCGCGGGCACTTCCGTGCCCAAAAATAAGCACCCGAAGGTCCCGTCCCCAAGTTCGTCCGCCGCAAAAATGCCCAAAAAACGGGTGGGCAATAGCCTTGGGGGGAGGGGCTGGCCAAGTTCGTCCGCCAGACTCGGAATGGGGCGAGACTTTGCGAGGGGCCTCCGTGTGCCAAAAATAGGCTGTGGGCACTGCCGCGCCCAAAGGTCCCGTCCCCAAGTTCGTCCGCCGCAAAAATGTCCAAAAAACGGGTGGGCTATAGCCTTGGGGGGAGGGGCTGTCCAAGTTCGTCCGCCAGACTCGGAATGGGGCGAGACTTTGCGAGGGGCCTCCGTGTGCGACAAATAGGCCGCAGTCACTGCCGCACCCAAAAATAAGCGCCTGAAGGTCCAGTCCCCAAGTTCGTCCGCCGCAAAAATGCCCAAAAAACAGGTGGGCTATAGCCTTGGGGGGAGGAGCTGGCCAAGTTCATCCGCCGGACTCGGAATGGGGCCAGACTTTGCAAGGGGCCTCCGTGTATGAAAAATAGGCCACGGTCACTGCCGCGCCCAAAGGTCCCGTCCCCAAGTTCGTCCGCCGCAAAAATGCCCAAAAAACGGGTGGGCTATAGCCTTGGGGGGAGGGGCTGGCCAAGTTCGTCCGCCGGACTCGGAATGGGGCCAGACTGTGCGAGGGGACTCCATGTACCAAAAATAGGCCGCGGGCACTTCCACGTCCAAAAATAAGCACCCGAAGGTCCCGTCCCCAAGTTCGTCCGCCGCAAAAATGCCCAAAAAACGGCGGGGCTATAGCCTTGGGGGGAGGGGCTGGCCAAGTTCGTACGCCGGACTCGGAATGGGGCCAGACTTTACGAGGGTCCTCCGTGTGCCAAAAATAGGCCACGGGCACTGCCGCGCCCAAAAATATAGGCCCGAAGGTCCCGTCCCCAAGTTCGGCCGCCGCAAAAATGCCCAAAAAACGGGTGGGCTATTGCCATGGGGGGAGGGGCTGGCCATGTTCGTCCGCCGGACTCGGAATGGGGCAAGACTTTGCGAGGGGCCTCCGTGTGCCAAAAATAGGCCGGGGCACTGCCGCGCCCAAAAATAAGCGCCCGAAGCTCCCGTCCCCAAGTTCGTCCGCAGCAAAAATGCCCAAAAAACGGGTGGGCTACAGCCTTGGGGGGAGGGGCTGGCCAAGTTCGTCCACCGGACTCGGAATGGGGCCAGACTTTGCGAGGGGCCTCCGTGTGCTAAAAAAGGGCTACGGGCACTGCCGCGGCCAAAAATAAGTGCCCGAAGGTCCCGTCCCCAAGTTCGTCCGCCGCAAAAATGCCCAAAAAACGGGTGGGCTATAGCCATGGGGGGAGGGGCTGGCCATTTTCGTCCGCCGGACTAGGAATGGGGCCAGACTTTACGAGGGGCCTCCGTGTGCCAAAAATAGGCAGCGGGCACTGCCGCGCCCAAAAATATGGGCCCGAAGGTCCCGTCCCCAAGTTCGTCCGCCTCAAAAATGCCCAAAAAACGGGCGGGCTATAGCCTTGGGGGGAGGGGCTGGCCAAGTTCTTCCGCCGGACTCGGAATGGGGCCAGACTTTGCGAGGGGCCTCCGTGTGCCAAAAATAGGCCGCGGGCACTGCCGCGCCCGAAGGTCCCGTCCCCAAGTTCGTCCGCCGCAAAAATGCCCAAAAAACGGGTGGGCTATAGCCTTGAGGGTAGGGGCTGGACAAGTTCGTCCGCCGGACTCGAAATGGGGCCAGACTTTGCGAGGGGCCTCCGTGTGCCAAAAATAGGCCGCGGGCACTGCCGCGCCCAAAAATATGGGCCCGAAGGTCCCGTCCCCTTGTTCGGCCGCTGCAAAAATGCCCAAAAAAACGGTGGGCTATAGCCATGGGGGGAGGGGCTGGCCATGTTCGTCCGCCGGACTCGGAATGGCGCCAGATTTTGCGAGGTACGACCGTGTGCCAAAAATAGGCCGCGGGGACAGCCGCGCCCAAAAATAAGCGCCCGAAGGTCCCGTTCCCAAGTTCGTCCGCCGCAAAAATGCCCAAAAAAAGGGTGGGCTATAGCCTTGGGGGGAGGGGCTAGCCAAGTTCGTCCGCCGGACTCGGAATGGGGCCAGACTTTTCGAGGGTCCTCCGTGTTCCAAAAATAGGCCGCGGTCACTGCCGCACCCAAAAATAAGCGCCCGAAGGTCCCGTCCCAAGTTCGTCCACCGCTAAAAATGCCCAAAAAACGGGTGGGCTATAGCCTTGGGGGGAGGGGCTGGCCACGTTCGTCCGCCGGACTCGGAATGGGACAGACTTTGCGAGGGGCCTCCGTTTGCCACAAATAGGCCGCGGGCACTGCCACGCCCAAAAATAAGCGCCCGAAGGTCCCGTCCCCAAGTTCGTCCGCCGCAAAAAAGCCCAAAAAACGGGTGGGCTATAGCCTTGGGGGGAAGGGCTGGCCAAGTTCGTCCGCCGGACTCGGAATGGGGCCAGACTTTGCGAGGGGCCTCCGTGTGCCAAAACTAGGCCGCGGGCACTGCCGCACCCAAAATTAAGCGCCCGAAGGTCCCGTTCCCAAGTTTGTCCGCCGCAAAAATGCCGAAAAAACGGGTGGGCTATAGCCTTGGGGGGAGGGGCAGGCCAAGTTCGTCCGCCGGACTCGGAATGGGGCCAGACTTTGCGAGGGTCCTCCGTGTGCCAAAAATAAGCCGTGGGCACTGCCACACCCAAAAATAAGTGCCCGAAGGTCCCGTCCCCAAGTTCGTCCGCCGCAAAAATGCCCAAAAAACGGGTCGGCTATATCCTCTGGGGGAGGGGCTGGCCAAGTTCGTCCGCCGGACTCGGAATGGGGCCAGACTTTGCGACGGGCCTCCGTGTGCCAAAAATAGGCCGCGGGCACTGCCGTGCCCAAAAATAAGTGCCCGAAGGTCCCGTCCCCAAGTTCGTCTGCCGCAAAAATGCCCAAAAAACGGGTGGGCTATAGCCTTGGGGGGAGGGGCTGGCCAAGTTCGTCCGCCGGACTCGGAATGGGGCCAGACTTTCTGAGGGGCCTCCGTGTGCCAAAAATAGGCCGCGGGCACTGAAGCGCCCGAAGGTGCTGTCCCCAAGTTCGTCCGCTGCAAAAATGCCCAAAAAACGGGTGGGCTATAGCCTTGGGGGGAAGGGCTGGCCAAGTTCGTCCGCCGTACTCGGAATGGGGCCAGACTTTGCGAGGGGCCTCCGTGTGCCAAAACTAGGCCGCGGGCACTGCCGCGTCCAAAAATAAGCGCCCGAAGATCCCGTCCCCAAGTTCGTCCGCAGCAAAAATGCCCAAAAAATGGGTGGGCTATAGCCTTGGGGGGAGGGGGAGGCCAAGTTCGTCCGCCGGACTGGGAATGGGGCCAGACTATGCGAGGGGCCTCCATGTGCGAAAAATAGGCCGCGGGCACTGCCGCGCCCAAAAATAAGCGGCCGATGGTCCCGTCCCCAAGTTCGTCCGCCGCAAAAATGCCCAAAAAACGGGTGGGCTATAGCCTTGGGGGGAGGGGCTGGCCAAGTTCGTCCGCCGGACTCGGAATGGGGCCAGACTTTCCGAGGGGCCTCCGTGTGCCAAAAATAGGCCGCGGGCACTAAAGCGCCCAAAAATAAGCGGCCGAAGGTGCTGTCCCCAAGTTCGTCCGCCGCAAAAATGCCCAAAAAACGGGTGGGCTATAGCCTTGGGGGGAAGGGCTGGCCAAGTTCGTCCGCCGTACTCGGAATGGGGCCAGACTTTGCGAGGGGCCTCCGTGTGCCAAAACTAGGCCGCGGGCACTGCCGCGCCCAAAAATAAGCGCCCGAAGATCCCGTCCCCAAGTTCGTCCGCAGCAAAAATGCCCAAAAAATGGGTGGGCTATAGCCTTGGGGGGAGGGGGAGGCCAAGTTCGTCCGCCGGACTGGGAATGGGGACAGACATTGCGAGGGGCCTCCATGTGCGAAAAATAGGCCGCGGGCACTGCCGCGCCCAAAAATAATCAGCCGAAGGTCCCGTCCCCAAGTTCGTCCGCCGCAAAAATGCCCAAAAAACGGGTGGTCTATAGCCTTGGGAGGAGAGGCTGGCCAAGTTCGTCCGCCGGACTCGGAATAGGGCCAGACTTTCCGAGGGGCCTCCGTGTGCCAAAAATAGGCCGCGGGCACTGAAGCGCCCAAAAATAAGCGCCCGAAGGTGCTGTCCCCAAGTTCGTCCGCCGCAAAAATGCCCAAAAAACGGGTGGGCTATAGCCTTGGGGGGAAGGGCTGGCCAAGTTCGTCCGCCGTACTCGGAATGGGGCCAGACTTTGCGAGGGGCCTCCGTGTGCCAAAACTAGGCCGCGGGCACTGCCGCGCCCAAAAATAAGAGCTCAAAGATCCCGTCCCCAAGTTCGTCCGCCGCAAAAATGCCCAAAAAATGGGTGGGCTATAGCCTTGGGGGGAGGGGCAGGCCAAGTTCGTCCGCCGGACTCGGAATGGGGCCAGACTTTGCGAGGGGCCTCCGTGTTCCAAAAATAGGCCGCGGGCACTGCCGCGCCCAAAAATAAGCGCCCGAAGGTCCCGTCCCCAAGTTCGTCCGCCGCAAAAATGCCCAAAAAACGGGTGGGCTATAGCCTTGGGGGGAGGGGCTGGCCAAGTTCGTCCGCCGGACTCGGAATGGGGCCAGACTTTGCGAGGGGCCTCCGTGTACCAAAAATAGGCCGCGGGCACTGCCGCACCCAAAAATAAGCACCCGAAGGTCCCGTCCCCAAGTTCGTCCGCCGCAAAAATGCCCAAAAAACGGCGGAGCTATAGCCTTGGGGGGAGGGGCTGGCCAAGTTCGTACGCCGGACTCGGAATGGGGCCAGACTTTGCGAGGGGCCTCCGTGTGCCAAAAATAGGCCGCGGGCACTTCTGTGCCCAAAAATAAGCACCGAAGGTCCCGTCCCCAATTTCGTCCGCCGCAAAAATACCCAAAAAACGGGTGGGCTATAGGCTTTGGGGGAGGGGCTGGCCAAGTTCGTCCGCCGGACTCGGAATGGGGCCAAACTTTGTGAGGGGCCTCCGTGTGCCAAAAATAGGCCACGAGCACTGCCGCCCTAAAAAATAAGTGCCCGAAGATCCCGTCCCCAAGCTCGTCCGCCGCAAAAATGCCCAAAAAACGGGTGGGCTATAGCCTTGGGGGGAGGGGCTGGCCAAGTTCGTCCGCCGGACTCGGAATGGGGCAGACTTTGCGAGGGGCCTCCGTGTGCCAAAAATAGGCCGCGGGCACTGCCGCGCCCATAAATAAGCGCCCGAAGGGCCCGTCCCCAAGTTCGACCGCCGCAAAAATGCCAAAAAAACGGGTGGGCTATAGCCTTGGGGGGAGGGGCTGGCCAAGTTCGTCCGGAAGACTCGGAATGGGGCCAGACTTTGCGAGGGGCCTCCGTGTGCCAAAAATAGGCCGCGGGCACTGCCGCGCCCAAAAATAATAGCCCGAAGGTCCCGTCCCCAATCTCGTCCGCCGCAAAAATGCCCAAAAAACGGGTGGCCTATAGCCTTGGGGGGAGGCGCTGGCCAAGTTCGTCCGCCGGACTCGGAATGGGGCAGACTTTGCGATGGGTCTCCGTGTGCCAAAAATAGGCCGCGGGCACTGCCGCGCCCGAAGGTCCCATCCCCAAGTTCGTCCGCCGCAAAAATGCCCAAAAAACGGGTGGGCAATAGCCTTGGGGGGAGGGGCTGGCCAAGTTCGTCCGCCGGTCTCGGAATGGGGCTAGACTTTGCGAGGGGCCTCCGTGTGCCAAAAATAGGGCGCGGGCACTGCCGCGCCCACAAATAAGAGCCCGAAGGTCCCGTCCCCAAGTTCGTCCCCCGCAAAAATGCCCAAAAAACGGGTGGGCTATAGCCTTGGGGGGAGGGGCTGGCCAAGTTCGTCCGCCGGACTCGGAATGGGGCCAGACTTTGCGATGGGCCTCCGTGTCCCAAAAATAGGCCTCGGGCACTGCCACGTCCAAAAATAAGCCCCCGAAGGTCCCGTCCCCAAGTTCGTCCGCCGCACAATTGCCCAAAAAACGGGTGGGCTATAGCCTTGGGTGGAGGGGCTGGCCAAGTTCGTCCGCCGGACTCGGAATGGGGCCAGACTTTGCGAGGGGCCTCCGTGTGCCAAAAATAGGCCGCGGGCACTGCCGCGCCCAAAAATAAGAGCCCGAAGGTCCCGTCCCCAAGTTCGTCCCCCGCAAAAATGCCCAAAAAACGGGTGGGCTATAGCCTTGGGGGTAGGGGCTGGCCAAGTTCGTCCGCCGGTCTCGGAATGGGGCCAGACTTTGCGAGGGGCCTCCGTGTGCCAAAAATAGGGCGCGGGCACTGCCGCGCCCAAAAATAAGAGCCCGAAGGTCCCGTCCCCAAGTTCGTCCCCCGCAAAAATGCCCAAAAAACGGGTGGGCTATAGCCTTGGGGGGAGGGGCTGGCCAAGTTCGTCCGCCGGACTCGGAATGGGGCCAGACTTTGCGATGGGCCTCCGTGTCCCAAAAATAGGCCTCGGCCACTGCCGCGCCCAAAAATAAGCCCCCGAAGGTCCCGTCCCCAAGTTCGTCCGCCGCACAATTGCCCAAAAAATGGGTGGGCTATAGCCTTGGGTGGAGGGGCTGGCCAAGTTCGTCCGCCGGACTCGGAATGGGGCCAGACTTTGCGAGGGGCCTCCGTGTGCCAAAAATAGGCCGCGGGCACTGCCGCGCCCAAAAATAAGCATCCGAAGGTCCCGTCCCCAAGTTCGTCCGCCGCAAAAATGCCCAAAAAACGGGTGGGCTATAGCCTTGGCGGGAGGGGCTGGCCAAGTTCGTCCGCCGGACTCGGAATGGGGCCAGACTTTGCGAGGGGCCTCCATGTGCCAAAAATAGGCCGCAGGCACTGCCGCGCCCGAAGGTCCCATCCCCAAGTTCGTCCGCCGCAAAAATGCCCAAAAACCGGGTGGGCTATAGACTTGGGGGGAGGGGCTGGCCAAGTTCGTCCGCCAGACTCGGAATGGGGTCAGACTTTGCGAGGGGCCTCCGTGTGCCAGAAATAGGCAGCGGGGACTGCCGCGCCCAAAAATAAGCGCCCGAAGGTCCTGTCCCCAAGTTCGTCCGCCGCAAAAATGCCCAAAAAACGGGTGGGCTATTGCCTTGGGGGGAGGGGCTGTCCAAGTTCGTCCGCCGGACTCGGAATGGGGCCAGACTTTGCGAGGGGCCTCCGTGTCCCAAAAATAGGCCGCGGGCACTGCCGCGCCCAAAAATAAGCATCCGAAGGTCCCGTCCCCAAGTTCGTCCGCCGCAAAAATGCCCAAAAAACGGGTGGGCTATAGCCTTGGCGGGAGGGGCTGGCCAAGTTCGTCCGCCGGACTCGGAATGGGGCCAGACTTTGCGAGGGGCCTCCATGTGCCAAAAATAGGCCGCAGGCACTGCCGCGCCCGAAGGTCCCATCCCCAAGTTCGTCCGCCGCAAAAATGCCCAAAAACCGGGTGGGCTATAGACTTGGGGGGAGGGGCTGGCCAAGTTCGTCCGCCAGACTCGGAATGGGGTCAGACTTTGCGAGGGGCCTCCGTGTGCCAGAAATAGGCAGCGGGGACTGCCGCGCCCAAAAATAAGCGCCCGAAGGTCCTGTCCCCAAGTTCGTCCGCCGCAAAAATGCCCAAAAAACGGGTGGGCTATTGCCTTGGGGGGAGGGGCTGTCCAAGTTCGTCCGCCGGACTCGGAATGGGGCCAGACTTTGCGAGGGGCCTCCGTGTCCCAAAAATAGGCCTCGGACACTGCCGCGCCCAAAAATAAGCCCCCGAATATCCCGTCCCCAAGTTCGTCCGCCGCACAATTGCCCAAAAAACGGGTGGGCTATAGCCTTGGGTGGAGGGGCTGGCCAAATTCGTCCGCCGGACTCGGAATGGGGCCAGACTTTGCGAGGGGCCTCCGTGTGCCAAAACTAGGCCGCGGGCACTGCCGCACCCAAAATTAAGCGCCCGAAGGTCCCGTTCCCAAGTTTGTCCGCCGCAAAAATGCCGAAAAAACGGGTGGGCTATAGCCTTGGGGGGAGGGGCAGGCCAAGTTCGTCCGCCGGACTCGGAATGGGGCCAGACTTTGCGAGGGTCCTCCGTGTGCCAAAAATAAGCCATGGGCACTGCCACACCCAAAAATAAGTGCCCGAAGGTCCCGTCCCCAAGTTCGTCCGCCGCAAAAATGCCCAAAAAACGGGTCGGCTATATCCTCTGGGGGAGGGGCTGGCCAAGTTCGTCCGCCGGACTCGGAATGGGGCCAGACTTTGCGACGGGCCTCCGTGTGCCAAAAATAGGCCACGGGCACTGCCGCGCCCAAAAATAAGTGCCCGAAGGTCCCGTCCCCAAGTTCTTCCGCCGCAAAAATGCCCAAAAAACGGGTGGGCTATATCCTTGGGGGAAGGGGCTGGCCAAGTACGTCCGCCGGACTCAGAATGGGGCCAGACTTTACGAGGGACCTCCGTGTGCCAAAAATAGGCAACGGACACTACCGCACGTAAAAATAAGCGCCCGAAGGTCCCGTCCCCAAGTTCGTCCGCCGCAAAAATGGCCAAAAAACGGGTGGGCTATAGCCTTGGGGGGAGGGGCTGGCCAAGTTCGTCCGCCGGACTCGGAATGGGGCCAGACTTTGCGAGGGGCCTCCGTGTGCCAAAAATAGGCCGCGGGCACTACCGCGCCCAAAAATAAGCCCCCGAAGGTCCCAACCCGAAGTTCGTCCGCCGCAAAAATGCCCAAGAAACGGGTGGGCTATAGCCTTGGGGGGAGGGGCTGACCAAGTTCGTCCGCCGGACTCGGAATGGGGTCAGACTTTGCGAGGGACCTCTGTGTGCCAAAAATAGGCCACGGGCACTGCCGCGCCCAAAAATAAGTGCCCGAAGGTCCCGTCCCCAAGTTCGTCCGCCGCAAAAATGCCCAAAAAACGGGTGGGCTTTATCCTTGGGGGAAGGGGCTGGCCAAGTACGTCCGCCGGACTCGGAATGGGGCCAGACTTTACGAGGGACCTCCGTGTGCCAAAAATAGGCAACGGACACTACCGCACGTAAAAATAAGCGCCCGAAGGTCCCGTCCCCAAGTTCGTCCGCCGCAAAAATGCACAAAAAACGGGTGGGCTATAGGCTTTGGGGGAGGGGCTGGCCAAGTTCGTCCGCCGGACTCGGAATGGGGCCAAACTTTGTGAGGGGCCTCCGTGTGCCAAAAATAGGCCACGAGCACTGCCGCCCTAAAAAATAAGTGCCCGAAGATCCCGTCCCCAAGCTCGTCCGCCGCAAAAATGCCCAAAAAACGGGTGGGCTATAGCCTTGGGGGGAGGGGCTGGCCAAGTTCGTCCGCCGGACTCGGAATGGGGCAGACTTTGCGAGGGGCCTCCGTGTGCCAAAAATAGGCCGCGGGCACTGCCGCGCCCATAAATAAGCGCCCGAAGGGCCCGTCCCCAAGTTCGACCGCCGCAAAAATGCCAAAAAAACGGGTGGGCTATAGCCTTGGGGGGAGGGGCTGGCCAAGTTCGTCCGGAAGACTCGGAATGGGGCCAGACTTTGCGAGGGGCCTCCGTGTGCCAAAAATAGGCCGCGGGCACTGCCGCGCCCAAAAATAATAGCCCGAAGGTCCCGTCCCCAATCTCGTCCGCCGCAAAAATGCCCAAAAAACGGGTGGCCTATAGCCTTGGGGGGAGGCGCTGGCCAAGTTCGTCCGCCGGACTCGGAATGGGGCAGACTTTGCGATGGGTCTCCGTGTGCCAAAAATAGGCCGCGGGCACTGCCGCGCCCGAAGGTCCCATCCCCAAGTTCGTCCGCCGCAAAAATGCCCAAAAAACGGGTGGGCAATAGCCTTGGGGGGAGGGGCTGGCCAAGTTCGTCCGCCGGTCTCGGAATGGGGCTAGACTTTGCGAGGGGCCTCCGTGTGCCAAAAATAGGGCGCGGGCACTGCCGCGCCCACAAATAAGAGCCCGAAGGTCCCGTCCCCAAGTTCGTCCCCCGCAAAAATGCCCAAAAAACGGGTGGGCTATAGCCTTGGGGGGAGGGGCTGGCCAAGTTCGTCCGCCGGACTCGGAATGGGGCCAGACTTTGCGATGGGCCTCCGTGTCCCAAAAATAGGCCTCGGGCACTGCCACGTCCAAAAATAAGCCCCCGAAGGTCCCGTCCCCAAGTTCGTCCGCCGCACAATTGCCCAAAAAACGGGTGGGCTATAGCCTTGGGTGGAGGGGCTGGCCAAGTTCGTCCGCCGGACTCGGAATGGGGCCAGACTTTGCGAGGGGCCTCCGTGTGCCAAAAATAGGCCGCGGGCACTGCCGCGCCCAAAAATAAGAGCCCGAAGGTCCCGTCCCCAAGTTCGTCCCCCGCAAAAATGCCCAAAAAACGGGTGGGCTATAGCCTTGGGGGTAGGGGCTGGCCAAGTTCGTCCGCCGGTCTCGGAATGGGGCCAGACTTTGCGAGGGGCCTCCGTGTGCCAAAAATAGGGCGCGGGCACTGCCGCGCCCAAAAATAAGAGCCCGAAGGTCCCGTCCCCAAGTTCGTCCCCCGCAAAAATGCCCAAAAAACGGGTGGGCTATAGCCTTGGGGGGAGGGGCTGGCCAAGTTCGTCCGCCGGACTCGGAATGGGGCCAGACTTTGCGATGGGCCTCCGTGTCCCAAAAATAGGCCTCGGCCACTGCCGCGCCCAAAAATAAGCCCCCGAAGGTCCCGTCCCCAAGTTCGTCCGCCGCACAATTGCCCAAAAAATGGGTGGGCTATAGCCTTGGGTGGAGGGGCTGGCCAAGTTCGTCCGCCGGACTCGGAATGGGGCCAGACTTTGCGAGGGGCCTCCGTGTGCCAAAAATAGGCCGCGGGCACTGCCGCGCCCAAAAATAAGCATCCGAAGGTCCCGTCCCCAAGTTCGTCCGCCGCAAAAATGCCCAAAAAACGGGTGGGCTATAGCCTTGGCGGGAGGGGCTGGCCAAGTTCGTCCGCCGGACTCGGAATGGGGCCAGACTTTGCGAGGGGCCTCCATGTGCCAAAAATAGGCCGCAGGCACTGCCGCGCCCGAAGGTCCCATCCCCAAGTTCGTCCGCCGCAAAAATGCCCAAAAACCGGGTGGGCTATAGACTTGGGGGGAGGGGCTGGCCAAGTTCGTCCGCCAGACTCGGAATGGGGTCAGACTTTGCGAGGGGCCTCCGTGTGCCAGAAATAGGCAGCGGGGACTGCCGCGCCCAAAAATAAGCGCCCGAAGGTCCTGTCCCCAAGTTCGTCCGCCGCAAAAATGCCCAAAAAACGGGTGGGCTATTGCCTTGGGGGGAGGGGCTGTCCAAGTTCGTCCGCCGGACTCGGAATGGGGCCAGACTTTGCGAGGGGCCTCCGTGTCCCAAAAATAGGCCGCGGGCACTGCCGCGCCCAAAAATAAGCATCCGAAGGTCCCGTCCCCAAGTTCGTCCGCCGCAAAAATGCCCAAAAAACGGGTGGGCTATAGCCTTGGCGGGAGGGGCTGGCCAAGTTCGTCCGCCGGACTCGGAATGGGGCCAGACTTTGCGAGGGGCCTCCATGTGCCAAAAATAGGCCGCAGGCACTGCCGCGCCCGAAGGTCCCATCCCCAAGTTCGTCCGCCGCAAAAATGCCCAAAAACCGGGTGGGCTATAGACTTGGGGGGAGGGGCTGGCCAAGTTCGTCCGCCAGACTCGGAATGGGGTCAGACTTTGCGAGGGGCCTCCGTGTGCCAGAAATAGGCAGCGGGGACTGCCGCGCCCAAAAATAAGCGCCCGAAGGTCCTGTCCCCAAGTTCGTCCGCCGCAAAAATGCCCAAAAAACGGGTGGGCTATTGCCTTGGGGGGAGGGGCTGTCCAAGTTCGTCCGCCGGACTCGGAATGGGGCCAGACTTTGCGAGGGGCCTCCGTGTCCCAAAAATAGGCCTCGGACACTGCCGCGCCCAAAAATAAGCCCCCGAATATCCCGTCCCCAAGTTCGTCCGCCGCACAATTGCCCAAAAAACGGGTGGGCTATAGCCTTGGGTGGAGGGGCTGGCCAAATTCGTCCGCCGGACTCGGAATGGGGCCAGACTTTGCGAGGGGCCTCCGTGTGCCAAAACTAGGCCGCGGGCACTGCCGCACCCAAAATTAAGCGCCCGAAGGTCCCGTTCCCAAGTTTGTCCGCCGCAAAAATGCCGAAAAAACGGGTGGGCTATAGCCTTGGGGGGAGGGGCAGGCCAAGTTCGTCCGCCGGACTCGGAATGGGGCCAGACTTTGCGAGGGTCCTCCGTGTGCCAAAAATAAGCCATGGGCACTGCCACACCCAAAAATAAGTGCCCGAAGGTCCCGTCCCCAAGTTCGTCCGCCGCAAAAATGCCCAAAAAACGGGTCGGCTATATCCTCTGGGGGAGGGGCTGGCCAAGTTCGTCCGCCGGACTCGGAATGGGGCCAGACTTTGCGACGGGCCTCCGTGTGCCAAAAATAGGCCACGGGCACTGCCGCGCCCAAAAATAAGTGCCCGAAGGTCCCGTCCCCAAGTTCTTCCGCCGCAAAAATGCCCAAAAAACGGGTGGGCTATATCCTTGGGGGAAGGGGCTGGCCAAGTACGTCCGCCGGACTCAGAATGGGGCCAGACTTTACGAGGGACCTCCGTGTGCCAAAAATAGGCAACGGACACTACCGCACGTAAAAATAAGCGCCCGAAGGTCCCGTCCCCAAGTTCGTCCGCCGCAAAAATGGCCAAAAAACGGGTGGGCTATAGCCTTGGGGGGAGGGGCTGGCCAAGTTCGTCCGCCGGACTCGGAATGGGGCCAGACTTTGCGAGGGGCCTCCGTGTGCCAAAAATAGGCCGCGGGCACTACCGCGCCCAAAAATAAGCCCCCGAAGGTCCCAACCCGAAGTTCGTCCGCCGCAAAAATGCCCAAGAAACGGGTGGGCTATAGCCTTGGGGGGAGGGGCTGACCAAGTTCGTCCGCCGGACTCGGAATGGGGTCAGACTTTGCGAGGGACCTCTGTGTGCCAAAAATAGGCCACGGGCACTGCCGCGCCCAAAAATAAGTGCCCGAAGGTCCCGTCCCCAAGTTCGTCCGCCGCAAAAATGCCCAAAAAACGGGTGGGCTTTATCCTTGGGGGAAGGGGCTGGCCAAGTACGTCCGCCGGACTCGGAATGGGGCCAGACTTTACGAGGGACCTCCGTGTGCCAAAAATAGGCAACGGACACTACCGCACGTAAAAATAAGCGCCCGAAGGTCCCGTCCCCAAGTTCGTCCGCCGCAAAAATGCACAAAAAACGGGTGGGCTATAGCCTTGGGGGGAGGGGCTGGCCAAGTTCGTCCGCCGGACTCGGAATGGGGCCAAACTTTGCGAGGGACCTCCGTGTGCCAAAAATAGGCCGCGGGCACTGCCACGCCCAAAAATATGCCCCCGAAGGTCCCGTCCCAAAGTTCGTCCGCCGCAAAAATGCCCAAAAAACGGGTGGGCTATAGCCTTGGGGGAAGGGGCTAGCCAAGTATGTCCACCGGACTCGGAATGGGGCCAGACTTTACGAGGGACCTCCGTGTGCCAAAAATAGGCAGCGGGCATTACCGCGCGTAAAAATAAGCGCCCGAAGGTCCCGTCCCCCAGTTCGTCCGCCGCAAAAATGCCCAAAAAACGGGTGGGCTATAGCCTTGGGGGGAGGGGCTGGCCAAGTTCGTCCGCCGGACTCGGAATGGGGCCAGACTTTGCGAGGGACCTCCGTGTGCCAAAAATAGGCCGCGGGCACTGCCGCGCCCAAAAATATGCCCCCGAAGGTCCCGTCCCGAAGTTCGTCCGCCGCAAAAATGCCCAAAAAACGGGTGGGCTATAGCCTTGGGGGGAGGGGCTGGCCAAGTTCGTCCGCCGGACTCGGAATGGGGTCAGACTTTGCGAGGGACCTCCGTGTGCCAAAAATAGGCCACGGGCAATGCCGCACCCAAAAATAAGGGCCCGAAGGTCCCGTCCCCAAGTTCGTCCGCCGCAAAAATGCCCAAAAAAGGGTGGGCTATATCCTTGGGGGAAGGGGCTGGCCAAGTACGTCCGCTGGACTCGGAATGGGGCCAGACTTTACGAGGGACCTCCGTGTGCCAAAAATAGGCAGCGGACAATACCGCACGTAAAACTAAGCGCCCGAAGGTCCCGTCCCCAAGTTCGTCCGCCGCAAAAATGCCCAAAAAACGGGTGGGCTATAGCCTTGGGGGGAGGGGCTGGCCAAGTTCGTCCGCCGGACTCGGAATGGGGCCAAAATTTGCAAGGGACCTCCGTGTGCCAAAAATAGGCCGCGGGCACTGCCGCGCCCAAAAATATGCCCCCGAAGGTCCCGTCCCGAAGTTCGTCCGCCGCAAAAATGCCCAAAAAACGGGTGGGCTATAGCCTTGGGGGGAGGGGCTGGCCAAGTTCGTCCGCCGGACTCGGAATGGGGTCAGACTTTGCGAGGGACCTCCGTGTGCCAAAAATAGGCCACGGGCAATGCCGCACCCAAAAATAAGGGCCCGAAGGTCCCGTCCCCAAGTTCGTCCGCCGCAAAAATGCCCAAAAAAGGGTGGGCTATATCCTTGGGGGAAGGGGCTGGCCAAGTACGTCCGCCGGATTCGGAATGGGGCCAGACTTTACAAGGGACCTCCGTGTGCCAAAAATAGGCCGCGGGCACTGCCGCGCCCAAAAATAAGCGCCCGAAGGTCCCGTCCCCAAGTTCGTCCCCCTAAAAAATGCCCAAAAAACGGGTGGGCTATAGCCTTGGGGGCAGGGGCTGGCCAAGTTCGTCCACGAGACTCAGAATGGGGCCAGACTTTACGACGGGCCTTCAAGTGCCAAAACTAGGCAGTGGGCACTACCGCGCCCAAAAATAAGCGCCCGAAGGTACCGTCCCCAAGTTCGTCCGCCGCAAAAATGCCCAAAAAACGGGTGGGCTATAGCCTTGGGGGGAGGGGCTGGCCAAGTTCGTCCGCCGGACTCGGAATGGGGCCAGACTTTACGAGGGGCCTCCGTGTGCCAAAAATAGGCCGCGGGAACTGCCGCGCCCAAAAATAAGCGCACGAAGGTCCCGTCCCCAAGTTCGTCCGCCGCAAAAATGCCCAATAAACGGGTGGGCTATAGCCTTGGGGGGAGGGGCTGGCCAAGTTTGTCCGCCGGACTCGGAATGGGGCCAGACTTTGCGAGGGGCCTCCGTGTTCCAAAAATAGGCCATAGGCACTGCCGCACCCAAAAATAAGCGCCCGAAGGTCCCGTCCCCAATTTCGTCCGCCGCAAAAATGCCGAAAAAACGGGTGGGCTATAGCCTTGGGGGGAGGGGCTGGCCAATTTCGTCCGCCGGACTCGTAATGGGGCCAGACTTTGCGAGGGGCCTCCGTGTGCCAAAAATAGGCCGCGGGCACTGCCGCGTCCAAAAATAAGCGCCCGAAGGTCCCGTCCCCAAGTTCGTCCTCCGCAAAAAAGCCCAAAAAACGGGTGGGCTATAGCCTTGGGGGGAGAGGCTGACCAAGTTTGTCCGCCGGACTCGGAATGGGGCGAGACTTTGCGTGCCAAAAATAGGCCGCGGGCACTGCCGCGCCAAAAAATAAGCACCCGAAGGTCCCGTCCCCAAGTTCGTCCGCCGCAAAAATGCCCAAAAAATGGGTAGGCTATAACCTTGGGGGGAGGGGCTGGCCAAGTTCGTCCGCCGGACTCGGAATGGGGCCAGACTTTGCGAGGGGCCTCAGTGTGCCAAAAATAGGCCGCGGGGCACTGCTGCGTCCAAAAATAAGCGCCCGAAGGTCCCGTCCCCAAGTTCGTCCGCCTAAAAAATGCCCAAAAAACGGGTGGGCTATAGCCTTGGGGGGAGGGGCTGGACAAGTTCGTCCGCCGGACTCGGAATGGGGCCAGACTTTGCGAGGGGCATCCGTGTGCCAAAAATAGGCCGCGGGAACTGCCGCGCCCAAAAATAAGCGCACGAAAGTCCCGTCCCCAAGTTCGTCCGCCGCAAAAATGCCCAATAAACGGGTGGGCTATAGCCTTGGGGGGAGGGGCTGGCCAAGTTTGTCCGCCGGACTCGGAATGGGGCCAGACTTTGCGAGGAGCCTCCGTGAGACAAAAATAGGCCGCGGGCACTGCTGCGCCCAAAAATAAGCGCCCGAAGGTCCCGTCCCCAAGTTCGTCCGCCGCAAAAATCCCCAAAAAACGGGTGGGCTATAGCCTTGGGGGGAGGGGCTGCCCAAGTTCGTCCGCCGGACTCGGAATGGGGCCAGACTTTGCGAGGGGCCTCCGTGTTCCAAAAATAGGCCGTAGGCACTGCCGCACCCAAAAATAAGCGCCCGAAGGTCCAGTCCCCAATTTCGTCCGCCGCAAAAATGCCGAAAAAACGGGTGGGCTATAGCCTTGGGGGGAGGGGCTGGCCAATTTCGTCCGCCGGACTCGTAATGGGGCCAGACTTTGCGAGGGGCCTCCGTGTGCCAAAAATAGGCCGCGGGCACTGCCGCGTCCAAAAATAAGCGCCCGAAGGTCCCGTCCCCAAGTTCGTCCTCCGCAAAAAAGCCCAAAAAACGGGTGGGCTATAGCCTTGGGGGGAGAGGCTGACCAAGTTCGTCCGCCGGACTCGGAATGGGGCGAGACTTTGTGTGCCAAAAATAGGCCGCGGGCACTGCCGCGCCAAAAAATAAGCACCCGAAGGTCCCGTCCCCAAGTTCGTCCGCCGCAAAAATGCCCAAAAAATGGGTAGGCTATAGCCTTGGGGGGAGGAGCTGGCCAAGTTCGTCCGCCGGACTCGGAATGGGGCCAGACTTTGCGAGGGGCCTCAGTGTGCCAAAAATAGGCCGCGGGGCACTGCTGCGTCCAAAAATAAGCGCCCGAAGGTCCCGTCCCCAAGTTCGTCCGCCTCAAAAATGCCCAAAAAACGGGTGGGCTATAGCCTTGGGGGGAGGGGCTGGACAAGTTCGTCCGCCGGACTCGGAATGGGGCCAGACTTTGCGAGGGGCCTCCGTGTGCCAAAAATAGGCCGCGGGCACTGCCGCGCCCAAAAATAAGCGCCCGAAGGTCCCGTCCCCAAGTTCGTCCCCCTAAAAAATGCCCAAAAAACGGGTGGGCTATAGCCTTGGGGGCAGGGGCTGGCCAAGTTCGTCCGCGAGACTCGGAATGGGGCCAGACTTTACGACGGGCCTTCAAGTGCCAAAAATAGGCAGTGGGCACTACCGCGCCCAAAAATAAGCGCCCGAAGGTACCGTCCCCAAGTTCGTCCGCCGCAAAAATGCCCAAAAAACGGGTGGGCTATAGCCTTGGGGGGAGGGGCTGGCCAAGTTCGTCCGCCGGACTCGGAATGGGGCCAGACTTTGCGAGGGGCATCCGTGTGCCAAAAATAGGCCGCGGGAACTGCCGCGCCCAAAAATAAGCGCACGAAGGTCCCGTCCCCAAGTTCGTCCGCCGCAAAAATGCCCAATAAACGGGTGGGCTATAGCCTTGGGGGGAGGGGCTGGCCAAGTTTGTCCGCCGGACTCGGAATGGGGCCAGACTTTGCGAGGAGCCTCCGTGTGACAAAAATAGGCCGCGGGCACTGCTGCGCCCAAAAATAAGCGCCCGAAGGTCCCGTCCCCAAGTTCGTCCGCCGCAAAAATCCCCAAAAAACGGGTGGGCTATAGCCTTGGGGGGAGGGGCTGCCCAAGTTCGTCCGCCGGACTCGGAATGGGGCCAGACTTTGCGAGGGGCCTCCGTGTTCCAAAAATAGGCCGTAGGCACTGCCGCACCCAAAAATAAGCGCCCGAAGGTCCAGTCCCCAATTTCGTCCGCCGCAAAAATGCCGAAAAAACGGGTGGGCTATAGCCTTGGGGGGAGGGGCTGGCCAATTTCGTCCGCCGGACTCGTAATGGGGCCAGACTTTGCGAGGGGCCTCCGTGTGCCAAAAATAGGCCGCGGGCACTGCCGCGTCCAAAAATAAGCGCCCGAAGGTCCCGTCCCCAAGTTCGTCCTCCGCAAAAAAGCCCAAAAAACGGGTGGGCTATAGCCTTGGGGGGAGAGGCTGACCAAGTTCGTCCGCCGGACTCGGAATGGGGCGAGACTTTGCGTGCCAAAAATAGGCCGCGGGCACTGCCGCGCCAAAAAATAAGCACCCGAAGGTCCCGTCCCCAAGTTCGTCCGCCGTAAAAATGCCCAAAAAATGGGTAGGCTATAGCCTTGGGGGGAGGGGCTGGCCAAGTTCGTCCGCCGGACTCGGAATGGGGCCAGACTTTGCGAGGGGCCTCAGTGTGCCAAAAATAGGCCGCGGGGCACTGCTGCGTCCAAAAATAAGCGCCCGAAGGTCCCGTCCCCAAGTTCGTCCGCCTCAAAAATGCCCAAAAAACGGGTGGGCTATAGCCTTGGGGGGAGGGGCTGGACAAGTTCGTCCGCCGGACTCGGAATGGGGCCAGACTTTGCGAGGGTCCTCCGTGTTCCAAAAATAGGCCGCGGTCACTGCCGCGCCCAAAAATAAGCGCCCGAAGGTCCCGTCCCCAAGTTCGTCCGCCGCAAAAATGCCCAAAAAACGGGTGGGCTATAACCTTGGGGGGAGGGGCTGGCCAAGTTCGTCCGCCGGACTCGGAATGGGGCCAGACTTTGCGAGGGGCCTCCGTGTCCCAAAAATAGGCCGCGGGCACTGCCGCGCCCAAAATAAGCGCCCGAAGGTCCCGTCCCCAAGTTCGCCCGCCGCATAAATGTTAAAAAAACGGGTGGGCTATAGACTTGGGGGGAGGGGCTGGCCAAGATCGTCCGCCGGAATCGGAATGGGGCCAGACTTTGCGAGGGGACTACGTGTGCCAAAAATAGGCCATGGGCACTGCCGCGCCCAAAAATAAGCACCCGATGCTCCCGTCCCCAAGTTCGTCCGCCGCAAAAATGCCCAAAAAACGGGTGGGCTATAGCCTTGGGGGGAGGGGCTGGCCAAGTTCGTCCGCCGGACTCGGAATGGGGTCAGACTTTGCGAGGGGCCTCCGTGTGCCAAAAATAGGCCGCGGGCACTGCTGCGCCCAAAAATAAGCGCCCGAAGGTCCCGTCCCCAAGTTCGTCCGTCGCATAAATCCCCAAAAAACGGGTGGGCAATAGCCTTGGGGGGAGGGGCTGGCCATGATTGTCCGCCGGAATCGGAATGGGGCCAGACTTTGCGAGGGGACTCCGTGTGCCAAAAATAGGCCTCGGGCACTGCCGCGCCCAAAAATAAGCACCCGAAGGTCCTGTCCCCAAGTTCGTCCGCCGCAAAAATGCCCAAAAAACGGGTGGGCTATAGCCTTGGGGGGAGGGGCTGGCTAAGTTCGTCCGCCGGACTCGGAATGGGGCCAGACTTTGCGAGGAGCATCCGTGTACCAAAAATAGGCCGCGGGCATTGCCGCGCCCAAAAATAAGCGCCCGAAGGTCCCGTCTCCAAGTTCGTCCGCCGCAAAAATGCCAAAAAACGGGTGGGCTATAGCCTTCGGGGGAGGGGCTGGCCAAGTTCGTCCGCCGGACTCGGAATGGGGCCAAACTTTGCGATGTGCCTACGTGTGCCAAAAATAGGCCGCGGGCACTGCCGCGCCCAAAAAGAAGCGCCCGAAGGTGCCGTCCCCAAGTTCTTCCGCCGCAAAAATGCCCAAAAAATGGGTGGGCTATAGCCTAGGGGGGAGGGGCTGGCCAAATTCGCCCGCCGAATTCAAAATGGGGCCAGACTTTACGAGGGGCCTCCGTGTGCCAAAAATAGGCCGCGGACCCTGCCACACCCAATAATAAGCGCCCGAAGGTCCCGTCCCCAAGTTCGTCTGCCGCAAAAATGCCCAAAAAATGGGTGGGCTATAGCCTTGGGGGGAGGGGCTGCCCAAGTTCGTCCGCCGGACTCGGAATGGAGCCATACTATGCGAGGCACCACCGTGTGCCAAAAATAGGCCGCGGGCACTGCCGCGCCCAAAAATAAGCGCCCGAAGGTCCCGTCCCCAAGTTCGTCCGCCGCAAAAATGCCCAAAAAACGGGTGGGCTATAGCCTTGGGGGGAGGGGCTGGCCAACTTCGTCCGCCGGACTCGGAATGGGGCCAGACTTTGCGAGGGGCCTCCGTGTGCCAAAAATAGGCCGCGGGCACTGCCGCGCCCAAAAATAAGCGCCCGAAGGTCCCATCCCCAAGTTCGTCCGCCGCAAAAAAGCCCAAAAAACGGGTGGGCTATAGCCTTGGGGGGAGGGGCTGGCCAAGTTCGTCCGCCGGACTCGGAATGGGGCCAGACTTTACAAGGGCCTCCGTGTGCCAAAAATAGGCCGCGGGCACTGCCGCGACCAAAAATAACCACGCGAAGGTCCCGTCCCCAAGTTCGTCCGCCGCGAAAATGCCCAAAAAACGGGTGGGCTATAGCCTTGGGGGGAGGGGCTGGCCAAGTTCGTCCGCCGGACTCGGAATGGAGCCAGACTTTGCGAGGGGCCTCCGTGTGCCAAAAATAGGCTGCGGGCACTGCCGCGCCCAAAAATAAGCGCCTGAAGGTCCCGTCCCCAAGTTCGTAAAACTGCCCAAAAAACGGGTGGGCTATAGCCTTGGGGGGAGGGGCTGGACAAGTTCATCCGCCGGACTTGGAATGGGGCCAGACTTTGCGAGGGCCTCCATGTGCCAAAAATAAGCCGCAGGCACTGCCCTGCCCAAAAATAAACGCCCGAAGGTCCCGTCCCCAAGTTCGGACGCCGCAAAAATGCCCAAAAAACGGGTGGGCTATAGTCTTGGGGGGAGGGGCTGGCCATGTTCGTCCGCCGGACTCGGAATGGGGCCAGACTTTGCGAGGGGCCTCCGAGTGCCAAAAATAGGCCGCGGGCACTGCCGCGCCCAAAAATAAGCGCCCGAAGATCCCGTCCCCAAGTTCGTCCGCCGCAAAAATTCCCAAAAAACGGGTGGGCTATAGCCTTGGGGGGAGGGGCTGGCCAAGTTCGTCCGCCGGACTCGGAATGGGGCCGGACTTTGCGAGGGGCCTCCGTGTACCAAACATAGGCCACGGGCACTGCCGCGCCCAAAAATAAGCACCAGAAGGTCCCGTCCCCAAGTTCGTCCGCCGCAAAAATGCCCAAAAAACGGGTGGGCTATAGCCTTGAGGGGAGGGGCTGGCCAAGTTCGTCCGCCGGACTCGGAATGGAGCCAGACTTTGCGAGGGGCCTCCGTGTGCCAAAAATAGGCCGCGGGCACTGCCGCGCCCAAAAATAAGCGCCCGAAGGTCCCGTCCCCAAGTTCGTAAAACTGCCCAAAAAACGGGTGGGCTATAGCCTTGGGGGGAGGGGCTGGACAAGTTCATCCGCCGGACTTGGAATGGGGCCAGACTTTGCGAGGGCCTCCATGTGCCAAAAATAGGCTGCGCGCCCAAAAATAAGCACCCGAAGGTCCCGTCCCCAAGTTCATCCGCCGCAAAAATGCCCAAAAAATGGGTGGGCTATGGCCTTGGGGGGAGGGGCTGGCCAAGTTCGTCCGCCGGACTCGGAATGGGGCCAGACTTTGCGAGGGGCCTCCGTGTGCCAAAAATAGGCCGCGGGCACTGCCGCGCCCAAAAATAAGCGCCCGAAGGTCCAGTCCCCAAGTTCGTCCGACGCAAAAATGCCCAAAAATCGGGTGGGCCATAGCCTTGGGGGGAGGGGCTGGCCAAGTTCGTCCGCCGGACTCGGAATGGTGCCAGACTTTGCGAGGGGCCTCCGTGTGCCAAACATAGGCCGTGGTCACTGCTGCGCCCAAAAATAAGCGCCCGAAGATCCCGTCCCCAATTTCGTCCGCCGCAAAAATGCCCAAAAAATGGGTGGGCTATAGCCTTGGGGGGAGGTGCTGGCCAAGTTCGTCCGCCGGACTCGGAATGGGGCCAGACTTTGCGAGGGGCCTCCGTGTGCCAAAAATAGGCCACGGGCACTGCCGCGCCCAAAAATAACTGCCCGAAGGTCCCGTCCCCAAGTTCGTCCGCCGGAAAAATGCCCAAAAATCGGGTGGGCCATAGCCTTGGGGGGAAGGGCTGGCCAAGTTCGTCCGCCGGACTCGGAATGGGGCCAGACTTTGCGAGGGGCCTCCGTGTGCCAAAAATAGGCCACGGGCACTGCCGCGCCCAAAAATAACTGCCCGAAGGTCCCGTCCCCAAGTTCGTCCGCCGGAAAAATGCCCAAAAATCGGGTGGGCCATAGCCTTGGGGGGAGGGGCTGGCCAAGTTCGTCCGCCGGACTCGGAATGGGGCCAGACTTTGCGAGGGGCCTCCGTGTGCCAAAAATAGGCCCCGGCACTGCCGCGCCCAAAAATAAGCGCCCGAAGATCCCGTCCCCAATTTCGTCCGCCGCAAAAATGCCCAAAAAATGGGTGGGCTATAGCCTTGGGGGGAGGGGCTGGCCAAGTTCGTCCGCCGGACTCGGAATGGGGCCAGACTTTGCGAGGGGCCTCCGTGTGCCAAAAATAGGCCACGGGCACTGCCGCGCCCAAAAATAACTGCCCGAAGGTCCCGTCCCCAAGTTCGTCCGCCGGAAAAATGCCCAAAAATCGGGTGGGCCATAGCCTTGGGGGGAGGGGCTGGCCAAGTTCGTCCGCCGGACTCGGAATGGGGCCAGACTTTGCGAGGGGCCTCCGTGGGCCAAAAATAGACCCCGGCACTGCCGCGCCCAAAAATAAGCGCCCGAAGGTCCCATCCCCAAGTTCGTCCGCCGCAAAAACGCCCAAAAAACGGGTGGGCTATAGCCTTGGGGGGTGGGGTTGGCCAAGTTCGGCCGCCGGACTCGGAATGGGGCCAGACTTTGCGAAGGGCCTCCGTGTGCCAAAAATAGGCCGCAGGTACTGCTGCGCCCAAAAATAAGCGCCCGAAGGTCCCGTTCCCAAGTTCGTCCGCCGCAAAAATGCCCAAAAAACGGGTGGGCTATAGCCTTCGGGGGAGGGGCTGGCCAAGTTCGTCCGCCGGACTCGGAATGGGGCCAGACTTTGCGAGGGGTCACCGTGTGCCAAAAATAGGCCGCGGGCACTGCCGCGCCCAAAAATAAGCGCCTGAAGGTCCCATCCCCAAGTTCGTCCACCGCAAAAATGCCCAAAAAACGGGCGGGCTATAGCCTTGGGGGGAGGAGCTGGCCAAGTTCGTCCGCACAGACTCGGAATGGGGCCAGACTTTGCGAGGGGCCTCCGTGTGCCAAAAATAGGCCGCGGGCACTGCCGCGGCCAAAAATAAGCTCCCGAAATTCCCGTCCCCAAGTTCGTCCGCCGCAAAAATGCCCAAAAAACGGGTGTGCTATAGCCTTGGGGGGAGGGGCTGGCCAAGTTCGTCCGCCGGACTCGGAATGGGGCCAGAATTTGCGAGGAGCCTCCGTGTGGCAAAAATAGGCCGTGGGCACTGCCGCGCCCAAAAATATGTACCCGAAGAACCCGTCCCCAAGTTCGTCCGCCGCAAAAATGCCCAAAAAACGGGCGGGCCATAGCCTTGGGGGGAGAGGCTGGCCAAGTTCGTCCGCCGGACTCGGAATGGGGCCAGACTTTGCGAGGGACCTCCGAGTGCCAAAAATAGTCCGCGGGCACTGCCGTACCCAAAAATAAGCGCCCGAAGGTCCCGTCCCCAAGTTCGTCCGCCGCAAAAAAGCCCAAAAAACGGGCAGGCTATAGCCTTGGGGGGAGGAGATGGCCAAGTTTGTCCGCACAGACTCGGAATGGGGCCGGACTTTGCGAGGGGCCACCCTGTTCCAAAAATAAGCCGCGGGCTCTGCCGCGCACAAAAATAAGCGCCCATAGGTCCCGTCCACAAGTTCGTCCGCCGCAAAAATTCCCATAAAACGGGTGGGCTATAGCCTTGGGGGGAGGGGCCGGCCAAGTTCGTCCGCCGGACTCGGAATGGGGCCAGACTTTGCGAGGGGCCTCCGTGTGCCAAAAATAGGCCGCGGGAACTGCCGCGCCCAAAAATAAGCGCCCGAAGGTCCTGTCCCCAAGTTCGTCTGCCGCAAAAATGCCCAAAAAACAGGTGGGCTATAGCCTTGGGGGGAGGGGCTGGCCAAGTTCGTCCGCCGGACTATGAATGGGGCCATACTTGGCGAGGCCCCTCCGTGTGCCAAAAATACGCCACGGGCACTGCCATGAGCAAAAATACACGCCCGACAGTCCCGTCCCCAAGTTCGTCCGCCATAAAAATGCCCAAAAAACGGGTGGGCTATAGCCTTGGGGGGAGGGGCTGGCCAAGTTCGTTCGCCGGACTCCGAATGGGGCCAGACTTTGTGAGGGGCCTCCGTGTACCAAAAATAGGCCGCGGGCACAGCCGCGCCCAAAAATAAGAGCCCGAAGTTCCCGTCCGGAAGTTCGTCAGCCGCAAAAATGCCCAAAAAATGGGTGGGCTGTAGCCTTGGGGGGAGGGGCTGGCCAAGTTCGTCCGCCGGACTCGGAATGGGGCCAGACTTTGTGAAGGGCCTCCGTGTGCCAAAAATAGGCCGCGGGCACTGCCGCGCCCAAAAATAAGCTCCCAAAATTCCCGTCCCCAAGTTCGTCCGCCGCAAAAATGCCCAAAAAACGGGTGTGCTATAGCCTTGGGGGGAGGGGCTGGCGAAGTTCGTCCGCCGAATTCGGAATGGGGCTAGACTTTGCGAGGGGCCGCCGTGTGCTAAGAATAGGCCACGGACACGGCCGCGTCCAAAAATAAGTGCCCGAGGGTCCGGTCCCCCAGTTCGTCCGCCGCAAAAATGCCCAAAAAACAGGTGGGCTATAGCCTTGGGGGGAGGGGCTGGCCAAGTTCGTCCGCCGGACTCGGAATGGGGCGAGACTCTGCGAGCGGCCTCCGTGTGCCAAAAATAGTCCGCGGGCACTATCGCGCCCAAAAATAAGCGCCCGAAGGTCCCTTCCCCAAGTTCGTCCGCCGCAAAAATGCCCAAAAAATTGGTGGGCTATAGCCTTGGGGGGAGGAGCTGGCCAAGTTCGTCCGCCGGACTCGGAATGGGGCCAGACTTTGCGAGGGGCCTCAGTGTGCCAAAAATAGGCCGCGGGCACTGCCGCGCCCAAAAATAAACGCCCGAAGGTTCCGTCCCCAAGTTCGTCCGCCGCAAAAATGCCCAAAAAATGGGTGGGCTATAGCCTTGGGTGGAGGGGCTGGCCAAGTTCGTCCGCCGGACTCGGAATGGGGCCAGACATTGCGAGGGGCCTCCGTGTGCCAAAAATAGGCTGCGGGCACTGCCGCACCCAAAAATAAGCGCCCGAAGGTCCCGTCCCCAAGTTCGTCCGCCGCAAAAATACCCAAAAAACGGGTGGGCTATAGCCTTGGTGGGAGGGGCTGGCCAAGTTCGTCCGCCGGAATCGGAATGGGTCTAGACTTTGCGAGGGGCCGCCGTGTGCTAAGAATAGGCCACGGACACGGCCGCGCCCAAAAACAAGTGCCCGAGGGTCCGGTCCCCAAGTTCGTCCGCCGCAAAAATTCCCAAAAAACTGGTGGGCTATAGCCTTGGGGGGAGGGGCTGGCCAAGTTCGTCCGCCGGAATCGGAATGGGGCCAGACTTTGCGAGGGGCCTCAGTGCGCCAAAAATAGGCCGCGGACACAGCCGCGCCCAAAAATAAGAGCCCGAAGGTCCCGTCCCCTAGTTCGTCCGCCGCAAAAATGCCCAAAAAATGGGTGGGCTATAGCCTTGGGGGGTGGGGCTGGCCAACTTCGTCCGCCGGACTCGGAATGGGGAGAGACTTTGTGAGGGGCCTCCGTGTGCCAAAAATAGGCCGCGGGCACAGCCGCCACAAAAATAAGCGCCTGAAGGTCTGATCCCCAAGTGCGTCCGCCGCAAAAATGCCCCAAAAACGGGTGGGCTATAGCCTTGGGGGGTGGGGCTGGCCAAGTTCGTCCGCCGGATTTAGAATGGGACCAGACTTTACGAGGGGCCTCCGTGTGCCAAAAATAGGCCACGGGAACATCCGTGTCCAAAAATAAGTGCCTGATGGTCCGGTCCTCAAGTTCATCCGCCGCAAAAATGCCCAAAAAACGGGTGGGCTATAGCCTTGGGGGGTGGGGCTGGCCAATTTCGTTCGTCGGACTCAAAATGGGGCCAGACTTTGCGAGGAGCCCCCGTGTGCCAAAAATAGGCCGCGGGCACAGCCGCGCCCAAAAATAGGCGCCCGAATGTCCGGTCCCCAAGTTCATCAGCCGCAGAAATGCCCAAAAAACGGGTGGGCTATAGCCTTGGGGGGAGGGGCTGGCCAAGTTCGTCCGCCGGAATCGGAATGGGGCTAGACTTTGCGAGGGGCCTCAGTGTGCCAAAAATAGGCCGCGGTCACAGCCGCGCCCAAAAATAAGAGCCCGAAGGTCCGGTCCCCAAGTTCGTCCGCCGCAAAAATGCCCAAAAAATGGGTGGGCTATAGCCTTGGGGGGTGGGGCTGGCCCACTTCGTCCGCCGGACTCGGAATGGGGAGAGACTTTGTGAGGGGCCTCCGTGTGCCAAAAATAGGCCGCGGGCACAGCCGCCACAAAAATAAGCGCCTGAAGGTCTGATCCCCAAGTGCGTCCGCCGCAAAAATGCCCCAAAAACGGGTGGGCTATAGCCTTGGGGGTTGGGCTGGCCAAGTTCGTCCGCCGGATTTAGAATGGGACCAGACTTTACGAGGGGCCTCCGTGTGCCAAAAATAGGCCACGGGAACATCCGTGTGCCAAAAATAGGCCAAGTTCGTCCACCGGACTCGGAATGGGGCCAGACTTTGCGAGGGGCCTCCGTGTGCCAAAAATAGGCCGCGGGCACTGCTGCGCCCAAAAATAAGTGCCCGAAGGTCCCGTCCCCAAGTTCGTCCGCCGCAAAAATGCCCAAAAAACGGGTGGGCTATAGCCTTGGGGGGAGGGGCTGGCCAAGTTCGTCCGCCGGACTCGGAATGGGGCCAGACTTTGCGAGGGGCCTCCGTGTGCCAAAAATAGGCCGCGGGCACTGCTGCGCCCAAAAATAAGCGCCCGAAGGTCCCGTCCCCAAGTTCGTCCGTCGCATAAATGCCCAAAAAACGGGTGGGCAATAGCCTTGGGGGGAGGGGCTGGCCATGATTGTCCGCCGGAATCGGAATGGGGCCAGACTTTGCGAGGGGACTCCGTGTGCCAAAAATAGGCCTCGGGCACTGCCGCGCCCAAAAATAAGCACCCGAAGGTCCGGTCCCCGAGTTCGTCCGCCGCAAAAATGCCCAAAAAACGGGTGGGCTATAGCCTTGGGGGGAGGGGCCGGCCAAGTTCGTCCGCCGGACTCGGAATGGGGCCAGACTTTGCGAGGGGCCTCCGTATGCCAAAAATAGGGCACGGGCACTGCCGCCCCCAAAAATAAGCGCCCGAAGGTCCCGTCCCCAAGTTCGTCCGCCGCAAAAATGCCCAAAAAACGGGTGGGCTATAGCCTTGGGGGGAGGGGCTGGCCAAGTTCGTCCGCCGGACTCGGAATGGGGCCAGACTTTGCGAGGGTCCTCCGTTTGCCAAACATAGGCCACGGGCACTGCCACACTAAAAAATAAGCACCCGAAGGGCCCGGCCACAAGTTCGTCCGCCGCAAAAATGCCCAAAAAACGGGTGGGCTATTGCCTTGGGGAGGGGCTGGCCAAGTTCGTCCGCCGGACTCGGAATGGGGCCAGACTTTGCGAGGGGACTCCGTGTGCCAAAAATAGGCCGCGGGCACTGCCGCGCCCAAAAATAAGCGCCCGAAGGTCCCGTCCCCAAGTTCGTCCGCCGCAAAAATGCGCAAAAAACGGGTGGGCTATAGCCTTGGGGGGACGGGCTGGCCAAGTTCGTCCGCCGGACTCGGAATGGGGCCAGACATTGCGAGGGGCCTCCGTGTGCCAAAAATAGGCCGCAGGCACTGCCGCGCCCAAAAGTCCCGTCCCCAATTTCGTCCGCCGCAAAAACGCCCAAAAAACGGGTGGGCTATAGCCTTGGGGGGAGGGGCTGGCCAAGTTCGTCCGCCGGACTCGGAATGGGGCCAGACTTTGCGAGGGGCCTCAGTGCGCCAAAAATAGGCCGCAGGCACTGCCGCGCCCAAAAGTCCCGTCCCCAATTTCGTCCGCCGCAAAAACGCCCAAAAAACGGGTGGGCTATAGCCTTGGGGGGAGGGGCTGGCCAAGTTCGTCCGCCGGACTCGGAATGGGGCCAGACTTTGCGAGGTGCCTCCGTGTGCCAAACATAGGCCGCGGTCACTGCCGCGCCCAAAAATGAGCGCCCGAAGGTCCCGTACCCAAGTTCGTCCGCCGCAAAAATGCCGAAAAAACGGGTGGGCTATAGCCTTGGGGGGAGGGGCTGGCCAATTTCGTCCGCCGGACTCGTAATGGGGCCAGACTTTGCGAGGGGCCTCCGTGTGCCAAAAATAGGCCGCGGGCACTGCCGCGTCCAAAAATAAGCGCCCGAAGGTCCCGTCCCCAAGTTCGTCCTCCGCAAAAAAGCCCAAAAAACGGGTGGGCTATAGCCTTGGGGGGAGAGGCTGACCAAGTTCGTCCGCCGGACTCGGAATGGGGCGAGACTTTGCGTGCCAAAAATAGGCCGCGGGCACTGCCGCGCCAAAAAATAAGCACCCGAAGGTCCCGTCCCCAAGTTCGTCCGCCGCAAAAATGCCCAAAAAATGGGTAGGCTATAGCCTTGGGGGGAGGGGCTGGCCAAGTTCGTCCGCCGGACTCGGAATGGGGCCAGACTTTGCGAGGGGCCTCCGTGTGCCAAAAATAGGCCATGGGCACTGCCGCGCCCAAAAATAAGCACCCGATGCTCCCGTCCCCAAGTTCGTCCGCCGCAAAAATGCCCAAAAAACGGGTGGGCTATAGCCTTGGGGGGAGGGGCTGGCCAAGTTCGTCCGCCGGACTCGGAATGGGGCCAGACTTTGCGAGGGGCCTCCGTGTGCCAAAAATAGGCCGCGGGCACTGCTGCGCCCAAAAATAAGCGCCCGAAGGTCCCGTCCCCAAGTTCGTCCGTCGCATAAATGCCCAAAAAACGGGTGGGCAATAGCCTTGGGGGGAGGGGCTGGCCATGATTGTCCGCCGGAATCGGAATGGGGCCAGACTTTGCGAGGGGACTCCGTGTGCCAAAAACAGGCCTCGGGCACTGCCGCGCCCAAAAATAAGCACCCGAAGGTCCGGTCCCCGAGTTCGTCCGCCGCAAAAATGCCCAAAAAACGGGTGGGCTATAGCCTTGGGGGGAGGGGCCGGCCAAGTTCGTCCGCCGGACTCGGAATGGGGCCAGACTTTGCGAGGGGCCTCCGTATGCCAAAAATAGGGCACGGGCACTGCCGCCCCCAAAAATAAGCGCCCGAAGGTCCCGTCCCCAAGTTCGTCCGCCGCAAAAATGCCCAAAAAACGGGTGGGCTATAGCCTTGGGGGGAGGGGCTGGCCAAGTTCGTCCGCCGGACTCGGAATGGGGCCAGACTTTGCGAGGGTCCTCCGTTTGCCAAACATAGGCCACGGGCACTGCCACACTAAAAAATAAGCACCCGAAGGGCCCGGCCACAAGTTCGTCCGCCGCAAAAATGCCCAAAAAACGGGTGGGCTATTGCCTTGGGGAGGGGCTGGCCAAGTTCGTCCGCCGGACTCGGAATGGGGCCAGACTTTGCGAGGGGACTCCGTGTGCCAAAAATAGGCCGCGGGCACTGCCGCGCCCAAAAATAAGCGCCCGAAGGTCCCGTCCCCAAGTTCGTCCGCCGCAAAAATGCGCAAAAAACGGGTGGGCTATAGCCTTGGGGGGACGGGCTGGCCAAGTTCGTCCGCCGGACTCGGAATGGGGCCAGACATTGTGAGGGGCCTCCGTGTGCCAAAAATAGGCCGCAGGCACTGCCGCGCCCAAAAGTCCCGTCCCCAATTTCGTCCGCCGCAAAAACGCCCAAAAAACGGGTGGGCTATAGCCTTGGGGGGAGGGGCTGGCCAAGTTCGTCCGCCGGACTCGGAATGGGGCCAGACTTTGCGAGGTGCCTCCGTGTGCCAAACATAGGCCGCGGTCACTGCCGCGCCCAAAAATGAGCGCCCGAAGGTCCCGTACCCAAGTTCGTCCGCCGCAAAAATACCCAAAAAACGGGTGGGCTATAGCCTTGGGGGGAGGGGCAGGCCAAGTTCGTCCGCCGCACTCGGAATGGGGCCAGACTTTACGAGGGGCCTTCGTGTGCAAAAAATAGGCCGCGGGCACTGCCGCGCCCAAAAATAAGCGGCCGAAGGTCCCGTGTCCAAGTTTGTCCGCCGCAAAAATGCCCAAAAAACGGGTGGGCTATAGCCTTGGGGGGAGGGGCTGGCCAAGTTCGTCCGCCGGACTCGGAATGGGGCCAGACTTTGCGATGGGCCTCCGTGTAGCAAAAATAGGCCGCGGCCACTGCCGCGCCCATAAATAAGTGCCCGAAGGTCCCGTCCCCAAGTTCGTCCGCCGCAAAAATGCCCAAAAAACGGGTGGGCTATAGCCTTGGAGGGAGGGGCTGGCCAAGTTCGTCCTCCGGACTCGGAATGGGGCCAGACTTTGCGAGGGGCCTCCGTGTGCGAAAAATAGGCTGCGGGCACTGCCGTGCCCAAAAATAAGCGCCCGAAGGTCCCGTCCCCAAGTTCGTCCGCCGCAAAAATGCCCAAAAAACGGGTGGGCGATAGCCTTGGGGGGAGGGGCTGGCCAACTGCGTCCGCCGGACTCGGAATGGGGCCAGACCTTGCGAGGGGCCTCCGTGTGCAAAAAATAGGCCGCGGGCACTGCCGTGCCCAAAAATAAGCACCCGAAGGTCCCGTCCCCAAGTTCGTCCGCCGTAAAAATGCCCAAAAAACGGGTGGGATATAGCCGTGGGGGGAGGGGCCTCCGTGTGCCAAAAATAGGCCGCAGGCACTGCCGCGCCCAAAAGTCCCGTCCCCAAGTTCGTCCGCCGCAAAAACGCCCAAAAAACGGGTGGGCTATAGCCTTGGGGGGAGGGGCTGGCCAAGTTCGTCCGCCGGACTCGGAATGGGGCCAGACTTTGCGAGGAGCCTCCGTGTTCCAAACATAGGCCGCGGTCACTGCCGCGCCCAAAAATGAGCGCCCGAAGGTCCCCTACCCAAGTTCGTCCGCCGCAAAAATACCCAAAAAACGGGTGGGCTATAGCCTTGGGGGGAGGGGCAGGCCAAGTTCGTCCGCCGCACTCGGAATGGGGCCAGACTTTACGAGGGGCCTTCGTGTGCAAAAAATAGGCCGCGGGCACTGCCGCGCCCAAAAATAAGCGGCCGAAGGTCCCGTCCCCAAGTTTGTCCGCCGCAAAAATGCCCAAAAAACGGGTGGGATATAGCCGTGGGGGGAGGGGCTGGCCAAGTTCGTCCGCCGGACTCGGAATACGGCCAGACTTTGCGAGGGGCATCCACGTGCCAAAAATATGCAGCGGGCACTGCCGCGTCCAAAAAAAAGCTCCCGAAGGTCCCGTCCCCAACTTCGTCCGCCGCAAAAATGCCCAAAAAACGGGTGGGCTATAGCCTTGGGGGGAGGGGCTGGCCAAGTTCGTCCGCCGGACTCGGAATGGGGCCAGACTTTGCGAGGTGCCTCCGCGTGCCAAAAATAGGCTACGGGCACTGCCGCGCCCAGAAATAAGCTCCCGAAGGTCCCGTCCCCAAGTTCGTCCGCCGAACAAATGCTCAAAAAACGGGTGGGCTATAGCCTTGGGGGGAGGGACTGGCCAAGTTCGTCCGCCGGACTCGGAATAGGGCCAGACTTTGCGAGGGGCCTCCGTGTGCCAAAAATAAGCCGCGGGCACTGCCGCGCCCAAAAATAAGGGCCCGAAGGTCCCGTCCCCAACTTCGTCCGCCGCAAAAATGCCCAAAAAACGGGTGGGCTACAGCCTTGGGGGGAGGGGCTGGCCAAGTTCGTCCGCCGGACTCGGAATGGGGCCAGACTTTGCGAGGGGCCTCCGTGTGCCAAAAATAGGCTGCGGGCACTGCCACGCCCAAAAATAAGCTCCCGAACCTCCCGTCCCCAAGTTCGTCCGCCGCAAAAATGCCCAAAAAACGGGTGGGATATAGCCGTGGGGGGAGGGGCTGGCCAAGTTCGTCCGCCGGACTCGGAATACGGCCAGACTTTGCGAGGGGCATCCGCGTGCCAAAAATATGCCGCGGGCACTGCCGCGTCCAAAAAAAAGCTCCCGAAGGTCCCGTCCCCAAGTTCGTCCGCCGCAAAAATGCCCAAAAAACGGGTGGGCTATAGCCTTGGGGGGAGGGGCTGGCCAAGTTCGTCCGCCGGACTCGGAATGGGGCCAGACTTTGCGAGGGGCCTCCGTGTGCCAAAAATAGGCTGCGGGCACTGCCACGCCCAAAAATAAGCTCCCGAACCTCCCGTCCCCAAGTTCATCCGCCGCAAAAATGCCCAAAAAACGGGTGGGATATAGCCTTGGGGGGAGGGGCTGGCCAAGTTCGTCCGCCGGACTCGGAATACGGCCAGACTTTGCGAGGGGCATCCGCGTGCCAAAAATAGGCCGCGGGCACTGCCGCGCCCAAAAATAAGCGCCCGAAGGTCCCGTCCCCAACTTCGTCCGCCGCAAAAATGCCCAAAAAACGGGTGGGCTACAGCCTTGGGGGGAGGGGCTGGCCAAGTTCGTCCGCCGGACTCGGAATGGGGCCAGACTTTGCGAGGGGCCTCCGTGTGCCAAAAATAGGCTGCGGGCACTGCCACGCCCAAAAATAAGCTCCCGAACCTCCCGTCCCCAAGTTCGTCCGCCGCAAAAATGCCCAAAAAACGGGTGGGATATAGCCGTGGGGGGAGGGGCTGGCCAAGTTCGTCCGCCGGACTCGGAATACGGCCAGACTTTGCGAGGGGCATCCGCGTGCCAAAAATATGCCGCGGGCACTGCCGCGTCCAAAAAAAAGCTCCCGAAGGTCCCGTCCCCAAGTTCGTCCGCCGCAAAAATGCCCAAAAAACGGGTGGGCTATAGCCTTGGGGGGAGGGGCTGGCCAAGTTCGTCCGCCGGACTCGGAATGGGGCCAGACTTTGCGAGGGGCCTCCGTGTGCCAAAAATAGGCTGCGGGCACTGCCACGCCCAAAAATAAGCTCCCGAACCTCCCGTCCCCAAGTTCATCCGCCGCAAAAATGCCCAAAAAACGGGTGGGATATAGCCTTGGGGGGAGGGGCTGGCCAAGTTCGTCCGCCGGACTCGGAATACGGCCAGACTTTGCGAGGGGCATCCGCGTGCCAAAAATAGGCCGCGGGCACTGCCGCGCCCAAAAATAAGCGCCCGAAGGTCCCGTCCCCAAGTTCGTCCGCCGCAAAAATGCCCAAAAAACCGGTGGGGTATAGCCTTGGGGGGAGGGGCTGGCCATGTTCGTCCGCCGGCCTCGGAATGGGGACAGACTTTGCGAGGGGGCTCCGTGTGCCAAAACTAGGCCGCGGGCACTGCCGCGCGCAAAAATTACTGCCCGAAGGTCCCGTCCCCAAGTTCGTCCGCCGAACAAATGCTCAAAAAACGGGTGGGCTATAGCCTTGGGGGGAGGGACTGGCCAAGTTCGTCCGCCGGACTCGGAATAGGGCCAGACTTTGCGAGGGGCCTCCGTGTGCCAAAAATAAGCCGCGGGCACTGCCGCGCCCAAAAATAAGGGCCCAAAGGTCCCGTCCCCAACTTCGTCCGCCGCAAAAATGCCCAAAAAACGGGTGGGCTACAGCCTTGGGGGGAGGGGCTGGCCAAGTTCGTCCGCCGGACTCGGGATGGGGCCAGACTTTGCGAGGGGCCTCCGTGTGCCAAAAATAGGCTGCGGGCACTGCCACGCCCAAAAATAAGCTCCCGAACCTCCCGTCCCCAAGTTCGTCCGCCGCAAAAATGCCCAAAAAACGGGTGGGATATAGCCGTGGGGGGAGGGGCTGGCCAAGTTCGTCCGCCGGACTCGGAATACGGCCAGACTTTGCGAGGGGCATCCGCGTGCCAAAAATATGCCGCGGGCACTGCCGCGTCCAAAAAAAAGCTCCCGAAGGTCCCGTCCCCAAGTTCGTCCGCCGCAAAAATGCCCAAAAAACGGGTGGGCTATAGCCTTGGGGGGAGGGGCTGGCCAAGTTCGTCCGCCGGACTCGGAATGGGGCCAGACTTTGCGAGGTGCCTCCGCGTGCCAAAAATAGGCTACGGGCACTGCCGCGCCCAGAAATAAGCTCCCGAAGGTCCCGTCCCCAAGTTCGTCCGCCGCAAAAATGCCCAAAAAATGGGTGGGCTATAGCCTTGGGGAGAGGGGCTGGCCATGTTCGTCCGCCGGACTCGGAATGGCGCCAGACTTTGCAAGGGGCCTCCGTGTGCCAAAAATAGGCCGCGGGGACTGCAGCGCCCAAAAATAAGCGCCCGAAGGTCCCGTCCCCAAGTTCGTCCGCCGCAAAAATGCCCAAAAAATGGGTGGGCTATAGCCTTGGGGGGAGGGGCTGGCCAAGTTCGTCCGCTGGACTCGGAATGGGGCCAGACTTTGCGAGGTGCCTCCGCGTGCCAAAAATAGGCTACGGGCACTGCCGCACCCAGAAATAAGCGCCCGAAGGTCCCGTCCCCAAGTTCGTCCGCCGCAAAAATGCCCAAAAAATGGGTGGGCTATAGCCTTGGGGGGAGGGGCTGGCCAAGTTCGTCCGCTGGACTCGGAATGGAGTCAGACTTTTCGAGGGGCCTCCGTGTGCCAAAAATAGGCCGCGGGAATTGCCGCACCCAAAAATAAGCGCCCGAAGGTCCCGTCCCCAAGTTCGTCCGCCGCAAAAATGCCCAAAAAACGGGTGGGATATAGCCTTGGGGGGAGGGGCTGGCCAAGTTCGTCCGCCGGACTCGGAATACGGCCAGACTTTGCGAGGGGCATCCGCGTGCCAAAAATAGGCCGCGGGCACTGCCGCGCCCAAAAATAAGCGCCCGAAGGTCCCGTCCCCAAGTTCGTCCGCCGCAAAAATGCCCAAAAAACCGGTGGGGTATAGCCTTGGGGGGAGGGGCTGGCCATGTTCGTCCGCCGGCCTCGGAATGGGTACAGACTTTGCGAGGGGGCTCCGTGTGCCAAAACTAGGCCGCGGGCACTGCCGCGCGCAAAAATAAGTGCCCGAAGGTCCCGTCCCCAAGTTCGTCCGCCGAACAAATGCTCAAAAAACGGGTGGGCTATAGCCTTGGGGGGAGGGACTGGCCAAGTTCGTCCGCCGGACTCGGAATAGGGCCAGACTTTGCGAGGGGCCTCCGTGTGCCAAAAATAAGCCGCGGGCACTGCTGCGCCCAAAAATAAGGGCCCAAAGGTCCCGTCCCCAACTTCGTCCGCCGCAAAAATGCCCAAAAAATGGGTGGGCTACAGCCTTGGGGGGAGGGGCTGGCCAAGTTCGTCCGCCTGACTCGGAATGAGGCCAGACTTTGCGAGGGGCCTCCGTGTGCCAAAAATAGGCTGCGGGCACTACCACGCCCAAAAATAAGCTCCCGAACCTCCCGTCCCCAAGTTCGTCCGCCGCAAAAATGCCCAAAAAACGGGTGGGATATAGCCGTGGGGGGAGGGGCTGGCCAAGTTCGTCCGCCGGACTCGGAATACGGCCAGACTTTGCGAGGCGCATCCGCGTGCCAAAAATATGCCGCGGGCACTGCCGCGTCCAAAAAAAAGCTCCCAAAGGTCCCGTCCCCAACTTCGTCCGCCGCAAAAATGCCCAAAAAACGGGTGGGCTATAGCCTTGGGGGGAGGGGCTGGCCAAGTTCGTCCGCCGGACTCGGAATGGGGCCAGACTTTGCGAGGTGCCTCCGCGTGCCAAAAATAGGCTACGGGCACTGCCGCGCCCAGAAATAAGCTCCCGAAGGTCCCGTCCCCAAGTTCGTCCGCCGCAAAAATGCCCAAAAAATGGGTGGGCTATAGCCTTGGGGAGAGGGGCTGGCCATGTTCGTCCGCCGGACTCGGAATGGCGCCAGACTTTGCAAGGGGCCTCCGTGTGCCAAAAATAGGCCGCGGGGACTGCAGCGCCCAAAAATAAGCGCCCGAAGGTCCCGTCCCCAAGTTCGTCCGCCGCAAAAATGCCCAAAAAATGGGTGGGCTATAGCCTTGGGGGGAGGGGCTGGCCAAGTTCGTCCGCTGGACTCGGAATGGGGCCAGACTTTGCGAGGTGCCTCCGCGTGCCAAAAATAGGCTACGGGCACTGCCGCGCCCAGAAATAAGCTCCCGAAGGTCCCGTCCCCAAGTTCGTCCGCCGCAAAAATGCCCAAAAATTGGGTGGGCTATAGCCTTGGGGAGAGGGGCTGGCCATGTTCGTCCGCCGGACTCGGAATGGCGCCAGACTTTGCAAGGGGCCTCCGTGTGCCAAAAATAGGCCGCGGGGACTGCAGCGCCCAAAAATAAGCGCCCGAAGGTCCCGTCCCCAAGTTCGTCCGCCGCAAAAATGCCCAAAAAATGGGTGGGCTATAGCCTTGGGGGGAGGGGCTGGCCAAGTTCGTCCGCTGGACTCGGAATGGGGCCAGACTTTGCGAGGTGCCTCCGCGTGCCAAAAATAGGCTACGGGCACTGCCGCGCCCAGAAATAAGCTCCCGAAGGTCCCGTCCCCAAGTTCGTCCGCCGCAAAAATGCCCAAAAAACGGGTGGGCTATAGCCTTGGGGGGAGGGGCTGGCCAAGTTCGTCCGCCGGACTCGGAATGGGGCCAGACTTTGCGAGGGGCCTCCGTGTGCCAAAAATAGGCTGCGGGCACTACCACGCCCAAAAATAAGCTCCCGAACCTCCCGTCCCCAAGTTCGTCCGCCGCAAAAATGCCCAAAAAACGGGTGGGATATAGCCGTGGGGGGAGGGGCTGGCCAAGTTCGTCCGCCGGACTCGGAATACGGCCAGACTTTGCGAGGGGCATCCGCGTGCCAAAAATATGCCGCGGGCACTGCCGCGTCCAAAAAAAAGCTCCCGAAGGTCCCGTCCCCAAGTTCGTCCGCCGCAAAAATGCCCAAAAAACGGGTGGGCTATAGCCTTGGGGGGAGGGGCTGGCCAAGTTCGTCCGCCGGACTCGGAATGGGGCCAGACTTTGCGAGGTGCCTCCGCGTGCCAAAAATAGGCTACGGGCACTGCCGCGCCCAGAAATAAGCTCCCGAAGGTCCCGTCCCCAAGTTCGTCCGCCGCAAAAATGCCCAAAAAATGGGTGGGCTATAGCCTTGGGGGGAGGGGCTGGCCAAGTTCGTCCGCCGGACTCGGAATGGGGCCAGACTTTGCGAGGGGCCTCCGTGTGCCAAAAATAGGCTGCGGGCACTGCCACGCCCAAAAATAAGCTCCCGAACCTCCCGTCCCCAAGTTCGTCCGCCGCAAAAATGCCCAAAAAACGGGTGGGATATAGCCTTTGGGGGAGGGGCCGGCCAAGTTCGTCCGCCGGACTCGGAATACGGCCAGACTTTGCGACGGGCCTCCGCGTGCCAAAAATAGGCCGTGGGCACTGCCGCGTCCAAAAATAAGCTCCCGAAGGACCCGTCCCCAAGTTCGTCCGCCGCAAAAATGCCCAAAAAACGGGTGGGCTATAGCCTTGGGGGGAGGGGCTGGCCAAGTTCGTCCGCCGGACTCGGAATGGGGCCAGACTTTGCGAGGGGCCTCCGTGTGCCAAAACTAGACCGCGGGCACTGCCGCGCCCAAAAATAAGTGCCCGAAGGTCCCGTCACCAAGTTCGTCCGCCGAACAAATGCCCAAAAAACGGGTGGGCTATATCCTTGGGGGGAGGGGCTGGCCAAGTTCGTCCGCCGGATTCGGAATGGGGCCAGACTTTGCGAGGGGGCCTCCGTGTGCCAAAAATAGGCCGCGGGCACTGCCGCGCCCAAAAATAAGCGCCCGAAGGTCCCGTCCCCAAGTTCGTCCGCCGCAAAAATGCCCAAAAAACCGGTGGGGTATAGCCTTGGGGGGAGGGGCTGGCCATGTTCGTCCGCCGGCCTCGGAATGGGGACAGACTTTGCGAGGGGCCTCCGTGTGCCAAAACTAGGCTGCGGGCACTGCCGCGCGCAAAAATAAGTGCCCGAAGGTCCCGTCCCCAAGTTCGTCCGCCGAACAAATGCTCAAAAAACGGGTGGGCTATAGCCTTGGGGGGAGGGACTGGCCAAGTTCGTCCGCCGGACTCGGAATGGGGCCAGACTTTGCGAGGGGCCTCCGTGTGCCAAAAATAAGCCGCGGGCACTGCCGCGCCCAAAAATAAGGGCCCGAAGGTCCCGTCCCCAACTTCGTCCGCCGCAAAAATGCCCATAAAACGGGTGGGCTACAGCCTTGGGGGGAGGGGCTGGCCAAGTTCGTCCGCCGGACTCAGAATGGGGCAGACTTTGCGAGGGGGCCTCCGTGTGCCAAAAATAGGCCGCGGGCACTGCCGCGCCCAAAAATTAGAGCCCGAAGGTCCCGTCCCCAACTTTGTCCGCCGCAAAAATGCCCATAAAACGGGTGGGCTACAGCCTTGGGGGGAGGGGCTGGCCAAGTTCGTCCGCCGGACTCGGAATGGGGCAGACTTTGCCAGGGGGCCTCCGTGTGCCAAAAATAGGCCGCGGGCACTGCCGCGCCCAAAAATAAGCGCCCGAAGGTCCCATCCCCAAGTTCGTCCGCCGCAAAAATGCCCAAAAAACGGGTGGGCTATAGCCTTGGGGGGAGGGGCTGGCCAAGTTCGTCCGCCGGACTCGGAATGGGGCCAGACTTTGCGAGGGGCCTCTGTGTGCCAAAAATAGGCCGCGGGCACTGAGGACAATGTTTATTTTAAGTTTGGGGTTGGGAATATTTGCTTTTCATTTTTTTTAAAAAAAAAAGATTTTAATGCCTATGATGAGTTTATGATTGAAAATGAATATGGTTCTTAGAAAGGGATGAATATTTTCTTAGTTTATACTTGATTCTTGTGTTAGTTTCGTCTTGATTGAGATGCTTTAAATATCTTGCGCACTTATATCGATTCTTTCAGAATTTTGACTTGAGATTTGAGATTGATACAGCCTAAGTTGAGAATTTTAGATTGAGTAAATGACTGTTTGCCTCGATTCTACAATAGTTAAGTTTACCCAGGCACTATAGTCAGAAATAGCTACCTATAACTCTTAAGAGTGAAGCTATCCTTGAGTAATTTGGGCCTATGTACCACCAGTATGTAGAGGATAATCTACCATGAGAAGAAGGCTAGCTTAAGGGGTAGAGTGAAAGCTCCTGACTATGGACAAAGAAATGAAAAGAAAAAAAGAAAAAAAAAAGCATGTGCTTCAAGAAAAATCAAAAGAAAATGCTAATTTATGCCTGTGAAAAAAAAAAAAAAAAAAGATCAAGATGATGAGGTTAGTTTGACCTACTCTGTTTATTATTCGAGACAAGGGCTGTTGATGTTGAAGATCTTGAGAATGAGTTTTGATTGAATTGATTCACACACAACACAGGAATCCAATATGAGATGAGGCTAACCATTGAATTAAAGTTAGAACTTTGCTAATATTTTTAATTTTCATTGAGCTATATACTTTATGCAATCTTTGACGCATTTTTTTATGATGTTTGTGGGTATCATCGCTGGAAACCCTCACGAGACTATAACTCGTCCACTAGGGCCGCCTAGGGGTTTAAAGGCTTGTTGCATACGCTAAATGCAATCGCGATCACCTGCGAAAGTGGTTTAGTTAGAATTTCATTTTCATAGTTTTTATTTTAGTTTTTGCTCGAGGACTAGCAAAATGTTAAGTTTGGGGGTATTTGATGTGTTCATAATTTATCTATTATTTTAATACTTCTTTAACTTAATTTTAGGTTAAATTATATCTTATTATATTAATTTTATCTTAATTTTTATATTTTGTTATTTTAGGTACAATATGGGATTAAAGAGGAATAAAATCGGAACATTCAAGAGGAAATCACCTTGAAGGAATTAAAAAGGGAAAGAAATAAAGAGAATTAATTGGAACAAGTCACAAAGGATTTAATTTAATTAATCATTATGCATGCATGCACGTGGGGCAGCATTTGAAGAATTAGTTTTCAAAGAAAATATGGCTTGCACGTGAACTTGGGCCTTTTGATTTTGAAATATAATGGCCTGAGATTGTAAAGGTGGGGGCGGCAATTTTAATCCTTTCCAGTTTAGGATTTGGAGTTGGCGCAACATTATAAAAAGAAAAGTGAATAGGGCAGCTGAGGGGGATTGGAAGCCAAGAGAATTAAAGAGACAAGAAGGCAGCCGCACAACAACTGAAAATTGGAGAGAAAACCGAGAGCAAGAAAAGAACAAGAGAAGCCGCTGTAAATCCGGGAGCAACAATTTGGAGAAGTCAATTGCAGAGATTGGAGAGAGATAGCTTCTTGAGTTTTTCTTTCTCTCTTCTCTATTATCTTACTTGAATGTTTCCAATTAAATTAATGGATTCTCTTTATATTCCCATGAACTAATTTATTTACTAGGGCTACGATGTAGCCTAACTATGAAGATTTAATTCCATAAATCTATGTTATTTTGAATTAATTATTCCATGATTGAGTGTTCATTATTGTGCTTAATGCTTTTAAATATCTGGCCAATATTTGAATGATTTGAGGATACATAATGAGACCGAGAGGAGATTTATGTATTTATTGCTCTGTGTAATGAATGCCATGAATTGAACGAAAGACAGAGATGTGCCAACGTGATTCGTGCAGTTTTATCTAAGAATTTCCATAGAACTAAATGAATCTTTGCATATTTAAATTCACATAGAGATATAGTGGGTTGATATGTGGAGGTATTTTTTATATTACTCGAGAGAGGATATTGAATAAATTAGGGAAATTCACTGTCAACATGGGTAATAAATTTTAATAGCATAGATGGAGGATTAAATTGGATTGGTTATGGTGAAATCAGATGTCCTAGTGTCTTAATCTCTTGGTGATTTCTATTACTACCTGCGTCTTCATTTAATTTTTAATTATTTTATTTTATTTAATTTTAATCTAAATTCGCCTAATCGATTGTTCAAATAAATTAGGGTTAGAATAATTTCGGTAACTAATAGGATATACAATCTCTGTGGGACGATACTCTACTATTCATTATATTACTTGTGCCGACTAGTACACTTGCTAATTTACGCAACAGGGCCAGAATTTGCGAGGGGCCTCCGTGTGCCAAAAATAGGCAGCAGGCACAGCCGCGCCCAAAAATAAGCGCCCGAAGGTCCCGTCCCCAAGTTCGTCCGCCGCAAAAATGCCAAAAAACGGGTGGGCTATAGCCTTGGGGGGAGGGGCTGGCCAAGTTCGTCCACCGGACTCGGAATGGGGCCAGACTTTGCGAGGGGCCTTCGTGTGCCAAAAATAGGCCGCGAGCACTGCCGCGCCCAAAAATAAGCGCCCGAAGGTCCCGTCCCCAAGTTCGTCCGCCGTAAAAATGCCCAAAAAATGGGTGGCCTATAGCCTTGGGGGGAGGGGCTGGCCAAGTTCGCCCGCCGGACTCGGAATGGGACCAGCATGTGCGAGGGGCCTCCGTGTGCCAAAAATAGGCCGCGGCCACTGCCGCGAACAAATATAAGCGCCCGAAGGTCCCGTCCCCAAGTTCGTCCGCCGCAAAAATGCCCAAAAAAGGGTGGGCTATAGCCTTTGGGGGAGGGGCTGGCCAAGTTCGTCCGCCGGACTCGGAATGGGGCCAGACTTTGCGAGGTGCCTCCGTGTGCCAAAAATAGGCCGCGGCCACTGCCGCGCACAAAAATAAGCGCCTGAAGGTCCCATCCCCAAGTTTGTCCGCCGCAAAAATGCCCAAAAAGCGGGTGGGCTATAGCCTTCGGGGGAGGGGCTGGCCAACTGCGTCCGCCGGACTCGGAATGGGGCCAGACTTTGCGCGGGGCCTCCGTGTGCCAAAAATAGGGCGTGGCCACTTCCGCGCCCAAAAACAAGCGCCCGAAGGTCCCGTCCCCTAGTTCGTCCGCCGCAAAAATGCCCAAAAAACGGGTGGGCTATGACCTTGGGGTGAGGGGCTGGCCAAGTTCATCCGCCGGACTCGGAATGGGGCTAGACTTTGCGAGGGGCCTCCGTGTGCCAAAACTAGGCCGCGGGCACTGCCGCGCCCAAAAATAAGCGCCCGAAGGTCCCGTCCCCATGTTCGTCCGCCGCAAAAATGCCCAAAAAAGGGTGGGCTATAGCCTTTGGGGGAGGGGCTGGCCAAGTTCGTCCGCCGGACTCGGAATGGGGCCAGACTTTGCGAGGTGCCTCCGTGTGCCAAAAATAGGCCGCGGGCACTGCAGCGCCCGAAAGACCCGTCCCCAAGTTCGTCCGCCGCAATAATGCCCAAAAAAGTGTGGGCAGCCTTGGGGGGAAGGGCTGGCCAAGTTCGTCCGTTGGACTCGGAATGGGGCCAGACTTTGCGATGGGCCTCCGTGTGCCAAAAATAGGCCGCGGGCACTGCCGCGCCCAAAAATAAGCGCCCGAAGGTCCCGTCCCCAAGTTCGTCCGCCGCAAAAATGCCCAAAAAACGGGTGGCCTATAGCCTTGGGGGGAGGGGCTGGCCAAGTTCGTCCGCCGGACTCGGAATGGGACCAGCCTTTGCGAGGGGACTCCGTGTGCCAAATCTAGGCCGCGGCCACTGCCGCGCACAAAAATAAGCGCCTGAAGGTCCCATCCCCAAGTTTGTCCGCAGCAAAAATGCCCAAAAAGCGGGTGGGCTATAGCCTTGGGGGGACGGGCTGGCCAACTGCGTCCGCCGGACTCGGAATGGGGCCAGACTTTGCGAGGGGCCTCCGTGTGCCAAAACTAGGCCGCGGGCACTGCCGCGCCCGAAGGTCCCGTCCGCAAGTTCGTCCGCCGCAAAAATGCCCAAAAAAGGGTGGGCTATAGCCTTTGGGGGAGGGGCTGGCCAAGTTCGTCCGCCGGACTCGGAATGGGGCCAGACTTTGCGAGGTGCCTCCGTGTGCCAAAAATAGGCCGCGGGCACTGCAGCCCCCGAAAGACCCGTCCCCAAGTTCGTCCGCCGCAAAAATGCCCAAAAAAGTGTGGGCAGCCTTGGGGGGAGAGGCTGGCCAAGTTCGTCCGCTGGACTCGGAATGGGGCCAGACTTTGCGATGGGCCTCCGTGTGCCAAAAATAGGCCGCGGGCACTGCCGCGCCCAAAAATAAGCGCCCGAAGGTCCCGTCCCCAAGTTCGTCCGCCGCAAAAATGCCCAAAAAACGGGTGGGCTATAGCCTTGGGGGGAGTGGCTGGCCAAGTTCGTCCGCCGGACTCGGAATGGGGCCAGACTTTGCGAGGGGCCTCCGTGTGCCAAAAATAGGCCACGGGCACTGCCGCGCCCAAAAATAAGCGCCCGAAGGTCCCGTCCCCAAGTTCGTCCGCCGCAAAAATGCCCAAAAAATGGGTGGGCTATAGCCTTGGGGGGAGGGGCTGGCCAAGTTTGTCCGCCGGACTCGGAATGGGGCCAGACTTTGCCAGGGTCCTCCGTGTGCCAAAAATAGGCCGCGGGCACTGCAGCGCCCGAAAGACCCGTCCCCAAGTTCGTCCGCCGCAATAATGCCCAAAAAAGTGTGGGCAGCCTTGGGGGGAAGGGCTGGCCAAGTTCGTCCGTTGGAGTCGGAATGGGGCCAGACTTTGCGATGGGCCTCCGTGTGCCAAAAATAGGCCGCGGGCACTGCCGCGCCCAAAAATAAGCGCCCGAAGGTCCCGTCCCCAAGTTCGTCCGCCGCAAAAATGCCCAAAAAACGGGTGGCCTATAGCCTTGGGGGGAGGGGCTGGCCAAGTTCGTCCGCCGGACTCGGAATGGGACCAGCCTTTGCGAGGGGACTCCGTGTGCCAAATCTAGGCCGCGGCCACTGCCGCGCACAAAAATAAGCGCCTGAAGGTCCCATCCCCAAGTTTGTCCGCAGCAAAAATGCCCAAAAAGCGGGTGGGCTATAGCCTTGGGGGGACGGGCTGGCCAACTGCGTCCGCCGGACTCGGAATGGGGCCAGACTTTGCGAGGGGCCTCCATGTGCCAAAACTAGGCCGCGGGCACTGCCGCGCCCGAAGGTCCCGTCCGCAAGTTCGTCCGCCGCAAAAATGCCCAAAAAAGGGTGGGCTATAGCCTTTGGGGGAGGGGCTGTCCAAGTTCGTCCGCCGGACTCGGAATGGGGCCAGACTTTGCGAGGTGCCTCCGTGTGCCAAAAATAGGCCGCGGGCACTGCAGCCCCCGAAAGACCCGTCCCCAAGTTCGTCCGCCGCAAAAATGCCCAAAAAAGTGTGGGCAGCCTTGGGGGGAGAGGCTGGCCAAGTTCGTCCGCTGGACTCGGAATGGGGCCAGACTTTGCGATGGGCCTCCGTGTGCCAAAAATAGGCCGCGGGCACTGCCGCGCCCAAAAATAAGCGCCCGAAGGTCCCGTCCCCAAGTTCGTCCGCCGCAAAAATGCCCAAAAAACGGGTGGGCTATAGCCTTGGGGGGAGTGGCTGGCCAAGTTCGTCCGCCGGACTCGGAATGGGGCCAGACTTTGCGAGGGGCCTCCGTGTGCCAAAAATAGGCCACGGGCACTGCCGCGCCCAAAAATAAGCGCCCGAAGGTCCCGTCCCCAAGTTCGTCCGCCGCAAAAATGCCCAAAAAATGGGTGGGCTATAGCCTTGGGGGGAGGGGCTGGCCAAGTTTGTCCGCCGGACTCGGAATGGGGCCAGACTTTGCCAGGGTCCTCCGTGTGCCAACAATAGGCCGCGGGCACTGCCGCGCCCAAAAATAAGCGCCCGAAGGTCCCGTCCCCAAGTTCGTCCGCCGCAAAAATGCCCAAAAAAGGGTGGGCTATAGCCTTGGGGTAGGGGCTGGCCAAGTTCGTCCGCCGGACTCGGAATGGGGCGAGACTTTGCGAGGGGCCTCCGTGTGCCAAAAATAGGCCGCGGGCACTGCCGCGCCCAAAAGTAAGCACCCGAAGGTCCCGTCCCCAAGTTCGTCCGCCGCAAAAATGCCCAAAAAAGGGTGGGCTATAGCCTTTGGGGGAGGGGCTGGCCAAGTTCGTCCGCCGGACTCGGAATGGGGCCAGACTTTGCGAGGTGCCTCCGTGTGCCAAAAATAGGCCGCGGGCACTGCAGCCCCCGAAAGACCCGTCCCCAAGTTCGTCCGCCGCAAAAATGCCCAAAAAAGTGTGGGCAGCCTTGGGGGGAGAGGCTGGCCAAGTTCGTCCGCCAGACTCGGAATGGGGCCAGACTTTGCGAGGGGCCTCCGTGTGCCAAAAATAGGCCGCGGGCACTGCCGCGCCAAAAAATAAGCGCCCGAAGTTCCCGTCCCCAAGTTCGTCCGCCGCAAAAATGCCCAAAAAACGGGTGGGCTATAACCTTGGGGGGAGGGTCTGGCCAAGTTCGTCCGCCGGAATCGGAATGGGGCCAGACTTTGCTAGGGGACTCCGTGTGCCAAAACTAGGCCGCGGGCACTACCGCTCCCAAAAATAAGCGCCCGAAGGTCCCGTCTCCAAGTTCGTCCGCCGCAAAAAAGCCCAAAAAACGGGTGGGCTATAGCCTTGGGGGGAGGGGCTGGCCAAGTTCGTCCGCCGGACTCGGAATGGGACCAGACTTTGCGAGGGGCCTCCGTGTGCCAACAATAGGCCGCGGGCACTGCCGCGCCCAAAAATAAGCGCCCGAAGGTCCCGTCCCCAAGTTCGTCCGCCGCAAAAATGCCCAAAAAAGGGTGGGCTATAGCCTTGGGGTAGGGGCTGGCCAAGTTCGTCCGCCGGACTCGGAATGGGGCGAGACTTTGCGAGGGGCCTCCGTGTGCCAAAAATAGGCCGCGGGCACTGCCGCGCCCAAAAGTAAGCACCCGAAGGTCCCGTCCCCAAGTTCGTCCGCCGCAAAAATGCCCAAAAAACGGGTGGGCTATAGCCTTGGGGGGAGGGTCTGGCCAAGTTCGTCCGCCGGAATCGGAATGGGGCCAGACTTTGCGAGGGGCCTCCGTGTGCCAAAACTAGGCCGCGGGCCCTACCGCTCCCAAAAATAAGCGCCCGAAGGTCCCGTCTCCAAGTTCGTCCGCGGCAAAAAAGCCCAAAAAACGGTTGGGCTATAGCCTTGGGGGGAGGGGCTGGCCAAGTTCGTCTGCCGGACTCGGAATGGGGCCAGACTTTGCGAGGGGCCTCCGTGTGCCAAAAAAAGGCTGCGGACACTGCTGCGCCCAAAAATAAGCGCCCGAAGCTCCCGTCCCCAAGTTCGTCCGCCGCAAAAATGCCCAAAAAAGGGTGGGCTATAGCCTTGGGGGGAGGGGCTGGCCTAGTTCGTCCGCCGGACTCGGAATGCGGCCAGATTTTGCGAGGTGCCTCCGTGTGCCAAAAATAGACCGCGGGGACTGCCGCGCCCAACAATAAGCGCCCGAAGGTCCCTTCCCCAAGTTCGTCCGCCGCAAATATGCCCAAAAAACGGGTGGGCTATAGCCTTGGGGGGAGTGGCTGGCCAAGTTCGTCCGCCGGACTCGGAATGGGGCCAGACTTTGCGAGGGGCCTCCGTGTGCCAAAAAAAGGCCGTGGGCACTGCTGCGCCCAAAAATAAGCGCCCGAAGGTCCCGTCCCCAAGTTCGTCCGCCGCAAAAATGCCCAAAAAAGGGTGGGCTACAGCCTTGGGGGGAGGGGCTGGCCTAGTTCGTCCGCCGGACTCGGAATGGAGCCAGACTTTGCGAGGTGCCTCCGTGTGCCAAAACTAGGCCGTGGGGGCTGCCGCGCCCAAAAATAAGCGCCCGAAGGTCCCGTCCCCAAGTTCGTCCGCCGCAAAAATGCCCAAAAAACGGGTGGGCTATAGGCTTGGGGGGAGGGGCGGGCCAAGTTCGTCCGCCGGACTCGGAATGGGAGCAGACTTTGCGAGGGGCCTCCGTGTGCCAAAACTAGGACGTGGGGGCTGCCGCGCCCAAAAATAAGCGCCCGAAGGTCCCGTCCCCAAGTTCGTCCGCCGTAAAAATGCCCAAAAAACGGGTGGGCTATAGGCTTGGGGGGAGGGGCTGGCCAAGTTCGTCCGCCGGACTCGGAATGGGAGCAGACTTTGCGAGGGGCCTCCGTGTGCCAAAAATAGGCCACGGACACTGCTGCGCCCAAAAATAAGTGCCCGAATCTCCCGTCCCCAAGTTCGTCCGCCGCAAAAATGCCCAAAAAAGGGTGGGCTATAGCCTTGGGGGGAGGGGCTGGCCTAGTTTGTCCGCCGGACTCGGAATAGGGCCAGATTTTGCGAGGTGCCTCCGTGTGCCAAAAATAGACCGCGGGGACTGCCGCGCCCAAAAATAAGCGCCCGAAGGTCCCGTCCCCAAGTTCGTCCGCCGCAAAAATGCCCAAAAAACGGGTGGGCTATAGCCTTGGGGGGAGTGGCTGGCCAAGTTCGTCCGCCGGACTCGGAATGGGGCCACACTTTGCGAGGGGCCTCCGTGTGCCAAAAATAGGCCACGGGCACTGCCGCGCCCAAAAATAAGTGCCCGAAGGTCCCGTCCCCAAGTTCGTCCGCCGCAAAAATGCCCAAAAAATGGGTGGGCTATAGCCTTGGGGGGAGGGGCTGGCCAAGTTTGTCCGCCGGACTCGGAATGGGGCCAGACTTTGCCAGGGTCCTCCGTGTGCCCAAAATAGGCCGCGGGCACTGCCGCGCACAAAAATAAGCGCCCGAAGGTCCCGTCCCCAAGTTCGTCCGCCGTAAAAATGCCAAAAAAACGGGTGGGCTATAGCATTGGGGGGAGGGGTTGGCCAAGTTCGTCCGCCGGACTCGGAATGGGGCCAGACTTTGCGAGGGGCCTACGTGTGCCAAAAATAGGCCGCGGGCACTGACGCGACCAAAAATAAGCGCCCGAAGGTCCCGTCCCCAAGTTCGTCCGCCGCAAAAATGCCCAAAAAACGGGTGGGCTATAGCCTTGGGGGGAGGGGTGGGCCAAGTTCGTCCGCCGGACTCGGAATGGGGCCAGACTTTGCGAGTGGTCTCCGTGTGCTAAAAATAGTCCGCGGACACTGCCGCGCCCAAAAATAAGCCCACGAATGTCCCGTCCCCAAGTTCGTCCGCCGCAAAAATGCCAAAAGAACGGGTGGGCTATAGCCTTGGGGGAAGGGCTGGCCAAGTTCGTCCGCCGGACTCGGAATGGGGCCAGACTTTGCGCGGGGCCTCCGTGTGCCAAAAATAGGCAGCGGGCACTGCCGCGCCCAAAAATAAGCGCCCGAAGGTCCCGTCCCCAAGTTCGTCCGCCGCAAAAATTCTCAACAAAAGGGTGGGCTATAGCCTTGAGGGAGGGGCTGGCCAAGTTCGTCCGCCGGACTCGGAATGGGGACAGACTTTGCGAGGGGCCTCCGTGTGCCAAAACTAGGCCGCGGGCACTGCCGCGCCAAAAAATAAGAGCCCGAAGTTCCCGTCCCCAAGTTCGTCCGCCGCAAAAATGCCCAAAAAACGGGTGGGCTATAGCCTTGGGGGGAGGGGCTGGCCTAGTTCGTCCGCCGGACTCGGAATGGGGCAAGACTTGGTGAGGGGCCTCCGTGTGCCAAAAATAGGCCGCAGGCACTGCCGCGCCCAAAAATAAGCGCCTTATGGTCCCGTCCCCAAGTTCGTCCAGCGCAAAAATGCCCAAAAAACGGGCGGGCTATAGCCTTGGTGGTAGGGGCTGGCCAAGTTCTTCCGCCGGACTCGAAATGGGGCCAGACTTTCCGAGGGGCCTCCGTGTGCCAAAAATAGGCCGTGGGCACAGCCGCGCCCAAAAAGAAGCGCCCGAAGGTCCCGTAGCCAAGTTCGTCCGCCGCAAAAATGCCCAAAAAACGGGTGGGCTATAGCCTTGGGGGAAGGGGCTGGCCAAGTTCGTCCGCCGGACTCGTAATGGGGCCCGACTTTGCGAGGGGCCTCCGTGTGCCAAAAATATGCCGCGATCGCTGCCGCGCCCAAAAATAAGCGCCGAAGGTCCCGTCCCCAATTTCGTCCGCCGCAAAAATGCCCAAAAAACGGGTGGGCTATAGCCTTGGGGGGAGGGGCTGGCCAAGTTCGTCCGCCGGACTCGTAATGGGGCCAGACTTTGCGAGGGGCCTCCGTGTGCCAAAAATGGGCCGCGGACACTGCCGCGCCCAAAAATAAGCGCCCGAAGGTCCCGTCCCCAAGTTCGCCCGCCGCAAAAATGCCCAAAAAACGGGTGGGCTATAGCCTTGGGGGAAGGGCTGGCCAAGTTCGTCCGCCGGACTCAGAATGGGGCCAGACTTTGCGAGGGGTCTCCGTGTGCCAAAAATAGGCCGCGGGCACTGCCGCGCCCAAAAATAAGCGCCCGAAGGTCCCGTCCCCAAGTTCGTCCGCCGCAAAAATGCCCAAAAAATGGGTGGGCTATAGCCTTGGGGGAAGGGCTGGCCAAGTTCGTCCGCCGGACTCGGAACGGGGCCAGACTTTGCGAGGGGCCTCCGTGTGCTAAAAATAGGCCGCGGGCACGGCCGCACCCAAAAATAAGCGCCCGAAGGTCCCGTCCCCAAGTTCGTCCGCCGCAAAAATGCCCAAAAAACGGGTGGGCTATAGCCTTGGGGGAAGGGCTGGCCAAGTTCGTCCGCCGGACTCTGCATGCGGCCAGACTTTGCGAGGGGCCTCCGTGTGCCAAAAATAGGTCGCGGGCACTGCCGCACCCAAAAATAAGTGCCCGAAGGTCCCGTCCCCAAGTTCGTCCGCCGCAAAAATGCCCAAAAAACGGGTGGGCTATAGCCTTGGGGGAAGGGCTGGCCAAGTTCGTCCGCCGGACTCGGAATGGGGCCAGACTTTGCGAGGGGCCTCCGTGTGTCAAAAATAGGCCGCGGACACTGCCGCGCCCAAAAATAATCGCCCGAACGTCCCGTCCCCAAGTTCGTCCGCCGCAAAAATGCCCAAAAAACGGGTGGGCTATAGCCTTGGGGGAAGGGCTGGCCAAGTTCGTCCGCCGGACTCGGAATGGGGCCAGACTTTGCGAGGGGCCTCCGTTTGCCAAAAATAGGCCGCGGGCACTGCCGCGCCCAAAAATAAGCGCCCGAAGGTCCCGTCCCCAAGTTCGTCCGCCGCAAAAATGCCCAAAAAACGGGTGGGCTATAGCCTTGGTGGAAGGGCTGGCCAAGTTCGTTCGCCGGACTCGGAATGGGGCCAGACTTTGCGAGGGGCCTCTGTGTGCCAAAAATAGGCAGCGGGCACTGCCGCACCCAAAAATAAGTGCCCGAAGGTCCCGTCCCCAAGTTCGTCCGCCGCAAAAATGCCCAAAAAACGGATGGGCTATAGCCTTGGGAGGAGGGGCTAGCCAAGTTCGTCCGCCGGAATCGGAATGGGGCCAGACTTTGCGAGGGGCCTCCGTGTGCCAAAAATAGGCCGCGGATACTGCCGCGCCCAAAAATAAGCGCCCGAAGGTCCCGTCCCCAAGTTCGTCCGCCGCAAAAATGCCCAAAAAACGGGTGGGCTATAGCCTTGGGGGAAGGGCTGGCCAAGTTCGTCCGCCGGACTCGGAATGGGGACAGACTTTGCGAGGGGCCTCCGTGTGCCAAAAATAGGCCGCGGGCACTGCCGCGCCAAAAAATAAGCGCCCGAAGTTCCAGTCCCCAAGTTCGTCCGCCGCAAAAATGCCCAAAAAATGGGTGGGCTATAGCCTTGGGGGGAGGGGCTGGCCTAGTTCGTCCGCCGGACTCGGAATGGGGCCAGACATTGTGAGGGGCCTCCGTGTGCCAAAAATAGGCCGCAGGCACTGCCGCGCCCAAAAATAAGCGCCTTATGGTCCCGTCCCCAAGTTCGTCCGCCGCAAAAATGCCCAAAAAACGGGTGGGCTATATCCTTGGGGGAACGGCTGGCCAAGTTCGTCCGCCGGACTCGGAATAGGGCCAGACTTTGCGAGGGGCCTCCGTGTGCCAAAAATAGGCAGCGGGCACTGCCGCGCCCAAAAATAAGCACCCGAAGGTCCCGTCCCCAAGTTCGTCCGCCGCAAAAATGCCCAAAAAACGGGTGGGCTGTAGCCTTGGGGGAAGGGGCTGGCCAAGTTCGTCCGCCGGACTCGTAATGGGGCCAGACTTTGCGAGGGGCCTCCGTGTGCCAAAAATAGGCCGCGGACACTGCCGCGCCCAAAAATAAGCGCCGAAGGTCCCGTCCCCAAGTTCGTCCGCCGCAAAAATGCCCAAAAAATGGGTGGGCTATAGCCTTGGGGGAAGGGCTGGCCAAGTTCGTCCGCCGGACTCGGAATAGGGCCAGACTTTGCGAGGGGCCTCCGTGTGCCAAAAATAGGCAGCGGGCACTGCCGCGCCCAAAAATAAGCACCCGAAGGTCCCGTCCCCAAGTTCGTCCGCCGCAAAAATGCCCAAAAAACGGGTGGGCTATAGCCTTGGGAGGAGGGGCTGGCCAAGTTCGTCCGCCGGAATCGGAATGGGGCCCGACTTTGCGAGGGGCCTCCGTGTGCCAAAAGTTCTTCCGCCAGACTCGGAATGGGGCCAGACTTTGCGAGGGGCCTCCGTGTGCCAAAAATAGGCCGCGGTCACTGCCGCGCCCAAAAATAAGCGCCCGAAGGTCCCATCCCCAAGTTCGTCCGCCGCAAAAATTCTCAACAAAAGGGTGCGCTATAGCCTTGAGGGAGGGGCTGGCCAAGTTCGTCCGCCGGACTCGGAATGCGGCCAGACTTTGCGAGGGGCCTCCGTGTGCCAAAAATAGGCCGCGGGCACTGCCGCGCCAAAAAATAAGCGCCCGAAGTTCCCGTCCCCATGTTCGTCCGCCGCAAAAATGCCCAAAAAACGGGTGGGCTATAGCCTTGGCGGGAGGGGCTGGCCTAGTTCGTCCGCCGGACTCGGAATGGGGCCAGACTTTGTGAGGGGCCTCCGTGTGCCAAAAATAGGCCGCAGGCACTGCCGCGCCCAAAAAACAAGCGCCCGAAGGTCCCGTCCCCATGTTCGTCCGCCGCAAAAATTCCCAAAAAACGGGTGCGCTATAGCCTTGGGGGGAGGGGCTGGCCAAATTCGTCCGCCGGACTCGGAATGGGGCCAGACTTTGCGAGGGGCCTCCGTGTGCCAAAAATAGGCCGCGGGCACGGCCGCGCCCAAAAATAAGCCCCCGAAGGTCCCGTCCCCAAGTTCGTCCGCCGCAAAAATGCCCAAAAAACGGGTGGGCTATAGCCTTGGGGGGAGGGGCTGGCCAAGTTCGTCCGCCGGACTCGGAATGGGGCAAGACTTTGCGAGGGGCCTCCGTGTGCCAAAAATAGGCCGCGGGCACTGCTGCGCCCAAAAATAAGCGCCCGAAGGTCCCGTCCCCAAGTTCGTCCGCCGCAAAAATGCCCAAAAAAGGGTGGGCTACAGCCTTGGGGGGAGGGGCTGGCCTAGTTCGTCCGCCGGACTCGGAATGGAGCCAGACTTTGCGAGGTGCCTCCGTGTGCCAAAAATAGGCCGCGGGAGCTGCCGCGCCCAAAAATAAGCGCCCGAAGGTCCCGTCCCCAAGTTCGTCCGCCGCAAAAATGCCCAAAAAACGGGTGGGCTATAGGCTTGGGGGGAGGGGCTGGCCAAGTTCGTCCGCCGAACTTGGAATGGGGCCAGACTTTGCGAGGGGCCTCCGTGTGCCAAAAATAGGCCGCGGACACTGCTGCGCCCAAAAATAAGTGCCCGAAGCTCCCGTCCCCAAGTTCGTCCGCCGCAAAAATGCCCAAAAAAGGGTGGGCTATAGCCTTGGGGGGAGGGGCTGGCCTAGTTTGTCCGCCGGACTCGGAATAGGGCCAGATTTTGCGAGGTGCCTCCGTGTGCCAAAAATAGACCGCGGGGACTGCCGCGCCCAAAAATAAGCGCCCGAAGGTCCCGTCCCCAAGTTCGTCCGCCGCAAAAATGCCCAAAAAATGGGTGGGCTATAGCCTTGGGGGAAGGGCTGGCCAAGTTCGTCCGCCGGACTCGGAATGGGGCCAGACTTTGCGCGGGGCCTCCGTGTGCCAAAAACAGGCAGCGGGCACTGCCGCGCCCAAAAATAAGCGCCCGAAGGTCCCGTCCCCAAGTTCGTCCGCCGCAAAAATTCTCAACAAAAGGGTGGGCTATAGCCTTGAGGGAGGGGCTGGCCAAGTTCGTCCGCCGGACTCGGAATGGGGACAGACTTTGCGAGGGGCCTCCGTGTGCCAAAAATAGGCCGCGGGCACTGCCGCGCCAAAAAATAAGAGCCCGAAGTTCCCGTCCCCAAGTTCGTCCGCCGCAAAAATGCCCAAAAAACGGGTGGGCTATAGCCTTGGGGGGAGGGGCTGGCCTAGTTCGTCCGCCGGACTCGGAATGGGGCCAGACTTGGTGAGGGGCCCCCGTGTGCCAAAAATAGGCCGCAGGCACTGCCGCGCCCAAAAATAAGCGCCTTATGGTCCCGTCCCCAAGTTCGTCCAGCGCAAAAATGCCCAAAAAACGGGCGGGCTATAGCCTTGGGGGTAGGGGCTGGCCAAGTTCTTCCGCCGGACTCGAAATGGGGCCAGACTTTGCGAGGGGCCTCCGTGTGCCAAAAATAGGCCGTGGGCACAGCCGCGCCCAAAAAGAAGCGCCCGAAGGTCCCGTCCCCAAGTTCGTCCGCCGCAAAAATGCCCAAAAAACGGGTGGGCTATAGCTTTGGGGGAAGAGGCTGGCCAACTTCGTCCGCCGGACTCGTAATGGGGCCAGACTTTGCGAGGGGCCTCCGTGTGCCAAAAATATGCCGCGATCGCTGCCGCGCCCAAAAATAAGCGCCGAAGGTCCCGTCCCCAAGTTCGTCCGCCGCAACAATGCCCAAAAAACGGGTGGGCTATAGCCTTGGGGGGAGGGGCTGGCCAAGTTCGTCCGCCGGACTCGTAATGGGGCCAGACTTTGCGAGGGGCCTCCGTGTGCCAAAAATGGGCCGCGGACACTGCCGCGCCCAAAAATAAGCGCCTTATGGTCCCGTCCCCAAGTTCGTCCAGCGCAAAAATGCCCAAAAAACGGGCGGGCTATAGCCTTGGGGGTAGGGGCTGACCAAGTTCTTCCGCCGGACTCGAAATGGGGCCAGACTTTGCGAGGGGCCTCCGTGTGCCAAAAATAGGCCGTGGGCACAGCCGCGCCCAAAAAGAAGCGCCGAAGGTCCCGTCCCCAAGTTCGTCCGCCGCAAAAATGCCCAAAAAACGGGTGGGCTATAGCCTTGGGGGAAGGGGCTGGCCAAGTTAGTCCGCCGGACTCGTAATGGGGCCAGACTTTGTGAGGGGCCTCCGTGTGCCAAAAATAGGCCGCGGACACTGCCGCGCCCAAAAATAAGCGCCGAAGGTCCCGTCCCCAAGTTCGTCCGCCGCAAAAATGCCCAAAAAACGGGTGGGCTATAGCCTTGGGGGAAGGGCTGGCCAAGTTCGTCCGCCGGACTCGGAATAGGGCCAGACTTTGCGAGGGGCCTCCGTGTGCCAAAAATAGGCAGCGGGCACTGCCGCGCCCAAAAATAAGCACCCGAAGGTCCCGTCCCCAAGTTCGTCCGCCGCAAAAATGCCCAAAAAACGGGTGGGCTATAGCCTTGGGAGGAGGGGCTGGCCAAGTTCGTCCGCCGGAATCGGAATGGGGCCCGACTTTGCGAGGGGCCTCCGTGTGCCAAAAGTTCATCCGCCAGACTCGGAATGGGGCCAGACTTTGCGAGGGGCCTCCGTGTGCCAAAAATAGGCCGCGGGCACTGCCGCGCCCAAAAATAAGCGCCCGAAGGTCCCATCCCCAAGTTCGTCCGCCGCAAAAATTCTCAACAAAAGGGTGCGCTATAGCCTTGAGTGAGGGGCTGGCCAAGTTCGTCCGCCGGACTCGGAATGCGGCCAGACTTTGCGAGGGGCCTCCGTGTGCCAAAAATAGGCCGCGGGCACTGCCGCGCCAAAAAATAAGCGCCCGAAGTTCCCGTCCCCATGTTCGTCCGCCGCAAAAATGCCCAAAAAACGGGTGGGCTATAGCCTTGGCGGGAGGGGCTGGCCTAGTTCGTCCGCCGGACTCGGAATGGGGCCAGACTTTGTGAGGGGCCTCCGTGTGCCAAAAATAGGCCGCAGGCACTGCCGCGCCCAAAAAACAAGCGCCCGAAGGTCCCGTCCCCATGTTCGTCCGCCGCAAAAATTCCCAAAAAACGGGTGCGCTATAGCCTTGGGGGGAGGGGCTGGCCAAATTCGTCCGCCGGACTCGGAATGGGGCCAGACTTTGCGAGGGGCCTCCGTGTGCCAAAAATAGGCCGCGGGCACGGCCGCGCCCAAAAATAAGCCCCCGAAGGTCCCGTCCCCAAGTTCGTCCGCCGCAAAAATGCCCAAAAAACGGGTGGGCTATAGCCTTGGGGGGAGGGGCTGGCCAAGTTCGTCCGCTGGACTCGGAATGGGGCAAGACTTTGCGAGGGGCCTCCGTGTGCCAAAAATAGGCCGCGGGCACTGCTGCGCCCAAAAATAAGCGCCCGAAGGTCCCGTCCCCAAGTTCGTCCGCCGCAAAAATGCCCAAAAAAGGGTGGGCTACAGCCTTGGGGGGAGGGGCTGGCCTAGTTCGTCCGCCGGACTCGGAATGGAGCAAGACTTTGCGAGGTGCCTCCGTGTGCCAAAAATAGGCCGCGGGAGCTGCCGCGCCCAAAAATAAGCGCCCGAAGGTCCCGTCCCCAAGTTCGTCCGCCGCAAAAATGCCCAAAAAACGGGTGGGCTATAGGCTTGGGGGGAGGGGCTGGCCAAGTTCGTCCGCCGAACTTGGAATGGGGCCAGACTTTGCGAGGGGCCTCCGTGTGCCAAAAATAGGCCGCGGACACTGCTGCGCCCAAAAATAAGTGCCCGAAGCTCCCGTCCCCAAGTTCGTCCGCCGCAAAAATGCCCAAAAAAGGGTGGGCTATAGCCTTGGGGGGAGGGGCTGGCCTAGTTTGTCCGCCGGACTCGGAATAGGGCCAGATTTTGCGAGGTGCCTTCGTGTGCCAAAAATAGACCGCGGGGACTGCCGCGCCCAAAAATAAGCGCCCGAAGGTCCCGTCCACAAGTTCGTCCGCCGCAAAAATGCCCAAAAAATGGGTGGGCTATAGCCTTGGGGGAAGGGCTGGCCAAGTTCGTCCGCCGGACTCGGAATGGGGCCAGACTTTGCGCGGGGCCTCCGTGTGCCAAAAATAGGCAGCGGGCACTGCCGCGCCCAAAAATAAGCGCCCGAAGGTCCCGTCCTCAAGTTCGTCCGCCGCAAAAATTCTCAACAAAAGGGTGGGCTATAGCCTTGAGGGAGGGGCTGGCCAAGTTCGTCCGCCAGACTCGGAATGGGGACAGACTTTGCGAGGGGCCTCCGTGTGCCAAAAATAGGCCGCGGGCACTGCCGCGCCAAAAAATAAGAGCCCAAAGTTCCCGTCCCCAAGTTCGTCCGCCGCAAAAATGCCCAAAAAACGGGTGGGCTATAGCCTTGGGGGGAGGGGCTGGCCTAGTTCGTCCGCCGGACTCGGAATGGGGCCAGACTTGGTGAGGGGCCTCCGTGTGCCAAAAATAGGCCGCAGGCACGGCCGCGCCCAAAAATAAGCGCCTTATGGTCCCGTCCCCAAGTTCGTCCAGCGCAAAAATGCCCAAAAAACGGGCGGGCTATAGCCTTGGGGGTAGGGGCTGGCCAAGTTCGTCCGCCGGACTCGGAATGGGGCCAGAATTTGCGAGGGGCCTCCGTGTGCCAAAAATAGGCCGTGGGCACAGCCGCACCCAAAAAGAAGCGCCGAAGGTCCCGTCCCCAAGTTCGTCCGCCGCAAAAATGTCCAAAAAACGGGTGGGCTATAGCCTTGGGGGAAGGGCTGGCCAAGTTCGTCCGCCGGACTCGGAATAGGGCCAGACTTTGCGAGGGGCCTCCGTGTGCCAAAAATATGCCGCGATCGCTGCCGCGCCCAAAAATAAGCGCCGAAGGTCCCGTCCCCAAGTTCGTCCGCCGCAAAAATGCCCAAAAAACGGGTGGGCTATAGCCTTGGGGGGAGGGGCTGGCCAAGTTCGTCCGCCGGACTCGTAATGGGGCCAGACTTTGCGAGGGGCCTCCGTGTGCCAAAAATGGGCCGCGGACACTGCCGCGCCCAAAAATAAGCGCCTTATGGTCCCGTCCCCAAGTTCGTCCAGCGCAAAAATGCCCAAAAAACGGGCGGGCTATAGCCTTGGGGGTAGGGGCTGACCAAGTTCTTCCGCCGGACTCGAAATGGGGCCAGAATTTGCGAGGGGCCTCCGTGTGCCAAAAATAGGCCGTGGGCACAGCCGCACCCAAAAAGAAGCGCCGAAGGTCCCGTCCCCAAGTTCGTCCGCCGCAAAAATGCCCAAAAAACGGGTGGGCTATAGCCTTGGGGGAAGAGGCTGGCCAAGTTCGTCCGCCGGACTCGTAATGGGGCCAGACTTTGCGAGGGGCCTCCGTGTGCCAAAAATATGCCGCGATCGCTGCCGCGCCCAAAAATAAGCGCCGAAGGTCCCGTCCCCAAGTTCGTCCGCCGCAAAAATGCCCAAAAAACGGGTGGGCTATAGCCTTGGGGGGAGGGGCTGGCCAAGTTCGTCCGCCGGACTCGTAATGGGGCCAGACCTTGCGAGGGGCCTCTGTGTGCCAAAAATGGGCCGCGGACACTGCCGCGCCCAAAAATAAGCGCCCGAAGGTCCCGTCCCCAAGTTCGTCCGCCGCAAAAATGCCCAAAAAACGGGTGGGCTATAGCCTTGGGGGAAGGGCTGGCCAAGTTCGTCCGCCGGACTCAGAATGGGGCCAGACTTTGCGAGGGCTCTCCGTGTGCCAAAAATAGGCCGCGGGCACTGCCGCGCCCGAAGGTCCCGTCCCCAAGTTCGTCCGCCGTAAAAATGCCCAAAAAATGGGTGGGCTATAGCCTTGGGGGAAGGGCTGGCCAAGTTCGTCCGCCGGACTCGGAACGGGGCCAGACTTTGCGAGGGGCCTCCGTGTGCTAAAAATAGGCCGCGGGCACGGCCGCACCCAAAAATAAGCGCCCGAAGGTCCCGTCCCCAAGTTCGTCCGCCGCAAAAATGCCCAAAAAACGGGTGGGCTATAGCCTTGGGGGAAGGGCTGGCCAAGTTCGTCCGCCGGACTCGGAATGGGGCCAGACTTTGCGAGGGGCCTCTGTGTGCCAAAAATAGGCAGCGGGCACTGCCGCACCCAAAAATAAGCGCCCGAAGGTCCCGTCCCCAAGTTCGTCCGCCGCAAAAATGCCCAAAAAACGGGTGTGCTATAGCCTTGGGGGAAGGGCTGGCCATGTTCGTCCGCCGGACTCAGAATGGGGCCAGACTTTGCGAGGGGTCTCCGTGTGCCAAAAATAGGCCGCGGGCACTGCCGCGCCCGAAGGTCCCGTCCCCAAGTTCGTCCGCCGTAAAAATGCCCAAAAAATGGGTGGGCTATAGCCTTGGGGGAAGGGCTGGCCAAGTTCGTCCGCCGGACTCGGAACGGGGCCAGACTTTGCGAGGGGCCTCCGTGTGCTAAAAATAGGCCGCGGGCACGGCCGCACCCAAAAATAAGCGCCCGAAGGTCCCGTCCCCAAGTTCGTCCGCCGCAAAAATGCCCAAAAAACGGGTGGGCTATAGCCTTGGGGGAAGGGCTGGCCAAGTTCGTCCGCCGGACTCGGAATGGGGCCAGACTTTGCGAGGGGCCTCTGTGTGCCAAAAATAGGCAGCGGGCACTGCCGCACCAAAAAATAAGCGCCCGAAGGTCCCGTCCCCAAGTTCGTCCGCCGCAAAAATGCCCAAAAAACGGGTGGGCTATAGCCTTGGGAGGAGGGGCTAGCCAAGTTCGTCCGCCGGAATCGGAATGGGGCCAGACTTTGCGAGGGGCCTTCGTGTGCCAAAAGTCGTCCGCCAGACTCGGAATGGGGCCAGACTTTGCGAGGGGCCTCTGTGTGCCAAAAATAGGCCGCGCGCAGTGCCGCGCCCAAAAAATAAGCGCCCGAAGGTCCCGTCCCCAAGTTCATCCGCCGCAAAAATGCCCAAAAAACGGGTGGGCTATAGCCTTGGGGGGAGGGGCTGGCCAAGTTCGTCCGCCGGACTCGGAATGGGGCCAGACTTTGCGAGGGGCCTCCGTGTACGAAAAATAGGCCGCGGGCACGGCCGCACCCAAAAATAAGCGCCCGAAGGTCCCGTCCCCAAGTTCGTCCGCCGCAAAAATGCCGAAAAAACGGGTGGGCTATAGCTTGGGGGGAGGGGCTGGCCAAGTTCGTCCGCCGGACTCGGAATGGGGCCAGACTTTGTGAGGGGCCTCCGTGTGCCAAAAATAGGCCGCGGACACTGCTGCGCCCAAAAATAAGTGCCCGAAGCTCCCGTCCCCAAGTTCGTCCGCCGCAAAAATGCCCAAAAAAGGGTGGGCTATAGCCTTGGGGGGAGGGGCTGGCCTAGTTTGTCCGCCGGACTCGGAATAGGGCCAGATTTTGCGAGGTGCCTCCGTGTGCCAAAAATAGACCGCGGGGACTGCCGCGCCCAAAAATAAGCGCCCAAAGGTCCCGTCCCCAAGTTCGTCCGCCGCAAAATTGCCCAAAAAACGGGTGGGCTATAGCCTTGGGGGGAGTGGCTGGCCAAGTTCGTCCGCCAGACTCGGAATGGGGCCAGACTTTGCGAGGGGCCTCAGTGTGCCAAAAATAGGCCACGGGCACTGCCGCGCCCAAAAATAAGCCCCCGAAGGTCCCGTCCCCAAGTTCGTCCGCCGCAAAAATGCCCAAAGAACGGGTGGGCTATAGCCTTGGGGGGAGGGGCTGCCAAGTTCGTCCGCAGGAATCGGAATGGGGCCAGACTTTTGGAGCGGCCTCCGTGTGCCAAAACTAGGCCGCGGGCACTGCCGCTCCCAAAAATAAGCGCCCGAAGGTCCCGTCTCCAAGTTCGTTCGCCGCAAAAAAGCCCAAAAAACGGGTGGGATATAGCCTTGGGGGGAGGGGCTGGCCAAGTTTGTCCGCCGGACTCGGAATAGGGCAAGACTTTGCCAGGGTCCTCCGTGTGCCCAAAATAGGCCACGGGCACTGCCGCGCACAAAAATAAGCGCCCGAAGGTCCCGTCCCCAAGTTCGTCCGCCGCAAAAATGCGCAAAAAACGGGTGGGCTATAGCCTTGGGAGGAGGGGCTAGCCAAGTTCGTCCGCCGGAATCGGAATGGGGCCAGAGTTTGCGAGGGGCCTTCGTGTGCCAAAAGTCGTCCGCCAGACTCGGAATGGGGCCAGACTTTGCGAGGGGCCTCCGTGTGCCAAAAATAGGCCGCGTACAGTGCCGCGCCCAAAAATAAGCGCCCGAAGGTCCCATCCCCAAGTTCGTCCGCCGCAAAAATGCCCAAAAAACGGGTGGGCTATAGCCTTGGGGGAAGGGCTGGCCAAGTTCGTCCGCCGGAATCGGAATGGGGCCAGACTTTTGGAGCGGCCTCCGTGTGCCAAAACTAGGCCGCGGGCACTGCCGCTCCCAAAAATAAGCGCCCGAAGGTCCCGTCCCCAAGTTCGTCCGCCGCAAAAATGCCCAAAAAACGGGTGGGCTATAGCCTTGGGGGAAGGGCTGGCCAAGTTCGTCCGCCGGACTCGGAATGGGGCCAGACTTTGCGCGGGGCCTCCGTGTGCCAAAAATAGGCAGCGGGCACTGCCGCGCCCAAAAATAAGCGCCCGAATGTCCCGTCCCCAAGTTCGTCCGCAGCAAAAATGCCCAAAAAATGGGTGGGCTATAGCCTTGGGGGAAGGGCTGGCCAAGTTCGTCCGCCGGACTCGGAACGGGGCCAGACTTTGCGAGGGGCCACCGTGTGCTAAAAATAGGCCGCGGGCACGGCCGCACCCAAAAATAAGCGCCCGAAGGTCCCGTCCCCAAGTTCGTCCGCCGCAAAAATTCTCAACAAAAGGGTGGGCTATAGCCTTGAGGGAGGGGCTGGCCAAGTTCGTCCGCCGGACTCGGAATGGGGACAGACTTTGCGAGGGGCCTCCGTGTGCCAAAAATAGGCCGCGGACACTGCCGCGCCAAAAAATAAGAGCCCGAAATTCCCGTCCCCAAGTTCGTCCGCCGCAAAAATGCCCAAAAAACGGGTGGGCTATAGCCTTGGGGGGAGGGGCTGGCCTAGTTCGTCCGCCGGACTCGGAATGGGGCCAGACTTTGCGCGGGGCCTCCGTGTGCCAAAAATAGGCAGCGGGCACTGCCGCGCCCAAAAATAAGCGCCCGAAGGTCCCGTCCCCAAGTTCGTCCGCCGCAAAAATTCTCAACAAAAGGGTGGCCTATAGCCTTGAGGGAGGGGCTGGCCAAGTTCGTCCGCCGGACTCGGAATGGGGACAGACTTTGCGAGGGGCCTCCGTGTGGCAAAAATAGGCCGCGGGCACTGCCGCGCCAAAAAATAAGAGCCCGAAGTTCCCGTCCCCAAGTTCGTCCGCCGCAAAAATGCCCAAAAAACGGGTGGGCTATAGCCTTGGGGGGAGGGGCTGGCCTAGTTCGTCCGCCGGACTCCGAATGGGGCCAGACTTGGTGAGGGGCCTCCGTGTGCCAAAAATAGGCCGCAGGCACTGCCGCACCCAAAAATAAGCGCCCGAAGGTCCCGTCCCCATGTTCGTCCGCCGCAAAAATGCCCAAAAAACGGGTGGGCTATAGCCTTGGGGGAAGGGCTGGCCAAGTTCGTCCGCCGGACTCGGAATGGGGCCAGACTTTGCGAGGGGTCTCCGTGTGCCAAAAATAGGCCGCGGGCACTGCCGCGCCCAAAAATAAGCGCCCGAAGGTCCCGTCCCCAAGTTCGTCCGCAGCAAAAATGCCCAAAAAATGGGTGGGCTATAGCCTTGGGGGATGGGCTGGCCAAGTTCGTCCGCCGGACTCGGAACGGGGCCAGACTTTGCGAGGGGCCTCCGTGTGCTAAAAATAGGCCGCGGGCACGGCCGCACCCAAAAATAAGCGCCCGAAGGTCCCGTCCCCAAGTTCATCCGCCGTAAAAATGCCTAAAAAACGGGTGGGCTATAGCCTTGGGGGAAGGGCTGGCCAAGTTCGTCCGCCGGACTCTGCATGCGGCCAGACTTTACGAGGGGCTTCCGTGTGCCAAAAATAGGCCGCGGGCACTGCCGCACCCAAAAATAATCGCCCGAAGGTCCCGTCCCCAAGTTCGTCCGCCGGAAAAATGCCCAAAAAACGGGTGGGCTATAGCCTTGGGGGAAGGGCTGGCCAAGTTCGTCCGCCGGACTCGGAATGGGGCCAGACTTTGCGAGGGGCCTCCGTGTGCCAAAAATAGGCCGCGGACACTGCCGCGCCCAAAAATAAGCGCCCGAAGGTCCCGTCCCCAAGTTCGTCCGCCGCAAAAATGCCCAAAAAACGGGTGGGCTATAGCCTTGGGGGAAGGGCTGGCCAAGTTCGTCCGCCGGACTCGGAATGGGGCCAGACTTTGCGAGGGGCCTCCGTGTGCCAAAAATAGGCAGCGGGCACTGCCGCACCCAAAAATAAGCGCCCGAAGGTCCCGTCCCCAAGTTCGTCCGCCGCAAATATGCGCAAAAAACGGGTGGGCTATAGCCTTGGGAGGAGGGGCTAGCCAAGTTCGTCCGCCGGAATCGGAATGGGGCCAGACTTTGCGCGGGGCCTCCGTGTGCCAAAAATAGGCAGCGGGCACTGCCGCGCCCAAAAATAAGCGCCCGAAGGTCCCGTCCCCAAGTTCGTCCGCCGCAAAAATTCTCAACAAAAGGGTGGGCTATAGCCTTGAGGGAGGGGCTGGCCAAGTTCGTCAGCCGGACTCGGAATGGGGACAGACTTTGCGAGGGTCCTCCGTGTGGCAAAAATAGGCCGCGGGCACTGCCGCGCCAAAAAATAAGAGCCCGAAGTTCCCGTCCCCAAGTTCGTCCGCCGCAAAAATGCCCAAAAAACGGGTGGGCTATAGCCTTGGGGGGAGGGGCTGGCCTAGTTCGTCCGCCGGACTCCGAATGGGGCCAGACTTGGTGAGGGGCCTCCGTGTGCCAAAAATAGGCCGCAGGCACTGCCGCACCCAAAAATAAGCGCCCGAAGGTCCCGTCCCCAAGTTCGTCCGCCGCAAAAATGCCCAAAAAACGGGTGGGCTATAGCCTTGGGGGAAGGGCTGGCCAAGTTCGTCCGCCGGACTCGGAATGGGGCCAGACTTTGCGAGGGGTCTCCGTGTGCCAAAAATAGGCCGCGGGCACTGCCGCACCCAAAAATAATCGCCCGAAGGTCCCGTCCCCAAGTTCGTCCGCCGGAAAAATGCCCAAAAAACGGGTGGGCTATAGCCTTGGGGGAAGGGCTGGCCAAGTTCGTCCGCCGGACTCGGAATGGGGCCAGACTTTGCGAGGGGCCTCCGTGTGCCAAAAATAGGCCGCGGACACTGCCGCGCCCAAAAATAAGCGCCCGAAGGTCCCGTCCCCAAGTTCGTCCGCCGCAAAAATGCCCAAAAAACGGGTGGGCTATAGCCTTGGGGGAAGGGCTGGCCAAGTTCGTCCGCCGGACTCGGAATGGGGCCAGACTTTGCGAGGGGCCTCCGTGTGCCAAAAATAGGCAGCGGGCACTGCCGCACCCAAAAATAAGCGCCCGAAGGTCCCGTCCCCAAGTTCGTCCGCCGCAAATATGCGCAAAAAACGGGTGGGCTATAGCCTTGGGAGGAGGGGCTAGCCAAGTTCGTCCGCCGGAATCGGAATGGGGCCAGAGTTTGCGAGGGGCCTTCGTGTGCCAAAAGTCGTCCGCCAGACTCGGAATGGGGCCAGACTTTGCGAGGGGCCTCCGTGTGCCAAAAATAGGCCGCGTGCAGTGCCGCGCCCAAAAATAAGCGCCCGAAGGTCCCATCCCCAAGTTCGTCCGCCGCAAAAATGCCCAAAAAACGGGTGGGCTATAGCCTTGGGGGAAGGGCTGGCCAAGTTCGTCCGCCGGACTCGGAATGGGGCCAGATTTTGCGAGGGGCCTCCGTGTGCCAAAAATAGGCAGCGGGCAGTGCCGCACCCAAAAATAAGCACCCGAAGGTCCCGTCCCCAAGTTCGTCCGCCGCAAAAATGTCCAAAAAACGGGTGGGCTATAGCCTTGGGAGGAGTGGCTGGCCAAGTTCGTCCACCGGAATCGGAATGGGCCCAGACTTTGCGAGGGGCCTCCGTGTGCCAAAAATAGGCCGCGGACACTGCCGCGCCCAAAAATAAGCGCCCGAAGGTCCCGTCCCCAAGTTCGTCCGCCGCAAAAATGCCCAAAAAACGGGTGGGCTATAGCCTTGGGGGAAGGGCTGGCCAAGTTCGTCCGCCGGACTCGGAATGGGGACAGACTTTGCGAGGGGCCTCCGTGTGCCAAAAGTTCATCCGCCAGACTCGGAATGGGGCCAGACTTTGCGAGGGGCCTCCGTGTGCCAAAAATAGGCCGCGGGCACTGCCGCGCCACAAAATAAGCGCCCGAAGTTCCCGTCCCCAAGTTCGTCCGCCGCAAAAATGCCCCAAAAACGGGTGGGCTATAGCCTTGGGGGGAGGGGCTGGCCTAGTTCGTCCGCCGGACTCGGAATGGGGCCAGACTTTGTGAGGGGCCTCCGTGTGCCAAAAATAGGCGGCAGGCACTGCCGCGCCCAAAAATAAGTGCCTTATGGTCCCGTCCCCAAGTTCGTCCAGCGCAAAAATGCCCAAAAAACGGGCGGGCTATAGCCTTGGGGGGAGGGGCTGGCCAAGTTCGTCCGCCGGACTCGGAATGGGGCCAGACTTTGCGAGGGGCCTCTGTGTACCAAAAATAGGCTGCGGGCACTGCCGCGTCCAAAAATAAGCGCCCGAAGGTCCCATCCCCAAGTTCGTCCCCCGCAAAAATGCCCAAAAAACGGGTGGGCTATAGCCTTGGGGGGAGGGGCTGGCCAAGTTCGTCCGCCGGACTCGGAATGGGGCCAGACTTTGCGAGGGGCCTTCGTGTCCCAAAAATAGGCCGCGGGCACAGCCGCGCCCAAAAAGAAGCGCCCGAAGGTCCCGTCCCCAAGTTCGTCCGCCGCAAAAATGCCCAAAAAACGGGTGGGCTATAGCCTTGGGGGAAGGGGCTGGCCAAGTTCGTCCGCCGGACTCGTAATGGGGCCAGACTTTGCGAGGGGCCTCCGTGTGCCAAAAATAGGCCGCGGACACTGCCGCGCCCAAAAATAAGTGCCGAAGGTCCCGTCCCCAAGTTCGTCCGCCGCAAAAATGCCCAAAAAACGGGTGGGCTATAGCCTTGGGGGGAGGGGCTGGCCTAGTTCGTCCGCCGGACTCGGAATGGGGCCAGACTTTGCGAGGGGCCTTCGTGTCCCAAAAATAGGCCGCGGACACTGCCGCGCCCAAAAATAAGTGCCGAAGGTCCCGTCCCCAAGTTCGTCCGCCGCAAAAATGCCCAAAAAACGGGTGGGCTATAGCCTTGGGGGGAGGGGCTGGCCTAGTTCGTCCGCCGGACTCGGAATGGGGCCAGACTTTGTGAGGGGCCTCCGTGTGCCAAAAATAGGCGGCAGGCACTGCCGCGCCCAAAAATAAGTGCCTTATGGTCCCGTCCCCAAGTTCGTCCAGCGCAAAAATGCCCAAAAATCGGGTGGGCTATAGCCTTGGGAGGAGGGGCTGGCCAAGTTCGTCCGCCGGAATCGGAATGGGGCCAGACTTTGCGAGGGGCCTCCGTGTGCCAAAAATAGGCCACGGGTATTGCCGCACCCAAAAATAAGCGCCCGAAGGTCCCGTCCCCAAGTTCGTCAGCCGCAAAAATGCCCAAAAAACGGGTAGGCTATAGCCTTGGGGGGAGGGGCTGGTCAAGTTCGTCCGCCGGACTCGGAATGGGGCCAGACTTTGCGAGGGGCCTCCGTGTGCCAAAAATAGGCCACGGGCATTGCCGCGCCCAAAAATAAGTGCCCGAAGGTCCCGCCCCTAGTTCGTCCGCCGCAAAAATGCCCAAAAAACGGGTGGGCTACAGCCTTGGGGGGAGGGGCTGGCCAAGTTCGTCCCCCGGACTCGGAATGGGGCCAGACTTTGCGAGGGGCCTCCATGTGCCAAAAATAGGCCGCGGGCACTGCCGCGCCCAAAAATAAGCGCCCGAAGGTCCCGTCCCCAAGTTCGTCCGCCGCAAAAATGCCCAAAAAACGGGTGGGCAATAGCCTTGGGGGGAGGGGCTGGCCATGTTCGTCCGCCGGACTTGGAATGGGGCAGACTTTGCGAGAGGCCTCCGTGTGCCAAAAATTAGCCGCGGGCACTGCCGCGCCCTAAAATAAGCTCCCGAAGGTCCCGTCCCCAAGTTCGTCCGCCGCAAAAATGCCCAAAAAACGGGTGGGCTATAGCATTGGGGGGAGGGGCTGGCCAAGTTAGTGCGACGGACTCGCAAAGGGGCCAGACTTTGCGAGGGGCCTCCGTGTACCAAAAATAGGCCGCGGCCACTGCCGCACCGAAAAATAAGCGCCCGATGGTCCCGTCCCCAAGTTCGACCGCCGCAAAAATGCCCAAAAAATGGGTGGGCTATAGCCTTAGGGGGAGGGGCTGGCCAAGTTCGTCCGCCGGACTCGGAATGTGGCCAGACTTTGCGAGGGGCCTCCGTGTGCCAAAAATAGGCCGCGGGCACTGCCGCGCCCAAAATAAGCTCCCAAAGGTCCCGTCCCCAACTTCCTCCGCCGCAAAAATGCCCAAAAAACGGGTGGGCTATTGCCTTGGGTGGAGGGGCTGGCCAAGTTCGTCCGCCGAACTCGGAATGGGGCCAGACTTTCCGAGGGGCCTCCGTGTGCCAACAATAGGCCGGGGCCACTGCCGCGCCCAAAAATAAGCGCCCGAAGCCCCCGTCCCCAAGTTCGTACGCCGCAAAAATGCCAAAAAAACGGGGGGGCTATAGCCTTGGGGGGAGGGGCTGGCCAAGTTCGTCCGCCGGACTCGGAATGGGGCCAGACTTTGAGAGGGGCCTCCGTGTGCCAAAAATAGGCCGCGGGCACTGCCGCGCCCAAAAATAAGGGGCCGAAGGTCCAGTCCCCAAGTTCGTCCGCCGTAAAAATGCCCAAAAAATGGGTGGGCTATAGCCTTGGGGGGAGGGGCTGGCCAAGTTCGTCCGCCGGACTCGGAATAGGGCCAGACTTTCCGAGGGGCCTCCGTGTGCCAAAAATAGGCCGCGGGCACTGCCGCGCCCAAAAATAAGCGCCCGAAGGTCCCGTCCCCAAGTTCGTCCGCCGCAAAAATGCCCAAAAAATAGGTGGGCTATAGGCTTGGGGGGAGGGGCTGGCCAAGTGCGTCCGCCGGACTCGGAATGGGGCCAGACTTTGAGAGGGGCCTCCGTGTGCCAAAAATAGGCCACGGGCAATGCCGCGCCCAAAAATAAGAGGCCGAAGGTCCAGTCCCCAAGTTCGTCCGCCGCAAAAATGCCCAAAAAACGGGTGGGCTATAGCCTTGGGGGGACGGGCTGGCCAAGTTCGTCCGCCGGACTCGGAATGGGGCCAGACTTTTCGAGGGGCCTCCGTGTGCCAAAAATAGGCCGCGGGCACTGCCGCGCCCAAAAATAAGCGCCCGAAGGTCCCGTCCCCAAGTTCGTCCGCCGCAAAAATGCCCAAAAAACGGGTGGGCTATAGCCTTGGGGGGAGGGGCTGGCCAAGTTCGTCCACCGGACTCGGAATGGGGCCATACTTTGCGAGGGGTCTCCGTGTGCCAAAAATAGGCCGCGGGAACTACCGCGCCCAAAAATAAGTGCCCGAAGGTCTCGTCCCCAAGTTCGTCCGCCGCAAAAATGCCCAAAAAACTGGTGGGCTATAGCCTTGGGGGGAGGGGCTGGCCAAGTTCGTCCGCCGGACTCGGAATGGGGCCAGCCTTTGCGAGGGGCCTCCGTGTACCAAAAATAGGCCGCGGTCACTGCCGCGGCCGAAGGTCCCGTCACCAAGTTCGTCCGCCGCAAAAATGCCCAAAAAACGGGTGGGGTATAGCCTTGGGGGGAGGGGCTGGCCAAGTTCGTCCGTCCGACTTGGAATGGGGCCAGACTTTGCAAGGGGCCTCCGTGTGCCAAAAATAGGCTGCGGGCACTGCCGCGCTCAAAAATAAGCGCCCGAAGGTCCCGTCCCCAAGTTCGTCCGCCGCAAAAATGCCCAAAAAACGGGTGGGCTATAGCCTTGGGGGGAGGGGCTGGCCAAGTTCGTCTGCCGGACTCGGAATGGGGCCAGACTTTCCGAGGGGCCTCCGTGTGCCAAAAATAGGCCGCGGGCACTGCCGCGGCCAAAAATATGCTCCCGATGGTCCCGTCCCCAAGTTCGTCCGCCGCAAAAATGCCCAAAAAACGGGTGGGCTATAGCCTTGGGGGGAGGGGCTGGCCAAGTTCGTCCGCCGTACTCGGAATGGGGCCAGACTTTGCGAGGGGCCTCCATATGCCAAAAATAGGCCGGGGGAACTGCCGCGCCCAAAAATAAGCGCCCGAAGGTCCCGTCCCAAAGTTCGTCCGCCGCAAAAATGCTCAAAAACCGGGTGGGCTATAGCCTTGGGGGGAGGGGCTGGCCAAGTTCGTCCGCCGGACTCGGAATGGTGCCAGACTTTGTGAGGGGGGTCCTCCGTGTGCCAAAAATAGGCCGCGGGCACTGCCGCACCCAAAAATAAGCGCCCGAAGGTCCGGTCCCCAAGTTCGACCACCGCAAAAATGCCCAAAAAACGGTTGGGCTATAGCCTAGGGGGGAGGGGCTGGCCATGTTCGTCCGCCGGACTCGGAATGGGGCCAGACTTTGCGAGGGGCCTCCGTGTGCCACAAATAGGGCGCGGGCACTGCCTTGCCCAGCAATAAGTGCCCGAAGGTCCCGTCCCAAAGTTCGTCCGCAGCAAAAATGCCCAAAAAACGGGTGGGCTATAGCCTTGGGGGGAGGGGCTGGACAAGTTCGACCGCCGGACTTGGAATGGTGCCAGACTTTGCGAGGGGCCTCCGTGTGCCAAATATAGGCCGCGGGCACTGCCGCGCCCAAAAATAAGCGCCCGAAGGTCCCGTCCCCAAGTTCGTCCGCCGCAAAAATGCCCAAAAAACGGTTGGGCTATAGCCTGGGGGGGAGGGGCTGGCCAAGTTCGTCCGTCCGACTTGGAATGGGGCCAGACTTTGCAAGGGGCCTCCGTGTGCCAAAAATAGGCTGCGGGCACTGCCACGCCCAAAAATAAGCGCCCGAAGGTCCCGTCCCCAAGTTTGCCCGCCGCCAAAATCCCCAAAAAACGGGTGGGCTATAGCCTTGGGGGGAGGGGCTGGCCAAGTTCGTCCGTCCGACTTGGAATGGGGCCAGACTTTGCAAGGGGACTCCGTGTGCCAAAAATAGGCTGCGGGCACTGCCGCGCCCAAAAATAAGCGCCCGAAGGTCCCGTCCCCAAGTTCGCCCGCCGCCAAAATCCCCAAAAAACGGGTGGGCTATAGCCTTGGGGGGTGGGGCTGGCCAAGTTCGTCCGTCGGACTCGGAATGGGGACAGACTTTGCGAGGGGCCTCCGTGTGCCAAAAATAGGCCGCGGGCACTGCCGCGCCCAAAAATAAGCGCCCGAATATCCTGTCCCCAAGTTCGTCCGCCACAAAAATGCCCAAAAAATGGGTGGGGTATAGCCTTGGGGGGAGGGGCAGGCCAAGTTCTTCCGCCGGACTCGGAATGGGCCCAGACTTTGCGAGGGGCCTCCGTGTTCCAAAGATAGGCTGCGGGCACGGCAGCGCCAAAAAATAAGCGCCCGAAGGTCCCATCCCCAAGTTCGTCCGCCGCAAAAATGCCCAAAAAATGGGTGGGCTATAGCCTTGGGGGGACGGGCTGTTCAAGTTCGTTCCCTGGACTCGGAATGGGGCCAGACTTTGCGAGGGGCCTCCGTGTGCCAAAAATAGGCCGCGGGCACGGCCGCGCAAAAAAATAAGCGCCCGAACATCCCGTCCCCAAGTTCGTCCGCCGCAAAAATGCCCAAAAAACGGGTGGTCTATAGCCTTGGGGAGAGGGGCTGGCAAAGTTCGTCCGTCGGACTCGGAATGGGGCCAGACTTTGTGAGGGGCCTCCGTGTGCCAAAGATAGGCCGCGGGCACGGCAGCGCCAAAAAATAAGCGCCCGAAGGTCCCGTCCCCAAGTTCGTCCGCCGCAAAAATGCCCAAAAAATGGGTGGGCTATAGCCTTGGGGGGACGGGCTGTTCAAGTTCGTTCCCTGGACTCGGAATGGGGCCAGACTTTGCGAGGGGCCTCCGTGTGCCAAAAATAGGCCGCGGGCACTGCCGCGCCAAAAAATAAGAGCCCGAAGGTCCCGTCCCCAAGTTCGTCCGCCGCAAAAATGCCCAAAAAACGGGTGGGCTATAGCCTTGGGGGGAGGGGCAGGCCAAAAGTTCGTCCGCCGGACTCGGAATGGGGCCAGACTTTGCGAGGGGCCTCCGTGTGCCAAAAATAGGCCGCGGGCACTGCCGCCCCCAAAAATAAGCGCCCGAAGGTCCCGTCCCCGAGTTCGTCCGCCGCAAAAATGCCCAAAAAACGGGTGGACTATAGCCTTGGGTGGTGGGGCTGGCCAAAAGTTCGTCCGCCGGACTCGGAATGGTGCCAGACTTTGCGAGGGGCCTCCGTGTGCGAAAAATAGGTCGCGGTCACTGCCGCGCCCGAAGGTCCCGTCCCCATGTTCGTCCGCCGCAAAAATGCCCAAAAAACGGGTGGGCTATAGCCTTGGGGGGAGGGGCTGGCCAAATTCGTCCGCCGGACTCGGAATGGGGCCAGACTTTGCGAGGGGCCTCCGTGTGCCAAACATTGGCCGCGGGCACTGCCGCGCCCAAAAATAAGCTCCCGTCCCCAAGTTCGTCCGCCGCAAAAATGCCCAAAAAACGGGTGGGCTATAGCCTTGTGGGGAGGGGCTGGCCATGTTCGTCTGCCGGACTCGGAATGGGGCCAGACTTTGCGAGGGGCCTCCGTGTGCCAAACATAGGCCGCGGGCACTGCCGCGCCCAAAAATAAGCTACCGAAGGTCCCGTCCCCAAGTTCGTCCGCCGCAAAAATGCCCAAAAAATGGGTGGGCTACAGCCTTGGGGGAAGGGGCTGGCCAAGTTCGTCCGCCAGACTCGGAATGGGGTCAGACTTTGCGAGGGGCCTCCGTGTGCCACAAATACGCCGCGGGCACTCCCGCGCCCAAAAATAAGCGCCTGAAGGTCCCGTCCCCAAGTTCGTCCGCCGCAAAAATGCCCAAAAAACGGGTGGGTTATAGCCTTGGGGGGAGGGGCTGGCAAAAGTTCGTCCGCCGGACTTGGAATGGGGCCAGACTTTACGAGGGGCCTCCGTGGGCCACAAATAGGCCGCGGGCACTCCCGCGCCCAAAAATAAGCGCCTGAAGGTCCCGTCCCCAACTTCGTCCGCCGCAAAAATGCCCAAAAAACGGGTGGGCTATAGCCTTGGGGGGAGGAGCTGGCCAAGTTCGTCCGCCGGACTCGGAATGGTGCCAGACTTTGCGAGGGGCCTCCGTGTGCGAAAAATAGGTCGCGGTCACTGCCGCGCCCGAAGGTCCCGTCCCCATGTTCGTCCGCCGCAAAAATGCCCAAAAAACGGGTGGGCTATAGCCTTGGGGGGAGGGGCTGGCCAAATTCGTCCGCCGCACTCGGAAAGGGGCCAGACTTTGCGAGGGGCCTCCGTGTGCCAAACATAGGCCGCGGGCACTGCCGCGCCCAAAAATAAGCTCCCGTCCCCAAGTTCGTCCGCCGCAAAAATGCCCAAAAAACGGGTGGGCTATAGCCTTGTGGGGAGGGGCTGGCCATGTTCGTATGCCGGACTCGGAATGGGGCCAGACTTTGCGAGGGGCCTCCGTGTGCCAAACATAGTCCGCGGGCACTGCCGCGCCCAAAAATAAGCTCCCGAAGGTCCCGTCCCCAAGTTCGTCCGCCGCAAAAATGCCCAAAAAACGGGTGGGCTACAGCCTTGGGGGAAGGGGCTGGCCAAGTTCGTCCGCCAGACTCGGAATGGGGTCAGACTTTGCGAGGGGCCTCCGTGTGCCACAAATACGCCGCGGGCACTCCTGCGCCCAAAAATAAGCACCTGAAGGTCCCGTCCCCAAGTTCGTCCGCCGCAAAAATGCCCAAAAAACGGGTGGGCTATAGCCTTGGGGGGAGGAGCTGGCCAAGTTCGTCCGCCGGACTCGGAATGGGGCCGGACTATGCGTGGGGCCTCTGTGTGCGAAAAATGGGCCGCGATCACTGCCGCGCCCGAAGGTCCCGTCCCCAAGTTCGTCCGCTGTAAAAATGCCCAAAAAACGGGTGCGCTATAGCCTTGGGGGGAGGGGCTGGCCAATTTCGTCCGCCGGACTCGGAATGGGGCCAGACTTTGCGAGGGGCCGCCGTGTACCAAACATAGGCCGCGGGCACAGCCGCGCCGAAAAATAAGCTCCCGAAGGTCCCGTCCCCAAGTTCGTCTGCCGCAAAAATGCCCAAAAAACGGGTGGGCTATAGCCTCCGTGTGCCAAACATAGGCCGCGGGCACTGCCGCGCCCACAAATAAGCGCCCGAAGGTCCCGTCCCCAAGTTCGTCCGCCGCAAAAATGCCGAAAAAACGGGTGGGCTATAGCCTTGGGGGGAGGGGCTGGCCAAGTTCGTCCGCCGGACTAGGAATGGGGCCAGACTTTGCGAGGGGCCTCCGTGTGCCAAAAATAGGCCGCGGCACTGCCGCGCCGAAAAATAAGCGCCTGAAGGTCCTAGCCCCAAATTCGTCCGCCGCAAAAACGCCCAAAAAACGGGTGGGCTATAGCCTTGGGGGGAGGGGCTGGCCAAGTTCGTCCGCCGGACTCGGAATGGGGCCAGACTTTGCGAGGGGCCTCCGTGTGCCAAACATAGGCCGCGGTCACTGCCGCGCCCAAAAATAAGCGCCCGAAGGTCCTGTCCCCAAGTTCGTCCGCCGCAAAAATGCCCAAAAAATGGGTGGGCTATAGCCTTGGGGGGAGGGGCTGGCCAAGTTCGTCCGCCGGACTCGGAATGGGATTAGACTTTGCGAGGGGACTCCGTGTGCCAAACATAGGCCGCGGTGACTGCCGCGCCCAAAAATAAGCGCCCGAAGATCCCGTCCCCAAGTTCGTCCGCCGCAAAAAAGCCCAAAAAATGGGTGGGCTATAGCATTGGGGGGAGGGGCTGGCCACGTTCGTCCGCCGGACTCGGAATGGGGCCTGATTTACGATGGGCTTCCGTGTGCCAAAAATAGGCCACGGGCACGGCCGCGCCCAACGGTCCCGTCCCCAAGTTCGTCCGCCGCAAAAATACCCAAAAAACGGGTGGGCTATAGCCTTGGGGGGAGGGACTGGCCAAGTTTGTCCGCCGGACTCGGAATGGGGCCAGACTTTGCGAGGGGCCTCCGTGTGCCAAAAATAGGCCGCAGGCACTGCCACGCCCAAAAATAAGCGCCCGAAGGTCCCGTCCCCAAGTTCGTCCGCCGCAAAAATGCCCAAAAAACGGGTGGGCTATAGCCTTGGGGGGAGGGGCTGGCCAAGTTCGTCCGCCAGACTCGGAATGGGGTCAGACTTTGCGAGGGGCCTCCGTGTGCCACAAATACGCCGCGGGCACTCCCGCGCCCAAAAATAAGCGCCTGAAGGTCCCGTCCCCAAGTTCGTCCGCCGCAAAAATGCCCAAAAAACGGGTGGGTTATAGCCTTGGGGGGAGGGGCTGGCAAAAGTTCGTCCGCCGGACTTGGAATGGGGCCAGACTTTGCGAGGGGCCTCCGTGGGCCACAAATAGGCCGCGGGCACTCCCGCGCCCAAAAATAAGCGCCTGAAGGTCCCGTCCCCAACTTCGTCCGCCGCAAAAATGCCCAAAAAACGGGTGGGCTATAGCCTTGGGGGGAGGAGCTGGCCAAGTTCGTCCGCCGGACTCGGAATGGTGCCAGACTTTGCGAGGGGCCTCCGTGTGCGAAAAATAGGTCGCGGTCACTGCCGCGCCCGAAGGTCCCGTCCCCATGTTCGTCCGCCGCAAAAATGCCCAAAAAACGGGTGGGCTATAGCCTTGGGGGGAGGGGCTGGCCAAATTCGTCCGCCGGACTCGGAAAGGGGCCAGACTTTGCGAGGGGCCTCCGTGTGCCAAACATAGGCCGCGGGCACTGCCGCGCCCAAAAATAAGCTCCCGTCCCCAAGTTCGTCCGCCGCAAAAATGCCCAAAAAACGGGTGGGCTATAGCCTTGTGGGGAGGGGCTGGCCATGTTCGTCTGCCGGACTCGGAATGGGGCCAGACTTTACGAGGGGCCTCCGTGTGCCAAACATAGTCCGCGGGCACTGCCGCGCCCAAAAATAAGCTCCCGAAGGTCCCGTCCCCAAGTTCGTCCGCCGCAAAAATGCCCAAAAAACGGGTGGGCTACAGCCTTGGGGGAAGGGGCTGGCCAAGTTCGTCCGCCAGACTCGGAATGGGGTCAGACTTTGCGAGGGGCCTCCGTGTGCCACAAATACGCCGCGGGCACTCCCGCGCCCAAAAATAAGCGCCTGAAGGTCCCGTCCCCAAGTTCGTCCGCCGCAAAAATGCCCAAAAAACGGGTGGGCTACAGCCTTGGGGGGAGGAGCTGGCCACGTTCGTCCGCCGGACTCGGAATGGGGCCGGACTATGCGTGGGGCCTCTGTGTGCGAAAAATGGGCCGCGATCACTGCCGCGCCCGAAGGTCCCGTCCCCAAGTTCGTCCGCTGTAAAAATGCCCAAAAAACGGGTGCGCTATAGCCTTGGGGGGAGGGGCTGGCCAATTTCGTCCGCCGGACTCGGAATGGGGCCAGACTTTGCGAGGGGCCGCCGTGTACCAAACATAGGCCGCGGGCACAGCCGCGCCGAAAAATAAGCTCCCGAAGGTCCCGTCCCCAAGTTCGTCTGCCGCAAAAATGCCCAAAAAACGGGTGGGCTATAGCCTCCGTGTGCCAAACATAGGCCGCGGGCACTGCCGCGCCCACAAATAAGCGCCCGAAGGTCCCGTCCCCAAGTTCGTCCGCCGCAAAAATGCCGAAAAAATGGGTGGGCTATAGCCTTGGGGGGAGGGGCTGGCCAAGTTCGTCCGCCGGACTAGGAATGGGGCCAGACTTTGCGAGGGGCCTCCGTGTGCCAAAAATAGGCCGCGGCACTGCCGCGCCGAAAAATAAGCGCCTGAAGGTCCTAGCCCCAAATTCGTCCGCCGCAAAAACGCCCAAAAAACGGGTGGGCTATAGCCTTGGGGGGAGGGGCTGGCCAAGTTCGTCCGCCGGACTCGGAATGGGGCCAGACTTTGCGAGGGGCCTCCGTGTGCCAAACATAGGCCGCGGTCACTGCCGCGCCCAAAAATAAGCGCCCGAAGGTCCTGTCCCCAAGTTCGTCCGCCGCAAAAATGCCCAAAAAATGGGTGGGCTATAGCCTTGGGGGGAGGGGCTGGCCAAGTTCGTCCGCCGGACTCGGAATGGGATTAGACTTTGCGAGGGGACTCCGTGTGCCAAACATAGGCCGCGGTGACTGCCGCGCCCAAAAATAAGCGCCCGAAGATCCCGTCCCCAAGTTCGTCCGCCGCAAAAAAGCCCAAAAAATGGGTGGGCTATAGCATTGGGGGGAGGGGCTGGCCACGTTCGTCCGCCGGACTCGGAATGGGGCCTGATTTACGATGGGCTTCCGTGTGCCAAAAATAGGCCACGGGCACGGCCGCGCCCAACGGTCCCGTCCCCAAGTTCGTCCGCCGCAAAAATGCCCAAAAAATGGGTGGGCTATAGCCTTGGGGGGAGGGACTGGCCAAGTTTGTCCGCCGGACTCGGAATGGGGCCAGACTTTGCGAGGGGCCTCCGTGTGCCAAAAATAGGCCGCAGGCACTGCCACGCCCAAAAATAAGCGCCCGAAGGTCCCGTCCCCAAGTTCGTCCGCCGCAAAAATGGCCAAAAAACGGGTGGGCTATAGCCTTGGGGGGAGGGGCGGGCCAAGTTCGTCCGCCGGACTCGGAATGCGGCCAGACTTTGCGAGGGGCCTCCGTCTGCGAAAAATAGGCCGCGGTTACTGCCGCGCCCGAAGGTCCCGTCCCCAAGTTCGTCCGCCGAAAAAATGCCCAAAAAAGGGTGGGCTATAGCCTTGGGGGGAGGGGCTGGCCAAGTTCGTCCGGCAGACTCGGAATGGGGCTAGACTTTGCGAGGGGCCTCCGTGTGCCCAAAATAGGCCACGGGCACTGCCGCGCCCAAAAATAAGCGACCGAAGGTCCCGTCCCCAAGTTCGTCCGCCGCAAAAATGCCCAAAAAACGGGTGGGTTATAGCCTTGGGGGGAAGGGCTGGCCATGTTCGTCCGCCGGACTCGGAATGGGGCCAGACTTTGCGAGGGGCCTCCGTGTGCCAAAAATAGGACGCAGGCACTGCCACGCCCAAAAATAAGCGCCCGAAGGTCCCGTCCCCAAGTTCATCCGCCGTAAAAATGCCCAACAAAAGGGTGGGCTATAGCCTTGGGGGGAGGGGCTGGCCAAGTTCGTCCCCCGGACTCGGAATGGGGCCAGACTTTGCGAGGGGCCTCCGTGTGCCAAAAATAGGCCGCGGGCACGGCCGCGCCCAAAAATAAGCACCCGAAGGTCCCGTCCCCAAGTTCATCCGCCGCAAAAATGCCCAAAAAACGGGTGGGCTATAGCCTTGGGGGGAGAGGCTGGCCAAGTTCGTCCGCCGGACTCGGAATGGGGCCAGACTTGGCGAGGGGCCTCCCTGTGCCAAAAGTTCATCCGCCGGACTCGGAATGGGGCCAGACTTTGCGAGGGGCCTCCGTGTGCCAAAAATAGGCCGCGGGCACGGCCGCGCCCAAAAATAAGCGGCGAAGGTCCCGTCCCCAAGTTCGTCCGCCGCAAAAATGACCAAAAAACGGGTGGGCTATAGCCTTGGGGGGAGGGGCTGGCCAAGTTCGTCCGCCGGACTCAGAATGGGGCCAGACTTTGCGAGGGGCCTCCGTGTGCCAAAAATAGGCCGCGGGCACTGCTGTACCCAAAATTAAGACCCGAAGGTCCCGTCCCCAAGTTCGTCCGCCGCAAAAATGCCCAAAAAACGGGTGGGCTATAGCCTTGGGGGGAGGGGCTGGCCAAGTTCGTCGGCTGGACTCGGAATGGGGCCAGATTTTGCGAGGGACCTCCAGGTGCCAAAAACAGGCCGTGGGCACAGCCGCGCCCAAAAATAAGCGCCCGAATGTCCCGTCCCCAAGTTCGTCCGCCGCAAAAATGCCCAAAAAATGGGTGGGCTATAGCCTTGGGGGGAGGGGCTGGCCAAGTTCGTCCGCCGGACTCGGAATGGGGCCAGACTTTGTGAGGGGCCTCCGTGTGCCAAAAATAGGCCGCGGGCACTGCCGCGCCCAAAAATAAGCGCCCGAATGTCCCGTCCCCAAGTTCGTCCGCCGCAAAAATGCCCAAAAAACGGGTGGGCTATAGCCTTGGGGGGAGGGGCTGGCCAAGTTCGTGCGCCGGACTCGGAATGGGGCCAGACTTTGCTAGGGACTCCGTGTGCAAAAAATAGGCCGCGGGAACTGCTGCGCCCAACGGTCCCGTCCCCAAGTTCGTCCGCCGCAAAAATGCCCAAAAAACGGGTGGGATATAGCCTTGGGGGGAGGGGCTGGCCAAGTTCGTCAGCCGGACTCGGAATGGGGCCAGACTTTACGAGGGGCCTCTGTGTGCCAAAAATAGGCCGCGGGCTCTGTCGCGCCCAAAATAAGCACCCGAAGGTCCCGTCCCCAAGTTCGTCCGGCGCAAAAATGCCCAAAAAACGGGCGGGCTATAGCCTTGGGGGGAGGGGCTGGCCAAGTTCGTCCGCCGGACTCGGAATGGGGCCAGACTTTGCGAGGGGCCTCCGTGTGCAAAAAATAGGCCGCGGGCACTGCTGCGCCCGAAGGCCCTGTCCCCAAGTTCGTCCGCCGCAAAAATGCCCAAAAAACGGGTGGGCTATAGCCTTGGGGGGAGGGGCTAGCCAATTTCGTCCGCCGGACTCGGAATGCGGCCAGACTTTACGAGGGGCCTCCGTGTGCCAAAAATAGGCCGCGGGCACGGCCGCGCCCAAAAATAAGCACCCGAAGGTCCCGTCCCCAAGTTCATCCGCCGCAAAAATGCCCAAAAAACGGGTGGGCTATAGCCTTGGGGGGAGAGGCTGGCCAAGTTCGTCCGCCGGACTCGGAATGGGGCCAGACTTGGCGAGGGGCCTCCCTGTGCCAAAAGTTCATCCGCCGGACTCGGAATGGGGCCAGACTTTGCGAGGGGCCTCCGTGTGCCAAAAATAGGCCGCGGGCACGGCCGCGCCCAAAAATAAGCGGCGAAGGTCCCGTCCCCAAGTTCGTCCGCCGCAAAAATGACCAAAAAACGGGTGGGCTATAGCCTTGGGGGGAGGGGCTGGCCAAGTTCGTCCGCCGGACTCAGAATGGGGCCAGAATTTGCGAGGGGCCTCCGTGTGCCAAAAATAGGCCGCGGGCACTGCTGTACCCAAAAATAAGACCCGAAGGTCCCGTCCCCAAGTTCGTCCGCCGCAAAAATGCCCAAAAAACGGGTGGGCTATAGCCTTGGGGGGAGGGGCTGGCCAAGTTCGTCCGCTGGACTCAGAATGGGGCCAGACTTTGCGAGGGGCCTCCGTGTGCCAAAAATAGGCCGCGGGCACTGCTGTACCCAAAAATAAGACCCGAAGGTCCCTTCCCCAAGTTCGTCCGCCGCATAAATGCCCAAAAAACGGGTGGAATATAGCCTTGGGGGGAGGGGCTGGCCAAGTTCGTCCGCCGGACTCGGAATGGGGCCAGACTTTACGAGGGGCCTCCGTGTGCCAAAAATAGGCCGCGGGCACTGTCGCGCCCAAAAATAAGCACCCGAAGGTCCCGTCCGCAAGTTCGTCCGGCGCAAAAATCCCCAAAAAACGGGCGGGCTATAGCCTTGGGGGGAGGGGCTGGCCAAGTTCGTCCGCCGAACTCGGAATGGGGCCAGACTTTGCGAGGGGCCTCCGTGTGCAATAAATACGCCGCGGGCACTGCTGCGCCCGAAGGCCCTGTCCCCAAGTTCGTCCGCCGCAAAAATGCCCAAAAAACAGGTGGGCTATAGCCTTGGGGGGAGGGGCTGGCCAATTTCGTCCGCCGGACTCGGAATGCGGCCAGACTTTGCGAGGGGCCTCCGTGTGCCAAAAATAGTCCGCGGGGACTGCCTCGCCCAAAAATAAGCGCCCGAAGGTCCCGTCCCCAAGTTCGTCCGCCGCAAAAATGCCCAAAAAACGGGTGGGCTATAGCCTTGGGGGGAGGGGCTGGCCAAGTTCGTCCGCTGGACTCGGAATGGGGCCAGATTTTGCGAGGGACCTCCAGGTGCCAAAAACAGGCCGTGGGCACAGCCGCGCCCAAAAATAAGCGCCCGAATGTCCCGTCCCCAAGTTCGTCCGCCGCAAAAATGCCCAAAAAATGGGTGGGCTATAGCCTTGGGGGGAGGGGCTGGCCAAGTTCGTCCGCCGGACTCGGAATGGGGCCAGACTTTGTGAGGGGCCTCCGTGTGCCAAAAATAGGCCGCGGGCACTGCCGCGCCCAAAAATAAGCGCCCGAATGTCCCATCCCCAAGTTCGTCCGCCGCAAAAATGCCCAAAAAACGGGTGGGCTATAGCCTTGGGGGGAGGGGCTGGCCAAGTTCGTGCGCCGGACTCGGAATGGGGCCAGACTTTGCTAGGGACTCCGTGTGCAAAAAATAGGCCGCGGGAACTGCTGCGCCCAACGGTCCCGTCCCCAAGTTCGTCCGCCGCAAAAATGCCCAAAAAACGGGTGGGATATAGCCTTGGGGGGAGGGGCTGGCCAAGTTCGTCAGCCGGACTCGGAATGGGGCCAGACTTTACGAGGGGCCTCCGTGTGCCAAAAATAGGCCGCGGGCTCTGTCGCGCCCAAAATAAGCACCCGAAGGTCCCGTCCCCAAGTTCGTCCGGCGCAAAAATGCCCAAAAAACGGGCGGGCTATAGCCTTGGGGGGAGGGGCTGGCCAAGTTCGTCCGCCGGACTCGGAATGGGGCCAGACTTTGCGAGGGGCCTCCGTGTGCAAAAAATAGGCCGCGGGCACTGCTGCGCCCGAAGGCCCTGTCCCCAAGTTCGTCCGCCGCAAAAATGCCCAAAAAACGGGTGGGCTATAGCCTTGGGGGGAGGGGCTAGCCAATTTCGTCCGCCGGACTCGGAATGCGGCCAGACTTTATGAGGGGCCTCCGTGTGCCAAAAATAGGCCGCGGGGACTACCTCGTCCAAAAATAAGCGCCCGAAGGTCCCGTCCCCAACTTCGTCTGCCGCAAAAATGCCCAAAAAATTGGTGGGCTATAGCCTTGGGGGGAGGGGCTGGCCAAGTTCGTCCGCCGGACTCGGAATGGGGCCAGACTTTGTGAGGGGCCTCCGTGTGCCAAAAATAGGCCGCGGGCACTGCCGCGCCCAAAAATAAGCGCCCGAATGTCCCGTCCCCAAGTTCGTCCGCCGCAAAAATGCCCAAAAAGCGGGTGGGCTATAGCCTTGGGGGGAGGGGCTGGCCAAGTTCGTGCGCCGGACTCGGAATGGGGCCAGACTTTGCGAGGGGCCTCCGTGTGCCAAAAATAGGCCCCGGGCACTGCCGCGCCCAAAAATAAGCGCCCGAAGGTCCCGTCCCCAAGTTCGTCCGCCCCAAAAATGCCCAAAAAACGGGTGGGCTATAGCCTTGGGGGGAGGGGCTGGCCAATTTCGTCCGCCGGACTCGGAATGCGGCCAGAATTTGCGAGGGGCCTCCGTGTGCCAAAAATAGGCCACGGGCACTGCCGCTCCTAAAAATAAGCGCCCAAAGGTCCCGTCCCCAAGTTCGTCCGCCACAAAAATGCCCAAAAAACGGGTGGGCTATAGCCTTGGGGGGAGGGGCTGCCCAAGTTCGTCCGCCGGACTCGGAATGGGGCCAGACTTTGCGAGGGGCCTCCATGTGCCAAAAACAGGCCGTGGGCATTACCGCACCCAAAAATAAGCGCCCGAAGGTCCCGTCCCCAAGTTCATCCGTCGCAAAAATGCAGAAAAAAACGGGTGGGCTATAGCCTTGGGGGGAGGGGCTGGCCAAGTTCGTCCGCCGGACTCGGAATGGGGCCAGACTTTCCGAGGGGCCTCCGTGTGCCAAAAATAGGCCACGGGCACTGCCGCAACCAAAAATAAGCGCCCGAAGGTCGGGCCGCCAAAACCCCCCAGCGGAAAAAGGCCAAAAAAACGGGTGGGCTATAGCCTTGGGGGGAGGGGCTGGCCAAGTTCGTCCGCCGGACTCGGAATGGGGCCAGACTTTGCGAGGGGCCTCCGTGTGCCAAAAATAGGCCACGGGCACTGCCGCGCCCAAAAATAAGCGCCCGAAGGTCCCGTCCCCAAGTTCGTCCGCCGTAAAAATGCCCAAAAAACGGGTGGCCTGTAGCCATGGGGGCAGGGGCTGGCCAAGTTCGTCCGCCGGACTCGAAATCGGACCAGACTTTGCGAGGGGCCTCCGTGTGCAAAAAATAGGCCGCGGGGACTGCCGCGCCCAAAAATATGCGCCCGAAGGTCCCGTCCCCAAGTTCGTCCGCCGCAAAAATGCCCAAAAAACAGGTGGTTTATAGCCTTGGGGGGAGGGGCTGCCCAAGTTCGTCCGCCGGACTCGGAATGGGGCCAGACTTTGCGAGGGGCCTCCGTGTGCCAAAAATAGGCCGCGGGCACTGCCGTGCCCAAAAATAGGCGCCCGATGGTCGGGGCGCCAAAACCCCCCAGCGGATAAAGACCAAAAAAATGGGTGGGCTATAGCCTTGGGGGAGGGGCTGGCCAAGTTCGTCCGCCGGACTCGGAATGGGGCCAGACTTTGCGAGGGGCCTCCGTGTTCCAGAAATAGGCAGCGGACATTGCCGCGCCCAAAAATAAGCGCCCGAAGGTCCCGTCCCCAAGTTCGTCCTCCGCAAAAATGCCCAAATAACGGGTGGGCTATAGCCTTGGGGGGAGGGGCTGGCCAAGTTCGTCCGCCGGACTCGAAATGGGGCCAGACTTTGCGAGGGGCCTCCGTGTACCAAAAATAGGCCGCGGGCACTGCCGCGTCCAAAAATAAGCGCCCGAAGGTCCCGTCCCCAAGTTCGTCCGCCGCAAAAATGCCCAAAAAACGGGTGGGCTATAGCCTTGGGGGGAGGGGCTGGCCAAGTTCGTCCGCCGGACTCGGAATGGGGTCAAACTTTGCGAGCGGCCACCGTGTGCCAAAAATAAGCCGCAGTCACTGCCCCACCCAAAAATAAGAGCTCGAAATTCCCTTCCCCAAGTTCGTCCGCCGCAAAAATGCCCAAAAAACGGGTTTGCTATATAGCCTTGGGGGGAGAGGCTGGCCAAGTTCGTCCGCCGGGCTCGGAATGGGGCCAGACTTTGCGAGCGGCCTCCGTGTGCCAAAAATAGGCAGCGGGCGCTGCCGAACCCAAAATAAGCGCCCGAAGGTCCCGTCCCCAAGTTCGTCCGCCGCAAAAATGCCCAAAAAACGGGTGGGCTATATAGCCTTGGGGGGAGGGGCTGGCCAAGTTCGTCCGCCGGGCTCGGAATGGGGCCAGACTTTACGAGGGGCCTCCGTGTACCAAAAATAGGCCGCGGTCACTGCCGCGTCCAAAAATAAGTGCCCGAAGGTCCCGTCCCGAAGTTCGTCCGCCGCAATAATGCCCAAAAAACGGGTGGGCTATTGCCTTGGGGGGAGGGGCTGGCCAAGTTCGTCCGCCGGACTCGGAATGGGGCCAAAGTTTGCGAGGGGCCTCCGTGTTCCAAAAATAGGCCGCGGGCAATGCCGCACCCAAAAATAAGCGCCCGAAGGTCCCGTCCCCAAGTTCGTCTTCCGCAAAAATGCCCAAATATCGGGTGGGCTATAGCCTTGGGGGGAGGGGCTGCCCAAGTTCGTCCGCCGGACTCGGAATGGGGCCAGACTTTGCGAGGGGCCTCCGTGTGCCAAAAATAGGCCGCGGGCACTGCCGCGCCCAAAAATAAGCTCCCAAAGGTCGGGCCGCCAAAACCCCCAAGCGGAAAAAGGCCAAAAAAATGGGTGGGCTATAGCCTTGGGGGAGGGGCTGGCCAAGTTCGTCCGCCGGACTCGGAATGGGACTAGACTTCGCGAGGGGCCTCCGTGTTCCAAAATTTGCCCGGGGGCAATGCCACGCCCAAAAATAAGCGCCCGAAGGTCCCGTCCCCAAGTTCGTCCTCCGCAAAAATGCCCAAAAAACGGGTGGGCTATAACCTTGGGGGGAGGGGCTGGCCAAGTTCATCCGCCGGACTCGGAATGAGGCCAGACTTTGCGAGGGGCCTCCGTGTGCCAAAAATAGGCCGCGGACACTGCCGCGCCCAAAAATAAGCACCCGAAGGTCCCGTCCCCAAGTTCGTCCGCCGCAAAAATGCCCAAAAAACGGGTGGGCTGTAGCCTTGGGGGCAGGGGCTGGCCAAGTTCGTCCGCCGGACTCGGAATGGGACCAGACTTTGCGAGGGGCCTCCGTGTACCAAAAATAGGCCGTGGGCACTGCCGCGTCCAAAAATAAGTGCCCGAAGGTCCCGTCCCCAAGTTCGTCCGCCGCAAAAATGCCCAAAAAACGGGTGGGCTTTAGCCTTGGGGGGAGGGGCTGGCCAAGTTCGTCCGCCGGACTCGGAATGGGGTCAAACTTTGCGAGCGGCCACCGTGTGCCAAAAATAAGCCGCGGTCACTGCCCCACCCAAAAATAAGCGCTCGAAATTCCCTTCCCCAAGTTCGTCCGCCGCAAAAATGCCCAAAAAACGGGTGGGCTGTTGCATTGGGGGGAGGGGCTGGCCAAGTTCGTCCGCCGGACTCGGAATAGGGCCAGACTTTGCGAGGGGCCTCCGTGTGCCAAAAATAGGCCACGGGCACTGCCGCGCCCAAAAATAAGCGCCCGAAGGTCCCGTCCCCAAGTTCGTCCGCCGCACAAATGCCCAAAAAACGGTTGGGCTATAGCCTTGGGGGGAGGGGCTGCCCAAGTTCGTCCGCCGCACATGGAATGGGGCCGGACTTTGCGAGGGGCCTCCGTGTGCCAAAAATAGGCCGCGGGCACTGCCGCGCCCAAAAATAAGCTCCCAAAGGTCGGGCCGCCAAAACCCCCAAGCGGAAAAAGGCCAAAAAAAGGGGTGGGCTATAGTCTTGGGGGAGGGGCTGGCCAAGTTCGTCCGCCGGACTCGGAATGGGACTACACTTCGCGAGGGGCCTCCGTGTTCCAAAATTTGCCCGGGGGCAATGCCACGCCCAAAAATAAGCGCCCGAAGGTCCCGTCCCCAAGTTCGTCCGCCGCAAAAATGCCCAAAAAACGGATGGGCTTAGCCTTGGGGGCAGGGGCTGGCCTAGTTCATCCGCCGGACTCGGAATGGGACCAGACTTTGCGAGGGGCCTCCGTGTGCGAAAAATAGGCCGTGGGGACTGCTGCACCCAAAAATATGCGCCCGAAGGTCCCGTCCCCATGTTCGTCCGCCGCAAAAATGCCCAAAAAAAGGGTGGGCTATAGCCTTGGGGGGAGGGGCTGTCCAAGTTCGTCCGCCGGACTCGGAATGGCGCCAGACTTTGCGAGTGGCCTCCGTGTGCCAAAAATAGGCCGCGGGCACTGCCGTGCCCAAAAATAGGCGCCCGATGGTCGGGGCGCCAAAACCCCCCAGCGGAAAAAGACCAAAAAAATGGGTGGGCTATAGCCTTGGGGGAGGGGCTGGCCAAGTTCGTCCGCCGCACTCGGAATGGGGCCAGACTTTGCGAGGGGCCTCCGTGTTCCAGAAATAGTCCGCGGGCAATGCCGCGCCCAAAAATAAGCGCCCGAAGGTCGGGGCGCCAAAACTCCCCAGCAGAAAAAGACCAAAAAAATGGGTGGGCTATAGGCTTGGGGGAGGGGCTGGCCAAGTTCGTCCGCCGGACTCGGAATGGGGCGAGACTTTGCGAGGGGCCTCCGTGTTCCAAAAATAGGCCACGGGCAATGCCGCACCCAAAAATAAGCGCCTGAAGGTCCCGTCCCCAAGTTCGTCCTCCGCAAAAATGCCCAAAAAACGGGTGGGCTATAGCCTTGGGGGGAGGGTCTGCCCAAGTTCGTCCGCCGGAATCGGAATGGGGCCAGACTTTACGAGGGGCCTCCGTGTGCCAAAAACAGGCCGCGAGCACTGCCGCGCCCAACAATAACCGCCCGAAGGTCCCGTCCCCAAGTTCGTCCGCCGCGAAAATGCCCAAAAAACGGGTGGGCTATAGCCTTGGGGGGAGGGGCTGGCCAAGTTCGTCCGCCGGACTCGGAATGGGGCCAGACTTTGCGAGGGGACTCCGTGTGCCAAAAATAGGCTGCGGGCACTGCCGCGCCCAAAAATAAGCGCCCGATGGTCGGGGCGCCAAAACCCCCCAGCGGAAAAAGACCAAAAAAATGGGTGGGCCATAGCCTTGGGGGGAGGGGCTGGCCAAGTTCGTCCGCCGGACTCGGAATGGGGCCCGACTTCGCGAGGGGCCTCCGTGTGCCAAAAATAGGCTGCGGGCACTGCCGCGCCCAAAAATAAGCGCCCGAAGGTCCCGTCCCGAAGTTCGTCCGCCGCAAAAATGCCAAAAAAACGGGTGTGCTATAGCCTTGGGGGGAGGGGCTGGCCAAGTTCGTCCGCCGGACTAGGAATGGGGCCAGACTTTACGAGGGGCCTCCGTGTGCCAAAAATAGGCCGCGGCACTGCCGCGCAGAAAAATAAGCGCCCGAAGGTCCCATCCCCAAGTTCGTCCGCCGCAAAAACGCCCAAAAAACGGGTGGGCTATAGCCTTTGGGGGAGGGGCTGGCCAAGTTCGTCCGCCGGACTCGGAATGGGGCCAGACTTTGCGAGGGGCCTCCGTGTGCCAAGCATAGGCCGCGGTCACTGCCGCACCCAAAAATAAGCGCCCGAAGGTCCTGTCCCCAAGTTCGTCCGCCGCAAAAATGCCCAAAAAATGGGTGGGCTATAGCCTTGGGGGGAGCGGCTGGCCAAGTTCGTCCGCCGGACTCGGAATGGGGCCCGACTTTGCGAGGGGCCTCCGTGTGCCAAAAATAGGCCACGGGCACTGCCGCGCCCAAAAATAAGCGCCCGAAGGTCCCATCCCCATGTTCGTCCGCCGCAAAAACGCCCAAAAAACGGATGGGCTATAGCCTCGGGGGGAGGGGCTGCCAAGTTCGTCCGCCGGACTCGGAATGTCGCCAGACTTTGCGAGGGGCCTCCGTGTGCTACAAATAGGCCGCGGGCACTGCCGCGGCCAAAAATAAGCGCCCGAAGTTCCCGTCCCCAAGTTTGTCCGCTGCAAAGATGCCCAAAAAATGGGTGGGCTATAGCCTTGGGGGGAGGGGCTGGCCAAGTTCGTCCGCCGGACTCGGAATGCGGCCAGACTTTTCGTGGGGCCTCCGTGTGCCAAAAATAGGCCGCGGGCACTGCCGCGCCCAAAAATAAGTGCCCGAAGGTCCCGTCCCCAAGTTCGTCGACCGCAAAAAAGCCGAAAAAACGGGTGGGCTATAGCCTTGGGGGGAGGGGCAGGCCAAGTTCGTCCGCCGGACTCAGAATGGGGCCAGACTTTGCGAGGGTCCTCCGTGTGCCAAATATAGGACGTGGGCACTGCCACGCCAAAAAATAAGCGCCCGAAGGTCCCGTCCCCAAGTTCATCCGCCGCAAAAATGCCCAAAAAATGGGTCGGCTATATCCTCTGGGGGAGGGGCTGGCCAAGTTCATCCGCCGGACTCGGAATGGGGCTAGACTTTGCGAGGGGCCTCCGTGTGCCATAAATAGGGCGCGGGCACTGTTGCACCCAAAAATAAACGCCCGAAGGTCCCGTCCCCAAGTTCGTGCGCCGCAAAAATGCCCAAAACACGGGTGGGCTATAGCCTTGGGGGGAGGGGCTGGCCAAGTTCGTCCGCCGGACTCGGAATGCGGCCAGACTTTTCGTGGGGCCTCCGTGTGCCAAAAATAGGCCGCGGGCACTGCCGCGCCCAAAAATAAGTGCCCGAAGGTCCCGTCCCCAAGTTCGTCGACCGCAAAAAAGCCGAAAAAACGGGTGGGCTATAGCCTTGGGGGGAGGGGCAGGCCAAGTTCGTCCGCCGGACTCAGAATGGGGCCAGACTTTGCGAGGGTCCTCCGTGTGCCAAATATAGGCCGTGGGCACTGCCACGCCAAAAAATAAGCGCCCGAAGGTCCCGTCCCCAAGTTCATCCGCCGCAAAAATGCCCAAAAAATGGGTCGGCTATATCCTCTGGGGGAGGGGCTGGCCAAGTTCATCCGCCGGACTCGGAATGGGGCCAGACTTTGCGAGGGGCCTCCGTGTGCCATAAATAGGGCGCGGGCACTGTTGCACCCAAAAATAAACGCCCGAAGGTCCCGTCCCCAAGTTCGTGCGCCGCAAAAATGCCCAAAACACGGGTGGGCTATAGCCTTGGGGGGAGGGGCTGGCCAAGTTCGTCCGCCGGACTCGGAATTGGCCAGACTTTATGAGGGGCCTCCGTGTTCCAAAAATAGGCTGCGGGCACTGCCGCGCCCAAAAATAAGCGCCCGAAGGTCCCGTCCCGAAGTTCGTCCGCCGCAAAAATGCCGAAAAAACGGGTGTGCTATAGCCTTGGGGGGAGGGGCTGGCCAAGTTCGTCCGCCGGACTAGGAATGGGGCCAGACTTTACGAGGGGCCTCCGTGTGCCAAAAATAGGCCGCGGCACTGCCGCGCAGAAAAATAAGCGCCTGAAGGTCCCATCCCAAAGTTCGTCCGCCGCAAAAACGCCCAAAAAACGGGTGGGCTATAGCCTTGGGGGGAGGGGCTGGCCAAGTTCGTCCGCCGGACTCGGAATGGGGCCAGACTTTGCGAGGGGCCTCCGTGTGCCAAGCATAGGCCGCGGTCACTGCCGCACCCAAAAATAAGCGCCCGAAGGTCCCATCCCCAAGTTCGTCCGCCGCAAAAACGCCCAAAAAACGGATGGGCTATAGCCTCGGAGGGAGGGGCTGCCAAGTTCGTCCGCCGGACTCGGAATGGGGCCAGACTTTGCGAGGGGCCTCCGTGTGCTACAAATAGGCCGCGGGCACTGCCCCGCCCAAAAATAAGCGCCCGAAGTTCCCGTCCCCAAGTTCGTCCGCCGCAAAAATGCCCAAAAAATGGGTGGGCTATAGCCTTGGGGGTAGGGGCTGGCCAAATTCGTCCGCCGGACTCGGAATGCGGCCAGACTTTGCGAGGGGCCTCCGTGTACAAAAAATAGGCCGCGGGAACTGCCGCAACCCAAAAATAAGCGCCCGAAGGTCCGGTCCCAAGTTCGTCCGCCGCAAAAACGCCCAAAAAATGGGTGGCCTATAGCCTTGAGGGGAGGGGCTGGCCAAGTTCGTCCGCCGGACTCGGAATGGGGCCAGACTTTACGAGGGGCCTCCGTGTGCCAAAAATAGGCCGCGGGCACTGCCGCGCCCAAAAATAAATGCCCGAAGGTCCCGTCCCCAACTTCGTCCGCCGCAAAAATGCCCAAAAAACGGGTGGGCTATAGCCTTGGGGGGAAGGGCTGGCCATGTTCGTCCGCTGGACTCGGAATGGGGCCACACTTTCCGAGGGGCCTCCGTGGGCCAAAACTAGGTCGCGGGCACTGCCGCGCCCAAAAATAAGCGCCCGAAGGTCCCGTCGCCAAGTTCGTCCGCCGCAAAAATGCCCAAAAAACGGGTGGGCTATAGCCTTGGGGGGAGGGGCTAGCCAACTTTGTCCGCCGGACTCCGAATGGGGCCAGACTTTGCGAGGGCCCTCCGTGTGCCAAAAATAGGCCGCGGGCACTGCCGTATCCAAAAATAAGCACCCGAAGGTCCCGTCCCAAAGTTCGTCCGCCGCAAAAATGCCCAAAAAACGGGGGGGCTATAGCCTTGGGGGGAGGGGCTGGCCAAGTTCGTCCGCCGGACTCGGAAGGGGGCCAGACTTTGCGAGCGGCCTCCGTGTGCCAAAAATAGGCCGCGGGCACTGCCGCGCCCAAAAATAAGTGCCCGAAGGTCCCGTCCCCAAGTTCGTCGACCGCAAAAAAGCCGAAAAAACGGGTGGGCTATAGCCTTGGGGGGAGGGGCTGGCCAAGTTCGTCCGCCGGACTCGGAATGGGGCCAGACTTTACGAGGGGTCTCCGTGTGCCAAAAATAGGCCGCGGGGACTGCCGCGCCCGAAAATAAGCGCCCGAAGGTCCCGTCCCCAAGTTCGTCCGCCGCAAAAATGCCCGAAAAATGGGTGGGCTATAGCCTTGGGGGGATGGGCTGGCCAAGTTCTTCCGGCGGACTCGGAACGGGGCCGGACTTTGCGAGGGGCCTCCGTGTGCCAAAAATAGGCCGCGGACACTGCCGCGCCCAAAAATAAGCACCTGAAGGACCCGTCCCCAAGTTCGTCCGCCGCAAAAATGCCCAAAAAATGGGTGGGCTATAGCCTTGGGGGGATGGGCTGGCCAAGTTCTTCCGCCGGACTCGGAACGGGGCCAGACTTTGCGAGGGGCCTCCGTGTGCCAAAAATAGGCCGCGGGCACTGCCGCGCCCAAAAATAAGCACCCGAAGGACCCGTCCCCAAGTTCGTCCGCCGCAAAAATGCCCAAAAAACGGGTGGGCTATAGCCTTGGGGGGAGGGGCTGGCCAAGTTCGTCCGCCGGACTCGGAATGGGGCCAGACTTTGCGAGGGGCTTCCGTGTGCCAAAAATAGGCCGCGGGCACTGCCGCGCCCAAAAATAAGTGCCCGAAGGTCCCGTCCCCAAGTTCGTCCGCCGCAAAAATGCCCAAAAAATGGGTGGGCTATAGCCTTGGGGGGATGGGCTGGCCAAGTTCTTCCGCCGGACTCGGAATGGGGCCAGACTTTGCGAGGGGCCTCCGTGTGCCAAAAATAGGCCGCGGGCACTGCCGTGCCCAAAAATAAGCCCCCGAAGGTCCCGTCCCCAAGTTCCTCCGCCGCAAAAATGCCCAAAAAACGGGTGGGCTATAGCCTTGGGGGGAGGGGCTGGCCAAGTTCGTCCGCCGGACTCGGAATGGGGCCAGACTTTACGAGGGGCCTCCGTGTGCCAAAAATAGGCCGCGGGGACTGCCGCGCCCAAAAATAAGCGCCCGAAGGTCCAGTCCGCAAGTTCGTCCGCCGCAAAAATGCCCAAAAAATAGGTGGGCTATAGCCTTGGGGGGATGGGCTGGCCAAGTTCTTCCACCGGACTCGGAACGGAGCCAGACTTTGCGAGGGGCCTCCGTGTGCCAAAAATAGGCCGCGGGCACTGCCGCGCCCAAAAATAAGCACCCGAAGGACCCGTCCCCAAGTTCGTCCGCCGCAAAAATGCCCAAAAAACGGGTGGGCTATAGCCTTGGGGGGAGGGGCTGGCCAAGTTCGTCCGCCGGACTCGGAATGGGGCCAGACTTTACGAGGGGCCTCCGTTTGCCAAAAATAGGCCGCGGGCACTGCCGCGCCCAAAAATAAGCGCCCGAAAGTCCCGTCCCCAAGTTCGTTCGCCGCATAAATGCCCAAAAAATGGGTGGGCTATAGCCTTGGGGGGAGGGGCTGGCCAAGTTCTTCCGCCGGACTCGGAATGGGGCCAGACTTTACGAGGGGCCTCCGTATACAAAAAATAGGCCGCGGGCACTGCCGCGCCCAAAAATAAGCGCCCAAAGGTCCCGTCCCCAAGTTCATCCGCCGTAAAAATTCCCAAAAAATGGGTGGGCTATAGCCTTGGGGGGATGGGCTGGCCAAGTTCTTCCGCCGGACTCGGAATGGGGCCAGACTTTGCGAGGGGCCTCCGTGTGCTAAAAATAGGCCGCGGGCAGTGCCGCGCCCAAAAATAAGCCCCCGAAGGTCCCGTCCCCAAGTTCCTCCGCCGCAAAAATGCCCAAAAAACGGGTGGGCTATAGCCTTGGGGGGAGGGGCTGGCCAAGTTCGTCCGCCGGACTCGGAATGGGGCCAGACTTTATGAGGGGCCTCCGTTTGCCAAAAATAGGCCGCGGGCACTGCCGCGCCCAAAAATAAGCGCCCGAAAGTCCCGTCCCCAAGTTCGTTCGCCGCATAAATGCCCAAAAAATGGGTGGGCTATAGCCTTGGGGGGAGGGGCTGGCCAAGTTCTTCCGCCGGACTCGGAATGGGGCCAGACTTTACGAGGGGCCTCCGTATACAAAAAATAGGCCGCGGGCACTGCCGCGCCCAAAAATAAGCGCCCAAAGGTCCCGTCCCCAAGTTCATCCGCCGTAAAAATTCCCAAAAAATGGGTGGGCTATAGCCTTGGGGGGATGGGCTGGCCAAGTTCTTCCGCCGGACTCGGAATGGGGCCAGACTTTGCGAGGGGCCTCCGTGTGCTAAAAATAGGCCGCGGGCAGTGCCGCGCCCAAAAATAAGCCCCCGAAGGTCCCGTCCCCAAGTTCCTCCGCCGCAAAAATGCCCAAAAAATGCGTGGGCTATAGCCTTGGGGGGAGCGGCTGGCCAAATTCTTCCGCCGGACTCGGAATGGGCCCAGACTTTGCGAGGGTCCTCCGTGTGCCAAAAATAGGCCGCGGGCACTGCCGAGCCCAAAAATAAGGACCCGAAGGTCCCGTCCCCAAGTTCATCCTCCGCAAAAATGCCCAAAAAACAGGTGGGCTATAGCCTCGGGGGGAGGGGCTGGCCAAGTTCGTCCGCCGGACTCGTAATGGGGCCAGACTTTGCGAGGGGCCTCCGTGGGCCAAAAATAGGCCGCGGGCACTGCCGTGCCCAAAAATAAGAGCCCGAAGGTCCCGTCCCCAAGTTCGTCCGCCGCAAAAATGCCCAAAAAACGGGTGGGCTATAGCCTTGGGGGGAGGGGCTGGCCAAGTTCGTCCGCCGGACTCGGAATGGGGCCAGACTTTGCGAGGGGCCTCCGTGTGCAAACAATAGGCCGCGGGCACTGCCGCGCCCAAAAATAAGCCCCCGAAGGTCCCGTCCCCAAGTTCCTCCGCCGCAAAAATGCCCAAAAAATGCGTGGGCTATAGCCTTGGGGGGAGCGGCTGGCCAAATTCTTCCGCCGGACTCGGAATGGGCCCAGACTTTGCGAGGGTCCTCCGTGTGCCAAAAATAGGCCGCGGGCACGGCCGAGCCCAAAAATAAGGACCCGAAGGTCCCGTCCCCAAGTTCATCCTCCGCAAAAATGCCCAAAAAACAGGTGGGCTATAGCCTCGGGGGGAGGGGCTGGCCAAGTTCGTCCGCCGGACTCGTAATGGGGCCAAACTTTGCGAGGGGCCTCCGTGTGCCAAAAATAGGCCGCGGGCACTGCCGTGCCCAAAAATAAGAGCCCGAAGGTCCCGTCCCCAAATTCGTCCGCCGCAAAAATGCCCAAAAAACGGGTGGGCTATAGCCTTCGGGGGAGGGGCTGGCCAAGTTCGTCCGCCGGACTCGGAATGGGGCCAGACTTTACGAGGGGCCTCCGTGTGCCAAAAATAGGCCGCGGGCACTGCCGCGCCCAAAAATAAGTGCCCAGACTTTGCGAGGGGCCTCCGTGTGCCAAAAATAGGCCGCGGCCACTGCCGCGCCCAAAAATAAGTGCCCGAAGGTCCCGTCCCCAAGTTCGTCCGCCGCAAAAATGCCCAAAAAACGGGTGGGCTATAGCCTTGGGGGGAGGGCTGGCCAACTTCATCCGCCGGACTCGGAATGGGGCCAGACTTTACGAGGGGCCTCCGTGTGCCAAAAATAGGCCGCGGGCACTGCCGCGCCCATAAAAAAGCCCCCGAAGGTCCCGTCCCCAAGTTCGTCCGCCGCAAAAATGCCCAAAAAATGGGTGGGCTATAGCCTTGGGGGGAGGGGCTGGCCAAGTTCTTCCGCCGGATTCGGTATGGGCCCAGACTTTGCGAGGGGCCTCCGTGTGCCAAAAATTGACCGCGGGCACTGCCGTGCCAAAAAATAAGCGCCCGAAGGTCCGGTCCCCAAGTACGTCCGCCGCAAAAATGCCCAAAAAACGGGTGGGCTATAGCCTTGGGGGGAGGGCTGGCCAACTTCGTCCGCCGGACTCGGAATGGGGCCAGACTTTACGAGGGGCCTCCGTGTGCCAAAAATAGGCCGCGGGCACTGCCGCGCCCATAAAAAAGCTCCCGAAGGTCCCGTCCCCAAGTTCGTCCGCCGCAAAAATGCCCAAAAAATGGGTGGGCTATAGCCTTGGGGGGATGGGCTGGCCAAGTTCTTCCGCCGGACTCGGAACGGGGCCAGACTTTGCGAGGGGCCTCCGAGTGCCAAAAATAGGCCGCGGGCACTGCCGCGCCCAAAAATAAGCACCCGAAGGTTCCGTCCCCAAGTTCGTCCGCCGCAAAAATGCCCAAAAAACGGGTGGGCTATAGCCTTGGGGGGAGGGGCTGGCCAAGTTCGCCCGCCGGACTCGGAAGGGGGCCAGACTTTGCGAGGGGCCTCCGTGTGCCAAAAATAAGCCGTGGGCACTGCCGCACCCAAAAATAAGCCCCCGAAGGTCCCGTCCCCAAGTTCCTCCGCCGCAAAAATGCCCAAAAAACGGGTGGGCTATAGCCTTGGGGGGATGGGCTGGCCAAGTTCTTCCGCCGGACTCGGAACGGGGCCAGACTTTGCAAGGGGCCTCCGTGTGCCAAAAATAGGCCGCGGGCACAGCCGCGCCCAAAAATAAGCACCCGAAGCTCCCGTCCCCAAGTTCGTCCGCCGCAAAAATGCCCAAAAAACGGGTGGGCTATAGCCTTGGGGGGAGGGGCTGGCCAAGTTCGTCCGCCGGACTCGGAATGGGGCCAGACTTTACGAGGGGCCTCCGTGTGCCAAAAATAGGCCGCGGGGACTGCCGCGCCCAAAAATAAGCGCCCGAAGGTCCCGTCCCCAAGTTCGTCCGCCGCAAAAATGCCCAAAAAATGGGTGGGCTATAGCCTTGGGGGGATGGGCTGGCCAAGTTCTTCCGCCGGACTCGGAACGGGGCCAGACTTTGCGAGGGGCCTCCGTGTGCCAAAAATCGGCCGCGGGCACTGCCGCGCCCAAAAATAAGCACCCGAAGGTCCCGTCCCCAAGTTCGTCCGCCGCAAAAATGCCCAAAAAACGGGTGGGCTATAGCCTTGGGGGGAGGGGCTGGCCAAGTTCGTCCGCCGGACTCGGAATGGGGCCAGACTTTGCGATGGGCCTCCGTGTGCCAAAAATAGGCCGCCTGCACTGCCGCGCCCAAAAATAAGCTCCCGAAGGTCCCGTCCCCAAGTTCGTCCGCCGCAAAAATCCCAAAAAACGGTTGGGCTACAGCCTTTGGGGGAGGGGCTGGCCAAGTTCGTCCGCCGGGCTCGGAATGGGGCCAGACTTTGCGAGGGGCCTCCGTGTGACAAAAATAGGCCGTGGGCACTGTCGCACCCAAAAATAAGCGCCCAAAGGTCCCGTCCCCAAGTTCGTCCGCCGCAAAAATGGCCAAAAAATGGGTGGGCTATAGCCTTGGGGGGAGGGGCTGGCCGAGTTCGTCCGCCGGGCTCGGAATGGGGCCAGACTTTGCGAGGGGCCTCCGTGAGCCAAAAATAGGGCGCGGGGACTGCCGCGCCCAAAAATAAGCGCCCGAAGGTCCCGTCCCAAGTTCGTCCGCCGCAAAAATGCCCAAAAAATGGGTGGGCTATAGCCTTGGGGGGATGGGCTGGCCAAGTTCTTCCGCCGGACTCGGAACGGGGCCAGACTTTGCGAGGGACCTCCGTGTCCCAAAAATAGGCCGCGGGCACTGCCGCGTCCAAAAATAAGCACCCGAAGGTCCCGTCCCCAAGTTCGTCCGCCGCAAAAATGCCCAAAAAATGGGTGGGCTATAGCCTTGGGGGGATGGGCTGGCCAAGTTCTTCCGCCGGACTCGGAACGGGGCCAGACTTTGCGAGGGGCCTCCGAGTGCCAAAAATAGGCCGCGGGCACTGCCGCGCCCAAAAATAAGCACCCGAAGGTCCCGTCCCCTAGTTCGTCAGCCGCAAAAATGCCCAAAAAACGGGTGGGCTATAGCCTTGGGGGGAGGGTCTAGCCAAGTTCGCCCGCCGAACTCGGAAGGGGGCCAGACTTTGCGAGGGGCCTCCGTGTGCCAAAAATAATCCGTGGGCACTGCCGCACCCAAAAATAAGCCCCCGAAGGTCCCATCCCCAAGTTCCTCCGCCGCAAAAATGCCCAAAAAACGGGTGGGCTATAGCGTTGGGGGGAGGGGCTGGCCAAGTTCGTCCGCCGGACTCGGAATGGGGCCAGACTTTACGAGGGGCCTCCGTGTGCCAAAAATAGGCCGCGGGGACTGCCGCGCCCAAAAATAAGCGCCCGAAGGTCCCGTCCCCAAGTTCGTCCGCCGCAAAAATGCCCAAAAAATGGGTGGGCTATAGCCTTGGGGGGATGGGCTGGCCAAGTTCTTCCGCCGGACTCGGAACGGGGCCAGACTTTGCGAGGGGCCTCTGAGTGCCAAAAATAGGCCGCGGGCACTGCCGCGCCCAAAAATAAGCACCCGAAGGTCCCGTCCCCAAGTTCGTCAGCCGCAAAAATGCCCAAAAAACGGGTGGGCTATAGCCTTGGGGGGAGGGGCTAGCCAAGTTCGCCCGCCGAACTCGGAAGGGGGCCAGACTTTGCGAGGGGCCTCCGTGTGCCAAAAATAATCCGTGGGCACTGCCGCACCCAAAAATAAGCCCCCGAAGGTCCCGTCCCCAAGTTCCTCCGCCGCAAAAATGCCCAAAAAACGGGTGGGCTATAGCCTTGGGGGGAGGGGCTGGCCAAGTTCGTCCGCCGGACTCGGAATGGGGCCAGACTTTACGAGGGGCCTCCGTGTGCCAAAAATAGGCCGCGGGGACTGCCGCGCGCAAAAATAAGCGCCCGAAGGTCCCGTCCCCAAGTTCGTCCGCCGCAAAAATGCCCAAAAAATGGGTGGGCTATAGCCTTGGGGGGATGGGCTGGCCAAGTTCTTCCGCCGGACTCGGAACGGGGCCAGACTTTGCGAGGGGCCTCCGTGTGCCAAAAATCGGCCGCGGGCACTGCCGCGCCCAAAAATAAGCACCCGAAGGTCCCGTCCCCAAGTTCGTCCGCCGCAAAAATGCCCAAAAAACGGGTGGGCTACAGCCTTTGGGGGAGGGGCTGGCCAAGTTCGTCCGCCGGGCTCGGAATGGGGCCAGACTTTGCGAGGGGCCTCCGTGTGACAAAAATAGGCCGTGGGCACTGTCGTACCCAAAAATAAGCGCCCAAAGGTCCCGTCCCCAAGTTCGTCCGCCGCAAAAATGGCCAAAAAATGGGTGGGCTATAGCCTTGGGGGGAGGGGCTGGCCAAGTTCGTCCGCCGGGCTCGGAATGGGGCCAGACTTTGCGAGGGGCCTCCGTGTGACAAAAATAGGCCACGGCCACTGCCACGCCCAAAAATAAGCACCCGAAGGTCCCGTCCCCAAGTTCGTCCGCCGCAAAAATGCCCAAAAATCGGGTGCGCCATAGCCTTGGGGGGAGGGGCTGGCCAAGTTCGTCCGCCGGACTCGGAATGGGGCCAGACTTTGCGAGGGGCCTCCGTGTGCCAAAAATAGGCCGCGGGCACGGCCGCACCCAAAAATAAGCGCCCGAAGGTCCCGTCCCCAACTTCGTTCGGCGCAAAAATGCCCAAAAAACAGGTGGGCTATAGCCTTGGGGGGAGAGGCTGGCCAAGTTAGTCCGCCGGACTCGGAAGGGGGCCAGACTTTGCGAGCGGCCTCCGTGTGCCAAAAATAGGCCGCGGGCACTGCCTTGCCCAAAAATAAGCGCCCGAAGGTCCTGTCCCCAAGTTCGTCCGCTGCAAAAATTCCCGAAAAACGGGTGGGCTATAGCCTTGGGGGGAGGGGCTGGCCAAGTTCGTCCGCCGGACTCGGAATGGGGCCTGACATTGTGATGGGCTTCCGTGTGCCAAAAATAGGCCGCGGGCACGACCGCGCCCAACGGTCCCGTCCCCAAGTTCGTCCGACGCAAAAATGCCCAAAAAACGGGCGGGCTATAGCCTTGGGGGGAGGGGCTGGCCAAGTTCGTCCGCCGGACTCGGAATGGGGCCAGACTTTGCGAGGGGCCTCCGTGTGCCAAAAATAGGCCGCGGGCACTTCCGCGCCAAAAAATAAGCGCCCGAAGGTCCCGTCCCCTAGTTCGTCCGCGGCAAAAATGCCCAAAAAACGGGTGGACTATAGCCTTGGGGGGAGGGGCTGGCCAAATTCGTCCGCCGGACTCGGAATGGGACCAGACTTTACGAGGGGCCTCCGTGTGCCAAAAATAGGCCGCGGGCACTGCCGCGCCAAAAAAATAAGCACCCGAAGGTCCTGTCCCCAAGTTCGTCCGCCGCAAAAATGCCCAAAAAATGGGTGGGCTATAGCCTTGGGGGGAGGGGCTGGCCAAGTTCTTCCGCCGGACTCGGAATGGGCCCAGACTTTGCGAGGTGCCTCCGTGTGCCAAAAATAGGCCGCGGGCACTCCCGCGCCCAAAAATAAGGGCCCGAAGGTCCCGTCCCCAAGTTCGTCAGCCGAAAAAATGCCAAAAAAATGGGTGGGCTATAGCCTTGGCGGGAGGGGCTGGCCAAGTTCTTCCGCCGGACTCGGAATGGTGCCAGACTTTGTGAGGGGCCTCCGTGTGTCAAAAATAGGCCGCGGGCACTGCCGTGCCCAAAAATAAGCGCCCGATGGTCCCGTCCCCAAGTTCGTCCGCCGCAAAAATGCCCAAAAAACGGGTGGGCTATAGCCTTGGGGGGAGGGGCTGGCCAAGTTCGTCCGCCGGACTCGGAATGGGGCCAGACTTTGTGAGGGGCCTCCGTGTGCAAAATATAGGCCGCGGGCACGGCTGCGCCCAAAGGTCCCGTCCCCAAGTTCGTCCGCCGCAAAAATGCCCAAAAAACGTGTGGGCTATAGCCTTGGGGGGAGGGGCTGGCCAAGTTCGTCCGCCGGACTCGGAATGGGGCCAGACTTTGCGTGGGGCCTCCGTGTGCAAAAAACAGGCCGCGTGCACTGCTGCGCCCAAAGGTCCCGTCCCCAAGTTCGTCTGCCGCAAAAATGCCCAAAAAACGGGTGGGCTATAGCCTTGGCGGGAGGGGCTGGCCAAGTTCTTCCGCCGGACTCGGAATGATGCCAGACTTTGCGAGGGGCCTCCGTGTGTCAAAAATAGGCCGCGAGCACTGCCGTGCCCAAAAATAAGCGCCCGATGGTCCCGTCCCCAAGTTCGTCCGCCGCAAAAATGCCCAAAAAACCGGTGGGCTATAGCCTTGGGGGGAGGGGCTGGCCAAGTTCGTCCGCCGGACTCGGAATGGGGCCAGACTTTGTGAGGGGCCTCCGTGTGCAAAATATAGGCCGCGGGCACGGCTGCGCCCAAAGGTCCCGTCCCCAAGTTCGTCCGCCGCAAAAATGCCCAAAAAACGGGTGGGCTATAGCCTTGGGGGGAGGGGCTGGCCAAGTTCGTCCGCCGGACTCGGAATGGGGCCAGACTTTGCGTGGGGCCTCCGTGTGCAAAAAACAGGCCGCGTGCACTGCTGCGCCCAAAGGTCCCGTCCCCAAGTTCGTCTGCCGCAAAAATGCCCAAAAAACGGGTGGGCTATAGCCTTGGCGGGAGGGGCTGGCCAAGTTCTTCCGCCGGACTCGGAATGATGCCAGACTTTGCGAGGGGCCTCCGTGTGCAAAAAATAGGCCGCGGGCACTGCTGCGCCCAAAGGTCCCGTCCCCAAGTTCGTCCGCCGTAAAAATGCCCAAAAAACGGGTGGGCTATAGCCTTGGGGGGAGGGGCTGGCCAATTTCGTCCGCCGGACTCGGAATGGGGCCAGACTTTGTGAGGGGCCTCCGTGTGCAAAAAATAGGCCGCGGGCACTGCTGCGCCCAAAGGTCCCGTCCCCAAGTTCGTCCGCCGCAAAAATGCCCAAAAAACGGGTGGGCTATAGCCTTGGGGGGAGGGGCTGGCCAAGTTCGTCCGCCGGACTCGGAATGGGGCCAGACTTTGCGAGGGGCCTCCGTGTGCCAAAAATAGGCCGTGGGCACTGCCGTGCCCAAAAATAAGCGCCCGAAGGTCCCGTCCCCAAGTTCGTCCGCCGCAAAAATTCCCAAAAAACGGGTGGGCTATAGCCTTGGGGGGAGGGGCTGGCCAAGTTCGTCCGCCGGACTCGGAATGGTGCCAGACTTTGCGATGGGCCTCCGTGTGCAAAAAATAGGCCGCGGGAACTGCTGCGCCCAAAGGTCCCGTCCCCAAGTTCGTCCGCCGCAAAAATGCCCAAAAAACGGGTGGGCTATAGCCTTGGGGGGAGGGGCTGGCCAAGTTCGTCCGCCGGACTCGGAATGGGGCCAGACTTTGCGAGGGGCCTCCGTGTGCCAAAAATAGGCCGCGGGCACTGCCGTACCCAAAAATAAGCGCCCGAAGGTCCCGTCCCCAAGTTCGTCCGCCGCAAAAATGCCCAAAAAACGGGTGGGTTATAGCCTTGGGGGGAGGGGCTGGCCAAAAGTTCGTCCGCCGGACTCGGAATGGGGCCAGACATTGTGAGGGGCCTCCATGTGCCAAAAATAGGCCGCGGGCACAGACTCCCCCAAAAATTAGCGCCCGAAGGTCCCGTCCCCAAGTTCGTCCGCCGCAAAAATGCCCAAAAAACGGGTGGGCTACAGCCTTGGGGGGAGGGGCTGGCCAAGTTCGTCCGCCGGACTCGGAATGGGGCCAGACTTTACGAGGGGCCTCCGTGTGCCAAAAATAGGCCGCGGGCACTGCCGCGCCTAAAAAATAAGCACCCGAAGGTCCCGTCCCCAAGTTCGTCCGCCGCAAAAATGCCCAAAAAATGGGTGGGCTATAGCCTTGGGGGGAGGGGCTGGCCAAGTTCTTCCGCCGGACTCGGAATGGGCCCAGACTTTGCGAGGGGCCGCCGTGTGCCAAAAATAGGCCGCAGGCACTCCCGCCCCCAAAAATAAGGGCCCGAAGGTCCCGTCCCCAAGTTCGTCCGCCGCAAAAATTCCCAAAAAACGGGTGGGCTATAGCCTTGGGGGGAGGGGCTGGCCAAGTTCGTCCGCCGGACTCGGAATGGTGCCAGACTTTGCGATGGGCCTCCATGTGCAAAAAATAGGCCGCGGGAACTGCTGCGCCCAAAGGTCCCGTCCCCAAGTTCGTCCGCCGCAAAAATGCCCAAAAAACGGGTGGGCTATAGCCTTGGGGGGAGGGGCTGGCCAAGTTCGTCCGCCAGACTCGAAATGGGGCCAGACTTTGCGAGGGGCCTCCGTGTGCCAAAAATAGGCCGCGGGCACTGCCGTACCCAAAAATAAGCGCCCGAAGGTCCCGTCCCCAAGTTCGTCCGCCGCAAAAATGCCCAAAAAACGGGTGGGCTATAGCCTTGGGGGGAGGGGCTGGCCAATTTCGTCCGCCGGACTCGGAATGGGGCCAGACTTTGTGAGGGGCCTCCGTGTGCAAAAAATAGGCCGCGGGCACTGCTTCGCCCAAAGGTCCCGTCCCCAAGTTCGTCCGCCGCAAAAATGCCCAAAAAACGGGTGGGCTATAGCCTTGGGGGGAGGGGCTGGCCAAGTTCGTCCGCCGGACTCGGAATGGGGCCAGACTTTGCGAGGGGCCTCCGTGTGCCAAAAATAGGCCGCGGGCACTGCCGTGCCCAAAAATAAGCGCCCGAAGGTCCCGTCCCCAAGTTCGTCCGCCGCAAAAATTCCCAAAAAACGGGTGGGCTATAGCCTTGGGGGGAGGCGCTGGCCAAGTTCGTCCGCCGGACTCGGAATGGTGCCAGACTTTGCGATGGGCCTCCGTGTGCAAAAAATATGCCGCGGGAACTGCTGCGCCCAAAGGTCCCGTCCCCAAGTTCGTCCGCCGCAAAAATGCCCAAAAAACGGGTGGGCTATAGCCTTGGGGGGTGGGGCTGGCCAAGTTCGTCCGCCAGACTCGAAATGGGGCCAGACTTTGCGAGGGGCCTCCGTGTGCCAAAAATAGTGCCGCGGCCAAAAATAAGCGCCCGAATGTCCCGTACCCAACTTCGTCCGCCGCAAAAATGCCCAAAAAACGGGTGGGCTATAGCCTTGGGGGGAGGGGCTGGCCAATTCGTCCGCCGGACTCGGAATGGGGCCAGACATTGGGAGGGGCCTTCATGTGCCAAAAATAGGCCGCGGACACTGCCGCGGCCAAAAATAAGTGCCCGAAGGTCCCGTCCCCAAGTTCGTCCGCCGCAAAAATGGCCAAAAAACGGGTGGGTTATAGCCTTGGGGGGAGGGGCCGGCCAAGTTCGTCCGCCGGACTCGGAATGGGGCCAGACTTTGCGAGGGGCCTCCGTGTGCCAAAAATAGGCCGCGGGCACTGCCGCGCCGAAAGCTCCCGTCCCCAAGTTCGTCCGCCGCAAAAATGCCCAAAAAACGGGTGGGCTATAGCTTTGGGGGGAGGGGCTGGCCAAGTTCGTCCGCCGGACTCGGAATGGGGCCAGACTTTGCGAGGGGCCTCCGTGTGCCAAAAATAGGCCACGGGCACTGCCACGTCCCAAAATAAGCGCGCGAAGGTCCCGACCCCAAGTTCGTCCGCCGTAAAAATGCCCAAGAAACGAGTGGGCTATAGCCTTGGGGGGAGGGGCTGGCCAAGTTCGTCTACCGGACTCAGAATGGGGCCAGACTTTACGAGGGGTCTCTGTGTGCCAAAAATAGGCCGCGGGTACTGCCGCGCCCAAAAATAAGCGCCCGACGGTCCAATCCCCAAGTTCGTCCGACGCAAAAATGCCCAAAAAACGGGTGGGCTATAGCCTTGGGGGGAGGGGCTGGCCAAGTTTATCCGCCGGACTCGGAATGGGGCCAGACTATGCGAGGGGCCTCCGTGTGCCAAAAATAGGCCGCGGGCACTGCCGCGACCAAAAATAAATGTCCGAAGGTCCCGTCCCCAATTTCGTCCGCCGCAAAAATGCCGAAAAATCGGGTGGACTATAACCTTGGGGGGATGGGCTGGCCAAGTTCGTCCGTCGTACTCGGAATGGGGCCAGACTTTTCGAGGGGCCTCCGTGTGCCAAAAATAGGCCGCGGGCACTGCCGCGGCCAAAAATAATCGCCCGAAGGTCCCGTCCTCAAGTTCGTCTGCCGCAAAAATGCCCAAAAAACGGGTGGGCTATAGGCTTGGGGGGAGGGGCTGGCCAAGTTCGTCCGTCGGACTCGGAATGGGGCCAGACTTTGCGAGGGGCCTCCGTGTGCTAAAAATAGTGCCGCGGCCAAAAATAAGCGCCCGAATGTCCCGTACCCAACTTCGTCCGCCGCAAAAATCCCAAAAAACGGGTGGGCTACAGCCTTGGGGGGAGGGGCTGGCCAAGTTCGTCCGCCGGACTCGGAATGGGGCCAGACATTGCGAGGGGCCTTCGTGTGCCAAAAATAGGCCGCGCACATTGCCGCGGCCAAAAATAAGCGCCCGAAGGTCCCGTCCCCAAGTTCGTCCGCCGCAAAAATGGCCAAAAAACGGGTGGGTTATAGCCTTGGGGGAAGGGCTGGCCAAGTTCGTCCGCCGGACTCGGAATGGGGCCAGACTTTGCGAGGGGCCTCCGTGTGCCAAAAATAGGCAGCGGGCACTGCCGCACCCAAAAATAAGCGCCCGAAGGAACCGTCCCCAAGTTCGTCCGCCGCAAAAATGCCCAAAAAACGGGTGGGCTATATCCTTGGGAGGAGGGGCTAGCCAAGTTCGTCCGCCGGAATCGGAATGGGGCCAGACTTCGCGAGGGGCCTACGTGTGCCAAAAGTCATCCGCCAGACTCGGAATGGGGCCATACTTTGCGAGGGGCCTCCGTGTGCCAAAAATAGGCCGCGTGCAGTGCCTCGCCAAAAAAATAAGCGCCCGAAGGTCCCGTCCCCAAGTTCATCCGCCGCAAAAATGCCCAAAAAACGGGTGGGCTATAGCCTTGGGGGGAGGGGCTGGCCAAGTTCGTCCGCCGGACTCGGAATGGGGCCAGACTTTACGAGGGGCCTCCGTGTGCCAAAAATAGGCCGCGGGCACGGCCGCGCCCAAAAATAAGCGCCCAAAGGTCCCGTCCCCAAGTTCGTCCGCCGGACTCGTAATGGGGCCAGACTTTGCGAGGGGCCTCCGTGTGCCAAAAATAGGCCCCGGACACTGCTGCGTCCAAAAATAAGCGCGCGAAGGTCCCGTCCCCAAGTCCGTCCGCCGCAAAAATGCCCAAAAAACGGGTGGGCTATAGCCTTGGGGGGAGGAGCTGGCCAAGTTCGTCCGCCGGACTCGGAATGGGGCCAGACTTTGCGAGGGGCCTCCGTGTGCCAAAAATAGGCAGCGGGCACTGCCGCACCCAAAAATAAGCGCCCGAAGGAACCGTCCCCAAGTTCGTCCGCCGCAAAAATGCCCAAAAAACGGGTGGACTATAGCCTTGGGGGAAGGGCTGGCCAAGTTCGTCCGCCGGACTCGGAATGGGGCCAGACTTTGCGAGGGGCCTCCGTGTGCCAAAAATAGGCAGCGGGCACTGCCGCACCCAAAAATAAGCGCCCGAAGGAACCGTCCCCAAGTTCGTCCGCCGCAAAAATGCCCAAAAAACGGGTGGGCTATAGCCTTGGGAGGAGGGGCTAGCCAAGTTCGTCCGCCGGAATCGGAATGGGGCCAGACTTTGCGAGGGGCCTACGTGTGCCAAAAGTCATCCGCCAGACTCGGAATGGGGCCATACTTTGCGAGGGGCCTCCGTGTGCCAAAAATAGGCCGCGCGCAGTGCCTCGCCAAAAAAATAAGCGCCCGAAGGTCCCGTCCCCAAGTTCATCCGCCGCAAAAATGCCCAAAAAACGGGTGGGCTATAGCCTTGGGGGGAGGGTATGGCCAAGTTCGTCCGCCGGACTCGGAATGGGGCCAGACTTTACGAGGGGCCTCCGTGTGCACAAAATAGGCCGCGGGCACGGCCGCGCCCAAAAATAAGCGCCCGAAGGTCCCGTCCCCAAGTTCGTCCGCCGTAAAAATGCCCAAAAAACGGGTGGGCTATAGCCTTGGGGGAAGGGCTGGCCAAGTTCGTCCGCCGGACTCGGAATGGGGCCAGACTTTGCGACGGGCCTCCGTGTGCCAAAAATAGGCAGCGGGCACTGCCGCACCCAAAAATAAGCGCCCGAAGGAACCGTCCCCAAGTTCGTCCGCCGCAAAAATGCCCAAAAAACGGGTGGGCTATAGCCTTGGGAGGAGGGGCTAGCCAAGTTCGTCCGCCGGAATCGGAATGGGGCCAGACTTCGCGAGGGGCCTACGTGTGCCAAAAGTCATCCGCCAGACTCGGAATGGGGCCATACTTTGCGAGGGGCCTCCGTGTGCCAAAAATAGGCCGCGTGCAGTGCCTCGCCAAAAAAATAAGCGCCCGAAGGTCCCGTCGCCAAGTTCATCCGCCGCAAAAATGTCCAAAAAACGGGTGGGCTATAGCCTTGGGGGGAGGGGCTGGCCAAGTTCGTCCGCCGCACTCGTAATGGGGCCAGACTTTGCGAGGGGCCTCCGTGTGCCAAAAATAGGCCGCGGACACTGCTGCGTCCAAAAATAAGCGCCCGAAGGTCCCGTCCCCAAGTCCGTCCGCCGCAAAAATGCCCAAAAAACGGGTGGGCTATAGCCTTGGGGGGAGGAGCTGGCCAAGTTCGTCCGCCGGACTCGGAATGGGGCCAGACTTTGCGAGGGGCCTCCGTGTGCCAAAAATAGGCAGCGGGCACTGCCGTACCCAAAAATAAGCGCCCGAAGGAACCGTCCCCAAGTTCGTCCGCCGCAAAAATGCCCAAAAAACGGGTGGGCTATAGCCTTGGGGGAAGGGCTGGCCAAGTTCGTCCGCCGGACTCGGAATGGGGCCAGACTTTGCGAGGGGCCTCCGTGTGCCAAAAATAGGCAGCGGGCACTGCCGCACCCAAAAATAAGCGCCCGAAGGAACCGTCCCCAAGTTCGTCCGCCGCAAAAATGCCCAAAAAACGGGTGGGCTATAGCCTTGGGAGGAGGGGCTAGCCAAGTTCGTCCGCCGGAATCGGAATGGGGCCAGACTTTGCGAGGGGCCTACGTGTGCCAAAAGTCATCCGCCAGACTCGGAATGGGGCCATACTTTGCGAGGGGCCTCCGTGTGCCAAAAATAGGCCGCGCGCAGTGCCTCGCCAAAAAAATAAGCGCCCGAAGGTCCCGTCCCCAAGTTCATCCGCCGCAAAAATGCCCAAAAAACGGGTGGGCTATAGCCTTGGGGGGAGGGGCTGGCCAAGTTCGTCCGCCGGACTCGGAATGGGGCCAGAATTTACGAGGGGCCTCCGTGTGCACAAAATAGGCCGCGGGCACGGCCGCGCCCAAAAATAAGCGCCCGAAGGTCCCGTCCCCAAGTTCGTCCGCCGTAAAAATGCCCAAAAAACGGGTGGGCTATAGCCTTGGGGGGAGGGGCTGGCCAAGTTCGTCCGCCGGACTCAGAATGGGCCAGACTTTGCGAGGGGCCCCCGTGTGCCAAAAATAGGCCGCGGGCACAGCCGCGCCCAAAAAGAAGCGCCCGAAGGTCCCGTCCCCAAGTTCGTCCGCCGCAAAAATGCCCAAAAAACGGGTGGGCTATAGCCTTGGGGGGAGGGGCTGGCCAAGTTCATCCGCCGGACTCCTAATGGGGCCAGACTTTGCGAGGGGCCTCCGTGTGCCAAAAATAGGCCACGGACACTGCTGTGTCCAAAAAGAAGCGCCCGAAGGTCCCGTCCCCAAGTTCGTCCGCCGCAAAAATGCCCAAAAAACGGGTGGGCTATAGCCTTGGGGGGAGGAGCTGGCCAAGTTCGTCCGCCGGACTCGGAATGGGGCCAGACGTTGCGAGGGGCCTCCGTGTGCCAAAAATAGGCAGCGGGCACTGCCGCACCCAAAAATAAGCGCCCGAAGGAACCGTCCCCAAGTTCGTCCGCCGCAAAAATGCCCAAAAAACGGGTGGGCTATAGCCTTGGGAGGAGGGGCTAGCCAAGTTCGTCCGCCGGACTCGTAATGGGGCCAGACTTTGCGAGGGGCCTCCGTGTGCCAAAAATAGGCCGCGGACACTGCTGCGTCCAAAAATAAGCGCCCGAAGGTCCCGTCCCCAAGTTCGTCCGCCGCAAAAATGCCCAAAAAACGGGTGGGCTATAGCCTTGGGGGGAGGGGCTGGCCAAGTTCGTCCGCCGGACTCGTAATGGGGCCAGACTTTGCGAGGGGCCTCAGTGTGCCAAAAGTAGGCTGCGGACACTGCCGTGCCCAAAAATAAGCGCCCGAATGTCCCGTCCCCAAGTTCGTCCGCCGCAAAAATGCCCTAAAAACGGGTGGGCTATAGCCTTGGGGGAAGGGGCTGGCCAAGTTCGTCCGCCGGAATCGGAATGGGGCCAGACTTTGCGAGGGGCCTCCGTGTGCCAAAAATAGGGAGCGGGCACTGCCGCACCCAAAAATAAGCGCCCGAAGGTCCCGTCCCCAAGTTCGTCCGCCGCAAAAATGCCCCAAAAACGGGTGGGCTATAGCCTTGGGAGGAGGGGCTGGCCAAGTTCGTCCGCCGGAATCGGAATGGGGCCAGACTTTGCGAGGGGCCTCCGTGTGCCAAAAGTTCGTCCGGCAGACTCGGAATGGAGCCAGACTTTGCGAGGGGCCTCCGTGTGCCAAAAATAGGCCGCGGACACTTCCGCGCCCAAAAATAAGCGCCCGAAGGTCCCGTCCCCAAGTTCGTCCGCCGCAAAAATGCCCAAAAAACGGGTGGGCTATAGCCTTGGGGGGAGGAGCTGGCCAAGTTCGTCCGCCGGACTTGGAATGGGGCCAGACTTTGCGAGGGGCCTCCGTGTGCCAAAAATAGGCCGCGGGCACAGCCGCGCCCAAAGATAAGCGCCCGAAGGTCCCGTCCCCAAGTTCGTCCGCCGCAAAAATGCCCAAAAAATGGGTGGGCTATATCCTTGGGGGGAGGGGCTGGCCAAGTTCGTCCGCCGGACTCGGAATGGGGCCAGACTTTGCGAGGGGCCTCCGTGTGCCAAAAATAGGGAGCGGGCACAGCCGCGCCCAAAAGAAACGCCCAAAGGTCCCGTCCCCAAGTTCGTCCGCCGCAAAAATGCCCAAAAAACGGGTGGGCTATAGCCTTGGGGGGAGGGGCTGGCCAAGTTCGTCCGCCGGACTCGTAATGGGGCCAGACTTTGCGAGGGGCCTCAGTGTGCCAAAAGTAGGCTGCGGACACTGCCGTGCCCAAAAATAAGCGCCCGAATGTCCCGTCCCCAAGTTCGTCCGCCGCAAAAATGCCCTAAAAACGGGTGGGCTATAGCCTTGGGGGAAGGGGCTGGCCAAGTTCGTCCGCCGGAATCGGAATGGGGCCAGACTTTGCGAGGGGCCTCCGTGTGCCAAAAATAGGGAGCGGGCACTGCCGCACCCAAAAATAAGCGCCCGAAGGTCCCGTCCCCAAGTTCGTCCGCCGCAAAAATGCCCCAAAAACGGGTGGGCTATAGCCTTGGGAGGAGGGGCTGGCCAAATTCGTCCGCCGGAATCGGAATGGGGCCAGACTTTGCGAGGGGCCTCCGTGTGCCAAAAGTTCGTCCGCCAGACTCGGAATGGAGCCAGACTTTGCGAGGGGCCTCCGTGTGCCAAAAATAGGCCGCGGACACTGCCGCGCCCAAAAATAAGCGCCCGAAGGTCCCGTCCCCAAGTTCGTCCGCCGCAAAAATGCCCAAAAAACGGGTGGGCTATAGCCTTGGGGGAAGGGCTGGCCAAGTTCGTCCGCCGGACTCGGAATGGGGCCAGACTTTGCGAGGGGCCTCCATGTGGCAAAAATAGGCAGCGGGCACTGCCGCGCCCAAAAATAAGCACCCGAAGGTACCGTCCCCAAGTTCGTCCGCCGCAAAAATGACCAAAAAACGGGTGGGCTATAGCCTTGGGAGGAGCGGCAGGCCAAGTTCGTCCGCCGGAATCGGAATGGGGCCAGACTTTGCGAGGGGCCTCCGTGTGCCAAAAGTTCATCCGCCAGACTCGGAATGGGGCCAGACTTTGCGAGGGGCCTCCGTGTGCCAAAAATAGGCCGCGGGCATTGCCGCGCCCAAAAATAAACGCCCGAAGGTCCCGTCCCCAAGTTCGTCCGCCGCAAAAATGCCCAAAAAACGGGTGGGCTATAGCCTTGGGAGGAGGGGCTTGCCAAGTTCGTCCGCCGGAATCGGAATGGGGCCAGATTTTGCGAGGGGCCTCCGTGTGCCAAAAATAGGCCGCGGACACTGCCGCGCCCAAAAATAAGCGCCCGAAGGTCCCGTCCCCAAGTTCGTCCGCCGCAAAAATGCCCAAAAAACGGGTGGGCTATAGCCTTGGGGGAAGGGCTGGCCAAGTTCGTCCGCCGGACTCGGAATGGGGCCAGACTTTGCGAGGGGCCTCCATGTGGCAAAAATAGGCAGCGGGCACTGCCGCGCCCAAAAATAAGCACCCGAAGGTACCGTCCCCAAGTTCGTCCGCCGCAAAAATGACCAAAAAACGGGTGGGCTATAGCCTTGGGAGGAGCGGCAGGCCAAGTTCGTCCGCCGGAATCGGAATGGGGCCAGACTTTGCGAGGGGCCTCCGTGTGCCAAAAGTTCATCCGCCAGACTCGGAATGGGGCCAGACTTTGCGAGGGGCCTCCGTGTGCCAAAAATAGGCCGCGGGCATTGCCGCGCCCAAAAATAAGCGCCCGAAGGTCCCGTCCCCAAGTTCGTCCGCCGCAAAAATGCCCAAAAAACGGGTGGGCTATAGCCTTGGGAGGAGGGGCTTGCCAAGTTCGTCCGCCGGAATCGGAATGGGGCCAGATTTTGCGAGGGTCCTCCGCGTGCCAAAAATAGGCCGCGCGCAGTGCCGCGCCCAAAAAATAAGCGCACGAAGGTCCCGTCCCCAAGTTCATCCGCCGCAAAAATGCCCAAAAAACGGGTGGGCTATAGCCTTGGGGGGAGGGGCTGGCCAAGTTCGTCCGCCGGACTCGGAATGGGGCCAGACTTTACGAGGGGCCTCCGTGTGCCAAAAATAGGCCGCAGGCACTGCCGCGTCCAAAATTAAGCGCCTTAAGGTCCCGTCCCCAAGTTCATCCGGCGAAAAAATGCCCAAAAAACGGGCGGGCTATTGCCTTGGGGGGAGGGGCTGGCCAAGTTCTTCCGCCAGACTCGGAATGGGGCCAGACTTTGCGAGGGGCCTCCGTGTGCCAAAAATAGGCCACGGACACTTCCGCGCCAAAAAATAAGCGCCCGAAGGTCCCGTCCCCAAGTTCGTCCGCCGCAAAAATGCTCAAAAAACGGGTGGGCTATAGCCTTGGGGGGAGGGGCTGGCCAAGTTCGTCCGCCGGACTCGTAATGGGGCCAAACTTTGCGAGGGGCCTCAGTGTGCCAAAAGTAGGCTGCGGACACTGCCGCGCCCAAAAATAAGTGCCCGAAGGTCCCGTCCCCAAGGTCGTCCGCCGCAAAAATGCCCAAAAAACGGGTGGGCTATAGCCTTGGGGGAAGGGGCTGGCCAAGTTCGTCCGCCGGAATTGGAATGGGGCCAGACTTTGCGAGGGGCCTCCGTGTGCCAAAAATAGGGAGCGGGCACTGCCGCACCCAAAAATAAGCGCCCGAAGGTCCCGTCCCCAAGTTCGTCCGCCGCAAAAATGCACAAAAAACGGGTGGGCTATAGCCTTGGGGGGAGGGGCTGGCCAAGTTCGTCCGCCGGACTCGTAATGGGGCCAGACTTTGCGAGGGGCCTCAGTGTGCCAAAAGTAGGCTGCGGACACTGCCGCGCCCAAAAATAATTGCCCGAAGGTCCCGTCCCCAAGGTCGTCCGCCGCAAAAATGCCCAAAAAACGGGTGGGCTATAGCCTTGGGGGAAGGGGCTGGCCAAGTTCGTCCGCCGGAATCGGAATGGGGCCAGACTTTGCGAGGGGCCTCCGTGTGCCAAAAATAGGCAGCGGGCACTGCCGCGCCCAAAAATAAGCGCCCGAAGGTACCGTCCCCAAGTTCGTCCGCCGCAAAAATGACCAAAAAACGGGTGGGCTATAGCCTTGGGAGGAGCGGCAGGCCAAGTTCGTCCGCCGGAATCGGAATGGGGCCAGACTTTGCGAGGGGCCTCCGTGTGCCAAAAGTTCATCCGCCAGACTCGGAATGGGGCCAGACTTTGCGAGGGGCCTCCGTGTGCCAAAAATAGGCCGCGGGCACTGCCGCGCCCAAAAATAAGCGCCCGAAGGTCCCGTCCCCAAGTTCGTCCGCCGCAAAAATGCCCAAAAAACGGGTGGGCTATAGCCTTGGGAGGAGGGGCTAGCCAAGTTCGTCCGCCGGAATCGGAATGGGGCCAGACTTTGCGAGGGGCCTCCGCGTGCCAAAAATAGGCCGCGCGCAGTGCCGCACCCAAAAAATAAGCGCACGAAGGTCCCGTCCCCAAGTTCATCCGCCGCAAAAATGCCCAAAAAACGGGTGGGCTATAGCCTTGGGGGGAGGGGCTGGCCAAGTTCGTCCGCCGGACTCGGAATGGGGCCAGACTTTACGAGGGGCCTCCGTGTGCCAAAAATAGGCCGCAGGCACTGCCGCGCCCAAAATTAAACGCCTTAAGGTCCCGTCCCCAAGTTCGTCCGGCGCAAAAATGCCCAAAAAACGGGCGGGCTATTGCCTTGGGGGGAGGGGCTGGCCAAGTTCTTCCGCCAGACTCGGAATGGGGCCAGACTTTGCGAGGGGCCTCCGTGTGCCAAAAATAGGCCACGGACACTTCCGCGCCAAAAAATAAGCGCCCGAAGGTCCCGTCCCCAAGTTCGTCCGCCGCAAAAATGCCCAAAAAACGGGTGGGCTATAGCCTTGGGGGGAGGGGCTGGCCAAGTTCGTCCGCCGGACTCGTAATGGGGCCAAACTTTGCGAGGGGCCTCAGTGTGCCAAAAGTAGGCTGCGGACACTGCCGCGCCCAAAAATAAGCGCCCGAAGGTCCCGTCCCCAAGGTCGTCCGCCGCAAAAATGCCCAAAAAACGGGTGGGCTATAGCCTTGGGGGAAGGGGCTGGCCAAGTTCGTCCGCCGGAATCGGAATGGGGCCAGACTTTGCGAGGGGCCTCCGTGTGCCAAAAATAGGGAGCGGGCACTGCCGCACCCAAAAATAAGCGCCCGAAGGTCCCGTCCCCAAGTTCGTCCGCCGCAAAAATGCCCAAAAAACGGGTGGGCTATAGCCTTGGGGGGAGGGGCTGGCCAAGTTCGTCCGCCGGACTAGTAATGGGGCCAGACTTTGCGAGGGGCCTCAGTGTGCCAAAAGTAGGCTGCGGACACTGCCGCGCCCAAAAATAAGTGCCCGAAGGTCCCGTCCCCAAGGTCTTCCGCCGCAAAAATGCCCAAAAAACGGGTGGGCTATAGCCTTGGGGGAAGGGGCTGGCCAAGTTCGTCCGCCGGAATCGGAATGGGGCCAGACTTTGCGAGGGGCCTCCGTGTGCCAAAAATAGGGAGCGGGCACTGCCGCACCCAAAAATAAGCGCCCGAAGGTCCCGTCCCCAAGTTCGTCCGCCGCAAAAATGCCCAAAAAACGGGTGGGCTATAGCCTTGGGAGGAGGGGCTGGCCAATTTCGTCCGCCGGAATCGGAATGGGGCCAGACTTTGCGAGGGGCCTCCGTGTGATAAAAGTTCATCCGCCAGACTCGGAATGGGGCCAGACTTTGCGAGGGGCCTCCGTGTGCCAAAAATAGGCCGCGGACACTGCCGCGCCCAAAAATAAGCGCCCGAAGGTCCCGTCCCCAAGTTCGTCCGCCGCAAAAATGCCCAAAAAACGGGTGGGCTATAGCCTTGGGAGGAGGGGCTAGCCAAGTTCGTCCGCCGGAATCGGAATGGGGCCAGACTTTGCGAGGGGCCTCCGTGTGCCAAAAGTCGTCCGCCAGACTCGGAATGGGGCTAAACTTTGCGAGGGGCCTCCGTGTGCCAAAAATAGGCCGCGCGCAGTGCCGTACCCAAAAAATAAGCGCCCGAAGGTCCCGTCCCCAAGTTCATCCGCCGCAAAAATGCCCAAAAAACGGGTGGGCTATAGCATTGGGGGGAGGGGCTGGCCAAGTTCGTCCGCCGGACTCGGAATGGGGCCAGACTTTACGAGGGGCCTCCGTGTGCCAAAAATAGGCCGCGGGCACGGCCGCGCCCAAAAATAAGCACCCGAAAGTCCCGTCCCCAAGTTCGTCCGCCGTAAAAATGCCCAAAAAACGGGTGGGCTATAGCCTTGGGGGGAGGGGCTGGCCAAGTTCGTCCGCCGGACTCGGAATGGGGCCAGACTTTGCGAGGGGCCTCCGTGTGCCAAAAATAGGCCGCAGGCACTGCCGCGCCCAAAATTAAGTGCCTTAAGGTCCCGTCGCCAAGTTCGTCCGGCGCAAAAATGCCCAAAAAACGGGCGGGCTATTGCCTTGGGGGGAGGGGCTTGCCAAATTCGTCCGCCGGACTCGGAATGGGGCCAGACTTTGCAAGGGGCCTCCGTGTGCCAAAAATAGGCCGCGGGCACTGCCGTGCCCAAAAATAAGCGCCCGAAGGTCCCATCCCCAAGTTCGTCCGCCGTAAAAATGCCCAAAAAACGGGTGAGCTATAGCCTTGGGGGGAGGGGCTTGCCAAGTTCGTCCGCCGGACTCGGAATGGGGCCAGACTTTGCGAGGGGCCTGCGTGTGCCAAAAATAGGCCGCGGGCACTGCCGTGCCCAAAAATAAGCGCCCGAAGGTCCCGTCCCCAAGTTCGTCCGCTGCAAAAATGCCCAAAAAACGGGTGGGCTATAGCCTTGGGGGGAGGGGCTGGCCAAGTTCGTCCGCCGGACTCGGAATGGGGCCAGACTTTGCGAGGGGCCTCCGTGTGCAAAAAATAGGCCGCGGGCAATGCTGCGCCCAAAGGTCCCGTCCCCAAGTTCGTCCGCCGCAAAAATGCCCAAAAAATGGGTGGGCTATAGCCTTGGGGGGAGGGGCTGGCCAAGTTCTTCCGCCGGACTCGGAATGGGGCCAGAATTTGGGAGGGGCCTCCGTGTGCCAAAAATAGGCCGCGGGCACTGCCGCGCCCAAAAATAAGCGCCCGAAGGTCCCGTCCCCAAGTTCGCCCGCCACAAAAATGCCCAAAAAACGGGTGGGCTATAGCCTTGGGGGGAGGGGCTGGCCAAGTTCGTCCGCCGGACTCGGAATGGGGCCAGACTTTGCGACGGGCCTCCGTGTGCCAAAAATAGGCAGCGGGCACTGCCGCGCCAAAAAATAAGCGCCCGAAGGTCCCGTCCCCAAGTTCGTCCGCCGCAAAAATGCCCAAAAAACGGGAGGGCTATAGCCTTGGGGGGAGGGGCTGGCCAAGTTCGTCCGCCGGACTCGGAATGGGGCCAGACTTTGCGAGGGGCCTCCGTGTGCCAAAAATAGGCCGCGGGCCCTGCCGTACCCAAAAATAAGCGCCCGAAGGTCCCGTCCCCAAGTTCGTCCGCTGCAAAAATGCCCAAAAAACGGGTGGGCTATAGCCTTGGGGGGAGGGGCTGGCCAAGTTCGTTCGCCGGAATCGGAATGGGGCCAGAATTTGCGAGCGGCCTCCGTGTGCCAAAAATAGGCCGCGGGCACTGCCGCGCACAAAAATAAGCGCCCGAAGGTCCCGTCCCCAAGTTCGTCCGCCGCAAAAAGGCCCAAAAAATGGGTGGGCTATAGCCTTGGGGGGAGGGGCTGGCCATGTTCGTCCGCCGGACTCGGAATGGGGCCAGACTTTGCGAGGGGCCTCCGTGTGCCAAAAATAGGGCGCGGGCACTGCCGCGACTCAAAATAAGCGCCCGAAGGTTCCGTCCCCAAGTTCGTCAGCCGCAAAAATGCCCAAAAAACGGGTGGGCTATAGCCTTGGGGGGAGGGGCTGGCCAAGTTGGTTCGCCGGACTCAGAATGGGGCCAGACTATGCGAGGGGCCTCCGTGTGCCAAAAATAGGCAGCGGGCACTGCCGCGCGCAAAAATAAGCTCCCGAAGGTGCCGTCTTCAAGTTCATCCGCCGCAAAAATGCCCAAAACACGGGTGGGCTATAGCCTTGGGGGGAGGGGCTGGCCAAGTTCGTCCGCCGGACTCGGAATGGGGCCAGACTTTGCGAGGGGCCTCCGTGTGCCAAAAATAGGCCGCGGGAACTGCCGCGCCCAAAAATAAGCGCCGGACGGTCCCGTCCCCAAGTTCGTCCCCCGCAAAAATGCCCAAAAAATGGGTGGGCTATAGCCTTGGGGGGAGGGGCTGGCCAAGTTCGCCCGCCGGACTCGGAATGGTGCCTGACTTTGCGAGGGGCGTCTGTGTACCAAAAATAGGCCGCGGGCACTGCCGTGCCCAAAAATAAGCGCCCGAAGGTCCCGTCCCCAAGTTCGTCCGCCGCAAAAATGCCCAAAAAATGGGTGGGCTATAGCCTTGGGGGGAGGGGCTGGCCAAGTTCGTCCGCCGGACTCGGAATGGCGCCAGACTTTGCGAGGGGCCTCCGTGTGCCAAAAATAGGCCACGGGCACTTCCGCGCCCAAAAATAAGTGCCCGAAGGTCCCGTCCCCAAGTTCGTCCGCCGCAAAAATGCCCAAAAAACGGGTGGGGTACAGCCTTGGGGGGAGGGGCTGGCCAAGTTCGTCCGCCGGATTCGGAATGGGTCCAGACTTTCCGAGGGGCCTCCGTGTGCCAAAAATAGGCCACGGGCACAGCCGCGCCCAAAAATAAGCGCCCGAAGGTCCCGTCCCCAAGTTCGTCCGCCGCAAAAATGCCCAAAAAACGGGTGGGTTATAGCCTTGGGGGGAGGGGCTGGCCAAGTTCGCCCGCCGGACTCGGAATGGGGCCAGACTTTGCGAGGGGCCTCCGTGTGCCAAAAATAGGCCGCGGGCACTGCCGCGCCCAAAAATAAGCGCCCGAAGGTCCCGTCCGCAAGTTCGTCCGCCGTAAAAATGGCCAAAAAACGGGTGGGCTATAGCCATGGGGGGAGGGGCTGGCCAAGTTCGTCCGCCGGACTCGGAACGGGGCGAGACTTTGCGCGGGGCCTCCGTGTACCAAAAATAGGCCGCGGGCACTGCGCACCCAAAAATAAGCCCCCGAAGGTCCCGTCCCCAAGTTCGTCCGCCGCAAAAATGCCCAAAAAACGGGTGGGCTATAGCCTTGGGGGGAGGGGCTGGCCAAGTTCGTCCGCCGGACTCGGAATGGGGCCAGACTTTGCGAGGGGCCTCCGTGTGCCAAAAATAGGCCTCGGGCACTTCCGGGCCCAAAAATAAGCGCCCGAAGGTCCCGTCCCCAAGTTCGTCCGCCGCAAAAATGCCCAAAAAACGGGTGGGCTATAGCCTTGGGGGGAGGGGCTGGCCATGTTCGTCCGTCGGACTCGGAATGGGGCCAAACTTTACGAGGGGCCTCCGTGTGCCAAAAATAGGCCGCGGGCACTGCCGCGCTCAAAAATAAGCACCCGAAGGTCCCGTACCCAAGTTCGTCCGCCGCAAAAATGCCCAAAAAATGGGTGGGCTATAGACTTGGGGGGAGAGGCTGGCCAAGTTCGTCCGCCGGACTCAGAATGGGGCCAGACTTTGCAAGGAGCCTCCGTGTGCCAAAAATAGGCCTCGGGCACTTCCGGGCCCAAAAATAAGCGCCCGAAGGTCCCGTCCCCAAGTTCGTCCGCCTCAAAAATGCCCAAAAAATGGGTGGGCTATACCCTTGGGGAGGGGCTGGCTAAGTTCGTCCGCCGGACTCGGAATGGGGGCAGACTTTACGAGGGGCCTCCGTGTGCCAAAAATAGGCCGCGGTCACTGCCGCACCCAAAAATAAGCACCCGAAGGTCCTGTCCCCAAGTTCGTCCGCCGCAAAAATGCCCAAAAAACGGGTGGGCTATAGCCTTGTGGGGAGGGGCTGGCCAAGTTCGTCCGCCGGACTCGGAATGGGGCCAGACTTTGCGAGGGGCCTCCGTGTGCCAAAAATAGGCCGCAGGCACTGCCATGCCCAAAAATAAACGCCCGAAGGTCCCGTCGCCAAGTTCGTCCGCCGCAAAAATGCCCAAAAAACGGGTGGGCTATAGCCTTGGGGGGAGGGGCTGGCCAAGTTCGTCCGCCGGACTCGGAATGGTGCCGACTTTACGAAGGGCGTCCGTGTGCCAAAAATAGGCCGCAGGCACTGCCATGCCCAAAAATAAACGCCCGAAGGTCCCGTCCCCAAGTTCATCCGCCGCAAAAAAGCCCAAAAAACGGGTGGGCTGTAGCCGTGGGGGGAGGGGCTGGCCAAGTTCGTCCGCCGGACTCGGAATGGGGCCAGACTTTGCGAGGAGCCTCCGTGTGCCAAAAATAGGCTGCGGGCACGGCGGCGACCAAATATAAGCGCCCGAAGGTCCCGTCCCCAAGTTCGTCCGCCGCAAAAATGCCCAAAAAACGGATGGGCTATAGCCTTGGGGGGAGGGGCTGGCCATGTTCATCCACCGGACTCGGAATGGGGCCAGACTTTACGAGGGGCCTCCGTGTGCCAAAAATAGGCCGCGGGCACTGCCACGCCCGAAGGTACCGTCCCCAAGTTCGTCCGCCGCAAAAATGCCCAAAAAACGGGTGGGCTATAGCCTTGGGGGGAGGGGCTGGCCAAGTTCGTCCGCCGGACTCGGAATGGGGCCAGACTTTGCGAGGGGCCTCCGTGTGCTAAAAATAGGCTACGGGCACTGCCGTACCCAAAAATAAGCACCCGGACGTCCCGTCCCCAAGTTCGTCCGCCGCAAAAATGCCCAAAAAATGGGTGGGCTATAGCCTTGGGGGGAGGGGCTGGCCAAGTTCGTCCGCCGGACTCGGAATGGGGCCAGACTTTGCGAGGGGCCTCCGTGTGCCAAAAATAGGCCGCGGGCGCTCCCGCGCCCAAAAATAAGCGCCCGAAGGTCCCGTCCCCAAGTTCGTCCGCCGCAAAAATGCCCAAAAAACGGGTGGGCTATAGCCTTGGGGGGAGGGGCTGGCCATGTTCGTCCGCCGGACTCGGAATGGGGCCAAACTTTACGAGGGGCCACCGTGTGCCAAAAATAGGCCGCGGGCACTGCCGCGCCCAAAAATAAGTGCCCGAAGGTCCCGTCCCCAAGTTCGTCCACCGCAAAAAAGCCCAAAAAACGGGTGGGCTGTAGCCCTGTGGGGAGGGGCTGGCCAAGTTCGTCCGCCGGACTCGGAATGGGGCCAGACTTTGCAAGGGGCCTCCGCGTGCCAAAAATAGGCCGCGGGCACTGCCCCGCCGAAATATAAGTGCCCGAAGGTCCAGTCCCCAAGTTCGTCCGCCGCAAAAATGCCCAAAAAATGGGTGGGCTATAGCCTTGGGGGAAGGGGCTGGCCAAGTTCGTCCGCCGGACTCGGAATGTGGCCAGACTTTGCGAGGGGCCTCCGTGTGCCAACAATAGGCCGCGGGCGCTCCCGCGCCCAAAAATAAGCGCCCGAAGGTCCCGTCCCCAAGTTCGTCCGCCGCAAAAATGCCCAAAAAACGGGTGGGCTATAGCCTTGGGGGGAGGGGCTGGCCATGTTCGTCCGCCGGACTCGGAATGGGGCCAAACTTTACGAGGGGCCTCCGTGTGCCAAAAATAGGCCGCGGGCACTGCCGCGCCCAAAAATAAGTGCCCGAAGGTCCCGTCCCCAAGTTCGTCCACCGCAAAAATGCCCAAAAAACGGGTGGGCTATAGCCTTGGGGGGAGGGGCTGGCCAAGTTCGTCCGCCGGACTCGGAATGGGGCCAGACTTTGCGAGGAGCCTCCGTGTGACAAAAATAGGCCGCGGGCACTGACGCACCCAAAAATAAGCGCCCGAAAGTCCCGTCCCCAAGTTCGTCCGCCGCAAAAATTACCAAAAAACGGGTGGGGTATAGCCATGGGGGGAGGGGCTGGCCAAGTTCGTCCGCCGGACTCGGAATGGGGCCAGACTTTGCGAGGAGCCTCCGTGTGCCAAAACTAGGCCGCGGGCACTGCTGCGCCCAAAAATAAGTGCCCGAAGGTCCCGTCCCCAAGTTCATCCACCGCAAAAATGCCCAAAAAACGGGTGGGCTATAGCCTTGGGGGGAGGGGCTGGCCAAGTTCGTCCGCCGGACTCGGAGTGGGGCCAGACTTTGCGAGGGGCCTCCGTGTGCCAAAAATAGGCCGTGGGCATGGCGGCGCCCAAATATAAGCGACCGAAGGTCCCTTCCCCAAATTCATCCGCCGCAAAAATGCCCAAAAAATGGGTGTGCTATAGCCATGGGGGGGGGGGGGAGCTGGCCAAGTTCGTCCGCCGGACTCGGAATGGGGCAGACTTTGCGAGGGGCCTCCGTGTGCCAACAATAGGCCGCGGACACTGCCGCGCCCAAAAATAAGCGCCCGAAGGTCCCGTCCCCAAGTTCGTCCGCCGCAAAAATGCCCAAAAAACGGGTGGGCTATAGCCTTGGGGGGAGGGGCTGGCCATGTTCGTCCGCCGGACTCGGAATGGGGCCAAACTTTACGAGGGGCCTCCGTGTGCCAAAAATAGGCCGCGGACACTGCCGCGCCCAAAAATAAGTGCCCGAAGGTCCCGTCCCCAAGTTCGTCCACCGCAAAAATGCCCAAAAAACGGGTGGGCTATAGCCTTGGGGGGAGGGGCTGGCCAAGTTCGTCCGCCGGACTCGGAATGGGGCCAGACTTTGCGAGGAGCCTCCGTGTGACAAAAATAGGCCGCGGGCACTGACGCACCCAAAAATAAGCGCCCGAAAGTCCCGTCCCCAAGTTCGTCCGCCGCAAAAATGCCCAAAAAATGGGTGGGCTATAGCCTTGGGGGGAGGGGCTGGCCAAGTTCGTCTGCCGGACTCGGAATGGGGCCAGACTTTGCGAGGGGGCTCCGTGTGCCAAAATTAGGCCAAGGGCACTGCCGCGCCCAAAAATAAGCGCCCGAAGGTCCCATCCCCAAGTTCGTCCGCCTCAAAAATTACCAAAAAACGGGTGGGGTATAGCCATGGGGGGAGGGGCTGGCCAAGTTCGTCCGCCGGACTCGGAATGGGGCCAGACTTTGCGAGGAGCCTCCGTGTGCCAAAACTAGGCCGCGGGCACTGCTGCGCCCAAAAATAAGTGCCCGAAGGTCCCGTCCCCAAGTTCGTCCACCGCAAAAATGCCCAAAAAACGGGTGGGCTATAGCCTTGGGGGGAGGGGCTGGCCAAGTTCGTCCGCCGGACTCGGAATGGGGCCAGACTTTGCGAGGGGCCTCCGTGTGCCAAAAATAGGCCGTGGGCATGGCGGCGCCCAAATATAAGCACCCGAAGGTCCCTTCCCCAAGTTCATCCGCCGCAAAAATGCCCAAAAAATGGGTGTGCTATAGCCATGGGGGGGGGAGCTGGCCAAGTTCGTCCGCCGGACTCGGAATGGGGCAGACTTTGCGAGGGGCCTCCGTGTGCCAACAATAGGCCGCGGACACTGCCGCGCCCAAAAATAAGCGCCCGAAGGTCCCGTCCCCAAGTTCGTCCGCCGCAAAAATGCCCAAAAAACGGGTGGGCTATAGCCTTGGGGGGAGGGGCTGGCCAAGTTCGTCCGCCGGACTCGGAATGGGGCCAGACTTTGCGAGGAGACTCCGTTTGACAAAAATAGGCCGCGGGAACTGCCACACCCAAAAATAAGCGCCCGAAGGTCCCGTCCCCAAGTTCGTCCGCCAAAAAAATGCCCAAAAAACGGGTGGGCTATAGCCTTGGGGGGAGGGGCTGGCCAAGTTCGTCCGCCGGACTCGGAATGGGGCCAGACTTTGCTAGGAGACTCCGTGTGACAAAAATAGGCCGCGGGAACTGCCACACCCAAAAATAAGCGCCCGAAGGTCCCGTCCCCAAGTTCGTCCGCCGCAAAAATGCCCAAAAAATGGGTGGGCTATAGCCTTGGGGGGAGGGGCTGGCCAAGTTCGTCTGCCGGACTCGGAATGGGGCCAGACTTTGCGAGGGGGCTCCGTGTGCCAAAATTAGGCCAAGGGCACTGCCGCGCCCAAAAATAAGCGCCCGAAGGTCCCATCCCCAAGTTCGTCCGCCTCAAAAATTACCAAAAAACGGGTGGGGTATAGCCATGGGGGGAGGGGCTGGCCAAGTTCGTCCGCCGGACTCGGAATGGGGCCAGACTTTGCGAGGAGCCTCCGTGTGCCAAAACTAGGCCGCGGGCACTGCTGCGCCCAAAAATAAGTGCCCGAAGGTCCCGTCCCCAAGTTCGTCCACCGCAAAAATGCCCAAAAAACGGGTGGGCTATAGCCTTGGGGGGAGGGGCTGGCCAAGTTCGTCCGCCGGACTCGGAATGGGGCCAGACTTTGCGAGGGGCCTCCGTGTGCCAAAAATAGGCCGTGGGCATGGCGGCGCCCAAATATAAGCGCCCGAAGGTCCCTTCCCCAAGTTCATCCGCCGCAAAAATGCCCAAAAAATGGGTGTGCTATAGCCATGGGGGGGGGGAGCTGGCCAAGTTCGTCCGCCGGACTCGGAATGGGGCAGACTTTGCGAGGGGCCTCCGTGTGCCAACAATAGGCCGCGAACACTGCCGCGCCCAAAAATAAGCGCCCGAAGGTCCCGTCCCCAAGTTCGTCCGCCGCAAAAATGCCCAAAAAATGGGTGGGCTATAGCCTTGGGGGGAGGGGCTGGCCAAGTACGTCCGCCGGACTCAGAATGGGGCCAGACTTTGCGAGGGGCCTCCGTGTGCCAAAACTAGGCCGCGGGCACTGCTGCGCCCAAAAATAAGCACCCAAAGGTCCCGTCCCCAAGTTCGTCCGCCGCATAAATGCCCAAAAAACGGGTGGGATGTATGCTTGGGGGGAGGGGCTGGCCAAGTTCGTCCGCCGGACTCGGAATGGGGCCAGACTTCACGAGGGGCCTCCGTGTGCCAAAACTAGGCCGCGGGCACTGCTGCGCCCAAAAAAAAGCGCCCGAAGGTCCCGTCCCCAAGTTCGTCCGCCGCATAAATGCCCAAAAAAAGGGTGGGATGTAGGCTTGGGGGGAGGCGCTGGCCAAGTTCGTCCGCCGGACTCGGAATGGGGCCAGACTTTGCGAGGGGCCTCCGTGTGCCAAAATTATGCCAAGGGCACTGCCGCGCCCAAAAATAAGCTCCCGAAGGTCCCGTCCCCAAGTTCGTCCGCCTCAAAAATGACCAAAAAACGGGTGGGCTATAGCCATGGGGGGAGGGGCTGGCCAAGTTCGTCCGCCGGACTCGGAATCGGGGCAGACTTTGCGAGGTGCCTCCGTGTGCCAAAAATAGGCCGCGGGCACTGCCGCACCCAAAAATAAGCGCCCGAAGGTCCCGTCCCCAAGTTCGTCCGCCGAAAAAATGCCCAAAAAACGGGTGGGCTATAGCCTTGGGGGGAGGGGCTGGCCAAGTTCGTCCGCCGGACTCGGAATGGGGCCAGACTTTGTGAGGAGACTCCGTGTGACAAAAATAGGCCGCGGGAACAGCCACACCCAAAAATAAGCGCCCGAAGGTCCCGTCCCCAAGTTCGTCCGCCGCAAAAATGCCCAAAAAATGGGTGGGCTATAGCCTTGGGGGGAGGGGCTGGCCAAGTTCGTCTGCCGGACTCGGAATGGGCCCAGACTTTGCGAGGGGCCTCCGTGTGCCAAAAATCGGCCGCGGGAACTGCCGCGCCCAAAAATAAGCGCCCGAAGGTCCCGTCCCCAAGTTCGTCCGCCGCAAAAATGCCCAAAAAACGGGTGGGCTATAGCCTTGGGGGGAAGGGCTGGCCAAGTTCGTCCGCCGGACTCGGAATGGGGCCAGACTTTGCGAGGGGCCTCCGTGCGCCAAAAATAGGCCGCGGGCACTGCTGCGCCCAAAAATAAGCGCCCGAAGGTCCCGTCCCCAAGTTCGTCCGCCTTAAAAATGACCAAAAAACGGGTGGGCTATAGCCATGGGGGGAGGGGCTGGCCAAGTTCGTCCGCCGGACTCGGAATGGGGCCAGACTTTGTCAGGGGCCTCTGTGTGCCAAAAAAAGGCCGCGGGCACTGCCGCGCCCAAAAATAAGCGCCCGAAGGTCCCGTTCCCATGTTCGTCCGCCGCATAAATGCCCAAAAAACGGGTGGGCTGTAGCCTTGGGGGAGGGGCTGGCCAAGTTCGTCCGCCGGACTCGGAATGGGGCCAGACTTTGCGAGGGGCGTCCGTGTGCCAAAAATAGGTCGCGGGCACTGCCGCAAAAAAAAATAAGCTCCCGAAGGTCCCGTCCCCAAGTTCGTACGCAGCAAAAATGCCCAAAAAATGGGTGGGCTATAGCCTTGGGGGGAGGGGCTGGCCAAGTACGTCCGCCGGACTCGGAATGGGGCCAGACTTTGCGAGGGGCCTCCGTGTACCAAAAATAGGCCACGGGCACTGCCGCACCCAAAAATAAGCGCCCGAAGGCCCCGTCCCCAGCTTCGTACACCGTAAAAATGCCCAAAAAATGGGTGGGCTATAGCCTTGGGGGGAGGGGCTGCCCAAGTTCGTCCGCCCAGACTCGGACTGGGGCCAGACTTTGCGAGGAGCCTCCGTGTGACAAAAATAGGCCGCGGGCACTGACGCACCCAAAAATAAGCGCCCGAAAGTCCCGTCCCCAAGTTCGTCCGCCGCAAAAATGCCCAAAAAATGGGTGGGCTATAGCCTTGGGGGGAGGGGCTGGCCAAGTTCGTCTGCCGGACTCGGAATGGGGCCAGACTTTGCGAGGGGGCTCCGTGTGCCAAAATTAGGCCAAGGGCACTGCCGCGCCCAAAAATAAGCGCCCGAAGGTCCCATCCCCAAGTTCGTCCGCCTCAAAAATTACCAAAAAATGGGTGGGCTATAGCCATGGGGGGAGGGGCTGGCCAAGTTCGTCCGCCGGACTCAGAATGGGGCCAGACTTTGCGAGGGGCCTCCGTGTGCCAAAACTAGGCCGCGGGCACTGCTGCGCCCAAAAATAAGCACCCAAAGGTCCCGTCCCCAAGTTCGTCCGCCGCATAAATGCCCAAAAAACGGGTGGGATGTATGCTTGGGGGGAGGGGCTGGCCAAGTTCGTCCGCCGGACTCGGAATGGGGCCAGACTTTACGAGGGGCCTCCGTGTGCCAAAACTAGGCCGCGGGCACTGCTGCGCCCAAAAAAAAGCGCCCGAAGGTCCCGTCCCCAAGTTCGTCCGCCGCATAAATGCCCAAAAAAAGGGTGGGATGTAGGCTTGGGGGGAGGCGCTGGCCAAGTTCGTCCGCCGGACTCGGAATGGGGCCAGACTTTGCGAGGGGCCTCCGTGTGCCAAAATTATGCCAAGGGCACTGCCGCGCCCAAAAATAAGCTCCCGAAGGTCCCGTCCCCAAGTTCGTCCGCCTCAAAAATGACCAAAAAACGGGTGGGCTATAGCCATGGGGGGAGGGGCTGGCCAAGTTCGTCCGCCGGACTCGGAATCGGGGCAGACTTTGCGAGGTGCCTCCGTGTGCCAAAAATAGGCCGCGGGCACTGCCGCACCCAAAAATAAGCGCCCGAAGGTCCCGTCCCCAAGTTCGTCCGCCGAAAAAATGCCCAAAAAACGGGTGGGCTATAGCCTTGGGGGGAGGGGCTGGCCAAGTTCGTCCGCCGGACTCGGAATGGGGCCAGACTTTGTGAGGAGACTCCGTGTGACAAAAATAGGCCGCGGGAACAGCCACACCCAAAAATAAGCGCCCGAAGGTCCCGTCCCCAAGTTCGTCCGCCGCAAAAATGCCCAAAAAATGGGTGGGCTATAGCCTTGGGGGGAGGGGCTGGCCAAGTTCGTCTGCCGGACTCGGAATGGGCCCAGACTTTGCGAGGGGCCTCCGTGTGCCAAAAATCGGCCGCGGGAACTGCCGCGCCCAAAAATAAGCGCCCGAAGGTCCCGTCCCCAAGTTCGTCCGCCGCAAAAATGCCCAAAAAACGGGTGGGCTATAGCCTTGGGGGGAAGGGCTGGCCAAGTTCGTCCGCCGGACTCGGAATGGGGCCAGACTTTGCGAGGGGCCTCCGTGCGCCAAAAATAGGCCGCGGGCACTGCCACGCCCAAAAATAAGCGCCCGAAGGTCCCGTCCCCAAGTTCGTCCGCCTTAAAAATGACCAAAAAACGGGTGGGCTATAGCCATGGGGGGAGGGGCTGGCCAAGTTCGTCCGCCGGACTCGGAATGGGGCCAGACTTTGTCAGGGGCCTCTGTGTGCCAAAAAAAGGCCGCGGGCACTGCCGCGCCCAAAAATAAGCGCCCGAAGGTCCCGTTCCCATGTTCGTCCGCCGCATAAATGCCCAAAAAACGGGTGGGCTGTAGCCTTGGGGGAGGGGCTGGCCAAGTTCGTCCGCCGGACTCGGAATGGGGCCAGACTTTGCGAGGGGCGTCCGTGTGCCAAAAATAGGTCGCGGGCACTGCCGCAAAAAAAAATAAGCTCCCGAAGGTCCCGTCCCCAAGTTCGTACGCAGCAAAAATGCCCAAAAAATGGGTGGGCTATAGCCTTGGGGGGAGGGGCTGGCCAAGTACGTCCGCCGGACTCGGAATGGGGCCAGACTTTGCGAGGGGCCTCCGTGTACCAAAAATAGGCCACGGGCACTGCCGCACCCAAAAATAAGCGCCCGAAGGCCCCGTCCCCAGCTTCGTACACCGCAAAAATGCCCAAAAAACGGGGGGGCTATAGCCTTGGGGGGAGGAGCTGGCCTCGTTCGTCCGCACAGACTCGGACTAGGGCCAGACTTTGCGAGGGGCCTCCGTGTGCCAAAAATAGGCCGCGGGCACTGCCGCGCCCAAAAATAAGCGCCCGAAATTCCCGTCCCCAAGTTCGTCCGCCGCAAAAATGCCCAAAAAACGGGTGGGCTATAGCCTTGGGGGGAGGGGCTGGCCAAGTTCGTCCGCCGGACTCGAAATGGGGCCAGACTTTGCGAGGGGCCACCGTGTGTCAAAAATAGTGCCGCGCCCAAAAATAAGCGCCCGTAGGTCCGTCCCCAAGTTCGTCCGCCGCAAAAATGCCCAGAAAACGGGTGGGCTATGGCCTTGGGGTGAGGGGCTGGCCAAGTTCATCCGCCGGACTCGGAATGGGGCTAGACTTTGCGAGGGGCCTCCGTGTGCCAAAAATAGGCCGCGGGCACTGCCGCGTCCAAAAATAAGCGACCGAAGTCCCGTCCCCAAGTTCATCCGCCGCAACAATGCCCACACAACGGGTGGGCTATAGCCTTGGGGGGAGGGGCTCGCCAAGATCGTCCGCCGGACTCGGAATGGGGCCAGACTTTGCGAGGGGCCTCCGTGTGACAAAAATAGGCCGCGGCCACTGCCGCACCCAAAAATAAGCGCCCGAAGGCCCCGTCCCCAGCTTCGTACACCGTAAAAATGCCCAAAAAATGGGTGGGCTATAGCCTTGGGGGGAGGGGCTGCCCAAGTTCGTCCGCCGGACTCGGAATGGGGCAAGACTTTGCGAGGGGCCTCCGTGTGCCAAAAATAGGCCGTGCGCACTGCCTCGCCCAAAAATAAGCACCCGAAGGTCCCGTCCCCAAGCTCGTCCGCTGCAAAAATGCCCAAAAAATGGGTGGGCTATAGCCTTGGGGGGAGGGGCTGGCCAAGTTCGTACGCCGGACTCGGAATGGGGCCAGACTTTACGAGGGGCCTCCGTGTGCCAGAAATAGGCCGCGGGCACTTCTGTGCCCAAAAACAAGCGCCCGAAGGTCCCGTCCCCAAGTTCGTCCGCCGCAAAAATACCCAAAAAATGGGTGGGCTATACACTTGGGGGGAGGGGCTGGCCAAGTTCGTACGCCAGACTCGGCATGGGGCCAGACTTTGCGAGGGGCCTCCGTGTGCCAAAAATAGGCCGCGGGCACTGCCGCGTCCAAAAATAAGCGACTGAAGGTCCCGTCACCAAGATCGTCCGCCGCAAAAATGCCCAAAAAACGGGTGGGCTATTGCCTTGGGGGGAGGGGCTGGCCAAGTTCGTCCGCCGGACTCGGAATGGGGACAGACTTTGCGAGGGGCCTCCGTGTGCAAAAAATCGGCCGCGGGTACTGCCGCGTCCAAAAATAAGCGGCCCTAGGTGCCGTCCCCAAGTTCGTCTGCCGCAAAAATGTCCAAAAAACGGGTGGGCTATAGCCTTGGGAGGAGGGGCTGGCCAAGTTCGTCCGCCGGACTCGGAATGGGGCCAGACTTTGCGAGGGGCCTACGTGTGCGAAAAATAGGCCGCGGGCACTGCCGCGACCAAAAATAAGCGCCCGAAGGTCCCGTCCCCAAGTTCGTCCGCCGCAAAAATGCCCAAAATACGGGTGGGCTATAGCCTTGGGGGGAGGGGCTGGCCAAGTTCGTCCGCCGGACTCGGAATGGGGCCAGACTTTGGGAGGGGCCTCCGTGTGACAAAAATAGGCCTCGGACACTGCCGGGCCCAAAAATTAGCGCCCGAAGGTCGTGTCCCCAAGTTCGTCCGCCGCAAAAATTCCCAAAAAATGGGCGGGCTATAGCCTTAGGGGGAGGGGCTGGCCAAGTTCGTCCGCCGGACTCGGAATGGGGCCAGACTTTGCGAGGGGACTCCGTGTGCCAAAACTAGGGCGCGGACACTGCCGCGCCCAAAAATGAGCGCCCGAAGGTCCCTTCCCCAAGTTCGTCCGCCGCAAAAATGCCCAAAAAACGGGCGGGCTATAGCCTTGGGGGGAGGGGCTGGCCAAGTTCGTCCGCCGGACTCGGAATGGGGCCAGACTTTGGGAGGGGCCTCCGTGTGACAAAAATAGGCCTCGGACACTGCCGGGCCCAAAAATTAGCGCCCGAAGGTCCTGTCCCCAAGTTCGTCCGCCGCAAAAATGCCCAAAAAACGGGTGGGCTATAGCCTTGGGGGGAGGGGCTGGCCGAGTTCGTCCGCCGGACTCGGAATGGGGCCAGACTTTGCGAGGGGCCTCCGTGTGCCAAAAATAGGCCGCGGGCACTGCCGCGCCCGAAAATAAGCGCCCGAAGGTACCGTCCCCAAGTTCATCCGCCGCAAAAATTCCCAAAAAATGGGCGGGCTATAGCCTTAGGGGGAGGGGCTGGCCAAGTTCGTCCGCCGGACTCGGAATGGGGCCAGACTTTGGGAGGGGCCTCCGTGTGACAAAAATAGGCCTCGGACACTGCCGGGTCCAAAAATTAGCGCCCGAAGGTCCTGTCCCCAAGTTCGTCCGCCGCAAAAATGCCCAAAAAACGGGTGGGCTATAGCCTTGGGGGGAGGGGCTGGCCGAGTTCGTCCGCCGGACTCGGAATGGGGCCAGACTTTGCGAGGGGCCTCCGTGTGCCAAAAATAGGCCGCGGGCACTGCCGCGCCCGAAAATAAGCGCCCGAAGGTACCGTCCCCAAGTTCATCCGCCGCAAAAATTCCCAAAAAATGGGCGGGCTATAGCCTTAGGGGGAGGGGCTGGCCAAGTTCGTCCGCCGGACTCGGAATGGGGCCAGACTTTGCGAGGGGACTCCGTGTGCCAAAACTAGGGCGCGGACACTGCCGCGCCCAAAAATAAGCGCCCGAAGGTCCCTTCCCCAAGTTCGTCCGCCGCAAAAATGCCCAAAAAACGGGCGGGCTATAGCCTTGGGGGGAGGGGCTTCCCAAGTTCGTCCGCCGGACTCGGATTGGGGCCAGACTTAGCGAGGGGGCTACGTGTGCCAAAAATAGGCCGCGGTCACTGCCGCGCCCAAAAATAAGCGCCCGAAGGTCCCGTCCCCAAGTTCGTCCGCCGTAAAAATGCCCAAAAAACGGGTGGGCTATAGCCTGGGCGGGAGGGGCTGGCCGAGTTCGTCCACCGGACTCGGAATGGGGCCAGACTTTGCGAGGGCCCTCGGTGTGCCAAAAATAGGCTGCGGGCACTGCCACGCCCAAAAATAAGCACCCGAATGTCCCGTCCCCAAGTTCGTACACGGCAAAAATGCCCAAAAAACGGGTTGGCTATAGCCTTGGGGGGAGGGGCTGCCCAAGTTCGTCCGCCGGACTCGGAATGGGGCCAGACTTTGCGAGGGGCCTCCGTGTGCCAAAAATAGGCCGCGGGCACTACCTCGCCCAAAAACAAGAGCCCGAAGGTCCCGTCCCCAAGTCCGTCCAACGCAAAAATGCCCAAAAAACGGGTGGGCTATAGCCTTGGGGGGAGGGGCTGGCCAAATTTTGTCCGCCGGACTCGGAATGGGGCCAGACTTTGCGAGGGGCCTCCGTGTGCCAAAAATAGGCCGCGGGCGCTGCTGCATCCAAAAATAAGCGCCCGACGCTCCCGTCCCCAATTTCGTCCTCCGCAAAAATGCCCAAAAAACGGGTGGGCTATAGCCTTGGGGGGAGGGGCTGGCCAAGTTCGTCCGACGGACTCGGAATGGGGCCAGACTTTGCGAGGTACCTCCGTGTGCCAAAAATGGGCCGCGGGGACTGCCGCGCCCAAAAATAAGCGCCCGAAGGTCCCATCCCCAAGTTCGTCCGCCGCAAAAATGCCCAAAAAATGGGTGGGCTATGGCCTTGGGGGGAGGGGCTGGCCAAGTTCGTCCGCCGGACTCGGAATGGGGCTAGACCTTGCGAGCGGCCTCCGTGTGCCAAAAATAGGCCGCAGGCACTGCCGCGACCAAAAATAAGCGCCCGAAGGTCCCGTCCCCAAGTTCGTCCGCCGCAAAAATGCCCAAAAAACGGGTGGGCTATAGCCTTGGGAGGAGGGGCTGGCCAAGTTCGTCCGCCGGACTCGGAATGGGGCCAGACTTTGCGAGGGGCCTCCGTGTGCCAAAAATAGGCCGCGGGCACTGCCGCGCCAAAAAATAAGCGCCCGAAGGTCCTGTCCCCAAGTTCGTCCGCCGCAAAAATGCCCAAAAAACGGGTGGGCTATAGCCTTGGGTGGAGGGGCTGGCCAAGTTCGTCCGGCGGACTCGGAATGGGGCCAGAGTTTGCGAGGGGCCTCCGTGTGCCAAAAATAGGCCACGGGCACTGCCCCGCCCAAAAATAAGCACCCGAAGGTCCCGTCCCAAAGTTCGTCCGCCGCAAAAATGCCCAAAAAACGGGTGGGCTATAGCCTTGGAGGGAGGGGCTGGCCCAGTTCGTCTGCCGGACTCGAAATGGGGCCACACTTGGCGAGGGGCCTCCGTGTGCCAAAAATAGGCCGCGGGCACTGCCGCGCCCAAAAATAAGCGCCCGAAGGTCCCGTCCCCAATTTCGCCCGCCGCAAAAATGCCCAAAAAACGGGTGGGCTATAGCCTTGGGAGGAGGGGCTGGCCAAGTTCGTCCGCCGGAATCGGAATGGGGCCAGACTTTGCGAGGGGCCTCCGTGTGCCAAAAATAGGCCGCGGGCACTGCCGCGCCCAAAAACAAGAGCCCGAAGGTCCCGTCCCCAAGTTCGTCCAACGCAAAAATGCCCAAAAAACAGGTGGGCTATAGCCTTGGGGGGAGGGGCTGGCCAAATTTTGTCCATCGGACTCGGAATGGGGCCAGACTTTGCGAGGGGCCTCCGTGTGCCAAAAATAGGCCGCGGGCACTGCTGCGCCCAAAAATAAGCGCCCGAAGCTCCCGTCCCCAAGTTATTCCTCCGCAACAAATGCCCAAAAAACGGGTGGGCTATAGCTTTGGGGGGAGGGGCTGGCCAAGTTCATCCGACGGACTCGGAATGGGGCCAGACGTTGCGAGGGGCCTCCGTGTGCCAAAAATAGGCCACGGGCACTGCCGCGCCCAAAAACAAGAGCCTGAAGGTCCCGTCCCCAAGTTCGTCCGCCGCAAAAATGCCCAAAAAATGGGTGCGCTATAGCCTTGGGGGTAGGGGCTGGCCAAGTTCGTCCGCCGGACTCGGAATGGGGCCAGACTTTGCGAGGTACCTCCGTGTGCCAAAAATAGGCCGCGGGGACTGCCGCGCCCAAAAATAAGCGCCCGAAGGTCCCATCCCCAAGTTCGTCCGCCGCAAAAATGCCCAAAAAACGGGTGGGCTATAGCCTTGGGGGGAGGGGCTGGCCAAGTTCGTCCGCCGGACTCGGAATGGGGCCAGACTTTGCGAGGGGCCTCCGTGTGCCAAAAATAGGCCGCGGGCACTGCTGCGCCCAAAAATAAGCGCCCGACGCTCCCGTCCCCAAGTTCGTCCTCCGCAACAAATGACCAAAAAACGGGTGGGCTATAGCCTTGGGGGGAGGGGCTGGCCAAGTTCGTCCGACGGACTCGGAATGGGGCCAGACTTTGCGAGGTACCTCCGTGTGCCAAAAATAGGCCGCGGGGATTGCCGCGCCCAAAAATAAGCGCCCGAAGGTCCCGTCCCCAAGTTCGTCCGCCGCAAAAATGCCCAAAAAACGGGTGGGCTATAGCCTTGGGGGGAGGGGCTGGCCAAGTTCGTCCGCCGGACTGGGAATGGGACCAGACTATGCAAGGGGCCTCCGTGTGCCAAAAATAGGCCGCGGGCTCTGCCGCACCGAAGAATAAGCGCCCGAAGGTCCCGTCCCCAAGATCGTCTGACGCAAAAATGCCCAAAAAACGGGTGGGCTATAGCCTTCGGGGGAGGGGCTGGCCAAGTTCGTCCGCCGGACTCGGAATGGGGCCAGACTTTGTGAGGGGCCTCCGTGTGCCAAAAATAGGCCGCGGGCACTGCCGCACCCAAAAATAAGCCCCCGAAGGTCCCGTCCCCGAGTTCGTCCGCTGCAAAAATGCCCAAAAAACGGGTGGGCTATAGCCTTGGGGGGAGGGGCTGGCCAAGTTCGTCCGCCGGACTCGGAATGGGGCCAGACTTTGCGAGGGGCCTCTGTGTGCCAAAAATAGGCCGCGGGCACTGCTGCACCGAAGAATAAGTGCCCGAAGGTCCCGTCCCCAAGTTCGTCTGCCGCAAAAATGCCCAAAAAACGGGTGGGCTATAGCCTTGGGGGGAGGGGCTGGCCAAGTTCGTCCGCCGGACTCGGAATGGGGCCAGACTTTGCGAGGGGCCTCCGTGTGGCAAAAATAGGCCGCGGGCACTGGTGCGCCCAAAAATAAGCGCCCGAAGGTCCCGTCCCCAAGTTCGTCCGCCGCATAAATGCCCAAGAAACGGGTGGGCTATAGCCTTGGGGGGAGGGGCTGGCCAAGTTCGTCCGCCGGACTCGGAATGGGGCCAGACTTTGCGAGGGGCCTCCGTGTGCCAAAAATAGGCTGCGGGCACTGCTGCGCCCAAAAATAAGCGCCCGACGCTCCCGTCCCCAAGTTCGTCCTCCGCAACAAATGACCAAAAAACGGGTGGGCTATAGCCTTGGGGGGAGGGGCTGGCCAAGTTCGTCCGACGGACTCGGAATGGGGCCAGACTTTGCGAGGTACCTCCGTGTGCCAAAAATAGGCCGCGGGGATTGCCGCGCCCAAAAATAAGCGCCCGAAGGTCCCGTCCCCAAGTTCGTCCGCCGCAAAAATGCCCAAAAAACGGGTGGGCTATAGCCTTGGGGGGAGGGGCTGGCCAAGTTCGTCCGCCGGACTGGGAATGGGACCAGACTTTGCGAGGGGCCTCCGTGTGCCAAAAATAGGCCGCGGGCTCTGCCACACCGAAGAATAAGCGCCCGAAGGTCCCGTCCCCAAGTTCGTCTGACGCAAAAATGCCCAAAAAACGGGTGGGCTATAGCCTTCGGGGGAGGGGCTGGCCAAGTTCGTCCGCCGGACTCGGAATGGGGCCAGACTTTGTGAGGGGCCTCCGTGTGCCAAAAATAGGCCGCGGGCACTGCCGCACCCAAAAATAAGCGCCCGAAGGTCCCGTCCCCGAGTTCGTCCGCTGCAAAAATGCCCAAAAAACGGGTGGGCTATAGCCTTGGGGGGAGGGGCTGGCCAAGTTCGTCCGCCGGACTCGGAATGGGGCCAGACTTTGCGAGGGGCCTCCGTGTGCCAAAAATAGGCCGCGGGCACTGCCGCACCGAAGAATAAGTGCCCGAAGGACCCGTCCCCAAGTTCGTCTGCCGCAAAAATGCCCAAAAAACGGGTGGGCTATAGCCTTGGGGGGAGGGGCTGGCCAAGTTCGTCCGCCGGACTGGGAATGGGACCAGACTATGCAAGGGGCCTCCGTGTGCCAAAAATAGGCCGCGGGCTCTGCCGCACCGAAGAATAAGCGCCCGAAGGTCCCGTCCCCAAGATCGTCTGACGCAAAAATGCCCAAAAAACGGGTGGGCTATAGCCTTCGGGGGAGGGGCTGGCCAAGTTCGTCCGCCGGACTCGGAATGGGGCCAGACTTTGTGAGGGGCCTCCGTGTGCCAAAAATAGGCCGCGGGCACTGCCGCACCCAAAAATAAGCCCCCGAAGGTCCCGTCCCCGAGTTCGTCCGCTGCAAAAATGCCCAAAAAACGGGTGGGCTATAGCCTTGGGGGGAGGGGCTGGCCAAGTTCGTCCGCCGGACTCGGAATGGGGCCAGACTTTGCGAGGGGCCTCTGTGTGCCAAAAATAGGCCGCGGGCACTGCCGCACCGAAGAATAAGTGCCCGAAGGTCCCGTCCCCAAGTTCGTCTGCCGCAAAAATGCCCAAAAAACGGGTGGGCTATAGCCTTGGGGGGAGGGGCTGGCCAAGTTCGTCCGCCGGACTCGGAATGGGGCCAGACTTTGCGAGGGGCCTCCGTGTGGCAAAAATAGGCCGCGGGCACTGGTGCGCCCAAAAATAAGCGCCCGAAGGTCCCGTCCCCAAGTTCGTCCGCCGCATAAATGCCCAAGAAACGGGTGGGCTATAGCCTTGGGGGGAGGGGCTGGCCAAGTTCGTCCGCCGGACTCGGAATGGGGCCAGACTTTGCGAGGGGCCTCCGTGTGCCAAAAATAGGCTGCGGGCACTGCTGCGCCCAAAAATAAGCGCCCGACGCTCCCGTCCCCAAGTTCGTCCTCCGCAACAAATGACCAAAAAACGGGTGGGCTATAGCCTTGGGGGGAGGGGCTGGCCAAGTTCGTCCGACGGACTCGGAATGGGGCCAGACTTTGCGAGGTACCTCCGTGTGCCAAAAATAGGCCGCGGGGATTGCCGCGCCCAAAAATAAGCGCCCGAAGGTCCCGTCCCCAAGTTCGTCCGCCGCAAAAATGCCCAAAAAACGGGTGGGCTATAGCCTTGGGGGGAGGGGCTGGCCAAGTTCGTCCGCCGGACTGGGAATGGGACCAGACTTTGCGAGGGGCCTCCGTGTGCCAAAAATAGGCCGCGGGCTCTGCCACACCGAAGAATAAGCGCCCGAAGGTCCCGTCCCCAAGTTCGTCTGACGCAAAAATGCCCAAAAAACGGGTGGGCTATAGCCTTCGGGGGAGGGGCTGGCCAAGTTCGTCCGCCGGACTCGGAATGGGGCCAGACTTTGTGAGGGGCCTCCGTGTGCCAAAAATAGGCCGCGGGCACTGCCGCACCCAAAAATAAGCGCCCGAAGGTCCCGTCCCCGAGTTCGTCCGCTGCAAAAATGCCCAAAAAACGGGTGGGCTATAGCCTTGGGGGGAGGGGCTGGCCAAGTTCGTCCGCCGGACTCGGAATGGGGCCAGACTTTGCGAGGGGCCTCCGTGTGCCAAAAATAGGCCGCGGGCACTGCCGCACCGAAGAATAAGTGCCCGAAGGACCCGTCCCCAAGTTCGTCTGCCGCAAAAATGCCCAAAAAACGGGTGGGCTATAGCCTTGGGGGGAGGGGCTGGCCAAGTTTGTCCGCCAGACTCGGAATGGGGCCAGTCTTTGCGAGGGGCCTCTGTGCATCAAAAATAGGCCGCGGGCACTGCCGCGCCGAAAAATAAGCACCCGAAGTTCCCGTCCCAAGTTCGCCCGCCTCAAAAATGCCCAAAAAACGGGTGGGCTATAGCCTTGGGGGGAGGAGCTGGCCAAGTTCGTCCGCCGGACCCGGAATGGGGCCAGACTTTGCGAGGGGCCTCCGTGTACCAAAAATAGGCCGCGGGCACTGCCACGCCCAAAAATAAGCGCCCGAAGGTCCCGTCCCCAACTTCGTCCGCCGCAAAAATGCCCAAAAAACGGGTGGGCTATAGCCTTGGGGGGAGGGGCTGGCCAAGTTCGTCCGCCGGACTTGGAATGGGGCCAGACTTTGCGAGGGGCCTCCGTGTGCCAAAAATAGGCTGCGCGCCCAAAAATAAGCACCCGAAGGTCCCGTCCCCCAGTTCGTCCGCCGCAAAAATGCCCAAAAATCGGGTGGGCCATTGCCTTGGGGGGAAGGGCTGGCCAAATTCGTCCGCCGGACTCGGATTGGGGCTAGACTTTGTGAGGGTCCTCCGTGTGCCAAAAATAGGCCGCGGGCACTGCTGCCCCCAAAAATAAGCGCCCGAAGGTCCCGTCCCCAAGTTCGTCCGCCGCAAAAATGCCCAAAAAACGGGTGGGCTATAGCCTTGGGGGGAGGGGCTGGCCAAGTTCGTCCGCCGGACTCGGAATGGGGCCCGACTTTGCGAGGGGCCTCCGTGTGCCAAAAATAGGCCGCAGGCACTGCCGTGCCCAAAAATAAGCGCCCGAAGGTCCCGTCCCCAAGTTCGTCCGCCGCAAAAATGCCCAAAAAACGGGTGGGCTATAGCCTTGGGGGGAGGGGCTGGCCAAGTTCGTCCGCCGGACTCGGAATGGGGCCAGACTTTGCGAGGGGCCTCCGTGTGCCAAAAATAGGCTGCGCGCCCAAAAATAAGCACCCGAAGGTCCCGTCCCCCAGTTCGTCCGCCGCAAAAATGCCCAAAAAATGGGTGGGCAATAGCCTTGGGGGGAGGGGCTGGCCAAGTTCGTCCGCCGGACTCGGAATGGGGCCAGACTTTGCGAGGGGCCTCCGTGTGCCAAAAATAGGGCGCAGGCACTGCCGTGCCCAAAAATAAACGCCCGAAGGTCCCGTCCCCAAGTTCGTCCGCCGCAAAAATGCCCAAAAAACGGGTGGGCTATAGCCTTGGGGGGAGGGGCTGGCCAAGTTTGTCCGCCGGACTCGGAATGGGGCCCGACTTTGCGAGGGGCCTCCGTGTGCCAAAAATAGGCCGCAGGCACTGCCCTGCCCAAAAATAAATGCCCGAAGGTCCCGTCCCCAAGTTCGGCCGCCGCAAAAATGCCCAAAAAATGGGCGGGCTATAGCCTTGGGGGGAGGGGCTGGCCAAGTTCGTCCGCCGGACTCGAAATGGGGCTAGACTTTGCGAGGGGCCTTCGTGCGCCAAAAATAGGCCGCGGGCACTGCCGCGCCCAAAAATAAGCTTCCGAAGGTCCCGTCCCAAAGTTCGTCCGCCGCAAAAATGCCCAAAAAACGGGTGTGCTATAGCCTTGGGGGGAGAGGCTGGCCAAGTTCATCCGCCGGACTTGGAATGGGGCCACACTTTGCGAGGGGCCTCCGTGTGCCAAAAATAGGCCACGGGCACTGCCGCGCCCAAAAATAAGCGTCCGAAGGTCCCGTCCCCAAGTTCGTCCACCGCAAAAATGCCCAAAAAACGGGCGGGCTATACCCTTGGGGGGAGGAGCTGGCCAAGTTCGTCCGCACAGACTCGGAATGGGGCCAGACTTTGCGAGGGGCCTCCGTGTGCCAAAAATAGGCTGCGGGCACTGCCGCGCCCAAAAATAAGCTCCCGAAATTCCCGTCCCCAAGTTCGTCCGCCGCAAAAATGCCCAAAAAACGGGTGTGCTATAGCTTGGGGGGAGGGGCTGGCCAAGTTCGTCCGCCGGACTCGGAATGGGGCCAGACTTTGCGAGGAGCCTCCGTGTGCCAAAAATAGGCCGCGGGCACTGCCGCGCCCAAAAATAAGCGCCCGAAGGTCCCGTCCCCAAGTTCGTCCGCCGCAAAAATGCCCAAAAAATGGGTGGGCTATAGTCTTGGGGGGAGGGGCTGGCCAAGTTCGTCCCCCGGACTCGGAATGGGGCCATACTTTGCGAAGGGCCTCCGTGTGCCAAAATTAGGCCGCGGGCGCTGCTGCGCCCAAAAATAAGCGCCCGAAGGTCCCGTCCCCAAGTTCGTCCGCCGCAAAAATGCCCAAAAAACGGGTGTGCTATAGCCTTGGGGGGAGGGGCTGGCCAAGTTCGTCCGCCGGACTCGGAATGGGGCCAGACTTTGCGAGGAGCCTCCGTGTGCCAAAAATAGGCCGCGGGCACTGCCGCGCCCAAAAATAAGCACCCGAAGGTCCCGTCCCCAAGTTCGTCCGCCGCAAAAATGCCCAAAAAACGGGTGGGCTATAGCCTTGGGGGGAGGGGCTGGCCAAGTTCGTCCGCCGGACTCGGAATGGGGCCAGACTTTGCGAGGAGCCTCCGTGTGCCAAAAATAGGCCGCGGGCACTGCCATGCTAAAAAATAAATGCCCGAAAGTCCCGTCCCCAAGTTCGTCCGCCATAAAAATGCCCAAAAAACGGGTGGGCTATAGCCTTGGGGGGAGGGGCTGGCCAAGTTCGTTCGCCGGACTCGGAATGGGGCCAGACTTTGCGAAGGGCCTCCGTGTGCCAAAATTAGGCCGCGGGCACTGCTGCGCCCAAAAATAAGCGCCCGAAGGTCCCGTCCCCAAGTTCGTCCGCCGCAAAAATGCCCAAAAAACGGGTGTGCTATAGCCTTGGGGGGAGGGGCTGGCCAAGTTCGTCCGCCGGACTCGGAATGGGGCCAGACTTTGCGAGGAGCCTCCGTGTGCCAAAAATAGGCCGCGGGCACTGCCGCGCCCAAAAATAAGCGCCCGAAGGTCCCGTCCCCAAGTTCGTCCGCCGCAAAAATGCCCAAAAAACGGGTGGGCTATAGCCTTGGGGGGAGGGGCTGGCCAAGTTCGTCCCCCGGACTCGGAATGGGGCCATACTTTGCGAGGCGCCTCCGTGTGCCAAAAATAGGCCGCGGGCACTGCCATGCTAAAAAATAAATGCCCGAAAGTCCCGTCCCCAAGTTCGTCCGCCATAAAAATGCCCAAAAAACGGGTGGGCTATAGCCTTGGGGGGAGGGGCTGGCCAAGTTCGTTCGCCGGACTCGGAATGGGGCCAGACTTTGCGAAGGGCCTCCGTGTGCCAAAATTAGGCCGCGGGCACTGCTGCGCCCAAAAATAAGCGCCCGAAGGTCCCGTCCCCAAGTTCGTCCAACGCAAAAATGCCCAAAAAACGGGCGGGCTATACCCTTGGGGGGAGGAGCTGGCCAAGTTCGTCCGCACAGACTCGGAATGGGGCAAGACTTTGCGAGGGGCCTCCGTGTGCCAAAAATAGGCCGCGGGCACTGCCGCGCCCAAAAATAAGCTCCCGAAATTCCCGTCCCCAAGTTCGTCCGCCGCAAAAATGCCAAAAAAACGGGTGTGCTATAGCCTTGGGGTGAGGGGCTGGCCAAGTTCGTCCGCCGGACTTGGAATGGGGCCAGACTTTGCGAGGGGCCTCCGTGTGCCAAAAATAGGCCGCGGGCACTGCCGCGCCCAAAAATAAGCTCCCGAAATTCCCGTCCCCAAGTTCGTCCGCCGCAAAAATGCCCAAAAAACGGGTGTGCTATAGCCTTGGGGGGAGGGGCTGGCCAAGTTCGTCCGCCGGACTCGGAATGGGGCCAGACTTTGCGAGGAGCCTCCGTGTGCCAAAAATAGGCCGCGGGCACTGGCGCGCCCAAAAATAAGCGCCCGAAGGTCCCGTCCCCAAGTTCGTCCGCCGCAAAAATGCCCAAAAAACGGGTGGGCTATAGCCTTGGGGGGAGGGGCTGGCCAAGTTCGTCCCCCGGACTCGGAATGGGGCCATACTTTGCGAGGAGCCTCCGTGTGCCAAAAATAGGGCGTGGGCACTGCCGCACCCAAAAATGTGTGCCCGAAGGTCCCGTCCCCAAGTTCGTCCGCCGCAAAAATGCCCAAAAAATGGGTGGGCTGTAGCCTTGGGGGGAGGGGCTGGCCAAGTTCGTCCGCCGGACTCGGAATGGGGCCAGACTTTGCGAGGGGCCTCCGTGTGCGAAAAATAGACCGCGGGCACTGCCACACCCAAAAATAAGCGCTCGAAGGTCCCGTCCCCAAGTTCGTCCGCCGCAAAAATGCCCAAAAAACTGGTGGGCTATAGCCTTGGGGGGAGGGGCTGGCCAAGTTCGTCCGCCGGACTCGGAATGGGGCCAGACTTTGCGAGGAGCCTCTGTGTGCCAAAAATAGGCCGCGGGCACTGCCGCGCCCAAAAATAAGCGCCCGAAGGTCCCGTCCCCAAGTTCGTCCGCTGCAAAAATGCCCAAAAAATGGGTGGGCTATAGCCTTGGAGGGAGGGGCTGGCCAAGTTCGTCCGCCAGACTCGGAATGGGGCCAGACTTTGCGAGGGGCCTCCGTGTGCCAAAAATAGGGCACGGACACTGCCGCGCCAAAAAATAAGCACCCGAAGGTCCCGTCCCCAAGTTCGTCCGCCGCAAAAATGCCCAAAAAATGGGTGGGCTGTAGCCTTGGGGGGAGGGGCTGGCCAAGTTCGTCCGCCGGACTCGGAATGGGGCCAGACTTTGCGAGGGGCCTCCGTGTGCGAAAAATAGACCGCGGGCACTGCCACACCCAAAAATAAGCGCTCGAAGGTCCCGTCCCCAAGTTCGTCCGCCGCAAAAATGCCCAAAAAACTGGTGGGCTATAGCCTTGGGGGGAGGGGCTGGCCAAGTTCGTCCGCCGGACTCGGAATGGGGCCAGACTTTGCGAGGAGCCTCTGTGTGCCAAAAATAGGCCGCGGGCAGTGCCGCGCCCAAAAATAAGCGCCCGAAGGTCCCGTCCCCAAGTTCGTCCGCTGCAAAAATGCCCAAAAAATGGGTGGGCTATAGCCTTGGAGGGAGGGGCTGGCCAAGTTCGTCCGCCAGACTCGGAATGGGGCCAGACTTTGCGAGGGGCCTCCGTGTGCCAAAAATAGGGCACGGACACTGCCGCGCCAAAAAATAAGCGCCCGAAGGTCCCGTCCCCAAGTTCGCCCGCCACAAAAATGCCCAAAAAACGGGTGGGCTATAGCCTTGGCGGGAGGGGCTGGCCAAGTTCGTCCGCCGGACTCGGAATGGGGCCAGACTTTACGAGGGGTCTCCGGGTGCCAAAAATAGGCTGCGGGCACTGCCGCGCCCAAAAATAAGCACTCGAAGGTCCCGTCCCCAAGTTCGCCCGCCGTAAAAATGGCCTAAAAACAGGTGGGCTATAGCCTTGGGGGGAGGGGCTGGCCAAGTTCGTCCGCCGGACTCGGAATGGGGCCAGACTTTGCGAGGGGCCTCCCTGTGCCAAAAATAGGCCGCGGGCACTGCCGCGCCCAAAAATAAGCGCCCGAAGGTCCCGTCCCCTAGTTCGTCCGCCGCAAAAATGCCCAAAAAATGGGTGGGCTATAGCCTTGGGGGGAGGGGCTGGCCAAGTTCGTCCGCCGAATTCGGAATGGGGCCAGACTTTACGAGGGGCCTCCGTGTGCCAAAAATAGGCCGCGGACCCTGCCGTACCCAAAAATAAGCGCCCGAAGGTCCTGTCCCCAAGTTCGTCTGCCGCAAAAATGCCCAAAAAACGGGTGGGCTATAACCTTGGGGGGAGGGGCTGGCCAAGTTCGTCCGCCGGACTCGGAATGGGGCCATACTTTGCGAGGCGCCTCCGTGTCCCAAAAATAGGCCGCGGGCACTGCCATGCCCAAAAATAAACGCCCGAAAGTCCCGTCCCCAAGTTCGTCCGCCACAAAAATGCCCAAAAAACGGGGGGGCTATAGCCTTGGGGGGAGGGGCTGGCCAAGTTCGTTCGCCGGACTCCGAATGGGGCCAGACTTTGCGAGGGGCCTTCTTGTACCAAAAATAGGCCGCGGGCACAGCCGCGCCCAAAAATAAGAGCCCGAAGGTCCCGTCCCGAAGTTCATCCGCCGCAAAAATGCCCAAAAAACGGGTGGGCTGTAGCCTTGGGGGTAGGGGCTGGCCAAGTTCGTCCGCCGGACTCGGAATGGGGCCAGACTTTGCGAGGGGCCTCCGTGTGTGAAAAATAGACCGCGGGCACTGCCACACCCAAAAATAAGCGCTCGAAGGTCCCGTCCCCAAGTTCGTCCGCCGCAAAAATGCCCAAAAAACTGGTGGGGTATAGCCTTGGGGGGAGGGGCTGGCCAAGTTCGTCCGCCGGACTCGGAATGGGGCCAGACTTTGCGAGGAGCCTCTGTGTGCCAAAAATAGGCCGCGGGCACTGCCGCGCCCAAAAATAAGCGCCCGAAGGTCCCGTCCCCAAATTCGTCCGCTGCAAAAATGCCCAAAAAATGGGTGGGCTATAGCCTTGGAGGGAGGGGCTGGCCAAGTTCGTCCGCCAGACTCGGAATGGGGCCAGACTTTGCGAGGGGCCTCCGTGTGCCAAAAATAGGGCACGGACACTGCCGCGCCAAAAAATAAGCGCCCGAAGGTCCCGTCCCCAAGTTCGTCCGCCGCAAAAATGCCCAAAAAATGGGTGGGCTGTAGCCTTGGGGGGAGGGGCTGGCCAAGTTCGTCCGCCGGACTCGGAATGGGGCCAGACTTTGCGAGGGCCCTCCGTGTGCGAAAAATAGACCGCGGGCACTGCCACACCCAAAAATAAGCGCTCGAAGGTCCCGTCCCCAAGTTCGTCCGCCGCAAAAATGCCCAAAAAACTGGTGGGCTATAGCCTTGGGGGGAGGGGCTGGCCAAGTTCGTCCGCCGGACTCGGAATGGGGCCAGACTTTGCGAGGAGCCTCTGTGTGCCAAAAATAGGCCGCGGGCACTGCCGCGCCCAAAAATAAGCGCCCGAAGGTCCCGTCCCCAAGTTCGTCCGCTGCAAAAATGCCCAAAAAATGGGTGGGCTATAGCCTTGGAGGGAGGGGCTGGCCAAGTTCGTCCGCCAGACTCGGAATGGGGCCAGACTTTGCGAGGGGCCTCCGTGTGCCAAAAATAGGGCACGGACACTGCCGCGCCAAAAAATAAGCGCCCGAAGGTCCCGTCCCCAAGTTCGCCCGCCACAAAAATGCCCAAAAAACGGGTGGGCTATAGCCTTGGCGGGAGGGGCTGGCCAAGTTCGTCCGCCGGACTCGGAATGGGGCCAGACTTTACGAGGGGTCTCCGCGTGCCAAAAATAGGCTGCGGGCACTGCCGCGCCCAAAAATAAGCACTCGAAGGTCCCGTCCCCAAGTTCGTCCGCCGCAAAAATGCCCAAAAAACTGGTGGGCTATAGCCTTGGGGGGAGGGGCTGGCCAAGTTCGTCCGCCGGACTCGGAATGGGGCCAGACTTTGCGAGGGGCCTCCGTGTGCCAAAAATAGGCCGCGGGCACTGCCGCGCCCAAAAATAAGCGCCCGAAGGTCCCGTCCCCTAGTTCGTCCGCCGCAAAAATGCCCAAAAAATGGGTGGGCTATAGCCTTGGGGGGAGGGGCTGGCCAAGTTCGTCCGCCGAATTCGGAATGGGGCCAGACTTTACGAGGGGCCTCCGTGTGCCAAAAATAGGCCGCGGACCCTGCCGTACCCAAAAATAAGCGCCCGAAGGTCCTGTCCCCAAGTTCGTCTGCCGCAAAAATGCCCAAAAAACGGGTGGGCTATAACCTTGGGGGGAGGGGCTGGCCAAGTTCGTCCGCCGGACTCGGAATGGGGCCATACTTTGCGAGGCGCCTCCGTGTCCCAAAAATAGGCCGCGGGCACTGCCATGCCCAAAAATAAACGCCCGAAAGTCCCGTCCCCAAGTTCGTCCGCCACAAAAATGCCCAAAAAACGGGGGGGCTATAGCCTTGGGGGGAGGGGCTGGCCAAGTTCGTTCGCCGGACTCCGAATGGGGCCAGACTTTGCGAGGGGCCTTCTTGTACCAAAAATAGGCCGCGGGCACAGCCGCGCCCAAAAATAAGAGCCCGAAGGTCCCGTCCCGAAGTTCATCCGCCGCAAAAATGCCCAAAAAACGGGTGGGCTGTAGCCTTGGGGGTAGGGGCTGGCCAAGTTCGTCCGCCGGACTCGGAATGGGGCCAGACTTTGCGAGGGGCCTCCGTGTGTGAAAAATAGACCGCGGGCACTGCCACACCCAAAAATAAGCGCTCGAAGGTCCCGTCCCCAAGTTCGTCCGCCGCAAAAATGCCCAAAAAACTGGTGGGCTATAGCCTTGGGGGGAGGGGCTGGCCAAGTTCGTCCGCCGGACTCGGAATGGGGCCAGACTTTGCGAGGAGCCTCTGTGTGCCAAAAATAGGCCGCGGGCACTGCCGCGCCCAAAAATAAGCGCCCGAAGGTCCCGTCCCCAAATTCGTCCGCTGCAAAAATGCCCAAAAAATGGGTGGGCTATAGCCTTAGAGGGAGGGGCTGGCCAAGTTCGTCCGCCAGACTCGGAATGGGGCCAGACTTTGCGAGGGGCCTCCGTGTGCCAAAAATAGGGCACGGACACTGCCGCGCCCAAAAATAAGCGCACGAAGGTCCCTTCCCCAAGTTCGTCCGCCGCAAAAATGCCCAAAAAATTGGTGGGCTATAGCCTTGGGGGGAGGGGCTAGCCAAGTTCGTCCGCCGGACTCGGAATGGGGCCAGACTTTGCTAGGGGCCTCCGTGTGGCAAAAATAGACCGCGGGCACTGCCGCGCCCAAAAATAAGCCCCCGAAGCTCCCGTCCCAAAGTTCGTCCGCCGCAATAATGCCCAAAAAACGGGTGGGCTATAGCCTTGGGGGGAGGGGCAGGCCAAGTTCGCAAGCTGGACTCGGAATGGGGCCAGACTTTGCGAGGCCATCCATGTGCCAAAAATAGGCCGCGGGAACTGCCGCGCCCGAAGGTCACGTCCCCAAGTTCGTCCACCGCAAAAATGCCCAAAAAACGGGTGGGCTATAGCCTTGGGGGGAGGGGCTGGCCAAGTTCGTCCGCCGGACTCGGATTGGGGCCAGTCTTTGTGAGGGGCATCCGTGTGCCAAAAATAGGCCGCGGGCACTACCGCGCCCAAAAATAAACGCCCGAAGGTTCCGTCCCCAAGTTCATCCACCGTAAAAATGCCCAAAAAACGGGTGGGCTATAGCCTTGGGGGGAGGGGCTGGCCAAGTTCGCCAGCCGGACTCGGAATGGGGCCAGACTTCGCGAGGGGCCTCCGTGTGCCAAAAATAGCCCGCGGGCACTGCCGCGTACAAAAATAAGCGCCCGAAGGTCCCGTCCCCAAGTTCGTCCGCAGCAAAAATGCCCAAAAAACGGGTGGGCTATAGCCTTGGGGGGAGGGGCTGGCCAAGTTCGTCCGCCGGACTCGGAATAGGGCCAGACTCTGCGAGGGGCCTCAGTGTGCCAAAAATAGGCCGCGGTCACAGCCGCGCCCAAAAATAAGAGCCCGAAGGTCCGGTCCCCAAGTTCGTCCGCCGCAAAAATGCCCAAAAAATGGGTGGGCTATAGCCTTGGGGGGTGGGGCTGGCCAACTTCGTCCGCCGGACTCGGAATGGGGAGAGACTTTGTGAGGGGCCTCCGTGTGCCAAAAATAGGCCGCGGGCACAGCCGCCACAAAAATAAGCGGCTGAAGGTCCGATCCCCAAGTGCGTCCGCCGCAAAAATGCCCAAAAAACGGGAGGGCTATAGCCTTGGGGGGAGGGGCTGGCCAAGTTCGTCCGCCGGACTCGATTGGGGCCAGACTTTGCGAGGGGCGTCCGTGTGCCAAAAATAGGCCGCGGGCACTGCCACACCCAAAAATAAGCGCACGAAGGTCCCTTCCCCAAGTTCGTCCGCCGCAAAAATGCCCAAAAAACGGGTGGGCTATAGCCTTGGGGGGAGGGGCTGGCCAAGTTCGCCAGCCGGACTCGGAATGGGGCCAGACTTTGCGAGGGGCATCCGTGTGCCAAACATAGGCCGCGGGCACTGCCGCGCCCGAAGGTCCGGTCCCCAAGTTCGTCCGCCGCAAAAATGCCCAAAAAACGGGTGGGCTATAGCCTTGGGGGGAGGGGCTGGCCAAGTTCGTCCGCCGGACTCGGAATGGGGCCAGACTTTGCTAGGGGCCTCCGTGTGGCAAAAATAGACCGCGGGCACTGCCGCGCCCAAAAATAAGTGCCCGAAGGTCCCGTCCCCAAGTTCGTCCGCCGCAATAATGCCCAAAAAACGGGTGGGCTATAGCCTTGGGGGGAGGGGCTGGCCAAGTTCGTCCGCCGGACTCGGATTGGGGCCAGACTTTGCGAGGGGCGTCCGTGTTCCAAAAATAGGCCGCGGGCACTGCCGCGCCCAAAAATAAGCGCCCGAAGGTTCCGTCCCCAAGTTCGTCCGTCGCAAAAATGCCCAAAAAACAGGTGGGCTATAGCCTTGGGGGGAGGGAATGGCCAAGTTCGTCCGCCGGACTCTGAATGGGACCAGACTGTACGAGGGGCCTCCGTGTACCAAAAATAGTCCGCGGGCACTGCCGCGCCCAAAAATAAGAGCCCGAAGGTCCCGTCCCCAAGTTCGTCCGCAGCAAAAATGCCCAAAAAACGGGTGGGCTATAGCCTTGGGGGGAGGGGCTGGCCAAGTTCGTCCGCCGGACTCGGAATGGGGCCAGACTCTGCGAGGGGCCTCAGTGTGCCAAAAATAGGCCGCGGTCACAGCCGCTACAAAAATAAGCGCCCGAAGGTCCGATCCCCAAGTGCGTCCGCGGCAAAAATGCCCAAAAAACGGGTGGGCTATAGCCTTGGGGGGTGGGGCTGGCCAAGTTCGTCCGCCGGATTTAGAATTGGACCAGACTTTATGAGGGGCCTCCGTGTGCCAAAAATAGGCCATGGGAACATCCGTGTCCAAAAATAAGTGCCTGAAGGTCCGGTCCTCAAGTTCGTCCGCCGCAAAAATGCCCAAAAAATGGGTGGGCTATAGCCTTGGGGGGTGGGGCTGGCCAATTTCGTTCGTCGGACTCAAAATGGGGCCAGACTTTGCGAGGGGCCCCCGTGTACCAAAAATAGGCCGCGGGCACAGCCGCGCCCAAAAATAGGCGCCCGAAGGTCCGGTCCCCAAGTTCATCAGCCGCAGAAATGCCCAGAAAACGTGTGGGCTATAGCCTTGGGGTGAGGGGCTGGCCAAGTTCGTCCGCCGGAATCGGAAAGGGGCTAGACTTTGCGAGGAGCCTCAGTGTGCCAAAAATAGGCTGCGGTCACAGCCGCGCCCAAAAATAAGAGCCCGAAGGTCCGGTCCCCAAGTTCGTCCGCCGCAAAAATGCCCAAAAAATGGGTGGGCTATAGCCTTGGGTGGTGGGGCTAGGTAAGTTCGTCCGCCGGACTCGGAATGGGGCCAGACTTTGCGAGGGGCCCCCGTGTGCTAAGAATAGGCCACGGACACAGCCGCGCCCAAAAATAAGTGCCCGACGGTCCGGTCCCCATGTTCGTCCGCTGCAAAAATCCCCAAAAAATGGGTGGGCTATAGCCTTGGGGGGAGGGGCTGGCCAAGTTCGTCCGCCGGAATCGGAATGGGGCTAGACTTAGCGAGGGGCCGCCGTGTGCTAAGAATAGGCCACGGACACGGCCGCGCCCAAAAATAAGTGCCCGAGGGTCCGGTCCCCAAGTTCGTCCGCCGCAAAAATGCCCAAAAAACAGGTGGGCTATAGCCTTGGGGGAAGGGGCCGGCCAAGTTCGTCCGCCGGACTCGGAATGGGGCCACACATTGCGAGGGGCCTCCGTGTTCCAAAAATAGGCCATGGGCACAGCCGCACCCAAAAATAAGCGGCCGAAGGTCCGGTCCCCAAGTTCGTCTGCCGCAAAAATGCCCAAAAAATGGGTGGGCTATAGCCTTGGGTGGTGGGGCTAGGTAAGTTCGTCCGCCGGACTCGGAATGGGGCGAGACTGTGCGAGGGGCCTCTGTGTGCCAAAAATAGTCCGCGGGCACTGCCGCGCCCAAAAATAAGCGCCCGAAGGTCCCGTCCCCTTGTTCGTCCGCCGCAAAAATGCCCAAAAAACGGGTGGGCTATAGCCTTGGGGGGTGGGGCTGGCCAAGTTCGTTCGTCGGACTCAAATGGGGCCAGACTTTGCGAGGGGCCCCCGTGTGCCAAAAATAGGCAGCGGGCACAGCCGCGCCCAAAAATAGGCGCCCGAAGGTCCGGTGCCCAAGTTCGTCCGCCGCAAAAATGCCCAAAAAATGGGTGGGCTATAGCCTTGGGGGGTGGGGCTGGCCAACTTCGTCCGCCGGACTCGGAATGGGGAGAGACTTTGTGTGGGGCCTCCGTGTGTCAAAAATAGGCCGCGGGCACAGCCGCCACAAAAATAAGCGCCTGAAGGTCCGATCCCCAAGTGCGTCCGCCGCAAAAATGCCCCAAAAACGGGTGGGCTATAGCCTTGGGGGGTGGGGCTGGCCAAGTTCGTCCGCCGGATTTAGAATGGGACCAGACTTTACGAGGGGCCTCCGTGTGCCAAAAATAGGCCACGGGAACATCCGTGTCCAAAAATAAGTGCCTGAAGGTCCGGTCCTCAAGTTCGTCCGCCGCAAAAATGCCCAAAAAATGGGTGGGCTATAGCCTTGGGGGGTGGGGCTGGCCAATTTCGTTCGTCGGACTCAAAATGGGGCCAGACTTTGCGAGGGGCCCCCGTGTACCAAAAATAGGCCGCGGGCACAGCCGCGCCCAAAAATAGGCGCCCGAAGGTCCGGTCCCCAAGTTCATCAGCCGCAGAAATGCCCAAAAAACGGGTGGGCTATAGCCTTGGGGGGAGGGGCTGGCCAAGTTCGTCTGCCGGAATCGGAATGGGGCTAGACTTTGCGAGGGGCCTCAGTGTGCCAAAAATAGGCCACGGGCACTGCCGCGCCCAAAAATAAGCCCCCGAAGGTCCCGTCCCCAAGTTCGTCCGCCGCAAAAATGCCCAAAAAATGGGTGGGCTATAGCCTTGGGTGGTGGGGCTAGGTAAGTTCGTCCGCCGGACTCGGAATGGGGCCAGACTTTGCGAGGGGCCTCCGCATGCCAAGAATAGGCCGCGGGCACAGCGGTGCCCAAAAATAAGCGCCCGAAGGTCCGTTCCCCAAGTTCGTGCACCGCAAAAATGCCCGAAAAACGGGCGGGCTATAGCCTTGGGGGGTGGGTTTGGCCAAGTTCGTCCACCGGACTCGGAATGGGGCCAGACTTTGCGAGGGACCTCTGCGTGCCAAAAATAGGCTGCAGGCACAGCCGCACCCAAAAATAAGTGCCCGAAGTTCCGGTCCCCAAGTTTGTCCGCCGCAAAAATGCCCAAAAAACAGGTGGGCAGTAGCCTTGGGGGGAGGGGCTGGCCAAGTTCGTCCGCCGGACTCGGAATGGGGCCAGATTTTGTGAGGGGCCTCCGTGTGCCAAAAATAGGCTGCGGTCATAGCCGCGCCCAAAAATAAGAGCCCGAAGGTCCGGTCCCCGAGTTCGTCCGCCGCAAAAATCCCCAAAAAACGGGTGGGCTATAGCCTTGGGGGGACGGGTTGGCCAAGTTCGTCCGCTGGAATCGGAATGGGGCTAGACTTTGCGAGGGGCCGCCGTGTGCTAAGAATACGCCATGGACACAGCCGCGCCCAAAAATAAGTGCCCGAGGGTCCGGTCCCCAAGTTCGTCCGCCGCAAAAATGCCCAAAAAACAGGTGGGCTGTAGCCTTGGGGGGAGGGGCTGGCCAAGTTTGTCTGCCGGTCTCAGAATGGGGCCACACTTTGCGAGGGGCTTCCGTGTGCCAAAATTAGGCCGCGGACACAGCCGCACCCAAAAATAAGTGCCCGAAGGCCCGGTCCCCAAGTTCGTCCGCCACAAAAATTCCCAAAAAATGGGTGGGCTATAGCCTTGGGGGGTGAGGCTGGCCAAGTTGGCCCGCCGGACTCGGAATGGGGCCAAACTTTACGAGGGGCCTCCATGTGCCAAAAATAGGCCGCGGGCACTGCCGCGCCCAAAAATAAGTGCCCGAAGGTCCGGTCCCCAACTTGGTCCGCCGCAAAAATGCCCAAAAAACGGGTGGGCTATAGCCTTGGGGGGTGGGGCTGGCCAAGTTCATCCACCGGACTCGGAATGGGGCCACACATTGCGAGGGGCCTCCGTGTTCCAAAAATAGGCCATGGGCACAGCCGCACCCAAAAATAAGCGGCCGAAGGTCCGGTCCCCAAGTTCGTCTGCCGCAAAAATGCCCAAAAAACGGGTGGGCTATCCTTGGGGGTGGGGCTGGCCAAGTTCGTCCGTCGGACTCTGTATGGGGCCAGACTTTGCGAGGGTCCTACGTGTGCCAAAAATAGGCCGCGGGTACTGCCTCGTCCAAAAATAAGTGCCCGAAGGTCCGGTCCCCTAGTTCGTCCGCCGCAAAAATGCCTAGAAAACGGGTGGGCTATAGCCTTGGGGGGAGGGGCAGCCCAAGTTCGTCCGCCAGACTCGGAATGGGGCCAGACTTTGCGACGGGCCTCTGAGTGCCAAAAATAGGCCGTGGGTACAGCCGTGCCCAAAAATAAGCGCCCGAAAGTCCGATCGCGAAGTTCGTCCGCCGCAAAAAAGCCCAAAAAACGGGTGGGCTATAGCCTTGGGGGGAGGGGCAGCCCAAGTTCGTCCGCCAGACTCGGAATGGGGCCAGACTTTGCGACGGGCCTCTGAGTGCCAAAAATAGGCTGTGGGTACAGCCGTGCCCAAAAATAAGCGCCCGAAAGTCCGGTCGCGAAGTTCGTCCGCCGCAAAAATGCCCAAAAAACGGGTGGGCTATCCTTGGGGGTGGGGCTGGCCAAGTTCATCCACCGGACTCGGAATGGGGCCACACATTGTGAGGGGCCTCCGTGTTCCAAAAATAGGCCATGGGCACAGCCGCACCCAAAAATAAGCGGCCGAAGGTCCGGTCCCCAAGTTCGTCTGCCGCAAAAATGCCCAAAAAACGGGTGGGCTATCCTTGGGGGTGGGGCTGGCCAAGTTCGTCCGCCGGACTCTGAATGGGGCCAGACTTTGCGAGGGGCCTCCGTGTGCCAAAAAATAGTCCGTGGGCGCAGCCGCGACCGAAGGTCCGGTCCCCATGTTCGTCCGCCGCAAAAATGCCCAAAAAACGGGTGGGCTATAGCCTTGGGGGGTTGGGCTGGCCAAGTTCGTCCGCCGGACTCGGAACGGGGCCAGACTTTACGAGGGGCCTCCGTGTGCCAAAAATAGGCCACGGCCACAGCCGCACCCAAAAATAAGTGCCCGAAGGTCCGGTACCCAAGTTCGTCCGCCGGACTCGGAATGGGGCCAGACTTTGCGAGGGGCCTCCGTGTACCAAAAATAGGCCACGGGCACAGCTGCTCCCAAAAATAAGCGCCCGAAGGTCCGGTACCCATGTTTGTCCACCGCAAAAATGCCCAAAAAATGGGTGGGCTATAGCCTTGGATGGTGGGGCCCGGCAAGTTCGTCCGACGGACTCGGAATGGGCCCAGACTTTGCGGGGGGACTCCGAGTGATACAAATAGGCCGCGGGCACAGCCGCGTCCAAAAATAAGTGCCCGAAGGTCCGGTACCCTAGTTCGTCCGCCGCAAAAATGCCCGAAAAGCGGGTGGGCCATAGCCTTGGGGGGTGGGGCTGGCCAAGTTCGTCCGCCGGACTCGGAATGGGGCCAGACTTTCTGAGGGGCCTCCGTGTGCCAAAAAAAGGCCGCGGGCACTGCCGCCCCCAAAAATAAGCCCTCGAAGGTCCGGTCCCCAAGTTCGTCCGCCGCAAAAAAGCCCAAAGAACGGGTGGGCTATAGCCTTGGGGGGAGGGGCTGGCCAAGTTCGTCAGCCGGACTCGGAATGGGGCCACACTTTGCGAGGGGCCTCCGTGTGCCAAAAATAGTCCGCGGCCACTGCCGCGCCCGAAGGTCCCGTCCCCAAGTTCGTCCGCCGCAAAAATGCCCAAAAAACGGGTGGGCTATAGCCTTGGCGGGAGGGGCTGGCCAAGTTCGTCCGCCGGACTCGGAATGGGGCCAGACTTTGCGAGGGGCCTCCGTGTGCCAAAAATAGGCCGCGGGCACTGCTGCGCCCAAAAATAAGTGCCCGAAGGTCCCGTCCCCAAGTTCGTCCGCCGCAAAAATGCCCAAAAAACGGGTGGCCTATAGCCTTGGGGGGAGGGGCTTGCCATGTTCGTCCGCCGGACTCGGAATGGGGCCAAACTTTGCGAGGGGCCTCCGTGTGCCGAGAATAGGCCGCGGCCACTGCCGCGCCCAAAATAAGCGCCCGAAGGTCCCGTCCCCAAGTTCGTCCGCCGCAAAAATGCCCATACAACGGGTGGGCTATAGCCTTGGGGGGAGGGGCTGGCCAAGTTCGTCCGCCGGACTCGGAATGGGGCCAGACTTTGCGAGGGGCCTCCGTGTACCAAAAATAGGCCGCGGGCTTTGCCGCGCCCAAAAATAACCGCCCGAAGGTCTCGTCCCCAAGTTCGTCCGCCCCAAAAATGCCCAAAAAATGGGTGGGCTATAGCCTTGGGGGGAGGGGCTGGCCAAGTTCGTCCGCCGGACTCGGAATGGGGCGAGACTTTGCGAGGGGCCTCCGTGTGCCAAAAATAGGCCGCGGGAACTGCCGCGCCCAAAAATAAGCGCCCGAAGGTCCCGTCCCCAAGTTCGTCCCAGCAAAAATGCCCAAAAAACGGGTGGGCTATAGCCTTGGGGGGAGGGGCTAGCCAAGTTCGTCCGCGGGACTCGGAATGGGGCCAGACTTTGCGAGCGGCCTCCGTGTGCCAAAATTAGGCCAAGGGCACTGCCGCTCCCAAAAATAAGCGCCCGAAGGTCCCGTTCCCAAGTTCGTCCGCCTCAAAAATGACCAAAAAACGGGTGGGCTATACCCATGGGAGGAGGGGCTGGCCAAGTTCGTCCGCCGGACTCGGAATGGGGCCAGACTTTGCGAGGGGCCTCCGTGTGCCAAAAATAGGCCGCGGGCACTGCCGCACCCAAAAATAAGCGCCCGAAGGTCCCGTCCCCAAGTTCGTCCGCCGCATAAATGCCCAAAAAACGGGTGGGCTGAAGCCTTGGGGTGAGGGGCTGGCCAAGTTCGTCCGCCAGACTCGGAATGGGGCCAGACTTTGCGAGGGGCCTCTGTGTTCCAAAAATAGGCCGCGGGCACTGCCGCGCACAAAAATAAGCGCCCGAAGGTCCCGTCCCCAAGTTCGTCCGCCGCAAAAATGGACAAAAAACGGGCGGGTTATAGCCTTGGGGGGAGGGGCTGGCCAAGTTCGTCCGCCGGACTCGGAATGGGGCCAGACTTTGCGAGGGGCCTCCGTGTGCCAAAAATAGGCCGCGGGCACTGCCGCGCCCAAAAATAAGCGCCCGAAGGTCCCGTCCCCAAGTTCGTCCGCCGCATAAATGCCCAAAAAACGGGTGGGCTGAAGCCTTGGGGGGAGGGGCTGGCCAAGTTCGTCCGCCGGACTCGGAATGGGGCCAGACTTTGCGAGGGGCCTCCGTGTGCCAAAAATAGGCCGCGGTCACTGCCGCGCACAAAAATAAGCGCCCGAAGGTCCCGTCCCCAAGTTCGTCCGCCGCAAAAATGCCCAAAAAATGGGCGGGTTATAGCCTTGGGGGGAGGGGCTGGCCAAGTTCGTCCGCCGGACTCGGAATGGGGCCAGACTTTACGAGGGGCCTCCGTGTGCCAAAATGAGGCCAAGGGCACTGCCGCTCCCAAAAATAAGCGCCCGAAGGTCCCGTTCCCAAGTTCGTCCGCCTCAAAAATGACCAAAAAACGGGTGGGCTATAGCCATGGGAGGAGGGGCTGGCCAAGTTCGTCCGCCGGACTCGGAATGGGGCCAGACTTTGCGAGGGGCCTCCGTGTGCCAAAAATAGGCCGCGGGCACTGCCGCGTCCAAAAATAAGCGCCCGAAGGTCCCGTCCCCAAGTTCGTCCGCCGCATAAATGCCCAAAAAACGGGTGGGCTGAAGCCTTGGGGGGAGGGGCTGGGCAAGTTCGTCCGCCGGACTCGGAATGGGGCCAGACTTTACGAGGGGCCTCCGTGTGCCAAAAATAGGCCGCGGGTACTGCCGCACACAAAAATAAGCGCCCAAAGGTCCCGTCCCCAAGTTCGTCCGCCGCAAAAATGACCAAAAAACGGGTGAGTTATAGCCTTGGGGGGAGGGGCTGGCCAAGTTCGTCCGCCGGACTCGGAATGGGGCCAGACTTTCCGAGGGGCCTCCGTGTGCCAAAAATAGGCCACGGGCACAGCCGCACCCGAAGGTCCCGTCCCCAAGTTCTTCCACCGCAAAAATGCCCAAAAAACGGGTGGGCTGTAGCCTTGGGGGGAAGGGCTGGCCAAGTTCGTCCGCCGGACTTGGAATGGGGCCAGACTTTGCGAGGGGCCTCCGTGTGCCAAAAATAGGCCGCGGGCACTGCCGCGCCTGAAGGTCCCGTCCCCAAGTTCATCCGCCGCAAAAATGCCCAAAAAACGGGTGGGCTATAGCCTTGGGTGGAAGGTCTGGCCAAGTTCGTCCGCCGGACTCGGAATGGGGCCAGACTTTGTGAGGGTCCTCCGTGTGCCAAAAATAGGCCGCGGGCACTGCCGCGCACAAAAATAAGCGCCCGAAGGTCCCGTTCCCAAGTTCGTCCGCCGCAAAAATGCTCAAAAAACGGGTGGGCTATAGCCGTGTGTGGAAGGTCTGGCCAAGTTCGTCCGCCGGACTCGGAATGGGGCCAGACTTTGTGAGGGGCCTCCGTGTGCCAAAAATAGGCCGCGGGAACTGCCGTGCCCAAAAATAAGCTCCCGAAGGTCCCGTCCCCAAGTTCGTCCGCCGCAAAAATGCCCAAAAAACGGGTGGGGTATAGTCTTGGGGGGAGGGGCTAGCCAAGTTCGTCCGCGGGACTCGGAATGGGGCCAGACTTTGCGAGCGGCCTCCGTGTGCCAAAAATAGGCCGAGGGCACGGCCGCGCACAAAAATAAGCCCCCGAAGGTCCCGTCCCCAAGTTCGTCCGCCGCAAAAATGCCCAAAAAACGGGTGGGCTATAGCCTTGGGGAGAAGGTCTGGCCAAGTTCGTCCGCCGGACTCGGAATGGGGCCAGACTTTGCGAGGGGCCTCCGTGTGCCAAAAATAGGCCGCGGGAACTGCCGCACCCAAAAATAAGCTCCCGAAGGTCCCGTTCCCAAGTTCGTCCGCCGCAAAAATGCCCAAAAAACGGGTGGGGTATAGTATTGGGGGCAGGGGCTAGCCAAGTTCGTCCGCGGGACTCGGAATGGGGCCAGACTTTACGAGGGGCCTCCGTGTGCCAAAAATAGGCCGCGGGAACTACACTGCCCAAAAATAAGCTCCCGAAGGTCCCGTCCCCAAGTTCGTCCGCCGCAAAAATGCCCAAAAAACGGGTGGGGTATAGTCTTGGGGGGAGGGGCTAACCAAGCTCGTCCGCGGGACTCGGAATGGGGCCAGACTATGCGAGCGGCCTCCGTGTGCCAAAAATAGGCCGAGGGAACGGCCGCGCACAAAAATAAGCCCCCGAAGGTCCCGTCCCCCAGTTCGTCCGCCGCAAAAATGCCCAAAAAACGGGAGGGCTATAGCCTTGGGGGGAAGGTCCGGCCAAGTTCGTCCGCCGGACTCGGAATGGGGCCAGACTTTGCGAGGGGCCTCCGTGTGCCAAAAATAGGCCGCGGGAACTACAGCGCCCAAAAATAAGCTCCCGAACGTCCCGTCCCCAAGTTCGTCCGCCGAAAAATGCCCAAAAAACAGGTGGGGTATAGTCTTGGGGGGAGGGGCTAGCCAAGTTCGTCCGCGGGACTCGGAATGGGGCCAGACTTTGCGAGCGGCCTCCGTGTGCCAAAAATAGGCCGAGGGCACGGCCGCGCACAAAAATAAGCCCCCGAAGGTCCCGTCCCCAAGTTCGTCCGCCGCAAAAATGCCCAAAAAATGGGTGGGTTATAGTCTTGGGGGGAGGGGCTAGCCAAGTTCCTCCGCGGGACTCGGAATGGGGCCAGACTTTGCGAGCGGCATCCGTGTGCCAAAAATAGGCCGAGGGCACGGCCGCGCACAAAAATAAGCCCCCGAGGGTCCCGTCCCCAAGTTCGTCCGCCGCAAAAATGCCCAAAAAATGGGTGGGTTATAGCCTTGGGGGGAGGGGCTGGCCAAGTTCGTCCGCCGGACTCGGAATGGGGCCAGACTTTGCGAGGGGACTCCGTGTGCCAAAAATAGGCCGCGGGAACTACACTGCCCAAAAATAAGCTCCCGAAGTTCCCGTCCCCAAGTTCGTCCGCCGCAAAAATGCCCAAAAAACGGGTGGGGTATAGTCTTGGGGGGAGGGGCTAGCCAAGTTCGTCCGCGGGACTCGGAATGGGGCCAGACTTTGCGAGCGGCCTCCGTGTGCCAAAAATAGGCCGAGGGCACGGCCGCGCACAAAAATAAGCCCCCGAAGGTCCCGTCCCCCAGTTCGTCCGCCGCAAAAATGCCCAAAAAATGGGTGGGTTATAGCCTTGGGGGGAGGGGCTGGCCAAGTTCGTCCGCCGGACTCGGAATGGGGCCAGACTTTGCGAGGGGACTCCGTGTGCCAAAAATAGGCCACGGGCACTGCCGCGCCCGAAGGTCCCGTCCCCAAGTTCGTCCGCCGCAAAAATGCCCAAAAAACGGGGGGGCTATAGCCTTGGGGGGAGGGGCTGGCCAAGTTCGTCCGCCGGACTCGGAATGGGGCCAGACTTTGCGAGGGGCCTCCGTGTACCAAAAATAGGCCGCGGGCATTGCCGCGCCCAAAAATAAGCGCCCGAAGGTCTCGTCCCCAAGTTCGTCAGCCCCAAAAATGCCCAAAAAATGGGTGGGCTATAGCCTTGGGGGGAGGGGCTGGCCAAGTTCGTCCGCCGGACTCGGAATGGGGCGAGACTTTGCGAGGGGCCTCCATGTGCCAAACATAGGCTGCGGGTACTGCCGTGCCCAAAAATAAGCGCCCGAAGGTCTCGTCCCCAAGTTTGTCCGCCCCAAAAATGCCCAAAAAATGGGTGGGCTATAGCCTTGGGGGGAAGGTCCGGCCAAGTTCGTCCGCCGGACTCGGAATGGGGCCAGACTTTACGAGGGGCCTCCGTGTGCCAAAAATAGGCCGCGGGAACTACAGCGCCCAAAAATAAGCTCCCGAAGGTCCCGTCCCCAAGTTCGTCCGCCGAAAAATGCCCAAAAAACAGGTGGGGTATAGTCTTGGGGGGAGGGGCTAGCCAAGTTCGTCCGCGGGACTCGGAATGGGGCCAGACTTTGCGAGCGGCCTCCGTGTGCCAAAAATAGGCCGAGGGCACGGCCGCGCACAAAAATAAGCCCCCGAAGGTCCCGTCCCCCAGTTCGTCCGCCGCAAAAATGCCCAAAAAATGGGTGGGTTATAGCCTTGGGGGGAGGGGCTGGCCAAGTTCGTCCGCCGGACTCGGAATGGGGCCAGACTTTGCGAGGGGACTCCGTGTGCCAAAAATAGGCCGCGGGCACTGCCGCGCACAAAAATAAGCGCCCGAAGGTCCCGTCCCCAAGTTCGTCCGCCGCAAAAATGCTCAAAAAACGGGTGGGCTATAGCCTTGTGTGGAAGGTCTGGCCAAGTTCGTCCGCCGGACTCGGAATGGGGCCAGACTTTGTGAGGGGCCTCCGTGTGCCAAAAATAGGCCGCGGGAACTGCCGCGCCCAAAAATAAGCTCCCGAAGGTCCCGTCCCCAAGTTCGTCCGCCGCAAAAATGCCCAAAAAACGGGTGGGGTATAGTCTTGGGGGGAGGGGCTAGCCAAGTTCGTCCGCGGGACTCGGAATGGGGCCAGACTTTGCGAGCGGCCTCCGTGTGCAAAAAATAGGCCGAGGGCACGGCCGCGCACAAAAATAAGCCCCCGAAGGTCCCGTCCCCAAGTTCGTCCGCCGCAAAAATGCCCAAAAAACGGGTGGGCTATAGCCTTGGGGAGAAGGTCTGGCCAAGTTCGTCCGCCGGACTCGGAATGGGGCCAGACTTTGCGAGGGGCCTCCGTGTGCCAAAAATAGGCCGCGGGAACTGCCGCACCCAAAAATAAGCTCCCGAAGGTCCCGTTCCCAAGTTCGTCCGCCGCAAAAATGCCCAAAAAACGGGTGGGGTATAGTATTGGGGGCAGGGGCTAGCCAAGTTCGTCCGCGGGACTCGGAATGGGGCCAGACTTTACGAGGGGCCTCCGTGTGCCAAAAATAGGCCGCGGGAACTACACTGCCCAAAAATAAGCTCCCGAAGGTCCCGTCCCCAAGTTCGTCCGCCGCAAAAATGCCCAAAAAACGGGTGGGGTATAGTCTTGGGGGGAGGGGCTAACCAAGTTCGTCCGCGGGACTCGGAATGGGGCCAGACTATGCGAGCGGCCTCCGTGTGCCAAAAATAGGCCGAGGGAACGGCCGCGCACAAAAATAAGCCCCCGAAGGTCCCGTCCCCCAGTTCGTCCGCCGCAAAAATGCCCAAAAAACGGGAGGGCTATAGCCTTGGGGGGAAGGTCCGGCCAAGTTCGTCCGCCGGACTCGGAATGGGGCCAGACTTTGCGAGGGGCCTCCGTGTGCCAAAAATAGGCCGCGGGAACTACAGCGCCCAAAAATAAGCTCCCGAACGTCCCGTCCCCAAGTTCGTCCGCCGAAAAATGCCCAAAAAACAGGTGGGGTATAGTCTTGGGGGGAGGGGCTAGCCAAGTTCGTCCGCGGGACTCGGAATGGGGCCAGACTTTGCGAGCGGCCTCCGTGTGCCAAAAATAGGCCGAGGGCACGGCCGCGCACAAAAATAAGCCCCCGAAGGTCCCGTCCCCAAGTTCGTCCGCCGCAAAAATGCCCAAAAAATGGGTGGGTTATAGTCTTGGGGGGAGGGGCTAGCCAAGTTCCTCCGCGGGACTCGGAATGGGGCCAGACTTTGCGAGCGGCATCCGTGTGCCAAAAATAGGCCGAGGGCACGGCCGCGCACAAAAATAAGCCCCCGAAGGTCCCGTCCCCAAGTTCGTCCGCCGCAAAAATGCCCAAAAAATGGGTGGGTTATAGCCTTGGGGGGAGGGGCTGGCCAAGTTCGTCCGCCGGACTCGGAATGGGGCCAGACTTTGCGAGGGGACTCCGTGTGCCAAAAATAGGCCGCAGGAACTACACTGCCCAAAAATAAGCTCCCGAAGTTCCTGTCCCCAAGTTCGTCCGCCGCAAAAATGCCCAAAAAACGGGTGGGGTATAGTCTTGGGGGGAGGGGCTAACCAAGTTCGTCCGCGGGACTCGGAATGGGGCCAGAATATGCGAGCGGCCTCCGTGTGCCAAAAATAGGCCGAGGGAACGGCCGCGCACAAAAATAAGCCCCCGAAGGTTCCGTCCCCCAGTTCGTCCGCCGCAAAAATGCCCAAAAAACGGGAGGGCTATAGCCTTGGGGGGAAGGTCCGGCCAAGTTCGTCCGCCGGACTCGGAATGGGGCCAGACTTTACGAGGGGCCTCCGTGTGCCAAAAATAGGCCGCGGGAACTACAGCGCCCAAAAATAAGCTCCCGAAGGTCCCGTCCCCAAGTTCGTCCGCCGAAAAATGCCCAAAAAACAGGTGGGGTATAGTCTTGGGGGGAGGGGCTAGCCAAGTTCGTCCGCGGGACTCGGAATGGGGCCAGACTTTGCGAGCGGCCTCCGTGTGCCAAAAATAGGCCGAGGGCACGGCCGCGCACAAAAATAAGCCCCCGAAGGTCCCGTCCCCCAGTTCGTCCGCCGCAAAAATGCCCAAAAAATGGGTGGGTTATAGCCTTGGGGGGAGGGGCTGGCCAAGTTCGTCCGCCGGACTCGGAATGGGGCCAGACTTTGCGAGGGGACTCCGTGTGCCAAAAATAGGCCACGGGCACTGCCGCGCCCGAAGGTCCCGTCCCCAAGTTCGTCCGCCGCAAAAATGCCCAAAAAACGGGGGGGCTATAGCCTTGGGGGGAGGGGCTGGCCAAGTTCGTCCGCCGGACTCGGAATGGGGCCAGACTTTGCGAGGGGCCTCCGTGTACCAAAAATAGGCCGCGGGCATTGCCGCGCCCAAAAATAAGCGCCCGAAGGTCTCGTCCCCAAGTTCGTCCGCCCCAAAAATGCCCAAAAAATGGGTGGGCTATAGCCTTGGGGGGAAGGTCCGGCCAAGTTCGTCCGCCGGACTCGGAATGGGGCCAGACTTTACGAGGGGCCTCCGTGTGCCAAAAATAGGCCGCGGGAACTACAGCGCCCAAAAATAAGCTCCCGAAGGTCCCGTCCCCAAGTTCGTCCGCCGAAAAATGCCCAAAAAACAGGTGGGGTATAGTCTTGGGGGGAGGGGCTAGCCAAGTTCGTCCGCGGGACTCGGAATGGGGCCAGACTTTGCGAGCGGCCTCCGTGTGCCAAAAATAGGCCGAGGGCACGGCCGCGCACAAAAATAAGCCCCCGAAGGTCCCGTCCCCCAGTTCGTCCGCCGCAAAAATGCCCAAAAAATGGGTGGGTTATAGCCTTGGGGGGAGGGGCTGGCCAAGTTCGTCCGCCGGACTCGGAATGGGGCCAGACTTTGCGAGGGGACTCCGTGTGCCAAAAATAGGCCACGGGCACTGCCGCGCCCGAAGGTCCCGTCCCCAAGTTCGTCCGCCGCAAAAATGCCCAAAAAACGGGGGGGCTATAGCCTTGGGGGGAGGGGCTGGCCAAGTTCGTCCGCCGGACTCGGAATGGGGCGAGACTTTGCGAGGGGCCTCCATGTGCCAAACATAGGCTGCGGGTACTGCCGTGCCCAAAAATAAGCGCCCGAAGGTCTCGTCCCCAAGTTCGTCCGCCCCAAAAATGCCAAAAAAATGGGTGGGCTATAGCCTTGGGGGGAGGGGCTGGCCAAGTTCGTCCGCCGGACTCGGAATGGGGCGAGACTTTCGAGGGGCCTCCATGTGCCAAACATAGGCTGCGGGTACTGCCGTGCCCAAAAATAAGCGCCCGAAGGTCTCGTCCCCAAGTTCGTCCGCCCCAAAAATGCCCAAAAAATGGGTGGGCTATAGCCTTGGGGGGAGGGGCTGGCCATGTTCGTCCGCTGGACTCGGAATAGGGCCAGACTTTGCGAGAGGCCTCCGGGTGCCAAAAATAGGTCTCGGGCACTGCCGCGCACAAAAATAAGCGCCCGAAGGTCCCGTCCCAAAGTTCGTCCGCCTCGAAAATGCCCAAAAAACGGGTGGGCTATAGCCTTGGGGGGAGGGGCTGGCCACGTTCGTCCGCCGGACTCGGAATGGGGCGAGCCTTTGCGAGGGGCCTCCGTGTGCCAAAAATAGGCCGCGGGTACTGCCGCGCCCAAAAATAAGCGCCCGATGGTCCCGTCCCCAAGTTCGTCCGCAGCAAAAATGCCCAAAAAACGGGTGGGCTATAGCCTTGGGGGGAAGGGCTCGCTAAGTTCGTCCGCCGGACTCGGAATGGGGCCAGACTTTGCGAGGGGCATCCGTGTGCCAAAATTAGGCCGCGGACACTGCCGCGCCCGAAGGTCCCGTCCCCAAGTTCGTCCGCCGCAAAAATGCCCAAAAAGTGGGTGGGCTATAGCCTTGGGGGGAGGGGCTGGCCAAGTTCGTCCGCCGGACTCGGAATGGGGCCAGACTTTGCGAGGGGCCTCCGTGTACCAAAACTTGGCCACGAACACTGCCGTGCCCAAAAATAAGTGCCCGAAGGTCCCGTCCCCAAGTTCGTCCGCAGCAAAAATGCCCAAAAAACGTGTGGGCTATTGCCTTGGGGGGAGGGGCTGGCCAAGTTCGTCCGCCGGACTCGGAATGGGGCCAGACTTTGCGAGGGGCCTCCGTTTGCCAAAATTAGGCCGTGGGCACTGCGGCGCCCAAAAATAAGTGCCTGAAGGTCCCGTCCCCAAGTTCGTCCGCCGTAAAAATGCCCAAAAAACGGGTGGGCTATAGCCTTGGGGTGAGGGGCTGGCCAAGTTCGTCCGCCGGATTCGGAATGGGGCCAGACTTTGCGAGGGGCCTCCGTGTGCCAAAAATAGACCGCGGGCACTGCCGTGCCAAAAAAATAAGCGCCCGAATGTACCGTCCCCAAGTTCGTCCACCGCAAAAATGCCCAGAAAAAGGGTGGGCTATAGCCTTGGGGGGAGGGGCTGGCCAAGTTCGTCCGCCGGACTCGGAATGGGGCCAGACTTTGCGTGGGGCCTCCGTGTGCCAAAAATAGGCCACGGGCACTGCCGCGCCCGAAGGTCCCGTCCCCAAGTTCGTCCACCGCAAAAATGCCCAAAAAACGGGTGGGCTATAGCCTTTGGGGGAGGGGCTTCCCAAGTTCGTCCGCCGGACTCGGAATGGGGCCAGACTTTGCGAGGGGCCTCCGTGTGCCAAAAATGGGCCGCGGGCATTGCCGCACACAAAAATAAGCACCCGAAGGTCCCGTCCACAAGTTCGTCCGCCGCAAAAATGCCCAAAAAACGGGTGAGCTCTAGCGTTGGGGGGAGGGGCTGGCCAAGTTCGTCTGCCGGACTCGGAATGGGGCCAGACTTTGCGAGGGGCCTCCGTGTGACAAAAATAGGCTGCCGGCACTGCCGCGTACAAAAATAAGTGCCCGACGGTCCCGTCCCCAAGTTCGTCCGCCGCAAAAATGCCCAAAAAACGGGTGGGCTATAGCCTTGGGGGGAGGGGCTGGCCAAGTTCGTCCGCCAGACTCGGAATGGGGCCAGACTCTGCGAGGGGCCTCCGTGTGCCAAAAATAGGCCGCGGGCACTGCCGCGCACAAAAATAAGCGCCCGAAGGTACCGTCCCCAAGTTCGTCCGCCGCAAAAATGCCCAAAAAACGGGTGGACTATAGCCTTGGGGGGAGGGGCTGGCCAAGTTCGTCCGCCGGAATCGGAATGGGGCCAGACTTTGCGAGGGGCCTCCGTGTGCCAAAAATAGGCCGCGGGCACTGCCGCGCACAAAAATAAGCGCCCGAAGGTCCCGTCCCAAAGTTCGTCCGCCGCAAAAATGCCCAAAAAATGGGTGGGCTATAGCCTTGGGGGGAGGGGCTGGCCAAGTTCGTCCGCCAGACTCGGAATGGGGCCAGACACTGCGAGGGGCCTCCGTGTGCCAAAAATAGGCCGCGGGCACTGCCGCGCCCAAAATTAAGCTCCCGAACGTCCCGTCCCCAAGTTCGTCCGTCGCAAAAATGCCCAAAAAACGGGTTGGCTATTGCCTTGGGGGGAGGGGCTGGCCAAGTTCGTCCGCCGGACTCGGAATGGGGCCAGAATTTGCGAGGGGCCGCCGTTTGCCAAAATTAGGCCGCGGACACTGCCGCACCCAAAAATAAGCGCCCGAAGGTCCGGTCCCCAAGTTCATCCACCGCAAAAATGCCCAAAAAACGGGTGGGCTATAGCCTTGGGGGGAGGGGCTGGACAAGTTCGTCCGCCAGACTCGGAATGGGGCCAGACTCTGCGAGGGGCCTCCGTGTGCCAAAAATAGGCCGCGGGCACTGCCGCGCACAAAAATAAGCGCCCGAAGGTCCCGTCCCCAAGTTCGTCCGCCGCAAAAATGCCCAAAAAACGGGTGGGCTATAGCCTTGGGGGGAGGGGCTGGCCAAGTTCGTCCGCCGGACTCGGAATGGGGCCAGACTTTGCGAGGGGCCTCCGTGTGCCAAAAATAGGCTGCCGGCACTGCCGCGTCCAAAAATAAGTGCCCGACGGTCCCGTCCCCAAGTTCGTCCGCCGCAAAAATGCCCAAAAAACGGGTGGACTATAGCCTTGGGGGGAGGGGCTGGCCAAGTTCGTCCGCCGGACTCGGAATGGGGCCAGACTTTGCGAGGGGCCTCCGTGTGCCAAAAATAGGCCGCGGGCACTGCCGCGCACAAAAATAAGCGCCCGAAGGTCCCGTCCCCAAGTTCGTCCGCCGCAAAAATGCCCAAAAAATGGGTGGGCTATAGCCTTGGGGGGAGGGGCTGGCCAAGTTCGTCCGCCAGACTCGGAATGGGGCCAGACTCTGCGAGGGGCCTCCGTGTGCCAAAAATAGGCCGCGGGCACTGCCGCGCCCAAAAATAAGCTCCCGAACGTCCCGTCCCCAAGTTCGTCCGTCGCAAAAATGCCCAAAAAACGGGTTGGCTATTGCCTTGGGGGGAGGGGCTGGCCAAGTTCGTCCGCCGGACTCGGAATGGGGCCAGAATTTGCGAGGGGCCGCCGTTTGCCAAAATTAGGGCGCGGACACTGCCGCACCCAAAAATAAGCGCCCGAAGGTCCGGTCCCCAAGTTCATCCACCGCAAAAATGCCCAAAAAACGGGTGGGCTATAGCCTTGGGGGGAGGGGCTGGCCAAGTTCGTCCGCCGGACTCGGAATGGGGCCAGACTTTGCGAGGGGCCTCCGTTTGCCAAAATTAGGCCGCGGACACTGCCGCGCCCAAAAATAAGTGCCTGAAGGTCCCGTCCCCAAGTTCGTCCGCCGCAAAAATGCCCAAAAAACGGGTGGGCTATAGCGTTGGGGGGAGGGGCTGGCCAAGTTTGTCCGCCGGACTCGGAATGGGGCCAGACTTTGAGAGGGGCTTCCGTGTGCCAAAAATAGGCCGTGGTCACTGCCGCGCCCAAAAATAAGCTCCCGAAGGCTCCGTCCGCAGGTTCGTCCGCCGCAAAAATGCCCAAAAAACGGGTGGGCTATAGCCTTGGGGGGAGGGGCTGGCCAAGTTCGTCCGCCGGACTCGGAATGGGGCCAGAATTTGCGAGGGGCCGCCGTTTGCCAAAATTAGGCCGCGGACACTGCCGCACCCAAAAATAAGCGCCCGAAGGTCCGGTCCCCAAGTTCATCCACCGCAAAAATGCCCAAAAAACGGGTGGGCTATAGCCTTGGGGGGAGTGGCTGGACAAGTTTGTCCGCCGGACTCGGAATGGGGCCAGACTTTGAGAGGGGCTTCCGTGTGCCAAAAATAGGCCGTGGTCACTGCCGCGCCCAAAAATAAGCTCCCGAAGGTTCCTTCCGCAGGTTCGTCCGCCGCAAAAATGCCCAAAAAACGGGTGGGCTATAGCCTTGGGGGGAGGGGCTGGCCAAGTTCGTCTGCCGCACTCGGAATGGAGCCAGACTTTACGAGGGGCCTCCGTGTGCCAAAAACAGGCCGCGGGCACTGCCGCGCCCAAAAATAAGTGCCCGAAGGTCCCGTCCCCAAGTTCGTCCGCCGCAAAAATGCCCAAAAAATGGGTGGGCTATTGTCTTGGGGGGAGGGGCTGGCCAAGTTCGTCCGCCGGACTCGGAATGGGGCGAGACTTTACGAGGGGCCTCCGTGTGCCAAATATAGGCCGCGGGCACTGCCGTCCCCAAGTTCGTCCGCCGTAAAAATGCCCAAAAAACGGGTGGGCTATTGTCTTGGGGGGAGGGGCTGGCCAAGTTCGTCCGCCGGACTCGGAATGGGGCGAGACTTTACGAGGGGCCTCCGTGTGCCAAATATAGGCTGCGGGCACTGCCACGCCCAAAAATAATCACCCGAAGGTCCCGTCCCTAAGTTTGTCCGCAGCAAAAATGCCCAAAAAACGGGTGGGCTATAGCCTTGGGGGGAGGGGCTGGCCAAGTTCGTCCGCCGGACTCGGAATGGGGCCAGACTTTGCAAGGGGCCTCCGTGTGCCAAAAATAGGCCGCGGGCACTGCCACACCCAAAAATAATCGCCCGAAGGTCCCGTCCCTAAGTTTGTCCGCAGCAAAAATGCCCAAAAAACGGGTGGGCTATAGCCTTGGGGGGAGGGGCTGGCCAAGTTCGTCCGCCGGACTCGGAATGGGGCCAGAGTTTGCGAGGGGCCTCCGTGTGCCAAAAATAGGCCGCGGGCACTGGAGCAAACAAAAATAAGGGCACGAAGGCCCCGTCCCCAAGTTCGTCCGCCGCAAAAATGCCCAAAAAACGGGCGGGCTATAGACTTGGTGGGAGGGGCTGGCGAAGTTCGTCCGCCGGACTCGGAATGGGGCCAGACTTTGCGAGGGGCCTCCGTTTGCCAAAATTAGGCCGCGGACACTGCCGCGCCCAAAAATAAGCTCCCGAAGGTCCCGTCCCCAAGTTCGTCCGCCGCAAAAATTCCAAAAAACGGGTGGGCTATTGTCTTGGGGGGAGGGGCTGTCCAAGTTCGTCCGCCGGACTCGGAATGGGGCGAGACTTTACGAGGGGCCTCCGTGTGCCAAATATAGGCTGCGGGCACTGCCACGCCCAAAAATAATCACCCGAAGGTCCCGTCCCTAAGTTTGTCCGCAGCAAAAATGCCCAAAAAAAGGGTGGGCTATAGCCTTGGGGGGAGGGGCTGGCCAAGTTCGTCCGCCGGACTCGGAATGGGGCCAGACTTTGTAAGGGGCCTCCGTGTGCCAAAAATAGGCCGCGGGCACTGCCACGCCCAAAAATAATCACCCGAAGGTCCCGTCCCTAAGTTTGTCCGCAGCAAAAATGCCCAAAAAACGGGTGGGCTATAGCCTTGGGGGGAGGGGCGGGCCAAGTTCGTCCGCCGGACTCGGAATGGGGCCAGACTTTGCAAGGGGCCTCCGTGTGCCAAAAATAGGCCGTGGGCACTGCCACACCCAAAAATAATCGCCCGAAGGTCCCGTCCCTAAGTTTGTCCGCAGCAAAAATGCCCAAAAAACGGGTGGGCTATAGCCTTGGGGGGAGTAGCTGGCCAAGTTCATCCGCCGGACTCGGAATGGGGCCAGATTTTGCGAGGGGCCTCCGTGTGCCAAAAATAGGCCGCGGGCACTGCCGCGCCCAAAAATAAGCACCCGAAGGTCCCGTCCCCAAGTTCGTCAGCCGCAAAAATGCCCAAAAAACGGGTGGGTTATAGCCTTGGGGGGAGGGGCTGGCCAAGTTCGTCCGCCGGACTCGGAATGGGGCCAGACTTTGCGAGGGGCCTCCGTTTGCCAAAATTAGGCCGCGGGCGCTGCCGCGCCCAAAAATAAGCGCCTGAAGGTCCCGTCCCCAAGTTCGTCCGCCGCAAAAATGCCCAAAAAATGGGTGGGCTATAGCCTTTGGGTGAGGGGCTGGCCATGTTCGTCCGCCGGACTCGGAATGGGGCCAGACTTTGCGAGGGGCCTCCGTGTGCCAAAAATAGGCCGCGGGCACTACCGCGCCCAAAAATAAGCACCCGAAGGTCCCGTCCCCAAGTTCGTCAGCCGCAAAAATGCCCAAAAAACGGGTGGGTTATAGCCTTGGGGGGAGGGGCTGGCCAAGTTCGTCCGCCGGACTCGGAATGGGGCAAGTCTTTGCGAGGGGCCTCCGTTTGCCAAAATTAGGCCGCAGGCGCTGCCGCGCCCAAAAATAAGCGCCTGAAGGTCCCGTCCCCAAGTTCGTCCGCCGCAAAAATGCCCAAAAAACGGGTGGGCTATAGCCTTTGGGTGAGGGGCTGGCCAAGTTCGTCCGCCGGACTCGGAATGGGGCCAGACTTTGCGAGGGGCCTCCGTGTGCCAAAAATAGGCCGCGGGCACTGCCGCGCCCAAAAATAAGCACCCGAAGGTCCCGTCCCCAAGTTCGTCAGCCGCAAAAATGCCCAAAAAACGGGTGGGTTATAGCCTTGGGGGGAGGGGCTGGCCAAGTTCGTCCGCCGGACTCGGAATGGGGCCAGACTTTGCGAGGGGCCTCCGTTTGCCAAAATTAGGCCGAGGGCACTGCCGCGCCCAAAAATAAGCACCTGACGGTCCCGTCCCCAAGTTCGTCAGCCGCAAAAATGCCCAAAAAACGGGTGGGTTATAGCCTTGGGGGGAGGGGCTGGCCAAGTTCGTCCGCCGGACTCGGAATGGGGCCAGACTTTGCGAGGGGCCTCCGTTTGCCAAAATTAGGCCGCGGGCACTGCCGCGCCCAAAAATAAGCACCTGAAGGTCCCGTCCCCAAGTTCGTCCGCCGCAAAAATGCCCAAAAAACGGGTGGGCTATAGCCTTTGGGTGAGGGGCTGGCTAAGTTCGTCCGCCGGACTCGGAATGGGGCCAGACTTTGCGAGGGGCCTCCGTGTGCCAAAAATAGACCGCGGGCACTGCCGTGCCCAAAAATAAGTGCCCGAATGTACCGTCCCCAAGTTCGTCCACCGCAAAAATGCCCAAAAAATGGGTGGGCTATGGCCTTGGGGGAAGGGGCTGGCCAAGTTCGTCCGCCGGACTCGGAATGGGGCTAGACTTTACGAGGGGCCTCCGTGTGCCAAAAATAGGCCACGGGCACTGCCGAGCCCAAAAATAAGTGCCCGAAGGTCCCGTCCCCAAGTTCGTCCGCCGCAAAAATGCCCAAAACACGGGTGGGCTATAGGCTTGGGGGGAGGGGCTTGCCAAGTTCGTCCGCCGGACTCGGAATGGGGCCAGACATTGCGAGGGGCCTCCGTGTGCCAAAAATAGGCCGCGGGCACTGCCGCGCCCAAAAATAAGTGCCCGAAGGTCCCGTCCCCAAGTTCGTCCGCCGAAAAAATGCCCAAAAAATGGGTGGGCTATAGCCTTGGGGGGAGGGGCTGGCCAAATTCATCCGCCGGACTCGGAATGGGGCTACACTTTGCGAGGGGCCTCCGTGTGCCAAAAATAGGCCGCGGGCACTGCCTCGCCCAAAAATAAGCCCCCGAAGGTCCCATCCCCAAGTTCGTCCGGCGGAAAATTCCCCAAAAAACGGGTGGGCTAAAGCCTTGGGCGGAGGGGCTGGCCAAGTTCGTCCGCCGGACTCAGAATGGGGCCAGACTTTGCGAGGGGCCACCGTGTGCCAAAAATAGGCCGCGGGCACTGCCGCACCCAAAAATAAGAGCCCGAAGGTCCCGGCCCCAAGTTCGTCCACCGCAAAAATGCCCAAAAAACGGGTGGGGTATAGCCTTGGGGGGAGTGGCCGGCCCAGTTCGTCCGCCGGACTTGGAATGGGGCCAGACTTTGCGAGGGGCCACCGTGTGCCAAAAATAGGCCACGGGCACTGCCGCGCCCAAAAATAAGTGCCCGAAGGTCCCGTCCCCAAGTTCGCCCGGCGGAAAATTCCCCAAAAAACGGGTGGGCTAATGCCTTGGGGGGAGGGGCTGGCCAAGTTCGTCCGCCGGACTCGGAATGGGGCCAGACTTTGCGAGGGGCCACCTTGTGCCAAAAATAGGCCGCGGGCACTGCCACGCCCAAAAATAAACGCCCGAAGGTCCCGTCCCCAAATTCGTCCGCCGCAAAAATGCCCAAAAAACGGGTGGGGTGTAGCCTTGGGGGGAGGGGCCGGCCAAGTTCGTCCGCCGGACTCGGAATGGGGCCAGACTTTCCGAGGGGCCTCCGTGTGCCAAAAATATGCCACAGGCACTCCTGCGCCCAAAAATAAGCGCCCGAAGGTCCCGTCCCCAAGTTCATCCGCCGCAAAAATGCCCAAAAAACGGGTGGGCTAGAGCCTTGGGGGGAGGGGATGGCCAAGTTCGTCCGCCGGACTCGGAATGGGGCCAGACTTTGTGAGGGCCCTCCGTGTGCCAAAAATAGGCCGCGGGCACTGCCGAATCCAAAAATAAGTGCCCGAAGGTCCCGTCCCCAAGTTCGTCCGCCGCAAAAATGCCCAAAAAACGGGTGGGCTATAGCCTTTGGGTGAGGGGCTGGCCAAGTTCGTCCGCCGGACTCGGAATGGGGCCAGACTTTGCGAGGGGCCTCCGTGTGCCAAAAATAGGCCGCGGGCACTGCCGCGCCCAAAAATAAGCACCTGAAGGTCCCGTCCCCAAGTTCGTCCGCCGCAAAAATGCCCAAAAAACGGGTGGGCTATAGCCTTTGGGTGAGGGGCTGGCCAAGTTCGTCCGCCGGACTCGGAATGGGGCTAGACTTTGCGAGGGGCCTCCGTGTGCCAAAAATAGGCCGCGGGCACTGCCGCGCCCAAAAATAAGCACCTGAAGGTCCCGTCCCCAAGTTCGTCCGCCGCAAAAATGCCCAAAAAACGGGTGGGCTATAGCCTTTGGGTGAGGGGCTGGCTAAGTTCGTCCGCCGGACTCGGAATGGGGCCAGACTTTGTGAGGGCCTTCCGTGTGCCAAAAATAGGCCGCGGGCACTGCCGCGTCCAAAAATAAGTGCCCGAAGGTCCCGTCGCCAAGTTCGTCCACCGCAAAAATGCCCAAAAAATGGGTGGGCTATAGCCTTGCGGGGAGGGGCTGGCCAAGTTCGTCCGCCGGACTCGGAATGGGGCCAGACTTTACGAGGGGCCTCCATGTGCCAAAAATAGGCCGTGGGCACTGCCGCGCCAAAACTAAGTGCCCGAAGGGCCCATGCCCAAGTTCGTCCGCCGCAAAAATGCCCAAAAAACGGGTGGGCTATAGCCTTGCGGGGAGGGGCTGGCCAAGTTCGTCCGCCGGTCTCGGAATGGGGCCAGACTTTGCGAGGGGCCTCCGTGTGCCAAAAATAGGCCACGGGCACTGCCGCGCCAAAAAATAAGCGCCCGACGGTCCCGTCCCCAAGTTCGTCCGCCGCAAAAATGCCCAAAAAACGGGTGGGCTATAGCCTTGCGGGGAGGGGCTGGCCAAGTTCGTCCGCCGGACTCGGAATGGGGCCAGACTTCGCGAGGGGCCTCCATGTGCCAAAAATAGGCCGCGGGCACTGCCGCGCCAAAACTAAGTGCCCGAAGGGCCCATGCCCAAGTTCGTCCGCCGCAAAAATGCCCAAAAAACGGGTGGGCTATAGCCTTGGGGGGAGGGGCAGGCCAAGTTCGTCCGCCGGACTCGGAATGGGGCCAAACTTTGCGAGGGGCCTCCGTGTGCCAAAAATAGGCCGCGGGCACTGCCGCACCAAAAAATAAGTGCCCGAAGGTCCCGTCCCCAAGTTCGTCCGTCGCAAAAATGCCCAAAAAATGGGTGGGCTATAACCTTGGGGGGAGGGGCAGGCCAAGTTCATTCGCCGGACTCAGGATGGGGCCAGACTTTGCGAGGTGCCTCCGTGTGCCAAAAATAGGCCGCGGGCACTGCCACGTCCAAATAGAAGCACCCGAAGGTCCGGTCCCCAAGTTCGTCCGCCGCAAAAATGCCCAAAAAACGGGTGGGCTATAGCCTTTGGGTGAGGGGTTGGCCAAGTTCGTCCGCCGGTCTCGGAATGGGGCCAGACTTTGCGAGGGGCCTCCGTGTGCCAAAAATAGGCCGCGGGCACTGCCGCGCCCAAAAATAAGCACCTGAAGGTCCCGTCCCCAAGTTCGTCCGCCGCAAAAATGCCCAAAAAACGGGTGGGCTATAACCTTGCGGGGAGGGGCTGGCCAAGTTCGTCCGCCGGACTCGGAATGGGGCCAGACTTTGCGAGGGGCCTCCATGTGCCAAAAATAGGCCGCGGGCACTGCCGCGCCAAAACTAAGTGCCCGAAGGGCCCATGCCCAAGTTCGTCCGCCGCAAAAATGCCCAAAAAACGGGTGGGCTATAGCCTTGCGGGGAGGGGCTGGCCAAGTTCGTCCGCCGGTCTCGGAATGGGGCCAGACTTTGCGAGGGGCCTCCGTGTGCCAAAAATAGACCACGGGCACTGCCGCGCCCAAAAATAAGCGCCCGACGGTCCCGTCCCCAAGTTCGTCCGCCGCAAAAATGCCCAAAAAACGGGTGGGCTATAGCCTTGGGGGGAGGGGCAGGCCAAGTTCGTCCGCCGGACTCGGAATGGGGCCGGACTTTGCGAGGGACCTCCGTGTGCTAAAAATAGGCCGCCGTCACTGCCACGCCCTAAAATAAGCGCCCGAAGGTCCCGTCCCCAAGTTCGTCCGCCGCAAAAATGCCCAAAAAACGGGTGGGCTATAGCCTTGGGGGGAGGGGCAGGCCAAGTTCGTCCGCCGGACTCGGAATGGGGCCAGACTTTGCGAGGGGCCTCCGTGTGCCAATAATAGGCCATGGGCACTGCCGCACCCAAAAATAAGCGCCCGAAGGTCCCGTCGCCAAGTTCGTCCGCCGCAAAAATGTCCAAAAAACGGGTGGGCTATACCCTTGGGGGGAGGGGCTGGCCAAGTTCGTCCGCCGGACTCGGAATGGGGCCAGACTTTGCGTGGTGCCTCCGTGTGCCAAAAATAGGCCGCGGGCACTGCCGCGCCCAAATATAAGCGCCCGAAGGTCCCGTCCCCAAGTTCGTCCGCCGCAAAAATGCCCAAAAAACGGGTGGGGTATAGCCTTGGGGGGAGGGGCTGGCCAAGTTCGTCCGCCGGACTCGGAATGGGGCCCGGTTTTGCAAGGGGCCTCCGTGTGCCAAAAATAGGCCACGGGCACTGCTGCGCCCAAAAATAAGCGCCCGAAGGTCCCGTCCCCAAGTTCGTCCGCCGCAAAAATGCCCAAAAAACGGGTGGGGTATAGCCTTGGGGGGAGGGGCTGGCCAAGTTCGTCCGCCGGACTCGGAATGGGGCCCGGTTTTGCAAGGGGCCTCCGTGTGCCAAAAATAGGCCACGGGCACTGCTGCGCCCAAAAATAAGCGCCCGAAGGTCCCGTCCCCAAGTTCGTCCGCTGCAAAAATGCCCAAAAAACGGGTGGGCTATAGCCTTGGGGGGAGGGGATGGCCAAGTTCGTCCGCCGGACTCAGAATGGGGCCAGACTTTGCGAGGTGCCTCCGTGTGCCAAAAATAGGCCGCGGGCACTGCCGCGCCCAAATATAAGCACCCGAAGGTCCCGTCCCCAAGTTCGTCCGCCGCCAAAATGCCCAAAAATTGGGTGGGGTATAGCCTTGGGGGGAGGGGCTGGCCAAGTTCGTCCGCCGGACTCGGAATGGGGCCAAACTTTGCGAGGGGCCTCCGTGTGCCAAAAATAGGCCGCGGGCACTGCCGCACCCAAAAATAAGTGCCCGAAGGTCCCGTCCCCAAGTTCGTCCGTCGCAAAAATGCCCAAAAAATGGGTGGGCTATAACCTTGGGGGGAGGGGCTGGCCAAGTTCATTCGCCGGACTCAGGATGGGGCCAGACTTTGCGAGGTGCCTCCGTGTGCCAAAAATAGGCCGCGGGCACTGCCGCGCCCAAATAGAAGCACCCGAAGGTCCCGTCCCCAAGTTCGTCCGCCGCAAAAATGCCCAAAAAACGGGTGGGCTATAGCCTTTGGGTGAGGGGCTGGCCAAGTTCGTCCACCGGACTCGGAATGGGGCCAGACTTTGCGAGGGGCCTCCGTGTGCCAAAAATAGGCCGCGGGCACTGCCGCGCCCAAAAATAAGCACCTGAAGGTCCCGTCCCCAAGTTCGTCCGCCGCAAAAATGCCCAAAAAACGGGTGGGCTATAGCCTTTGGGTGAGGGGCTGGCTAAGTTCGTCCGCCGGACTCGGAATGGGGCCAGACTTTGTGAGGGCCCTCCGTGTGCCAAAAATAGGCCGCGGGCACTGCCGCGTCCAAAAATAAGTGCCCGAAGGTCCCGTCGCCAAGTTCGTCCACCGCAAAAATGCCCAAAAAATGGGTGGGCTATAACCTTGCGGGGAGGGGCTGGCCAAGTTCGTCCGCCGGACTCGGAATGGGGCCAGACTTTGCGAGGGGCCTCCATGTGCCAAAAATAGGCCGCGGGCACTGCCGCGCCAAAACTAAGAGCCCGAAGGGCCCATGCCCAAAAAACGGGTGGGCTATAGCCTTGGGGGGAGGGGCAGGCCAAGTTCGTCCGCCGGACTCGGAATGGGGCCGGACTTTGCGAGGGGCCTCCGTGTGCTAAAAATAGGCCGCCGTCACTGCCACGCCCTAAAATAAGCGCCCGAAGGTCCCGTCCCCAAGTTCGTCCGCCGCAAAAATGCCCAAAAAACGGGTGGGCTATAGCCTTGCGGGGAGGGGCTGGCCAAGTTCGTCCGCCGGTCTCGGAATGGGGCAAGACTTTGCGAGGGGCCTCCGTGTGCCAAAAATTGACCACGGGCACTGCCGCGCCCAAAAATAAGCGCCCGACGGTCCCGTCCCCAAGTTCGTCCGCCGCCAAAATGCCCAAAAAACGGGTGGGCTATAGCCTTGGGGGGAGGGGCAGGCCAAGTTCGTCCGCCGGACTCGGAATGGGGCCGGACTTTGCGAGGGGCCTCCGTGTGCTAAAAATAGGCCGCCGTCACTGCCACACCCTAAAATAAGCGCCCGAAGGTCCCGTCCCCAAGTTCGTCCGCCGCAAAAATGCCCAAAAAACGGGTGGGCTATAGCCTTGGGGGGAGGGGCAGGCCAAGTTCGTCCGCCGGACTCGGAATGGGGCCAGACTTTGCGAGGGGCCTCCGTGTGCCAATAATAGGCCATGGGCACTGCCGCACCCAAAAATAAGCGCCCGAAGGTCCCGTCGCCAAGTTCGTCCGCCGCAAAAATGTCCAAAAAACGGGTGGGCTATACCCTTGGGGGGAGGGGCTGGCCAAGTTCGTCCGCCGGACTCGGAATGGGGCCAGACTTTGCGTGGTGCCTCCGTGTGCCAAAAATAGGCCGCGGGCACTGCCGCGCCCAAATATAAGCGCCCGAAGGTCCCGTCCCCAAGTTCGTCCGCCGCAAAAATGCCCAAAAAACGGGTGGGGTATAGCCTTGGGGGGAGGGGCTGGCCAAGTTCGTCCGCCGGTCTCGGAATGGGGCCCGGTTTTGCAAGGGGCCTCCGTGTGCCAAAAATAGGCCACGGGCACTGCTGCGCCCAAAAATAAGCGCCCGAAGGTCCCGTCCCCAAGTTCGTCCGCTGCAAAAATGCCCAAAAAACGGGTGGGCTATAGCCTTGGGGGGAGGGGATGGCCAAGTTCGTCCGCCGGACTCAGAATGGGGCCAGACTTTGCGAGGTGCCTCTGTGTGCCAAAAATAGGCCGCGGGCACTGCCGCGCCCAAATATAAGCACCCGAAGGTCCCGTCCCCAAGTTCGTCCGCCGCCAAAATGCCCAAAAATCGGGTGGGGTATAGCCTTGGGGGGAGCGGCTGGCCAAGTTCGTCCGCCGGACTCGGAATGGGGCCAAACTTTGCGAGGGGCCTCCGTGTGCCAAAAATAGGCCGCGGGCACTGCCGCGCCCAAAAATAAGTGCCCGAAGGTCCCGTCCCCAAGTTCGTCCGCCGCAAAAATGCCCAAAAACCGGGTGGGCTATAGCCTTGGGGGGAGGGGCTGGCCAAGTTCGTCCGCCGGACTTGGAACGGTGCCAGACTTTGTGAGGGGCCTCCGTGTGCCAAAAATAGGCTGCGGGCACTGCCGCGCTAAAAAAATAAGCGCCCGAAGGTCCTGTCCCCAAGTTCGTCCGTCGCAAAAATGCCCAAAAAACGGGTGGGCTATAACCTTGGGGGGAGGGGCTGGCCAAGTTCATTCGCCGGACTCGGAATGGGGCCAGACTTTGCGAGAGGCCTCCGTGTGCCAAAAATAGGCCGCGGGCACTGCCGTGGCCAAAAATAAGCGCCCGAAGGTCCCGTCCCCAAGTTCGTCCGCCGCAAAAATGCCCAAAAAATGGGTGGGCTATAGCCTTGGGGGGAGGGGCTGTCCAAGTACGTCCGCCGGACTCGGAATGGGGCCAGACTTTGCGATGGGCCTCCGTGTGCCAAAGATAGGCCGTGGGCACTGCCGCGCCCAAAAATAAGTGCCCGAAGGTCCCGTCCCCAAGTTCGTCCGCCGCAAAAATGCCCTAAAAACGGGTGGGCTATAGCCTTGGGTGGAGGGGCTGGCCAAGTTCGTTTGCCGGACTCGGAATGGGCCAGACTTTGCGAGGGGCCTCCGTGTGCCAAAAATAAGCTGCGGCCACTGCCGCGCTAAAAAATTAGCGCCCGAAGGTCCCGTCCCCAAGTTCGTCCGTCGCAAAAATGCCCAAAAAATGGGTGGGCTATAGCCTTGGGGGGAGGGGCTGGCCAAGTTTATCCGCCGGACTCGGAATGGGGCCAGACTTTGCGAGGGGCCTCCGTGTGCCAAAAATAGGCCGCGGGCACTGCCCCGCCCAAATATAAGTGCCCGAAGGTCCCGTCCCCAAGTTCGTCCGCCGTAAAAATGCCCAAAAAACGGGTGGGGTATAGCCTTGGGGGGAGGGGCTGGCCAAGTTCGTCCGCCAGACTCGGAATGGGGTCAAAACTTGTGAGGGGCCTCCGTGTGCCAAAAATAGGCCACGGGCACTACCGCGCCCAAAAATACGCGCCTGAAGGTCCTGTCCCCAAGTTCATCCGCCGCAAAAATGCCCAAAAAACGGGTGGGCTATAGCGTTGGGGGGAGGGGCTGGCCAAGTTCGTCCGCCGGACTCGGAATGGGGCCAGACTTTACGAGGGGCCTCCGTGTGCCAAAACTAGGCCATGGGCACTGCCGCGCCCAAAAATATGCGCCCGAAGGTCCCGTTCCCAAGTTCATCCGCCGCAAAAATGCCCAAAAAACGGGTGGGCTATACAGCCTTGGGGGGAGGGGCTGGCCATGTTCGTCCGCCGGACTCGGAATGCGGCCAGACTTTGCGAGGGGCATCTGTGTGCCAAAATTAGGCCGCGGGCACTGCCGCGCCCAAAAATAAGCATCCGAAGGTCCCGTCCCCAAGTTCGTCCGCCGCAAAAATGCCCAAAAAACGGGTGGGCTAGCCTTGGGGGGAGGGGCTGGCCAAGTTCGTCTGCCGGACTCGGAATGGTGCCAGACTTTGCGACGGGCCTCCGTGTGCAAAAAATAGGCCGCGGGCACTGCCGCGCCCAAAAATAAGCGCCCAAAGGTCCCGTCCCCAAGTTCATCCGCCGCAAAAATGCCCAAAAAACGGGTGGGCTATAGCCTTGGGGAGAGGGGCTGGCCATGTTCGTCCGCCGGACTCGGAATGGGGCCAGACTTTACGAGGGGCCTCCGTGTGCCAAAATTAGGCCGTGGGCACTGCCGCGCCCAAAAATAAGCGCCCGAATGTCCCGTTCCCAAGGTCATCCGCCGCAAAAATGCCCAAAAAATGGGTGGGCTATAGCCTTGGGGGGAGGGGCTGGCCATGTTCGTCCGCCGGACTTGGAATGGGGCCAGACTTTGCGAGGGGCCTCCGTGTGCCAAAAATAGGCCGCGGGCACTGCCGCGCCCAAAAATAAGCGCCCGAAGGTCCCGTCCCCAAGTTCGTCCGCCGCAAAAATGCCCAAAAAACGGGTGGGCTAGCCTTGGGGGGAGTGGCTGGCCAAGTTCGTCCGCCGGACTCGAAATGGGGCCAGACTTTGCGACGGGCCTCCGTGTTCCAAAAATAGGCCGCGGGTACTGCCGCGCCCAAAAATAAGCGCCCAAAGGTCCCGTCCCCAAGTTCATCCGCCGCAAAAATGCCCAAAAAACGGGTGGGCTATAGCCTTGGGGGGAGGGGCTGACCAAGTTCGTCCACCGGACTAGAAATGGGGCCAGACTTTGTGAGGGGCCTCCGTGTGCCAAAAATAGGCCGCGGGTATTGCCGCGCCCAAAAATAAGTGCCCGAAGGTCCCGTCCCCAAGTTCGTCCGCCGCAAAAATGCCCAAAAAACGGGTGGGCTATAGCCTTGGGGGGAGGGGCTGGCCAAGTTCGTCCGCCGGACTTGGAATTGGGCCAGACTTTGCGAGGGGCCTCTGTGTGCCATAAATAGGACGCGGGCATTGCCGCGCCCAAAAATAAGCGCCCGAAGGTCCCGTCCCCAAGTTCATCCGCCGCAAAAATGCCCAAAAAACGGGTGAGCTATAGCCTTGGTGGGAGGGGCTTGCCAAGTTCGTCCGCCGGACTCGGAATGGGGCCAGCCTTTGCGAGGGACCTCCATGCGCCAAAAATAGGCCGCGGGCTCTACCGCGCCCAAAAATACGCGCCCGAAGGTCCCGTTACCAAGTTCATCCGCCGCAAAAATGCCCAAAAAACGGGTGGGCTATAGCCTTGGGGAGAGGGGCTGGCCATGTTCGTCCGCCGGACTCGGAATGGGGCCAGACTTTGCGAGGGGCCTCCGTGTGCCAAAATTAGGCCGTGGGCACTGCCGCGCCCAAAAATAAGCGCCCGAATGTCCCGTTCCCAAGGTCATCCGCCGCAAAAATGCCCAAAAAATGGGTGGGCTATAGCCTTGGGGGGAGGGGCTGGCCATGTTCGTCCGCCGGACTTGGAATGGGGCCAGACTTTGCGAGGGGCCTCCGTGTGCCAAAAATAGGCCGCGGGCACTGCCGCGCCCAAAAATAAGCGCCCGAAGGTCCCGTCCCCAAGTTCGTCCGCCGCAAAAATGCCCAAAAAACGGGTGGGCTAGCCTTGGGGGGAGGGGCTGGCCAAGTTCGTCCGCCGGACTCGAAATGGGGCCAGACTTTGCGACGGGCCTCCGTGTTCCAAAAATAGGCCGCGGGTACTGCCGCGCCCAAAAATAAGCGCCCAAAGGTCCCGTCCCCAAGTTCATCCGCCGCAAAAATGCCCAAAAAACGGGTGGGCTATAGCCTTGGGGGGAGGGGCTGACCAAGTTCGTCCACCGGACTAGAAATGGGGCCAGACTTTGTGAGGGGCCTCCGTGTGCCAAAAATAGGCCGCGGGTATTGCCGCGCCCAAAAATAAGTGCCCGAAGGTCCCGTCCCCAAGTTCGTCCGCCGCAAAAATGCACAAAAAACGGGTGGGCTATAGCCTTGGGGGGAGGGGCTGGCCAAGTTCGTCCGCCGGACTTGGAATTGGGCCAGACTTTGCGAGGGGCCTCTGTGTGCCATAAATAGGACGCGGGCATTGCCGCGCCCAAAAATAAGCGCCCGAAGGTCCCGTCCCCAAGTTCATCCGCCGCAAAAATGCCCAAAAAACGGGTGAGCTATAGCCTTGGTGGGAGGGGCTTGCCAAGTTCGTCCGCCGGACTCGGAATGGGGCTAGACTTTGCGAGGGGCCTCCGTGTGCCGAAAATAGGCCACGGGCACTACCGCGCGCAAAAATAAGCACCCGAAGGTCCCATCCCCAAGTTCGTCCGCCGCAAAAATGCCCAAAAAACGGGTGGGCTATAGCCTTGGGGGGAGGGGCTGGCCAAGTTCGTCCGCCGGACTCGGAATGGGGCCAGACTTTGCGAGGGGCCTCCGTGTGCCAAAAATAAGCCGCGGGAACTGCCGTGCCCAAAAAGAAGCGCCCGAAGGTCCCGTCCCCAAGTTCGTCCGCCGCAAAAATGGCCAAAAAACGGGTGGGCTATAGCCTTGGGGGGAGGGGCTGGCCAAGTTCGTCCGCCGGACTCGGAATGGGGCCAGACTTTGCGAGGGGCCTCCGTGTGCCAAAAATAGGCCGCGGGCACTGCCGCGGCCAAAAATAAGCGCCCGAAGGTCCCGTCCCCTAGTTCGTCCGCCGCAAAAATGCCCAAAAAACGGGTGGGCTACAGTCTTGGGGGGAGTGGCTGGCCAAGTTCGTCCGCCGGACTCGGAATGGGAACAGACTTTGCGAGGGGCCTCCGTGTGCCAAAACTAGGTCCGGGCAAGTTCGTCCGCCGGACTCGGAATGGGGACAGACTTTACGAGGGCCTCCGTGTGCCAAAAATAGGCCGCGGGCACTGCCGCGGCCAAAAATAAGCGCCCGAAGTTCCCGTCCCCTAGTTCATCCGCCGCAAAAATGCCCAAAAAACGGGCGGGCTACAGTATTGGGGGGAGGGGCTGGCCAAGTTCGTCCGCCGGACTCGGAATGGGGCCAGACTTTGCGAGGGGCCTCCGTGTGCCAAAAATAAGCTGCGGGATCTACCGTGCCCAAAAAGAAGCGCCCGAAGGTCCCGTCCCCAAGTTCGTCCGCCGCAAAAATGGCCAAAAAACGGGTGGGCTATAGCCTTGGGGGGAGGGGCTGGCCAAGTTTGTCAGCCGGACTCGGAATGGGGCCAGACTTTGCGAGGGGCCTCCGTGTGCCAAAAATAAGCCGCGGGAACTGCCGTGCCCAAAAAGAAGCGCCCGAAGGTCCCGTCCCCAAGTTCGTCCGCCGCAAAAATGCCCAAAAAACGGGTGGGCTACAGTCTTGGGGGGAGGGGCTGGCCAAGTTCGTCCGCCGGACTCGGAATGGGGCCAGACTTTGCGAGGGGCCTCCGTGTGCCAAAAATAAGCCGCGGGAACTGCCTTGCCCAAAAAGAAGCGCTCGAAGGTCCCGTCCCCAAGTTCGTCCGCCGCAAAAATGCCCAAAAAACGGGTGGGCTATAGCCTTGGGGGGAGGGGCTGGCCAAGTTTGTCCGCCGGACTCGGAATGGGGCCAGACTTTGCGTGGTGCCTCCGTGTGCCAAAACTAGGCCGCGGTCACTGCCGCGCCCAAAAATAAGTGCCCGAAGGTCCCGTCCCCTAGTTCGTCCGCCGAACAAATGCCCAAAAAACGGGTGGGCTATAGCCTTGGGGGGAGGGGCTGGCCAAGTTCGTCCGCCGGACTCGGAATGGGGCCAGACTTTGCGAGGGGGCCTCCGTGTGCCAAAAATAGGGCACAGGCACTGCCGCGCCCAAAAATAAGCGCCAGAAGGTCCCGTCCCCAAGTTCGTCCGCCGCAAAAATGGCCAAAAAACGGGTGGGCTATAGCCTTGGGGGGAGGGGCTGGCCAAGTTCGTCCGCCGGACTCGGAATGGGGCCAGACTTTGCGAGGGGCCTCCGTGTGCCAAAAATAGGCCGCGGGCACTGCCGCGGCCAAAAATAAGCGCCCGAAGGTCCCGTCCCCTAGTTCGTCCGCCGCAAAAATGCCCAAAAAACGGGTGGGCTACAGTCTTGGGGGGAGTGGCTGGCCAAGTTCGTCCGCCGGACTCGGAATGGGAACAGACTTTGCGAGGGGCCTCCGTGTGCCAAAACTAGGTCCGGGCAAGTTCGTCCGCCGGACTCGGAATGGGGACAGACTTTACGAGGGCCTCCGTCTGCCAAAAATAGGCCGCGGGCACTGCCGCGGCCAAAAATAAGCGCCCGAAGTTCCCGTCCCCTAGTTCATCCGCCGCAAAAATGCCCAAAAAACGGGCGGGCTACAGTATTGGGGGGAGGGGCTGGCCAAGTTCGTCCGCCGGACTCGGAATGGGGCCAGACTTTGCGAGGGGCCTCCGTGTGCCAAAAATAAGCTGCGGGATCTACCGTGCCCAAAAAGAAGCGCCCGAAGGTCCCGTCCCCAAGTTCGTCCGCCGCAAAAATGGCCAAAAAACGGGTGGGCTATAGCCTTGGGGGGAGGGGCTGGCCAAGTTTGTCAGCCGGACTCGGAATGGGGCCAGACTTTGCGAGGGGCCTCCGTGTGCCAAAAATAAGCCGCGGGAACTGCCGTGCCCAAAAAGAAGCGCCCGAAGGTCCCGTCCCCAAGTTCGTCCGCCGCAAAAATGCCCAAAAAACGGGTGGGCTACAGTCTTGGGGGGAGGGGCTGGCCAAGTTCGTCCGCCGGACTCGGAATGGGGCCAGACTTTGCGAGGGGCCTCCGTGTGCCAAAAATAAGCCGCGGGAACTGCCTTGCCCAAAAAGAAGCGCTCGAAGGTCCCGTCCCCAAGTTCGTCCGCCGCAAAAATGCCCAAAAAACGGGTGGGCTATAGCCTTGGGGGGAGGGGCTGGCCAAGTTTGTCCGCCGGACTCGGAATGGGGCCAGACTTTGCGTGGTGCCTCCGTGTGCCAAAACTAGGCCGCGGTCACTGCCGCGCCCAAAAATAAGTGCCCGAAGGTCCCGTCCCCTAGTTCGTCCGCCGAACAAATGCCCAAAAAACGGGTGGGCTATAGCCTTGGGGGGAGGGGCTGGCCAAGTTCGTCCGCCGGACTCGGAATGGGGCCAGACTTTGCGAGGGGGCCTCCGTGTGCCAAAAATAGGGCACAGGCACTGCCGCGCCCAAAAATAAGCGCCAGAAGGTCCCGTCCCCAAGTTCGTCCGCCGCAAAAATGGCCAAAAAACGGGTGGGCTATAGCCTTGGGGGGAGGGGCTGGCCAAGTTCGTCCGCCGGACTCGGAATGGGGCCTGACTTTGCGAGGGGCCTCCGTGTGCCAAAAATAGGCCGCGGGCACTGCCGCGGCCAAAAATAAGCGCCCGAAGGTCCCGTCCCCTAGTTCGTCCGCCGCAAAAATGCCCAAAAAACGGGTGGGCTACAGTCTTGGGGGGAGTGGCTGGCCAAGTTCGTCCGCCGGACTCGGAATGGGAACAGACTTTGCGAGGGGCCTCCGTGTGCCAAAACTAGGTCGCGGGCAAGTTCGTCCGCCGGACTCGGAATGGGGACAGACTTTACGAGGGCCTCCGTGTGCCAAAAATAGGCCGCGGGCACTGCCGCGGCCAAAAATAAGCGCCCGAAGTTCCCGTCCCCTAGTTCATCCGCCGCAAAAATGCCCAAAAAACGGGCGGGCTACAGTATTGGGGGGAGGGGCTGGCCAAGTTCGTCCGCCGGACTCGGAATGGGGCCAGACTTTGCGAGGGGCCTCCGTGTGCCAAAAATAAGCTGCGGGATCTACCGTGCCCAAAAAGAAGCGCCCGAAGGTCCCGTCCCCAAGTTCGTCCGCCGCAAAAATGGCCAAAAAACGGGTGGGCTATAGCCTTGGGGGGAGGGGCTGGCCAAGTTTGTCAGCCGGACTCGGAATGGGGCCAGACTTTGCGAGGGGCCTCCGTGTGCCAAAAATAAGCCGCGGGAACTGCCGTGCCCAAAAAGAAGCGCCCGAAGGTCCCGTCCCCAAGTTTGTCCGCCGCAAAAATGCCCAAAAAACGGGTGGGCTACAGTCTTGGGGGGAGGGGCTGGCCAAGTTCGTCCGCCGGACTCGGAATGGGGCCAGACTTTGCGAGGGGCCTCCGTGTGCCAAAAATAAGCCGCGGGAACTGCCTTGCCCAAAAAGAAGCGCTCGAAGGTCCCGTCCCCAAGTTCGTCCGCCGCAAAAATGCCCAAAAAACGGGTGGGCTATAGCCTTGGGGGGAGGGGCTGGCCAAGTTTGTCCGCCGGAATCGGAATGGGGCCAGACTTTGCGTGGTGCCTCCGTGTGCCAAAACTAGGCCGCGGTCACTGCCGCGTCCAAAAATAAGTGCCCGAAGGTCCCGTCCCCTAGTTCGTCCGCCGAACAAATGGCCAAAAAACGGGTGGGCTATAGCCTTGGGGGGAGGGGCTGGCCAAGTTCGTCCGCCGGACTCGGAATGGGGCCAGACTTTGCGAGGGGGCCTCCGTGTGCCAAAAATAGGCCACAGGCACTGCCGCGCCCAAAAATAAGCGCCAGAAGGTCCCGTCCCCAAGTTCGTCCGCCGCAAAAATGGCCAAAAAACGGGTGGGCTATAGCCTTGGGGGGAGGGGCTGGCCAAGTTCGTCCGCCGGACTCGGAATGTGGCCAGACTTTGCGAGGGGCCTCCGTGTACCAAATATAGGCCGCGGGCACTGCCGCGCCCAAAAATAAGCGCCCGAAGGTCCTGTCCCCAAGTTCGTCCGCCGCAAAAATGCCCAAAAAATGGGTGGGCTATATCCTCGGGGGGAGGGGCTGGCCAAGTTCGTCCGCCGGACTATGAATGGGGCTAGACTTTGCGAGGGGCCTCCGTGTGCCAAAACTAGGCCGCGGTCACTGCCGCGCCCAAAAATAAGTGCCCGAAGGTCCCGTCCCCTACTTCGTCCGCCGAACAAATGCCCAAAAAACGGGTGGGCTATAGCCTTGGGGGGAGGGGCTGGCCAAGTTCGTCCGCCGGACTCGGAATGGGGCCAGACTTTGCGAGGGGGCCTCCGTGTGCCAAAAATAGGCCACAGGCACTGCCGCGCCCAAAAATAAGCGCCAGAAGGTCCCGTCCCCAAGTTCGTCCGCCGCAAAAATGGCCAAAAAACGGGTGGGCTATAGCCTTGGGGGGAGGGGCTGGCCAAGTTCGTCCGCCGGACTCGGAATGGGGCCAGACTTTGCGAGGGGGCCTCCGTGTGCCAAAAATAGGCCACAGGCACTGCCGCGCCCAAAAATAAGCGCCAGAAGGTCCCGTCCCCAAGTTCGTCCGCCGCAAAAATGCCCAAAAAACGGGTGGGCTATAGCCTTGGGGGGAGGGGCTGGCCAAGTTCGTCCGCCGGACTCGGAATGGGAACAGACTTTGCGAGGGGCCTCCGTGTGCCAAAACTAGGTCCGGGCAAGTTCGTCCGCCGGACTCGGAATGGGGACAGACTTTACGAGGGCCTCCGTGTGCCAAAAATAGGCCGCGGGCACTGCCGCGGCCAAAAATAAGCGCCCGAAGTTCCCGTCCCCTAGTTCATCCGCCGCAAAAATGCCCAAAAAACGGGCGGGCTACAGTATTGGGGGGAGGGGCTGGCCAAGTTCGTCCGCCGGACTCGGAATGGGGCCAGACTTTGCGAGGGGCCTCCGTGTGCCAAAAATAAGCTGCGGGATCTACCGTGCCCAAAAAGAAGCGCCCGAAGGTCCCGTCCCCAAGTTCGTCCGCCGCAAAAATGGCCAAAAAACGGGTGGGCTATAGCCTTGGGGGGAGGGGCTGGCCAAGTTTGTCAGCCGGACTCGGAATGGGGCCAGACTTTGCGAGGGGCCTCCGTGTGCCAAAAATAAGCCGCGGGAACTGCCGTGCCCAAAAAGAAGCGCCCGAAGGTCCCGTCCCCAAGTTTGTCCGCCGCAAAAATGCCCAAAAAACGGGTGGGCTACAGTCTTGGGGGGAGGGGCTGGCCAAGTTCGTCCGCCGGACTCGGAATGGGGCCAGACTTTGCGAGGGGGCCTCCGTGTGCCAAAAATAGGCCACAGGCACTGCCGCGCCCAAAAATAAGCGCCAGAAGGTCCCGTCCCCAAGTTCGTCCGCCGCAAAAATGGCCAAAAAACGGGTGGGCTATAGCCTTGGGGGGAGGGGCTGGCCAAGTTCGTCCGCCGGACTCGGAATGTGGCCAGACTTTGCGAGGGGCCTCCGTGTACCAAATATAGGCCGCGGGCACTGCCGCGCCCAAAAATAAGCGCCCGAAGGTCCTGTCCCCAAGTTCGTCCGCCGCAAAAATGCCCAAAAAATGGGTGGGCTATATCCTCGGGGGGAGGGGCTGGCCAAGTTCGTCCGCCGGACTATGAATGGGGCTAGACTTTGCGAGGGGCCTCCGTGTGCCAAAACTAGGCCGCGGTCACTGCCGCGCCCAAAAATAAGTGCCCGAAGGTCCCGTCCCCTACTTCGTCCGCCGAACAAATGCCCAAAAAACGGGTGGGCTATAGCCTTGGGGGGAGGGGCTGGCCAAGTTCGTCCGCCGGACTCGGAATGGGGCCAGACTTTGCGAGGGGGCCTCCGTGTGCCAAAAATAGGCCACAGGCACTGCCGCGCCCAAAAATAAGCGCCAGAAGGTCCCGTCCCCAAGTTCGTCCGCCGCAAAAATGGCCAAAAAACGGGTGGGCTATAGCCTTGGGGGGAGGGGCTGGCCAAGTTCGTCCGCCGGACTCGGAATGGGGCCAGACTTTGCGAGGGGGCCTCCGTGTGCCAAAAATAGGCCACAGGCACTGCCGCGCCCAAAAATAAGCGCCAGAAGGTCCCGTCCCCAAGTTCGTCCGCCGCAAAAATGCCCAAAAAACGGGTGGGCTATAGCCTTGGGGGGAGGGGCTGGCCAAGTTCGTCCGCCGGACTCGGAATGGGGTCAGACTTTGCGAGGGACCTCCGTGTGCCAAAACATGGTCGCGGGCACTGCCGCGCCCAAAAATAAGTGCCCGAAGGTCCCATCCCCAAGTTCGTCCGCCGCAAAAATGCCCAAAAAACGGGTGGGCTATAGCCTTGGGGGGAGGGGCTGGCCAAGTTCGTCCGCCGGACTCGGAATGGGGTCAGACTTTGCGAGGGACCTCCGTGTGCCAAAACATGGTCGCGGGCACTGCCGCGCCCAAAAATAAGTGCCCGAAGGTCCCATCCCCAAGTTCGTCCGCCGCAAAAATGCCCAAAAAACGGGTGGGCTATAGCCTTGGGGGGAGGGGCTGGCCATGTTCGTCCGCCGTACTCGGAATGGGGCCAGACTTTGCGAGGGGCCGTCATGTGCCAAAAATAGGCAGTGGACACTACCGCGCCCAAAAATAAGCGCCCGAAGGTCCCGTCCCCAAGTTCATCCGCCGCAAAAATGGCCAAAAAACGGGTGGGCTATAGCCTTGGGGGGAGGGGCTGGCAAAGTTCGTCCGCCGGACTCGGAATGGCGCCAGACTTTGCGAGGGGCCTCCGTGTTCCCAAAATATGCCGCGGGAACTGCCGTGCCCAAAAATAAGTGCCCGAAGGTCCCGTCCCCAAGTTCATCCGCCGTAAAAATTCCCAAAAAATGGGTGGGCTATAGCCTTGGGGGGAGGGGCTGGCCAAGTTCGTCCACCGGACTCGGAATGGAGCCAGACATTGCGAGGGGCCTCCGTGTGCCAAAAATAGGCTGCGGGCACTGGCGCGGCCAAAAATAAGCGCCCGAAGGTCCCGTCCCCTAGTTCGTCCGCCGCAAAAATGCCCAAAAAACGGGTGGGCTAGAGTCTTGGGCGGAGTTGCTGGCCAAGTTCGTCCGCCGGACTCGAAATGGGGCCAGACTTTGCGAGGGGCCTCCGTGTTCCAAGAATAGGCCGCGGGCACTGCCGCGACCAAAAATAAGCGCCCGAAGGCCCCGTCCCCAAGTTCGTCCGCCGCAAAAATGACCAAAAAACGGGTGGGCTATAGCCTTGGGGGGAGGGGCTGGCCAAGTTCGTCCGCCGGACTCGGAATGGGGCCAGACTTTTCGAGGGGCCTCCGTGTGCCAAAAATAGGACGCGGGAACTGCCGCACCCAAAAATAAGCGCCCGAAGGTCCCGTCCCCAAGTTCGTCCGCCACAAAAATGCCCAAAAAATGGGTGGGCTATAGCCTTGGGGGGAGGGGCTGGCCAAGTTCGTCCGCCGGACTCGGAATGGGGCCAGACTTTTTGAGGGAGCTCCGTGTGCCAAAAATAGGCCGCGGGCACTGCCGCGCCCAAAAATCCCGAAGGTACCGTCCCCAAGTTCATCCGCCACAAAAATGCCCAAAAAACGGGTGGGCTATAGCCATGGGGGGAGGGGCTGGCCAAGTTCGTGCGCCGGACTCGGAATGTGGCCAGACTTTGCGAGGGGCCTCTGTGTTCCAAAAATAGGCCGCGGGCACTGCCGCGCCCAAAAATAAGCGCCCGAAGGCCCCGTCCCCAAGTTCGTCCGCCGCAAAAATGCCCAAAAAATGGGTGGGCTATAGCCTAGGGGGGAGGGGCTGGCCAAGTTCGTCCGCCGGACTCGGAATGGGGCCAGACTTTGCGAGGGGCCTCCGTGTTCCAAAAATTCCGCCGCGGGCACTGCCGTGGCAAAAAATAAGCGTCCGAAGGCCCCGTCCCCACGTTCGTCCGCCGCAAAAATGCCCAAAAAACGGGTGGGCTATAGCCTTGGGGGGAGGGGCCTCCGTGTGCCAAAAATAGGCCGCGGGCACTACCGCCCCCAAAAATAAGCGCCCGAAGGTCCCGTCCCCAAGTTCGTCCGCCGTAAAAATGGCCAAAAAACGGGTGGGCTATAGCCTTGGGGGGAGGGGCTGGCCAAGTTCGTCCGCCGGACTCAGAATGGGTCCAGACTTTGCGAGGGGCCTCCGTGTGCAAAAAATAGGCCGCGGGCACTGCCGCGACCAAAAATAAAGGCCCGAAGGTCCGTTCCCCAAGTTCATACGCCGCAAAAATCCCCAAAAAACGGGTGGGCTACAGCCTTGGGGGGAGGGGCTGGCCAAGTTCGTCCGCCGGACTCGGAATGGGGCCAGACTTTTCGAGGGGCCTCCGTGTGCCAAAAATAGACCGCGGGCACTGCTGCGCCCAAAAATAAGCACCCGAAGGTCCCGTCCCCAAGTTCATCCGACGCAAAAATGCCCAAAAAACGAGTGGGCTATAGCGATGGGGGGAGGGGTTGGCCAAGTTCGTCCGCTGGACTCGGAATGGGGCCAGACTTCGCGAGGGTCCTCTGTGTTCCAAAAATAGGCCGTGGGCACTGCCGCGCCCAAAAATAAGCGCCCGAAGGCCCTGTCCCCAAGTTCGTCCGCCGTAAAAATGCCCAAAAAATGGGTGGGCTATAGCCTTGGGGGGAGGGGCCGGCCAAGTTCACCAGCCGGACTCGGAATGGGGCCAGAATTTGCGAGGGGCCTCCGTGTACCAAAAATAGGCCGCGGGCACTGCCGCGCCCAAAGGTCCCATCCCCAAGTTCGTCCGCCGCAAAAATGCCCAAAAAACGGGTGGGCTATAGCCTTGGGGGGAGGGTCTGGCCAAGTTCGTCCGCGGGGCTCGTAATGGGGCCAGACTTTGCGGGGGGCAACCGTGTGCAAAAAATAAGCCGTGGGCACAACCGTCCCAAAAATAAGTGCCCGAAGGTCCGGTCCCCTAGTTCGTCCGCCGCAAAAATGCCCAAAAAACGGGTGGGCGGTAGCCTTGGGGGGAGGGGCTGGCCAAGTTCGTCCACCGGACTCGGAATGGGGCCAGACTTTGCGAGCGGCCTCCGTGTGCCAAAAATAGTCAGCGGACAAAGCTGTGCCCAAAAATAAGCACCCGAAGGTCCGGCGCCCAAGTTCGTCCGCTTCAAAAATGCCCAAAAAATGGGTGGGCTATAGCTTTAGGGTGTGGGGCTGGCCAAGTTCGTCCGCCGGACTCGGAATGGGGCCAGACTTTACGAGGGGCCTCCGTGTGCCAAATATTGGCCGCGGGCACTGCCGCGCCCAAAAATAAGTGCCCGAAGGTCCGGTCCCCTAGTTCGTCCGCCGCAAAAATGCCCAAAAAACGGGTGGGCGGTAGCCTTGGGGGGAGGGGCTGGCCAAGTTCGTCCACCGGACTCGGAATGGGGCCAGACTTTGCGAGCGGCCTCCGTGTGCCAAAAATAGTCAGCGGACAAAGCTGTGCCCAAAAATAAGCAACCGAAGGTCCGGCGCCCAAGTTCGTCCGCTTCAAAAATGCCCAAAAAACGGGTGGGCTATAGCCTTGGGGAGTGGGGCTGGCCAAGTTCGTCCGCCAGACTCGGAATGGGGCCAGACTTTTCGAGGGGGCTCCGTGTGCCAAATATAGGCTGTGGGCACCGCCGCGTCCAAAAATAAGTGCCCGAAGGTCCCGTCCCCTAGTTCATCCGCCGCAAAAATGCCCAAAAAACGGGTGGGCTATAGCCTTGGGGGGAGGGGCTGGCCAAGTTCGTCCGCCGGACTCGGAATGGGGCCAAACTTTGCGAGGGGCCTCCGTGTGCCAAAAATAGGCAGCGGGCACTGCCGCGACCAATAAATAAGAACCCGAAGGTCCGGTCCCCAAGTTCGTCCGCCGCAAAAATGCCCAAAAAATGGGTGGGCAATAGCCTTGGGGGGAGGGGCTGGCCAAGTTCGTCTGCCGGTCTCAGAATGGAGCCAGACTTTGCAAGGGGCTTCCGTGTGCCAAAATTAGGCCGCGGACACAGTCGCACCCAAAAATAAGTGCCCGAAGGCCTGGTCCCCAAGTTCGTCCGCCACAAAAATTCCCAGAAAATGGGTGGGCTATAGCCTTGGGGGGAGAGGCTGGCCAAGTTCGTCCGCCGGACTCGGAATGGGGCCAGACTTTGCGAGGGGCCTCCGTGTGCCAAAAATAGGCCGCGGGCACAGCCGTACGCAAAACTAAGTGCATGAAGGTCTGGTCCCCAAGTTCGTCCGCCGCAAAAATTCCCAAAAAACGGGTGGGCTATAGCCTTGGCGGGAGGGGCTGGCCAAGTTCGTCCGCCGGACTCGGAATGGGGCTAGACTTTGCGAGGGGCCTCCGTGTGCCGAGAATATGCCACGGGCACTGCCGCGCCCAAAAATAAGCGCCCGAAGATCCCGTCCCCAAGTTCGTCCGCCGCAAAAATGCCCAAAAAACGGGTGGGCTATAGCCTTGTGGGGAGGGGCTGGCCAAGTTCGTCCGCCGGACTCCGAATGGGGCCAGACTTTGCGAGGGGCCTCCGTGTGCAAAAAATAGACCACAGGCACTGCCATGCCCGAAAATAAACGCCCGAAGGTCCCGTCGCCAAGTTCGTCCGCCGGAAAAATGCCCAAAAAACGGGTGGGCTATAGCCTTGGGGGGAGGGGCTGGCCAAGTTCATCCGCCGGACTCGGAATGGGGCCAGACTTTGCGAGGGGCCTCTGAGTGCCAAAAATAGAACGCGGGCACTGCCGCGCCCACAAATAAGTGCCCGAAGGTCCCGTCCACAAGTTCGTCCGCCGCAAAAATGCCCAAAAAATGGGTGGGCTATAGCCTTGGGGGGAGGGGCTGGCCAAGTTCGTCCGCCGGACTCGGAATGGGGCCAGACTTTGCGAGGAGCCTCCGTGTGACAAAAATAGGCCGCGGGCACTGCCGCACCCAAAAATAAGCGCCCAAAGGTCCCGTCCCCAAGTTCGTCCGCCGCAAAAATGCCCAAAAAATGGGTGGGCTATAGCGTTGGGGGGAGGGGCTGGCCAAGTTCGTCCGCCGGACTCGGAATGGGGCCAGACTTTGCGAGGAGCCTCCGTGTGCCAAAAATAGGCCGCGGGCACTGCCGTACCCAAAAATAAGTGCCCGAAGGTCCCGTCCCCAAGTACGTCCGCCGCAATTATACCCAAAAAACGGGTGGGCTATAGCCTTGGGGGGAGGGGCTGGCCAAGTTCGTCCGCCGGACTCGGAATGGGGCCAGACTTTGCGAGGGGCCTCCGTGTGCCAAAAATAGGCCGCGGGCACTGCCGCACACAAAAATAAGCGCCCGAAGGTCCCGTCCCCAAGTTCATCCGCCGCAAAAATGCCCAAAAAACGGGTGGGCTATAGCCTTGGGGGGAGGGGCTGGCCAAGTTCGTCCGCCGGACTCGGAATGGGGCCAGACTTTGCGAGGAGCCTCCGTGTGCCAAAAATAGGCCGCGGGCACTGCCGTACCCAAAAATAAGTGCCCGAAGGTCCCGTCCCCAAGTACGTCCGCCGCAATTATACCCAAAAAACGGGTGGGCTATAGCCTTGGGGGGAGGGGCTGGCCAAGTTCGTCCGCCGGACTCGGAATGGGGCCAGACTTTGCGAGGGGCTTCCCTGTGCGAAAAATAGGCCGCGGGCACTGCCGCGCCCGAAGGACCCGTCCCCAAGTTCGTCCGCCGCAAAAATGCACAAAAAACGGGTGGGCAATAGCCTTGGGGGGACGGGCTGGCCAAGTTTGTCCGCCGGACTCGGAATGGCCACAGACTTTGCGAGGGGCCTCCGTGTGCCAAAAATAGGCCGCGGGCACTGCCGCGCCCAAAAATAAGCGCCCGAAGGTCCCGTCCCCAAGTTCGTCCGCCGGGCTATAGCGTTGGGGGGAGGGGCTGGCCAAGTTCGTCCGCCGGACTCGGAATGGGCCAGACTTTGCGACGGGCCTCCGTGTGCCAAAAATAGGCCGCGGGCACGGCCGCACCCAAAAATAAGCGCCCGAATGTCCCGTCCCCAAGTTCGTCCGCCGCAAAAATGCCCAAAAAACGGGTGGGCTATAGCCTTGGGGGTAGGGGCTGCCCAAGTTCGTCCGCCGGACCCGGAATGGGGCCAGACTTTGCGAGGGTCCTCCGTGTGCCAAAAATAGGCCGCGGGCACTGCCGCGCCCAAAAATAAGCGCCCGAAGGTCCCGTCCCCAAGTTCGTCCGCCGCAAAAATGCCCAAAAAATGGGTGGGCTATAGCGTTGGGGGGAGGATCTGGCCAAGTTCGTCCGCCGGACTCGGAATGGGGCCAGACTTTGCGAGGGGCCTCCGTGTGCCAAAAATAGGCCGCGGGCACTGCCGTACACAAAAATAAGCGCCCGAAGGTCCCGTCCCCAAGTTCATCCGCCGCAAAAATGCCCAAAAAACGGGTGGGCTATAGCCTTGGGGGGAGGGGCTGGCCAAGTTCGTCCGCCGGACTCGGAATGGGGCCAGACTTTGCGAGGAGCCTCCGTGTGCCAAAAATAGGCCGCGGGCACTGCCGTACCCAAAAATAAGTGCCCGAAGGTCCCGTCCCCAAGTACGTCCGCCGCAATTATACCCAAAAAACGGGTGGGCTATAGCCTTGGGGGGAGGGGCTGGCCAAGTTCGTCCGCCGGACTCGGAATGGGGCCAGACTTTGCGAGGGGCTTCCCTGTGCGAAAAATAGGCCGCGGGCACTGCCGCGCCCGAAGGACCCGTCCCCAAGTTCGTCCGCCGCAAAAATGCACAAAAAACGGGTGGGCAATAGCCTTGGGGGGACGGGCTGGCCAAGTTTGTCCGCCGGACTCGGAATGGCCACAGACTTTGCGAGGGGCCTACGTGTGCCAAAAATATGCCGCGGGCACTGCCGCGCACTAAAATAAGCGCCCGAAGGTCCCGTCCCCAAGTTCGTCTGCCGCAAAAATCCCCAAAAAACGGGTGGGCTATAGCCTTGGGGGGAGGGGCCGGCCAAGTTCGTCCGCCGGACTCGGAATGGGGCCAGACTTTGCGAGGGGCCTCCGTGTACCAAAAATAGGCCGCGGGAACTGGCGTGCCCAAAAATAAGCACCCGAAGGTCCCGTCCCCAAGTTCGTCCGCCGCAAAAATGCCCAAAAAACGGGTGGGCTATAGCCTTGGGGGGAGGGGCTGGTCAAGTTCGTCCGCTGGACTCGGAATGGGGCCAGACTTTGCGAGGGGCCTCCGTGTGCCAAAAATAGACCGCAGCCACTGCCGCGCCAAAAAATAAGTGCCCGAAGGTCCCGTCCCCAAGTTCGTCCGCCGCAAAAATGCCCAAAAAACGGGTGGGCTACAGCCTTGGGGGGAGGGGCTGGCCAAGTTCGTCCGCCGGACTCGGAATGGGGCCAGACTTTACGAGGGGCCTCCGTGAGCCAAAAATAGGCCGCGAGCACTGCCACGCCCAAAAATAAGTGCCCGAAGGTCGGGGCAGCAAAACCCCCCAGCGGAAAAAGGCCAAAAAAACGGGCGGGCTATAGCCTGGAGGGGAGGGGCTGGCCAAGTTCGTCCGTCGGACTCGGAACGGGGCTAGACTGTGCGAGGGGTCTCCATGTGCCAAAAATAGGCCGTGGGCACTGCCGCGTCCAAAAAGAAGCACCCGAAGGTCCCGTCCCCAAGTTCGTCCACCGCAAAAATGCCCAAAAAACGGGTGGGCTATAGCCTTGGGGGGAGGGGCTGGCCAAGTTCGTCCGCCGGACTCGGAATGGGGCCAGACTTTGTGAGGGGCCTCCGTGTGCCAAAAATAGGCCGCGGGCCCTGCCGCGCCCAAAAATAAGCGCCCGAAGGTCGGGGCGACAAAACCCTTCAGCGGAAAAAGGCCAAAAAAACGGGTGGGCTATAGCCCTGGGGGGAGGGGCTGGCCAAGTTCGTCCGCCGGACTCGGAATGGGGCCAGACTTTACGAGGGGCCTCCGTGTGCCAAAAATAGGCCGCGGACACTGCCGTGCCCAAAAATAAGCGCCCGAAGGTCCCGTCCCCAAGTTCGTCCGCCGCAAAAATGCCCAAAAAACGGGTGGGCTATAGCCTTGGGGGGAGCGGCTGGCCAAGATCGTCCGCCGGACTCAGAATCGGGCCAGACTTTGCGAGGGGCCTCCGTGTCCCAAAAATAGGCCACGGGCACTGCTACGCCCAAAAATAAGGTCCCGAAGGTCCCGTCCCCAAGTTCGACCGACGCAAAAATGCCCAAAAAACGGGTGGGCTATAGCCTTGGGGGGAGGGGCTGGCCAAGTTCGTCCGCCGGACTCGGAATGGGGCCAGACTTTGCGAGGGGCCTCCGTGTGCCAAAAATAGGCCACGGGCACTGCCGCACCCAAAAATAAGCGCCCGAAGGCCCCGTCCCCAAGTTCGACCGACGCAAAAAATGCCCAAAAAACGGGTGGGCTATAGCCTTGGGAGGAGGGGCTGGCCAAGTTCCTCCGCCGGACTCGGAATGGGGCCAGACTTTGCGAGGGGCCTCCGTGTGCTAATAATAGGCCGCGGTCACTGCCGCGCCCAAAAATAAGCACCCGAAGGTCCCGTCCCCAAGTTCGTCCGCCGCAAAAATGCCCAAAAAACGGGTGGGCTATAGCCTTGGGGGGATGGGCTGGCCAAGTTCGTCCGCCAGACTCGGAATGGGGCCAGACTTTGCGAGGGGCCTCCGTGGGCCAAAAATAGGCCACGGGCACTGCCGTGCCCAAAAATAAGCGCCCGAAGGTCCCTTCCCCAAGTTCGTCCGCCGCAAAAATGCCCAAAAAACGGGTGGGCTATAGCCTTGGCAGAGGGGCTGGCCAAGTTCGTCCGCCGGACTCGGAATGGGGCCAGACTTTACGAGGGGCCTCCGTGTGCCAAAAATAGGCCGCGGGCACTGCCGCACCCAAAAATAAGCGCCCGAAGGTCCCTTCCCCAAGTTCGTCCGCCACAAAAATGCCCAAAAAACGGGTGGGCAATAGCCTTGGGGCGAGGGGCTGGCAAAGTTCCTCCGCCGGACTCGGAATGGGGCCAGACTTTGCGAGGGGCCTCCGTGTGCCAAAAATAGGCCGCGGGCACTTCCGCGCCCAAAAATAAGCGCCCGAAGGTCGGGGCGCCAAAACCCTCCAGCGGAAAAAGGCCAAAAAAATGGGTGGGCTATAGCCCTGGGGGGAGGGGCTGGCCAAGTTCGTCCGCCGGACTCGGAATGGGGCCAGACTTTACGAGGGGCCTCCGTGAGCCAAAAATAGGCCGCGAGCACTGCCGCGTCCAAAAATAAGTGCCCGAAGGTCGGGGCGCCAAAACCCCCCAGCGGAAAAAGGCCAAAAAAACGGGCGGGCTATAGCCTGGAGGGGAGGGGCTGGCCAAGTTCCTCCGTCGGACTCGGAACGGGGCCAGACTGTGCGAGGGGTCTCCATGTGCCAAAAATAGGCCGTGGGCACTGCCGCGTCCAAAAAGAAGCACCCGAAGGTCCCGTCCCCAAGTTCGTCCACCGCAAAAATGCCCAAAAAACGGGTGGGCTATAGCCTTGGGGGGAGGGGCTGGCCAAGTTCGTCCGCCGGACTCGGAATGGGGCCAGACTTTGTGAGGGGCCTCCGTGTGCCAAAAATAGGCCGCGGGCCCTGCCGCGTCCAAAAATAAGCGCCCGAAGGTCGGGGCGACAAAACCCTCCAGCGGAAAAAGGCCAAAAAAACGGGTGGGCTATAGCCTTGGCAGAGGGGCTGGCCAAGTTCGTCCGCCGGACTCGGAATGGGGCCAGACTTTACGAGGGGCCTCCGTGAGCCAAAAATAGGCCGCGAGCACTGCCGCGTCCAAAAATAAGTGCCCGAAGGTCGGGGCGCCAAAACCCCCCAGCGGAAAAAGGCCAAAAAAACGGGCGGGCTATAGCCTGGAGGGGAGGGGCTGGCCAAGTTCCTCCGTCGGACTCGGAACGGGGCCAGACTGTGCGAGGGGTCTCCATGTGCCAAAAATAGGCCGTGGGCACTGCCGCGTCCAAAAAGAAGCACCCGAAGGTCCCGTCCCCAAGTTCGTCCACCGCAAAAATGCCCAAAAAACGGGTGGGCTATAGCCTTGGGGGGAGGGGCTGGCCAAGTTCGTCCGCCGGACTCGGAATGGGGCCAGACTTTGCGAGGGGCCTCCGTGTGCCAAAAATAGGCCGCGGGCACTTCCGCGCCCATAAATAAGCGCCCGAAGGTCGGGGCGCCAAAACCCTCCAGCGGAAAAAGGCCAAAAAAACGGGTGGGCTATAGCCCTGGGGGGAGGGGCTGGCCAAGTTCGTCCGCCGGACTCGGAATGGGGCCAGACTTTACGAGGGGCCTCCGTGTGCCAAAAATAGGCCGCGGGCACTGCCGTACCCAAAAATAAGTGCCCGAAGGCCCCATCCCCAAGTTCGACCGACGCAAAAATGCCCAAAAAACGGGTGGTCTATAGCCTTGGCAGAGGGGCTGGCCAAGTTCGTCCGCCGGACTCGGAATGGGGCCAGACTTTACGAGGGGCCTCCGTGTGCCAAAAATAGGCCGCGGGCACTGCCGTAACCAAAAATAAGCGCCCGAAGGTCCCTTCCCCAAGTTCGTCCGCCGCAAAAATGCCCAAAAAACGGGTGGGCTATAGCCTTGGGGGGAGGGGCTGGCCAAGTTCGTCCGCCGGACTCGGAATGGGGCCAGACTTTGTGAGGGGCCTCCGTGTGCCAAAAATAGGCCGCGGGCACTGCCGCGCCCAAAAATAAGCGCCCGAAGGTCGGGGCGCCAAAACCCTCCAGCGGAAAAAGGCCAAAAAAACGGGTGGGCTATAGCCCTGGGGGGAGGGGCTGGCCAAGTTCGTCCGCCGGACTCGGAATGGGGCCAGACTTTACGAGGGGCCTCCGTGTGCCAAAAATAGGCCGCGGGCACTGCCTTGCCCAAAAATAAGCGCCCGAAGGTCCCGTCCCCAAGTTCATCCGCCGCAAAAATGCCCAAAAAACGGGTGGGCTATAGCCTTGGGGGGAGCGGCTGGCCAAGATCGTCCGCCGGACTCAAAATCGGGCTAGACTTTGCGAGGGGCCTCCGTGTCCCAAAAATAGGCCGCGGGCACTGCTGCGCCCAAAAATAAGGTCCCGAAGGTCCCGTCCCCAAGTTCGACCGCCGCAAAAATGCCCAAAAAACGGGTGGGCTATAGCCTTGGGGGGAGGGGCTGGCCAAGTTCGTCCGCCGGCCTCGGAATGGGGCCAGACTTTGCGAGGGGTCTCCGTGCGCCAAAAATAGGCCGCGGGCACTGCCGCACCCAAAAATAAGCACCCGAAGGTCCCGTCCCCAAGTTCATCGGCCGCAAAAATGCCCAAAAAACAGGTGGGCTATAGCCTTGAGGGTAGGGGCTGGACAAGTTCGTCCGCCGGACTCGAAATGGGGCCAGATTTGCGAGGGGCCTCCGTGTGCCAAAAATAGGCCGCGGGCAATGCCGCGCCCAAAAATAAGCGCCCGAAGGTCGGGGCGCCAAAACCCTCCAGCGGAAAAAGGCCAAAAAAACGGGTGGGCTATAGCCCTGGGGGGAGGGGCTGGCCAAGTTCGTCCGCCGGACTCGGAATGGGGCCAGACTTTACGAGGGGCCTCCGTGTGCCAAAAATAGGCCGCGGGCATTGCCGTACCCAAAAATAAGTGCCCGAAGGCCCCATCCCCAAGTTCGACCGACGCAAAAATGCCCAAAAAATGGGTGGTCTATAGCCTTGGGAGAGGGGCTGGCCAAGTTCGTCCGCCGGACTCGGAATGGGGCCAGACTTTGCGAGGGGCCTCCGTGTGCCAAAAATAGGCCGCGGGCACTGCCGCACCCAAAAATAAGTGCCCGAAGGCCCCGTCCCCAATTTCGACCGACGCAAAAATGCCCAAAAAACGGGTGGGCTATAGCCTTGGGGGGAGGGGCTGGCCAAGTTCGTCCGCCGGACTCGGAATGGGGCCAGACTTTGTGAGGGGCCTCCGTGTGCCAAAAATAGGCCGCGGGCACTGCCGCGCCCAAAAATAAGCGCCCGAAGGTCGGGGCGCCAAAACCCTCCAGCGGAAAAAGGCCAAAAAAACGGGTGGGCTATAGCCCTGGGGGGAGGGGCTGGCCAAGTTCGTCCGCCGGACTCGGAATGGGGCCAGACTTTACGAGGGGCCTCCGTGTGCCAAAAATAGGCCGCGGGCACTGCCTTGCCCAAAAATAAGCGCCCGAAGGTCCCGTCCCCAAGTTCATCCGCCGCAAAAATGCCCAAAAAACGGGTGGGCTATAGCCTTGGGGGGAGCGGCTGGCCAAGATCGTCCGCCGGACTCAAAATCGGGCTAGACTTTGCGAGGGGCCTCCGTGTCCCAAAAATAGGCCGCGGGCACTGCTGCGCCCAAAAATAAGGTCCCGAAGGTCCCGTCCCCAAGTTCGACCGCCGCAAAAATGCCCAAAAAACGGGTGGGCTATAGCCTTGGGGGGAGGGGCTGGCCAAGTTCGTCCGCCGGCCTCGGAATGGGGCCAGACTTTGCGAGGGGTCTCCGTGCGCCAAAAATAGGCCGCGGGCACTGCCGCACCCAAAAATAAGCACCCGAAGGTCCCGTCCCCAAGTTCATCGGCCGCAAAAATGCCCAAAAAACGGGTGGGCTATAGCCTTGAGGGTAGGGGCTGGACAAGTTCGTCCGCCGGACTCGAAATGGGGCCAGATTTGCGAGGGGCCTCCGTGTGCCAAAAATAGGCCGCGGGCACTGCCGCGCCCAAAAATAAGCGCCCGAAGGTCGGGGCGCCAAAACCCTCCAGCGGAAAAAGGCCAAAAAAACGGGTGGGCTATAGCCCTGGGGGGAGGGGCTGGCCAAGTTCGTCCGCCGGACTCGGAATGGGGCCAGACTTTACGAGGGGCCTCCGTGTGCCAAAAATAGGCCGCGGGCATTGCCGTACCCAAAAATAAGTGCCCGAAGGCCCCATCCCCAAGTTCGACCGACGCAAAAATGCCCAAAAAACGGGTGGTCTATAGCCTTGGGAGAGGGGCTGGCCAAGTTCGTCCGCCGGACTCGGAATGGGGCCAGACTTTGCGAGGGGCCTCCGTGTGCCAAAAATAGGCCGCGGGCACTGCCGCACCCAAAAATAAGTGCCCGAAGGCCCCGTCCCCAATTTCGACCGACGCAAAAATGCCCAAAAAACGGGTGGGCTATAGCCTTGGGGGGAGGGGCTGGCCATGTTCGTCCGCCGGACTCGGAATGGGGCCAAACTTTACGAGGGGCCTCCGTGTGCCAAAAATAGGCCGCGGGCACTGCCGCACCCAAAAATAACTGCCCGAAGGCCCCATCCCCAAGTTCGACCGACGCAAAAATGCCCAAAAAACGGGTGGTCTATAGCCTTGGGAGAGGGGCTGGCCAAGTTCGTCCGCCGGACTCGGAATGGGGCCAGACTTTGCGAGGGTCCTCCGTGTGCCAAAAATAGGCCGCGGGCACTGCCGCACCCAAAAATAAGCTCCCGAAGGTCCCTTCCCCAAGTTCGTCCGCCACAAAAATGCCCAAAAAACGGGTGGGCTATAGCCTTGGGGCGAGGGGCTGGCAAAGTTCCTCCGCCGGACTCGGAATGGGGCCAGACTTTGCGAGGGGCCTCCGTGTGCCAAAAATAGGTCGCGGGCACTTCTGCTCCCAAAAATAAGCGCCCAAAGGTCCCATCCCCAAGTTCGTCCGCCGCAAAAATGCCCAAAAAACGGGTGGGCTATAGCCTTGGGGGGAGGGGCTGGCCAAGTTCGTCCGCCAGACTCGGAATGGGGCCAGACTTTGTGAGGGGCCTCCGTGTGCCAAAAATAGGCCGCGGGCACTTCCGCGCCCAAAAATAAGCGCCCGAAGGTCGGGGCGCCAAAACCCTCCAGCGGAAAAAGGCCAAAAAAACGGGTGGGCTATAGCCCTGGGGGGAGGGGCTGGCCAAGTTCGTCCGCCGGACTCGGAATGGGGCCAGACTTTACGAGGGGCCTCCGTGTGCCAAAAATAGGCCGCGGGCACTGCCGCACCCAAAAATAAGTGCCCGAAGGCCCCATCCCCAAGTTCGACCGACGCAAAAATGCCCAAAAAACGGGTGGTCTATAGCTTTGGGGCGAGGGGCTGGCAAAGTTCCTCCGCCGGACTCGGAATGGGGCCAGACTTTGCGAGGGGCCTCCGTGTGCCAAAAATAGGCCGCGGGCACTTCCGCGCCCAAAAATAAGCGCCCGAAGGTCGGGGCGCCAAAACCCTCCAGCGGAAAAAGGCCAAAAAAACGGGTGGGCTATAGCCCTGGGGGGAGGGGCTGGCCAAGTTCGTCCGCCGGACTCGGAATGGGGCCAGACTTTACGAGGGGCCTCCGTGAGCCAAAAATAGGCCGCGAGCACTGCCGCGTCCAAAAATAAGCGCCCGAAGGTCGGGGCGCCAAAACCCTCCAGCGGAAAAAGGCCAAAAAAACGGGTGGGCTCTAGCCCTGGGGGGAGGGGCTGGCCATGTTCGTCCGCCGGACTCGGAATGGGGCCAGACTTTACGAGGGGCCTCCGTGTGCCAAAAATAGGCCGCGGGCACTGCCGTGCCCAAAAATAAGAGCCCGAAGGTCCCGTCCCCAAGTTCGTCCGCCGCAAAAATGCCCAAAAACGGGTGGGCTATAGCCTTGGGGGGAGCGGCTGGCCAAGATCGTCCGCCGGACTCAAAATCGGGCTAGACTTTGCGAGGGGCCTCCGTGTCCCAAAAATAGGCCGCGGGCACTGCTGCGCCCAAAAATAAGGTCCCGAAGGTCCCGTCCCCAAGTTCGACCGCCGCAAAAATGCCCAAAAAACGGGTGGGCTATAGCCTTGGGGTGAGGGGTTGGCCAAGTTCGTCCGCCGGACTCGGAATGGGGCCAGACTTTGCGAGGGGCCTCCGTGTGCTAAAAATAGGCCCCGGCCACTGCCGCGCCCAAAAATAAGTGCCCGAAGGTCCCGTCCCCAAGTTCGTCCGCCGCAAAAATGCCCAAAAAAGGGTGGGCTACAGCCTTGGGGGGAGGGGCTGCCCAAGTTCGTCCGCCGGAATCGGAATGGGGCCAGACTTTGCGAGGTGCCTCCGTGTGCCAAAAATAGGCCGCGGGGACTGCCGCGCCCAAAAATAAGCGCCCGAAGGTCCCGTCTCCAAGTTCGTCCGCCGCAAAAAAGCCCAAAAAACGGGTGGGTTATAGCCTTGGGGGGAGGAGCTGGCCAAGTTCGTCCGCCGGACTCGGAATGGGACCAGACTTTGCGAGGGGCTTCCGTGTGCCAACAATAGGCCGCGAGCACTGCTGTTCACAAAAATAAGCGCCCGAAGGTCCCGTCCCCAAGTTCGTCCGCGGCAAAAATGCCCAAAAACCGGGTGGGCTATAGCCTTGGGGGGAGGGGCTGGCCAAGTTCGTCCGCCGGGCTCAGAATGGGGCCAGACTTTGCGAGGTGCCTCCATGAGCCAAAAATAGGCCGCGGGGACTGCCGTGCCCAAAAATAAGAGCCCAAAGGTCCCGTCCCCAAGTTCGTCCGCCGCACAAATGCCCAAAAACGGGTGGGCTATAGCCTTGGGGGGAGCGGCTGGCCAAGATCGTCCGCCGGACTCAAAATCGGGCTAGACTTTGCGAGGGGCCTCCGTGTCCCAAAAATAGGCCGCGGGCACTGCTGCGCCCAAAAATAAGGTCCCGAAGGTCCCGTCCCCAAGTTCGACCGCCGCAAAAATGCCCAAAAAACGGGTGGGCTATAGCCTTGGGGTGAGGGGTTGGCCAAGTTCGTCCGCCGGACTCGGAATGGGGCCAGACTTTGCGAGGGGTCTCCGTGCGCCAAAAATAGGCCGCGGGCACTGCCGCACCCAAAAATAAGCACCCGAAGGTCCCGTCCCCAAGTTCATCGGCCGCAAAAATGCCCAAAAAACGGGTGGGCTATAGCCTTGAGGGTAGGGGCTGGACAAGTTCGTCCGCCGGACTCGAAATGGTGCCAGACTTTGCGAGGGGCCTCCGTGTGCCAAAAATAGGCCGCGGGCACTGCCGCGCCCAAAAATAAGCGCCCGAAGGGCGGGGCGCCAAAACCCTCCATCGGAAAAAGGCCAAAAAAACGGGTGGGCTATAGCCCTGGGGGGAGGGGCTGGCCAAGTTCGTCCGCCGGACTCGGAATGGGGCCAGACTTTACGAGGGGCCTCCGTGTGCAAAAATAGGCCGCGGGCACTGCCGTACCCAAAAATAAGTGCCCGAAGGACCCATCCCCAAGTTCGACCGACGCAAAAATGCCCAAAAAACGGGTGGTCTATAGCCTTGGGAGAGGGGCTGGCCAAGTTCGTCCGCCGGACTCAGAATGGGGCCAGACTTTGCGAGGTGCCTCCGTGTGCCAAAAATAGGCCGCGGGGACTGCCGCGCCCAAAAATAAGCGCCCGAAGGCCCCGTCCCCAAGTTCGTCCGCCGCAAAAATGCCCAAAAAACGGGTGGGCTATAGCCTTGGGGGGAGGGGCTGGCCAAGTTCGTCCGCCAGACTCGGAATGGGGCCAGACTTTGCGAGGGGCCTCCGTGTGCTAAAAATAGGCCCCGGGCACTGCCGCGCCCAAAAGTAAGTGCCCGAAGGTCCCGTCCCCAAGTTCGTCCGCCGCAAAAATGCCCAAAAAAGGGTGGGCTACAGCCTTGGGGGGAGGGGCTGCCCAAGTTCGTCCGCCGGAATCGGAATGGGGCCAGACTTTGCGAGGTGCCTCCGTGTGCCAAAAATAGACCGCGGGGACTGCCGCGCCCAAAAATAAGCGCCCGAAGGTCCCGTCTCCAAGTTCGTCCGCCGCAAAAAAGCCCAAAAAACGGGTGGGTTATAGTCTTGGGGGGAGGAGCTGGCCAAGTTCGTCCGCCGGACTCGGAATGGGACCAGACTTTGCGAGGGGCTTCCATGTGCCAACAATAGGCCGCGAGCACTGCTGTTCACAAAAATAAGCGCCCGAAGGTCCCGTCCCCAAGTTCGTCCGCGGCAAAAATGCCCAAAAACCGGGTGGGCTATAGCCTTGGGGGGAGGGGCTGGCCAAGTTCGTCCGCCGGGCTCAGAATGGGGCCAGACTTTGCGAGGTGCCTCCGTGAGCCAAAAATAGGCCGCGGGGACTGCCGCGCCCAAAAATAAGTGCCCGAAGGTCCCGTCCCCAAGTTCGTCCGCCGCAAAAATGCCCAAAAAACGGGTGGGCTATAGGCTTGTGGGGCGGGGCTGGCCAAGTTCGTCCGCCGGACTCGGAATGGGGCCAGACTTTGCGAGGGGCCTCCATGTATCAAAAATAGGCCGTGGACACTGCTGCGCCCAAAAATAAGCGCCCGAAGCTCCTGTCCCCAAGTTCGTCCGCCGCAAAAATGCCCAAAAAAGGGTGGGCTATAGCCTTGGGGGGAGGGGCTGGCCTAGTTCGTCCGCCGGACTCGGAATAGGGCCAGATTTTGCGAGGTGCCTCCGTGTGCCAAAAATAGACCGCGGGGACTGCCGCGCCCAAAAATAAGCGCCCGAAGGTCCCGTCCCCAAGTTCGTCCGCCGCAAAAATTCCCAAAAAACGGGTGGGCTATAGCCTTGGGGGGAGTGGCTGGCCAAGTTCGTCCGCCGGACGCGGAATGGGGCCAGACTTTGCGAGGGGCCTCCGTGTGCCAAAAATAGGCCACGGGCACTGCCGCGCCCAAAAATAAGCGCCCGAAGGTCCCGTCCCCAAGTTCATCCGCCGCAAAAATGCCCAAAAAACGGGTGGGCTATAGCCTTGGGGGGAGGGGCTGCCAAGTTCGTCCGCCGGAATCGGAATGGGACCAGACTTTGCGAGGGGCTTCCGTGTGCCAACAATAGGCCGCGAGCACTGCTGTTCACAAAAATAAGCGCCCGAAGGTCCCGTCCCCAAGTTCGTCCGCGGCAAAAATGCCCAAAAAACGGGTGGGCTATAGCCTTGGGGGGAGGGGCTGGCCAAGTTCGTCCGCCGGACTCGGAATGGGGCCAGACTTTGCGAGGGGCCTCCATGTACCAAAAATAGGCCGTGGGCACGGCCGTACCCAAAATTAAGCGCCCGAAGGTCCCGCCCCAAGTTCGTCCGCCGCAAAAATGCCCAAAAAACGGATGGGCTATAGCTTGGGGGGAGGGGCTGGCCAAGTTCGTCCGCCGGACTCGGAATGGGGCCAGACTTTGCGAGGGGCCTCCGTGTGCCAAAAATAAGCCGCGGGCACAGCCGCGCCCAAAAAGAAGCGCCCGAAGGTCCCGTCCCCAAGTTCGTCCGCCGCAAAAATGCGCAAAAAACGGGTGGGCTATAGCCTTGGGGGGAGGGGCTGGCCAAGTTCGTCCGCCGGACTCGTAATGGGGCCAGACTTTGCGAGGGGCCTCCGTGTGCCAAAAATAGGCCGCGGACACTGCCGCGTCCAAAAATAAGCTCCCGAAGGTCCCGTCCCGAAGTTCGTCCGCCGCAAAAATGCCCAAAAAACGGGTGGGCTATAGGCTTGGGGGAAGGGCTGGCCAAGTTCGTCCGCCGGAATCGGAATGGGACCAGACTTTGCGAGGGGCCTCCGTGTGCCAAAAATAGGCCGCGGACACTGCCGCACCCAAAAATAAGCGCCTGAAGGTCCCGTCCCCAAGTTCATCCGCCGCAAAAATGCCCAAAAAACGGGTGGGCTATAGCCTTGGGGGAAGGGCTGGCCAAGTTCGTCCGCCGGACTCGGAATGGGGACAGACTTTGCGAGGGGCCTCCGTGTGCCAAAAATAGGCCGCGGACACTGCCGCACCCAAAAATAAGCGCCCGAAGGTCCCGTCCCCAAGTTCGTCCGCCGCAAAAATAACCAAAAAACGGGTGGGCTATAGCCTTGGGGGAAGGGCTGGCCAAGTTCGTCCGCCGGACTCGGAATGGGGCCAGACTTTGCGCGGGGCCTCCGTGTGCCAAAAATAGGCAGCGGGCATGGCCGCGCCCAAAAATAAGCGCCCGAAGGTCCCGTCCCCAAGTTCGTCCGCCGCAAAAATGCCCAAAAAACGGGTGGGCTATAGCCTTGGGGGGAGGGGCTGGCCTAGTTCGTCCGCCGGACTCGGAATGGGGCCAGACTTTGTGAGGGGCCTCCATGTGCCAAAAATAGGCCGCAGGCACTGCCGCGCCCAAAAATAAGCGCCTTAAGGTCCCGTCCCCAAGTTCGTCCGGCGCAAAAATGCCCAAAAAATGGGCGGGCTATAGTCTTGGGGGGAGGGGCTGGCCAAGTTCTTCCGCCGGACTCGGAATGGGGCCAGACTTTGCGAGGGGCCTCCGTGTGCCAAAAATAGGCCGCGGGCACAGCCGCGCCCAAAAAGAAGCGCCCGAAGGTCTCTTCCCCAAGTTCGTCCGCCGCAAAAATGCCCAAAAAACGGGTGGGCTATAGCCTTGGGGGAAGGGGCTGGCCAAGTTCGTCCGCCGGACTCGTAATGGGGTCAGACTTTGCGAGGGGCCTCCGTGTGCCAGAAATAGGCCGCGGACACTGCCGCGCCCAAAAATAAGCTCCGAAGGTCCAGTCCCCAAGTTCGTCCGCCGCAAAAATGCCGAAACAACGGGTGGGCTATAGCCTTGGGGGAAGGGCTGGCCAAGTTCGTCCGCCGGACTCGGAATGGGGCCAGACTTTGCGAGGGGCCTCCGTGTGCCAAAAATAGGCAGCGGGCACTGCCGCGCCCGAACGTACCGTCCCCACGTTCGTCCGCCGCAAAAATGCCCAAAAAACGGGTGGGCTATAGCCTTGGGAGGAGTGGCTGGCCAAGTTCGTCCGCCGGAATCGGAATGGGGCCAGACTTTGCGAGGGGCCTCCGTGTGCCAAAAGTTCGTCCGCCAGACTCGGAATGGGGCCAGATTTTGCGAGGGGCCTCCGTGTGCCAAAAATAGGCCGCGGACACTGCCGCGCCCAAAAATAAGCGCCCAAAGGTCCCGTCCCCAAGTTCGTCCACGGCAAAAATGCCCAAAACACGGGTGGGCTATAGCCTTGGGGGAAGGGCTGGCCAAGTTCGTCCGCCGGACTCGGAATGGGGCCAGACTTTGCGAGGGGCCTCCGTGTGCCAAAAATAGGCAGCGGGCACTGCCGCGCCCAAAAATAAGTGCCCGAAGGTCCCGTCCCCAAGTTCGTCCGCCGCAAAAATGCCCAAAAAACGGGTGGGCTATAGCCTTGGGAGGAGGGGCTGGCCATGTTCGTCCGCCGGAATCGGAATGGGGCCAGACTTTGCGAGGGGCCTCCGTGTGCCAAAAATAGGCCGCGGACACTACCGTGCCCAAAAATAAGCACCCGAAGGGCCCGTCCCCAAGTTCGTCCACCGCAAAAATGCCCAAAACACAGGTGGGCTATAGCCTTGGGGGAAGGGCTGGCCAAGTTCGTCCGCCGGACTCGGAATGGGGCCAGACTTTGCGAGGGGCCTCCGTGTTCCAAAAATAGGCAGCGGGCACTGCCGCGCCCAAAAATAAGCACCCGGAGGTCCCGTCCCCAAGTTCGTCCGCCGCAAAAATGCCCAAAAAACGGGTGGGCTCTAGCCTTGGGGGGAGGGGCTGGCCAAGTTCGTCCGCCGGACTCGGAATGGGGACAGACTTTGCGAGGGGCCTCCGTGTACCAAAAATAGGCCACGGGCACTGCCGCGCCCAAAAATAAGCGCCCGGAGGTCCCGTCCCCAAGTTCGTCCCCCGCAAAAATGCCCAAAAAACGGGTGGGCTATAGCCTTGGGGGGAGGGGCTGGCCAAGTTCGTCCGCCGGACTCGGAATGGGGCCAGACTTTGCGAGGGGCCTCCGTGTGCCAAAAATAGGCCGCGGGCACTGCCGCGATAAAAAATAAGCGCCCGAAGGTCCCGTCCCCAAGTTCGTCCGCCGCAAAAATGGCCAAAAAACGGGTGGGCTATAGCCTTGGGGGGAGGGGCTGGCCAAGTTCGTCCACCGGACTCGGAATGGGGCCAGACTTTGCGAGGGGCCTCCGTGTGCCAAAAATAGACCGCGGGCACTACCGTGCCCGAAAATAAGCGCCCGAATGTACCGTCCCCAAGTTCGTCCACCGCAAAAATGCCCAAAAAATGGGTGGGCTATAGCCTTGGGGGGAGGGGCTGGCCAAGTTCGTGCGCCGGACTCGGAATGGGGCCAGACTCTGCGAGGGGCGTCCGTGTGCCAAAAATAGGCCACGGACACTGCCGCGCCCAAAAATAAGCACCCGACAGTCCCGTCCCCATGTTCGTCCGCCGCAAAAATGCCCCAAAAACGGGTCGGCTATAGCCATGGGGGGAGGGGCTGGCCAACTTCGTCCGCCGGACTCGGAATGGGGCCAGACTTTGCGAGGGGCCTCCGTGTGCCAAAAATAGGCCGCGGGCACTGCCGCGCCCAAAAATAAGCGCCCGAAGGTCCCGTCCCCATGTTCGTCCGCCGCAAAAATGCCCAAAAAACAGGTGGGCTATAGCCTTGGGGGGAGGGGCTGGCCAATTTCGTCCGCTGTACTCGGAATGGGGCCAGACTTTCCGAGGGGCCTCTGTGTGCCAAAAATAGGCCGTGGGCACTGCCGCCCCCCAAAATAAGCGCTCGAATGTCCCGTCCCCATGTTCGTCCGCCGAAAAAAAGTCCAAAAAATGGGTGGGCTATAGCCTTGGGGGGAGGGGCTGGCCAAGTTCGTCCGCCGGACTCGGAATGGGGCCAGACTTTGCGAGGGGCCTCCGTGTGCCAAAAATAGGCCGCGGGCACTGCCGCGCCCAAAATTAAGCACCCGACGGTCCCGTCCCCAAGTTCGTCCGCCGCTAAAATGCCCAAAAACTGTTTCGGCTATAGCCTTGGGGTGAGGGGCTGGCCAAGTTCGTCTGCCGGACTCGGAATGGGGCCAGACTTTGCGAGGGGCCTCCGTGTGCCAAAAATAGACCGCGGGCACTACCGTGCCCAAAAATAAGCGCCCGAATGTACCGTCCCCAAGTTCGTCCACCGCAAAAATGCCCAAAAAATGGATGGGCTATAGCCTTGGGGGGAGGGGCTGGCCAAGTTCGTGCGCCGGACTCGGAATGGGGCCAGACTCTGCGAGGGGCCTCCGTGTGCCAAAAATAGGCCACGGACACTGCCGCGCCCAAAAATAAGCACCCGACAGTCCCATCCCCATGTTCGTCCGCCGCAAAATTGCCCAAAAAACGGGTCGGCTATAGCCATGGGGGGAGGGGCTGCCCAAGTTCGTCCGCCGGACTCGGAATGGGGCAAGACTTTGCGAGGGGCCTCCGTGTGCCAAAAATAGGCCGCGGACACTGCCGTGCCCGAAGGTCCTGTCCCCAAGTTCGTCCGCCGCAAAAATGCCCAAAAAATGGGTGGGCTACAGCCTTGGGGGGAGAGGCTGGCCAAGTTCGTCCGCCGGACTCGGAATGGGGCCAGACTTTGCGAGGGGCCTACGTGTTCCAAAAATAGGCAGCGGGCACTGCCGCGCCCAAAAATAAGCACCCGGATGTCCCGTCCCCAAGTTCGTCCGCCGCAAAAATGCCCAAAAAACGGGTGGGCTCTAGCCTTGGGGGGAGGGGCTGGCCAAGTTCGTCCGCCGGACTCGGAATGGGGACAGACTTTGCGAGGGGCCTCCGTGTGCCGAAAATAGCCCGCGGGCAATGCCGCGCCCAAAAATAAGCGCCCGAAGGTCCCGTCCCCAAGTTCGTCCGCAGCAAAAATGCCCAAAAAACGGGTGGGCTATAGCCTTGGGGGGAGGGGCTGGCCAAGTTCGTCCGCCGGACTCGGAATGAGGCCAGACTTTGCGACGGGCCTCCTTGTGCCAAAAATAGTCCGCGGGCACTGCCGCGCCCAAAAATAAGCCCCCGAAGGTCCCGTTCCAAAGTTCATCCGCCGTAAAAATTCCAAAAAAATTGGTGGGCTATAGCCTTGGGGGGAGGGGCTGGCCAAGTTCATCCGCTGGACTCGGAATGGGGCCAGACTTTGCGAGGGGCCTTTCGTGCACCAAAAATAGGCTGCGGGCACTGCCGCGCCAAAAAATAAGCACCCGAAGGTCCCGTCCCCAAGTTCATCCGCCGTAAAAATTCCCAAAAAATGGGAGGGCTATAGCCATGGGGGGAGGGGCTGGCCAAGTTCGTCCGCCGGACTCGGAATGGGGCCAGACTTTGCGAGGGGCCTCCGTGTGCCAAAAATAGGCCGCGGGCACTGCCGCGCCCAAAAATAAGCTCCCGAAGGTCCCGTGCCCAAGTTCGTCCGCCGCAAAAATGCCCAAAAAACGGGTGGGCTACAGCCTTGGGGGGAGGGGCTGATCAAGTTCGTCCGCCGGACTCGGAATGGAGCCAGACTTTGCGAGCGGCCTCCGTTTGCCAAAAATAGGCCATGGGCACTGCCGCGCCCAAAAAATAAGCGCCCGAAGGTCCCGTCCCCAAGTTCGTCCGCCGCAAAAATGCCCAAAAAACGGGTGGGCTATAGCCTTGGGGGGAGGGGCTGGCCAAGTTCGTCCGCCGGACTCGGAATGGGGCCAGACTTTGCGACGGGCCTCCTTGTGCCAAAAATAGTCCGCGGGAACTGCCGCGCCCAAAAATAAGCGCCCGAAGGGCCCGTCCCCAAGTTCGTCCGCCGCAAAAATGCCCAAAAAATGGGTGGGCTATAGCCTTGAGGGGAGGGGCTGGCCAAGTTCGTCCGCCGGACTCGGAATGGGGCCAGACTTAGCGAGGGGTCTCCATGTGCCAAAAATAGGCCTCGGGCACTGCCGCACCCAAAAATAAGAGCCCGGAGATCCCGTCCCCATGTTCGTGGCATCAAAAATTCCCAAAAAACGGATGGCTATAGCCTTGGGGGGAGGGGCTGGCCAAGTTCGTCCGCCGGACTCGGAATGTGGCCAGACTTTGCGAGGGGCCTCCGTGTGCCAAAAATAGGCCGCGGGGACTGCCGCGCCCAAAAATAAGCTCCCGAAGGTCCCGTCCCCAAGTTCGTCCGCCGCAAAAATGCCCAAAAAACGGGTGGGCTACAGCCTTGGGGGGAGGGGCTGATCAAGTTCGTCCGCCGGACTCGGAATGGAGCCAGACTTTGCGAGCGGCCTCCGTGTGCCAAAAATAGGCCGTGGGCACTGCCGCGCCCAAAAAATAAGCACCCGAAGGTCCCGTCCCCAAGTTCGTCCGCCGCAAAAATGCCCAAAAAACGGGTGGGCTATAGGCTTGGGGGGAGGGGCTGGCCATGTTCGTCCAACGGACTCGGAATGGGGCCCGACTTTGCCAGGGGCCTCCGTGTACCAAAAATAGGCCGCGGGCACTGCCGTGCCCAAAAACAAGTGCCCGAAGGTCCGGTCCCAAAGATCGTCCGCCGCAAAAATGCCCAAAAAACGGGTGGGCTATAGCCTTTGGGGGAGGGGCTGGCCAAGTTCGTCCGCCGGACTCGGAATGGGGCCAGACTTTGCGAGGGGCCTCCGTGTGCCAAAAATAGGGTGCGGGCACTGCCGCGCCCAAAAATAATCGCCCGAAGGTCCCGTCCCCAAGTTCGTCCGCCGCAAAAATGCCCAAAAAATGGGTGGGCTATAGCCTTGGGGGGAGATGCTGGCCTAGTTCGTCCGCCGTACTCGGAATGGGGCCAGACTTTGCGACGGGCCTCCGTGTGCCAAAACTAGGCCGCGGGCACTGCCGCACCCAAAAATAAGCGCCCGAAGGTTCCGTCCCCAAGTTCGTCCGCCGCAAAAATGCCCAAAAAATGGGTGGGCTATAGCCTTGGGGAGAGGGGCTGGCCAAGTTCGTCCGCCGGACTCTGAATGGGGCCACACTTTGCGAGGGGCCTCCGTGTGCCGAAAATAGCCCGCGGGCAATGCCGCGCCCAAAAATAAGCGCCCGAAGGTCCCGTCCCCAAGTTCGTCCGCAGCAAAAATGCCCAAAAAACGGGTGGGCTATAGCCTTGGGGGGAGGGGCTGGCCAAGTTCGTCCGCCGGACTCGGAATGAGGCCAGACTTTGCGACGGGCCTCCTTGTGCCAAAAATAGTCCGCGGGCACTGCCGCGCCCAAAAATAAGCGCCCGAAGGGCCCGTCCCCTAGTTCGTCCGCCGCAAAAGTGCCCAAAAAACGGGTTGGCTATAGTCTTGGGGGGAGGGGCTGGCCAAGTTCGTCCGCCGGACTCGGAATGGGGCCAGACTTTGCGAGGGGCCTCCGTGTGCCAAAAATAGACCGCGGGCACTGCCGCGCCCAAAAATCAGCGCCCGAAGGCCCGTCCCCAATTTCGTCCGCCGCAAAAATTCCCAAAAAACGGGTGGGCTATAGCCTTGGGGGTAGGGGCTGGCCAAGTTCGTCCGCCGGACTCGGAATGGGGCCAGACTTTGCGAGGGGCCTCCATGTGCCAAAAATAGGCCGCGGGCACTGCCGCGCCAAAAAATAAGCGCCCGAAGGTCCCGTACCCAAGTTCGTCCACCGCAAAAATGCCCAAAAAACGGGTGGGTTATAGCCTTGGGGGGAGGGGCTGGCCATGTTCGTCTCCCGAACTCGGAATGGGGCCAGACTTTGCGAGGGACCTCCGTGTGCCAAAAATAGGCCGCGGGCACTGCCGCGCCCAAAAATAAGCGCCCGATGGTCCCGTCCCCAAGTTCGTCCGCCACAAAAATGCCCAAAAAACGGGTGGGCTATAGCCTTGGGGGAGGGGCTGGCCATGTTCGTCCAACGGACTCGGAATGGGGCCCGACTTTGCCAGGGGCCTCCGTGTGCCAAAAATAGGCCGCGGGCAATGCCGTGCCCAAAAACAAGTGCCCGAAGGTCCAGTCCCAAAGTTCGTCCGCCGCAAAAATGCCCAAAAAACGGGTGGGCCATAGCCTTGGGGGGAGGGGCTGGCCAAGTTCGTCCGCCGGACTCGGAATGGGGCCAGACTTTGCGAGGGGCCTCCGTGTGCCAAAAATAGGGTGCGCGCACTGCCGCGCCCAAAAATAATCGCCCGAAGGTCCCGTCCCCAAGTTCGTCCGCCGTAAAAATGCCCAAAAAATGGGTGGGCTATAGCCTTGGGGGGAGATGCTGGCCTAGTTCGTCCGCCGTACTCGGAATGGGGCCAGACTTTGCGAGGGGCCTCCGTGTGCCAAAAATAGGCCGCGGGTACTGCCGCACCCAAAAATAAGCGCCCGAAGGTCCCGTCCCCAAGTTCGTCCGCCGCAAAAATGCCCAAAAAACGGGTGGGCTATAGCCTTGGGGGGAGGGGCTGGCCAAGTTCGTCCGCCGGACTCGGAATGGGGCCAGACTTTGCGAGGGGCCTCCGTGTGCCAAAAATAGGCCACGGGCACTGCCGCGTCCAAAATTAAGCGCCCGAAGGTCCCGTCCCCAAGTTCGTCCGCCGCAAAAATGCCCAAAAAACGGGTGGGCTATAGCCTTGGGGGGAGGGGCTGGCCAAGTTTCTCCGCCGGACTCGGAATGGGGCCAGACTTTGCGAGGGGCCTTTCGTGCACCAAAAATAGGCTGCGGGCACTGCCGCGCCAAAAAATAAGCGCCCGAAGGTCCCGTCCCCAAGTTCATCCGCCGTAAAAATTCCCAAAAAATGGGAGGGCTATAGCCATGGGGGGAGGGGCTGGCCAAGTTCGTCCGCCGGACTCGGAATGGGGCCAAACTTTGCGAGGGGCCTCCGTGTGCCAAAAATAGGCCGCGGGCACTGCCGCGCCCAAAAATAAGCGCACGAAGATCCCTCCCCAAGTTCGTCCGCCGCAAAAATGCCCAAAAAACGGGTGGGCTATAGCCTTGGGGGGAGGGGCTGGCCAAATTCGTTCGTCGTACTCGGAATGGGGCCAGACTTTACGAGGGGCCGCCGTGTGCCAAAAATAGGCAGTGGGCACTGCCACACCCAAAAATAAGCACCCGAAGGTCCCGTCGCAAAGTTCGTCCGCCACAAAAATGCCCAAAAAACGGGTGGGCTATAGCCTTGGGGGAAGGGGCTGGCCAAGTTCGTCCGCCGGACTCGGAATGGGGCCAGACTTTGCGAGGGGCCTCCGTGTGCCAAAAATAGGCCGCGGGCACTGCCGCGCCCAAAAATAAGCGCCCGATGGTCGGGGCGCCAAAACCCCCCAGCAGAAAAAGACCAAAAAACTGGGTGGGCTACAGCCTTGGGGGGAGGGGCTGGCCAAGTTCGTCCGCCGGACTCGGAATGGAGCCAGACTTTGCGAGGGGCCTCCGTGTGCTAAAAATAGGCCGCGGGCACTGCCGCGTCCAAAAATAAATGCCCGAAGGTCCCGTCCCTAAGTTCATCCGCCGTAAAAATGGCCAAAAAACGGGTGGGCTATAGCCTTGGGGGGAGGGGCTGGCCAAGTTCGTCCGCCGGACTCGGAATGGAGCCAGACTTTGCGAGGGGCCTCCGTGTGCTAAAAATAGGCCGCGCACACTGCCGCGCCCAAAAATAAGCACCCGAAGGTACCGTCCCCAAGTTCGTCCGCCGTAAAAATGGCCAAAAAACGGGTGGGCTATAGCCTTGGGGGGAGGGGCTGGCCAAGTTCATCCGCTGGACTCGGAATGGGGCCAGACTTTGCGAGGGGCCTTTCGTGCACCAAAAATAGGCTGCGGGCACTGCCGCGCCAAAAAATAAGCGCCCGAAGGTCCCGTCCCCAAGTTCATCCGCCGTAAAAATTCCCAAAAAATGGGAGGGCTATAGCCATGGGGGGAGGGGCTGGCCAAGTTCGTCCGCCGGACTCGGAATGGGGCCAAACTTTGCGAGGGGCCTCCGTGTGCCAAAAATAGGCCGCGGGCACTGCCGCGCCCAAAAATAAGCGCACGAAGATCCCTCCCCAAGTTCGTCCGCCGCAAAAATGCCCAAAAAACGGGTGGGCTATAGCCTTGGGGGGAGGGGCTGGCCAAATTCGTTCGTCGTACTCGGAATGGGGCCAGACTTTACGAGGGGCCGCCGTGTGCCAAAAATAGGCAGTGGGCACTGCCACACCCAAAAATAAGCACCCGAAGGTCCCGTCGCAAAGTTCGTCCGCCACAAAAATGCCCAAAAAACGGGTGGGCTATAGCCTTGGGGGAAGGGGCTGGCCAAGTTCGTCCGCCGGACTCGGAATGGGGCCAGACTTTGCGAGGGGCCTCCGTGTGCCAAAAATAGGCCGCGGGCACTGCCGCGCCCAAAAATAAGCGCCCGATGGTCGGGGCGCCAAAACCCCCCAGCAGAAAAAGACCAAAAAACTGGGTGGGCTATAGCCTTGGGGGGAGGGGCTGGCCAAGTTCGTCCGCCGGACTCGGAATGGAGCCAGACTTTGCGAGGGGCCTCCGTGTGCTAAAAATAGGCCGCAGGCACTGCCGCGTCCAAAAATAAATGCCCGAAGGTCCCGTCCCCAAGTTCATCCGCCGTAAAAATGGCCAAAAAACGGGTGGGCTATAGCCTTGGGGGGAGGGGCTGGCCAAGTACCTCCGCCGGACTCGGAATGGGGCCAGACTTTGCGAGGGGCCTCCGTGTGCTAAAAATAGGCCGCGGGCACTGCCGCGTCCAAAAATAAATGCCCGAAGGTCCCGTCCCTAAGTTCATCCGCCGTAAAAATGGCCAAAAAACGGGTGGGCTATAGCCTTGGGGGGAGGGGCTGGCCAAGTTCGTCCGCCGGACTCGGAATGGAGCCAGACTTTGCGAGGGGCCTCCGTGTGCTAAAAATAGGCCGCGCACACTGCTGCGCCCAAAAATAAGCACCCGAAGGTACCGTCCCCAAGTTCGTCCGCCGTAAAAATGGCCAAAAAACGGGTGGGCTATAGCCTTGGGGGGAGGGGCTGGCCAAGTTCATCCGCTGGACTCGGAATGGGGCCAGACTTTGCGAGGGGCCTTTCGTGCACCAAAAATAGGCTGCGGGCACTGCCGCGCCAAAAAATAAGCGCCCGAAGGTCCCGTCCCCAAGTTCATCCGCCGTAAAAATTCCCAAAAAATGGGAGGGCTATAGCCATGGGGGGAGGGGCTGGCCAAGTTCGTCCGCCGGACTCGGAATGGGGCCAAACTTTGCGAGGGGCCTCCGTGTGCCAAAAATAGGCCGCGGGCACTGCCGCGCCCAAAAATAAGCGCACGAAGATCCCTCCCCAAGTTCGTCCGCCGCAAAAATGCCCAAAAAACGGGTGGGCTATAGCCTTGGGGGGAGGGGCTGGCCAAATTCGTTCGTCGTACTCGGAATGGGGCCAGACTTTACGAGGGGCCGCCGTGTGCCAAAAATAGGCTGTGGGCACTGCCACACCCAAAAATAAGCACCCGAAGGTCCCGTCGCAAAGTTCGTCCGCCACAAAAATGCCCAAAAAACGGGTGGGCTATAGCCTTGGGGGAAGGGGCTGGCCAAGTTCGTCCGCCGGACTCGGAATGGGGCCAGACTTTGCGAGGGGCCTCCGTGTGCCAAAAATAGGCCGCGGGCACTGCCGCGCCCAAAAATAAGCGCCCGATGGTCGGGGCGCCAAAACCCCCCAGCAGAAAAAGACCAAAAAACTGGGTGGGCTATAGCCTTGGGGGGAGGGGCTGGCCAAGTTCGTCCGCCGGACTCGGAATGGAGCCAGACTTTGCGAGGGGCCTCCGTGTGCTAAAAATAGGCCGCGGGCACTGCCGCGTCCAAAAATAAATGCCCGAAGGTCCCGTCCCCAAGTTCATCCGCCGTAAAAATGGCCAAAAAACGGGTGGGCTATAGCCTTGGGGGGAGGGGCTGGCCAAGTTCGTCCGCCGGACTCGGAATGGAGCCAGACTTTGCGAGGGGCCTCCGTGTGCTAAAAATAGGCCGCGCACACTGCCGCGCCCAAAAATAAGCACCCGAAGTTACCGTCCCCAAGTTCGTCCGCCGTAAAAATGGCCAAAAAACGGGTGGGCTATAGCCTTGGGGGGAGGGGCTGGCCAAGTACCTCCGCCGGACTCGGAATGGGGCCAGACTTTGCGAGGGGCCTCCGTGTGCCAAAAATAGGCCGCGGGCACTGCCGCGCGCAAAAATAAGCCCCCGAAGGTCCCGTCCCCAAGTTCGTCCGCCGCAAAAATGCCCAAAAAACGGGTGGGCTATAGCCTTGGGGGGAGGGGCTGGCCAAGTTCGTCCGCCGGACTCGGAAGGGGGCCAGACTTTGCGAGGGGCCTCCGTTTGCAAAAAATAGGCTGCGGGCACTGCCAAACCAAAAAATAAGCGCCCGAAGGTCCCGTCCCCAAGTTCGTCCGCCGCAAAAATGCCCAAAAAACGGGTGGGCTATAGCCTTGGGGGGAGGGGCTGGCCAAGTTCGTCCGCCGGGCTCGGAATGGGGCCAGACTTTGCGAGAGGCCTCCGTGTGCCAAAAATACGCCGCGGGCACTGCCGCGCGCAAAAATAAGGGCCCGAAGGTCCCGTCCCCAAGTTCGTCCACCGCAAAAATGCCCAAAAAACGGGTGGGCTATAGCCTTGGGGGGAGGGGCTGGCCAAGTTCGTCCGCCGGACTCGGAAGGGGGCCAGACTTTGCGAGGGGCCTCCGTGTGCCAAAAATAGGCCGCGGGCACTGCCAAACCCAAAAATAAGCGCCCGAAGATCCCGTCCCCAAGTTCGTCCGCCGCAAAAATGCCCAAAAAATGGGTGGGCTATAGCCTTGGGGGGAGGGGCTGGCCAAGTTCGTCCGCCGGACTCGGAATGGGGCCAGACTTTGCGAGGGGCTTCCGTGTGCCAAAAATAGGCCACGGGCACTGCCGCGCCCAAAAATAAGCCCCCGAAGGTCCCGTTCCAAAGTTCATCCGCCGTAAAAATTCCAAAAAAATTGGTGGGCTATAGCCTTGGGGGGAGGGGCTGGCCAAGTTCATCCGCTGGACTCGGAATTGGGCCAGACTTTGCGAGGGGCCTTTCGTGCACCAAAAATAGGCTGCGGGCACTGCCGCGCCAAAAAATAAGCGCCCGAAGGTCCCGTCCCCAAGTTCATCCGCCGTAAAAATTCCCAAAAAATGGGAGGGCTATAGCCATGGGGGGAGGGGCTGGCCAAGTTCGTCCGCCGGACTCGGAATGGGGCCAAACTTTGCGAGGGGCCTCCGTGTGCCAAAAATAGGCCGCGGGCACTGCCGCGCCCAAAAATAAGCGCACGAAGATCCCTCCCCAAGTTCGTCCGCCGCAAAAATGCCCAAAAAACGGGTGGGCTATACCCTTGGGGGGAGGGGCTGGCCAAATTCGTTCGTCGTACTCGGAATGGGGCCAGACTTTACGAGGGGCCGCCGTGTGCCAAAAATAGGCAGTGGGCACTGCCACACCCAAAAATAAGCACCCGAAGGTCCCGTCGCAAAGTTCGTCCGCCACAAAAATGCCCAAAAAACGGGTGGGCTATAGCCTTGGGGGAAGGGGCTGGCCAAGTTCGTCCGCCGGACTCGGAATGGGGCCAGACTTTGCGAGGGGCCTCCGTGTGCCAAAAATAGGCCGCGGGCACTGCCGCGCCCAAAAATAAGCGCCCGATGGTCGGGGCGCCAAAACCCCCCAGCAGAAAAAGACCAAAAAACTGGGTGGGCTATAGCCTTGGGGGGAGGGGCTGGCCAAGTTCGTCCGCCGGACTCGGAATGGAGCCAGACTTTGCGAGGGGCCTCCGTGTGCTAAAAATAGGCCGCGGGCACTGCCGCGTCCAAAAATAAATGCCCGAAGGTCCCGTCCCCAAGTTCATCCGCCGTAAAAATGGCCAAAAAACGGGTGGGCTATAGCCTTGGGGGGAGGGGCTGGCCAAGTTCGTCTGCCGGACTCGGAATGGAGCCAGACTTTGCGAGGGGCCTCCGTGTGCTAAAAATAGGCCGCGCACACTGCCGCGCCCAAAAATAAGCACCCGAAGGTACCGTCCCCAAGTTCGTCCGCCGTAAAAATGGCCAAAAAACGGGTGGGCTATAGCCTTGGGGGGAGGGGCTGGGCAAGTTTGTCCGCCGGAATCGGAATGCGGCCAGACTCTGCGAGGGGGCTCCGTGTGCCAAAAATAGGCCGTGGGCACTGCCGCGCCCAAAAATAAGCACCCGAAGGTCCCGTCCCCTAGTTCGTCCGCCGCAAAAATGCCCAAAAAACGGGTGGGCTATAGCCTTGGGGGGAGGGGCTGGCCAAGTGCGTCCGCCGGACTCAGAATGGGGCCAGACTTTGCGAGGGGCCTCTGTGTGCCAAAAAAAGGCCGCGAGCACTACCGCGCCCAAAAATAAGCGCCCGAAGGTCCCGTCCCCAAGTTCGTCCGCCGCAAAAATACCCAAAAATCGGGTGGGCCATAGCCTTGGGGGGAGGGGCTGGCCAAGTTCGTCCGCCGGACTCGGAATGGGGCCAGACTTTGCGAGGGTCCTGCGTGTGCCAAAAATAGGCCGCGGGCACTGCTGCCCCCAAAAATAGGCGCCCGAAGGTTCCGTCACCAAGTTCATCCGCCGCAAAAATGCCCAAAAAACGGGTGGGCTATAGCCTTGGGGGGAGGGGCTGGCCAAGTTCGTCCGCCGGACTCGGAATGGGCCAAGACTTTGCGACGGGCCTCCGTGTGCCAAAAATAGGCCGCGGGCACTGCCGCGCCCAAAAATAAGCGCCCGAAGGTCCCGTCCCCAAGTTCGTCCGCCGCAAAAATGCCCAAAAAACGGGTGGGCTATAGCCTTGGGGGGAGGGGCTGGCCAAGTTCGTCCGCCGGACTCGGAATGGGGCCAGACTTTGCGAGCCATCTCCGTGTGCCAAAAATAGGCCGCGAGCACTGCCGCACCCAAAAATAAGCGCCCGAAGGTCCCGTCCCCATGTTCGTGCCAGCAAAAATTCCCAAAAAACGGATGGCTATAGCCTTGGGGGGAGGGGCTAGCCAAGTTCGTCCGCCGGACTCCGAATGTGGCCAGACTTTACGAGGGGCCTCCGTGTGCCAAAAATAGGCCGCGGGCACTGCCGCGCCCAAAAATAAGCTCCCGAAGGTCCCGTCCCCAAGTTCGTCCGCCGCAAAAATGCCCAAAAAACGGGTGGGCTACAGCCTTGGGGGGAGGGGCTGGCGAAGTTCGTCCGCCGTACTCGGAATGGAGCCAGAACTTGCGAGCGGCCTCCGTGTGCCAAAAATAGGCCGTGGGCACTGATGCGCCCAAAAAATAAGCGCCCGAAGGTCCCGTCCCCAAGTTCGTCCGCCGCAAAAATGCCCAAAAAACGGGTGGGCTATAGCCTTGGGGGGAGGGGCTGGCCAAGTTCGTCCGCCGGACTCAGAATGGGGCCAGACTTTGCGACGGGCCTCCTTGTGCCAAAAATAGACCGCGGGCACAGCCGCGTCCAAAAATAAGCGCCCGAAGGGCCCGTCCCCAAGTTCGTCCGCCGCAAAAATGCCCAAAAAACGGGTTGGCTATAGCCTTGGGGGGAGGGGCTGGCCAAGTTCGTCCGCCGGACTCGGAATGGGGTCAGACTTTACGAGGGGCCTCCATGTGCCAAAAATAGGCTACGGGCACTGCCGCACCCAAAAATAAGAGCCCGATGGTCCCATCCACAAGTTCGTCCGCCGCAAAAATGCCCAAAAAACGGGTGGGCTATAGCCTTGGGGGGAGGGGCTGGCCAAGTTCGTCCCCCGGACTAGGAATGGGGCCAGACTTTGCGAGGGGCCTCCGTGTGCCAAAAATAGGCCGCGGGCACTGCCGCGCCCAAAAATAAGCGCACGAAGGTCCCGTCCCCAAGTTCGTCCGCCGCAAAAATGCCCAAAAATCGGGTGGGCCATAGCCTTGGGGGGAGGGGCTGGCCAAGTTCGTCCGCCGGACTCGGAATGGGGCCAGACTTTGCGAGAGTCCTGCGTGTGCCAAAAATAGGCCGCGGGCACTGCTGCCCCCAAAAATTGGCGCTCGAAGGTCCCGTCCCCAAGTTCGTCCGCCGCAAAAATGCCGAAAAAACGGGTGGACTATATCCTTGGGGGGAGGGGCTGGCCATGTATGTCCGCCGGACTCGGAATGGGGCCAGACTTTGCGAGGGGCCTCCGTGAGCCAAAAATAGGCTGCGGGCACTGCCGCGCCCAAAATTAAGCACCCGAAGGTCCCGTACCCAAGTTCGTCCGCCGCAAAAATGCCCAACAAACGGGTGGGCTATAGCCTTGGGGGGAGGGGCTGGCCAAGTTCGTCCGCCGGACTCGGAATGGGGCCAAACTTTGCGAGGGACCTCCGTGTGCCAAAAATAGGCCGCGGGCACTGCCGCACCCAAAAATATGCCCCCGAAGGTCCCGTCCCGAAGTTCGTCCGCCGCAAAAATGCCCAAAAAACGGGTGGGCTATAGCCTTGGGGGAAGGGGCTGGCCAAGTACGTCCGCCGGACTCGGAATGGGGCCAGACTTTACGAGGGACCTCTGTGTGCCAAAAATAGGCAGCGGGCATTACCGCGCGTAAAAATAAGCGCCCGAAGGTCCCGTCCCCCAGTTCGTCCGCCGCAAAAATGCCCAAAAAACGGGTGGGCTATAGCCTTGGGGGGAGGGGCTGGCCAAGTTCGTCCGCCGGACTCGGAATGGGGCCAGACTTTGCGAGGGACCTCCGTGTGCCAAAAATAGGCCGCGGGCACTGCCGCGCCCAAAAATATGCCCCCGAAGGTCCCGTCCCGAAGTTCGTCCGCCGCAAAAATGCCCAAAAAACGGGTGGGCTATATCCTTGTGGGAAGGGGCTGGCCAAGTACGTCCGCCGGACTCGGAATAGGGCCAGACTTTACGAGGGACCTCCGTGTGCCAAAAATAGGCAGCGGGCACTTCCGCGCGTAAAAATAAGTGCCCGAAGGTCCCGTCCCCAAGTTCGTCCGCCGCAAAAATGCCCAGAAAATGGGTGGGCTATGGCCTTGGGGTGAGGGGCTGGCCCAGTTCATCCGCCGGACTCGGAATGAGGCCAGACTTTGCGAGGGGCCTCCGGGTGACAAAAATAGGCCACGGGCACTGCCGCACCCAAAAATAAGTGCCCGAAGGCCCCGTCCCCAACTTCGTACACCGCAAAAAAGCCCAAAAAACGGGTGGGCTACAGCCTTGGGGGGAGGGGCTGGCCAAGTTCGTCCGCCGGACTCGGAATGGGGCCAGACTTTGCGAGGGGCCTCCGTGTGCCAAAAATAGGCCACAGGCACTGCCTCGCCCAAAAATAAGCACCCTAAGGTCCCGTCCCCAAGTTCGTCCGCCGCAAAAATGCCCAAAAAACGGGTGGGCTATAGCCTTGGGGGGAGGGGCTGGCCAAGTTCGTCCGCCCGACTCGGAATGGGGCCAGACTTTGCGAGGGGCCTCCGTGTGCCAAAAATAGGCCGCGGGCACTGCTGCGCCCAAAAATAAGTGCCCGAAGCTCCCGTCCCCAAGTTCGTCCGCCGCAAAAATGCCCAAAAAACGGGTGGGCTATAGCCTTGGGGGGAGGGGCTGGCCAAGTTCGTCCGCCGGACACGGAATGGGGCCAGACTTTGGGAGGTGCCTCCGTGTGCCAAAAATAGGCTGTGGGGACTGCCGCGCCCAAAAATAAGCGCCCGAAGGTCCCGTCCCCAAGTTCGTCCGCCGAAAAAATGCCCAAAAAACGGGTGGGCTATAGCCTTGGGGGGAGGGGCTGGCCAAGTTCGTCCGCCCGACTCGGAATGGGGCCAGACTTTGCGAGGGGCCTCCGTGTGCCAAAAATAGGCCGCGGGCACTGCTGCGCCCAAAAATAAGTGCCCGAAGCTCCCGTCCCCAAGTTCGTCCGCCGCAAAAATGCCCAAAAAACGGGTGGGCTATAGCCTTGGGGGGAGGGGCTGGCCAAGTTCGTCCGCCGGACTCGGAATGGGGCCAGACTTTGCGAGGGGCCTCCGTGTGCCAAAAATAGGCCACGGACACTGCCGCGCCCAAAAATAAGTGCCCAAAGGTCCCGTCCCCAAGTTCGTCCGCTGCAAAAATGCCCAAAAAACGGGTGGGCTATAGCCTTGGGGGAAGGGGCTGGCCAAGTACGTCCGCCGGACTCGGAATGGGGCCAGACTTTACGAGGGACCTCTGTGTGCCAAAAATAGGCAGCGGGCATTACCGCGCGTAAAAATAAGCGCCCGAAGGTCCCGTCCCCCAGTTCGTCCGCCGCAAAAATGCCCAAAAAACGGGCGGGCTATAGCCTTGGGGGGAGGGGCCGCCCAAGTTCGTCCGCCGGACTCGGAATGGGGCCAGACTTTGCGAGGGGCCTACGTGTGCCAAAAATAGGCCGCGGGCACTGCCGCGCCCAAAAATAAGCGCCCGAAGGTCCCGTCCCCAAGTGCGTCCGCCGCAAAAATGACCAAAAAACGGGTGGGCTATAGCCTTGGGGGGAGGGGCTGGCCAAGTTCGTCCGCCGGATTCGGAATGGGGCCAGACTTTGCGAGGGGCCTCCGTGTGCCAAAAATAGGCCGCGGGCACTTCCGCGCCCAAAAATAAGCGCCCGAAGGTCCCGTCCCCAAGTGCGTCCGCCGCAAAAATGACCAAAAAACGGGTGGGCTATAGCCTTGGGGGGAGGGGCTGGCCAAGTTCGTCCGCCGGATTCGGAATGGGGCCAGACTTTGCGAGGGGCCTCCGTGTGCCAGAAATAGGCCGCGGGCACTGCCGCGCCCAAAAATAAGCGCCCGAAGGTCCCGTCCCCAAGTTCGTCCGCCGCAAAAAAGCCCAAAAAACGGGTGGGCTATAGCCTTGGGGGGAGGGGCTGGCCAAGTTCGTCCGCCGGACTCGGAATGGGGCCAGACTTTGCGAGGGGCCTCCGTTTGTCAAAAATAGGCCGCGGGCACTGCCGCGCCCAAAAATAAGAACCGAAGGTCCCGTCCCCAAGTTCGTCCGCCGCAAAAAAGCCCAAAAAACGGGTGGGCTATAGCCTTGGGAGGACGGGCTGGCCAAGTTCGTCCGCCGGACTCGGAATGGGGCTAGACTTTGCGAGGGGCCTCCGTGTGCCAAAACTAGGCCGCGGGCACTGCCGCGCCCAAAAATAAGCGCCCGAAGGTCCCGTCCCCAAGTTCGTCCGCCGCAAAAATGCCCAAAAAACGGGTGGGGTACAGCCTTGGGGGGAGGGGCTGGCCAAGTTCGTCCGCCGGACTCGGAATGGGGCCTGACTTTGCGAGGGGCCTCCGTGTGCCAAAAATAGGCCGCGGGCACTGCTGCGCCCAAAAATAAGCACCCGAAGCTCCCGTCCCCAAGTTCGTCCGCCGCAAAAATGCCCAAAAAAGGGTGGGCTATAGCCTTGGGGGGAGGGGCTGGCCAAGTTCGTCCGCCGGACTCGGAATGGGGCCAGACTTTGCGAGGGGCCACCTTTTGTCAAAAATAGGCCGCGGGCACTGCCGCGCCCAAAAATAAGAACCGAAGGTCCCGTCCCCAAGTTCGTCCGCCGCAAAAAAGCCCAAAAAACGGGTGGGCTATAGCCTTGGGAGGACGGGCTGGCCAAGTTCGTCCGCCGGACTCGGAATGGGGCTAGACTTTGCGAGGGGCCTCCGTGTGCCAAAAATAGGCTGCGGGCACTGCCGCGTCCAAAAATAAGCACCCGAAGGTCCCGTCCCCAAGTTCGTCCGCTGCAAAAATGTCCAAAAAACGGGTGGCTATAGCCTTGGGGGGAGGGGCTGGCCAAGTTCGTCCGCCGGACTCGGAATGAGGCCAGACTTTGCGAGAGGCCTCCGTGTGCCAAAACTAGGCCGCGGGCACTGCCGCGCCCAAAAATAAGCGCCCGAAGGTCCCGTCCCCAAGTTCGTCCGCCGCAAAAATGCCCAAAAAACGGGTGGGGTATAGCCTTGGGGGGAGGGGCTGGCCAAGTTCGTCCGCCGGACTCGGAATGGGGCCTGACTTTGCGAGGGGCCTCCGTGTGCCAAAAATAGGCCGCGGGCACTGCTGCGCCCAAAAATAAGCGCCCGAAGCTCCCGTCCCCAAGTTCGTCCGCCGCAAAAATGCCCAAAAAAGGGTGGGCTATAGCCTTGGGGGGAGGGGCTGGCCAAGTTCGTCCGCCGGAATCGGAATGGGGCCAGACTTTGCGAGTGGCCTCCGTGTGCCAAAAATAGGCCGCGGACACTGCCGGGCCCAAAAATAAGCGCCCGAAGGTCCCGTCCCCAAGTTCGTCCGCCGCAAAAATGCCCAAAAAACGGGTGGGGTATAGCCTTGGGGGGAGGGGCTGGCCAAGTTCGTCCGCCGGACTCGGAATGGGGCCTGACTTTGCGAGGGGCCTCCGTGTGCCAAAAATAGGCCGCGGGCACTGCTGCGCCCAAAAATAAGCGCCCGAAGCTCCCGTCCCCAAGTTCGTCCGCCGCAAAAATGCCCAAAAAAGGGTGGGCTATAGCCTTGGGGGGAGGGGCTGGCCAAGTTCGTCCGCCGGAATCGGAATGGGGCCAGACTTTGCGAGTGGCCTCCGTGTGCCAAAAATAGGCCGCGGACACTGCCGGGCCCAAAAATAAGCGCCCGAAGGTCCCGTCCCCAAGTTCGTCCGCCGCAAAAAAGCCCAAAAAACGGGTGGGCTATAGCCTTGGGAGGACGGGCTGGCCAAGTTCGTCTGCCGGACTCGGAATGAGGCCATACTTTGCGAGAGGCCTCCGTGTGCCAAAAATAGGCCGCGGGCACTGCCGCGCCCAAAAATAAGCGCCCGAAGGTCCCGTCCCCAAGTTCGTCCGCCGCAAAAATGCCCAAAAAACGGGTGGGGTATAGCCTTGGGGGGAGCGGCTGGCCAAGTTCGTCCGCCGGAATCGGAATGGGGCCAGACTTTGCGAGGGGCCTCCGTTTGCCAAAACTAGGCCGCGGGCACTGCCACGCCCAAAAATAAGCGCCCGAATGTCCCGTCCGCAAGTTCGTCCGCCGCAAAAAAGTCCAAAAAACGGGTGGGCTATAGCCTTGGGGGGAGGGGCTGGCCAAGTTCGTCCGCCGGACTCCGAATGGGGCCAGACTTTGCGAGGGGCCTCCGTGTGCCAAAAATAGGCCGCGGACACTGCCGGGCCCAATAATAAGCGCTCGAAGGTCCTGTCCCCAAGTTCGTCCGCCGCAAAAATGCCCAAAAAACGGGTGGGCTATAGCCTTGGGGGGAGGGGCTGGCCGAGTTCGTCCGCCGGACTCGGAATGGGGCCAGACTTTGCGAGGGGCCTCCGTGTGCCAAAAATAGGCCGCGGGCACTGCCGCTCCCAAAAATAAGTGCCCGAAGGTCCCGTCCCCAAGTTCGTCTGCCGTAAAAATGCCCAAAAAACAGGTGGGCTATAGCCTTAGGGGGAGGGGCTGGCCAAGTTCGTCCGCCGAACTCGGAATGGGGCCAGACTTTGCGAGGGGCCTCCGTGTGCCAAAACTAGGCCGCGGGCACTGCCGCGCCCAAAAATAAGCACCCGAAGGTCCCGTTCGCAAGTTCGTCCGCCGCAAAAAAGTCCAAAAAACGGGTGGGCTATAGCCTTGGGGGGAGGGGCTGGCCAAGTTCGTCCGCCGGACTCGGAATGGGGCCAGACTTTGCGAGGGGCCTCCGTGTGCCAAAAATGGGCCGCGGACACTGCCGGGCCCAAAAATAAGCGTCCGAAGGTCCCGTCCCCAAGTTCGTCCGCCGTAAAAATGCCCAAAAAACGGTTGGGCTATAGCCTTGGCGGGAGGGGCTGGCCGAGTTCGTCCGCCGGACTCGGAATGGGGCCAGACTTTGCGAGGGGCCTCCGTGTGCCAAAAATAGGCCGCGGGCACAGCCGCGCCCAAAAATAAGCGCCCGAAGGTCCCGTCCCCAAGTTCGTCCGCCGCAAAAATGCCCAAAAAACGGTTGGGCTATAGCCTTGGCGGGAGGGGCTGGCCGAGTTCGTCCGCCGGACTCGGAATGGGGCCAGACTTTGCGAGGGGCCTCCGTGTGCCAAAAATAGGCCGCGGGCACAGCCGCGCCCAAAAATAAGCGCCCGAAGGTCCCGTCCCCAAGTTCGTCCGCCGCAAAAATGCCCAAAAAACGGGTGGGCTATAGCCTTGGGGGGAGGGGCTGGCCAAGTTCGTCCGCCGGACTCGGAATGGGGCCACACTTTGCGAGGGGCCTATGTGCCCCAAAAATAGGCCTCGGGCACTTACGCGCCCAAAAATAAGCCCCCGAAGGTCACCTCCCCAAGTTCGTCCGCCGTAAAAATGCCCAAAAAACGGGTGGGCTATCGCCTTGGGGGGAGGGGCTGGCCAAGTTCGTCCGCCGGACTCGGAATGGTGCCAGACTTTGCGAGGGGCCTCCGTGCGCCAAAAATAGGCCACGGACACTGCCGCGCCCAAAAATAAGCAGCCGAAGGTCCCGTCCCCAAGTTCGTCCGCCGAAAAAATCCCTAAAAAACGGGTGGGCTATAGCCTTGGGGGGAGGGGCTGGCCAAGTTCGTCCGCCGGACTCGAAATGGGGCCAGACTTTGCGAGGGGCCTCCGTGCGCCAAAAATAGTCCTCGGGCACTGCCGTACCCAAAAATAAGCGCCCGCAGGTCCCTTCCCCAAGTTCGTCCGCCGCAAAAATGCCCAAAAAACGGGTGGGCTATACCCTTGGGGGGAGAGGCTGGCCAAGTTCGTCCGCCGGACTCGGAATGGGGCCAGATTTTGCAAGGGGCCTGCGTGTGCCAAAAATAGGCCGCAGACTCTGCCGCGCCCAAAGGTCCCGTCCCCAAGTTCGTCCGCCGCAAAAATGCCCAAAAAACGGGTGGGATATAGCCTTGGGGGGAGGGGCTGTCCAAGTTCGTCTGCCGGACTCGGAATGGGGCGAGACTTTGCGAGGGGCCTCCGTGTGCCAAAACTAGGCCGCGGGCACTGCCGCGCCCAAAAATAAGCACCCGAAGGTCCCGTCCCCTAGTTCGTCCGCCGAAAAAATGCCCAAAAAATGGGTGGGCTATAGCTTTGGGGGGAGGGGCTGGCCAAGTTCGACCGCCGGACTCGGAATGGTGCCAGACTTTACGAGGGGCCTCCGAGTGCCAAAAATAGGCCGCGGGCACTGCCGCGTCCAAAAATAAGCGCCCAAAGGTCCAGTCCCCAAGTTCGTCCGCCGCAAAAATGCCCAAAAAACGGGCTGGCTATAGCCTTGGGGGGAGGGGCTGGCCAAGTTCGTCTGCCGAACTCGGAATGGGGCCAGACTTTGCGAGAGGCCTCCGTGTACGAAAACTAGAAGGCGGGCACTGCCACGCCCAAAAATAAGTGCCCAAAGGTCCCGTCCCCAAGTTCGTCCGCCGCAAAAATGGCCAAAAAACGGGTGGGCTATAGCCTTGGGGGGAGGGGCTGGCCAAGTTCATCCGCCGGACTCGGAATGGGGCCACACTTTGTGAGGGGCCTCCGTGTGTCAAAAATAGGCCGCGGGCACTGCCGCGCCCAAAATTAAGGGCCCGAAGGTCCCGTCCCCAAGTTCGTCCAATGCCAAAATGCCCAAAAAACGGGTGGGCTATAGCCTTGGGAGGAGGGGATGGCCAAGTTCGTCCGCCGGACTCGGAATGGGGCCAGACTTTGCAAGGGGCCTCCGTGTGCCAAAAATAGGCTGCAGGCACTGCCGTGCCCAAAAATAAGCGCCCGAAGGTCCCGTCCCTAAGTTCGTCCGCCACAAAAATGCCCAAAAAATGGGTGGGCTATAGCCTTGGGGGGAGGGGCTGGCCAAGTTCGTCTGCCGAACTCGGAATGGGGCCAGACTTTGCGAGGGGCCTCTGTGTGCCAATAATAGGCCGCGGGCACTGCCGCGCCCAAAAATAAGCGCCCGAAGGTCCCGTCCCCAAGTTCGTCCGACGCAAAAATGCCCAAAAAACGGCTGGGCTATAGCCTTGGGGGGAGGGGCTGGCCAAGTTCGTCCGCCGGACTCGGAATGGGGCCAGACTTTACGAGGGGCCTCCGTATGCCAAAAATAGGCCACGGGCAGTGCCGCACCCAAAAATAAGCGCCCGAAGGTGCCGTCCCCAAGTTCCTCCGCCGCAAAAATGCCCAAAAAATGGGTGGGCTATAGCCTTGGGGGGAGGGGCTGGCCAAGTTCGTCCGCCGGAGTTGGAATGGGGCCAGACTTTGTGAGCGGCCTCCGTGTGCAAAAAATAGGCCGCGGGCACTGCCGCGCCCAAAAATAAGCGCCCGAAGGTCCCGTCCCCAAGTTCGTCCGACGCAAAAATGCCCAAAAAACGGGTGGGCTATAGCCTTGGGGGGAGGGGCTGGCCAAGTTCGTCCGCCGGACTCGGAATGTGGCCAGACTTTGCGAGAGGCCTCCGTGTGCCAAAAAAAGGCCGCGGGCATGGCCGTGCCCAAAAATAAGTGCCCGAAGGTCCCGTCCCCAAGTTCATCCGCCGCAAAAATGCCCAAAAAACGGGTGGGCTATAGCCTTGGGGGGAGGGGCCGGCCAAGTTCGTCCGCCGGACTCGAAATGGGGCCAGACTTTGCGAGGGGCCTCCGTGTGCCAAAAATAGACCGCGGGCACTGCCGCGCCCAAAAATAAGCGCCCGTAGGTCCCGTCCCCAAGTTCGTCCGCCGCAAAAATCCCCAAAAAACGGGTGGGCTATAGCCTTGGGGGGAGGGGCTGGCCAAGTTCGTCTGCCGAACTCGGAATGGGGCCAGACTTTGCGAGGGGCCTCTGTGTGCCAAAAATAGGCCGCGGACACTGCCGCGCCCAAAAATAAGCGCCCGAAGGTCCCGTCCCCAAGTTCGTCCGACGCAAAAATGCCCAAAAAACGGCTGGGCTATAGCCTTGGGGGGAGGGGCTGGCCAAGTTCGTCCGCCGGACTCGGAATGGGGCCAGACTTTACGAGGGGCCTCCGTATGCCAAAAATAAGCCACGGGCAGTGCCGCACCCAAAAATAAGCGCCCGAAGGTGCCGTCCCCAAGTTCCTCCGCCGCAAAAATGCCCAAAAAATGGGTGGGCTATAGCCTTGGGGGGAGGGGCTGGCCAAGTTCGTCCGCCGGAGTTGGAATGGGGCCAGACTTTGTGAGCGGCCTCCGTGTGCCAAAAATAGGCCGCGGGCACTGCCGCGCCCAAAAATAAGCGCCCGAAGGTCCCGTCCCCAAGTTCGTCCGACGCAAAAATGCCCAAAAAACGGGTGGGCTATAGCCTTGGGGGGAGGGGCTGGCCAAGTTCGTCCGCCGGACTCGGAATGTGGCCAGACTTTGCGAGGGGCCTCCGTGTGCCAAAAAAAGGCCGCGGGCATGGCCGTGCCCAAAAATAAGTGCCCGAAGGTCCCGTCCCCAAGTTCATCCGCCGCAAAAATGCCCAAAAAACGGGTGGGCTAATAGCCTTGGGGGGAGGGGCCGGCCAAGTTCGTCCGCCGGACTCGAAATGGGGCCAGACTTTGCGAGGGGCCTCCGTGTGCCAAAAATAGACCGCGGGCACTGCCGCGCCCAAAAATAAGCGCCCGTAGGTCCCGTCCCCAAGTTCGTCCGCCGCAAAAATCCCCAAAAAACGGGTGGGCTATAGCCTTGGGGGGAGGGGCTGGCCAAGTTCGTCTGCCGGACTCGGAATGGGGCCAGAATTTTGTGAGGGGCCTCCGTGTACCAAAAATAGGCCGCGGTCACTGCCTTGCCCAATATTAAGCGCCCGAAGGTCCCATCCCCAAGTTCGTCCGCCGCAAAATTGCCCAAAAAACAGGTGGGCTATAGCCTTGGGGGGAGCGGCTGGCCAAGTTCGTCCGCCGGACTCGAAATGGGGCCAGACTTTGCGAGGGGCCTCCGCGTACCAAAAAAATACGCGCCCGAAGGTCCCGTCCCCTAGTTCGTCCGCCGCAAAAATGCCCAACAAACGGGTGGGCTATAGCCTTGGGGGGAGGGGCTGGCCAAGTTCGTCCGCCAGACTTGGAATGGGGCCAGACTTTGCGAGGGCACTCCGTGTGCCAAAAATTCACCGCGGGCAATACCGCGCCCAAAAATAAGCACCCGAAGGTCCCGTCCCCAAGTTCGTCCGCCGTAAAAATGCCCAAAAAACGGGTGGGCTATAGCCTTGGGGGGAGGGGCTGGCCAAGTTCGTCCGCCGGACTCAGAATGGGGCCAGACTTTGCGAGGGGCCTCCGTGTGCCAAAAAATAGGCCGCGGGCACTGCCGCGCCCAAAAATAAGCGCCTGAAGGTCCCGTCCCCAAGTTCGTCCGCCGCAAAAATGCCCAAAAAACGGGTGGGCTATAGCCTTGGGGGGAGGGGCTGCCAAGTTTGTCCGCCGGACTCGGAATGGGGCCAGACTTTGCGAGTCGCCTCCGTGTGCCAAAAAATAGGCCGCGGGCACTGCCGCGCCCAAAAATAAGTGCCCGAATCTCCCGTCCCCAAGTTCGTCCGCCGCAAAAATGCCCAAAAAACGGGTGGGCTATAGCCTTGGGGGGAGGGGCTGCCCAAGTTCGTCCGCCGGACTCGGAATGGGGCCAGACTTTGCGAGGGGCCTCCGTGTTCCAAAAATAGGCCGCAGGCACTGCCGCGCCCAAAAATAAGCGCCCGAAGGTCCCGTCCCCAATTTCGTCCGCCGCAAAAATGCCGAAAAAACGGGTGGGCTATAGCCTTGGGGGGGGGGGCTGGCCAAGTTCGTCCGCCGGACTCGTAATGAGGCCAGACTTTGCGAGGGGCCTCCGTGTGCCAAAAATAGGCCGCGGGCACTGCCGCGTCCAAAAATAAGCGCCCGAAGGTCCCGTCCCCAAGTTCGTCCTCCGCAAAAATGCCCAAAAAACGGGTGGGCTATAGCCTTGGGGGGAGAGGCTGGCCAAGTTCGTCCGCCGGACTCGGAATGGGGCGAGACTTTGCTTGCCAAAAATAGGCCGCGGGCACTGCCACGCCAAAAAATAAGCACCCGAAGGTCCCGTCCCCAAGTTCGTCCGCCGCAAAAATGCCCAAAAAATGCGTAGGCTATAGCCTTGGGGGGAGGGGCTGGCCCAGTTCGTCCGCCGGACTCGGAATGGGGCCAGACTTTGCGAGGGGCCTCAGTGTGCCAAAAATAGGCCGCGGGGCACTGCTGCGTCCAAAAATAAGCGCCCGAAGGTCCCGTCCCCAAGTTCGTCCGCCGCAAAAATGCCCAAAAAACGGGTGGGCTATAGCCTTGGGGGGATGGGCTGCCCAAGTTCGTCCGACGGACTCGGAATGGGGCCAGAATTTGCGAGGGGCCTCCGTGTTCCAAAAATAGGCCGCGGGCACTGCCGCACCCAAAAATAAGCGCCCGAAGGTCCCGTCCCCAAGTTCGTCCGCCGCAAAAATGCCCAAAAAATGGGTGGGCTATAGCCTTGGGGGGAGGGGCTGGCCAAGTTCGTCCGCGGGACTCGGAATGGGGCCAGACTTTGCGAGGGGCCTCCGTGTGCCAAAAATATGCCGCGGGCACTGCCGCTCCCGAAAATAAGCGCCCGAAGGTCCCGTCCCCAAGTTCGTCCACCGCAAAAATGCCCAAAAAATGGGTTGGCTATAGCCTTGGGGGGAGGGGCTGGCCAAGTTCGTCCGCGGGACTCGGAATGGGGCCAGACTTTGCGAGGGGCCTCCGTGTGCCAAAAATAGGCCACAGGCACTGCCGTGCCCAAAAATAAACACCCGAAGGTCCCGTCCCCAAGTTCGTCCGCCGCAAAAATGCCCAAAAAACGGGTGGGCTATAGCCTTGGGGGGAGGGGCTGGCCAAGTTCGTCCGCCGGACTCGGAATGGGGCCCGACTATGCGAGGGGCCTCCGTGTGCCAAAAATAGGCTGCAGGCACTGCCCTGCGCAAAAATAAGCGCCCGAAGGTCCCGTCCCCAAGTTCGTCCGCCGCAAAAATGCCCAAAAAACGGGTGGGCTATAGCCTTGGGGGGAGGGGCTGGCCAAGTTCGTCCGCCGGACTCGGAATGGGGCCCGACTATGCGAGGGGCCTCCGTGTGCCAAAAATAGGCTGCAGGCACTGCCCTGCGCAAAAATAAGCGCCCGAAGGTCCCATCCCAAAGTTCGTCCGCCGCAAAAATGCCCAAAAAACGGATGGGCTATAGACTTGGGGGGAGGGGCTGGCCAAGTTCGTCCGCCGGACTCGGAATGGGACTCGACTTTGTGAGGGGCCTCCGTGTGCCAAAAATTGGCCGCGGTCACTGCCGCGCCCAAAAATAAGCGCCCGAAGGTCCGGTCCCAAAGTTCGTCCGCCGCAAAAAAGCCCAAAAAACGGATGGGCTAAAGACTTGGGGGGAGGGGCTGGCCAAGTTCGTCCGCCGGACTCGGAATGGGGCCAGACTTTGCGAGGGGCCTCCGTGAGTCAAAAATAGTCCTTTGGCACTGCCGCGCGCAAAAATAAGCGCCCGAAGGTCCCGTCCCCAAGTTCGTCCACCACAAAAATGCCCAAAAAACGGGTGGGCTATAGTCTTGGGGGGAGGGGCTGGCCAAGTTCGTCCGCCGGACTCGGAAGGGGGCCAGACTTTGCGAGGGGCGTCCGTGTGCCAAAAATATGCCGCGGGCACTGCCGCGCCCAAAAATAAGCGCCCGAAGGTCCCGTCCCCAAGTTCGTCCAACGCAAAAATGCCCAAAAAATGGGTGGGCTAAAGCCTTGGGGGGAGGGGCTGGCCAAGTTCGTCCGCCGGACTCGGAATGGGGCCCGACTATGCGAGGGGCCTCCGTGTGCCAAAAATAGGCTGCAGGCACTGCCCTGCGCAAAAATAAGCGCCCGAAGGTCCCGTCCCCAAGTTCGTCCGCCGCAAAAAAGCCCAAAAAACGGGCGGGCTATAGCCTTGGGGGGAGGGGCTGGCCAAGTTCGTCCGCCGGACTCGGAATGGGGCCAGAATTTGCGAAGGGCCTCCGTGTGCCAAAAATAGGCCGCAGGTACAGCTGCACCCAAAAATAAGCGCCCGAAGGTCCCGTCCCCAAGTTCGTCCGCCGCAAAAATGTCCAAAAAACGGGTGGGCTATAGCCTTGGGGGGAGGGGCTGGCCAAGTTCATTCGCCAGACTCGGAATGGGGCCAGACGTTGCGAGGGGCCTCCGTGTGCCAAAAATAGGCCGCGGGCACTGCCGCGCTAAAAAATAAGCGCCCGAAGGGACCGGCCACAAGTTCGTCCGCCGCAAAAATGCCCAAAAAACGGGTGGGCTATAGCCTTTGGGGGAGGGGCTGTCCAAGTTCGTCCGCCGGACTCGGAATGGGGCCAGACTTTGCGAGGGGCCTCCGTGTGCCAAAAATAGGCCGCGGGCACTGCCGCGTCCAAAAATAAGCGCCCGAAGCTCCCGTCCCCAAGTTCGTGCGCCGTAAAAATGACCAAATAACGGGTGGGCTATAGCCTTGGGGGGAGGGGCTGGCCAAGTTCGTCCGCCCGACTCGGAATGGGGCCAGACTTTGCGAGGGGCCTCCGTGTGCCAAAAATAGGCTGCGGGCACTGCCGCGTCCAAAAATAAGCGCCCGAAGCTCCCGTCCCCAAGTTCGTGCGCCGTAAAAATGACCAAATAACGGGTGGGCTATAGCCTTGGGGGGAGGGGCTGGCCAAGTTCGTCCGCCGGACTCGGAATGGGGCCAGACTTTGCGAGGGGCCTCCGTGTGCCAAAAATAGGCCGCGGTCACTGCTGCGCCAAAAAATAAGCGCCCGAAGGTCCCGTCCCCAAGTTCGTCCGCCGCAAAAATGCCCAAAAAATGGGTGGGCTATAGCCTTGGGGGGAGGGGCTGGCCAAGTTCGTCCGCCGGACTCGGAATGGGGCCAGACTTTACGAGGGGCCTCCGTGTGCTAAAAATAGGCCGCAGGTACTGCTGCGGCCAAAAATAAGTGCCCGAAGGTCCCGTTCCCAAGTTCGTCCGCCGCAAAAATGCCCAAAAAACGGGTGGGCTATAGCCTTCGGGGGAGGGGCTGGCCAAGTTCGTCCGCCGGACTAGGAATGGGGCCAGACTTTGCGAGGGGCCTCCATGTGCCAAAAATAGGCCACGGGCACTGCCAAACCCAAAAATAAACGCCCGAAGGTCCCGTCCCCAAGTTCGTCCGCCGCAAAAATGCCCAAAAAACGGGCGGGCTATAGCCTTGGGGGGAGGAGATGGCCAAGTTCGTCCGCACAGACTCGGAATGGGGCCGGACTTTGCGAGGGGCCTCCCTGTGCCAAAAATAAGCCACGGGCTCTGCCTCGCACAAAAATAAGCGCCCGTAGGTCCCGTCCCCAAGTTCGTCCGCCGCAAAAATGCCCAAAAAACGGGTGGGCTATAGCCTTGGGGGGAGGGGCCGGCCAAGTTCGTCCGCCGGACTCGGAATGGGGCCAGATTTTGCGAGGGGCCTCCATGCGCCAAAAATTGGCCGTGGGCACTACCGCGCCCAAAAATAAGGGCCCGAAGGTCCCGTCCCCATGTTCGCCCGCCGCAAAAATGCCCAAAAAACGGGCGGGCTATAGCCTTGGGGGGAGGGGCTGGCCAAGTTCGTCCGCCGGACTCGGAATGGGGCTAGACTTTGTGAGGGGCCTTCGTGCGCCAAAAATAGGCCGCGGGCACTGCCGCGCCCAAAAATAAGCTTCCGAAGGTCCCGTCCCAAAGTTCGTCCGCCGTAAAAATGCCCAAAAAACGGGTGGGCTATAGCCTTGGGGGAAGGGGCTGGCCAAGTTCATCCGCCGGACTTGGAATGGGGCCAGACTTTGCGAGGGGCCTCCGTGTAACAAAAATAGGCCGCGGGCACTGCCGCACCCAAAAATAAGCGCCCGAAGGTCCCGTCCCCAAGTTCGTCCGCCGCAAAAATACCCAAAAAACAGGTGGGCTATAGCCTTTGGGGGAGGGGCTGGCCAAGTTCGTCCGCCGGACTCGGAATGGGGCCAGACTTTGCGAGGGGCCTCCGCATGCCAAAAATAGGCTGCGGGCACTGCCGCGCCCAAAAATAAGCACTCGAAGGTCCCGTCCCCTAGTTCGTCCGCCGCAAAAATGCCCAAAAAATGGGTGGGCTATAGCCTTGGGGGGAGGGGCTGGCCAAGTTCGTCCGCCGAATTCGGAATGGGGCCAGACTTTACAAGGGGCCTCCGGGTGCCAAAAATAGGCCGCGGGCACTGCCGCACCCAAAAATAAGCGCACGAAGGTCCCTTCCCCAAGTTCGTCCGCCGCAAAAATGCCCAAAAAATTGGTGGGCTATAGCCTTGGGGGGAGGGGCTGGCCAAGTTCGTCCGCCGGACTCGGAATGGGGCCAGACTTTGCTAGGGGCCTCCGTGTGGCAAAAATAGACCGCGGGCACTGCCGCGCGCAAAAATAAGCGCCCGAAGGTCCCGTCCCCAAGTTCGTCCGCCGCAAAAATACCCAAAAAACAGGTGGGCTATAGCCTTGGGGGGAGGGGCTGGCCAAGTTCGTCCGCCGTATTCGGAATGGGGCCAGACTTTACGAGGGGCCTCCGTGTGCCAAAAATAGGCCGCGGACCCTGCCGCACCCAAAAATAAGCGCCCGAAGGTCCTGTCCCCAAGTTCGTCTGCCGCAAAAATGCCCAAAAAATGGGTGGGCTATAGCCTTGGGGGGAGGGGCTGGCCAAGTTCGTCCGCCGGACTCGGAATGGGGCCATACTTTGCGAGGCACCTCCGTGTGCCAAAAATAGGCCGCGGGCACTGCCATGAGAAAAATACACGCCCGACAGTCCCGTCCCCAAGTTCGTCCGCCATAAAAATGCCCAAAAAACGGGTGGGTTATAGCCTTGGGGGGAGGGGCTGGCCAAGTTAGTTCGCCGGACTCCGAATGGGGCCAGACTTTGTGAGGGGCCTCCGTGTACCAAAAATAGGCCGCGGGCACAGCCGCACCCAAAAATAAGAGCCCGAAGGTCCCGTCCCCAAGTTCTTCCGCCGCAAAAATGCCCAAAAAACGGGTGGGCTGTAGCCTTGGGGGGAGGGGCTGGCCAAGTTCGTCCGCCGGACTCGGAATGAGGCCAGACTTTGCGAGGGGCCTCCGTGCGCAAAAAATAGGCCGCGGGCACTGCCGCGCCAAAAAATAAGCGCCCGAAGGTCCCGTCCCCAAGTTCGTCCGCCGCAAAAATGCCCAAAAATCGGGTGGGCTATAGCCTTGGGGGAAGGGGCTGGCCAAGTTCATCCGCCGGACTTGGAATGGGGCCAGACTTTGCGAGGGGCGTCCGTGTGCCAAAAATAGGCCGCGGGCACTGCCGCGCCCAAAAATAAGCGACCGAAGGTCCCGTCCCCAAGTTCGTCCGCCGCAAAAATGCCCAAAAAACAGGTGGGCTATAGCCTTGGGGGGAGGGGCTGGCCAAGTTCGTCCGCCGGACTCGGAATGGGGCCAGACTTTGCGAGGGGCCTCCGCGTGCCAAAAATAGGCTGCGGGCACTGCCGCGCCCAAAAATAAGCACTCGAAGGTCCCGTCCCCAAGTTCGTCCGCCGCAAAAATGCCCAAAAAACGGGTGGGCTATAGCCTTGGGGGGAGGGGCTGGCCAAGTTCGACCGCCGGACTCGAAATGGGGCCAGACTTTGCGAGGGGTCTCCGTGTGCCAAAAACAGGCCGCGGGCACTGCCGCGCCCAAAAATAAGCGCCCGAAGGTCCCGTCCCCTAGTTCGTCCGCCGCAAAAATGCCCAAAAAATGGGTGGGCTATAGCCTTGGGCGGAGGGGCTGGCCAAGTTCGTCCGCCGAATTCGGAATGGGGCCAGACTATACGAGGGGCCTCCGTGTGCCAAAAATAGGCCGCGGACCCTGCCGTACCCAAAAATAAGCGCCCGAAGGTCCTGTCCCCAAGTTCGTCTGACGCAAAAATGCCCAAAAAACGGGTGGGCTATAGCCTTGGGGGGAGGGGCTGGCCAAGTTCGTCCGCCGGACTCGGAATGGGGCCATACTTTGCGAGGCACCTCCGTGTGCCAAAAATAGGCCGCGGGCACTGCCATGAGCAAAAATACACGCCCGACAGTCCCGTCCCCAAGTTCGTCCGCCATAAAAATGCCCAAAAAACGGGTGGGTTATAGCCTTGGGGGGAGGGGCTGGCCAAGTTCGTTCGCCGGACTCCGAATGGGGCCAGACTTTGTGATGGGCCTCCGTGTGCCAAAAATAGGCCGCGGGCACTGCCGCGCCCAAAAATAAGCGCCCGAAGGTCCCGTCCCCAAGTTCGTCCGCCGCAAAAATGCCCAAAAAACGGGTGGGCTATAGCCTTGGGGGGAGGGGCTGGCCAAGTTCGTCCGCCGGACTCGGAATGGGGCCAGACTTTGCGAGGGGCCTCCGTAAGCAAAAAATAGGCCGCGGGCACTGCCGCGCCAAAAAATAAGCGCCCGAAGGTCCCGTCCCCAAGTTCGTCCGCCGCAAAAATGCCCAAAAATCGGGTGGGCTATAGCCTTGGGTGGAGGGGCTATCCAAGTTCGTCCGCCGGACTCGGATTGGGGCCAGACTTTGCGAGGGGCGTCCGTGTGCCAAAAATAGGCCGCGGGCACTGCCGCACCAAAAAATAAGCGCACGAAGGTCCCTTCCCCAAGTTCGTCCGCCGCAAAAATGCCCAAAAAATGGGTGGGCTATAGCCTTGGGGGGAGGGGCTGGCCATGTTCGCCAGCCGGACTCGGAATGGGGCCAGACTTTGCGAGGGGCCTCCGTGTGCCAAAAATAGCCCGCGGGCACTGCCGCGTACAAAAATAAGCGCCCGAAGGTCCCGTCCCCAAGTTCGTCCGCCGCAAAAATGCCCAAAAAACGGGTGGGCTATAGCCTTGGGTGGAGGGGCTGGCCAAGTTCGTCCGCCGGACTCGGAATAGGGTCTGACTTTACGAGGGGCCTCCGTGTGCCAAAAATAGGCCACGGGAACATCCGTGTCCAAAAATAAGTGCCTGATGGTCCGGTCCTCAAGTTCGTCCGCCGCAAAAATGCCCAAAAAACGGGTGGGCTATAGCCATGGGGGGTGGGGCTGGCCAATTTCGATCGTCGGACTCGGATTGGGGCCAGACTTTGCGAGGGGCGTCCGTGTGCCAAAAATAGGCCGCGGGCACTGCCGCGCCTGAAGGTACCGTCCCCAAGTTCGTCCGCCGCAAAAATGCCCAAAAAACGGGTGGGCTATAGCCTTGGGGGGAGGGGCTGGCCAAGTTCGTCCGCCGTACTCGGATTGGGGCCAGACTTTGCGAGGGGCGTCCGTGTGCCAAAAATAGGCCGCGGGCACTGCCGCACCCAAAAATAAGCGCACGAAGGTCCCTTCCCCAAGTTCGTCCGCCGCAAAAATGCCCAAAAAATTGGTGGGCTATAGCCTTGGGGGGAGGGGCTGGCCAAGTTCGTCCGCCGGGCTCGGAATGGGGCCAGACTTTGCTAGGGGCCTCCGTGTGGCAAAAATAGACCGCGGGCACTGCCGCGCGCAAAAATAAGCGCCCGAAGGTCCCGTCCCCAAGTTCGTCCGCCGCAAAAATGCCCAAAAAACGGGTGGGCTATAGCCTTGGGGGGAGGGGCTGGCCAAGTTCGTCCGCCGGAATCGGAATGGGGCTAGACTTTGCGAGGGGCCGCCGTTTGCTAAGAATAGGCCACGGACACGGCCGCGTCCAAAAATAAGTGCCCGAGGGTCCGGTCCCCAAGTTCGTCCGCCGCAAAAATGCCCAAAAAACAGGTGGGCTATAGCCTTGGGGGGAGGGGCTGGCCAAGTTCGTCCGCCGGACTCGGAATGGGGCGAGACTCTGCGAGGGGCCTCCGTGTGCCAAAAATAGTCCGCGGGCACTGCCGCGCCCAAAAACAAGCGCCCGAAGGTCCCTTCCCCAAGTTCGTCCGCCGCAAAAATGCCCAAAAAACGGGTGGGCTATAGCCTTGGGGGGAGGGGCCTCCGTGTGCCAAAAATAGGCAGCGGGCACTGTCGCGTACAATAATAAGCGCCCGAAGGTCCCGTCCCCAAGTTCGTCCGCCGCAAAAATGCCCAAAAAATGGGTGGGCTATAGCCTTGGGGGGAGGGGCTGGCCAAGTTCGTCCGCCGGACTCGGAATGGCGCCAGACTTTGCGAGGGGCCTCCGTGTGCCAAAAATAGGCCGCGCGAACTGCCGCGTACAAAAATAAGCGCCCGAAGGACCCGTCCCCAAGTTCGTCCGCCGCAAAAATGCCCAAAAAACGGGTGGGCTATAGCCTTGGGGGGAGGGGCTGGCCAAGTTCGTCCGCCGGACTCGGAATGGGGCCCGACTTTGCGAGGGGCCTCCGTGTGCCAAAAATAGGCCGCGGGCACTGCCGCACACAAAAATAAGCGCACGAAGGTCCCGTCCGCAAGTTCGTCCGCCGCAAAAATGCCCAAAAAACGGGTGGGCTATAGCCTTGGGGGGAGGGGCTGGCGAAGTTCGTCCGCCGGACTCGGAATGGGGCCAGACTCTGCGAGGGGCCTCCGTGTGCCAAAAATAGGCCGCGGGCACTGCCGCGCCCAAAAATAAGCTCCCGAAGGTCCCGTCCCCAAGTTCGTCCCCCGCAAAAATGCCCAAAAAACGGGTTGGCTATTGCCTTGGGGGGAGGGGCTGGCCAAGTTCGTCCGTCGGACTCGGAATGGGGCCAGACTTTGCGAGGGGCTTCCGTTTGCCAAAATTAGGCCGCGGACACTGCCGCGCCCAAAAATAAGCGCCTGAAGGTCCCGTCCCCAAGTTCGTCCGCCGCAAAAATGCCCAAAAAACGGGTGGGCTATAGCCTTGGGGGGAGGGGCTGGCCAAGTTCGTTCGCCGGACTCGGAATGGGGCCAGACTTTGCGAGGGGCCTCCGTTAGCCAAAAATAGGCCACGGTCACTGCCGCATCCAAAAATAAGCGCCCGAAGGTCCCGTCCCCACATTCGTCCGCCGCAAAAATGCCCAAAAAACGGGTGGGCTACAGCCTTGGGGGGAGGGGCTGGCCAAGTTCGTCCGCCGGACTCGGAATGGGGCCATACTTTGCGAGGGGCCTCCGTGTGCCAAAAATAGGCCGCGGGCACTGCCGCGCACAAAAATAAGCGCCCGAAGGTCCCGTCCCCAAGTTTGTCCGCCGCAAAAATGCCCAAAAAACGGGTGGGCTATAGCCTTGGGGGGAGGGGCTGGCCAAGTTCGTCCGCCGGACTCGGAATGGGGCCAGACTTTGCGAGGGGCTTCCGTTTGCCAAAATTAGGCCGCGGACACTGCCGCGCCCAAAAATAAGCGCCGGAAGGTCCCGTCCCCAAGTTCGTCCGCCGCAAAAATGCCCAAAAAACGGGTTGGCTATTGCCTTGGGGGGAGGGGCTGGCCAAGTTCGTCCGCCGGACTCGGAATGGGGCCAGACTTTGCGAGGGGCCTCCGTGTGCCAAAAATAGGCCATGGCACTGCCGCGCCCGAAGGTCCCGTCCCCAAGTTCGTCCGCCGCAAAAATGCCCAAAAAACGGGTGGGCTATAGCCTTGGGGGGAGGGGCTGGACAAGTTCGTCCGCCGGACTCGGAATGGGGCCAGACTTTGCGAGGGGCCTCCGTGTGCCAAAAATTGGCCGCGGGCACTGCCGTCCCCAAAAATAAGCGCACGAAGGTCCCGTCCCCAAGTTCGTCCGCCGCAAAAATGCCCAAAAAACGGGTGGGCTATAGCCTTGGGGGGAGGGGCCTCCGTGTGCCAAATATAGGCTGCGGGCACTGCCGTGCCCAAAAATAATCACCCGAAGGTCCCGTCCCTAACTTTGTCCGCAGCAAAAATGCCCATAAAACGGGTGGGCTATAGCCTTGGGGGGAGGGGCTGGCCAAGTTCGTCCGCCGGACTCGTAATGGGGCCAGACTTTGCTAGGGGCCTCCGTGTTCCAAAAATAGGCCGCGGGCACTGCCATGCCCAAAAATAATCGCCCGAAGGTCCCGTCCCTAAGTTTGTCCGCAGCAAAAATGCCCAAAAAACGGGTGGGCTATAGCCTTGGGGGGAGGGGCTGGCCAAGTTCGTCCGCCGGACTCGGAATGGGGCCAGACTTTGCGAGGGGCCTCCGTGTGCCAAAAATAGGCCGCGGGCACTGCCGCACCCAAAAATAAGCACCCGAAGGTCCCGTCCCCAAGTTCGTCAGCCGCAAAAATGCCCAAAAAACGGGTGGGTTATAGCCTTGGGGGGAGGGGCTGGCCAAGTTCGTCCGCCGGACTCGGAATGGCGCCAGACTTTGCGAGGGGCCTCCGTTAGCCAAAATTAGGCCGCGGGCACTGCCGCGCCCAAAAATAAGCGCCTGAAGGTCCCGTCCCCAAGTTCGTCCGCCGCAAAAATGCCCAAAAAACGGGTGGGCTATAGCCTTGGGGTGAGGGACTGGCCAAGTTCGTCCGCCGGACTCGGAATGGGGCCAGACTTTGCGAGGGGCCTCCGTGTGCCAAAAATACACCGCGGGCACTGCCGTGCCCAAAAATAAGCGCCCGAATGTACCGTCCCCAAGTTCGTCCACCGCAAAAATGCCCAAAAAATGGGTGGGCTATAGCCTTGGGGGGAGGGGCTGGCCAAGTTCGTCCGCCGGACTCGGAATGGGGCCAGACTTTGCGAGGGGCCTCCGTGTGCCAAAAATAGGCCACGGGCACTGCCGCGCCCGAAGGTCCCGTCCCCAAGTTCGTCCGCCGCAAAAATGCCCAAAAAACGGGTGGGCTATAGCCTTGGGGGGGGGGGCTGGACAAGTTCGTCCGCCGGACTCGGAATGGGGCCAGACTTTGCGAGGGGCCTCCGTGTGCCAAAAATTGGCCGCGGGCACTGCCGTCCCCAAAAATAAGCGCACGAAGGTCCCGTCCCCAAGTTCGTCCGCCGCAAAAATGCCCAAAAAACGGGTGGGCTATAGCCTTGGGGGGAGGGGCCTCCGTGTGCCAAATATAGGCTGCGGGCACTGCCGCGCCCAAAAATAATCACCCGAAGGTCCCGTCCCTAAGTTTGTCCGCAGCAAAAATGCCCAAAAAACGGGTGGGCTATAGCCTTGGGGGGAGGGGCTGGCCAAGTTCGTCCGCCGGACTCGGAATGGGGCCAGACTTGCAAGGGGCCTCCGTGTGCCAAAAATAGACCGCGGGCACTGCCACGCCCAAAAATAATCGCCCGAAGGTCCCGTCCCTAAGTTTGTCTGCAGCAAAAATGCCAAAAAAACGGGTGGGCTATAGCCTTGGGGGGAGGGGCTGGCCAAGTTCGTCCGCCGGACTCGGAATGGGGCCAGACTTTGCGAGGGGCCTCCGTGCGCCAAAAATAGGCCGCGGGCACTGCCGCGCCCAAAAATAAGCACCCGAAGGTCCCGTCCCCAAGTTCGTCAGCCGCAAAAATGCCCAAAAAACGGGTGGGTTATAGCCTTGGGGGGAGGGGCTGGCCAAGTTCGTCCGCCGGACTCGGAATGGCGCCAGACTTTGCGAGGGGTCTCCGTTAGCCAAAATTAGGCCGCGGGCACTGCCGCGCCCAAAAATAAGCGCCTGAAGGTCCCGTCCCCAAGTTCGTCCGCCGCAACAATGCCCAAAAAACGGGTGGGCTATAGCCTTGGGGTGAGGGACTGGCCATGTTCGTCCGCCGGACTCGGAATGGGGCCAGACTTTGCGAGGGGCCTCCGTGTGCCAAAAATAGACCGCGGGCACTGCCGTGCCCAAAAATAAGCGCCCGAATGTACCGTCCCCAAGTTCGTCCACCGCAAAAATGCCCAAAAAATGGGTGGGCTATAGCCTTGGGGGGAGGGGCTGGCCAAGTTCGTCCGCCGGACTCGGAATGGGGCCAGACTTTGCGAGGGGCCTCCGTGTGCCAAAAATAGTCCACGGGCACTGCCGCGCCCGAAGGTCCCGTCCCCAAGTTCGTCCGCCGCAAAAATGCCCAAAAAACGGGTGGGCTATAGCCTTGGGGGGAGGGGCTGGACAAGTTCGTCCGCCGGACTCGGAATGGGGCCAGACTTTGCGAGGGGCCTCCGTGTGCCAAAAATTGGCCGCGGGCACTGCCGTCCCCAAAAATAAGCGCACGAAGGTCCCGTCCCCAAGTTCGTCCGCCGCAAAAATGCCCAAAAAACGGGTGGGCTATAGCCTTGGGGGGAGGGGCTGGCGAAGTTCGTCCGCCGGACTCGGAATGGGGCCAGACTCTGCGAGGGGCCTCCGTGTGCCAAAAATAGGCCGCGGGCACTGCCGCGTCCAAAATTAAGCTCCCGAAGGTCCCGTCCCCAAGTTAGTCCGCCGCAAAAATGCCCAAAAAACGGGTTGGCTATAGCCTTGGGGGGAGGGGCTGGCCAAGTTCGTTCGCCGGACTCGGAATGGGGCCAGACTTTGCGAGGGGCCTCCGTGAGCCAAAAATAGGCCACGGGCACTGCCGTATCCAAAAATAAGCACCCGAAAGTCCCATCCCCACATTCGTCCGCCGCAAAAATGCCCAAAAAATGGGTGGGCTACAGCCTTGGGGGGAGGGGCTGGCCAAGTTCGTCCGCCGGACTCGGAATGGGGCCAGACTTTACGAGGGGCCTCCGTGTGCGAAAAATTGGCCGCGGGCACTGCCGTCCCCAAAAATAAGCGCCCGAAGGTCCCGTCCCCAAGTTCGTCCGCTGCAAAAATGCCTAAAAAACGGGTGGGCTATTGTCTTGGGGGGAGGGGCTGGCCAAGTTCGTCCGCCGGACTCGGAATGGGGCGAGACTTTACGAGGGGCCTCCGTGTGCCAAATATAGGCTGCGGGCACTGCCATGCCCAAAAATAATCACCCGAAGGTCCCGTCCCTAAGTTTGGCCGCAGCAAAAATGCCCAAAAAACGGGTGGGCTATAGCCTTGGGGGGAGGGGTTGGCTAAGTTCGTCCGCCGGACTCGGAACGGGGCCAGACTTTGCAAGGGGCCTCCGTGTGCCGAAAATAGGCCGCGGGCACTGCCACGCCCAAAAATAATCGCCCGAAAGTCCCGTCCCTAAGTTTGTCCGCAGCAAAAATGCCCAAAAAACGGGTGGGCTATAGCCTTGGGGGGAGGGGCTGGCCAAGTTCGTCCGCCGGACTCGGAATGGGGCCAGACTTTGCGAGGGGCCTCCGTGTGCCAAAAATAGGCCGCGGGCACTGCCGCGCCCAAAAATAAGCGCCCGAAGGTCCCGTCCCCAAGTTCGTCCGCCGCAAAAATGCCCAAAAAACGGGTGGGCTATTATCTTGGGGGGAGGGGCTGGCCAAGTTCCTCCGCCAGACTCGGAATGGGGTGAGACTTTACGAGGGGCCTCCGTGTGCCAAATATAGGCTGCGGGCACTGCCACGCCCAAAAATAATCAACCGAAGGTCCCGTCCCTAAGTTTGTCCGCAGCAAAAATGCCCAAAAAACGGGTGGACTATAGCCTTGGGGGGACGGGCTGGCCAAGTTCGTCCGCCGGACTCGGAATGGGGCCAGACTTTGCAAGGGGCCTCCGTGTGCCAAAAATAGGCCTCGGGCACTGCCACGCCCAAAAATAATCGCCCAAAAGTCCCGTCCCTAAGTTTGTCCGCAGCAAAAATGCCCAAAAAACGGGTGGGCTATAGCCTTGGGGGGAGGGGCTGGCCAAGTTCGTCCGCCGGACTCGGAATGGGGCCAGACTTTGCGAGGGGCCTCCGTTTGCCAAAATTAGGCCACGGGCACTGCCGCGCCCAAAAATAAGTGCCTGAAGGTCCCGTCCCCAAGTTCGTCCGCCGCAAAAATGCCCAAAAAACGGGTGGGCTATAGCCTTGGGTGAGGGGCTGGCCAAGTTCATCCGCCGGACTCGGAATGGGGCCAGACTTTGCGAGGGGCCTCCGTGTGCCAAAAATAGACTGCGGGCACTGCCGTGCCCAAAAATAAGCGCCCGAATGTACCGTCCCCAAGTTCGGCCACAGCAAAAATGCCCAAAAAATGGGTGGGCTATAGCCTTGGGGGGAGGGGCTGGCCAAGTTCGTCCGCCGGACTCGGAATGGGGCTAGACTTTGTGAGGGGCCTCCGTGTGCCAAAAATAGGCCACGGGCACTGCCGCGCCCGAAGGACCCGTCCCCATGTTCGTCCGCCGCAAAAATGCCCAAAAAACGGGTGGGCTATAGCCTTGGGGGGAGGGGCTGGCCAAGTTCGTCCGCCGGACTCGGAATGGGGCCAGACTCTGCGAGGGGCCTCCGTGTGCCAAAAATAGGCCGCGGGCACTGTCGCGCCCAAAAATAAGCTCCCGAAGGTCCCGTCCCCAAGTTCGTCCGCCGCAAAAATACCCAAAAAACGGGTTGGCTATTGCCTTGGGGGGAGGGGCTGGCCAAGTTCGTCCGCCGGACTCGGAATGGGGCCAGACTTTGCGAGGGGCCTCCGTTTGCCAAAATTAGGCCGCGGGCACTGCCGCGCCCAAAAATAAGCGCCTGAAGGTCCCGTCCCCAAGTTCGTCCGCAACAAAAATGCCCAAAAAACGGGTGGGCTACAGCCTTGGGGAGAGGGGCTGGCGAAGTTCGTCCGCCGGACTCGGAATGGGGCCAGACTTTGCGAGGGGCCTCCGTGTGCCAAAAATAGGCCGCGGGCACTGCCACGCCCAAAAATAATCACCCGAAGGTCCCGTCCCTAAGTTTGTCCGTAGCAAAAATGCCCAAAAAACGGGTGGGCTACAGCCTTGGGGGGAGGGGCTGGCCAAGTTCGTCCGCCGGACTCGGAATGGGGCCAGACTTTGCGAGGGGCCTCCGTGTGCCAAAAATAGGCCGCGGGCACTGCCACGCCCAAAAAATAAGCGCCCGAAGGTCCTGTCCCCAAGTTCGTCCTCCGCAAAAATGCCCAAAAAACGGTTGGGCTATAGCCTTGGGGGGAGGGGCTGGCCAAGTTCGTCCGCCGGACTCGGAATGGGGCCAGACTTTCCGAGGGGCCTCCGTGTGCCAAAAATAGGCCGCGGGCACAGCCGCGCCCAAAAATAAGCGCCCGAAGGTCCCGTCCCCAAATTCATCCGCCGCAAAAATGCACAAAAAACGGGTGGGCTACAGCCTTGGGGGGAGGGGCTGGCCAAGTTCGTCCGCCGGACTCGGAATGGGGCCAGACTTTGCGAGGGGCCTCCGTGTGCCAAAAATTGGCCGCGGGCACTGCCGTCCCCAAAAATAAGCGCCCGAAGGTCCCGTCCCCAACTTCTTCCGCCGTAAAAATGCCCAAAAAACGGGTGGGCTATTGTCTTGGGGGGAGGGGCTGGCCAAGTTCGTCCGCCGGACTCGGAATGGGGCGAGACTTTACGAGGGGCCTCCGTGTGCCAAATATAGGCCGCGGGCACTGCCACGCCCAAAAATAATCACCCGAAGGTCCCGTCCCTAAGTTTGTCCGTAGCAAAAATGCCCAAAAAACGTGTGGGCTACAGCCTTGGGGGGAGGGGCTGGCCAAGTTCGTCCGCCGGACTCGGAATGGGGCCAGACTTTGCGAGGGGCCTCCGTGTGCCAAAAATAGGCCGCGGGCACTGCCGCGCCCAAAAATAAGCGCCCGATGGTCCCGTCCCCAAGTTCGTCCGCAACAAAAATGCCCAAAAAACGGGTGGGCTACAGCCTTGGGGAGAGGGGCTGGCGAAGTTCGTCCGCCGGACTCGGAATGGGGCCAGACTTTCCGAGGGGCCTCCGTGTGCCAAAAATAGGCCGTTGACACTGCCGCGCCCAAAAAATAAGCGCCCGAAGGTCCCGTCCCCAAGTTCGTCCACCGCAAAAATGCCCAAAAAACGGTTGGGCTATAGCCTTGGGGGGAGGGGCTGGCCAAGTTCGTCCGCCGGACTCGGAATGGGGCCAGACTTTCCGAGGGGCCTCCGTGTGCCAAAAATAGGGCGCTGGCACTGCCGCGCCCAAAAATAAGCGCCCGAAGGTCCCGTCTCCAATTTCGTCCCCCGCAAAAAAGCCCAAAAAATGGGTGGGGTACAGCCTTGGGGAGAGGGGCCAATGAACTTCGTCCGCCGGACTCGGAATTGGGCCGACTTTACGAGGGGCTTCCGTGTGCCAAAAATAGGCCGCGGGCGCTGCCGCGCCCAAAAATAAGCGCCCGAAGGTCCCGTCCCCAAGTTCATCCGCCGCAAAAATGCCCAAAAAATGGGTGGGCTATAGCCTTGGGGGGAGGGGCTGGCGAAGTTCGTCCGCCGAACTCGGAATGGGGCCAGACTTTGCGATGGGCCTCCGTGTGCCAAAACTATACCGTGGGCACTGCCGCGCCCAAAAATAAGCGCCCGAATGTCCCGTCCCCAAGTTCGTCCGCCGCAAAAATGCCCAAAAAATGGGTGGGCTATAGACTTGGGGGGAGGGGCTGGCCAAGTTCGTCCGCCGGACTCGGAATGGGGCCAGACTTTGCGATGGGCCTCCGTGTGCCAAAAATAGGCCACGGGCACTGCCGCGCCCAAAAATAAGTGCCCGAAGGTCCCGTCCCCAAGTTCGTCCGCCGCAAAAATGCCGAAAAAACGGGTGGGCTATAGCCTTGGGGGAAGGGGCTGGCCAAGTTCGTCCACCGGACTCGGAATGTGGCCAGACTTTGCGAGGGGCCTCTGTGTGCCAAAAATAGGCCGCGGGCACTGCCGCACCCAAAAATAAGCACCCGAAGGTCCCGTCCCCAAGTTCGTCCGCCGCAAAAATGCCCAAAAAACGGGTGGGCTGTAGCCTTGGGGGGAGGGGCTGGCCAAGTTCGTCCGCCGGACACGGAATGGGGCCAGACTTTGCGAGGGGCCTCTGTGTGCCAAAAATAGGCCGCGGGCACTGCCGCACCCAAAAATAAGCACCCGAAGGTCCCGTCCCCAAGTTCGTCCGCCGCAAAAATGCCCAAAAAACGGGTGGGCTGTAGCCTTGGGGGGAGGGGCTGGCCAAGTTCGTCCGCCGGACTCGGAATGGGGCCAGACTTTCCGAGGGGCCTCCGTGTGCCAAAAATAGGGCGCTGGCACTGCCGCGCCCAAAAATAAGCGCCCGAAGGTCCCGTCTCCAATTTCGTCCCCCGCAAAAAAGCCCAAAAAATGGGTGGGGTACAGCCTTTGGGAGAGGGGCCGGCGAACTTCGTCCGCTGGACTCGGAATTGGGCCGACTTTGCGAGGGGCTTCCGTGTGCCAAAAATAGGCCGCGGGTGCTGTCGCGCTCAAAAATAAGCGCCCGAAGGTCCCGTCCCCAAGTTCATCCGCCGCAAAAATGCCCAAAAAATGGGTGGGCTATAGCCTTGGGGGGAGGGACTGGCCAAGTTCGTCCGCCGGACTCGGAATGGGGCCAGACTTTGCGATGGGCCTCCGTGTGCCAAAAATAGGCCACGGGCACTGCCGCACCCAAAAATAAGTGCCCGAAGGTCCCGTCCCCAAGTTCGTCCGCCGCAAAAATGCCCAAAAAACGGGTGGGCTGTAGCCTTGGGGGGAGGGGCTGGCCAAGTTCGTCCGCCGGACACGGAATGGGGCCAGACTTTGCGACGGGCGTCCGTGTGCAAAAAATAGGCTGCGGGCACTGCCGCGCCCAAAAATAATTGCCCGAAGGTCCCGTCCCCAATTCGTCCGCCGCAAAAATGCCCAAAAAACGGTTGGGCTATAGCCTTGGGGGGAGGGGCTGGCCTAGTTCATCCGCCGGACTCGGAATGGGGCCAGACTTTCCGAGTGGCCTCCGTGTGCCAAAAATAGGCCGCTGACACTGCCGCACCCAAAAAATAAACACCCGAAGGTCCCGTCCCCAAGTTCGTCCACCGCAAAAATGCCCAAAAAACGGTTGGGCTATAGCCTTGGGGGGAGGGGCTGGCCAAGTTCGTCCGCCGGACTCGGAATGGGGCCAGACTTTCCGAGGGGCCTCCGTGTGCCAAAAATAGGCCGCGGGCACTGCCGCGCCCAAAAATAAGGCCCGAAGGTCCCGTCCCCAAGTTCGTCCGCCGCAAAAATGCCCAAAAAATGGGTGGGCAATAGCCTTTGGGGGAGGGGCTGGCCAAGTTCGTCCGCCGGACTCGGAATGGGGCCAGACTTTGCGAGGGGCCTCCGTGTGCCAAAAATAGGCGACGGGCACTGCCGCGCCCAAAAATAAGGGCCCGAAGGTCCCGTCCCCAAGTTCGTCCGCCGCAAAAATGCCCAAAAAACGGATGGGCTATAGCCTTGGGGAGAGGGGCTGGCCAAGTTCGTCCGGCGGATTCGGAATGTGGCCAGACTTTGCGAGGGGCCTCTGTGTGCCAAAAATAGGCCGCGGGCACTACCGCGCCCAAAAATAAGCACCCGAAGGTCCCGTCCCCATGTTCGTCCGCCGCAAAAATGCCCAAAAAACAGGTGGGCTGTAGCCTTGGGGGGAGGGGCTGGCCAAGTTCGTCCGCCGGACTCGGAATGTGTCCAGACCTTGCGACGGGCGTCCGTGTGCAAAAAATAGGCTGTGGGCACTGCCGCGCCCAAAAAGAAGCGCCCGAAGGTCCCGTCCCCAATTTCGTCCGCCGCAAAAATGCCCAAAAAACGGGTGGGCTATAGCCTTGGGGGGAGGGGCTGGCCAAGTTCGTCCGCCGGACTCGGAATGGGGCCAGACTTTGCGACGGGTGTCCGTGTGCAAAAAATAGGCTGTGGGCACTGCCGCGCCCAAAAAGAAGCGCCCGAAGGTCCCGTCCCCAAGTTCGTCCGCCGCAAAAATGCCCAAAAAACGGGTGGGCTATAGCCTCGGGGGGAGGGGCTGGCCAAGTTCGTCCGCCGGACTCGGAATGGGGCCAGACTTTGCGAGGGGCCTCCGTGTGCCAAAAATCGGCCGCGGGCACAGCCGCGCCCAAAAATAAGCCCCCGAAGGTCCCGTCCCCAAGTTCGTCCGCCGCAAAAATGCCCAAAAAACGGGTGGGCTATAACCTTGGGGGAAGGGGCTGGCCAAGTTCGTCCGCCGGACTGGGAATGGGGCCAGACTTTGTGAGGGGCCTCTGTGTGCCAAAAATAGGCCGCGGGCACTGCCGCACCCAGAAATAAGTGCCCGAAGGTCCCGTCCCCAAGTTCGTCCGCCGCAAAAATGCCCAAAAAACTGGTGGGCTATAGCTTTGGGGGGTGGGACTGGCCAAGTTCGCCCGCCGGACTCGGAATGGGGCTAGACTTTGCGAGGGGCCTCCGTGTGCGAAAAATAGGCCGCGGGCACTGCCGCGCCCAAAAATAAGCGCCCGAAGGTGCCATCCCCAAGTTCGTCCGCCGCAAAAATGCCCAAAAAACGGGTGGGCTATAGCCTTGGGAGGAGGGGCTGGCCAAGTTCGTCCACCGGACTCAGAATGGGGCCAGACTTTGCGAGGGGCCTCCGTGTGCCAAAAATAGGTTGCGGGCACTGCAGTGCCGAAGGTCCCATCGCCAAGTTCGTCCGCCGCAAAAATGCCCAAAAAACGGGTGGGCTATAACCTTGGGGGAAGGGGCTGGCCAAGTTCGTCCGCCGGACTGGGAATGGGGCCAGACTTTGCGAGGGGCCTCCGTGTGCCAAAAATAGGCCGCGGGCACTGCCGCGCCCGAAGGTCCCGTCCCCAAGTTCGTCCGCCGCAAAAATTCCCAATAATCGGGTGGGCTACAGCCTTGGGGGGAGGGGCTGGCCAAGTTCGTCCGCCGGACTCGGAATGGGGCCAGCTTTGCGAGGGGACTCCGTGTGCCAAAAGTAGGCCGTGGCCACTGCCGTGCGCAAAAATAAGCGCCCGAAGGTCCCGTTCCCAAGTTCGTCCGCCGCAAAAATGCCCAAAAAATGGGTGGGCTATAGCCTTGGGCGAGGGGTTGGCCAAGTTCGTCCGCCGGACTCGGAATGGGGCCAGACTTTGCGAGTGCCCTCCGTGTACCAAAAGTTCATCCCCCGGACTCGGAATGGGGCCAGACTTTGCGAGGGGACTCCATGTGCCAAAAATAGGCCACGGGCACTGCCGCGCCCAAAAATAAGCACCCGAAGGTCCCGTCCCCAAGTTCGTCTGCCGCAACAATGCCCAAAAAACGGGTGGGCTATACCCTCGGGGGGAGGGGTTGGCCAAGTTCGTCCGCCGGACTCGTAATGGGGCCAGACTTTACGAGGGGCCTCCGTGTGCTAAAAATAGGCCGCGGGCACTGCCGCGCCAAAAAATAAACGCCCGAAGGTCCCATCACCAAGTTCGTCCGCCGCAAAAATGCCCAAAAAACAGGTGGGCTATACCCTTGGGGGGAGGGGCTGGCCAAGTTCATCCGCCGGACTCGGAATGGGGCCAGACTTTACGAGGGGCCTCCGTTTGCTAAAAATAGGCCGTGGGCAATGCCGCGCCCAAAAATAAACGCCCGAAGGTCCCGTCCCCAAGTTCATCCGCCGCAAAAATGCCCAAAAAACGGGTGGGCTATAACCTTGGGGGGAGGGGCTGGCCAAGTTCGTCCGCCGGACTGGGAATGGGGCCAGACTTTGCGAGGGGCCTCCGTGTGCCAAAAATAGGCCACGGGCACTGCCGCATCCAAAAATAAGCGCCCGAAGGTCCCGTCCCCAAGTTCGTCCGCCGCAAAAATGCCCAAAAAACGGGTGGGCTATAGCCTTGGGGGGAGGTGCTGGCCAAGTTCGTCCGCCGGACTCGGAATGTGGCCAGACTTTGCGAGGGGCCTCCGTGTGCCAAAAATAGGCCGCGGGCAATGCCGCGCCCAAAAATAAGCGCCCGACGGTCCCGTCCCCAAGTTCGTCCGCCGCAAAAATACCCAAAAAACGGGTGGGCTATAACCTTGGGGGGAGGGGCTGGCCAAGTTCGTCCGCCGGACTCGGAATGGGGCCAGACTTTGCGAGGGGCCTCCGTGTACGAAAAATAGGCCGCGGGCACTGCCGTGCCCCAAAATAAACGCCCGAAGGGACCGTCCCCAAGTTCGACCGCCGCAAAATTGCCCAAAAAACGGGTGGGCTATAGCCTTGGGGGGAGGGGCTGGCCAAGTTCGTCCGCCGGACTCGGAATGGGGCCAGACTGTGCGAGGGGCCTCCGTGTGCCAAAAATAGGCCAGGGGCACTGCCACGCCAAACACTAAGTGCCCGAAGGTCGCGTCCCCAATTTCATCCGCCGCAAAAATGCCCAAAAAACGGGTGGGCTATAGCCTTGGGGGGAGGGGCTGGCCAAGTTCGTCCGCCGGACTCGGAATGGGGCCAGACTGTGCGAGGGGCCTCCGTGTGCCAAAAATAGGCCACGGGCACTGCCACGCCCAACAATAAGTGCCCGAAGGTCGCGTCCCCAAGTTCATCCGCCGCAAAAATGCCCAAAAAACGGGTGGGCTATAGCCTTGGGGGGAGGGGCTGGCCAAGTTCGTCCGCCGGACTCGGAATGGGGCCAGACTTTGCGAGGGGCCTCCGTGTGCCAAAAATAGGCCGTGGGCACTGCCGCGCCCAAAAATAAGCTCCCGAAGGTTCCGTCGCCAAGTTCGTCCGCCCCAAAAATGGCCAAAAAACGGGTGGGCTATAGCCTTGGGGGGAGGGGCTGGCCAAGTTCGTCCGCCGGACTCGGAATGGGGCCAGACTTTGCGAGGGGACTCCGTGTGCCAAAAATAGGTGGCGGGCACTGCCGCGCCCAAAAATAGGCGCCCGAAGGTCCCGTCCCCAAGTTCGTCCGCCGCAAAAATGCCCAAAAAATGGGTGGGCTATAGCCTTGGGCGGAGGGGCTGGCCAAGTTCGTCCGCCGGACTCGGAATGGGGCCAGACATTACGAGGGGCCTCCGTGTGCCAAAAATAGGTCGCAGGCACTGCCGCGCCCAAAAGTCCCGTCCCCAAGTTCGTCCGCTGCAAAAATGCCCAAAAAACGGGTGGGCTATTGCCTTGGGGAGGGGCTGGCCAAGTTCGTCCGCCGGACTCGGAATGGGGCCAGACTTTGCGAGGGGCCTCCGTGTGCCAAAAATAGGCCGCGGGCACTGCCGCGTCCAAAAATAAGCGCTGATGGTCCCGTCCCCAAGTTCGACCGCCGCAAAAATGCCCAAAAAACGGGTGGGCTATAGCCTTGGGGGGAGGGGCTGGCCAAGTTCGTCCGCCGGACTCGGAATGGGGCCCGACTTTGCAAGGGGCATCCGTGTGCCAAAAATAGGCTGCGGACACTGCCGCGCCCAAAAATAAGCGCCCGAAGGTCCCGTCCCCAAGTTCGTCCGCCGCAAAAATGCCGAAAAAACGGGTGGGCTATAGCCTTGGGGGGAGGGGCTGGCCAAGTTCGTCCGCCGGACTCGGAATGGGGCCAGACATTGCGAGGGGCCTCCATGTGCCAAAAATAGGCCACGGGCACTGCCGCGCCCAAAAGTCCCGTCCCCAAGTTCGTCCGCTGCAAAAATGCCCAAAAAACGGGTGGGCTATTGCCTTGGGGAGGGGCTGGCCAAGTTCGTCCGCCGGACTCGGAATGGGGCCAGACTTTGCGAGGGGCCTCCGTGTGCCAAAAATCGGCCGCGGGCACAGCCGCGTCCAAAAATAAGCCCCCGAAGGTCCCGTCCCCAAGTTCGTCCGCCGCAAAAATGCCCAAAAAACGGGTGGGCTATAACCTTGGGGGAAGGGGCTGGCCAAGTTCGTCCGCCGGACTCGGAATGGGGCCAGACTTTGCGAGGGGCCTCCGTTTGCCAAAAATAGGCCACGGGCACTGTCACGCTAAAAAATAAGTGCCCGAAGGTCCCGTCCCCAAGTTCGCCCGCCACAAAAATGCCCAAAAAACGGGTTGGCTATAGCCTTGGGGGAGGGGCTGGCCAAGTTCGTCCGCCGGACTCGGAATGGGGCCAGGCTTTGCGAGGGGCCTTTGTGTGCCAAAAATATTCCGCGGGCACTTCCGCGCACAAAAATAAGCGCCCGAAGGTCCCGTCCCCAAGTTCGTCCGCCGCAAATATCCCCAAAAAACGAGTGGGCTATAGCATTGGGGGGAGGGGCTGGCCAAGTTCGTCCGCCGGACTCGGAATGGGGCCAGACTTTGCGAGGGGCCTCTATGTGCCAAAAATAGGCCGCGGGTTCTTCCGCGCACAAAAATAAGCGCCCGAAGGTCCCGTCCCCAAGTTCGTCCGCCGCAAATATCCCCAAAAAACGAGTGGGCTATAGCCTTGGGGGGAGGGGCTGGCCAAGTTCGTCCGCCGGACTCGGAATGGGGCCAAACTTTGCGAGGGGCCTCCGTGTACCAAAAATAGGCCGCGGTCACAGTCGCGCCCAAAAATAAGCGCCCGAAGGTCCCGTCCCCAAGTTCGTCCGCCGCAAAAATGCCCAAAAAACGGGTTCGCAATAGCCTTGGGGGGAGGGGCTGGCCAAGTTCGTCCGCCGGACTCGGAATGGGGCCAGACTTTGCGAGGGGCCTCCGTGTGCTAAAAATAGGCCGCGGGCACTACCGCGCCCAAAAATAATCGCCCGAAGGTCCCGTCCCCTAGTTCGTCCGCCGCAAAAATGCCCAAAAAACGGGTGGGCTATAGCCTTGGGGGGAGGGGCTGGCCAAGTTCGTCCGCCGGACTCGGAATGGGGCCAGACTTTGCGAGGTGCCTCCGTGTGCCAAAACTAGGCCGCGGGCACTCCCGTGCCCAAAAATAAGCGCCCGAAGGTCCCGTCCCCATGTTCGTCCGCCGCAAAAATGCCAAAAAAACGGGTGGCCGATAGCCTTGGGGGGAGGGGCTGGCCAAGTTCGTCCGCCGGACTCCGAATGGGGCCAGACCTTGCGAGGGGCCTCCGTGTGGCAAAAATAGGCCGCGGGCACTGCCGCGCCCAAAAATAAGCGCCCGAAGGTCCCGTCCCCAAGTTCGTCCGCCGTAAAAATGCCCAAAAAACGGGTGGGCTATAGCCTTGGGGGGAGGGGCCGGCCAAGTTCGTCCGCCGGACTCGGAATGGGGCCAGACTTTGCGAGGGGCCTCCGTATGCCAAAAATAGGCCACGGGCACTGTCACGCTCAAAAATAAGTGCCCGAAGGTCCCGTCCCCAAGTTCGCCCGCCGCAAAAATGCCCAAAAAACGGGTTGGCTATAGCCTTGGGGGAGGGGCTGGCCAAGTTCGTCCGCCGGACTCGGAATGTGGCCAGACCTTGCGAGGGGCCTCCGTGTGCCAAAAATAGGCCGCGGGCACTGCCGTGCCCAAAAATAAGCGCCCGAAGGTCCCGTCCCCAAGTTCATCCGCTGCAAAAATGCCCAAAAAACGGGTGGGCTACAGCCTTTGGGGGAGGGGCTGGCCAAGTTCGTCCGCCGGACTCGGAATGGGGCCAGACTTTGCGAGGGGCCTCCGTTTGCCAAAAATAGGCCACGGGCACTGTCACGCTCAAAAATAAGTGCCCGAAGGTCCCGTCCCCAAGTTCGCCCGCCGCAAAAATGCCCAAAAAACGAGTTGGCTATAGCCTTGGGGGAGGGGCTGGCCAAGTTCGTCCGCCGGACTCGGAATGGGGCCAGACTTTGCGAGGGGCCTCCGTGTGCTAAAAATAGGCCGCGGGCACTGTCACGCTCAAAAATAAGTGCCCGAAGGTCCCGTCCCCAAGTTCGCCCGCCGCAAAAATGCCCAAAAAACGGGTTGGCTATAGCCTTGGGGGAGGGGCGGGCCAAGTTCGTCCGCCGGACTCGGAATGGGGCCAGACTTTGCGAGGGCCCTCCGTTTGCCAAAAATAGGCCACGGGCACTGTCACGCTAAAAAATAAGTGCCCGAAGGTCCCGTCCCCAAGTTCGCCCGCAGCAAAAATGCCCAAAAAATGGGTGGGCTATAGCCTGGGGGGGAGGGGCTGGCCAAGTTCGTCCGCCGGACTCGGAATGGGGCCAGACTTTGCGAGGGTCCTCCGTTTGCCAAAAATAGGCCGCGGGCACTGTCACGCTAAAAAATAAGCGCCCGAAGGTCCCGTCCCCAAGTTCATCCGCTGCAAAAATGCCCAAAAAACGGGTGGGCTACAGCCTTGGGGGGAGGGGCTGGCCAAGTTCGTCCGCCGGACTCGGAATGGGGCAAGACTTTGCGAGGTGCCTCCGTGTGCCAAAAATAGGCCGCGGGCACTGCCGCGCCCACAAATAAGTGCCAGAAGGTACCGTCCCCAAGGTCGTCCGCCATAAAAATGCCCAAAAAACGGGTTGGCTATAGCCTTGGGGGGAGGGGCTGGCCAAGTTCGTCCGCCGGACTCAGAATGGGGCCAGACTTTGCGAAGGGGCCTCCGTGTGCCACAAATAGGCCGCGGGCACTGCCGCGCCCAAAAATAAGCGCCCGAATGTCCCGTCCCCAAGTTCGTCCGCCGCAAAAATGCCCAAAAAACGGGTGGGCTATTGCCTTGGGGGGAGGGGCTGGCCAACTTCGTCCGCCGGACTCGGAATGGGGCCAGACTTTGCGAGGGGCCTCCGTGTGCCAAAAATACGCCGTGGGCACTGCCGCGCCCAAAAATAAGCGCCCGAAGGTCCCGTCCCCAAGTTCGTCCGCCGGAAAAATGCCCAAAAAACGGGTGGGCTATAGCCTTGGGGGGAGGGGCTGGCCAAGTTCGCCCGCCGGACTCGGAATGGGGCCAGACTTTGCGAGGGGCCTCCGTGTGCCAAAAATAGGCTACGGCCACTGCCGCGCCCAAAAATAAGCGCCCGAAGGTGCCGTCCCCAAGTTCGTCCGCCGCAAAAATGCCCAAAAAACGGGTGGGCTATTGCCTTGGGGGGAGGGGCTGGCCAAGTTCGTACGCCGGACTCGGAATGGGGCCAGACTTTGCGAGGGGCCTCCGTGTGCCAAAAATAGGCCGCGGGCACTGCCGCACCCAAAAATAAGTGCCCGAAGGTCCCGTCCCCAAGTTCGTCCGCCGCAAAAATGCCCAAAAAACGGGTGGGCTATAGCCTTGGGGGGAGGGGCTGGCCAAGTTCGTCCACCGGACTCGGAATGGGGCCAGACTTTGCGAGGGGCCTCTGTGTGCCAAAAATAGGCCGCGGGCACTGAGGACAATGTTTATTTTAAGTTTGGGGGTGGGAATATTTGCTTTTCATTTTTTTTTTTTAAAAAAAGATTTTAATGCCTATGATGAGTTTATGATTGAAAATGAATATGGTTCTTAGAAAGGGATGAATATTTTCTTAGTTTATACTTGATTCTTGTGTTAGTTTCGTCTTGATTGAGATTCTTTAAATATCTTGCGCACTTATATCGATTCTTTCAGAATTTTGACTTGAGATTTGAGATTGATACAGCCTAAGTTGAGAATTTTAGATTGAGTAAATGACTGTTTGCCTCGATTCTACAATAGTTAAGTTTACCCAGGCACTATAGTCAGAAATAGCTACCTATAACTCTTAAGAGTGAAGCTATCCTTGAGTAATTTGGGCCTATGTACCACCAGTATGTAGAGGATAATCTACCATGAGAAGAAGGCTAGCTTAAGGGGTAGAGTGAAAGCTCCTGACTATGGACAAAGAAATGAAAAGAAAAAAAGAAAAAAAAAAGCATGTGCTTCAAGAAAAATCAAAAGAAAATGCTAATTTATGCCTGTGAAAAAAAAAAAAAAAAAAGATCAAGATGATGAGGTTAGTTTGACCTACTCTGTTTATTATTCGAGACAAGGGCTGTTGATGTTGAAGATCTTGAGAATGAGTTTTGATTGAATTGATTCACACACAACACAGGAATCCAATATGAGATGAGGCTAACCATTGAATTAAAGTTAGAACTTTGCTAATATTTTTAATTTTCATTGAGCTATATACTTTATGCAATCTTTGACGCATTTTTTTATGATGTTTGTGGGTATCATCGCTGGAAACCCTCACGAGACTATAACTCGTCCACTAGGGCCGCCTAGGGGTTTAAAGGCTTGTTGCATACGCTAAATGCAATCGCGATCACCTGCGAAAGTGGTTTAGTTAGAATTTCATTTTCATAGTTTTTATTTTAGTTTTTGCTCGAGGACTAGCAAAATGTTAAGTTTGGGGGTATTTGATGTGTTCATAATTTATCTATTATTTTAATACTTCTTTAACTTAATTTTAGGTTAAATTATATCTTATTATATTAATTTTATCTTAATTTTTATATTTTGTTATTTTAGGTACAATATGGGATTAAAGAGGAATAAAATCGGAACATTCAAGAGGAAATCACCTTGAAGGAATTAAAAAGGGAAAGAAATAAAGAGAATTAATTGGAACAAGTCACAAAGGATTTAATTTAATTAATCATTATGCATGCATGCACGTGGGGCAGCATTTGAAGAATTAGTTTTCAAAGAAAATATGGCTTGCACGTGAACTTGGGCCTTTTCATTTTGAAATATAATGGCCTGAGATTGTAAAGGTGGGGGCGGCAATTTTAATCCTTTCCAGTTTAGGATTTGGAGTTGGCGCAACATTATAAAAAGAAAAGTGAATAGGGCAGCTGAGGGGGATTGGAAGCCAAGAGAATTAAAGAGACAAGAAGGCAGCCGCACAACAACTGAAAATTGGAGAGAAAACCGAGAGCAAGAAAAGAACAAGAGAAGCCGCTGTAAATCCGGGAGCAACAATTTGGAGAAGTCAATTGCAGAGATTGGAGAGAGATAGCTTCTTGAGTTTTTCTTTCTCTCTTCTCTATTATCTTACTTGAATGTTTCCAATTAAATTAATGGATTCTCTTTATATTCCCATGAACTAATTTATTTACTAGGGCTACGATGTAGCCTAACTATGAAGATTTAATTCCATAAATCTATGTTATTTTGAATTAATTATTCCATGATTGAGTGTTCATTATTGTGCTTAATGCTTTTAAATATCTGGCCAATATTTGAATGATTTGAGGATACATAATGAGACCGAGAGGAGATTTATGTATTTATTGCTCTGTGTAATGAATGCCATGAATTGAACGAAAGACAGAGATGTGCCAACGTGATTCGTGCAGTTTTATCTAAGAATTTCCATAGAACTAAATGAATCTTTGCATATTTAAATTCACATAGAGATATAGTGGGTTGATATGTGGAGGTATTTTTTATATTACTCGAGAGAGGATATTGAATAAATTAGGGAAATTCACTGTCAACATGGGTAATAAATTTTAATAGCATAGATGGAGGATTAAATTGGATTGGTTATGGTGAAATTAGATGTCCTAGTGTCTTAATCTCTTGGTGATTTCTATTACTACCTGCGTCTTCATTTAATTTTTAATTATTTTATTTTATTTAATTTTAATCTAAATTCGCCTAATCGATTGTTCAAATAAATTAGGGTTAGAATAATTTCGGTAACTAATAGGATATACAATCTCTGTGGGACGATACTCTACTATTCATTATATTACTTGTGCCGACTAGTACACTTGCTAATTTACGCAACAGGGCCAGAATTTGCGAGGGGCCTCCGTGTGCCAAAAATAGGCAGCAGGCACAGCCGCGCCCAAAAATAAGCGCCCGAAGGTCCCGTCCCCAAGTTCGTCCGCCGCAAAAATGCCAAAAAACGGGTGGGCTATAGCCTTGGGGGGAGGGGCTGGCCAAGTTCGTCCACCGGACTCGGAATGGGGCCAGACTTTGCGAGGGGCCTTCGTGTGCCAAAAATAGGCCGCGAGCACTGCCGCGCCCAAAAATAAGCGCCCGAAGGTCCCGTCCCCAAGTTCGTCCGCCGCAAAAATGCCCAAAAAACGGGTGGCCTATAGCCTTGGGGGGAGGGGCTGGCCAAGTTCGTCCGCCGGACTCGGAATGGGACCAGCATCTGCGAGGGGCCTCCGTGTGCCAAAAATAGGCCGCGGCCACTGCCGCGCACAAAAATAAGCGCCTGAAGGTCCCATCCCCAAGTTTGTCCGCCGCAAATATGCCAAAAAAGCGGGTGGGCTATAGCCTTGGGGGGAGGGGCTGGCCAACTGCGTCCGCCGGACTCGGAATGGGGCCAGACTTTGCGAGGGGCCTCCGTGTGCCAAAAATAGGGCGTGGCCACTTCCGCGCCCAAAAATAAGCGCCCGAAGGTCCCGTCCCCAAGTTCGTCCGCCGCAAAAATGCCCAAAAAATGGGTGGGCTATGGCCTTGGGGTGAGGGGCTGGCCAAGTTCATCCGCCGGACTCGGAATGGGGCTAGACTTTGCGAGGGGCCTCCGTGTGCCAAAACTAGGCCGCGGGCACTGCCGCGCCCAAAAATAAGCGCCCGAAGGTCCCGTCCCCAAGTTCGTCCGCCGCAAAAATGCCCAAAAAACGGGTGGCCTACAGCCTTGGGGGGAGGGGCTGGCCAAGTTCGTCCGCCGGACTCGGAATGGGACCAGACTTTGCGAGGGGCCTCCGTGTGCCAACAATAGGCCGCGGCCACTGCCGCGCACAAAAATAAGCGCCTGAAGGTCCCATCCCCAAGTTTGTCCGCCGCAAAAATGCCCAAAAAGCGGGTGGGCTATAGCCTTGGGGGGAGGGGCTGGCCAACTGCGTCCGCCGGACTCGGAATGGGGCCAGACTTTGCGAGGGGCCTCCGTGTGCCAAAAATAGGGCGTGGCCACTTCCGCGCCCAAAAATAAGCGCCCGAAGGTCCCGTCCCCAAGTTCGTCCGCCCCAAAAATGCCCAAAAAACGGGTGGGCTATAGCCTTGGGGGGAGGGTCTGGCCAAGTTCGTCCGCCAGAATCGGAATGGGGCCAGACTTTGCGAGTGGACTCCGTGTGCCAAAACTAGGCCGCGGGCACTACCGCTCCCAAAAATAAGCTCCCGAAGGTCCCGTCTCCAAGTTCGTCCGCCGCAAAAAAGCCCAACAAACGGGTGGGCTATAGCCTTGGGGGGAGGGGCTGGCCAAGTTCGTTCGCCGGACTCGGAATGGGACCAGACTTTGCAAGGGGCCTCCGTGTGCCAACAATAGGCCGCGGGCACTGCCGCGCCCAAAAATAAGCGCCCGAAGGTCCCGTCCCCAAGTTCGTCCGCCGCAAAAATGCGCAAAAAAGGGTGGGCTATAGCCTTGGGGGTAGGGGCTGGCCAAGTTCGTTCGCCGGACTCGGAATGGGGCGAGACTTTGCGAGGGGCCTCCGTGTGCCAAAAATAGGCCGCGGGCACTGCCGCGCCCAAAGTAAGCACCCGAAGGTCCCGTCCCCAAGTTCGTCCGCCGCAAAAATGCCCAAAAAACGGGTGGGCTATAGCCTTGGGGGGAGGGTCTGGCCAAGTTCGTCCGCCGGAATCGGAATGGGGCCAGACTTTGCGAGGGGCCTCCGTGTGCCAAAACTAGGCCACGGGCACTACCGCTCCCAAAAATAAGCGCCCGAAGGTCCCGTCTCCAAGTTCGTCCGCGGCAAAAAAGCCCAAAAAACGGGTGGGCTATAGCCTTGGGGGGAGGGGCTGGCCAAGTTCGTCCGCCGGACTCGGAATGGGACCAGACTTTGCGAGGGGCCGCCGTGTGCCAACAATAGGCCGCGGCCACTGCCGCGCACAAAAATAAGCGCCTGAAGGTCCCATCCCCAAGTTTGTCCGCCGCAAAAATGCCCAAAAAGCGGGTGGGCTATAGCCTTGGGGGGAGGGGCTGGCCAACTGCGTCCGCCGGACTCGGAATGGGGCCAGACTTTGCGAGGGGCCTCCGTGTGCCAAAAATAGGGCGTGGCCACTTCCGCGCCCAAAAATAAGCGCCCGAAGGTCCCGTCCCCAAGTTCGTCCGCCGCAAAAATGCCCAAAAAACGGGTGGGCTATGGCCTTGGGGTGAGGGGCTGGCCAAGTTCATCCGCCGGACTCGGAATGGGGCTAGACTTTGCGAGGGGCCTCCGTGTGCCAAAACTAGGCCGTGGGCACTGCCGCGCCCAAAAATAAGCGCCCGAAGGTCCCGTCCCCAAGTTCGTCCGCCGCAAAAATGCCCAAAAAAGGGTGGGCTATAGCCTTTGGGGGAGGGGCTGGCCAAGTTCGTCCGCCGGACTCGGAATGGGGCCAGACTTTACGAGGTGCCTCCGTGTACCAAAAATAGGCCGCGGGCACTGCAGCGCCCGAAGGACCCGTCCCCAAGTTCGTCCGCCGCAAAAATGCCCAAAAAAGTGTGGGCAGCCTTGGGGGGAGGGGCTGGCCAAGTTCGTCCGCTGGACTCGGAATGGGGCCAGACTTTGCGATGGGCCTCCGTGTGCCAAAAATAGGCCGCGGGCACTGCCGCACCCAAAAATAAGCGCCCGAAGGTCCCGTCCCCAAATTCGTCCGCCCCAAAAATGCCCAAAAAACGGGTGGGCTATAGCCTTGGGGGGAGGGTCTGGCCAAGTTCGTCCGCCGGAATCGGAATGGGGCCAGACTTTGCGAGTGGACTCCGTGTGCCAAAACTAGGCCGCGGGCACTACCGCTCCCAAAAATAAGCTCCCGAAGGTCCCGTCTCCAAGTTCGTCCGCCGCAAAAAAGCCCAACAAACGGGTGGGCTATAGCCTTGGGGGGAGGGGCTGGCCAAGTTCGTTCGCCGGACTCGGAATGGGACCAGACTTTGCAAGGGGCCTCCGTGTGCCAACAATAGGCCGCGGGCACTGCCGCGCCCAAAAATAAGCGCCCGAAGGTCCCGTCCCCAAGTTCGTCCGCCGCAAAAATGCGCAAAAAAGGGTGGGCTATAGCCTTGGGGGTAGGGGCTGGCCAAGTTCGTTCGCCGGACTCGGAATGGGGCGAGACTTTGCGAGGGGCCTCCGTGTGCCAAAAATAGGCCGCGGGCACTGCCGCGCCCAAAGTAAGCACCCGAAGGTCCCGTCCCCAAGTTCGTCCGCCGCAAAAATGCCCAAAAAACGGGTGGGCTATAGCCTTGGGGGGAGGGTCTGGCCAAGTTCGTCCGCCGGAATCGGAATGGGGCCAGACTTTGCGAGGGGCCTCCGTGTGCCAAAACTAGGCCACGGGCACTACCGCTCCCAAAAATAAGCGCCCGAAGGTCCCGTCTCCAAGTTCGTCCGCGGCAAAAAAGCCCAAAAAACGGGTGGGCTATAGCCTTGGGGGGAGGGGCTGGCCAAGTTCGTCCGCCGGACTCGGAATGGGACCAGACTTTGCGAGGGGCCGCCGTGTGCCAACAATAGGCCGCGGCCACTGCCGCGCACAAAAATAAGCGCCTGAAGGTCCCATCCCCAAGTTTGTCCGCCGCAAAAATGCCCAAAAAGCGGGTGGGCTATAGCCTTGGGGGGAGGGGCTGGCCAACTGCGTCCGCCGGACTCGGAATGGGGCCAGACTTTGCGAGGGGCCTCCGTGTGCCAAAAATAGGGCGTGGCCACTTCCGCGCCCAAAAATAAGCGCCCGAAGGTCCCGTCCCCAAGTTCGTCCGCCGCAAAAATGCCCAAAAAACGGGTGGGCTATGGCCTTGGGGTGAGGGGCTGGCCAAGTTCATCCGCCGGACTCGGAATGGGGCTAGACTTTGCGAGGGGCCTCCGTGTGCCAAAACTAGGCCGCGGGCACTGCCGCGCCCAAAAATAAGCGCCCGAAGGTCCCGTCCCCAAGTTCGTCCGCCGCAAAAATGCCCAAAAAAGGGTGGGCTATAGCCTTTGGGGGAGGGGCTGGCCAAGTTCGTCCGCCGGACTCGGAATGGGGCCAGACTTTACGAGGTGCCTCCGTGTACCAAAAATAGGCCGCGGGCACTGCAGCGCCCGAAGGACCCGTCCCCAAGTTCGTCCGCCGCAAAAATGCCCAAAAAAGTGTGGGCAGCCTTGGGGGGAGGGGCTGGCCAAGTTCGTCCGCTGGACTCGGAATGGGGCCAGACTTTGCGATGGGCCTCCGTGTGCCAAAAATAGGCCGCGGGCACTGCCGCACCCAAAAATAAGCGCCCGAAGGTCCCGTCCCCAAATTCGTCCGCCCCAAAAATGCCCAAAAAACGGGTGGGCTATAGCCTTGGGGGGAGGGTCTGGCCAAGTTCGTCCGCCGGAATCGGAATGGGGCCAGACTTTGCGAGTGGACTCCGTGTGCCAAAACTAGGCCGCGGGCACTACCGCTCCCAAAAATAAGCGCCCGAAGGTCCCGTCTCCAAGTTCGTCCGCCGCAAAAAAGCCCAACAAACGGGTGGGCTATAGCCTTGGGGGGAGGGGCTGGCCAAGTTCGTTCGCCGGACTCGGAATGGGACCAGACTTTGCGAGGGGCCTCCGTGTGCCAACAATAGGCCGCGGGCACAGCCGCGCCCAAAAATAAGCGCCCGAAGGTCCCGTCCCCAAGTTCGTCCGCCGCAAAAATGCCCAAAAAAGGGTGGGCTATAGCCTTGGGGGTAGGGGCTGGGCAAGTTCGTTCGCCGGACTCGGAATGGGGCGAGACTTTGCGAGGGGCCTCCGTGTGCCAAAAATAGGCCGCGGGCACTGCCGCGCCCAAAAGTAAGCACCCGAAGGTCCCGTCCCCAAGTTCGTCCGCCGCAAAAATGCCCAAAAAACGGGTGGGCTATAGCCTTGGGGGGAGGGTCTGGCCAAGTTCGTCCGCCGGAATCGGAATGGGGCCAGACTTTGCGAGGGGCCTCCGTGTGCCAAAACTAGGCCACGGGCACTACCGCTCCCAAAAATAAGCGCCCGAAGGTCCCGTCCCCAAGTTCGTCCGCCGCAAAAATGCCCAAAAAACGGGTGGGCTATAGCCTTGGGGGGAGGGTCTGGCCAAGTTCGTCCGCCGGAATCGGAATGGGGCCAGACTTTGCGAGGGGCCTCCGTGTGCCAAAACTAGGCCACGGGCACTACCGCTCCCAAAAATAAGCGCCCGAAGGTCCCGTCTCCAAGTTCGTCCGCGGCAAAAAAGCCCAAAAAACGGGTGGGCTATAGCCTTGGGGGGAGGGGCTGGCCAAGTTCGTCCGCCGGACTCGGAATAGGGCCAGATTTTGCGAGGTGCCTCCGTGTGCCAAAAATAGACCGCGGGGACTGCCGCGCCCAAAAATAAGCGCCCGAAGGTCCCGTCCCCAAGTTCGTCCGCCGCAAAAATGCCCAAAAAACGGGTGGGCTAGAGCCTTGGGGGGAGGGTCTGGCCAAGTTCGTCCGCCGGAATCGGAATGGGGCCAGACTTTGCGAGGGGCCTCCGTGTGCCAAAACTAGGCCACGGGCACTACCGCTCCCAAAAATAAGCGCCCGAAGGTCCCGTCTCCAAGTTCGTCCGCGGCAAAAAAGCCCAAAAAACGGGTGGGCTATAGCCTTGGGGGGAGGGGCTGGCCAAGTTCGTCCGCCGGACTCGGAATGGGACCAGACTTTGCGAGGGGCCTCCGTGTGCCAACAATAGGCCGCGGCCACTGCCGCGCACAAAAATAAGCGCCTGAAGGTCCCATCCCCAAGTTTGTCCGCCGCAAAAATGCCCAAAAAGCGGGTGGGCTATAGCCTTGGGGGGAGGGGCTGGCCAACTGCGTCCGCCGGACTCGGAATGGGGCCAGACTTTGCGAGGGGCCTCCGTGTGCCAAAAATAGGGCGTGGCCACTTCCGCGCCCAAAAATAAGCGCCCGAAGGTCCCGTCCCCAAGTTCGTCCGCCGCAAAAATGCCCAAAAAACGGGTGGGCTATGGCCTTGGGGTGAGGGGCTGGCCAAGTTCATCCGCCGGACTCGGAATGGGGCTAGACTTTGCGAGGGGCCTCCGTGCGCAAAAAATAGGCCGCGGGCACTACCGCGCCAAAAAATAAGCGCCCGAAGGTCCCGTCCCCAAGTTCGTCCGCCGCAAAAATGCCCAAAAATCGGGTGGGCTATAGCCTTGGGGGAAGGGGCTGGCCAAGTTCATCCGCCGGACTTGGAATGGGGCCAGACTTTGCGAGGGGCGTCCGTGTGCCAAAAATAGGCCGCGGGCACTGCCGCGCCCAAAAATAAGCGACCGAAGGTCCCGTCCCCAAGTTCGTCCGCCGCAAAAATGCCCAAAAAACAGGTGGGCTATAGCCTTGGGGGGAGGGGCTGGCCAAGTTCGTCCGCCGGACTCGGAATGGGGCCAGACTTTGCGAGGGGCCTCCGCGTGCCAAAAATAGGCCGCGGGCACTGCCGCGCCCAAAAATAAGCACTCGAAGGTCCCGTCCCCAAGTTCGTCCGCCGCAAAAATGCCCAAAAAACGGGTGGGCTATAGCCTTGGGGGGAGGGTCTGGCCAAGTTCGTCCGCCGGAATCGGAATGGGGCCAGACTTTGCGAGGGGCCTCCGTGTGCCAAAACTAGGCCACGGGCACTACCGCTCCCAAAAATAAGCGCCCGAAGGTCCCGTCTCCAAGTTCGTCCGCGGCAAAAAAGCCCAAAAAACGGGTGGGCTATAGCCTTGGGGGGAGGGGCTGGCCAAGTTCGTCCGCCGGACTCGGAATAGGGCCAGATTTTGCGAGGTGCCTCCGTGTGCCAAAAATAGACCGCGGGGACTGCCGCGCCCAAAAATAAGCGCCCGAAGGTCCCGTCCCCAAGTTCGTCCGCCGCAAAAATGCCCAAAAAATGGGTGGGCTATAGCCTTGGGGGGAGGGGCTGCCCATGTTCGTCCGCCGGAATCGGAATTGGGCCAGACTTTGCGACGGGCCTCCGTGTGCCCAAACTAGGCCGCGGGTACTGCCGCGCCGAAAAATAAACGCCCGAAGGTCCCGTCCCCAAGTTTGTCCGCCGCAAAAATGCCCAAAAAACGGGTGGGCTATAGCCTTGGGGGGAGGGGCTGGCCAAGTTAGTCCGCCTGACTCGGAATGGGGCCAGACTTTGCGAGGGGCCTCCGTGTGCCAAAAATACACCGTGGGAACTTCCGCGCCCAAAAATAGGCGCCCGAAGGTCCCGTCCCCAAGTTCGTCCGCCGCAAAAATGCCCAAAAAACGGGTGGGCTACAGCTTTGGGGGGAGGTGCTGGCCAAGTTCGTCCGTCGGACTCGGAATGGGGACAGACTTTGCGTGGGGCCTCCGTGTGCCAAAAATAGGCCGCGGCCACTGCCGCGGCCAAAAATAAGTGCCCGAAGGTCCCGTCCCCAAGTTAGTCCGCCGCAAAAATGCCCAAAAAACGTGTGGGCTATAGCCTTGGGGGGAGGGGCTGGCCAAGTTCGTCCGCCGGACTCGGAATGGGGACAGACTTTGCGTGGGGCCTTCGTGTGCCAAAAATTGGCCGCAGGTACTGCCGCGCCCAAAAATAAGCGCCCGAGTGCCGGGGAGCCAAGTTCCTCCATCGGAAAAAGGCCACAAAAACGGGTGGGCTTCAGCCTTGGGGGGTGGGGCTGGCCAAGTTCGTCCGCCGGACTCGGAATGGGGTGAGACTTTGCGAGCGGCCTCCGTGTTCCAAAAATAGGCCGTGGGCACAGCCGCGCCCAAAAATAAGCCCCCGAAGGCCTGCGTCCCAAAACCCCCCAGCGGAAAAATGGCCAAAAAACCGGTGGGCTATAGACTTGGTGGGGGACGGGGGCGAAGTTCGTCCGCCGGAGTCCGAATGGGGCGAGACTTTGCGAGGGGCCTTCGTGTGCCAAAAATAGGCCGCGGGCACAGCCGTACGCAAAAATAACCCCCCGAAGGCCTGCGTCCCAAAACCCCCCCGCGGAAAAATGGCCAAAAAACAGGTGGGCTATAGCCTTGGGGGGTGGGGCTGGCCAAGTTCGTCCGCCAGACTCGGAATGGGGCGAGACTTTGCGAGCGCCCTCCGTGTGCCAAAAATAGGCCGCGGGCAAAGCCACGCCCAAAAATAACCCCCCCAATGCCGGGGAGCCAAGTTCGTCCTTCGGAAAAAGGCCACAAAAACGGGTGGGCTTTAGCCTTGGGGGGTGGGGCTGGCCAAGTTCGTCCGCCGGACTCGGAATGGGGCGAGACTTTGCGAGCGGCCTCCGTGTGCCAAAAATAGGCTGCGGGCACAGCCGCACCCAAAAATAAGCCCCCGAAGGCCTGCGTCCCAAAACCCCCCACCGGAAAAATTGCCAAAAAACCGGTGGGCTATAGCCTTGGTGGGGGGCGGGGACGAAGTTCGTCCGCCGGACTCCGAATGCGACGAGACTTTGTGAGGGTCCTCCGTGTGCCAAAAATAGGCCGCGGGCACAGCCGCGCCAAAAAATAGGCCTCCGAAGGCCTACGTCCCAAAACCCACCAGCGGAAAAATGGCCAAAAAACGGGTGGGCTATAGCCTTGGGGGGTGGGGCTGGCCAAGTTTGTCTGCCAGACTCGGAATGGGGCGAGACTTTGTGAGCGCCCTCCGTGTGCCAAAAATAGGCCGCGGGCAAAGCCACGCCCAAAAATAACCCCCCCAATGCCGGGGAGCCAAGTTCGTCCTTCGGAAAAAGGCCACAAAAACGGGTGGGCTTTAGCCTTGGGGGGTGGGGCTGGCCAAGTTCGTCCGCCGGACTCGGAATGGGGTGACACTTTGCGAGCGGCCTCCGTGTTCCAAAAATAGGCCGCGGGCACAGCCGCGCCCAAAAATAAGCCCCCGAAGGCCTGCGTCCCAAAACCCCCCAGCGGAAAAATGGCCAAAAAACCGGTGGGCTATAGCCTTGGTTGGGGGCGGGGGCGAAGTTCGTCCGCCGGACTCGGAATGGGGCTAGACTTTGCAAGGGGCCTCCGTGTGCCAAAAATAGGCCGCGGGCAAAGCCACACCCAAAAATAACCAACCCAATGCCGGGGAGCCAAGTTCGTCCATCTGAATAAGGCCACAAAAATGGGTGGGCTTTAGCCTTGGGGGGTGGGGCTGGCCAAGTTCGTCCGCTGGACTCGGAATGGGGCAAGACTTTGCGAGCGGCCTCCGTGTGCTGAAAATAGGCCGCGGCCAAAGCCACGCCCAAAAATAACCCCCCCAATGCCGGGGAGCCAAGTTCGTCCTTCGGAAAAAGGCCACAAAAACGGGTGGGCTTTAGCCTGGGGGGGTGGGGCTGGCCAAGTTCGTCCGCCGGACTCGGAATGGGGTGAGACTTTGCGAGCGGCCTCCCTGTTCCAAAAATAGGCCGCGGGTACAGCCGTGCCCAAAAATAAGCCCCCGAAGGCCTGCGTCCCAAAACCCCCCAGCGGAAAAATGGCCAAAAAACCGGTGGGCTATAGCCTTGGTTGGGGGCGGGGGCGAAGTTCGTCCGCCGGACTCGGAATGGGGCTAGACTTTGCAAGGGGCCTCCGTGTGCCAAAAATAGGCCGCGGGCAAAGCCACACCCAAAAATAACCAACCCAATGCCGGGGAGCCAAGTTCGTCCATCTGAATAAGGCCACAAAAATGGGTGGGCTTTAGCCTTGGGGGGTGGGGCTGGCCAAGTTCGTCCACTGGACTCGGAATGGGGCGAGACTTTGCGAGCGGCCTCCGTGTGCCGAAAATAGGCCGTGGCCAAAGCCACGCCCAAAAATAACCCCCCCAATGCCGGGGAGCCAAGTTCGTCCTTCGGAAAAAGGCCACAAAAACGGGTGGGCTTTAGCCTGGGGGGGTGGGGCTGGCCAAGTTCGTCCGCCGGACTCGGAATGGGGTGAGACTTTGCGAGCGGCCTCCCTGTTCCAAAAATAGGCCGCGGACACAGCCGCGCCCAAAAATAACCGCCCGAATGCCGGGGTGCCAAGTTCGTCCATCGGACTCGGAATGGGGAGAGACTTTGCGAGCATCCTCCGTGTGCCAAAAATAGGCCGCGGGCACAGCCGCGCCCAAAAATAAGCCCCCGAAGTCCTGCGTCCCAAAACCCCCCAGCGGAAAAATGGCCAAAAATCCGGTGGGCTATAGCCTTGGTGCGGGGAGGGGGCGAAGTTCGTCCGCCGGACTCCGAATGGGTTGAGACTTTACGAGGGGCCTCCGTGTGCCAAAAATAGGCCGCGAGCACAGCCGCACCCAAAAATAAGCCCCTGAAGGCCTGCGTCCCCAAACCCCCCAGTGGACAAATGGCCAAAAAACCGATGGAATATAGCCTAGGTGGGGGGTGGGGGCGAAGTTCGTCCGCCGGACTGCGAATGGGGCGAGACTTTGCGAGGGGCGTCCGTGTGCCGAAAATAGGCCGCGGGTAAAGCCGCGCCCAAAAATAACCGCCCGAATGCCGGGGTGCCAAGTTCGTCCATCGGACTCGGAATGGGGAGAGACTTTACGAGCATCCTCCGTGTGCCAAAAATAGGCCGCGGGCACAGCCGCGCCCAAAAATAAGCCCCCGAAGGCCTGCGTCCCAAAACCCCCCAGCGGAAAAATGGCCAAAAAACGGGTGGGCTATAGCCTTGGGGGGTGGGGCTGCCCAAGTTCGTCCGCCGGACTCGGAATGGGGAGAGACTTTGCGAGCGGCCTCCGTGTGCCAAGAATAAGCCGCAGGCAAAGCAGCGCCCAAAAATAACCGACCGAATGCCGGGGAGCCAAGTTCGTCCATCGGGAAAAGGCCACAAAAACGGGTGGGCTTTAGCCTTGGGGGGTGGGGCTGGCCAAGTTCGTCCGCCGGACTCGGAATGGGCGAGACTTTGCGAGCGGCCTCCGTGTGCCAAAAATAGGCCGCGGGCACAGCCGCGCCCAAAAATAAGACCCCGAAGGCCTGCGTCCCAAAACCCCCCAGCGGAAAAATGGCCAAAAAAACGGTGGGCTATAGCCTTGGTGGGGGGCGGGGGCGAAGTTCGTCCGCCGGACTGCGAATGGGGCGAGCCTTTACGAGGGGCGTCCGTGTGCCAAAAATAGTCCATGGGCACAGCCGCGCCCAAAAATAAGCCCCCGAAGGCCTGCGTCCCAAACCCCCCAGCGGAAAAATGGCCAAAAAACCGGTGGGCTATAGCCTTGGTGCGGGGCGGGGGCGAAGTTCGTCGGCCGTACTCCGAATGGGTTGAGACTTTACGAGGGGCCTCCGTGTGTCAAAAATAGGCCGCGGGCACAGCGGTACCGAAAAATAAGCCCCCGAAGGCATGCGTCCCCAAACCCCCCAGCGGAAAAATGGCCAAAAAACGGGTGGGCTATAGCCTTGGGGGGTGGGGCTGGCCATGTTCGTCCGCCGGACTCGGAATGGGGTGAGACTTTGCGAGCGGCCTCCGTGTGCCAAAAATTGGCCACGGGTACAGCCGCGTCCAAAAATAACCTCCCCATTGGCGGGGAGCCAGGTTCGTCCATCGGAAAAAGGCCACAAAAACGGGTGGGCTTTAGCCTTGGGGGGTGGGGCTGGCCAAGTTCGTCCGCCGGACTCGGAATGGGGCGAGACTTTGCGAGCGGCCTCCGTGTGCCAAAAATAAGCCGCCAGCACAGCCGCGCCCAAAAATAACCGCCCGAATGGCGGGGAGCCAAGTTCGTCCATCGGAAAAAGGCCACAAAAACGGGTGGGCTTTAGCCTTGGGGGTGGGGCTGGCCAAGTTCGTCCGCCGGACTCGGAATGGGGCGAGACTTTGCGAGCGGCCTCTGTGTGCCAAAAATAGGCCGCCAGCACAGCCGCACCCAAAAATAACCGCCCGAATGGCGGGGAGCCAAGTTCGTCCATCGGAAAAAGGCCACAAAAACGGGTGGGCTTTAGCCTTGGGGGTGGGGCTGGCCAAGTTCGTCCGCCGGATTCGGAATGGGGCGAGACTTTGCGAGCAGCCTCCGAGTGCCAAAAATAGGCCGTGGGCATAGCCGCGCCCAAAAATAAGCCCCCGAAGGCCTGCGTCGCATAACCCCCCAGCGGAAAGATGCCCACAAAACCGGTGGGCTATAGCGTTGGTGGGGGGCGGGGGCGAAGTTCGTCCGCCGGACTCCGAATGGGGCGAGACTTTGCGAGCGGCCTCCGTGTGCCAAAAATAGGCCGCGGGCATAGCCACGCCCAAAAATAAGCCCCCGAAAGCCTGCGTCCCAAAACACCCCAGCGGAAAAATGGCCAAAAAACCGGTGGGCTAAATCCTTGGTGGGGGGCGGGGGAGAAGTTCGTCCGCCGGACTCCGAATGGGGTGAGACTTTACGAGGGGCCTCCGTGTGCCAAAAATAGGCCGCGGGTACAGCCGCGCCCAAAAATAACCACCCCATTGCCGGGGAGCCAGGTTCGTCCATCGGGAAAGGGCCACAAAAACAGGTGGGCTTTAGCCTTGGGGGGTGGGGCTGGCCATGTTCGTCCGCCGGACTCGGAATGGGGCGAGACTTTGCGAGTGGCCTCCGTGTGCCAAAAATAGGCCGCGAGCAATGTCGCGCCCAAAAATAACCGCCCGAATGGCGGGGAGCCAAGTTCGTCCATCGGAAAAAGGCCACAAAAACGGGTGGGCTTTAGCCTTGGGGGGTTGGGCTGGCCAAGTTCGTCCCCCGGACTCGGAATGGGGCGAGACTTTGCGAGCAGCCTCCGTGTACCAAAAATAGGCAGCGGCCACAGCCGCGCCCAAAAATAACTGCCCGAATGGCGGGGAGCCAAGTTCGTCCATCGGAAAAAGGACACAAAAACCGGTGGGCTATAGCCTTGGTGGGGGACGGGGGCGAAGTTCGTCTGCCGGACTCCGAATGGGGTGAGACTTTGCGAGGGGCCTCCGTGTGCCAAAAATAGGCCGCGGGCACAGCCGCGCCCAAAAATAAGTCCCCGAAGGCCTGCGTCCCAAAACCGCCCAGCGGAAAAATGGCCAAAAAATGGGTGGGCTATAGCCTTGGGGGGTGGGGCTGGCCAAGTTCGTCCGCCGACTCGGAATGGGGCGAGACTTTGCGAGCGGCCTCCGTGTGCCAAAAATAGGCTGCGGGCAAAGCCGTGCCCAAAAATAACCGCCCGAATGGCGGGGAGCCAAGTTCGTCCATCGGAAAAAGGCCACAAAAACGGGTGGGCTTTAGCCTTGGGGGGTGGGGATGGCCAAGTTCGTCCGCCGGACTCGGAATGGGGCGAGACTTTGCCAGCGGCCTCCGAGGGCCAAAAATATGCCGCGGGCACAGCCGTACTCAAAAATAAGCCCCCGAAGGCCTGCGTCCCAAAACCCCCCAGCGGAAAAATGGCCAAAAAACGGGTGGGGAAAAAGGCCACAAAAAAGGGTGGGCTTTAGCCTTGGGGGGTGGGGCTGGTCAAGTTCGTCCGCCGGACTCGGAATGCGGCGAGACTTTGCGAGCGGCCTCCGTGTACCAAAAATAGGCTGCGGGCACAGCTGCGCCCAAAAATAAGCCCCCGAAGGCCTGCGTCCCAAAATCCCCCAGCGGAAAAATGGCCAAAAAACCGGTGGTCTATAGCCTTGGGGGTGGGGCTGGTCAAGTTCGTCCGGCGGACTCGGAATGGGGCGAGACTTTGCGAGCGGCCTCCGTGTACGAAAAATACGCCGCAGGCAAAGCCGCGCCCAAAAATAACCGCCCGAATGCCGGGGAGCCAGGTTCGTCCACCGGAAAAAGGCCACAAAAAACGGGTGGGCTTTAGCCTTGGGGTGTGGGGCTGGCGACGTTCGTCGGCCGGACTCGGAATGGGGCGATACTTTGCGAGCGGTGTCCGTGTGCCAAAAATACGCCGCGGGCACAGCCGCGCCCAAAAATAAGCCCCCGAAGCCCTGCGTCCCAAAACCCCCCAGTGGAAAAATGGCCAAAAAACGGGTGGGCTATAGCCTTGGTGGGGGGCGGGGGCGAAGTTCGTCCGCCGGACTCCGAATGGGGCAAGACTTTGCGAGGGGCCTCCATTTGCAAAAATTAGGCCGTGGGCACAGCCGCGCCCAAAAATAAGCCCCCGAAGGCCTGCGCCCCAAAACCCGCCAGCGGAAAAATGGCCAAAAAACGGGTGGGCTATAGCCTTGGGGGCTGGGGCTGGCAAAGTTCGTCCGCCGGACTCAGAATGGTGCGAGACTGTGCGAGCGGCCTCCGAGTGCGAAAAAAAGGCCGCGGGCACAGCCGGACCCAAAAATAACCGCCCGAATGGCGGGGAGCCAAGTTCGTCCATCGGAAAAAGGCCACAAAAACGGGTGGGCTTTAGCCTTGGGGGGTGGGGATGGCCAAGTTCGTCCGCCGGACTCGGAATGGGGCGAGACTTTGCCAGCGGCCTCCGAGGGCCAAAAATATGCCGCGGGCACAGCCGTACTCAAAAATAAGCCCCCGAAGGCCTGCGTCCCAAAACCCCCCAGCGGAAAAATGGCCAAAAAACCGGTGGGCTATAGCCTTGGTGGGGGGCGGGGGCGAAGTTCGTCCGCCGGACTCCGAATGAGGCGAGACTTTGCGAGGGGCCTCCATGTGCCAAATATAGGCCGCGGGCACAGCCGCGCCCAAAAATAAGCCCCCGAAGGCCTGCGTCCCAAAACCCCCCAGCAGAAAAATGGCCAAAAAACGGGTGGGCTATAGCCTTGGGGGGTGGGGCTGGCCAAGTTCGTCCGCCGGACTCGGAATGGGGCGAGACTTTGCGACCGGCCTCCGAGTGCCAAAAATAGGCCGCGGTCACAGCCGCGCCCAAAAATAAGCCCCCGAAGGCCTGCGTCCCATAACCCCCCAGCGGAAAAATGGCCAAAAAACCGGTTGGCTATAGACTTGGTGGGGGGCGGGGGCGAAGTTCGTCCGCCGGACTCCGAATGAGGCGAGACTTTACGAGGGGCCTCCGCGTGCCAAGTATACGCCGCGGGCACAGCCGCGCCCAAAAATAAGCCCCCGATGGCCTGCGTCCCAAAACCCCCCTGCGGAAAAATGGCCAAACAACGGGTGGGCTATAGGCTTGGGGGGTGGGGCTGACCAAGTTCGTCCGCCGGACTCTGAATGGGGCAAGACATTGCGAGCAGCCTCCGTGTGCTAAAAATAGGCCGCGGGCAGAGCCGCGCTAAAAAATAAGCCCCCGAAGGCGTGCGTCCCAAAACCCCCCAGCGGAAAAATGGCCAACAAACGGGTGGGCTATAGCCTTGGGGGGTGGGGCTGGCCAAGTTCGTCCGCCGGACTCGGAATGGGGCGAGACTTTGCGAGCGGCCTCCGTGTGCCAAAAATAGGCCGCGGACAAAGCCGCGCCCAAAAATAACCGCCCCAATGCCGGGGAGCTAAGTTCGTCCATCGGAAAAATGCCACAAAAACGGGTGGACTTTAGCCTTGGGGGGTGGGGCTGGCCAAGTTCGTCCGCCGGACTCGGAATGGGGCGAGACTTTGTGAGCGGCCTCCGAGTGCCAAAAATAGGCTGCGGGCACAGCCGCACCCAAAAATAAGCCCACAAAGGCCTGCGTCCCAAAACCCCCCTGCGGAAAAATGGCCAAAAAACCGGTGGGCTATAGACTTGGTGGGGGGCGGGGGCGAAGTTCGTCCGCCGGACTCCGAATGGGGCGAGACTTTGCGAGGGGCCTCCGTGAGCCAAAAATTGGCCGCGGGCACTGCCGCGCCCAAAAATAAGGCCACGAAGGCCTGCGTCCCATAACCCCCCAGCGGAAAAATGGCCAAAAAACCGGTCGGCTATAGCCTTGGTGGGGGGCGGGGGCGACGTTCGTCCGCTGGACTCCGAATGGGGCGAGACTTTACGAGGGGCCTCCGTGTGCCAAAAATAGCCCGCGGGCACAGCCGCGCCCAAAAATAACCGCCCGAATGGCGGGGAGCCAAGTTCGTCCATCGGAAAAAGGCCACAAAAACGGGTGGGCTTTAGCCTTGGGGGGTGGGCTGGCCAAGTTCGTCCGCCGGACTCGGAATGGGGCGAGACTTTGCGAGCGGCCTCCGTGTAGCAAAAATTGCCCACGGGCACAGCCGTGCCCAAAAATAACCGCCCCAATGGCGGGGAGCCAAGTTCGTCCATCGGACAAAGGCCACATAAACGGGTGGCCTTTAGCTTTGGGGGGTGGGGCTGGCCAAGTTCGTCCGCCGGACTCGGAATGGGGAGAGATTTTGCGAGCGGCATTCGTGTGCCAAAAACAAGCCGCTGGCACAGTAGCGCAAAAAAATAACCGCCCGAATGGCAGGGTGCCAAGTTCGTCCATCGGAAAAAGGCCAAAAAAACGGGTGGGCTTTAGCCTTGGGGGGTGGGGCTGGCCAAGTTCGTCCGCCGGACTCGGAATGGGGAGAGACTTTGCAAGCGGCCTCCGAGTGCCAAAAATAGGCTGTGGTCACAGCCGCGCCCAAAAATAAGCCCCCAAAGGCCTGCGTCCCAAAACCCCCCTGCGGAAAAATGGCCAAAAAACCGGTGGGCTATAGACTTGGTGGGGGGCGGGGGCGAAGTTCGTCCGCCGGACTCCGAATGGGGCGAGACTTTGCGAGGGGCCTCCGTGAGCCAAAAATTGGCCGCGGGCACTGCCGCGCCCAAAAATAAGGCCCCGAAGGCCTGCGTCCCATAACCCCCCAGCGGAAAAATGGCCAAAAAACCGGTGGGCTGTAGCCTTGGTGGGGGGCGGGGGCGAAGTTCGTCCGCCGGACGCCGAATGGGGCGAGACTTTGCGAGCGGCCTACGTGTGCCAAAAATAGCCGGCGGGCACAGCCGCACCCAAAAATAACTGCCCGAATGGCGGGGAGCCAAGTTCGTCCATCGGAAAAAGGCCACAAAAACGGGTAGGCTTTAGCCTTGGGGGGTGGGGCTGGCCAAGTTCGTCCGCCGGACTCGGAATGGGGAGAGACTTTCTGAGCGGCCTCCGAGTGCCAAAAATAGGCTGCGGGCACAGCCGCGCCCAAAAATAAGCCCCCAAAGGCCTGCGTCCCAAAACCCCCCTGCGGAAAAATGGCCAAAAAACCGGTGGGCTATAGACTTGGTGGGGGGCGGGGGCGAAGTTCGTCCGCCGGACTCCGAATGGGGCGAGACTTTGCGAGGGGCCTCCGTGAGCCAAAAATTGGCCACGGGCACTGCCGCGCCCAAAAATAAGGCCCCGAAGGCCTGCGTCCCATAACCCCCCAGCGGAAAAATGGCCAAAAAACCGGTGGGCTATAGCCTTGGTGGGGGGCGGGGGCGAAGTTCGTCCGCCGGACTCCGAATGGGGCGAGACTTTGCGAGCGGCCTACGTGTGCCAAAAATAGCCCGCGGGTACAGCCGCACCCAAAAATGACTGCCCGAATGGCGGGGAGCCAAGTTCGTCCGTCGAAAAAGGCCACAAAAACGGGTAGGCTTTAGCCTTGGGGGGTGGGGCTGGCCAAGTTCGTCCGCCGGACTCGGAATGGGTAGAGACTTTGCGAATGGCCTTCGTGTGCCAAAAACAGGCCGCGGGTACAGTAGCGCAAAAAAATAACCGCCCGAATGGAAGGGAGCCAAGTTCGTCCATCGGAAAAAGGCCACAAAAACGGGTGGGCTTTAGCCTTGGGGGGTGGGGCTGGCCAAGTTTGTCCTCCAGACTCGGAATGGGGCGAGACTTTTCGAGCGACCTCCGAGTGCCAAAAATAGGCCGCGGGCACAGCCACGCCCAAAAATAAGCCCCCGAAGGCCTTCATCCCATAACCCCCCAGCGGAAAAATGGCCAAAAAACCGGTGGGCTAAAGCCTTGGTGGGGGGCGGGGGCGAAGTTCGTCCGCCGGACTCCGAATGGGGCGAGACTTTGCGAGGGGCCTCCGTGTGCCAAAAATAAGCCGTGGGCACAGCCGCGCCCAAAAATAAGCCCCCGAAGGACTGCGTCCCAAAACCCCCCAGCGGAAAAATGGCCAAAAAACGGGTGGGCTATAGCCTTGGGGGGTGGGGCTGGCCAAGTTCGTCCGCCGGACTCGGAATGGGGAGAGACTTTGCGAGCGGCATTCGTATGCCAAAAACAGGTCGCGGGCACAGTAGCGCAAAAAAATAACCGCCCGAATGGCAGGGAGCCAAGTTCGTCCATCGGAAAAAGGCCACAAAAACGGGTGGGCTTTAGCCTTCGGGGTTGGGGCTGGCCAAGTTCGTCCGCCGGACTCGGAATGGGGCGAGACTTTGCGAGCGGCCTCCGTGTAGTAAAAATAGCCCACGGGCTCAGCCGCGCCCAAAAATAACCGCCCGAATGGCGGGGAGCCAAGTTCGTCCATCGGAAAAAGGCCACAAAAACGGGTGGGCTTTAGCCTTGGGGGGTGGGGCTGGCCAAGTTCGTCCTCCAGACTCGGAATGGGGCGAGACTTTGCAAGCGACCTCCGAGTGCCAAAAATAGGCCGCGGGCACAGCCACGCCCAAAAATAAGCCCCCGAAGGCCTGCATCCCATAACCCCCCAGCGGAAAAATGGCCAAAAAACGAGTGGGCTATAGCCTTCGGGGGTGGGGCTGGCCAAGTTTGTCCGCCGGACTCGGAATGGGGCGAGACTTTGCGAGCGGCCTCCGTCTAGCAAAAATAGCCCGCGGGCACAGCCGCGCCCAAAAATAACCGCCCGAATGGCGGGGAGCCAAGTTCGTCCATCGGAAAAAGGCCACAAAAACGGGTAGGCTTTAGCCTTGGGGGGTGGGGCTGGCCAAGTTCGTCCGCCGGACTGGGAATGGGGAGAGACTTTGCGAGCGGCCTCCGAGTGCCAAAAATAGGCTGCGGGCACAGCCGCGCCCAAAAATAAGCCCCCAAAGGCCTGCGTCCCAAAACCCCCCTGCGGAAAAATGGCCAAAAAACCGGTGGGCTATAGACTTGGTGGGGGGCGGGGGCGAAGTTCGTCCGCCGGACTCCGAATGGGGCGAGACTTTGCGAGGGGCCTCCGTGAGCCAAAAATTGGCCGCGGGCACTGCCGCGCCCAAAAATAAGGCCCCGAAGGCCTGCGTCCCATAACCCCCCAGCGGAAAAATGGCCAAAAAACCGGTGGGCTATAGCCTTGGGGGTTGGGGCTGGCCAAGTTCGTCCGCCGGACTCGGAATGGGGAGAGACTTTGTGAGCGGCCTTCGTGTGCCAAAAACAGGCCGCGGGCACAGTAGCGCCAAAAAATAACCGCCCAAATGGCAGGGAGCCAAGTTCGTCCATCGGAAAAAGGCCACAAAAACGGGTGGGCTTTAGCCTTGGGGGGTGGGGCTGGCCAAGTTCGTCCTCCAGACTCGGAATGGGGCGAGACTTTGCAAGCGACCTCCGTGTGCCAAAAATAGCCCGCGGGCACAGCCGTGCCTAAAAATAACCGCCCGAATGGCGGGGAGCCAAATTCGTCCATCGGAAAAAGGCCACATAAACGGGTGGGCTTTAGCTTTGGGGGGTGGGGCTGGCCAAGTTCGTCCGCCGGACTCGGAATGGGGCGAGACTTTGTGAGCGGCCTCCGTCTAGCAAAAATAGCCCGCGGGCACAGTGGCGCCCAAAAATAACCGCCCGAATGGCGGGGAGCCAAATTCGTCCATCGGAAAAAGGCCACATAAACGGGTGGGCTTTAGCTTTGGGGGGTGGGGCTGGCCAAGTTCGTCCGCCGGACTCGGAATGGGGCGAGACTTTGCGAGCGGCCTCCGTCTAGCAAAAATAGCCGGCGGGCACAGCCGCGCCCAAAAATAACCGCCCGAATGGCGGGGAGCCAAGTTCGTCCATCGGAAAAAGGCCACAAAAACGAGTAGGCTTTAGCCTTGGGGGGTGGGGCTGGCCAAGTTCGTCCGCCGGACTCGGAATGGGGAGAGACTTTGCGAGCGGCCTCCGTGTGCGAAAAATAGGGAGCGGGAGAAGCTGCGCCCAAAAATAACCGCCCCAATGCCGGGGAGCCAAGTTCGTCCATCGGAAAAAGGCCACAAAAACGGGTGGGCTTTAGCCTTGGGGGGTGGGGCTGGCCAAGTTCGTCCGCCGGACTCGGAATGGGGCGAGACTTTGTGAGTGGCTTCCGTGTGCCAAAAATAGCCCGCGGGCACAGCCGCGCCCAAAAATAAGCCCCCGAAGGCCTGCGTCCCAAAACCCCCCAGCGGAAAAATGGCCAAAAAACGGGTGGGCTATAGCCTTGGGGGGTGGGGCTGGCCAAGTTCGTCCGCCGGGCACGGAATGGGGCGAGACTTTGCGAGCGGCCTCCGTGGGCCAAAAATAGCCCGCGGGCAAAGCCGCGCCCAAAAATAACCACCCCAATGCCGGGGAGCCAAGTTCGTCCATCGGAAAAAGGCCACAAAAACGGGTGGGCTTTAGATTTGGGGGGTGGGGATGGCCAAGTTCGTTCGCCGGCTTCGGAATGGGGCGAGACTATGCGAGCGGCCTCCGTGTGCCAAAAATAGCCCGCGGGCACAGCCGCGCCCAAAAATAACCGCCTGAATGGCGGGGAGCCAAGTTCGTCCATCGGAAAAAGGCCACAAAAACGGGTAGGCTTTAGCCTTGGGGGGTGGGGCTGGCCAAGTTCGTCCGCCGGACTCGGAATGGGGAGAGACTTTGCGAGCGGCCTCCGAGTGCCAAAAATAGGTTGCGGGCACAGCCGCGCCCAAAAATCAGCCCCCAAAGGCCTGCGTCCCAAAACCCCCCTGCGGAAAAATGGCCAAAAAACCGGTGGGCTATAGCCTTGGTGGGGGGCGGTGGCGAAGTTCGTCCGCCGGACTCCGAATGGGGCGAGACTTTGCGAGGGGCCTCCGTGTGCCAAAAATAGGCCGCGGACACAGCCGCGCCCAAAAATAAGCCCCCGAAGGCCTGCGTCCCAAAACCCTCCAGCGGAAAAATGTCCAAAAAACGGGTGGGCTATAGCCTTGGGGGGTGGGGCTGGCCAAGTTCGTCCGCCGGGCTCGGAATGGGTCGAGACTTTGCGAGCGGCCTCCGTGTGCCAAAAATAGCCCGCGGGCAAAGCCGCGCTAAAAAATAACCACCCCAAGGCCGGGGAGCCAAGTTCGTCCATCGGAAAAAGGCCACAAAAACGGGTGGGCTTTAGCCTTGGGGGGTGGGGTTGGCCAAGTTCGTCCGCCGGACTCGGAATGGGGTGAGACTTTGCGAGCGGCCTCCGTGTGCCAAAAATAGCCCGCGGGCACAGCCGTGCCCAAAAATAACCGCCCGAATGGCGGGGAGCCAAATTCGTCCATCGGAAAAAGCCCACATAAACGGGTGGGCTTTAGCTTTGGGGGGTGGGGCTGGCCAAGTTCGTCCGCCGGACTCGGAATGGGGCGAGACTTTGCGAGCGGCCTCCGTCTAGCAAAAATAGCCCGCGGGCACAGCGGCGCCCAAAAATAACCGCCCGAATGGCGGGGAGCCAAATTCGTCCATCGGAAAAAGGCCACATAAACGGGTGGGCTTTAGCTTTGGGGGGTGGGGCTGGCCAAGTTCGTCCGCCGGACTCGGAATGGGGCGAGACTTTGCGAGCGGCCTCCGTCTAGCAAAAATAGCCCGCGGGCCCAGCCGCGCCCAAAAATAACCGCCCGAATGGCGGGGAGCCAAGTTCGTCCATCGGAAAAAGGCCACAAAAACGGGTAGGCTTTAGCCTTGGGGGGTGGGGCTGGCCAAGTTCGTCCGCCGGACTCGGAATAGGGAGAGACTTTGCGAGCGGCCTTCGTGTGCCAAAAACAGGCCGCGGGTACAGTAGCGCCCAAAAATAAGCCCCCGAAGGCCTTCATCCCATAACCCCCCAGTGGAAAAATGGCCAAAAAACCGGTGGGCTAAAGCCTTGGTGGGGGGCGGGGGCGAAGTTCGTCCGCCAGACTCCGAATGGGGCAAGACTTTGCGAGGGGCCTCCGTGTGCCAAAAATAGGCCGCGGGCACAGCCGCGCCCAAAAATAAGCCCCCGAAGGCCTGCATCCCAAAACCCCCCAGCGGAAAAATGGCCAAAAAGCGAGTGGGCTATAGCCTTCGGGGGTGGGGCTGGCCAAGTTTGTCCGCCGTACTCGGAATGGGGCGAGACTTTGCGAGCGGCCTCCGTGTGACAAAAATAGGCCGCGGGCAAAGTCCGCGCCCAAAAATAAGCGCCCCAATGCCGGGGAGCGAAGTTCGTCCATCGGAAAAAGTCCACAAAAACGGGTGGGCTTTATCCTTGGGGGGTGGGGCTGGCCAAGTTCGTCCGCCGGATTCGAAATGGGGCGAGACTTTGCGAGCGGCCCCTGTGTGCCAAAAATAGGCCTCAGGCACAGCCGCGTCCAAAAATATCCGCCCGAATGGCGGGAAGCCAAGTTCATCCATCGGAAAAAGGCCACAAAAACGGGTGTGCTTTAGCCTTGGGGGGGTTGGCTGGCCAAGTTCGTCCGCCGGACTCGGAATGGGGCGAGACTTTGCGAGCGGCCTCCGTGTGCCAAAAATAGGCCGTGGACACAGCCGCACTCAAAAATATGCCCCCGAAGGCCAGCGTCCCAAAACCCCCCAGCGGAAAAATGGCCAAAAAACCGGTGGGCTATAGCCTTGGTGGGGGGCGGGGGCGAAGTTCGTCCGCCGGACTCTGAATGGGGCGAGACTTTGCAAGGGGCCTCCGTGTGCCAAAAATAGGCCGCGGGCACGGCCGCGCCCAAAAATAAGCCCCCGAAGGCCTGCATCCCAAAACCCCCCAGCGGAAAAATGGCCAAAAAACGGGTGGGCTATAGCCTTGGGGGGTGGGGCTGGCCAAGTTCGTCCGCCGGACTCGGAATGGGGCGAGACTTTGCGAGCGGCCTCCTTGTGCCAAAAATAGGCCGCGGGCACAGCTACGACCAAAAATAAGCCCCCGAAGGCCTGCGTCCCAAAACCCCCCAGCGGAAAAATGGCCAAAAAACCGGTGGGCTATAGCCTTGGTGGGGGGCGGGGGCGAAGTTCGTCCGCCGGACTCTGAATGGGGCGAGACTTTGCGAGGGGCCTCCGTGTGCCAAAAATAGGCCGCGGGCACGGCCGCGCCCAAAAATAAGCCGCCGAAGGCCTGCATCCCAAAACCCCCCAGCGGAAAAATGGCCAAAAAACGGGTGGGCTATAGCCTTGGGGGGTGGGGCTGGCCAAGTTTGTCCGCCGGACTCTGAATGGGGCGAGACTTTGCGAGGGGCCTCCGTGTGCCAAAAATAGGCCGCGGGCAAAGCCGCGGCCAAAAATAAGCGCCCCAATGCCGGGGAGCCAAGTTCGTCCTTCGCAAAAAGTCCACAAAAACGGGTGGGCTTTAGCCTTGGGGGGTGGCGCTGGCCAAGTTCGTCCGCCGGATTCGAAATGGGGCGAGACTTTGCGAGCGGCCCCCGTGTGCCAAAAATAGGCCTCAGGCACAGCCGCGCCCAAAAATAACCGCCCAAATGGCGGGGAGCCAAGTTCATCCATCGGAAAAAGGCCACAAAAACGGGTGTGCTTTAGCCTTGGGGGGGTTGGCTGGCCAAGTTCGTCCGCCGGACTCGGAATGGGGCGAGACTTTGCGAGCGGCCTCCGTGTGCCAAAAATAGGCCGTGGGCACAGCCGCACTCAAAAATATGCCCCCGAAGGCCAGCGTCCCAAAACCCCCCAGCGGAAAAATGGCCATAAAACCGGTGGGCTATAGCCTTGGTGGGGGGCGGGGGCGAAGTTCGTCCGCCGGACTCTGAATGGGGCGAGACTTTGCGAGGGGCCTCCGTGTGCCAAAAATAGGCCGCGGGCATAGCCGCGCCAAAAAATAAGCCCCGAAGGCCTGCGTCCCAACACCCCCCAGCGGAAAAATGGCCAAAAAACCGGTGGGCTATAGCCTTGGTGGGGGGCGGGGGCGAAGTTCGTCTGCTGGAATCCGAATGGGGTGAGACTTTGCGAGTGGCCTCCGTGTGCCAAAAATAGGCCGTGGGCACAGCCGCACTCAAAAATATGCCCCCGAAGGCCAGCATCCCAAAACCCCCCAGCGGAAAAATGGCCAAAAAACCGGTGGGCTATAGCCTTGGTGGGGGGCGGGGGCGAAGTTCGTCCGCCGGACTCTGAATGGGGCGAGACTTTGCGAGGGGCCTCCGTGTGCCAAAAATAGGCCGCGGGCACGGCCGCGCCCAAAAATAAGCCGCCGAAGGCCTGCATCCCAAAACACCCCAGCGGAAAAATGGCCAAAAAACGGGTGGGCTATAGCCTTGGGGGGTGGGGCTGGCCAAGTTCGTCCGCCGGACTCGGAATGGGGCGAGACTTTGCGAGCGGCCTCCTTGTGCCAAAAATAGGCCGCGGGCACAGCTACGACAAAAAATAAGCCCCCGAAGGCCTGCGTCCCAAAACCCCCCAGCGGAAAAATGGCCAAAAAACGGGTGGGCTATAGCCTTGGGGGGTGGGGCTGGCCAAGTTCGTCCGCCGGACTCCGAATGGGGCGAGACTTTGTGAGGGGCCTCCGTGTGCCAAAAATAGGCCGCGGACACAGCCGCGCCCAAAAATAAGCCCCCGAAGGCCTGCGTCCGAAAACCCCCCAGCGGAAAAATGGCCAAAAATCGGGTGGGCAATAGCCTTGGGGGGTGGGACTTGCCAAGTTCGTCCGCCGGACTCGGAATGGGACGAGACTTTGCGAGCGGCCTCCGTGTGCCAAAAATAGGCCGCGGGCAAAGCCGCGCCCAAAAATAACCGCCCGAATGCCGGGGAGCCAAGTTCGTCCATCGGAAAAAGGCCACAAAAACGGGTGGGCTTTAGCCTTGGGGGGTGGGGCTGGCCAAGTTCGTCCGCCGGACTCGGAATGGGGTGAGACTTTGCGAGCGGCATCCGTGTGCCAAAAATAGGCCGCGGCCAAAGCGGCGCTTAAAAATAACCGCCCGAATGCCGGGGAGCCAAGTTCGTCCATCGGAAAAAGGCCACAAAAACGGGTGGGCTTTAGCCTTGGGGGGTGGGGCTGGCCAAGTTCGTCCGCCGGACTCGGAATGGGACGAGACTTTGCGAGCGGCCTCCGTGTGCCAAAAATAGGCCGCGGGCAAAGCCGCGCCCAAAAATAACCGCCCGAATGCCGGGGAGCCAAGTTCGTCCATCGGAAAAAGGCCACAAAAACGGGTGGGCTTTAGCCTTGGGGGGTGAGGCTGGCCAAGTTCGTCCGCCGGACTCGGAATGGGGTGAGACTTTGCGAGCGGCCTCCGTGTGCCAAAAATAGGCCGTGGGAAAGCGGCGCTTAAAAAGAACCGCCCGAATGCCGGGGAGACAAGTTCGTCCATCGGAAAAAGGGCACAAAAACGGGTGGGCTTTAGCCTTGGGGGATGGGGCTGGCCAAGTTCGTCCGCCGGACTCAGAATGGGGCGAGAATTTGCGAGGGGCCTCCATGTGCCAAAAATAGGTCTTAGGCACAGCCACGCCCAAAAATAACCCACCGAAGGCCTGCGTCCCATAACCCCCCAGCGGAAAAATGGGCAAAAAACTGGTGGGCTATAGCCTTGGGGGGTGGGGCTGGCCATGTTCGTCTGCCGCACTCGGAATGGGGCGAGACTTTGCGAGCGGCCTGCGTGTGCCAAAAATAGGCCGCGGGCAAAGCCGCGCCCAAAAATAACCGCCCGAATGCCGGGGAGCCAAGTTCGTCCATCGGAAAAAGGCCACAAAAACGGGGGGGCTTTAGCCTTGGGGGGTGGGGCTGGCCAAGTTCGTCCGCCGGACTCGGAATGGGGTGAGACTTTGCGAGCGGCATCCGTGTGCCAAAAATAGGCCGCGGGCAAAGCGGCGCTTAAAAATAACCGCCCGAATGCCGGGGAGCCAAGTTCGTCCATCGGAAAAAGGCCACAAAAACGGGTGGGCTTTAGCCTTGGGGGGTGGGGCTGGCCAAGTTCGTCCGCCGGACTCGGAATGGGACGAGACTTTGCGAGCGGCCTCCGTGTGCCAAAAATAGGCCGCGGGCAAAGCCGCGCCCAAAAATAACCGCCCGAATGCCGGGGAGCCAAGTTCGTCCATCGGAAAAAGGCCACAAAAACGGGTGGGCTTTAGCCTTGGGGGGTGAGGCTGGCCAAGTTCGTCCGCCGGACTCGGAATGGGGTGAGACTTTGCGAGCGGCCTCCGTGTCCCAAAAATAGGCCGTGGGAAAGCGGCGCTTAAAAAGAACCGCCCGAATGCCGGGGAGACAAGTTCGTCCATCGGAAAAAGGGCACAAAAACGGGTGGGCTTTAGCCTTGGGGGATGGGGCTGGCCAAGTTCGTCCCCGGACTCAGAATGGGGCGAGACTTTGCGAGGGGCCTCCGTGTGCCAAAAATAGGTCTTAGGCACAGCCACGCCCAAAAATAACCCACCGAAGGCCTGCGTCCCATAACCCCCCAGCGGAAAAATGGGCAAAAAACCGGTGGGCTATAGCCTTGGGGGGTGGGGCTGGCCATGTTCGTCTGCCGCACTCGGAATGGGGCGAGACTTTGCGAGCGGCCTACGTGTGCCAAAAATAGGCCGCGGACAAAGCCGCGCCCAAAAATAACCGCCCGAATGCCGGGGAGCCAAGTTCGTCCATCGGAAAAAGGCCACAAAAACAGGCGGGCTTTAGCCTTGGGGGGTGGGGCTGGCCAAGTTCGTCCGCCGGACTCGGAATGGGACGAGACTTTGCGAGCGGCCTCCGTGTGCCAAAAATAGGCCGCGGCCAAAGCCGCGCCCAAAAATAACCACCCGAATGCCGGGGAGCCAAGTTCGTCCACGGAAAAAGGCCACAAAAACGGGTGGGCTTTAGCCTTGGGGGGTGGGGCTGGTCAAGTTCGTCCGCCGGACTCGGAATGGGGCGAGACTTTGCGAGCGGCCTCCGTGTGCCAAAAGTAGGCCGCGGGCACAGCCGCGCCCAAAAATAACAGCCCGAATGCCGGGGAGCCAAGTTCGTCCGCCGTACTCGGAATGGGGCGAGACTTTACGAGCGGCCTCAGTGTGCCAAAATATGCCGCGAGCACAGCCGCACCCAATAATAACCGCCCGAATGCCGGGGAGCCAAGTTCGCCCATCGGAAAAAGGCCACAAAAACGGGTGGGCTTTAGCCTTGGTGGGGGGCGGGGGAGAAGTTCGTCCGCCGGACTCTGAATGGGCGAGACTTTGCGAGGGGCCTCCGTCTACCAAAAATAGGCCACGGGCACAGCCGTACCCAAAAATAAGCCCCCGAAGGCCTGCGTCCCAAAACCCCCCAGCGGAAAAATGGGCAAAAAACCGGTGGGCTATAGACTTGGTGGGGGGGGGGGCGAAGTTCGTCCGCCGCACTCCGAATGGGGCGAGAATTTGTGAGGGACGTCCGTATGCCAAAAATAGGCGGTGAACAAAGCAGCGCCCAAAAATAACCGCCCGAATGCCGGGGAGCCAAGTTAGTCCATCGGAAAAAGGCCACAAAAACGGATGGGCTTTGGCCTTGGGAGGTGGGGCTGGCCAAGTTCGTCCGCCGGACTCGGAATGGAGCGAGAGTTTACGAGCGACCTCTGTGTGCAAAAACTAGGCCGCGGACGCAGCCGCACCCAAAAATAACCGCCCGAATGACGGGGAGCCAAGTTCGTCCATCGGAAAAAGGCCACAAAAACGGGTGGGCTTTAGCCTTGGGGGGTGGGGCTGGCCAAGTTCGTCCGCCGGACTCGGAATGGGGCGAGACTTTGCGAGCGGCCTCCGTGTGCCAAAAATAGGCCGCGGGCACAGCCGCACCCAAAAATAACCGCCCGAATGACGGGGAGCCAAGTTCGTCCATCGGAAAAAGGCCACAAAAACGGGTGGGCTTTAGCCTTGGGGGGTGGGGCTGGCCAAGTTCGTCCGCCGGACTCGGAATGGGGCGAGACTTTGCGAGCGGCCTCCGTGTGCCAAAAATAGGCCGCGGGCACAGCCGCACCCAAAAATAACAGCCCGAATGCCGGGGAGCCAGGTTCGTCCATCGGAAAAAGGCCACAAAAACGGGTGGGCTTTAGACTTGGGGGGTGGGGCTGGCCAAGTTCGTCCGCCGGACTCGGAATGGGACGAGACTTTGCGAGCGGCCTCCGTGTGCCAAAAATAGGCCGCGGCCAAAGCCGCGCCCAAAAATAACCACCCGAATGCCGGGGAGCCAAGTTCGTCCACGGAAAAAGGCCACAAAAACGGGTGGGCTTTAGCCTTGGGGGGTGGGGCTGGTCAAGTTCGTCCGCCGGACTCGGAATGGGGCGAGACTTTGCGAGCGGCCTCCGTGTGCCAAAAGTAGGCCGCGGGCACAGCCGCGCCCAAAAATAACAGCCCGAATGCCGGGGAGCCAAGTTCGTCCGCCGTACTCGGAATGGGGCGAGACTTTACGAGCGGCCTCAGTGTGCCAAAATATGCCGCGAGCACAGCCGCACCCAATAATAACCGCCCGAATGCCGGGGAGCCAAGTTCGCCCATCGGAAAAAGGCCACAAAAACGGGTGGGCTTTAGCCTTGGTGGGGGGCGGGGGAGAAGTTCGTCCGCCGGACTCTGAATGGGCGAGACTTTGCGAGGGGCCTCCGTCTACCAAAAATAGGCCACGGGCACAGCCGTACCCAAAAATAAGCCCCCGAAGGCCTGCGTCCCAAAACCCCCCAGCGGAAAAATGGGCAAAAAACCGGTGGGCTATAGACTTGGTGGGGGGGGGGGCGAAGTTCGTCCGCCGCACTCCGAATGGGGCGAGAATTTGTGAGGGACGTCCGTATGCCAAAAATAGGCGGTGAACAAAGCAGCGCCCAAAAATAACCGCCCGAATGCCGGGGAGCCAAGTTAGTCCATCGGAAAAAGGCCACAAAAACGGATGGGCTTTGGCCTTGGGAGGTGGGGCTGGCCAAGTTCGTCCGCCGGACTCGGAATGGAGCGAGAGTTTACGAGCGACCTCTGTGTGCAAAAACTAGGCCGCGGACGCAGCCGCACCCAAAAATAACCGCCCGAATGACGGGGAGCCAAGTTCGTCCATCGGAAAAAGGCCACAAAAACGGGTGGGCTTTAGCCTTGGGGGGTGGGGCTGGCCAAGTTCGTCCGCCGGACTCGGAATGGGGCGAGACTTTGCGAGCGGCCTCCGTGTGCCAAAAATAGGCCGCGGGCACAGCCGCACCCAAAAATAACCGCCCGAATGACGGGGAGCCAAGTTCGTCCATCGGAAAAAGGCCACAAAAACGGGTGGGCTTTAGCCTTGGGGGGTGGGGCTGGCCAAGTTCGTCCGCCGGACTCGGAATGGGGCGAGACTTTGCGAGCGGCCTCCGTGTGCCAAAAATAGGCCGCGGGCACAGCCGCACCCAAAAATAACAGCCCGAATGCCGGGGAGCCAGGTTCGTCCATCGGAAAAAGGCCACAAAAACGGGTGGGCTTTAGACTTGGGGGGTGGGGCTGGCCAAGTTCGTCCGCCGGACTCGGAATGGGGCGAGACTTTCCGATCGGCCTCCATGTGCCAAAAATAGGCCGCGGGCACAGCCGCGCCCAAAAATAACCGCCCGAATGCCGGGGAGCCAAATTCGTCCATCGGAAAAAGGCCACAAAAACGGGTGGGCTTTAGCCTTGGGGGGTGGGGCAGGCCAAGTTCGTCCGCCAGACTCGGAATGGGGCGAGACTTTGCAAGCGGCCTCCGTGTGCCAAAAATAGGCCGCGGGCGCAGCCGCGCCCAAAAATACCCGCCCGAATGCCGGGGAACCAAGTTCGTCCATCGGAAAAAGGCCACAAAAACGGATGGGCTTTAGCCTTGGGGGGTGGGGCTGGCCAAGTACGTCTGCCGGACTCGGAATGGGGCGGGACTTTGCGAGCGGCCTCTGTGTGCCAAAAATAGGCCGCGGGCACAGCAGCGCCCAAAAATAACCGCCCGAATGCCGGGGAGCCAAGTTCATCCATCATAAAAAGGCCACAAAAACGGGTGGGCTCTAGCCTTGGGGGGTGGGGATGGCCAAGTTCGTCCGCCGGGCTCGGAATGGGGCGAGACTTTGCGAGCGGCCTCCGTGGGCCAAAAATAGGCCGCGGGCACAGCCGCGCCCAAAAATAACCGCCCGAATGCCGGGGAGCCAAGTTCGTCCGCCAGACTCGGAATGGGGTGAGACTTTAAGAGCGGCCTCCGTGTGCCAAACATAGACCGCGGACGCAGCCGCGTGTGAAAATAACCGCCCAAATGCCAGGGAGCCAAGTTCGTCCATCGGAAAAAGGCCACAAAAACGGGTGGGCTTTAGCCTTGGGGGGTGGGGCTGGGCCAAGTTCGTCCGCCGGACTCGGAATTGGGCGAGACTTTGCGAGCGGCCTCCGTGTACCAAAAAAAGGCCGCGGGCACAGCAGCGCCCAAAAAAAAGCCCCCGAAGGCCTGCGTCCCAAAACCACCCAGCGGAAAAAAGGCCAAAAAAAGGGTGGGCTATAGCCTTGGGGGGTGGGGCTGGCGAAGTTCGTCCGCCGGACTCGGAATGGGGCGAGACTTTGCGAGCGGCCTCCATGTGTCAAAAATAGGCCGCGGGCACACCCGCGCCCAATAATAGCCGCCCGAATGCCGGAGAGCCAAATTCGTCCATCGGAAAAAGGCCACAAAAACGGGTGGGCTTTAGCCTTGGGGGGTGTGGCTGGCCACGTTCGTCTGCCGGACTTGGAATGGGGCGAGACTTTGCGAGCACCCTCCGCGTGCCAAAAATAAGCCTCGGGCGCAGCCGCATCAAGAAATAACCGCCCGAATGCCGGGGAGCCAGGTTCGTCCATCGGAAAAAGGCCAAAAAAACGGGTGGGATTTACCCTTGGGGGGTGGGGCTGGCCAAGTTCGTCCGCCGGACGCGGAATGGGGCGAGACTTTGCGAGCGGCCTCCGTGTACCAAAAATAGGCCGCGGGCGCAGCCGCACCCAAAAATAACCGCCCGAATGCCGGGGAGCCAAGTTCGTCCATCGGAAAAAGGCCACAAAAACGGGTGGGCTTTAGCCTTGGGGGGTGGGGCTGGCCAAGTTCGTCCGCCGGACTCGGAATGGGGCGAGACTTTGCGAGCGGCCTCCGTGTGCCAAAAATAAGGCCGCGGGCACAGCTGCGCCCAATAATAGCCGCCCGAATGCCGGGGAGCCAAGTTCGTCCATCGGAAAAAGGCCACAAAAACGGGTGGGCTTTAGCCTTGGGGGGTGGGGCTGGCCAAGTTCGTCCGCCGGATTCGGAATGGGGCGAGACTTTGCAAGCGGCCTCCGCGTGCCAAAAATAAGCCTCGGGCACAGCCGCGTCCAGAAATAACCGCCCGAATGCCGGGGATACAAGTTCGTCCATCGGAAAAAGGCCACAAAAACGGGTGGGCTTTATCCTTGGGGGGTGGGGCTGGCCAAGTTCGTCCGCCGGACTCGGAATGGGGTGAGACTTTGCGAACGGCCTCCGTGTGCCAAAAATAGGCCGCGGGCACATCCGCGCTCAAAAATAACCGCCCGAATACCGGGGAGCCAAGTTCGTCCACCGGAAAAAGGCCACAAAAACAGGTGGGCTTTAGCCTTTGGGGGTGGGGCTGGCCAAGTTCGTCCGCCGGACTCGGAATGGGGCGAGACTTTGCGAGCGGCCTCCGTGTGCCAAAAATAGGCCACAGGCAGAGCCGCGCCCAAAAATAAGCCCCCGAAGGCCTGCGTCCCAAAACCCCCAGCGGAAAAATGGCAAAAAACCGGTGGGCTATAGTCCTGGTGGGGGGTGGGGGCGAAGTTCGTGCGCCGGACTCCAAATGGGGCGAGACTTTGCGAGCGGCCTCCGTGTGCCAAAAATAGGCCGCAGGCAGAGCCGCGCCCAAAAATAAGCCCCCGAAGGACTGCGTCCCAAAACCCCCAGCGGAAAAATGGCAAAAAACCGGTGGGATATAGTCCTGGTGGGGGGTGGGGGCGAAGTTCGTGCGCCGGACTCCAAATGGGGCGAGACTTTGCGAGCGGCCTCCGTGTGCCAAAAATAGGCTGCGGGCAAAGCCGCGCCCAAAAGTAAGCCCCCGAAGGCCTGCGTCCCAAAACCACCCAGCGGAAAAATGGCCAAAAAACGGGTGGGCTATAGCCTTGGGGGGTGGGGCTGGCCAAGTTCGTCCGCCGGACTCGGAATGGGGTGAGACTTTGCGAGCGGCCTCCGTGTGCCAAAAATAGGCTGCGGGCACAGCCGCGCCCAAAAATAACCGCCCGAATGCCGGGGAGCCCAGTTCGTCCATCGGAAAAAGGCCACAAAAGCGGGTGGGCTATAGCCTTGGTGGGGGGCGGGGGCGAAGTTCGTCCGCCGGACTCCGAATGGGGCGAGACTTTGCGAGGGGCCTCTGTGTACCAAAAATAGGCCACGGGCAGAGCCGCGCCCGAAAATAACCGCCCGAATGCCGGGGAGCCAAGTTCGTCCATCGGAGAAAGGCCACAAAAACGGGTGGGCTGTAGCCTTGGGGGTGGGGCTAGCCAAGTCAGTCCGCCGGACTCGGAATTGGGCGAGACTTTGCGAGCGGCCTCCGTGTGCCAAAAATAGGCCGCGGGCACAGCCGCGACCAAAAATAACCGCCGGAATGCCGGGGAGCCAAGTTCGTCCAGCGGAAAAAGGCCACAAAAACGGGTGGGCTTTAGCCTTGGGGGGTGGGGCTGGCCAAGTTCGTCCGCCGGACTCGGAATGGGGCGAGACTTTGTGAGCGGCCTCCGTGTGGCAAAAATAGGCCGTGGTCACAGCCGCTCCCAAAAATAACCGCCCGAATGCCGGGGAGCCAAGATCGTCCATTCGAAAAAGGCCACAATAACGGGTGGGCTTTAGCCTTGGGGTGTGGGGCTGGCCAAGTTCGTCCGCCGGACTCGGAATGGGGCGAGACTTTGCGAGCGGCCTCCGTGTGCCAAAAATAGGCCGCGGGCACAGCCGCGACCAAAAATAACCGCCGGAATGCCGGGGAGCCAAGTTCGTCCAGCGGAAAAAGGCCACAAAAACGGGTGGGCTTTAGCCTTGGGGGGTGGGGCTGGCCAAGTTCGTCCGCCGGACTCGGAATAGGGCGAGACTTTGCGAGCGGCCTCCGTGTGGCAAAAATAGGGCGTGGTCACAGCCGCTCCCAAAAATAACCGCCCGAATGCCGGGGAGCCAAGATCGTCCATTCGAAAAAGGCCACAATAACGGGTGGGCTTTAGCCTTGGGGGGTGGGGCTGGCCAAGTTCGTCCGCCGGACTCGGAATGGGGCGAGACTTTGCGAGCAGCCTCCGTGTGCCAAAAATAGGCCACGGGCACAGCCGCGCCCAAAAATAAGCCCCCGAAGGCCTGCGTCCCAAAACCCCCCAGCGGAAAAATGGCCAAAAAACGGGTGGGCTATAGCCTTGGTGGGGGGCGGGTGCGAAGTTCGTCCGCCGGACTCGGAATGGGGCGAGACTTTGCGAGTGGTCTCCGTGTGCCAAAAGTAGGGTACGGGCACAGCCGTGCACAAAAATAACCGCCCGAATGCCGGGGAGCCAAGTTCGTCCATCGGAAAAAGGCCACAAAAACGGGTGGGCTTTAGCCTTGGGGGTGGGGCTGGCCAAGTTCGTCCGCCGGACTCGGAATGGGGCGAGACTTTGCGAGCGGCCTCCGTGTGCCAAAAATAGGCCGCGGGCACAGCCGCGCCCAAAAATAACCGCCCGAATGCCGGGGAGCCCAGTTCGTCCATCGGAAAAAGGCCACAAAAGCGGGTGGGCTATAGCCTTGGTGGGGGGCGGGGGCGAAGTTCGTCCGCCGGACTCCGAATGGGGCGAGACTTTGCGAGGGGCCTCTGTGTGCCAAAAATAGGCCACGGGCACAGCCGCGCCCGAAAATAACCGCCCGAATGCCGGGGAGCCAAGTTCGTCCATCGGAAAAAGGCCACAAAAACGGGTGGGCTTTAGCCTTGGGGGGTGGGGCTGGCCAGGTTCGTCCGCCGGACTCGGAATGGGGCGAGACTTTGCGAGCGGCCTCCGTGTGCCAAAAATAGGCCGCGGGCACAGCCGCGCCCAAAAATAACCGCCCGAATGCCGGGGAGCCCAGTTCGTCCATCGGAAAAAGGCCACAAAAGCGGGTGGGCTATTGCCTTGGTGGGGGGCGGGGGCGAAGTTCGTCCGCCGGACTCCGCATGGGGCGAGTCTTTGCGAGGGGCCTCTGTGTGCCAAAAATAGGCCACGGGCACAGCCGCGCCCGAAAATAACCGCCCGAATGCCGGGGAGCCAAGTTCGTCCATCGGAAAAAGGCCACAAAAACGGGTGGGCTTTAGCCTTGGGGGGTGGGGCTGGCCAAGTTCGTCCGCCGGACTCGGAATGGGGCGAGACTTTGCGAGCGGCCTCCGTGTGCCAAAAATAGGCCACGGGCACAGCCGCGCCCGAAAATAACCGCCCGAATGCCGGGGAGCCAAGTTCGTCCATCGGAAAAAGGCCACAAAAACGGGTGGGCTTTAGCCTTGGGGGGTGGGGTTGGCCAAGTTAGTCCGCCGGACTCGGAATAGGGGGAGACTTTACGAGCGGCCTCCGTGTGCCAAAAATAGGACGCGGACACAGCCGCTCCCAAAAATAAGCCCCCGAAGCCCTGCGTCCCAAAACCCCCAGCGGAAAAATGGCAAAAAACCGGTGGGCTATAGTCCTGGTGGGGGGTGGGGGCGAAGCTCGTGCGCCAGACTTCGAATGGGGCGAGACTTTGCGAGCGACCTCCGTGTGCCAAAAATAGGCCACGGGCACAGCTGCGCCCAAAAATAAGCTCCCGAAGGCCAGCGTCCCAAAACCACCCAACGGAAAAATGGCCAAAAAACGGGTGGGCTATAGCCTTGGGGGGTGGAGCTGTCCAAGTTTGTCCGCCGGACTCAGAATAGGGCAAGTCTTTGCGAGCGGCCTCCGTGTGCCAAAAATAGGCTGCGGGCACAGCCGCGCCCAAAAATAACCGTCCGAATGCCGGGGAGCCAAGTTCGTCCATCGGAAAAAGGCCACAAAAACGGGTGGGCTTTAGCCTTGGGGGGTGGGGCTGGCCAAGTTCGTCCGCCGGACTCGGAATGGGGCTAGACTTTGCGAGCGGCCTCCGTGTGCCAAAAATAAGCCACGGCCAAAGCCGCGCCCAAAAATAACCGCCCGAATGCCGGGGAGCCAAGTTCGTCGATCGGAAAAAGGCCACCAAAACGGGTGGGCTTTAGACTTGGGTGGTGGGGCTGGCCAAGTTCGTCCGCCGGACTCGGAATGGGGCAAGACTTTGCGAGCGGCCTCCCTGTGCCAAAGATAGGCTGCGGGCACAGCCGCTCCCAAAAATAAGCCCCCGAAGGCCTGCGTCCCAAAACCCCCCAGCGGAAAAATGGCCAAAAAACCGGTGGGCTATAGCCTTGGGCGGTGTGGCTGGCGTAGTTTGTCCGCAGGACTCTGAATGGGGCGAGACTTTGCGAGCGGCCTCCGTGTGCCAAAAATAGGCCGCGGCCAAAGCCGCGCCCAAAAATAACTGCCCGAATGCCGGGGAGCCAAGTTCGTCCATCGGAAAAAGGCCACAAAAACGGGTGGGCTTTAGCCTTGGGGGGTGGGGCTGGCCAAGTTCGTCCGCCGGACTCGCAATGGGGCGAGACTTTGCGAGCGGCCTCCGTGTGCCAAAAATAACCCACGGGCAGAGCCGCGCCCAAAACTAACCGCCCGAATGCCGGGGAGCCAAGTTCGTCTATCGGAAAAAGTCCACAAAAACGGGTGGGCTTTAGCCTTGGGGGGTTGGGCTGGCCAAGTTTGTCCGCCGGACTCGGAATGTGGCGAGACTTTGCGAGCGGCCTCCATGTGCCAAAAATAGGACGCGGTCAAAGCCGCGCCCAAAAATAAGCCCCCGAAGGCCTGCGTCCCAAAACCCCCCAGCGGAAAAATGGCCAAAAAACCGGTGGTCTATAGCCTTGGGGGGTGGGGCTGGCCAAGTTCGTCCGCAGGACTAGGAAAGGGGCGAGACTTTGCGAGCGGCCTCCGTGTACCAAAAATAGGCCGCGGGCAAAGCCGCGCCCAAAAATAACCGCCCGAATGCCGAGGAGCCTAGTTCGTCCATCGGAAAAAGGCCACAAAAACGGGCGGGGTTTAGCCTTGGGGGGTGGAGCCGGCAAAGTTCGTCCGCCGGACTCGGAATGGGGCGAGTCCTTGCGAGCGGTCTCCGTGTTCCAAAAATAGGCCGCGGGCACAGCCGCGCCCAAAAATAAGCCCCCGAAGGCCTGCGTCCCAAAACCCCCCCTGCGGAAAAATGGCCAAAAAACCGGTGGGCTATAGCCTTGGTGGGGGGCAGGGGCGAAGTTCGTCCGCCGGACTCCGAATGGGGCGAGACGTTGCGAGGGGCCTCCGTGTGCCAAAAATAGGCCGCGGGCACAGCCGCGCCCAAAAATAAGCCCCCGAAGGCCTGCGTCCCAAAACCCCCCAGCGGAAAAATGGCCAAAAAACCGGTGGGCTATAGCCAAAAATAGGCCGCGGGCACAGCCGCGCCCAAAAATAACCGCCCGAATGCCGGGGAGCCAAGTTCGTCCATTGGAAAAAGGCCACAAAAACGGGTGGGCTTTAGCCTTGGGGGGTGGGGCTGGCCAAGTTCGTCCGCCGGACTCGCAATGGGGCGAGACTTTGCGAGCGGCCTCCGTGTGCCAAAAATAACCCGCGGGCACAGCCGCGCCCAAAAATAACCGCCCGAATGCCGGGGAGCCAAGTTTGTCGATCGGAAAAAGGCCACAAAAACGGGTGGGCTTTAGCGTTGGGGGGTTGGGCTGGCCAAGTTTGTCCGCCGGACTCGGAATGTGGCGAGACTTTGCGAGCGGCCTCCGTGTGCCAAAAATAGGACGCGGTCAAAGCCGCGCCCAAAAATAAGCCCCCGAAGGCCTGCGTCCCAAAACCCCCCAGCGGAAAAATGGCCAAAAAACCGGTGGTCTATAGCCTTGGGGGGTGGGGCTGGCCAAGTTCGTCCGCAGGACTAGGAAAGGGGCGAGACTTTGCGAGCGGCCTCCGTGTACCAAAAATAGGCCGCGGGCAAAGCCGCGCCCAAAAATAACCGCCCGAATGCCGAGGAGCCTAGTTCGTCCATCGGAAAAAGGCCACAAAAACGGGCGGGGTTTAGCCTTGGGGGGTGGAGCCGGCAAAGTTCGTCCGCCGGACTCGGAATGGGGCGAGACCTTGCGAGCGGTCTCCGTGTTCCAAAAATAGGCCGCGGGCACAGCCGCGCCCAAAAATAAGTCCCCGAAGGCCTGCGTCCCAAAACCCCCCCTGCGGAAAAATGGGCAAAAAACCGGTGGGCTATAGCCTTGGTGGAGGGCAGGGGCGAAGTTCGTCCGCCGGACTCCGAATGGGGCGAGATGTTGCGAGGGGCCTCCGTGTGCCAAAAATAGGCCGCGGGCACAGCCGCGCCCAAAATTAAGCCCCCGAAGGCCTGCGTCCCAAAACCCCCCAGCGGAAAAATGGCCAAAAAACCGGTGGGCTATAGCCAAAAATAGGCCGCGGGCACAGCCGCGCCCAAAAATAACCGCCCGGAAGCCGGGGAGCCAAGTTCGTCCACTGGAAAAAGGCCACAAAAACGGGTGGGCTTTATGCTTGGGGGGTGGGGCAGGCCAAGTTCGTCCGCCGGACTCGGAATGGGGCGAGACTTTGCGAGCGGCCTCCGTGTGCCAAAACTAGGCCGCGGGCGCAGCCGGGCCCAAAAATAACCGCCCGAATGCCGGGGAGCCAAGTTCGTCCATCGGAAAAAGGCCACAAAAACGGGTGGGGTTTAGCCTTGGGGGGTGGGGCTGGCAAAGTTTGTCCGCTGGACTCGGAATGGAGCGAGACTTTGCGATCGGCCTCCGTGTGCCAAAAATAGGCCGCTGGCACAGCCGTACCCAAAAATAACCGCCCGAATGCCGGGGAGCCAAGTTCGTCCATCGGAAAAAGGCCACAAAATGGGTGGGCTGTAGCCTTGGGGGGTGGGGCTGGCCAAGTTCGTCCATCGGAATAAGGCCACAAAACGGGCGGGCTTTAGCCTTGGGGGGTGGGGCTGGCCAAGTTCGTCCGCCGGACTCCGAATGGGGCGAGACTTTGCGAGCGGCCTCCGTTTGCCAAACATAGGCCGCGGGCACAGCCGCGCCCATAAATAACCGCCCGAATGCCGGGGAGCCAAGTTCGTCCATCGGAAAAAGGCCACAAAAACGGGTGGGCTTTATCCTTGGGGGGTGGGGCTGGCCAAGTTCGTCCGCCGGACTCGGAATGGGGCGAGACTTTGCGAGCGGCGTCCGTGTGCCAAAAATTGGCCGCCGGCACAGCCGCGCCCAAAAATAAGCCCCCGAAGGCCTGCGTCCCAAAACCCCCCAGCGGAAAAATGGCCAAAAAACCGGTGGGCTATAGCCTTGGTGGGGGGCGTGAGCAAAGTTCGTCCGCCGGACTCCGAATGGGACGAGACTTTGCGAGGGGCCTCCTTGTAACAAAAATAGGCCGCGGGGACAGCCGCGCCCAAAAATAACTTACCGAATGCCGGGGAGCCAAGTTCGTCCATCGGAAAAAGGCCACAAAAGCGGGTGGGATTTATACTTGGGGGGTGGGGCAGGCCAAGTTCGTCCGCCGGACTCGGAATGGGGAGAGACTTTGCGAGCGGCCTCCGTGTGCCAAAAATAGGCCGCGGACGCAGTCGCGACCAAAAATAACAGCCCGAATGATGGGGAGCCAAGTTCGTCCATCGGAAAAAGGACACAAAAACGGGTGGGCTTTAGCCTTGGGGGGTGGGGCTGGCCAAGTTCGTCCGCAGGACTCGGAATGGGGCGAGACTTTGCGAGCGGCCTCCGTGCGCCAAAAATAGGCCGCGGGCAAAGCCGCGCCCGAATGCCGGGGAGCCAAGTTCGTACATCGGAGAAAGGCCACAAAAACAGGTGGGCTTTAGCCTTGGGGGGTGGGGCTAGCCAAGTTCGTCCGCCGGACTCGGAATGGGGGGAGACTTTGCGAGCGGCCTCCGTGTGCCAAAAATAGGCCGCGGGCACAGGCGCGCCCAAAAATAACCGCCCGAATGCCGGGGAGCCAAGTTCGTCCATCGGAAAAAGGCCACAAAAACGGGTGGGGTTTAGCCTTGGGGGGTGGGGCTGGCAAAGTTCGTCCGCCGGACTCGGAATGGAGCGAGACTTTGCGATCGGCCTCCGTGTGCCAAAAATAGGCCGCTGGCACAGCCGCACCCAAAAATAACCGCCCGAATGCCGGGGAGCCAAGTTCGTCCATCGGAAAAAGGCCACAAAATGGGTGGGCTGTAGCCTTGGGGGGTGGGGCTTGCCAAGTTCGTCCATCGGAAAAAGGCCACAAAACGGGCGGGCTTTAGCCTTGGGGGGTGGGGCTGGCCAAGTTCGTCCGCCGGACTCCGAATGGGGCGAGACTTTGCGAGCGGCCTCCGTTTGCCAAACATAGGCCGCGGGCACAGCCGCGCCCATAAATAACCGCCCGAATGCCGGGGAGCCAAGTTCGTCCATCGGAAAAAGGCCACAAAAACGGGTGGGCTTTATCCTTGGGGGGTGGGGCTGGCCAAGTTCGTCCGCCGGACTCGGAATGGGGCGAGACTTTGCGAGCGGCGTCCGTGTGCCAAAAATTGGCCGCCGGCACAGCCGCGCCCAAAAATAAGCCCCCGAAGGCCTGCGTCCCAAAACCCCCCAGCGGAAAAATGGCCAAAAAACCGGTGGGCTATAGCCTTGGTGGGGGGCGGGAGCAAAGTTCGTCCGCCGGACTCCGAATGGGACGAGACTTTGCGAGGGGCCTCCTTGTGCCAAAAATAGGCCGCGGGGACAGCCGCGCCCAAAAATAACCTACCGAATGCCGGGGAGCCAAGTTCGTCCATCGGAAAAAGGCCACAAAAACGGGTGGGCTTTATCCTTGGGGGGTGGGGCAGGCCAAGTTCGTCCGCCGGACTCGGAATGGGGAGAGACTTTGCGAGCAGCCTCCGTGTGCCAAAAATAGGCCGCGGACGCAGTCGCGACCAAAAATAACAGCCCGAATGACGGGGAGCCAAGTTCGTCCATCGGAAAAAGGACACAAAAACGGGTGGGCTTTAGCCTTGGGGGGTGGGGCTGGCCAAGTTCGTCCGCAGGACTCGGAATGGGTCGAGACTTTGCGAGCGGCCTCCGTGCGCCAAAAATAGGCCGCGGGCAAAGCCGCGCCCGAATGCCGGGGAGCCAAGTTCGTCCTTCGGAAAAAGGCCACAAAAACGGGTGGGCTTTAGCCTTGGGGGGTGGGTCTGGCCAAGTTCCTCCGTCGGGCTCAGAATGGGGTGAGACTTTAGGAGCGGCCTCCGTGTGCCAAAAATAGGCCGCGGCCACAGCCGCGCCCAAACATAACCGCCCGAATGCCGGGGTGCCAAGTTCGTCGTTCGGAAAAAGGCACAAAAACGGGTGGGCATTAGCCTTGGGGGGTGGGGCTGGCCAAGTTCGTCCGCAGGACTCGGAATGGGCCGAGACTTTGTGAGCGGCCTCCGTGTGCCAAAAATAGGCCGCGGGCACAGCCGCGTCCAAAAATAACCGCCCGAATGCCGGGGAGCCAAGTTCGTCCATCGGAAAAAGGCCACAAAAGCGGGCGTGCTTTAGATTTGGGGGGTGGGGCTGGCCAAGTTCGTCCGCCGGACTCGGAATGGGGCGAGACTTTGTGATCGGCCTCCGTGTGACAAAAATAGGCTGCGGGCACAGCCGCGTCCAAAAATAACGGCCGTAATGCCGGGGAGCCAAGTTCGTCCATCGGAAAAAGGCCACAAAAACGGGTGGGCTTTAGCCTTGGGGGGTGGGGTTGGCCAAGTTCGTCCGCCGGACTCGGAATTGGGCGAGCCTTTGCGAGCGGCCTCCGTGTGCCAAAAATAGGCCGCGGGCAAAGCCGTGCCCGAATGGCGGGGAGCCAAGTTCGTCCATCGGAAAATGGCCACAAAAACGGGTGGGCTTTAGCCTTGGGGGGTGGGGCTGGCCAAGTTCGTCCGCCGGACTCAGAATGGGGCGAGAGTTTGCGAGCGGCGTCCGTGCGCCAAAAATAGGCCGCGGTCACACCCGCGGTCACCGCCGTACCCAAAAATAACCGCCCGAATGCCGGGGAGCCAAGATCGTCCATTCGAAAAAGGCCACAATAACGGGTGGCCTTTAGCCTTGGGGGGTGGGGCTGGACAAGTTCGTCCGCCGGACTCGGAATGGGGCGAGACTTGGCGAGCGGCCTCCGTGTGCCAAAAATAGGCCACGGGCACAGCCGCGCCCAAAAATAACCGCCCGAATGCCGGGGAGCCAAGTTCGTCCATCGGAAAAAGGCCACAAAAATGGGTGGGCTTTAGCTTTGGGGGGTGGGGCTGGCCAAGTTCGTCCGCCGGACTCGGAATGGGGTGAGACTTTGCGAGCGGCCTCCGTGTGCCAAAAATAGGCCGCGGGCACATCCGCGCCCAAAAATAACCGCCCGAATGCCGGGGAGCCCAGTTCGTCCATCGGAAAAAGGCCACAAAAACGGGTGGGCTTTAGCCTCGGGGGGTGGGGCTGGCCAAGTTCGTCCGCCGGACTCGGAATGGGGCGAGACGTTGCGAGCGGCCTCCGTGTGCCAAATATAGGCCGTGGGCAAAGCCGCGCCCAAAAATAACCGCCCGAATGCTGGGGAGCCAAGTTCGTCCACCGGAAAAAGGCCACAAAAACAGTTTGGCTTTAGCTTTGGGGGGTGGGGCTGGCCAAGTTCGTCCGCCGGAATAGGAATGGGGCGAGACTTTGCGAGCGGCCTCCATGTGCCAAAAATAGGCCGCGGGCAAAGCCGCGCCCGAATGCCGGGGAGCCAAGTTCGTCCATCGGAGAAAGGCCACCAAAATGGGTAGGCTTTAGCCTTGGGGGGTGGGGCTGGCCAAGTTCGTCCGCCGGACACGGAATGGGGGAAGTCTTTGCGAGCGGCATCCGTGTGCCAAAAATAGGCCGCGGGAACAGCCGCGCGCAAAAATAACCCCCCGACTGCCAGGGAGCCAAGTTCGTCCATCGGAAAAAGGCCACAAAAACGGGTGGGCTTTAGCCTTGAGTGGTGGGGCTGGCCAAGTTCGTACGCCGGACTCGGAATGGGGCGAGACGATGCGAACGGCCTACGTGTGCCAAAAATAGGCCGCGGGCACAGCCGCGCCCAAAAAGAAGCCCCCGAATGCCGGGGAGCCAAGTTCGTCTATCGGAAAAAGGCCACAAAAACGGGTGGGCTTTAGCCTTGGGGGGTGGGGCTGGCCAAGTTCGTCCGCCGGACTCGGAATGGGTCGAGACTTTGCGAGCGGCCTCCGAGTGCCAAAAATAGGCCGTGGGCACAGCCGCGCCCAAAAAGAACTGCCCGAATGCCGGGGAGCCAAGTTCGTCGATCGGAAAAGGCCACAAAAACGGGTGGGCTTTAGCCTTGGGGGGTGGGGCTGGCAAGTTCGTCCGCCGGACTCGGAATGGGTCGAGACTTTGCGAGCGGCCTCCGTGTGCCAAAAATAGGCCGCGGGAACAGCCGCGCCCAAAAAGAACTGCCCGAATGCCAGGGAGCCAAGTTCATCGATCGGAAAAGGCCACAAAACGGGTGGGCTTTAGCCTCGGGGGGTGGGGCTGGCCAAGTTCGTCCGCCGGAATCGGAATGGGGCGAGACTTTGCGGGCGGCCTCCGTGTACCAAAAAAAGACCGCGGGCAAAGCCGCAAACAAAAATAACAGCGCGAATGCCGGGGAGCAAAGTTCGTCCATCGGAAAAAGGCCACAAAAACGGGTGGGCTTTAGCCTTGGGGGGTGGGGCTGGACAAGTTCGTCCGCCGGACTCGGAATGGGGCGAGACTTTGCGAGCGGCCTCCGTGTGCCAAAAATAGGCCGCGGGCACAGCCGCGCCCAAAAATAACCGCCCGAATGCCGGGGAGCCAAGTTCGTCCATCGGAAAAAGGCCACAAAAACGGGTGGGCTTTAGCCTTGGAGGGTGGGGCTGGCCAAGTTCGTCCGCCGGACTCGGAATGGGGGGAGACTTTGCGAGCGGCCTCCGTGTACCAAAAATAGGCCGCGGGCACAGCCGCGCCCAAAAATAAGCCCCCGAAGGCCTGCGTCCCAAAACCCCCCAGCGGAAAAATGGCCAAAAAACGGGTGGGCTATAGCCTTGGGGGGTGGGGCTGGCCAAGTTCGTCCGCCGGAATCGGAATGGGGCGAGACTTTGCGGGCGGCCTCCGTGTACCAAAAAAAGACCGCGGGCAAAGCCGCGACCAAAAATAACCGCGCGAATGCCGGGGAGCAAAGTTCGTCCATCGGAAAAAGGCCACAAAAACGGGTGGGCTTTAGCCTTGGGGGGTGGGGCTGGACAAGTTCGTCCGCCGGACTCGGAATGGGGCGAGACTTTGCGAGCGGCCTCCGTGTGCCAAAAATAGGCCGCGGGCACAGCCGCGCCCAAAAATAACCGCCCGAATGCCGGGGAGCCAAGTTCGTCCATCGGAAAAAGGCCACAAAAACGGGTGGGCTTTAGCCTTGGAGGGTGGGGCTGGCCAAGTTCGTCCGCCGGACTCGGAATGGGGGGAGACTTTGCGAGCGGCCTCCGTGTGCCAAAAATAGGCCGCGGGCACAGCCGCGCCCAAAAATAAGCCCCCGAAGGCCTGCGTCCCAAAACCCCCCAGCGGAAAAATGGCCAAAAAACGGGTGGGCTATAGCCTTGGGGGGTGGGGCTGGCCAAGTTCGTCCGCCGGAATCGGAATGGGGCGAGACTTTGCGGGCGGCCTCCGTGTACCAAAAAAAGACCGCGGGCAAAGCCGCAACCAAAAATAACCGCGCGAATGCCGGGCAGCAAAGTTCGTCCATCGGAAAAAGGCCACAAAAACGGGTGGGCTTTAGCCTTGGAGGGTGGGGCTGGCCAAGTTCGTCCGCCGGACTCGGAATGGGGCGAGACTTTGCGAGCAGCCTCCGTGTGCCAAAAATAGGCTGCGGGCACAGCCACGCCCAAAAATAACCGCCCGAATGGCGGGTAGCCAAGTTCGTCCATCGGAAGAAGGCCACAAAAACGGGTGGGCTTTAGCCTTGGGTGGTGGGGCAGGCCAAGTTCGTCCGCCGGACTCGGAATGGGGCGAGACTTTGCGAGCGACCTCCGTGTACAAAAAATAGGCCGCGGGCGCAGCCGCGCCCAGAAATAACCACCCGAATGCCGGGGAGCCTACTTCGTCCATCGGAAAAAGGCACAAAAACGGGTGGGCTTTATCCTTGGAGGGTGGGGCCCGCCAAGTTCGTCCGCCGGACTCGGAATGGGGCGAGACTTTGCGAGCGGCCTCCGTGTACAAAAAATAGGCCGCGGGCACAGCCGCGCCCAGAAATAACCGCCCGAATGCCGGGGAGCCAAGTTCGTCCATCGGAAAAAGGCACAAAAACGGGTGGGCTTTAGCCTTGGAGGGTGGGGCCCGCCAAGTTCGTCCGCCGGACTCGGAATGGGGCGAGACTTTGCGAGCGGCCTCCGTGTGCCAAAAATAGGCTGCGGGCACAGCCGAGCCCAAAAATAACCGCCCGAATGCCGGGGAGCCAAGTTCGTCCATCGGAAGAAGGCCCTAAAAACGGGTGGGCGTTAGCCTTGGGTGGTGGGGCAGGCCAAGTTCGTACGCCGGACTCGGAATGGGGCGAGACTTTGCGAGCGGCCTCCGTGTGCCAAAAATAGGCTGCGGGCACAGCCACGCCCAAAAATAACCGCCCGAATGGCGGGTAGCCAAGTTCGTCCATCGGAAGAAGGCCACAAAAACGGGTGGGCTTTAGCCTTGGGTGGTGGGGCAGGCCAAGTTCGTCCGCCGAACTCGGAATGGGGCGAGACTTTGCGAGCGGCCTCCGTGTACAAAAAATAGGCCGCGGGCACAGCCGCGCCCAGAAATAACCGCCCGAATGCCGGGGAGCCAAGTTCGTCCATCGGAAAAAGGCACAAAAACGGGTGGGCTTTAGCCTTGGAGGGTGGGGCCCGCCAAGTTCGTCCGCCGGACTCGGAATGGGGCGAGACTTTGCGAGCGGCCTCCGTGTACAAAAAATAGGCCGCGGGCACAGCCGCGCCCAGAAATAACCACCCGAATGCCGGGGAGCCAAGTTCGTCCATCGGAAAAAGGCACAAAAACGGGTGGGCTTTAGCCTTGGAGGGTGGGGCCCGCCAAGTTCGTCCGCCGGACTCGGAATGGGGCGAGACTTTGCGAGCGGCCTCCGTGTGCCAAAAATAGGCCGCGGGCACAGCCGAGTCCAAAAATAACCGCCCGAATGCCGGGGAGCCAAGTTCGTCCATCGGAAGAAGGCCCCAAAAACGGGTGGGCGTTAGCCTTGGGTGGTGGGGCAGGCCAAGTTCGTACGCCGGACTCGGAATGGGGCGAGACTTTGCGAGCGGCCTCCGTATGCCAAAAATAGGCTGCGGGCACAGCCACGCCCAAAAATAACCGCCCGAATGGCGGGTAGCCAAGTTCGTCCATCGGAAGAAGGCCACAAAAACGGGTGGGCTTTATTCTTGGGTGGTGGGGCAGGCCAAGTTCGTCCGCCGAACTCGGAATGGGGCGAGACTTTGCGAGCGGCCTCCGTGTACAAAAAATAGGCCGCGGGCACAGCCGCGCCCAGAAATAACCGCCCGAATGCCGGGGAGCCAAGTTCGTCCATCGGAAAAAGGCACAAAAACGGGTGGGCTTTAGCCTTGGAGGGTGGGGCCCGCCAAGTTCGTCCGCCGGACTCGGAATGGGGCGAGACTTTGCGAGCGGCCTCCGTGTACAAAAAATAGGCCGCGGGCACATCCGCGCCCAGAAATAACCGCCCGAATGCCGGGGAGCCAAGTTCGTCCATCGGAAAAAGGCACAAAAACGGGTGGGCTTTAGCCTTGGAGGGTGGGGCCCGCCAAGTTCGTCCGCCGGACTCGGTATGGGGCGAGACTTTGCGAGCGGCCTCCGTGTGCCAAAAATAGGCCGCGGGCACAGCCGAGCCCAAAAATAACCGCCCGAATGCCGGGGAGCCAAGTTCGTCCATCGGAAGAAGGCCCCAAAAACGGGTGGGCGTTAGCCTTGGGTGGTGGGGCAGGCCAAGTTCGTACGCCGGACTCGGAATGGGGCGAGACTTTGCGAGCGGCCTCCGTGTACCAAAAATAGGCCGCGGGCACAGCCGCGCCCAAAAATAACCGGCCGAATGCCGGGGAGCCAAGTTCGTCCATCGGAAAAAGGCCACAAAAACGGGTGGGCTTTAGCCTTGGGTGGTGGGGCAGGCCAAGTTCGTCCGCCGGACTCGGAATGGGGCGAGACTTTGCGAGCAGCCTCCGAGTGCCAAATATAGGCCACGGGCGTAGCCGCGCCAAAAAATAAGCCCCCGAATGCCGGGGAGCCAAGTTCGTCCATCGGAAAAAGGCCACAAAAACGGGTGGGCTTTAGCCTTGGGGGGTGGGGCTGCCCAAGTTCGTCCGCCGGACTCGGAATGGGGCGAGACTTTGCGAGCGGCCTCCGTGTGCAAAAAATAGGCCGCGGGCAAAGCCACGCCCCAAAATAACCGCCCGAATGCTGGGGAGCCAATTTCGTCCATCGGAAAAAGGCCACAAAAACGGGTGGGCTTTAGCCTTGGGGGGTGGGGCTGGCCATGTTCGTCCGCCGGGATCAGAATGGGGCGAGACTTTGCGAGCAGCGTTCGTGTGCCAAAATTAGGCCGTGGGCTCAGCCGCGCCCAAAAATAACCGCCCGAATGCCGGGGAGCCAAGTTCGTCCACCAGAAAAAGGCCACAAAAACGGGTGGGCTTTAGCCTTGGGGGGTGGGGCTGGCCATGTTCGTCCGGCGGACTCGGAATGGGGCCAGACTTTGCGAGCGGCCTCCATGTGCCAAAAATAGGCCGCGGGCACAGCAGCGCCCAAAAATAAGCCCCCGAAGGCCTGCGTCCCAAAACCCCCCTGCGGAAAAATGGCCAAAAAACGGGTGGGCTATAGCCTTGGGGGGTGGGGCTGGCCAAGTTCGTCCGCCGGACTCGGAATGGGGCGAGTCTTTGCGAGCGGCCTCCGTGAGCCCAAAATAGGCTGCGGGCACAAACACGCCCAAAAATAACCGCCCGAGTGGCGGGTAGCCAAGTTCGCCCATCGGAAGAAGGCCACAAAAACGGGTGGGCGTTAGCCTTGGGTGGTGGGGCAGGCGAAGTTCGTATGCCGGACTCGGAATGGGGCGAGACTTTGCGAGCGGCCTCCGTGTGCCAAAAATAGGCCGCGAGCACAGCCGCGCCCAAAAATAACCGGCCGAATGCCGGGGAGCCAAGTTCGTCCATCGGAAAAAGGCCACAAAAACGGGTGGGCTTTAACCTTGGGGGGTGGGGCTGGCCAAGTTCGTCCGCCGGACTCCGAATGGGGCGAGACTTTGTGAGGGGCCTCCGTGTGCCAAAATAGGCCGCGGGCATAGCCGCGCTAAAAAATAAGCCCCCGAAGGCCTGCGTCCCAAAACCCCCCAGCGGGAAAATGGCCCAAAAACGGGTGGGCTATAGCCTTGGGGGGTGGGGCTGGCCAAGTTTGTCCGCCGGACTCGGAATGGGACGACACTTTGCGAGCGGCCTCCGGGCGCCAAAAATAAGCCGCGGTCAAAGCCGCGCCCAAAAATAACCGCCCGAATGCCGGGGAGCCAAGTTCGTCCATCGGAAATAGGCCACAAAAACGGGTGGGCTTTAGCCTTGGGGGGTGGGGCTGGCCAAGTTCGTCCGCCGGACTCGGAATGGGACGAGACTTTGCGAGCGGCCTCCGGGCCCCAAAAATAAGCCGCGGGCAAAGCCGCTCCCAAAAATAACCGCCCGAATGCCGGTGAGCCAAGTTCGTCCATCGGAAAAAGGCCACAAAAACGGGTGGGCTTTATCCTTGGGGGTTGGGGCTGGCCAAGTTCGTCCGCCGGACTCGGAATGGGGCGAGACTTTGCGAGTGGCCTCCGTGTGCCAAAACTAGGCCGCGGACACAGCCGCGCCCAAAAATAACCGCCCGAATGCCGGGGAGCCAAGTTCGTCCATCGGAAAAAGGCCACAAAAACGGGTGGGCTTTAGCCTTGGGGGGTGGGGCTGGCCAAGTTCGTCCGCCGGACTCGGAATGGGGCGAGACTTTGCGAACGGCCTCCGTGTGCCAAAAATAGGCCGCGGGCACAGCCGCGCCCAAAAAAAACCGCCCGAATGCCGGGGAGCCAAGTTCGTCCATTGGAAAAAGGCCACAACAACGGGTGGGCTTTAGCCTTGGGAGGTGGGGCTGGCCAAGTTCGTCCGCCGGACTCGGAATGGGGCGAGACTTTGCGAGCGGCCTCCGTGTACCAAAAATAGGCGGTGGGCATAGCCGCGCCCAAAAATAACCGCCGAAAGGCCCGGGAACCAAGTTCGTCCATCGGAAAAAGGCCACAAAAACGGGTGGGCTTTAGCCTTGGGGGGTGCGGCTGTACAAGTTTGTCCGCCGGACTCGGAATGGGGCGAGACTTTGCGAGCGGCCTCCGTGTGCCAAAAATAGGCCGCGGGCACAGCCGCGCCCAAAAATAACCGCCCGAATGCCGGGGAGCCAAGTTCGTCCAGCGGAAAAAGACCACAAAAACGGGTGGGCTTTAGCCTTGGGTGGTGGGGAGGCCAAGTTTGTCCGCCGGACTCGGAATGGGGCCAGACTTTGCGAGCGGCCTCCGTGTGCCAAAAATATGCCGCGGGCACCGCCGCGCCCAAAAATAATCGCCCGAATGCGGGGGAGCCAAGTTCGTCCATCGGAAAAAGGCCACAAAAACGGGTGGGCTTTAGCGTTGGGTGGTGGGGCTGTCCAAGTTCGTCCGCCGGACTCGGAATGGAGCGAGACATTGCGAGCGGCCTCCGTGTGCCAAAAATAGGCCGCGGGCACAGCCGCGCCCAAAAATAACCGCCCGAATGCCGGGGAGCCAAGTTCGTCCATCGGAAAAAGGCCACAAAAACGGGTGGGCTTTAGCCTTGGGGGGTGGGGCTGCCAAGTTCGTACGCCGGACTCGGAATGGGGCGAGACTTTGCGAGCGGCCTCCGTGTACCAAAAATAGGCCGCGGGCACAGCCGCGCCCAAAAAAAACCACCCGAATGCCGGGGAGCCAAGTTCGTCCATCGGAAAAAGGCCACAAAAACGGGTGGGCTTTAGCCTTGGGTGGTGGGGCTGGCCAAGTTCGTCCGCCGGACTCGGAATGGGGGGAGACTTTGCGAGCGGCCTCCGTGTGCCAAAAATAGGCCGCGGGCACAGCCGCGCCCAAAAATAAGCCCCCGAAGGCCTGCGTCCCAAAACCCCCCAGCGGAAAAATGGCCAAAAAACGGGTGGGCTATAGCCTTGGGGGGTGGGGCTGGCCAAGTTCGTCCGCCGGAATCGGAACTGGGTGAGACTTTGCGAGCAGCCTCCGTGTGCCAAAAATAGGCCGCGGGCACAGCCGCGCCCAAAAATAAGCCCCCGAAGGCCTGCGTCCCAAGACCCCCCAGCGGAAAAATGGCCAAAAAACGGAAGGGCTATAGCCTTGGGGGGTGGGGCTGACCAAGTTCGTCCGCCGGACTCGGAATGGGGCGAGTCTTTGCGAGCGGCCTCCGTGAGCCAAAAATAGGCTGCGGGCACAGCCACGCCCAAAAATAACCGCCCGAATGGCGGGTAGCCAAGTTCGTCCATCGGAAGAAGGCCACAAAAACGGGTGGGCTTTAGCCTTGGGTGGTGGGGCAGGCCAAGTTCGTCCGCCGGACTCGGAATGGGGCGAGACTTTGCGAGCGGCCTCCGTGTACCAAAAATAGGCCGCGGGCACAGCCGCGCCCAGAAATAACCGCCCGAATGCCGGGGAGCCAAGTTCGTCCATCGGAAAAAGGCACAAAAACGGGTGGGCTTTAGCCTTGGAGGGTGGGGCCCGCCAAGTTCGTCCGCCGGACTCGGAATGGGGCGAGACTTTGCGAGCGGCCTCCGTGTGCCAAAAATAGGCCATGGGCACAGCCGAGCCCAAAAATAACCGCCCGAATGCCGGGGAGCCAAGTTCGTCCATCGGAAGAAGGCCCCAAAAACGGGTGGGCGTTAGCCTTGGGTGGTGGGGCAGGCCAAGTTCGTACGCCGGACTCGGAATGGGGCGAGACTTTTCGAGCGGCCTCCGTGTACCAAAAATAGGCCGCGGGCACAGCCGCGCCCAAAAATAACCGGCCGAATGCCGGGGAGCCAAGTTCGTCCATCGGAAAAAGGCCACAAAAACGGGTGGGCTTTAGCCTTGGGTGGTGGGGCAGGCCAAGTTCGTCCGCCGGACTCGGAATGGGGCGAGACTTTGCGAGCGGCCTCCGAGTGCCAAATATAGGCCACGGGCGTAGCCGCGCCAAAAAATAAGCCCCCGAATGCCGGGGAGCCAAGTTCGTCCATCGGAAAAAGGCCACAAAAACGGGTGGGCTTTAGCCTTGGGGGGTGGGGCTGGCCAAGTTCGTCCGCCGGGATCAGAATGGGGCGAGACTTTGCGAGCAGCGTTCGTGTGCCAAAATTAGGCCGTGGGCACAGCCGCGCCCAAAAATAACCGCCCGAATGCCGGGGAGCCAAATTCGTCCACCAGAAAAAGGCCACAAAAACGGGTGGGATTTAGCCTTGGGGGGTGGGGCTGGCCATGTTCGTCCGGCGGACTCGGAATGGGGCTAGACTTTGCGAGCGGCCTCCACGTGCCAAAAATAGGCCACGGGCACAGCAGCGCTCAAAAATAAGCCCCCGAAGGCCTGCGTCCCAAAACCCCCCAGCGGAAAAATGGCCAAAAAAACGGGTGGGCTATAGCCTTGGGGGGTGGGGCTGGCCAAGTTCGTCCGCCGGACTCGGAATGGGGCGAGTCTTTGCGAGCGGCCTGCGTGAGCCAAAAATAGGCCGCGGGCATAGACACGCCCAAAAATAACCACCCGAATGGCGGGTAGCCAAGTTCGTCCATCGGAAGAAGGCCACAAAAACGGGTGGGCGTTAGCCTTGGGTGGTGGGGCAGGCCAAGTTCGTACGCCGGACTCGGAATGGGGCGAGACTTTGCGAGCGGCCTCCGTGTGCCAAAAATAGGCCGCGGGCACAGCCGCGCCCAAAAATAACCGGCCGAATGCCGGGGAGCCAAGTTCGTCCATCGGAAAAAGGCCACAAAAACGGGTGGGCTTTAACCTTGGGGGGTGGGGCTGGCCAAGTTCGTCCGCCGGACTCCGAATGGGGCGAGAGTTTGCGAGGGGCCTCCGTGTGCCAAAATAGGCCGCGGGCATAGCCGCGCTAAAAAATAAGCCCCCGAAGGCCTGCGTCCCAAAACCCCCCAGCGGGAAAATGGCCCAAAAACGGGTGGGCTATAGCCTTGGGGGGTGGGGCTGGCCTAGTTTGTCCGCCGCACTCGGAATGGGGCGACACTTTGCGAGCGGCCTCCGGGCGCCAAAAATAAGCCGCGGGCAAAGCCGCGCCCTAAAATAACCGCCCGAATGCCGGGGAGCCAAGTTCGTCCATCGGAAATAGGCCACAAAAACGGGTGGGCTTTAGCCTTGGGGGGTGGGGCTGGCCAAGTTCGTCCGCCGGACTCGGAATGGGACGAGACTTTGCGAGCGGCCTCCGGGCCCCAGAAATAAGCCGCGGGCAAAGCCGCGCCCAAAAATAACCGACCGAATGCTGGTGAGCCAAGTTCGTCCATCGGAAAAAGGGCACAAAAACGGGTGGGCTTTATCCTTGGGGGGTGGGGCTGGCCAAGTTCGTCCGCCGGACTCGGAATGGGGCGAGACTTTGCGAGTGGCCTCCGTGTGCCAAAAATAGGCCGCGGACACAGCCGCGCCCAAAAATAACCGCCCGAATGCCGGGGAGCCAAGTTCGTCCATTGGAAAAAGGCCACAACAACGGGTGGGCTTTAGCCTTGGGAGGTGGGGCTGGCCAAGTTCGTCCGCCGGACTCGGAATGGGGCGAGATTTTGCGAACGGCCTCCGTGTACCAAAAATAGGCCGCGGCCATAGCAGCGCTAAAAAATAAGCCCCCGCAGGCCTGCGTCCCAAAACCCCCCAGCGGAAAAATGGCCAAAAAACGGGTGGGCTATAGCCTTGGGGGGTTGGGCTGGCCAAGTTCGTCCGCCGGACTCGGAATGGGGCGACACTTTGCGAGCGTCCTCCGGGCGCCAAAAATAAGCCGCAGGCAAAGCCGCGCCCAAAAATAACCGCCCGAATGCCGGGGAGCCAAGTTCGTCCATCGGAAATAGGCCACAAAAACGGGTGGGCTTTAGCCTTGGGGGGTGGGGCTGGCCAAGTTCGTCCGCCGGACTCGGAATGGGACTACACTTTGCGAGCGGCCTCCGGGCGCCAAAAATAAGCCGCGGGCCAAACCGCGCCCAAAAATAACCGCCCGAATGCCGGGGAGCCAAGTTCATCCATCGGAAAAAGGCCACAAAAACGGGTGGGCTTTATCCTTGGGGGGTGGGGCTGGCCAAGTTCGTCCGCCGGACTCGGAATGGGGCGAGACTTTGCGAGCGGCCTCCGTGTGCCAAAAATACGCCGCGGACACAGCCGCGCCCAAAAATAACGGCCCGAATGCCGGGGGGCCAAGTTCGTCCATCGGAAAAAGGCCACAAAAACGGGTGGGCTTTAGCCTTGGGTGGTGGGGCTGGCCAAGTTCTTCCGCCGGACTCGGAATGGGGCGAGACTTTACGAACGACCTCCGTGTGCCAAAAATAGGTCGCGGGCACAGCTGCGCCCAAAAACAACCGCCCGAATGCCGGGGAGCCAAGTTCGTCCATTGGAAAAATGCCACAACAACGGGTGGGCTTTAGCCTTGGGAGGTGGGGCTGGCCAAGTTCGTCCGCCGGACTCGGAGTGGGGCGAGACTTTGCGAGCGGCCTCCGTGTGCCAAAAATAGGCCGCGGGCATAGCCACGCCCTAAAATAACCCTCCGAATGCCGGGGAGCCAAGTTCGTCCATCGGAAAAAGCCCACAAAAACGGGTGGGCTTTAGCCTTTGCTGGGAGAGGCTGGCCATGTTCGCCCGCCGGACTCGGAATGGGGCGAGACTTTGCGAGCGGCCTCCGTGTGCCAAAAATAGGCGGCGGGCACAGCCGCGCCCAAAAATAACCGCCCGAATGCCGGGGAGCCAAGTTCGTCCATCGGAAAAAGGCCACAAAAACGGGTGGGCTTTAGCCTTTGCTGGGTGAGGCTGGCCATGTTCGCCCGCCGGACTCGGAATGGGGCGAGACTTTGCGAGCGGCCTCCGTGTGCCAAAAATAGGCGGCGGGCACAGCCGCGCCCAAAAATAACCGCCCGAATGCCGGGGAGCCAAGTTCGTCCATCGGAAAAAGGCCACAAAAACGGGTGGGCTTTAGCCTTTGCTGGGTGAGGCTGGCCATGTTCGCCCGCCGGACTCGGAATGGGGCGAGACTTTGCGAGCGGCCTCCGTGTGCCAAAAATAGGCGGCGGGCACAGCCGCGCCCAAAAATAACCGCCCGAATGCCGGGGAGCCAAGTTCGTCCATCGGAAAAAGGCTACAAAAACGGGTGGGCTTTAGCCTTGGGGGGTGGGGCTGGCCAAGTTCGTCCGCCGGACTCGGAGTGGGGCGAGACTTTGCGAGCGGCCTCCGTGTGCCAAAAATAGGCCGCGGTCACAGCCACGCCCAAAAATAACCGTCCGAATGTCGGGGTGCCAAGTTCGTCCATCGGAAAAAGGCCACAAAAACGGGTGGGCTTTTGCCTTGGGGGGTGGGGCTGGCCAAGTTCGTCCGCCGGACTCGGAATGGGGCCAGACTTTGCGAGCGACCTCCGTGTACCAAAAATAGGCCGCGGTCACAGCCACGCCCAAAAATAACCGTCCGAATGTCGGGGTGCCAAGTTCGTCCATCGGAAAAAGGCCACAAAAACGGGTGGGCTTTTGCCTTGGGGGGTGGGGCTGGCCAAGTTCGTCCGCCGGACTCGGAATGGGGCCAGACTTTGCGAGCGACCTCCGTGTACCAAAAATAGGCCGCGGGCGCAGCCGCGCCCAACAATAACTGCCCGAATGCCGGGGAGCCAAGTTCGTCCATCGGAAAGAGGCCACAAAAATGGGTGGGCTTTAGTGTTGGGGGGTGGAGCTGGCCAAGTTCGTCCGCCGGACTCGGAATGGGGCGAGACTTTGCGAGCGGCCTCCGTGTTCCAAAAATAGGCCGCGGGCACAGCCGCGTCCAAAACCGCCTGAATGCCGGGGAGACAAGTTCATCCATCGGAAAAAGGGCACAAAAACGGGTGGGCTTTAGTGTTGGGGGGTGGAGCTGGCCAAGTTCGTCCGCCGGACTCGGAGTGGGGCGAGACTTTGCGAGCGGCCTCCGTGTGCCAAAAATAGGCCGCGGGCATAGCCACACCCTAAAATAACCCTCCGAATGCCGGGGAGCCAAGTTCGTCCATCGGAAAAAGGCCACAAAAACGGGTGGGCTTTAGCCTTGGGGGGTGGGGCTGGCCAAGTTCTTCCGCCGGACTCGGAATGGGGCGAGACTTTACGAACGGCCTCCGTGTGCCAAAAATAGGCCGCGGGCACAGCCGCGCCCAAAAACAACCGCCCGAATGCCGGGGAGCCAAGTTCGTCCATTGGAAAAAGGCCACAACAACGGGTGGGCTTTAGCCTTGGGAGGTGGGGCTGGCCAAGTTCGTCCGCCGGACTCGGAATGGGGCGAGATTTTGCGAGCGGCCTCCGTGTGCCAAAAATAGGCGGCGGGGATACCCACGCCCAAAAATAACCGCCGAAAGGCCCGGGAACCAAGTTCGTCCATCGGAAAAAGGCCACAAAAACGGGTGGGCTTTGGCCTTGGGGGGTGCGGCTGTACAAGTTTGTCCGCCGGACTCGGAATGGGGCGAGACTTTGCGAGCGGCCTCCGTGTGCTAAAAATAGGCCGCGGGCACAGCCGCGCCCAAAAATAACCGCCCGAATGCCGGGGAGCCAAGTTCGTCCAGCGGAAAAAGCCCACAAAAACGGGTGGGCTTTAGCCTTGGGGGGTGGGGCTGGCCAAGTTCGTCCGCCGGACTCGGAATGGGTCGAGACTTTGCGAGCGGCCTCTGTGTGCCAAAAATAGGCCGCGGGCACAGCCGCGCCCAAAAAGAACTGCCCAAATGCAGGGGAGCCAAGTTCGTCGATCGGAAAAAGGCCACAAAAACGGGTGGGCTTTAGCCTTGGGGGGTGGGGCTGTACAAGTTTGTCCGCCGGACTCGGAATGGGGCGAGACTTTGCGAGCGGCCTCCGTGTGCCAAAAATAGGCCGCGGGCACAGCCACACCCAAAAATAACCGTCCGAATGCCGGGGAGCTAAGATCGTCCATCGGAAAAAGGCTACAAAAACGGGTGGGCTTTAGCCTTGGGGGGTGGGGCTGGCCAAGTTCGTCCGCCGGACTCGGAGTGGGGCGAGACTTTGCGAGCGGCCTCCGTGTGCCAAAAATAGGCCGCGGGCATAGCCACGCCCTAAAATAACCCTCCGAATGCCGGGGAGCCAAGTTCGTCCATCGGAAAAAGGCCACAAAAACGGGTGGGCTTTAGCCTTTGCTGGGTGAGGCTGGCCATGTTCGCCCGCCGGACTCGGAATGGGGCGAGACTTTGCGAGCGGCCTCCGTGTGCCAAAAATAGGCGGCGGGCACAGCCGCGCCCAAAAATAACCGCCCGAATGCCGGGGAGCCAAGTTCGTCCATCGGAAAAAGGCTACAAAAACGGGTGGGCTTTAGCCTTGGGGGGTGGGGCTGGCCAAGTTCGTCCGCCGGACTCGGAGTGGGGCGAGACTTTGCGAGCGGCCTCCGTGTACCAAAAATAGACCGCGGGCACAGCCACGCCCAAAAATAACCGTCCGAATGCCGGGGAGCTAAGATCGTCCATCGGAAAAAGGCTACAAAAACGGGTGGGCTTTAGCCTTGGGGGGTGGGGCTGGCCAAGTTCGTCCGCCGGACTCGGAGTGGGGCGAGACTTTGCGAGCGGCCTCCGTGTGCCAAAAATAGGCCGCGGGCATAGCCACGCCCTAAAATAACCCTCCGAATGCCGGGGAGCCAATTTCGTCCATCGGAAAAAGGCCACAAAAACGGGTGGGCTTTAGCCTTTGCTGGGTGAGGCTGGCCATGTTCGCCCGCCGGACTCGGAATGGGGCGAGACTTTGCGAGCGGCCTCCGTGTGCCAAAAATAGGCGGCGGGCACAGCCGCGCCCAAAAATAACCGCCCGAATGCCGGGGAGCCAAGTTCGTCCATCGGAAAAAGGCTACAAAAACGGGTGAGCTTTAGCCTTGGGGGGTGGGGCTGGCCAAGTTCGTCCGCCGGACTCGGAGTGGGGCGAGACTTTGCGAGCGGCCTCCGTGTGCCAAAAATAGGCCGCGGTCACAGCCACGCCCAAAAATAACCGTCCGAATGCCGGGGTGCCAAGTTCGTCCATCGGAAAAAGGCCACAAAAACGGGTGGGATTTTGCCTTGGGGGGTGGGGCTGGCCAAGTTCGTCCGCCGGACTCGGAATGGGGCCAGACTTTGCGAGCGACCTCCGTGTACCAAAAATAGGCCGCGGGCGCAGCCGCGCCCAACAATAACTGCCCGAATGCCGGGGAGCCAAGTTCGTCCATCGGAAAGAGGCCACAAAAACGGGTGGGCTTTAGTGTTGGGGGGTGGAGCTGGCCAAGTTCGTCCGCCGGACTCGGAATGGGGCGAGACTTTGCGAGCGGCCTCCGTGTGCCAAAAATAGGCCGCGGGCACAGCCGCGTCCAAAACCGCCTGAATGCCGGGGAGACAAGTTCATCCATCGGAAAAAGGGCACAAAAACGGGTGGGCTTTAGTGTTGGGGGGTGGAGCTGGCCAAGTTCGTCCGCCGGACTCGGAGTGGGGCGAGACTTTGCGAGCGGCCTCCGTGTGCCAAAAATAGGCCGCGGGCATAGCCACGCCCTAAAATAACCCTCCGAATGCCGGGGAGCCAAGTTCGTCCATCGGAAAAAGGCCACAAAAACGGGTGGGCTTTAGCCTTTGCTGGGTGAGGCTGGCCATGTTCGCCCGCCGGACTCGGAATGGGGCGAGACTTTGCGAGCGGCCTCCGTGTGCCAAAAATAGGCGGCGGGCACAGCCGCGCCCAAAAATAACTGCCCGAATGCCGGGGAGCCAAGTTCGTCCATCGGAAAAAGGCTACAAAAACGGGTGGGCTTTAGCCTTGGGGGGTGGGGCTGGCCAAGTTCGTCCGCCGGACTCGGAGTGGGGCGAGACTTTGCGAGCGGCCTCCGTGTGCCAAAAATAGGCCGCGGTCACCGCCACGCCGAAAAATAACCGTCCGAATGCCGGGGTGCCAAGTTCGTCCATCGGAAAAAGGCCACAAAAACGGGTGGGCTTTTGCCTTGGGGGGTGGGGCTGGCCAAGTTCGTCCGCCGGACTCGGAATGGGGCCAGACTTTGCGAGCGACCTCCGTGTACCAAAAATAGGCCGCGGGCGCAGCCGCGCCCAAAAATAACTGCCCGAATGCCGGGGAGCCAAGTTCGTCCATCGGAAAGAGGCCACAAAAACGGGTGGGCTTTAGTGTTTGCTGGGTGAGGCTGGCCATGTTCGCCCGCCGGACTCGGAATGGGGCGAGGCTTTGCGAGCGGCCTCCGTGTGCCAAAAATAGGCGGCGGGCACAGCCGCGCCCAAAAATAACCGCCCGAATGCCGGGGAGCCAAGTTCGTCCATCGGAAAAAGGCTACAAAAACGGGTGGGCTTTAGCCTTGGGGGGTGGGGCTGGCCAAGTTCGTCCGCCGGACTCGGAGTGGGGCGAGACTTTGCGAGCGGCCTCCGTGTGCCAAAAATAGGCCGCGGTCACCGCCACGCCCAAAAATAACCGTCCGAATGCCGGGGTGCCAAGTTCGTCCATCGGAAAAAGGCCACAAAAACGGGTGGGCTTTTGCCTTGGGGGGTGGGGCTGGCCAAGTTCGTCCGCCGGACTCGGAATGGGGCCAGACTTTGCGAGCGACCTCCGTGTACCAAAAATAGGCCGCGGGCGCAGCCGCGCCCAAAAATAACTGCCCGAATGCCGGGGAGCCAAGTTCGTCCATCGGAAAGAGGCCACAAAAACGGGTGGGCTTTAGTGTTGGGGGGTGGAGCTGGCCAAGTTCGTCCGCCGGACTCGGAATGGGGCGACACTTTACGAGCGGCCTCCGTGTGCCAAAAATAGGCCCCGGGCACAGCCGCGCCCAAAACCACCTGAATGCCGGGGAGACAAGTTCACCCATCGGAAAAAGGGCACAAAAACGGGTGGGCTTTAGTGTTGCGGGGTGGGGCTGGCCAAGTTCGTCCGCCGGACTGGGAATGGGTTGAGACTTTACGAGCGGCCTCCGTTTGCCAAAAATAGGACGCGGGCACAGCCGCGCCCAAAAATAACCATCCGAGTGCCGGGGAGCCAAGTTTGTCCATCGGAAAAGGGCCACAAAAACGGGTGGGCTTTCGCCTTGGGGGGTGGGGCTGGCCAAGTTCGTCCGTCGGACTCGGAATGGGGCGACTCTTTGCGAGCGGCCTCCGTGTGCCAAAAATAGGCCGCGGGCACAGCCGCGCCCAAAAAAAACCTCCCGAGTGCCGGGGACCCAAGTTCGTCCATCGGAAATAGGCCACAAAAACGGGTGGGCTTTAGCCTTGGGAGGTGGGGCTGGCCAAGTTCGTCCGCCGCACTCGGAATGGGGCGAGACTTTACGAGCGGCCTCCGTGTGCAAAAAATAGGCCGTGGGAACAGCCGCGCCAAAAATGACCGCCCGAACGCCGGGGAGCCAAGTTCGTCCATCGGAAAAAGGCCACAAAAACGGGTGGGCTTTACCCTTGGGTGGTGGGGCTGGCCAAGTTCGTCCGCCGGACTCCGAATGGGGCGAGACTTTGTGACGGGCCTCCGTGTGCCAAAAATAGGCCGTGGCCACAGCCGCGCCCAAAAATAAGCCCCCGAAGGCCTGCGTCCCAAAACCCACCAGCGGAAATATGGCCAAAAAACCGGTGGGCTATAGCCTCGGTGGGGGGCGGGGGCGAAGTTCGTCCGCCGGACTCGGAATGGGGCGAGACTATGCGAGGGGCCTCCGTGTGCCAAAAATAGGCCGCGGGCACTGCCGCGCCCAAAAGTAACCGCCCGAATGCCGGGGAGCCAAGTTCGTCCATCGGAAAAAGGCCACAAAAACGGGTGGGCTTTAGCCTTGGGGGGTGGGGCGGGCCAAGTTCGTCCGCCGGACTCGGAATGGGGTGAGACTTTGCGAGCGGCCTCCGTGTGCCAAAAATAGGCCGCGGGCACAGCTGCGCCCAAAAATAACCGCCCGAATGCCGGGGAGCCAAGTTCGTCCATTGGAAAAAGGCCACAAAAACGGGTGGGCTTTAGCCTTGGGGGGTGGGGCTGGCCAAGTTCGTCCGCCGGACTCGAAATGGGGCGACAGTTTGCGAGCGGCCTCCGTGTGCCAAAAATAGGCCGCGGGCACAGCCGCGCCCAAAAATAACCGCCCGAATGCCGGGGAGCCAAGTTCATCCACCGGAAAAAGGCCACAAAAACGGGTGGGCTTTAAGCCTTGGGGGGTGGGGCAGGCCAAGTTCGTCCGCCGGACTCAGAATGGGGCGAGACTTTGCAAACGGCCTCCGTGTGCCAAAAAATAGGCCGCGGGCACAACCGCGCCCAAAAATAAGCCCCCGAAGGCCTGCGTCCCAAAATCCCCCAGCGGAAATATGGCCAAAAAACCGGTGAGCTATAGCCTTAGGGGGTGGGGCTGCCCAAGTTCGTCCGCCGGACTCGGAATGGGGCGAGACTTTGCGAGCGGCCTCCGTGTGCCAAAAATAGGCCGCGGGCAAAGCCGCGCCCAAAACTAACCGCCCGAATGCCGGGGAACCAAGTTCGTCCATCGGAAAAAGGCCACAAAAACGGGTGGGCTTTAGCCTTGGGGGGCGGGGCTGGCCAAGTTCGTCCGCCGGACTCAGAATGGGGCGAGAGTTTGCAAGCCGCCTCCGTGTGCCAAAAATAGGCCGAGGGCAAAGCCGCGCCCAAAAATAACCGCCCGCATGCCTGGGAAGTTCGTCCATCGGAAAAAGGCCCCAAAAACGGGTGGGCTTTTGCCTTGGGAGGTGGGGCTGGCCAAGTTCGTCCGCCGGACTCGGAATGGGGGGAGACTTTGCGAGCGGCCTCCGTGTGCCAAAAATAGGCCGCGGGCACCGCCGCGCCCAAAAATAAGCCCCCGAAGGCCTGCGTCCCAAAATCCCCCAGCGGAAAAATGGCCAAAAAACCGGTGGGCAATAGCCTTGGGGGGTGGGGCTGCCCAAGTTCGTTCGCCGGACTCGGAATGGGGCGAGACTTTGCGAGCGGCCTCCGTGTACCAAAAATAGGCCGCGGGCACAGCCGCGCCCAAAAATAACTGCCCGAATGCCGGGGAGCCAAGTTCGTCCATCGGAAAAAGGCCACAAAAACTGGTGGGCTTTAGCCTTGGGGGGTGGGGCTGGCCAAGTTCGTCCGCCGGACTCGGAATGGGGCGAGACTTTGCGAGCGGCCTCCGTGTGCCAAAAATAGGCCGCGGGCACAGCGGCGCCCAAAAATAACCGCCCGAATGCCGGGGAGCAATGTTCGTCCATCGGAAAATGCCACAAAAACGGGTGGGCTTTTGCCTTCGGGGGTGGGGCTGGCCAAGTTCGTCCGCCGGACTCGGAATATGGTGGGAGACTTTACGAGCGGCTTCCGTGCGCCAAAAATAGGCCGCGGGTACAGCCGCACCCAAAAATAACCGCCCGAATGCCGGGGAGCCAAGTTTGTCCATCGGAAAAAGGCCACAAAAACAGGTGGGCTTTGCCTTGGGGGTGGGGCTGGCCAAGTTCGTCCGCCGGACTCGGAATGGGGCGAGACTTTGCGAGCGGCCTCCGTGTGCCAAAAATAGGCCGCGGGCACAGCCGCGCCCAAAAATAACCGCCCGAATGCCGGGGAGCAATGTTCGTCCATCGGAAAATGCCATAAAAACGGGTGGGCTTTTGCCTTCGGGGGTGGGGCTGGCCAAGTTCGTCCGCCGGACTCGGAATATGGTGGGAGACTTTGCGAGCGGCTTCCATGCGCCAAAAATAGGCCGCGGGTACAGCCGCACCCAAAAATAACCGCCCGAATGCCGGGGAGCCAAGTTTGTCCATCGGAAAAAGGCCACAAAAACAGGTGGGCTTTGCCTTGGGGGTGGGGCTGGCCAAGTTCGTCCGCCGGACTCGGAATGGGCCGAGACTTTGCGAGCGGCCTCCGTGTAATAAAAATAGGCCGCGGGCACAACCACGCCCAAAAATAACCGCCCGAATGCCGGGGAGCCATGTTCGTCCTTCGGAAAAAGGCCACAAAAACAGGTGGGCTTTAGCCTTGAGGGGTGGGGCTGTCCAAGTTCGTCCGCCGGACTCAGAATGGGGAGAGACTTTGCGAGCCGCCTCCGTGTGCCAAAAATAAGCCGCGGGAAAAGTCACGCCCAAAAATAACCGCCCGAATACCGGAGAACCAAGTTCGTCCATCGGAAAAAGGCCACAAAAACGGGTGGGCTTTAGCCTTGGGGGGTGGGGCTGGCCAAGTTCGTCCGCCGCACTCGGAATGGGGCGAGACTTTGCGAGCGGCCTCCATGTACCAAAAATAGGCCGCGGGCACAGCCCCGCCCATAAATAAGCCCCCGAAGGCCTGCGTCCCAAAACCTCGCAGCGGAAAAATGGCCAAAAAACCGGTGGGCTATAGCCTTGGGGGTTGGGGCTGACCAAGTATTCCGCCGGACTCGGAATGGGGCGACTCTTTGTGAGCGGCCTCCGTGAGCCAAAAATAGGCCGCGGGCACAGCCGCGCCCAAAAATAAGCCCCCGAAGGCCTGCGTCCCAAAACCCCCCAGCGGAAAAATGGCCAAAAAACGGGTGGGCTTTAGCCTTGGGGGGTGGGGCTCACCAAGTATTCCGCCAGACTCGGAATGGGACGACTCTTTGCGAGCGGCCTCCGTGAGCTAAAAATAGGCCGCGGGCACAGCCGCGCCCAAAAATAACTGCCCGAATGCCGGGGAGCCAAGTTCGTCCATCGGAAAAAGGCCACAAAAACTGGTGGGCTTTAGCCTTGGGGGGTGGGGCTGGCCAAGTTCGTCCGCCGGACTCGGAATGGGGCGAGACTTTGCGAGCGGCCTCCGTGTGCCAAAAATAGGCCGCGGGCACAGCGGCGCCCAAAAATAACCGCCCGAATGCCGGGGAGCAATGTTCGTCCATCGGAAAATGCCACAAAAACGGGTGGGCTTTGCCTTGGGGGTGGGGCTGGCCAAGTTCGTCCGCCGGACTCGGAATATGGTGGGAGACTTTGCGAGCGGCCTCCGTGAGCCAAAAATAGGCCGCGGGCACAGCCGCGCCCAAAAATAACTGCCCGAATGCCGGGGAGCCAAGTTCGTCCATCGGAAAAAGGCCACAAAAACTGGTGGGCTTTAGCCTTGGGGGGTGGGGCTGGCCAAGTTCGTCCGCCGGACTCGGAATGGGGCGAGACTTTGCGAGCGGCCTCCGTGTGCCAAAAATAGGCCGCGGGCACAGCCCCGCCCATAAATAAGCCCCCGAAGGCCTGCGTCCCAAAACCTCGCAGCGGAAAAATGGCCAAAAAACCGGTGGGCTATAGCCTTGGGGGTTGGGGCTGACCAAGTATTCCGCCGGACTCGGAATGGGGCGACTCTTTGTGAGCGGCCTCCGTGAGCCAAAAATAGGCCGCGGGCACAGCCGCGCCCAAAAATAAGCCCCCGAAGGCCTGCGTCCCAAAACCCCCCAGCGGAAAAATGGCCAAAAAACGGGTGGGCTTTAGCCTTGGGGGGTGGGGCTGACCAAGTATTCCGCCAGACTCGGAATGGGGCGACTCTTTGCGAGCGGCCTCCGTGAGCCAAAAATAGGCCGCGGGCACAGCCGCGCCCAAAAATAACCGCCCGAATGCCGGGGAGCCAAGTTCGTCCATTGGAAAAAGGCCACAAAAACGGGTGGGCTTTAGCCTTGGGGGGTGGGGCTGGCCAAGTTCGTCCGCCGGACTCGAAATGGGGCGAGAGTTTGCGAGCGGCCTCCGTGTGCCAAAAATAGGCCGCGGGCACAGCCGCGCCCAAAAATAACCGCCCGAATGCCGGGGAGCCAAGTTCATCCACCGGAAAAAGGCCACAAAAACGGGTGGGCTTTAGCCTTGGGGGGTGGGGCAGGCCAAGTTCGTCCGCCGGACTCAGAATGGGGCGAGACTTTGCAAGCGGCCTCCGTGTGCCAAAAAATAGGCCGCGGGCACAGCCGCGCCCAAAAATAAGCCCCCGAAGGCCTGCGTCCCCAAATCCCCCAGCGGAAAAATGGCCAAAAAACCGGTGGGCTATAGCCTTAGGGGGTGGGGCTGCCCAAGTTCGTCCGCCGGACTCGGAATGGGGCGAGACTTTGCGAGCGGCCTCCGTGTGCCAAAAATAGGCCGCGGGCAAAGCCGCGCCCAAAACTAACCGCCCGAATGCCGGGGAACCAAGTTCGTCCATCGGAAAAAGGCCACAAAAACGGGTGGGCTTTACCCTTGGGGGGTGGGGCTGGCCAAGTTCGTCCGCCGGACTCAGAATGGGGCGAGAGTTTGCAAGCCGCCTCCGTGTGCCAAAAATAGGCCGCGGGCAAAGCCGCGCCCAAAAATAACCGCCCGAATGCCGGGGAGCCAAGTTCGTCCTTCGGAAAAAGGCCACAAAAACGGGTGGCTTTAGCCTTGGGGGGTGGGGCTGGCCAAGTTCGTCCGCCGGACTCGGAATGGGGGGAGACTTTACGAGCGGCCTCCGTGTACCAAAAATAGGCCGCGGGCACAGCCGCGCCCAAAAATAACTGCCCGAATGCCGGGGAGCCAAGTTCGTCCATCGGAAAAAGGCCACAAAAACTGGTGGGCTTTAGCCTTGGGGGGTGGGGCTGGCCAAGTTCGTCCGCCGGACTCGGAATGGGGCGAGACTTTGCGAGCGGCCTCCGTGTGCCAAAAATAGGCCGCGGACACAGCCGCGCCCAAAAATAACCGCCCGAATGCCGGGGAGCAATGTTCGTCCATCGGAAAATGCCACAAAAACGGGTGGGCTTTTGCCTTCGGGGGTGGGGCTGGCCAAGTTCGTCCGCCGGACTCGGAATATGGTGGGAGACTTTGCGAGCGGCTTCCGTGCGCCAAAAATAGGCCGCGGGCACAGCCGCACCCAAAAATAACCGCCCGAATGCCGGGGAGCCAAGTTCGTCCATCAGAAAAAGGCCACAAAAACAGGCGGGCTTTGCCTTGGGGGTGGGGCTGGCCAAGTTCGTCCGCCGGACTCGGAATGGGCCGAGACTTTGCGAGCGGCCTCCGTGTAATAAAAATAGGCCGCGGGCACAACCACGCCCAAAAATAACCGCCCGAATGCCGGGGAGCCAAGTTCGTCCTTCGGAAAAAGGCCACAAAAACAGGTGGGCTTTGCCTTGGGGGTGGGGCTGGCCAAGTTCGTCCGCCGGACTCGGAATATGGTGGGAGACTTTGCGAGCGGCCTCCGTGTGCCAAAAATAGGCCACGGGCACAGCCGTGCCCAAGAATAACCGCCCGAATGCCGGGGAGCCAAGTTCGTCCATCGGAAAAAGGCCACAAAAACAGGTGGGCTTTAGCCTTGGGGGGTGGGGCGGGCCAAGTTCGTCCGCCGGACTCAGAATGGGGGGAGACTTTGCGAGCGGCCTCCGTGTGCCAAAAATAGGCCGCGGGCACCGCCGCGCCCAAAAATAAGCCCCCGAAGGCCTGCGTCCCAAAATCCCCCAGCGGAAAAATGGCCAAAAAACCGGTGGGCAATAGCCTTGGGGGGTGGGGCTGCCCAAGTTCGTTCGCCGGACTCGGAATGGGGCGAGACTTTGCGAGCGGCCTCCGTGTACCAAAAATAGGCCACGGGCACAGCCGCGCCCAAAAATAACCGCCCGAATGCCGGGGAGCCAAGTTCGTCCATTGGAAAAAGGCCACAAAAACGGGTGGGCTTTAGCCTTGGGGGGTGGGGCTGGCCAAGTTCGTCCGCCGGACTCAGAATGGGGCGAGAGTTTGCAAGCCGCCTCCGTGTGCCAAAAATAGGCCGAGGGCAAAGCCGCGCCCAAAAATAACCGCCCGCATGCCTGGGAAGTTCGTCCATCGGAAAAAGGCCCCAAAAACGGGTGGGCTTTTGCCTTGGGAGGTGGGGCTGGCCAAGTTCGTCCGCCGGACTCGGAATGGGGGGAGACTTTGCGAGCGGCCTCCGTGTGCCAAAAATAGGCCGCGGGCACCGCCGCGCCCAAAAATAAGCCCCCGAAGGCCTGCGTCCCAAAATCCCCCAGCGGAAAAATGGCCAAAAAACCGGTGGGCAATAGCCTTGGGGGGTGGGGCTGCCCAAGTTCGTTCGCCGGACTCGGAATGGGGCGAGACTTTGCGAGCGGCCTCCGTGTACCAAAAATAGGCCGCGGGCACAGCCGCGCCCAAAAATAACTGCCCGAATGCCGGGGAGCCAAGTTCGTCCATCGGAAAAAGGCCACAAAAACTGGTGGGCTTTAGCCTTGGGGGGTGGGGCTGGCCAAGTTCGTCCGCCGGACTCGGAATGGGGCGAGACTTTGCGAGCGGCCTCCGTGTGCCAAAAATAGGCCGCGGACACAGCCGCGCCCAAAAATAACCGCCCGAATGCCGGGGAGCAATGTTCGTCCATCGGAAAATGCCACAAAAACGGGTGGGCTTTTGCCTTCGGGGGTGGGGCTGGCCAAGTTCGTCCGCCGGACTCGGAATATGGTGGGAGACTTTGCGAGCGGCTTCCGTGCGCCAAAAATAGGCCGCGGGCACAGCCGCACCCAAAAATAACCGCCCGAATGCCGGGGAGCCAAGTTCGTCCATCAGAAAAAGGCCACAAAAACAGGTGGGCTTTGCCTTGGGGGTGGGGCTGGCCAAGTTCGTCCGCCGGACTCGGAATGGGCCGAGACTTTGCGAGCGGCCTCCGTGTAATAAAAATAGGCCGCGGGCACAACCACGCCCAAAAATAACCGCCCGAATGCCGGGGAGCCAAGTTCGTCCTTCGGAAAAAGGCCACAAAAACAGGTGGGCTTTGCCTTGGGGGTGGGGCTGGCCAAGTTCGTCCGCCGGACTCGGAATATGGTGGGAGACTTTGCGAGCGGCCTCCGTGTGCCAAAAATAGGCCACGGGCACAGCCGTGCCCAAGAATAACCGCCCGAATGCCGGGGAGCCAAGTTCGTCCATCGGAAAAAGGCCACAAAAACAGGTGGGCTTTAGCCTTGGGGGGTGGGGCGGGCCAAGTTCGTCCGCCGGACTCAGAATGGGGCGAGACTTTGCGAGCGGCTTCCGTGCGCCAAAAAAAAGGCCGCGGGCACAGCCGCACCCAAAAATAACCGCCCGAATGCCGTGGAGCCAAGTTCGTCCATCGGAAAAAGGCCACAAAAACAGGTGGGCTTTGCCTTGGGGGTGGGGCTGGCCAAGTTCGTCCGCCGGACTCGGAATGGGCCGAGACTTTGCGAGCGGCCTCCGTGTAATAAAAATAGGCCGCGGGCACAACCACGCCCAAAAATAACCGCCCGAATGCCGGGGAGCCAAGTTCGCCCTTTGGAAAAAGGCCACAAAAACAGGTGGGCTTTGCCTTGGGGGTGGGGCTGGCCAAGTTCGTCCGCCGGACTCGGAATATGGTGGGAGACTTTGCGAGCGGCCTCCGTGTGCCAAAAATAGGCCGCGGGCACAGCCGTGCCCAAGAATAACCGCCCGAATGCCGGGGAGCCAAGTTCGTCCATCGGAAAAAGGCCACAAAAACGGGTGGGTTTTAGCCTTGGGGGGTGGGGCGGCCGGACTCGGAATGGGGCAAGACTTTGCGAGTGGCCTCCGTGTGCCAAAAATAGGTCGCGGGCACAGCGCGCCCAAAAATAACCGCCCGAATGCCGGGGAGCAATGTTCGTCCATCGCAAAATGCCACAAAAACGGGTGGGCTTTAGCCTTCGGGGGTGGGGCTGGCCAAGTTCGTCCGCCGGACTCGGAATATGGTGGGAGACTTTGCGAGCGGCCTCCGTGTGCCAAAAATAGGCCGCGGGTACAGCCGTGCCCAAAAATAACCGCCCGAATGCTGGGGAGCAATGGTTGTCCATCGGAAAATGCCACAAAAACGGGTGGGCTTTTGCCTTCGGGGGTGGGGCTGGCCAAGTTCGTCCGCCGGACTCGGAATATGGTGGGAGACTTTGCGAGCGGCCTCCGTGTGCCAAAAATAGGCCGCGGGCACAGCCGCGCCCAAAAATAACCGCCCGAATGCCGGGGAGCCAAGTTCTTCCTTCGGAAAAAGGCCACAAAAACAGGTGGGCTTTGCCTTGGGGGTGGGGCTGGCCAAGTTCGTCCGCCGGACTCGGAATGGGCCGAGACTTTGCGAGCGGCCTCCGTGTGCTAAAAATAGGCCGCGGGCACAACCACGCCCAAAAATAACCGCCCAAATGCCGGGGAGCCAAGTTCGTCCATCGGAAAAAGGCCACAAAAACGGGTGGGCTGTAGCCTTGGGTGGTGGGGCAGGCCAAGTTCGCCCCCGGACTCGGAATGGGCTGAGACCTTGCGAGCGGCCTCCGTGTGCCAAAAATAGGCGGCGGGCATAGCCGCGCCCAAAAATAACCGCCCGAATGCTGGGGAGCCAAGTTCGTCCATCGGAAAAAGTCCACAAAAAAGGGTGGGCTTTAGCCTTGGGGGGTGGGGTTGGCCAAGTTCGTCCGCCGGACTCGGAATGGGGCCAGGCTTTGCGAGGGGCCTCCGTGTGCCAAAAATAGGCCGCGGGCACTGCCGCGCCAAAAAATAAGCGCCCGAAGGTCCCGTCCCCAAGTTCGTCCGTCGCAAAAATGCCCAAAAAACGGGTGGGCTATAGCCTTGGGGGGAGGGGCTGGCCAAGTTCGTCCGCCGGACTCGGAATGGGGCCAGACTTTGCGAGGGGCCTCCGTGTGCCAAAAATAGGCTGCGGGCACGGCCGTGCCCAAAAATAAGCGCCCGAAGGTCCCGTCCCCAAGTTCGTCCGCCGCAAAAATGCCCAAAAAATGGGTGGGCTATAGCCTTGGGGGGAGAGGCTGGCCAAGTTCGTCCACCGGACTCGGAATGGGGTCAGACTTTGCGAGGGGCCTCCGTGTGCCAAAAATAGGCCGCGGGCAATGCCGCGCCCAAAAATAAGTGCCCCAAGGTCCCGTCCCCAAGTTCGTCCGCCGCAAAAATGCCCAAAAAACGGGTGGGCTATAGCCTTGGGGGGAGGGGCTGGGTAAGTTCGCCCGCCGGACTCGGAATGGGGCCAGACTTTGCGAGGGGCCTCCGTGTACCAAAAATAGGCCGCGGGCACTGCCGCGCCCGAAGGTCCAGTCCCCAAGTTCGTCCGCCGCAAAGATGCCCAAAAAATGGGTGGGCTATAGCCTTGGGGGGAGGGGCTGGCGAAGCTCGTCCGCCGAACTCGGAATGGGGCTAGACATTGCGAGATGCCTCCGTGTGCCAAAAATAGGCCGCGGACACTGCCGCGTCCAAAAATAAGCACCCGAAAGTCCCGTCCCCAAGTTCGTCCGCCGTAAAAATGCCCAAAAACCGGGTGGGCTATAGCCTTGCGGGGAGGGGCTTGCCAAGTTCGTCCGCCGGACGCGGAATGGGGCCTGACTTTGCGAGGGGCCTCCGTGTGAGAAAAATAGGCCGCGGGCACTGCCGCTCCCAAAAATAAGCGCCCGAAGGTCCCGTCCCCAAGTTCGTCCGCCGCAAAAATGCCCAAGAAACGGGTGGGCAATAGCCTTGGGTGGAGGGGCTGGCGAAGTGCGTCCGCCGGATTCGGAATGGGGCCAGACTTTGCGAGGGTCCTCTGTGTACCAACAATAAGCCGTGGGCACTGCCGCGCCCAAAGGTCCCGTCCCCAAGTTCGTCCGCCCCAAAGATGCCCAAAAAACGGGTGGGCTATAGCCTTGGGGGGAGGGGCTGGCCAAGTTCGTCCGCCGGACTCGGAATGGGGCCAGACTTTGTGAGGGGCCTCCGTGTGGCAAAAATAGGCCGCGGGCAATGCCGCGACAAAAAATAAGCGCCCGAAGGTCCCGTCCCCAAGTTCGTCCGTCGCAAAAATGGCCAAAAAACGGGTGGGCTATAGCCTTGGGGGGAGGAGCTGGCCAAGTTCGTCCGCCGGACTCGGAATGGGGCCGGACTTTGCGAGGGGCCTCCGTGTGCCAAAAATAGGCTGCGGGCACGGCCGCGCCCAAAAATAAGCGCCCGAAGGTCCCGTCCCGAAGTTCGTCCGCCGCAAAAATGCCCAAAAAATGGGTGGGCTATAGCCTTGGGGGGAGGGGCTGGCCAAGTTCGTCCGCCGGACTCGGAATGGGGCCAGACTTTGTGAGCGGCCTCCGTGTACCAAAACTAGGCCGCGGGCACAGCCGCGCCCAAAAATAAGCACCCGAAAGTCCCGTCCCCAAGTTCGTCCGCCGCAAAAATGCCCAAAAAACGGATGGGCTATAGCCATGGGGGGAGGGGTTTGCCAAGTTCGTCCGCCGGACTCGGAATGGGGCCAGACTTTGCGAGGGGCCTCCGTGTGCCAACAATAGGCCGCGGGCACTGCCGCGCCCGAAGTTCCCGTCCCCAAGTTCGTCCGCCGCAAAGATGCCCAAAAAACTGGTGGGCTATAGCCTTGGGGGGAGGGGCTGGCGAAGTTCGTCCGCCGGACTCGGAATGGGGCCAGGCTTTGCGAGGGGCCTCCGTGTGCCAAAAATAGGCCGCGGGCACTGCCGCGCCAAAAAATAAGCGCCCGAAGGTCCCGTCCCCAAGTTCGTCCGTCGCAAAAATGCCCAAAAAACGGGTGGGCTATAGCCTTGGGGGGAGGGGATGGCCAAGTGCGTCCGCCGGACTCGGAATGGGGCCAGACTTTGCGAGGGGCCTCCGTGTGCCAACAATAGGCCGCGGGCACTGACGCGCCCAAAAATAAGTGCACGAACGTCCCGTCCCCAAGTTCGTCCGCCGCAAAAATGCCCAAAAAATGGGTGGGCTATAGCCTTGGGGGGAGGGGCTGGCCAAGTTCGTCCACCGGACTCGGAATGGGGTCAGACTTTGCGAGGGGCCTCCGTGTGCAAAAAATAGGCCGCGGGCACTGCCGCGCCCAAAAATAAGCGCCCCAAGGTCCCGTCCCCAAGTTCGTCCGCCGCAAAAATGCCCAAAAAACGGGTGGGCTATAGCCTTGGGGGGAGGGGCTGGCTAAGTTCGCCCGCCGGACTCGGAATGGGGCCAGATTTTGCGAGGGGCCTCCGTGTGCCAAAAATAGGCCGCGGGCACTGCCGGGTCCGAAGGTCCAGTCCCCAAGTTCGTCCGCCGCAAAAATGCCCAAAAAATGGGTGGGCTATAGCCTTGGGGGGAGAGGCTGGCCAAGTTCGTCCACCGGACTCGGAATGGGGTCAGACTTTGCGAGGGGCCTCCGTGTGCCAAAAATAGGCCGCGGGCAATGCCGCGCCCAAAAATAAGTGCCCCAAGGTCCCGTCCCCAAGTTCGTCCGCTGCAAAAATGCCCAAAAAACGGGTGGGCTATAGCCTTGGGGGGAGGGGCTGGGTAAGTTCGCCCGCCGGACTCGGAATGGGGCCAGACTTTGCGAGGGGCCTCCGTGTACCAAAAATAGGCCGCGGGCACTGCCGCGCCCGAAGGTCCAGTCCCCAAGTTCGTCCGCAGCAAAAATGCCCAAAAAACGGGTGGGCTATAGCCTTGGGGGGAGGGGCTGGCCAAGTGCGTCCGCCGGACTCGGAATGGGGCCAGACTTTGCGAGGGGCCTCCGTGTGCCAACAGTAGGCCGCGGGCACTGCCGCGCCCGAAGGTTCCGTCCCCAAGTTCGTCCGCCGCAAAGATGCCCAAAAAATGGGTGGGCTATAGCCTTGGGGGGAGGCGCTGGCGAAGCTCGTCCGCCGAACTCGGAATGGGGCTAGACATTGCGAGATGCCTCCGTGTGCCAAAAATAGGCCACGGACACTGCCGCTCCCAAAAATAAGCGCCCGAAGGTCCCGTCCCCAAGTTCGTCCGCCGCAAAAATGCCCAAGAAACGGGTGGGCAATAGCCTTGGGTGGAGGGGCTGGCGAAGTGCGTCCGCCGGATTCGGAATGGGGCCAGACTTTGCGAGGGTCCTCTGTGCACCAACAATAAGCCGCGGGCACTGCCGCGCCCAAAGGTCCCGTCCCCAAGTTCGTCCGCCCCAAAGATGCCCAAAAAACGGGTGGGCTATAGCCTTGGGGGGAGGGGCTGGCCAAGTTCGTCCGCCGGACTCGGAATGGGGCCAGACTTTGTGAGGGGCCTCCGTGTGGCAAAAATAGGCCGCGGGCAATGCCGCGACAAAAAATAAGCGCCCGAAGGTCCCGTCCCCAAGTTCGTCCGTCGCAAAAATGGCCAAAAAACGGGTGGGCTATAGCCTTGGGGGGAGGAGCTGGCCAAGTTCGTCCGCCGGACTCGGAATGGGGCCGGACTTTGCGAGGGGCCTCCGTGTGCCAAAAATAGGCTGCGGGCACAGCCGCGCCCAAAAATAAGCGCCCGAAGGTCCCGTCCCCAAGTTCGTCCGCCGCAAAAATGCCCAAAAAATGGGTGGGCTATAGCCTTGGGGGGAGGGGCTGGCCAAGTTTGTCCGCCGGACTCGGAATGGGGCCAGACTTTGCGAGCGGCCTCCGTGTGCCAAAAATAGGCCACGGACACAGACGCGCCCAAAAATAAGCACCCGAAAGTCCCGTCCCCAAGTTCGTCCGCCGCAAAAATGCCCAAAAAACGGTTGGGCTATAGCCTTGGGGGGAGGGGTTTGTCAAGTTCGTCCGCCGGACTCGGAATGGGGCCAGACTTTGCGAGGGGCCTCCGTGTGCCAACCATAGGCCGTGGGCACTGCCGCGCCCAAAGGTCCCGTCCCCAAGTTCGTCCGCCCCAAAGATGCCCAAAAAACAGGTGGGCTATAGCCTTGGGGGGAGGGGCTGGCCAAGTTCGTCCGCCGGACTCGGAATGGGGCCACACTTTGTGAGGGGCCTCCGTGTGGCAAAAATAGGCCGCGGGCAATGCCGCGACAAAAAATAAGCGCCCGAAGGTCCCGTCCCCAAGTTCGTCCTCTGCAAAAATGCCCAAAAAACGGGTGGGCTATAGCCTTGGGGGGAGGGGCTGGAAAAGTTCATCCGCCGGACTCGGAATGGGGCCAGACTTTGCGAGGGGCCTCCGTGTGCCAAAAATAGGCCGCGGGCACTGCCGCACCCAAAAATAAGTGCCCGACGGTCCCGTCCCCAAGTTCTTCCCCCGGAAAAATGCCCAAAAAACGGGTGGGCTATAGCCTTGGGGGGAGGGGCTGGCCAAGTTCGTCCGCCGGACTCGGAATAGGGCCAGCCTTTGCGAGGGGCCTCCGTGTGCCAAAAATAGGCCGCGGGCACTGCCGCGCCCAAAAATAAGTGCCCGAAGGTCCTGTCCCCAAGTTCGTCCGCCGCAAAAAAGCCCAAAAACCGGGTGGGTTATAGCCTTGGGGGAAGGGGCTGGCCAAGTTCGTCCGCCGGACTCGGAATGGGGCCAGACTTTGCGAGGGGCCTCCGTGTGCCAAAAATAAGCCGCGGTCACTGCCGCGCCCAAAAATAAGTACCCGAAGGTCCCGTCCCCAAGTTCGTCCTCTGCAAAAATGCCCAAAAAACGGGTGGGCTATAGCCTTGGGGGGAGCGGCTGGCCAAGTTCGTCCGCCGGACTCGGAATGGGACTAGACTTTGCGAGGGGCCTCCGTGTGCCAAAAATAGGCCGCGGGCACTGCCGCACCCAAAAATAAGCGCCCGAAGGTCCCGTCCCCAAGTTCGTCCGCCGCAAAAATGCCCAAAAAACGGGTGAGCTATAGCCCTGGGGGGAGGGGCTGGCCGTGTTCGTCCGCCGGACTCGGAATGGGGCCACACCTTACGAGGGGCCTCCGTGTGACAAAAATAGGCCACGGGCAGTGCCGCGCCCAAAAATACGAGCCCGAAGGTCCCGTCCCCAAGTTCGTCCGCCGCAAAAATGCCCAAAAAACGGGTGGGCTATAGCCTTGGGGGAAGGGGCTGGCCAAGTTCGTCCGCCGGACTTGGAATGGGGCCAGAGTTTGCGAGGGGCCTCCGTGTGCCAAAAATAGGCCGCGGGCACTGCCGCACCCAAAAATAAGTGCCCGACGGTCCAGTCCCCAAGTTCGTCGCCCGCAAAAATGCCCAAAAAACGGGTGGGCTATAGCCTTGGGGGGAGGGGCTGGCCAAGTTCGTCCGCCGGACTCCGAATGGGGCCAGACTTTGCGAGGGGACTCCGTGTGCCAAAAATAGGCCGCGGGCACCGCCGCGCCCAAAAATAAGAGCCCGAAGGTCCCGTCCCCAAGTTCGTCGGCCGCAAAAATGCCCAAAAAATGGGTGGGCTATAGCCTTGGTGGGAGGGGCTGGCGAAGTTCGTCCGCCGGACTTGGAATGGGGACAGACTTTGTGAGGGACCTCCGTGTGCCAGAAATAGGCCGCGGGCACTGCCGCCCCCAAAAATAAGCGCCCGAAGGTCCCGTCCCCAAGTTCGTCCTCTGCAAAAATGCCCAAAAAACGGGTGGGCTATAGCCTTGGGGGGAGCGGCTGGCCAAGTTCGTCCGCCGGACTCGGAATGGGACCAGACTTTGCGAGGGGCCTCCGTGTGCCAAAAATAGGCCGCGGGCACTGCCGCACCCAAAAATAAGTGCCCGACGGTCCAGTCCCCAAGTTCGTCGCCCGCAAAAATGCCCAAAAAACGGGTGGGCTATAGCCTTGGGGGGAGGGGCTGGCCAAGTTCGTCCGCCGGACTCCGAATGGGGCCAGACTTTGCGAGGGGACTCCGTGTGCCAAAAATAGGCCGCGGGCACCGCCGCGCCCAAAAATAAGAGCCCGAAGGTCCCGTCCCCAAGTTCGTCGGCCGCAAAAATGCCCAGAAAATGGGTGGGCTATAGCCTTGGTGGGAGGGGCTGGCGAAGTTCGTCCGCCGGACTTGGAATGGGGACAGACTTTGTGAGGGACCTCCGTGTGCCAGAAATAGGCCGCGGGCACTGCCGCCCCCAAAAATAAGCGCCCGAAGGTCCCGTCCCCAAGTTCGTCCTCTGCAAAAATGCCCAAAAAACGGGTGGGCTATAGCCTTGGGGGGAGCGGCTGGCCAAGTTCGTCCGCCGGACTCGGAATGGGACCAGACTTTGCGAGGGGCCTCCGTGTGCCAAAAATAGGCCGCGGGCACTGCCGCGGGCACTGCCGCGCCCAAAAATAAGCGCCCGAAGGTCCCGTCCCCAAGTCCGTCCGCCGCAAAAATGCCCAAAAAACGGGGGAGCTATAGCCCTGGGGGGAGGGGCTGGCCGTGTTCGTCCGCCGGACTCGGAATGGGGCCACACCTTACGAGGGGCCTCCGTGTGACAAAAATAGGCCACGGGCAGTGCCGCGCCCAAAAATACGAGCCCGAAGGTCCCGTCCCCTAGTTCGTCCGCCGCAAAAATGCCCAAAAAACGGGTGGGCCATAGCCTTGGGGGGAGTGGCTGGCCAAGTTTGACCGCCGGACTCGGAATGGGGCCAGACTTTACGAGGGGCCTCCGTGTGCCAAAAATAGGCCGCGGGCACTGCCGCACCCAAAAATAAGCGCCCGAAGGTCCCGTCCCCAAGTTCGTCCGCCGCAAAAATGCCCAAAAAACGGGTGGGCTATAGCCTTGGGAGAAGGGGCTGGCCAACTTCGTCAGCCGGACTCGGAATGGGGCCAGACTTTGCGAGGGGCCTCCGTGTGTCAAAAATAAGCTGCGGGCATGGCCGCGCCAAAAACTAAGCGCCCGAAGGCCCCGTCCCCAAGTTCGTCCACCGCAAAAATGCCCAAAAAACGGGTGGGCTATAGCCTTGGGGGGAGGGGCAGGCCATGTTCGTCCACCGGACTCGGAATGGGGCCAGACTTTGCGAGGGGCCTCCGTCTCCCAAAAATAGGCCGCGGGCACTGCCGCACCCAAAAATAAGCGCCCGAAGGTCCCCTCCCCATGTTCGTCCGCCGCAAAAAAGCCCAAAAAACGGGTGGGCTATAGCCTTGGGGGGAGGGGCTGGCCAAGTTCGTCCGTCGGACTCGGAATGGGGCAGACTTTGCCAGGTGCATCCGTGTGCCAAAAATAGGCCGCTGGCACTGCCACGCCCAAAAATAAGTGCCCGAAGGTCGCGTCCCCAAGTTCGTCCGCCTCAAAAATGCACAAAAAACGGGTGGGCTATCGCCTTGGGGGGACGGGCTGGCCAAGTTCGTCCGCCGGACTCGGAATGGGGCCAGACTTTGCGAGCGGCCTCCGTGTACCAAAAATAAGCCGCGGGCACTGCCGCGCCCAAAAATAAGCACCCGAAGGTCCCGTCCCCAAGTTCGTCCGCCGCAAAAATGCCTAAAAAACGGGTGGGCTATAGCCTTGGGGGGAGGGGCTGGCCAAGTTCGTCCGCCGGACTCGGAATGGGGCCAGACTTTGCAGGGGCCTTTGTGTGCCAAAAATAGGCCGCGGGCACTGCCGCGCTAAAAAATAAACGCCAGAAGGTCCCGTCCCCAAGTTCGTCCGCCGCAAAAATGCCCAAAATATGGGTGGGCTATAGCCTTGGGGGGAGGGGCTGGCCAAGTTCGTCCGCCGGACTCGGAATGGGGCCAGACTTTACGAGGGGCCTCCGAGTGCCAAAAATAGGCCGTGGGCACTGCCGCGCCCAAAAATAAGTGCCCGAAGGTCCCGTCCCCAAGTTCGTCCGCCGCAAAAATGCCCAAAAAACGGGTGGGCTATAGCCTTGGGGGGAGGGGCTGGCCAAGTTCGTCCGCCGGACTCGGAATGGGGCCAGACTTTGCGAGGGGCCTCCGAGTGCCAAAAATAGGCCGCGGGCACTGCCGTGCCCAAAAATAAGTGCCCGAAGGTCCCGTCCCCAAGTTCGTCCGCCGCAAAAATGCCCAAAAAATGGGTGGGCTATAGCCTTGGGGGGAGGGGCTGGCCAAGTTCGTCCGCCGGACTCGGAATGGGGCCAGACTTTGCGAGGGGCCTCCGTCTCCCAAAAATAGGCCGCGGGCACTGCCGCACCCAAAAATAAGCGCCCGAAGGTCCCCTCCCCATGTTCGTCCGCCGCAAAAAAGCCCAAAAAACGGGTGGGCTATAGCCTTGGGGGGAGGGGCTGGCCAAGTTCGTCCGTCGGACTCGGAATGGGGCCATACTTTGCGAGGGGCCTCCGTCTGCCAAAAATATACCGCGGGCACTGCCACGCCCAAAAATAAGCGCCTGAAAGTCCCGTCCCCAAGTTCGTCCGCCGCAAAAATGCCCAAAAAACGGGTGGGCTATAGCCGTGGGGGGAGGGGCTGGCCAAGTTCGTCCGCCGGACTCGGAATGGGGCCAGACTTTGCGAGGGGCCTCCGTGTGCCAAAAATAGGCCGCGGGCACGGCCGCGCCCGATGGTCCCATCCCCAAGTTCGTCCTCCGCAAAAATGCCCAAAAAACGGGTGGGCTATAGCCTTGGGGGGAGGGGCTGGCCAAGTTCGTCCGCCGGACTCGGAATGGGGTCAGACTTTGCGAGGGGCCTCCGTCTGCCAAAAATATGCCACGGGCACTGCCGCGCCCAAAAATAAGCGCCCGAAGGTCCCGTCCCCAAGTTCGTCTGCCGCAAAAATGCCCAAAATATGGGTGGGCTATAGCCTTGGGGGGAGGGGCTGGCCAAGTTCGTCCGCCGGACTCGGAATGGGGCCAGACTTTGCGAGGGGCCTCCGTGTGCCAAAAATAAGCCGCAGGCACTGCCGTGTCCAAAAGTAACCGCCCGAAGGTCCCGTCCCCAAGTTCGTCCGCCTTAAAAATGCCCAAAAAACGGGTGGGCTATAGCCTTGGGGGGAGGGGCTGGCCAAGTTCGTCCGCCGGTCTCGGAATGGGGCCAGACTTTGCGAGGGGCCTCCGTGTACCAAAAATAGTCTGTGGGCACTGCCGCGCCCAAAAATAAGCGCCCGAAGGTCCCGTCCCCAAGTTCGTCCGCCGGACTCGGAATGGGGCCAGACTTTGCGAGGGGCCTCCGTGTGCCTAAAATAGGCCGCGGACACTGCTACGCCCGAAAATAAGCGCCCAAAGGTCCCGTCCCCAAGTTCGTCCGCCGCAAAAATGCCCAAAAAACGGGTGGGCTATAGCGTTGGGGGGAGGGACTGGCTAAGTTTGTCCGCCGGACTCGGAATGGGGCCAGACTTTGTGAGGGGCCTCCGTGTGCCAAAAATAGGCCGCGGGCACTGCCGCGCCCAAAAATAAGCGCCCGAAGGTCCCGTCCCCAAGTTCGTCCGCCGCCAAATTGCCCAAAAAATGGGTGGGCTATAGCCTTGGGGGAAGGGGCTGGCCAAGTTCGTCCGCCGGACTCGGAATGGGGACAGACTTTGAGAGGGGCCTCCGTGTGCCAAAAATAGGCCGCGGACACTGCTACGCCCGAAAATAAGCGCCCAAAGGTCCCGTCCCCAAGTTCGTCCGCCGCAAAAATGCCCAAAAAACGGGTGGGCTATAGCCTTGGGGGGAGGGGCTGGCCAAGTTCGTCCGCCGGACTCGGAATGGGGCCAGACTTTGCGAGGGGCCTCCGTGTTCCAAAAATAGGCCGCGGGCACTGCCGCGACATAAAATAAGCACCCGAAGGTCCCGTCCCCAAGTTCGTCCGCCGCAAAAATGCCCAACAAACGGGTGGGCAATAGCCTTTGGGGGAGGGGCTGGCCAAGTTCGTCCGCCGGACTCGGAATGGGGCCAGACTTTGCGAGGGGCCTCCGTCTGCCAAAAATAGGCCGCGGGCACTGCCGTGGCCAAAAATAAGCGCCCGAAGGTCCCGTCCCCATGTTCGTCCGCCGCAAAAATGCCCAAAAAACGGGTGGGCTATAGCCTTGGGGGGAGGGGCTGGCCAAGTTCGTCCGCCGGACTCGGAATGGGGCCAGACTTTGCGATGGGCCTCCGTGCGCCAAAAATAGGCCGCGGGCACTGCCGCGCCCAAAAATAAGTGCCCGAAGGTCCCGTCCCCAAGGTCGTCCACCGCAAAAATGCGCAAAAAACGGGTGGGCTATAGCTTTGGGGGGAGGGGCTGGCAAAGTTCGTCCGCCGGACTCGGAATGGGGCCAGACTTTGCGAGGGGCCTCCGTGTGCCAAAAATAGGCTGCGGGCACTGCCGCGCTAAAAAATAAGTGCCCGAAGGTCCCGTCCCCAAGTTCGTCCGCCGAAAAAATGCCCAAAAAACGGGTGGGCTAAAGCCTTGGGGGGAGGGGCGGGCCAAGTTCGTCCGCCGGACTCGGAATGGGGCCAGACTTTGCGAGGGGCCTCCGTGTGCCAAAAATAGGCCGCGGGCACTGCCGTACCCAAAAATAAGCACCCGAAGGTCCCGTCCCCAAGTTCGTCCGCCGCAAAAATGCGCAAAAAACGGGTGGGCTATAGCTTTGGGGGGAGGGGCTGGCAAAGTTCGTCCGCCGGACTCGGAATGGGGCCAGACTTTGCGAGGGGCCTCCGTGTGCCAAAAATAGGCTGCGGGCACTGCCGCGCTAAAAAATAAGTGCCCGAAGGTCCCGTCCCCAAGTTCGTCCGCCGTAAAAATGCCCAAAAAACGGGTGGGCTAAAGCCTTGGGGGGAGGGGCGGGCCAAGTTCGTCCGCCGGACTCGGAATGGGGCCAGACTTTGCGAGGGGCCTCCGTGTTCCAAAAATAGGCCGCGGGCACTGCCGCGACATAAAATAAGCGCCCGAAGGTCCCGTCCCCAAGTTCGTCCGCCGCAAAAATGCCCAACAAACGGGTGGGCAATAGCCTTTGGGGGAGGGGCTGGCCAAGTTCGTCCGCCGGACTCGGAATGGGGCCAGACTTTGAGAGGGGCCTCCGTCTGCCAAAAATAGGCCGCGGGCACTGCCCTGGCCAAAAATAAGCGCCCGAAGGTCCCGTCCCCATGTTCGTCCGCCGCAAAAATGCCCAAAAAACGGGTGGGCTATAGCCTTGGGGGGAGGGGCTGGCCAAGTTCGTCCGCCGGACTCGGAATGGGGCCAGACTTTGCGAGGGGCCTCCGAGTGCCAAAAATAGGCCGCGGGCACTGCCGTGCCCAAAAATAAGTGCCCGAAGGTCCCGTCCCCAAGTTCGTCCGCCGCAAAAATGCCCAAAAAATGGGTGGGCTATAGCCTTGGGGGGAGGGGCTGGCCAAGTTCGTCCGCCGGACTCGGAATGGGGCCAGACTTTGCGAGGGGCCTCCGTCTCCCAAAAATAGGCCGCGGGCACTGCCGCGCCCAAAAATAAGCGCCCGAAGGTCCCCTCCCCATGTTCGTCCGCCGCAAAAAAGCCCAAAAAACGGGTGGGCTATAGCCTTGGGGGGAGGGGCTGGCCAAGTTCGTCCGTCGGACTCGGAATGGGGCCATACTTTGCGAGGGGCCTCCGTCTGCCAAAAATATACCGCGGGCACTGCCACGCCCAAAAATAAGCGCCTGAAGGTCCCGTCCCCAAGTTCGTCCGCCGCAAAAATGCCCAAAAAACGGGTGGGCTATAGCCGTGGGGGGAGGGGCTGGCCAAGTTCGTCCGCCGGACTCGGAATGGGGCCAGACTTTGCGAGGGGCCTCCGTGTGCCAAAAATAGGCCGCGGGCACGGCCGCGCCCGATGGTCCCATCCCCAAGTTCGTCCTCCGCAAAAATGCCCAAAAAACGGGTGGGCTATAGCCTTGGGGGGAGGGGCTGGCCAAGTTCGTCCGCCGGACTCGGAATGGGGTCAGACTTTGCGAGGGGCCTCCGTCTGCCAAAAATATGCCGCGGGCACTGCCGCGCCCAAAAATAAGCGCCCGAAGGTCCCGTCCCCAAGTTCGTCCGCCGCAAAAATGCCCAAAATATGGGTGGGCTATAGCCTTGGGGGGAGGGGCTGGCCAAGTTCATCCGCCGGACTCGGAATGGGGCCTGACTTTACGAGGGGCCTCCGTGTGCCAAAAATAAGCCGCAGGCACTGCCGTGTCCAAAAGTAACCGCCCGAAGGTCCCGTCCCCAAGTTCGTCCGCCTTAAAAATGCCCAAAAAACGGGTGGGCTATAGCCTTGGGGGGAGGGGCTGGCCAAGTTCGTCCGCCGGTCTCGGAATGGGGCCAGACTTTGCGAGGGGCCTCCGTGTACCAAAAATAGTCTGTGGGCACTGCCGCGCCCAAAAATAAGCGCCCGAAGGTCCCGTCCCCAAGTTCGTCCGCCGGACTCGGAATGGGGCCAGACTTTGCGAGGGGCCTCCGTGTGCCTAAAATAGGCCGCGGACACTGCTACGCCCGAAAATAAGCGCCCAAAGGTCCCGTCCCCAAGTTCGTCCGCCGCAAAAATGCCCAAAAAACGGGTGGGCTATAGCGTTGGGGGGAGGGACTGGCTAAGTTTGTCCGCCGGACTCGGAATGGGGCCAGACTTTGTGAGGGGCCTCCGTGTGCCAAAAATAGGCCGCGGGCACTGCCGCGCCCAAAAATAAGCGCCCGAAGGTCCCGTCCCCAAGTTCGTCCGCCGCCAAATTGCCCAAAAAATGGGTGGGCTATAGCCTTGGGGGAAGGGGCTGGCCAAGTTCGTCCGCCGGACTCGGAATGGGGCCAGACTTTGAGAGGGGCCTCCGTGTGCCAAAAATAGGCCGCGGACACTGCTACGCCCGAAAATAAGCGCCCAAAGGTCCCGTCCCCAAGTTCGTCCGCCGCCAAATTGCCCAAAAAATGGGTGGGCTATAGCCTTGGGGGAAGGGGCTGGCCAAGTTCGTCCGCCGGACTCGGAATGGGGCCAGACTTTGCGAGGGGCCTCCGTGTGCCAAAAATAAGCCGCAGGCACTGCCGTGTCCAAAAGTAACCGCCCGAAGGTCCCGTCCCCAAGTTCGTCCGCCTTAAAAATGCCCAAAAAACGGGTGGGCTATAGCCTTGGGGGGAGGGGCTGGCCAAGTTCGTCCGCCGGTCTCGGAATGGGGCCAGACTTTGCGAGGGGCCTCCGTGTACCAAAAATAGTCTGTGGGCACTGCCGCGCCCAAAAATAAGCGCCCGAAGGTCCCGTCCCCAAGTTCGTCCGCCGGACTCGGAATGGGGCCAGACTTTGCGAGGGGCCTCCGTGTGCCTAAAATAGGCCGCGGACACTGCTACGCCCGAAAATAAGCGCCCAAAGGTCCCGTCCCCAAGTTCGTCCGCCGCAAAAATGCCCAAAAAACGGGTGGGCTATAGCGTTGGGGGGAGGGACTGGCTAAGTTTGTCCGCCGGACTCGGAATGGGGCCAGACTTTGTGAGGGGCCTCCGTGTGCCAAAAATAGGCCGCGGGCACTGCCGCGCCCAAAAATAAGCGCCCGAAGGTCCCGTCCCCAAGTTCGTCCGCCGCCAAATTGCCCAAAAAATGGGTGGGCTATAGCCTTGGGGGAAGGGGCTGGCCAAGTTCGTCCGCCGGACTCGGAATGGGGACAGACTTTGAGAGGGGCCTCCGTGTGCCAAAAATAGGCCGCGGACACTGCTACGCCCGAAAATAAGCGCCCAAAGGTCCCGTCCCCAAGTTCGTCCGCCGCAAAAATGCCCAAAAAACGGGTGGGCTATAGCCTTGGGGGGAGGGGCTGGCCAAGTTCGTCCGCCGGACTCGGAATGGGGCCAGACTTTGCGAGGGGCCTCCGTGTTCCAAAAATAGGCCGCGGGCACTGCCGCGACATAAAATAAGCGCCCGAAGGTCCCGTCCCCAAGTTCGTCCGCCGCAAAAATGCCCAACAAACGGGTGGGCAATAGCCTTTGGGGGAGGGGCTGGCCAAGTTCGTCCGCCGGACTCGGAATGGGGCCAGACTTTGCGAGGGGCCTCCGTCTGCCAAAAATAGGCCGCGGGCACTGCCGTGGCCAAAAATAAGCGCCCGAAGGTCCCGTCCCCATGTTCGTCCGCCGCAAAAATGCCCAAAAAACGGGTGGGCTATAGCCTTGGGGGGAGGGGCTGGCCAAGTTCGTCCGCCGGACTCGGAATGGGGCCAGACTTTGCGATGGGCCTCCGTGCGCCAAAAATAGGCCGCGGGCACTGCCGCGCCCAAAAATAAGTGCCCGAAGGTCCCGTCCCCAAGGTCGTCCACCGCAAAAATGCGCAAAAAACGGGTGGGCTATAGCTTTGGGGGGAGGGGCTGGCAAAGTTCGTCCGCCGGACTCGGAATGGGGCCAGACTTTGCGAGGGGCCTCCGTGTGCCAAAAATAGGCTGCGGGCACTGCCGCGCTAAAAAATAAATGCCCGAAGGTCCCGTCCCCAAGTTCGTCCGCCGAAAAAATGCCCAAAAAACGGGTGGGCTAAAGCCTTGGGGGGAGGGGCGGGCCAAGTTCGTCCGCCGGACTCGGAATGGGGCCAGACTTTGCGAGGGGCCTCCGTGTGCCAAAAATAGGCCGCGGGCACTGCCGTACCCAAAAATAAGCACCCGACGGTCCCGTCCCCAAGTTCGTCCGCCGCAAAAATGCGCAAAAAACGGGTGGGCTATAGCTTTGGGGGGAGGGGCTGGCAAAGTTCGTCCGCCGGACTCGGAATGGGGCCAGACTTTGCGAGGGGCCTCCGTGTGCCAAAAATAGGCTGCGGGCACTGCCGCGCTAAAAAATAAGTGCCCGAAGGTCCCGTCCCCAAGTTCGTCCGCCGTAAAAATGCCCAAAAAACGGGTGGGCTAAAGCCTTGGGGGGAGGGGCGGGCCAAGTTCGTCCGCCGGACTCGGAATGGGGCCAGACTTTGCGAGGGGCCTCCGTGTTCCAAAAATAGGCCGCGGGCACTGCCGCGACATAAAATAAGCGCCCGAAGGTCCCGTCCCCAAGTTCGTCCGCCGCAAAAATGCCCAACAAACGGGTGGGCAATAGCCTTTGGGGGAGGGGCTGGCCAAGTTCGTCCGCCGGACTCGGAATGGGGCCAGACTTTGCGAGGGGCCTCCGTCTGCCAAAAATAGGCCGCGGGCACTGCCGTGGCCAAAAATAAGCGCCCGAAGGTCCCGTCCCCATGTTCGTCCGCCGCAAAAATGCCCAAAAAACGGGTGGGCTATAGCCTTGGGGGGAGGGGCTGGCCAAGTTCGTCCGCCGGACTCGGAATGGGGCCAGACTTTGAGAGGGGCCTCCGAGTGCCAAAAATAGGCCGCGGGCACTGCCGTGCCCAAAAATAAGTGCCCGAAGGTCCCGTCCCCAAGTTCGTCCGCCGCAAAAATGCCCAAAAAATGGGTGGGCTATAGCCTTGGGGGGAGGGGCTGGCCAAGTTCGTCCGCCGGACTCGGAATGGGGCCAGACTTTGCGAGGGGCCTCCGTCTCCCAAAAATAGGCCGCGGGCACTGCCGCGCCCAAAAATAAGCGCCCGAAGGTCCCCTCCCCATGTTCGTCCGCCGCAAAAAAGCCCAAAAAACGGGTGGGCTATAGCCTTGGGGGGAGGGGCTGGCCAAGTTCGTCCGTCGGACTCGGAATGGGGCCATACTTTGCGAGGGGCCTCCGTCTGCCAAAAATATACCGCGGGCACTGCCACGCCCAAAAATAAGCGCCTGAAGGTCCCGTCCCCAAGTTCGTCCGCCGCAAAAATGCCCAAAAAACGGGTGGGCTATAGCCGTGGGGGGAGGGGCTGGCCAAGTTCGTCCGCCGGACTCGGAATGGGGCCAGACTTTGCGAGGGGCCTCCGTGTGCCAAAAATAGGCTGCGGGCACTGCCGCGCTAAAAAATAAGTGCCCGAAGGTCCCGTCCCCAAGTTCGTCCGCCGAAAAAATGCCCAAAAAACGGGTGGGCTAAAGCCTTGGGGGGAGGGGCGGGCCAAGTTCGTCCGCCGGACTCGGAATGGGGCCAGACTTTGCGAGGGGCCTCCGTGTGCCAAAAATAGGCCGCGGACACTGCTACGCCCGAAAATAAGCGCCCAAAGGTCCCGTCCCCAAGTTCGTCCGCCGCCAAATTGCCCAAAAAATGGGTGGGCTATAGCCTTGGGGGAAGGGGCTGGCCAAGTTCGTCCGCCGGACTCGGAATGGGGCCAGACTTTGAGAGGGGCCTCCGTGTGCCAAAAATAGGCCGCGGGCACTGCCGTGGCCAAAAATAAGCGCCCGAAGGTCCCGTCCCCATGTTCGTCCGCCGCAAAAATGCCCAAAAAACGGGTGGGCTATAGCCTTGGGGGGAGGGGCTGGCCAAGTTCGTCCGCCGGACTCGGAATGGGGCCAGACTTTGAGAGGGGCCTCCGAGTGCCAAAAATAGGCCGCGGGCACTGCCGTGCCCAAAAATAAGTGCCCGAAGGTCCCGTCCCCAAGTTCGTCCGCCGAAAAAATGCCCAAAAAACGGGTGGGCTAAAGCCTTGGGGGGAGGGGCGGGCCAAGTTCGTCCGCCGGACTCGGAATGGGGCCAGACTTTGAGAGGGGCCTCCGTGTGCCAAAAATAGGCCGCGGACACTGCTACGACCGAAAATAAGCACCCAAAGGTCCCGTCCCCAAGTTCGTCCGCCGCAAAAATGCCCAAAAAACGGGTGGGCTATAGCCTTGGGGGGAGGGGCTGGCCAAGTTCGTCCGCCGGACTCGGAATGGGGCCAGACTTTGCGAGGGGCCTCCGTGTTCCAAAAATAGGCCGCGGGCACTGCCGCGACATAAAATAAGCGCCCGAAGGTCCCGTCCCCAAGTTCGTCCGCCGTAAAAATGCCCAACAAACGGGTGGGCAATAGCCTTTGGGGGAGGGGCTGGCCAAGTTCGTCCGCCGGACTCGGAATGGGGCCAGACTTTGCGAGGGGCCTCCGTCTGCCAAAAATAGGCCGCGGGCACTGCCGTGGCCAAAAATAAGCGCCCGAAGGTCCCGTCCCCATGTTCGTCCGCCGCAAAAATGCCCAAAAAACGGGTGGGCTATAGCCTTGGGGGGAGGGGCTGGCCAAGTTCGTCCGCCGGACTCGGAATGGGGCCAGACTTTGCGATGGGCCTCCGTGCGCCAAAAATAGGCCGCGGGCACTGCCGCGCCCAAAAATAAGTGCCCGAAGGTCCCGTCCCCAAGGTCGTCCGCCGCAAAAATGCGCAAAAAACGGGTGGGCTATAGCTTTGGGGGGAGGGGCTGGCAAAGTTCGTCCGCCGGACTCGGAATGGGGCCAGACTTTGCGAGGGGCCTCCGTGTGCCAAAAATAGGCTGCGGGCACTGCCGCGCTAAAAAATAAGTGCCCGAAGGTCCCGTCCCCAAGTTCGTCCGCCGAAAAAATGCCCAAAAAACGGGTGGGCTAAAGCCTTGGGGGGAGGGGCGGGCCAAGTTCGTCCGCCGGACTCGGAATGGGGCCAGACTTTGCGAGGGGCCTCCGTGTGCCAAAAATAGGCCGCGGGCACTGCCGTACCCAAAAATAAGCACCCGAAAGTCCCGTCCCCAAGTTCGTCCGCCGTAACAATGCCCAAAAAACGGATGGGCTATAGCCTTGGGGGGAAGGGCTGGCCAAGTTCGTCCGCCGGACTCGGAATGCAACCAGACTTTGCGAGGGGCCTCCGTGTGCCAAAAATACGCCGCGGGCACTGCCGCGGCCAAAAATAAGCACCCGAAGGTCCCGTCCCCAAGTTCGTCCGCCGCAAAAATGCCCAAAAAACGGGTGGGCTATAGCCTTGGGGGGAGGGGCTGGCCAAGTTCGTCCGCCGGACTCGGAATGGGGCCAGACTTTGCGAGGGGCCTCCGTGTTCCAAAAATAGGCCGCGGGCACTGCCGCGACATAAAATAAGTGCCCGAAGGTCCCGTCCCCAAGGTCGTCCGCCGCAAAAATGCGCAAAAAACCGGTGGGCTATAGCTTTGGGGGGAGGGGCTGGCCAAGTTCGTCCGCCGGACTCGGAATGGGGCCAGACTTTGCGAGGGGCCTCCGTGTGCCAAAAATAGGCTGCGGGCACTGCCGTGCTAAAAAATAAGCGCCCGAAGGTCCCGTCCCCAAGTTCGTCCGCCGCAAAAATGCGCAAAAAACGGGTGGGCTATAGCCTTGGGGGGAGGGGCAGGCCAAGTTCGTCCGCCGGACTCGGAATGGGGCCAGACTTTGCGAGGGGCCTACGTGTGCCAAAAATAGGCCGCAGGCACTGCCGCACCCAAAAATGAGTGGCCGATGGTCCCGTCCCCAAGTTCGTCCGCCGCAACAATGTCCAAAAAACGGGTGGGTTATAGCCTTGGGGGGAAGGGCTGGCCAAGTTCGTCCGCCGGACTTGGAATGGGGCCAGACTTTGCGAGGGGCCTCCGTGTGCCAAAAATAGGCCGCGGGCACTGCCGCGCCCAAAAATAAGCCCCCGAAGGTCCCGTCCCCAAGTTCGTCCGCCGCAAAAATGTCCAAAAAACGGGTGGGCTATATCCTTGGGGAGAGGGGCTGGCCAAGTTCGTCCGCCGGACTCGGAATGGGGCCAGACTTTGCGAGGGGCCGCCGTGTGCCAAAAATAGGCCGCGGGCACTACCGCGCCCAAAAAAAAGTGCCCGAAGGTCCCGTCCCCAAGTTCGTCCGCCGCAAAAATGCCCAAAAAACGGGTGGGCTATAGCCTTGGGGGGAGGGGCTGTCCAAGTTCGTCCGCCGGACTCGGAATGGGGCCAGACATTACGAGGGACCTCCGTGTGCCAAAAATACGCCTCGGGCACTGCCGCTCCCAAAAATAATCGCCCGAAGGTCCCGTCCCCAAGATCGGCCGCCGCAAAAATGCCCAAAAAACGGGTGGGCTATAGCCTTGGGGGGAGGGGCTGGCCATGTTCGTCCGCCGGACTCGGAATGGGGCCAATCTTTGCGAGGGGCCTCCGTGTGCCAAAAATAGGCCGTGGGCACTGCCGCACCTAAAAATAAGGGCCCGAAGGTCCCGTCCCCAACTTCCTCCACCGCAAAAATGCCCAAAAAACAGGTGGGCTATAGCATTGGAGGGAGGGGCTGGCCAAGTTCGTCCGCCGGACTCGGAATGGGGCCAGACTTTGCGAGGGGCCTCCGTGTGCCAAAAATAGGCCGCAGGCACTGCCGCACCCAAAAATGAGTGCCCGATGGTCCCGTCCCCAAGTTCGTCCACCGCAACAATGTCCAAAAAACGGGTGGGTTATAGCCTTGGGGGGAAGGGCTGTCCAAGTTCGTCCGCCGGACTTGGAATGGGGCCAGACTTTGCGAGGGCCCTCCGTGTGCCAAAAATAGGCCGCGGGCACTGCCGCGCCCAAAAATAAGCCCCCGAAGGTCCCGTCCCCAAGTTCGTCCGCCGCAAAAATGTCCAAAAAACGGGTGGGCTATGTCCTTGGGGAGAGGGGCTGGCCAAGTTCGTCCGCCGGACTCGGAATGGGGCCAGACTTTGCGAGGGGCCGCCGTGTGCCAAAAATAGGCCGCGGGCACTACCGCGCCCAAAAAAAAGTGCCCGAAGGTCCCGTCCCCAAGTTCGTCCGCCGCAAAAATGCCCAAAAAATGGTGGGCTATAGCCTTGGGGGGAGGGGCAGTCCAAGTTCGTCCGCCGGACTCGGAATGGGGCCAGACTTTGCGAGGGGCCTCCGTGTGGCAAAAATACGCCTCGGGCACTGCCGCTCCCAAAAATAATCGCCCGAAGGTCCCGTCCCCAAGATCGGCCGCCGCAAAAATGCCAAAAAAACGGGTGGGCTATAGCCTTGGGGGGAGGGGCTAGCCATGTTCGTCCACCGGACTCGGAATGGGGCCAGTCTTTGGGAGGGGCCTCCGTGTGCCAAAAATAGGCCGCGGGCACTGCCGCACCTAAAAATAAGGGCCCGAAGGTCCCGTCCCCAACTTCCTCCACCGCAAAAATGCCCAAAAAACAGGTGGGCTATAGCCTTGGAGGGAGGGGCTGGCCAAGTTCGTCCGCCGGACTCGGAATGGGGCCAGACTTTGCGAGGGGTCTCCGTGTGCCAAAAATAGGCCGCGGGCACTGCCTCGCCCAAAAATAAGCGAACGAAAGTCCCGTCCCCAAGTTCGTCCGCCGCAAAAATGCCCAAAAAACGGGTGGGCTATAGCCCTGGGGGAGGGGCTGGCCAAGTTCGTCCGCCGCAAAAATGCCCAAAAAACAGGTGGGCTATAGCCTTGGGGGGAGGGGCTGGCCAAGTTCGTCCGCCGGACCCGGAATGGGCCAGACTTTGCGAGGGGCCTCCGTGTGCCAAAAATAGGCCGCGGGCACTACCGTACCCAAAAATAAGCGCCCGAAGGTCCCGTCCCCAAGTTCGTCCGCCGCAACAATGCCCAAAAAACGGGTGGGGTATAGCCTTGGGGGGAAGGGCTGGCCAAGTTTCGTCCGCCGGACTCGGAATGCAGCCAGACTTTGCGAGGGGCCTCCGTGTGCCAAAAATAGGCCGCGGGCACTGCCGCGGCCAAAAATAAGCACCCGAAGGTCCCGTCGCCATGTTCGTCCGCAGCAAAAATGCCCAAAAAACGGGTGGGCTATAGCCTTGGGGGGAGGGGCTGGCCAAGTTCGTCCGCCGGACTCGGAATGGGGCCAGACTTTGCGAGGGGCATCCGTGTGCCAAAAATAGGCCGCGGGCACTGCCGCGCCCAAAAATAAGTGCCCGAAGGTCCCGTCCCCAAGTTCCTCCACCGCAAAAATGCCCAAAAAAAGGGTGGGCTATAGCCTTGGGGGGAGGGGCTGGCCAAGTTCGTCCGCCGCAAAAATGCCCAAAAAACAGGTGGGCTATAGCCTTGGGGGGAGGGGCTGGCCAAGTTCGTCCGCCGGACTCGGAATGGGGCCAGACGTTGCGAGGGGACTCTGTGTGCCAAAAATAGGCCGGGGGCCCTGCCGCACCCAAAAATAAGCGCCCGAAGGTCCCGTCCCCAAGTTCGTCCGCCGCAAAAATGCCCAAAAAACGGGTGGGCTATAGCCTTGGGGGGAGGGGCTGGCCAAGTTCGCCCGCCGGACTCGGAATGGGGCCAGACGTTGCGAGGGGACTCTGTGTGCCAAAAATAGGCGGGGGCCCTGCCGCACCCAAAAATAAGCGCCCGAAGGTCCCGTCCCCAAGTTCCTCCACCGCAAAAATGCCCAAAAAACGGGTGGGCTATAGCCTTGGGGGGAGGGGCTGGCCAAGTTCGTCTGCCGGACTCGGAATGGGGCCAAACTTTACGAGGGGCCTCCGTGAGCCAAAAATAGGCCGCGGGCACTGCCTCGCCAAAAATAAGTGCCCGAAGGTCCCGTCCCCAAGTTCGTCCGCCGCAAAAATGCCCAAAAAACGGGTGGGCTATAGCCTTGGGGGGCGGGGCTGGCCAAGTTCGTCCGCCGGACTCGGAATGGGGCCAGACTTTGCGAGGGGACTCCGTGTGCTAAAAATAGGCCGCGGGCACTGCCGCGCCCAAAAATAAGCGCCCGAAGGTCCCGTCCCCAAGTTCGTCCGCCGCAAAAATTCCCAAAAAACGGGGGACTATAGCCTTGGGGGGAGGGGCTGGCCAAGTTCGTCCGCCGGACTCGGAATGGGGCCACACTTTGCGAGGGGCCTCCGTGTGCCAAAAATAGGCCGCGGACACTGCCGCGCCCAAAAAAAAGCGCCCGAAGGTCCCGTCCCCAAGTTCCTCCGCCGCAAAAATGCTCAAAAAACGGGTGGGCTATAGCCTTGGGGGGAGGGGCTGGCCAAGTTCATCCGCCGGACACGGAATGGGGCCAGACTTTGCGAGGGGCCTCCGTGTACCAAAAATAGGCCGCGGCCACTGCCGCGCCCAAAAGTAAGCGCCCGAAGGTCCCGTCCCGGAGTTCGTCCGCCGGAAAAATGCACAAAAAACGGCTGTGCTATAGCCTTGGGTGGAGGGGCTGGCCAAGTTCGTCCGCCGGACTCTGAATGGGGCGAGACTTTGCGAGGGGCCTCCGTGTGACAAAAATAGGCCGCGGGCACTGCCGCGCCCAAAAATAAACGCCCGAAGGTCCCATCCCCAAGTTCGTCCGCCGCAAAAATGCCCAAAAAACGGGTGGGCTATAGCCTTGGGGGGAGGGGCTGGCCAAGTTCGTCCACCTGACTCGGAATGGGGCCAGACTTTGCGAGGGGCCTCCGTGTGACAAAAATAGGCCGCGGGCACGGCCGCGCCCAAAAATTAACGCCCGAAGGTCCCGTCCCCAAATTCGTTCGCCGCAAAAATGCCCAAAAAACGGGTGGGCTATAGCCTTGGGGGGAGGGGCTGGCCAAGTTCGTCCGCCGGACTCGGAATGGGGCCAGACTTTGCGAGGGGCCTCCGTGTGCCAAAAATAGGCCACGGGCACTGCCGCGCCCAAAAATAAGCTCCCGAAGGTCCCGTCCCCAAGTTCGTCCGCCGCAAAAATGCCCAAAAAACGGGTGGGCTATAGCCTTGGGGGGAGGGGCTGGCCAAGTTCGTCCGCCGGACTCGGAATGGGGCCAGACTTTGCGAGGGGCCTCCGTGTGCCAAAAATAAGCCGTGATCACTGCCGCGCCCAAAAATAAGCGCCCGAAGGTCCCGTCCCCAAGTTCGTCCGCCGCAAAAATGCCCAAAAAACGGGTGGGCTATAGCCTTGGGGGGAGGGGCTTGACAAGTTCGTCCGCTGGACTCGGAATGGGGCCAGACTTTGCGACGGGCCTCCGTGTGCCAAAAATAGGCAGTGGACACTGCCGCGCCCAAAAATAAGCGCCCGAAGATTCCGTCCCCAAGTTCGTCCGCCGCAAAAATGTCCAAAAAACGGGTGGGCTGTATCCATGGGGGGAGGGGCTGGCCAAGTTCGTCTGCCGGACTCGGAATGGGGCCAGACTTTGCGAGGGGCCTCCGTGTGATAAAAAATAGGCCGTGGGCACTGCCGCGCCCAAAAATAAGTGCCCGAAGGACCCGTCCCCAAGTTCGTCCGCCGCAAAAATGGCCAAAAAACGGGTGGGCTATAGCCATGGGGGGAGGGGCTGGCCAAGTTCGTCCGCCGGACTCGGAATGGGGCCAGACTTTGAGAGGGGCCTCCGTGTGCCAAAAATAGGCCGCGGGCACTGCCGCGCCCAAAAATAAGCGCACGAAGGTCCCGTCCCGAAGTTCGTCCTCCGCAAAAATGCCCAAAAAACGGGTGGGCTATAGCCTTGGGGGGAGGGGCTGGCCAAGTTCGTCCGCCGGACTCGGAATGGGCAAGACTTTGCGAGGGGCCTCCGTGTGGCGAAAATAGGCCGCGGGCACTGCCGTGCCCAAAAATAAGCGCCCGAAGGTCCCGTCCCCAAGATCGTCCGCCGTAAAAATGCCCAAAAAACGGGTGGGCTATAGACTTGGGGGGAGGGGCTGGCCAAGTTCGTCCGCCGGACTCGGAATGGGGCCAGACTTTGCGAGGGGCCTCCGTGTGCCAAAAATAGGCCACAGGCACTGCCGCACCCAAAAATAAGTGCCCGAAGGTCCCGTCCCCAAGTTCTTCCGCCGCAAAAATGCCCAAAAAACGGGTGGGCTATAGGCTTGGGGCGAGGGGCTGGCCAAGTTCGTCCGCTGGACTCGGATTGGGGCCAGACTTTGCGACGGGACTCCGTGTGCCAAAAATAGGCAGGGGGCACTGCCACGCCCAAAAATAAGCGCCCGAAGATCCAGTCCCCAAGTTCGTCCGCCGCAAAAATGCCCAAAAAACGGGTGGGCTGTATCCATGGGGGGAGGGGCTGGCCAAGTTCGTCTGCCGGACTCGGAATGGGGCCAGACTTTGCGAGGGGCCTCCGTGTGACAAAAATAGGACGTGGGCACTGCCGCGCCCGATAATATGCGACCGAAGGTCCCGTCCCCAATTTCGTCCGCCGCAAAAATGCCCAACAAAACGGGTGGGCTATAGCCTTGGGGGGAGGGGCTGGCCAAGTTCGTCCGCCGGACTCGGAATGGGGCTAGACTTTGCGAGCGGCCTCCGTGTACAAAAAATAGGCCGCGGGCACTGCCGCGCCCAAAAATAAGCGCCCGAAGGTCCCGTCCCCAAGTTCGTCCGCCGCAAAAATGCCCAAAAAACGGGTGGGCTATAGCCTTGGGGGGAGGGGCTGGCCAAGTTCGTCCGCCGGACTCGGAATGGGGCCAGACTTTGCGAGGGGCCTCCGTGTCCCAAAAATAGGCCGCAATCACTGCCGCACCCAAATATAAGCGCCCGAAGGTCCCGTCCCCAAGTTCGTCCGCCGCAAAAATGCCCAAAAAACGAATGGGCTATAGCCTTGGGGGGAGTGGCTGGCCAAGTTTTTCCGCCGGACTCGGAATGGGGCCAGACTTTACGAGGGGCCTCCGTGTGCCAAAAATAGGCCGCGGGCACTGCCGCGCCAAAAAATAAGCACCCGAAGGTCCCGTCCCCAAGTTCGTCCGCCGCAAAAATGCCCAAAAAATGGGTGGGCTATAGCCTTGGGGGGAGGGGCTGGCCAAGTTCGTCCGCCGGACTCGGAATGGGGCCAGACTTTGCGAGGGGCCTCCGTGTGCCAAAAATAGGTCGCTGGCACTGCCGCGTCCAAAAATATGCACCCGAAGGTCCCTTCCCCAAGTTCGTCCGCCGCAAAAATGCCCAAAAAACGGGTGGGCTATAGCCTTGGGGGGAGGGGCTGGCCAAGTTCGTCCGCCGGACTCGGAATGGGCCAGACTTTGCGAGGGGCCTCCGTGTGGCAAAAATAGGCCGCGGGCACTGCCGTGCCCAAAAATAAACGCCGGAAGGTCCAGTCCCCAAGTTCGTCCGCCGCAAAAATGCCCAAAAAACGGGTGGGCTATAGCCTTGGGGGGAGGGGCTGGCCAAGTTCGTCCGCCGGACTCGGAATGGGGCCAGATTTGCGAGGGGTCTCCGTGTGCCAAAAATAGGCCGTGCCCACTGCCGCGCCCGAAGGTCCCATCCCCTAGTTCGTCCGCCACAAAAATTCCCAAAAAACGGGTGGGCTATAACCTTGGGGGCAGGGGCTGGCCAAGTTTGTCTGCCGGACTCGGAATGGGGCCAGACTTTGCGAGGGGCCTCCGTGTGCCAAACATAGGCCGCGGGCACTGCCGCGCCCAAAAATAAGCACCCGAAGGCCCCGTCCCCAAGTTCGTCCGCCGCAAAAATGCCTAAAAAACGGGTGGGCTATAGCCTTGGGGGGAGGGGCTGGCCAAGTTCGTCCGCCGGACTCGGAATGGGGCCAGACTTTGTGAGGGGCCTCCGTGTGCCAAAAATAGGCCGCGGGCACTGCCGCGCCCAAAAATAAACGCCCGAAGGCCCCGTCCCCAAGTTCGTCCGCCGCAAAAATGCCTAAAAAACGGGTGGGCTATAGCCTTGGGGGGAGGGGCTGGCCAAGTTCGTCCACCGGACTCGGAATGCGGCCAGACATTGCTAGGGGCCTCCGTGTGCCAAAAATAGGCCGCGGGCACTGCAGCGCCCAAAAATAAGGGCCCGAAGGTCCCGTCCCCAAGTTCGTCCGCCGCAAAAATGCCCAAAAAACGGGTGGGCCATATCCTTGGGGGGAGGGGCTGGCCAAGTTCGTCCGCCGGACCCGAAATGGAGCCAGACTTTGCGAGGGGCCTCCGTGTGCCAAAAATAGGCCGCGGTCACTGCCGCGTTGAAAAATAAGCGCCCGAAGGTCCCGTCCCCAAGTTCGTCCGCCACAAAGATGGCCAAAAAACGGGTGGGATATAGCCTTGAGGGGAGGGGCTGGCCAAGTTCGTCCGCCGGACTCGGAATGGGGCCAGACATTGCGAGGGGCCTCCGTGTGCCAAAAATAGGCCGCGGGGACTGCCTTGCCCAAAAATTAGCGCCCGACGATCCCGTCCCGAAGTTCGTCCGCCGCAAAAATGCCCAAAAAACGGGTGGGCTATAGCCTTGGGGGGAGGGGCTGGCCAAGTTCGTCCGCCGGACTTGGAATGGGGCCAGACTATGCGAGGGGCCTCCGTGTGCCAAAAATAGGCCGTGCGCACTGCCGCGCCCGAAGGTCCCGTCCCCAAGTTCGTCCGCCGCAAAAATGCCCAAAAAACGGGTGGGCTATAGCCTTGGGGGCAGGGGCTGGCCAAGTTCGTCCGCGGGACTCGGATTGGGGCCAGACTTTGCGAGGGGTGTCTGTGTGCTAAAAATAGGGCGCGGACGCTGCCGCGCCCAAAAATAAACGCCCGAAGGTCCCGTCCCCAAGTTCGTCCGCCGAAAAAATGCCTAAAAAACGGGTGGGCTATAGCCTTGGGGGGAGGGGCTGGCCAAGTTCATCCGCCGGACTCGGAATGGGGCCAGACTTTGTGAGGGGCCTCCGTGTGCCAAAAATAGGCCGCGGGCACTACCGCGCATATAAAGAAGCACCCGAAGGTCCCGTCCCCAAGTTCGTCCGCCGCAAAAATGCCCAAAAAACGGGTGGGCTATAGCCTTGGGGGGAGGGGCTGGCCAAGTTCGTCCGCCGGACTCGGAATGGGGCCAGACATTGCGAGGGGCCTCCGTGTGCCAAAAATAGGCCGTGCGCACTGCCGCGCCCGAAGGTCCCGTCCCCAAGTTCGTCCGCCGCAAAAATGCCCAAAAAACGGGTGGGCTATAGCCTTGGGGGCAGGGGCTGGCCAAGTTCGTCCGCGGGACTCGGATTGGGGCCAGACTTTGCGAGGGGTGTCTGTGTGCTAAAAATAGGGCGCGGGCGCTGCCGCGCCCAAAAATAAACGCCCGAAGGTCCCGTCCCCAAGTTCGTCCGCCGAAAAAATGCCTAAAAAACGGGTGGGCTATAGCCTTGGGGGGAGGGGCTGGCGAAGTTCGTCCGCCGGTCTCGGAATGGGGCTAGACTTTGTGAGGGGCCTCCGTGAGCCAAAAATAGGCCGCGGGCACTGCATCACCCAAAATTAAACGCCCGAAGGTCCCGTCCCGAAGTTCGTCCGCCGCAAAAATGGCCAAAAAACAGGTGGGCTATAGCCTTGGGGGGAGGGGCTGGCCAAGTTCGTCCGCCGGACTCGGAATGGGGCCAGACTTTGCGAGGCGCCTCCGTGTGCCAAAAATAGGCCGCGGGCACTGCCGCGCCCAAAAATAAGCGCCCGAAGGTCCCGTCCCCAAGTTCGTCCGCCGCAAAAATGCCCAAAAAACGGGTGGGCTATAGCCTTGGGGGGAGGGGCTGGCCAAGTTCGTCCGCCGGACTCGGAATGGGGCCAGATATTGCGAGGGGCCTCCGTGTGCCAAAAATAGGCCGCGGGGACTGCCGTGCCCAAAAATAAGCGCCGGAAGGTCCAGTCCCCAAGTTCGTCCGCCGCAAAAATGCCCAAAAAATGGGTGGGCTATATCCTTGGGTGGAGGGGTTGGCCAAGTTCGTCCGCCGGACTCGGAATGGGGCCAGACATTGCGAGGGGCCTCCGTGTGCCAAAAATAGGCCGCGGGGACTGCCTTGCCCAAAAATTAGCGCCCGAAGATCCCGTCCCGAAGTTCGTCCGCCGCAAAAATGCCCAAAAAACGGGTGGGCTATAGCCTTGGGGGGAGGGGCTGGCCAAGTTCGTCCGCCGGACTTGGAATGGGGCCAGACTATGCGAGGGGCCTCCGTGTGCCAAAAATAGGCCGTGCGCACTGCCGCGCCCGAAGGTCCCGTCCCCAAGTTCGTCCGCCGCAAAAATGCCCAAAAAACGGGTGGGCTATAGCCTTGGGGGGAGGGGCTGGCCAAGTTCATCCGCCGGACTCGGAATGGGGCCAGACTTTGTGAGGGGCCTCCGTGTGCCAAAAATAGGCCGCGGGCACTACCGCGCCTATAAAGAAGCACCCGAAGGTCCCGTCCCCAAGTTCGTCCGCCGCAAAAATGCCCAAAAAACGGGTGGGCTATAGCCTTGGGGGGAGGGGCTGGCCAAGTTCGTCCGCCGGACTCGGAATGGGGCCAGACATTGCGAGTGGCCACCGTGTGCCAAAAAAAGGCCGCGGGCACTGCCGCGCCCAAAAATAAGCGCCCGAAGGTCCCATCCCTAAGTTCGTCCGCCGCAAAAATACCAAAAAAACGGGTGGGCTATAGCCTTGGGGGGAGGGGCTGGCGAAGTTCGTCCGCCGGTCTCGGAATGGGGCCAGACTTTGTGAGGGGCCTCCGTGAGCCAAAAATAGGCCGCGGGCACTGCATCACCCAAAATTAAACGCCCGAAGGTCCCGTCCCCAAGTTCGTCCGCCGCAAAAATGGCCAAAAAACAGGTGGGCTATAGCCTTGGGGGGAGGGGCTGGCCAAGTTCGTCCGCCGGACTCGGAATGGGGCCAGACTATGCGAGGCGCCTCCGTGTGCCAAAAATAGGCCGCGGGCACTGCCGCGCCCAAAAATAAGAGCCCGAAGGTCCCGTCCCCAAGTTCGTCCGCCGCAAAAATGCCCAAAAAACGGGTGGGCTATAGCCTTGGGGGGAGGGGCTGGCCAAGTTCGTCCGCCGGACTCGGAATGGGGCCAGACATTGCGAGGGGCCTCCGTGTGCCAAAAAATGGCCGCGGGGACTGCCGTGGCCAAAAATTAGCGCCGGAAGGTCCAGTCCCCAAGTTCGTCCGCCGCAAAAATGCCCAAAAAATGGGTGGGCTATATCCTTGGGTGGAGGGGTTGGCCAAGTTCGTCCGCCGGACTCGGAATGGGGCCAGACTTTCCGAGGGGCCTCCGTGTGCCAAAAATAGGCCGTGCGCACTGCCGCGCCCGAAGGTCCCGTCCCCAAGTTCGTCCGCCGCAAAAATGCCCAAAAAACGGGTGGGCTATAGCCTTGGGGGCAGGGGCTGGCCAAGTTCGTCCGCCGGACTCGGAATGGGGCCAGACTTTGCGGGGGGCCTCCGTGTGCCAAAAATAGGCCGTGCGCACTGCCGCTCCCGAAGGTCCCGTCCCCAAGTTCGTCCGCCACAAAGATGGCCAAAAAACGGGTGGGATATAGCCTTGAGGGGAGGGGCTGGCCAAGTTCGTCCGCCGGACTCGGAATGGGGCCAGACATTACGAGGGGCCTCCGTGTGCCAAAAATAGGCCGCGGGGACTGCCGTGCCCAAAAATAAGCGCCGGAAGGTCCAGTCCCCAAGTTCGTCCGCCGCAAAAATGCCCTAAAAATGGGTGGGCTATAGCCTTGGGTGGAGGGGTTGACCAAGTTCGTCCGCCGGACTCGGAATGGGGCCAGACTTTACGAGGGGCCCCCATGTGCCAAAAATAGGCCGCGGGCACTGCCGTGTCCAAAAATAAGCGCCCGAAGGTCCCGTCCCCAAGTTCGTCCCCCGCAAAAATGCCCAAAAAACGGGTGGAATATAGCCTTGGGGGGAGGGGCTGGCCAAGTTCGTCCGCCGGACTCGGAATGCTGCCAGACTTTGCGAGGGGCCTCCGTGTGCCAAAAATAGGCCGTGGGCACTGCCGTGCCCAAAAATAAGTGCCGGAAGGTCGAGTCCCCAAGTTCGTCCGCCGCAAAAATGCCCAAAAAATGGGTGGGCTATAGCCTTGGGTGGAGGGGCTGGCCATGTTCGTCCGCCGGACTCGGAATGGGGCCAGACTTTCCGAGGGGCCTCCGTGCGCCAAAAATTGGCCGTGCGCACTGCCGCTCCCGAAGGTCCCGTCCCCAAGTTCGTCCGCCGCAAAAATGGCCAAAAAACGGGTGGGCTATAGCCTTGGGGGGAGGGGCTGGCCAAGTTCGTCCCCCGGACTCGGAATGGGGCCAGACTTTGCGAGGGGCCTCTGTGTGCCAAAAATAGGCCGCGGGCACTGCCTAACCAAAAATTAAACGCCCGAAGGTTCCGTCCCCAAGTTCGTCCGCCGCAAAAATGGCCAAAAAACGGGTGGCCTATAGCCTTGGGGGGAGGGGCTGGCCATGTTCGTCCGCCGGACTCGGAATGGGGCCAGACTTTGCGAGGCACCTCCGTGTGCCAAAAATAGGCCGCGGGCACTGCCGCGCCCAAAAATAAACGCCCGAAGGTCCCGTCCCCAAGTTCGTCCGCCGTAAAAATGCCCAAAAAACGGGTGGGCTATAGCCTTGGGGGGAGGGGCTGGCCAAGTTCGTCCGCCGGACTCGGAATGGGGCCAGACTTTGTGAGGGGCCTCCGTGTGCCAAAAATAGGCCGCGGGCACTGCCGCACCCAAAATTAAACGCCCGAAGGTCCCGTCCCCAAGTTCGTCCGCCGCAAAAATGGCCAAAAAACGGGTGGGCTATAGCCTTGGGGGGAGGGGCTGGCCAAGTTCGTCCGCCGGACTCGGAATGGGGCCAGACTTTGTGAGGGGCCTCCGTGTGCCAAAAATAGGCCGCGGGCACTGCCTCACCCAAAATTAAACTCCCGAAGGTCCCGTCCCCAAGTTCGTCCGCCGAAAAAATGCCTAAAAAACGGGTGGGCTATAGCCTTGGGGGGAGGGGCTGGCCAAGTTCATCCGCCGGACTCGGAATGGGGCCAGACTTTGTGAGGGGCCTCCGTGAGCCAAAAATAGGCCGCGGGCACTGCCGTGCCGAAAAATAAGCGCCCGAAGGTCCCGTCCCCAAGTTCGTCCGCCGCAAAAATGCCCAAAAAACGGGTGGGCTATGGCCTTGGGGGGAGGGGCTGGCCAAGTTCGTCCGCCGGACTCGGAATGGGGCCAGACTTTGCGAGGGGCCTCCGTGTGCCAAAAATAGGCTGCGGGCACCCCCGCGCCCAAAAATAAGCGCCCGAAGGACCCGTCCAAAAGTTCATCCCCCGCAAAAATGCCCAAAAAACAGGTGGGCTATAGCCTTGGGGGGAGGGGCTGGCCAAGTTCGTCCGCCGGACTCGGAATGGGGCCAGAATTTGCGAGGGGCCTCCGTGTGCCAAAAATAGGCCGCCGGCACCGCCGCGCCCAAAAATAAGTGCCCGAAGGACCCGTCCAAAAGTTCGTCCCCCGCAAAAATGCCCAAAAAACAGGTGGGCTATAGCCTTGGGGGGAGGGGCTGGCCAAGTTCGTCCGCCGGACTCGGAATGGGGCCAGAATTTGCGAGGGGCCTCCGTGTGCCAAAAATAGGCCGCGGGCACTGCCGCACCCAAAAATAAGTGCCCAAAGGTCCCGTCCCCAAGTTCGTCTGCCGTAAAAATGCCCAAAAAACGGGTGGGCTATAGCTTTAGGGAGAGGGGCTGGCCAAGTTTGTCCGCCGGACTCGGAATGGGGCCAAACTTTGGGAGGGGCCTCCGTGTACCAAAAATAGGCCGCGGGCACTGCCGCGCCCAAAAATAAGTGCCCGATGGTCCCGTCCCCAAGTTCGTCCGCAGCAAAAATGCCCAAAAAACGGGTGGGCTATAGCCATGGGGGGAGGGGCTGGCCAAGTTCGTCCGCCGGACTCGGAATGGGGCCAGACTTTACGAGGGGCTTCCGTGTGCCAAATATAGGCCACAATCAAAGCCGCGCCCAAAAATAATCGCCCAAAGGTCCCGTCCCCAAGTTCGACCGCCGCAAAAATGCCCAAAAAACGGGTGGGCTATAGCCTTGGGGGGAGGGGCTGGCCAAGTTCGTCCGCCGGACTCGGAATGGGGCCACGCTTTGCGAGGGGCCTCCGTGTGCCACAAATAGGCCGCGGGCACTGCCGCACCCAAAAATAAGGGCCCGAAGGTCCCATCCCCAAGTTCGTCCGCCGTAAAAATGCCCAAAAAACGGGTGGGCTATAGCTTTAGGGAGAGGGGCTGGCCAAGTTCGTCCGCCGGACTCGGAATGGGGCCAAACTTTGGGAGGGGCCTCCGTGTACCAAAAATAGGCCGCGGGCACTTCCGCGCCCAAAAATAAGCGCCCGAAGGTCCCGTCCCCAAGTTCGTCCGCCGCAAAAATGCCCAAAAAACGGGTGGGCTATAGCCTTGGGGGGTGGGGCTGGCCAAGTTCGTCCGCAGGACTCGGAATGGGGCTAGACTTTACGAGGGGCCTCCGTGTGCCAAAAATAGGCCATGATCAAAGCCACGCCAAAAAATAATCGCCCGAAGGTCCCGTCCCCAAGTTCGACCGCCGCAAAAATGCCCAAAAAACGGGTGGGCTATAGCCTTGGGGGGAGGGGCTGGCCAAGTTCGTCCGCCGGACTCGGAATGGGGCCAGACTTTACGAGGGGCCTCTGTGTGCCAAAAATTGGCCGCGGGCACTGCCGCGCCCAAAAATAAGCGCCTGAAGGTCCCGTCCCCAAGTTCGTCCGCCGCAAAAATGCCCAAAAAACGGGTGGGCTGTAGCCTTGGGGGGAGGGGCTGGCCAAGTTCGTCCGCCGGACTCGGAATGGGGCCAGACTTTGCGAGGGGCCTCCGTGTGCCAAAAATAGGCTACGGGCACTGCCGCGCACAAAAATAAGCCCCCGAAGGTCCCGTCCCCAAGTTCGTACACCGCAAAAATGCCCAAAAAACGGGTGGGCTATAGCCTTGGGGGGAGGGGCTGGCCAAGTTCGTCCGCCGGACTTGCAATGGGGCCAGACTTTGCGAGGGGCCTCCATGTACCAAAAATAGGCCGCGGGCGCTGCCGCGCCCAAAAATGGGGGGAGGGGCTGGCCATGTTCGTCCGCCGGACTCGGAATGGGGCCAGACTTTGCGAGGGGCCTCCGTGTGCCAAAAATAGGCCGCGGGCACTGCTGAGCCCAAAAATAAGGGCCCGAAGGTCCCGTCACCCAGTTCGTCCGCCGCAAAAATGCCCAAAAAACGGGTGGGCTATAGAATTGGGGGGAGTAGCTGGCCAAGTTCGTCCGCCGGACTCGGAATGGGGCCAGACTTTACGAGGGGCCTCTGTGTGCCAAAAATTGGCCGCGGGCACTGCCGCGCCCAAAAATAAGCGCCCGAAGGTCCCGTCCCCAAGTTCGTCCAACGCAAAAATGCCCAAAAAATGGGTGGGCTATAGCCTTGGGGGGAGGGGCTGGCCAAATTCGTCTGCCGGACTCGGAATGGGGCCAGACTTTGCGAGGGGCCTCCGTGTGCCAAAAATAGGCCGCGGACACTGCCGCGCCAAAAAATAAGCTCCCGAAGGTCCCGTCCCCAAGTTCGTCCGCCGTAAAAATGCCCAAAAAACGGGTGGGCTATAGCCTTGGGGGGAGAGGCTGGCCAAGTTCGTCCGCCGGACTCGGAATGGGGCGAGACTTTTCGAGGGGCCTCCGTGTGCCAAAAATAGGCCGCGGGCACTGCCGCACCCAAAAATATGCGCCCGAAGGTCCCGTCCCCAAGTTCGTCCGCCGCAAAAATGCCCAAAAAACGGGTGGGCTATAGCCTTGGGGTGAGGGGCTGGCCATGTTCATCCGCCGAACTCGGAATGGGGCGAGACTTTGCGAGGGGCCTCCGTGTGCCAAAAATAGGCCACGGGCACTGCCGCGCACAATAATAAGCCCCCGAAGGTCCCGTCCCCAAGTTCGTACGCCGCAAAAATGCCCAAAAAACGGGTGGGCTATAGCCTTGGGGGGAGGGGCTGGCCAAGTTCGTCCGCCGGACTCGGAATGGGGCCAGACTTTGCGAGGGGCCTCCATGTACCAAAAATAGGCCGCGGGCGCTGCCGCGCCCAAAAATGGGGGGAGGGTCTGGCCATGTTCGTCCGCCGGACTCGGAATGGGGCCAGACTTTGCGAGGGGCCTCCGTGTGCCAAAAATAGGCCGCGGGCACTGCTGAGCCCAAAAATAAGCGCCCGAAGGTCCCGTCACCCAGTTCGTCCGCCGCAAAAATGCCCAAAAAACGGGTGGGCTATAGAATTGGGGGGAGTAGCTGGCCAAGTTCGTCCGCCGGACTCGGAATGGGGCCAGACTTTACGAGGGGCCTCTGTGTCCCAAAAATTGGCCGCGGGCACTGCCGCGCCCAAAAATAAGCGCCCGAAGGTCCCGTCCCCAAGTTCGTCCGCCGCAAAAATGCCCAAAAAATGGGTGGGCTATAGCCTTGTGGGGAGGGGCTGGCCAAGTTCGTCTACCGTACTCGGAATGGGGCCAGACTTTGCGAGGGGCCTCCGTGTGCCAAAAATAGGCCGCGGACACTGCCGCGCCAAAAAATAAGCTCCCGAAGGTCCCGTCCCCAAGTTCGTCCGCCGTAAAAATGCCCAAAAAACGGGTGGGCTATAGCCTTTGGGGGAGAGGCTGGCCAAGTTCGTCCGCCGGACTCGGAATGGGGCGAGACTTTGCGAGGGGCCTCCGTGTGCCACAAATAGGCCGCGGGCACTGCCGCACCCAAAAATATGCGCCCGAAGGTCCCGTCGCCAAGTTCGTCCGCCGCAAAAATGCCCAAAAAACGGGTGGGCTATAGCCTTGGGGTGAGGGGCTGGCCATGTTCGTCCGCCGGACTCGGAATGGGGCGAGACTTTGCGAGGGGCCTCCGTGTGCCAAAAATAGGCCACGGGCACTGCCGCGCTCAAAATAAGCGCCCGAAGGTCCAGTCCCCAAGTTCGTCCGCCGCAAAAAAGCCCAAAAAACGGGTGGGATATAGCCTTGGGGGGAGGGGCTGGCCAAGTTTGTCCGCCGGACTCGGAATGGGGCTAGGCTTTGCGAGGGGCCTCCGTGTGCCAAAAATAGGCCACGGGCACTGCCGCACCAAAAATATGCGCCCGAAGGTCCCGTCCCCAAGTTCGTCCGCCGCAAAAATGCCCAAAAAACGGGTGGGCTATAGCCTTGGGGTGAGGGGCTGGCCATGTTCGTCCGCCGGACTCGGAATGGGGCGAGACTTTGCGAGGGGCCTCCGTGTGCCAAAAATAGGCCACGGGCACTGCCGCGCTCAAAAATAAGCGCCCGAAGGTCCGGTCCCCAAGTTCGTCCGCCGCAAAAAAGCCCAAAAAACGGGTGGGATATAGCCTTGGGTGGAGGGGCTGGCCAAGTTTGTCCGCCGGACTCGGAATGGGGCCAGGCTTTGCGAGGGGCCTCCGTGTGCCAAAAATAGGCCGCGGGCACTGCCGCGCCCAAAAATAAGCGCCCGAAGGTCCAGTCCCCAAGTTCGTCCGCCGCAAAAATGCCCAAAAAACGGGTGGGCTATAGCCTTGGGGGGAGGGGATATCCAAGTTCGTCCGCCGGACTCGGAATGGAGCCAGACTTTGCGAGGGGCCTCTGTGTGCCAAAAATAGGCCACGGGCACTGCCGCGCCCAAAAATAAGGGCCCGAAGGTCCCGTCCCCAAGTTCGTCCCCCGCAAAAATGCCCAAAAAACGGGTGGGCTATAGCCTTGGGGGGAGGGGCTGTCCAAGTTCGTCCGCCGGACTTGGAATGGGGCCAGACTTTGCGAGGGGCCTCCATGTACCAAAAATAGGCCGCGGGCACTGCCGCGCCCAAAAATGGGGGGAGGGGCTGGCCATGTTCGTCCGCCGGACTCGGAATGGGGCCAGACTTTGCGAGGGGCCTCCGTGTGGCAAAAATAGGCCGCGAGCACTGCTGAGCCCAAAAATAAGCGCCCGAAGGTCCCGTCACCCAGTTCGTCCGCCGCAAAAATGCCCAAAAAACGGGTGGGCTATAGAATTGGGGGGAGTAGCTGGCCAAGTTCGTCCGCCGGACTCGGAATGGGGCCAGACTTTGCGAGGGGCCTCCGTGTACCAAAAATAGGCCGCGGGCACTGCCGCGCCCAAAAATAAGGGCCCGAAGGTCCCGTCCCCAAGTTCGTCCCCCGCAAAAATGCCCAAAAAACGGGTGGGCTATAGCCTTGGGGGGAGGGGCTGTCCAAGTTCGTCCGCCGGACTTGGAATGGGGCCAGACTTTGCGAGGGGCCTCCGTGTGGCAAAAATAGGCCGCGGGCACTGCTGAGCCCAAAAATAAGCGCCCGAAGGTCCCGTCACCCAGTTCGTCCGCCGCAAAAATGCCCAAAAAACGGGTGGGCTATAGAATTGGGGGGAGTAGCTGGCCAAGTTCGTCCGCCGGACTCGGAATGGGGCCAGACTTTGCGAGGGGCCTCCGTGTACCAAAAATAGGCCGCGGGCACTGCCGCGCCCAAAAATAAGCACCCGAAGGTACCGTCCCCAAGTTCATCCGACACAAAAATGCCCAAAAAACGGGTGGGCTATAGCCTTGGGGGGAGGGGCTGGCCATGTTCGTCCGCCGGACTCGGAATGGGGCCAGACTTTGCGAGGGGCCTCTGTGTGCCAAAAATAGGCCACGGGCACAGCCGCGCCCAAAAATAAGCGCCGGAAGGTCCCGTCCCCAAGTTCGTCCCCCGCAAAAATGCGCAAAAAACGGGTGGGCTATAGCCTTGGGGGGAGGGGCTGTCCAAGTTCGTCCGCTGGACTCGGAATGGGGCCAGACTTTGCGAGGGGCCTCCGTGTACCAAAAATAGGCCGCGGGCACAGCCGCGCCCAAAAATAAGCGCCCGAAGGTCCCGTCCCCAAGTTCGTCCGCCGCAAAAATGCCCAAAAAACGGGTGGGCTATAGAATTGGGGGGAGTGGCTGGCGAAGTTCGTCCGCCGGACTCGGAATGGGGCCACACTTTGCGAGGGGCCTCCGTGTGCCAAAAATAGGCCGCGGGCACTGCCACACCCAAAACTAAGAGCCCGAAGGTCCCGTCCCCAAGTAAGTCCGCCGCAAAAATGCCCAAAAAACGGGTGGGCTATAGCCTTGGGGGGAGGGGCTGGCCAAGTTCGTCCGCCGGACTCGGAATGGGGCCAGACTTTGGGAAGGGCCTCCGTGTGCCAAAAATAGGATGCGGACACAGACGCGCCCAAAAATAAGTGCTCGATGTTCCTGTCCCCAAGTTCGTCCGCCGCAAAAATGCCGAAAAAACGGGTGCGCTATAGCCTTGGGGGGAGGGGCTGGCAAAGTTCGTCCGCCGGACTCGGAATGGGGCCAGACTTTGCGAGGGGCCTCCGTGTGCCAAAAATAGGCTGCGGCCACTGTCGCGCCCAAAAATAAGCGCCCGAAGGTCCCGTCCCCAAGTTCGTCTGCCGCAAAAATGCCCAATAAACGGGTGGGCTATAGCCTTGGGGGGAGGGGCTGGCCAAGTTCGTCCGCCGGACTCGGAATGCGGCCAGACATTGCGAGGGGCCTCCATGTGCAAACAATAGGCCGCGGGCACTGCAGCGCCCAAAAATAAGCGCTCGAAGGTCCCGTTCCCAAGTTCGTCCGCCGCAAAAATGCCCAAAAAACGGGTGGGCTATAGCCTTGGGGTGAGGGGCTGGCCATGTTCGTCCGCCGGACTCGGAATGGGGCGAGACTTTGCGAGGGGCCTCCGTGTGCCAAAAATACGCCACGGGCACTGCCGCGCTCAAAAATAAGCGCCCGAAGGTCCGGTCCCCAAGTTCGTCCGCCGCAAAAATGCCCAAAAAACGGGTGGGATATAGCCTTGGGGGGAGGGGCTGGCCAAGTTCGTCCGCCGGACTCGGAATGGGGCCAGACTTTACGAGGGGCTTCCGTGTGCCAAATATAGTTCACAATCAAAGCCGCGCCCAAAAATAATCGCCCAAAGGTCCCGTCCCCAAGTTCGACCGCCGCAAAAATGCCCAAAAAACGGGTGGGCTATAGCCTTGGGGGGAGGGGCTGGCCAAGTTCGTCCGCCGGACTCGGAATGGGGCCAGGCTTTGCGAGGGGCCTCCATGTGCCACAAATAGGCCGCGGGCACTGCCGCACCCAAAAATAAGGGCCCGAAGGTCCCATCCCCAAGTTCGTCCGCCGTAAAAATGCCCAAAAAACGGGTGGGCTATAGCTTTAGGGAGAGGGGCTGGCCAAGTTCGTCCGCCGGACTCGGAATGGGGCCAAACTTTGGGAGGGGCCTCCGTGTACCAAACATAGGCCACGATCAAAGCCACGCCAAAAAATAATCGCCCGAAGGTCCCGTCCCCAAGTTCGACCGCCGCAAAAATGCCCAAAAAACGGGTGGGCTATAGCCTTGGGGGGAGGGGCTGGCCAAGTTCGTCCGCCGGACTCGGAATGGGGCCAGACTTTACGAGGGGCCTCTGTATGCCAAAAATAGGCCACGGGCAATGCCGCGCCCAAAAATAAGGGCCCGAAGGTCCCGTCCCCAAGTTCGTCCCCCGCAAAAATGCCCAAAAAACGGGTGGGCTATAGCCTTGGGGGGAGGGGCTGTCCAAGTTCGTCCGCCGGACTTGGAATGGGGCCAGACTTTGCGAGGGGCCTCCATGTACCAAAAATAGGCCGCGGGCACTGCCGCGCCCAAAAATGGGGGGAGGGGCTGGCCATGTTCGTCCGCCGGACTCGGAATGGGGCCAGACTTTGCGAGGGGCCTCCGTGTGGCAAAAATAGGCCGCGAGCACTGCTGAGCCCAAATATAAGCGCCCGAAGGTCCCGTCACCCAGTTTGTCCGCCGCAAAAATGCCCAAAAAACGGGTGGGCTATAGAATTGGGGGGAGTAGCTGGCCAAGTTCGTCCGCCGGACTCGGAATGGGGCCAGACTTTGCGAGGGGCCTCCGTGTACCAAAAATAGGCCGCGGGCACTGCCGCGCCCAAAAATAAGCACCCGAAGGTTCCGTCCCCAAGTTCATCCGACACAAAAATGCCCAAAAAACGGGTGGGCTATAGCCTTGGGGGGAGGGGCTGGCCATGTTCGTCCGCCGGACTCGGAATGGGGCCAGACTTTGCGAGGGGCCTCTGTGTGCCAAAAATAGGCCACGGGCACAGCCGCGCCCAAAAATAAGCGCCGGAAGGTCCCGTCCCCAAGTTCGTCCCCCGCAAAAATGCGCAAAAAACGGGTGGGCTATAGCCTTGGGGGGAGGGGCTGTCCAAGTTCGTCCGCTGGACTCGGAATGGGGCCAGACTTTGCGAGGGGCCTCCGTGTACCAAAAATAGGCCGCGGGCACAGCCGCGCCCAAAAATAAGCGCCCGAAGGTCCCGTCCCCAAGTTCGTCCGCCGCAAAAATGCCCAAAAAACGGGTGGGCTATAGATTTGGGGGGAGTGGCTGGCGAAGTTCGTCCGCCGGACTCGGAATGGGGCCACACTTTGCGAGGGGCCTCCGTGTGCCAAAAATAGGCCGCGGGCACTGCCACACCCAAAAATAAGAGCCCGAAGGTCCCGTCCCCAAGTAAGTCCGCCGCAAAAATGCCCAAAAAACGGGTGGGCTATAGCCTTGGGGGGAGGGGCTGGCCAAGTTCGTCCGCCGGACTCGGAATGGGGCCAGACTTTGGGAAGGGCCTCCGTGTGCCAAAAATAGGATGCGGACACAGACGCGCCCAAAAATAAGTGCTCGATGTTCCTGTCCCCAAGTTCGTCCGCCGCAAAAATGCCGAAAAAACGGGTGGGCTATAGCCTTGGGGGGAGGGGCTGGCAAAGTTCGTCCGCCGGACTCGGAATGGGGCCAAACTTTGCGAGGGGCCTCCGTGTGCCAAAAATAGGCTGCGGCCACTGTCGCGCCCAAAAATAAGCGCCCGAAGGTCCCGTCCCCAAGTTCGTCTGCCGCAAAAATGCCCAATAAACGGGTGGGCTATAGCCTTGGGGGGAGGGGCTGGCCAAGTTCGTCCGCCGGACTCGGAATGCGGCCAGACATTGCGAGGGGCCTCCATGTGCAAAAAATAGGCCGCGGGCACTGCAGCGCCCAAAAATAAGCGCCCGAAGGTCCCGTCCCCAAGTTCGTCCGCCGCAAAAATGCCCAAAAAACGGGTGGGCTATAGCCTTGGGGGGAGGGGCTGGCCAAGTTCGTCCGCCGGACTCGGAATGGGGCCAGACTTTGCGAGGGGCCTCCGTGTGCCAAAAATAGGCCGCGGGCACTGCCGCGCCCAAAAATAAGCGCCCGAAGGTCCCGTCCCCAAGTTCGTCCGCCGCAAAAATGCCCACAAAAAAAAAAGGTTATAGCCTTGGGGGGAGGGGCTGGCCATGTTCGTCCGCCGGACTCGGAATGGGGCCAGACTTTGCGAGGAGCCTCCGTTCGCCAAAAATAGGCCACGGGCACTGCCGCGCCCAAAAATAAGGGCCCGAAGGTCCCATCCCCAAGTTCGTCCGCCGCAAAAATGCCCAAAAAACGGGTGGGCTATAACTTGGGGGGAGGGGCTGGCCAAGTTCGTCCGCCGGACTCGGAATGGAGCCAGACTTTGCGAGGGGCCTCCGTGTGCCAAAAATAGGCCGCGGGCACTGCCGCGCCCAAAAATAAGCGCCCGAAGGCCCGGTCCCCAAGTTCATCTGCCGCAAAAATGCCCAAAAAATGGGTGGGCTATAGCCTTGGGGGGAGCGGCTGGCCAAGTTCGTCCGCCGGACTCGGAATGGGGCCAGACTTTGCGGGGGGCCTCCGTGTACCAAAAATAGGACGCGGGCACTGCCGCGCCCAAAAATTAGTGCTCGAAGGTCCCGTCCCCAAGTTCGTCCGCCGCAAAAATGCCCAAAAAACGGGAGGGCTATAGCCTTGGGGGTAGGGGCTGGCCAAGTTCGTCCGCCGGACTCGGAATGGGGCCAGACTTTGCGAGGGGTCTCCGTGTGCCAAAAATAGGCCGCGGGCACTACCGCGCCCAAAAATAAGCCGCCGAAATTCCCGTCCCCAAGTTCGTCCGCCGCAAAAATGCCCAAAAAACGGGTGGGCTATAGCCTTTGGGGGAGGGGCAGGCCAAGTTCGTCCGCCGGACTCGGAATTCGGCCAGACTTTGCGAGGGGCCTCCGTGTGCCAAAAATAGGCCGCGGACACTGCCGCGCCCAAAAATAAGTGCCCGAAGGTCCCGTCCTCAAGTTCGTCCGCCGCAAAAATGCGCAAAAAACGGGTGGGCTATATCCTTGGGGGTAGGGGCTGGCCAAGTTCGTCCGCCGGACTCGGAATGGGGCCAGACTTTGCGAGGGGCCCCCGTGCGCCAAAAATAGGCCGCGGGCACTGCCGCACCCAAAAATAAGCGCTGATGGTCCCGTCCCCAAGTTCGTCCGCCGCAAAAATGCCCAAAAAACGGGTGGGCTATAGCCTTGGGGGGAGGGGCTGGCCAAGTTCGTCCGCCGGACTCGGAATGGGGTCCGACTTTGCGAGGGGCCTCCGTGTGCCAAAAATAGGCTGCGGGCACTGCCGCGCCCAAAAATAAGCGCCCGAAGGTCCCGTCCCCAAGTTCGTCCGCCGCAAAAATGCCGAAAAAATGGGTGGGCTATAGCCTTGGGGGGAGGGGCTGGCCAAGTTCATCCGCCGGACTAGGAATGGGGCCAGACTTTGCGAGGGGCCTCCGTGTGCCAAAAATAGGCTGCGCGCCCAAAAATAAGCGCCCGAAGGTCCCGTCCCCAAGTTCGTCCGCCGCAAAAATGCCCAAAAAACGGGTGGGCTATAGCCTTGAGGGGAGGGGCTGGCCAAGTTCGTCCACCAGACTCGGAATGGGGCCAGACTTTGCGAGGGGCCTCCGTGTGCCAAATATAGGCCGCGGTCACTGCCGCGCCCAAAAATAAGTGGCCGAAGGTCCCGTCCCCAAGTTCGTCGACCGCAAAAAAGCCCAAAAAATGGGTGGGCTATAGCCTTGCGGGGAGGGGCAGGCCAAGTTCATCCGCCGGACTCAGAATGGGGCCAGACTTTGCGAGGGGCCTCCGTGTGCCAAAAATAGGCCACGGGCACTGCCGCGCCCAAAAATAAGCGCCCGAAGGTCCCGTCCCCAAGTTCGTCCGCCGTAAAAATGGCCAAAAAACTGGTGGGCTATAGCCTTCGGGGGAAGGGCTAGCCAAGTTCGTCCGCCGGACTCGGAATGGGGCCAGACTTTGCGAGGGGCCTCCATGTGCCAAAACTAGGCCGCGGGCACTGCCGCGCCCAAAAATAAGTGCCCGAAGGTCCCGTCCTTAAATGCGTCCGCCGCAAAAATGCCCAAAACTTGGGTGGGCTATAGCCTTGGGGGGAGAGGCTGGCCAAGTTCGTCCGCCGGACTCGGAATGGGGCCAGACTTGGCGAGGGGCCTCCGTGTGCCAAAAGTTCGTCCGCCAGACTCGGAATGGGGACAGACTTTGCCAGGGGCCTCCGTGTGCCAAAAATAAGCCGCGGGCACTGCCGCGCCCAAAAATAAGCGCCCGAAGGCCCCGTCCCCAAATTCGTCGGCCGCAAAAATGCCCAACAAAAGGGTGGGCTATAGCCTTGGGGGCAGGGGCTGGCCAAGTTCGTCCGCCGGACTCGGAATGGGACCAGACTTTGCGAGGGGCCTCCATGTGGTAAAAAAAGGCCGCGGGCACTGCCGCGCCCAAAAATAAGCGCCCGAAGGTCCCGTCCCCAAGTTCGTCCGCCGCAAAAATGCCCAAAAATGGGTGGGCTATAGCCTTGGGGGGAGGGGCTGGCCAAGTTCGTCCGCCGGACTCGGAATGGGGCCAGACTTTGCGAGGGGCCTCCGTGTGCCAAAAGTTTGTCCGCCAGACTCGGAATGGGGCCATACTTTGCGAGGGGCCTCCGTTTGCCAAAAATAGGCCTCGGGCACTGCCGCGCCCAAAAATAAGCGCCCGAAGGTCCCGTCCCCAAGTTCTTCCGCCGCAAAAATTTCCAAAAAACGGGTGCGCTATAGCCTTGGGGGGAGGGGCTGGCCAAGTTCGTCCGCCGGACTCGGAATGGGGCCAGACTTGGCGAGGGGCCTCCGTGTGCCAAAAATAGGCCGCGGGCACTTCCGCGCCAAAAAATAAGCGCCCGAAGGTCCCGTCCCCAAGTTCATGCGCCGCAAAAATGCCCAAAAAACGGGTGGACTATAGCCTTGGGGGGAGGGGCTGGCCAAATTCGACCGCCGGACTCGGAATGGGGCCAGACTTTGCGAGGGGCCTCCGTGTTCCAAAAATAGGCCGCGGGCACTGCCGCGCCCAAAAATAAGCACCCGAAGGTCCCGTCCCCAAGTTCGTCCGCCGCAAAAATGCCCAAAAAACGGGTGGGCTATAGCCTTGGGGGGAGGGGCTGGCCAAGTTCGTCCGCCGGACTCGGAATGGGGCCACATTTGCGAGGGGCTCCGTGTGCAAAAAATAGGCCGTGGGCAATGCTGCGCCCAAAGGTCCCGTCCCCAAGTTCGTCCGCCGCAAAAATGCCCAAAAAACGGGTGGGTTATAGCCTTGGGGGGAGGGGCTGGCCAAGTTCGTCCGCCGGACTCGGAATGGGGCCAGACTTTGCGAGGGGCCTCCGTGTGCCAAAAATAGGCCGCAGGCACTGCCGCGCCCAAAAATAAGCGCCCGAACGTCCCGTCCCCATGTTCGTCCGCCGCAAAAATGCCCAAAAAACGGGCGGGCTATAGCCTTGGGGAGAGGGGCTGGCCAAGTTCGACGCCGGACTCCGAATGGGGCCAGACTTTTCGAGGGGCCTCTGTGTGCAAAAAATAGGCCGCGGGCACTGCTGCGCCCAACGGTCCCGTCCCCAAGTTCGTCCGCCGCAAAAATGCCCAAAAAACGGGTGGGCTATAGCCTTGGGGGGAGGGGCTGGCCAAGTTCGTCCGCCGGACTCGGAATGGGGCCAGACTTTACGAGGGGTCTCCGTGTGCCAAAAATAGGCCGCGGGCACTGCCGCGCCCAAAAATAAGCACCCGAAGGTCCCGTCCCCAAGTATATCCCCCGCAAAAATGCCCAAAAAATGGGTGGGCTATAGCCTTGGGGGGAGGGGCTGGCCAAGTTCTTCCGCCGGACTCGGAATGGGCCCAGACTTTAAGAGGAGCCTCCGTGTCCCAAAAATAGGCCGCGGGCACTGCCGCGCACAAAAATAAGCGCCCGAACGTCCCATCCCCAAGTTCGTCCGCCGTAAAAATGCCCAAAAAACGGGTGGGCTATAGCCTTGGGGAGAGGGGCTGGCCAAGTTCGTCCGCCGGACTAGGAATGGGGCCAGACTTTGTGAGGGGCCTCCGTGTGCCAAAAATAGGCCGCAGGCACTGCCGCGCCCAAAAATAAGCGCCCGAAGGTCCCGTCCCCAAGTTCGTCCGCCGCAAAAATGCCCAAAAAACGGGTGGGCTATAGCCTTGGGGGGAGGGGCTGGCCAAGTTCGTCCGCCGGACTCGGAATGGGGCCAGACTTTGCGAGGGGCCTCTGTGTGCAAAAAATAGGCCGCGGGCACTGCTGCGCCCAACGGTCCCGTCCCCAAGTTCGTCCGCCGCAACAATGCCCAAAAAACGGGTGGGCTATAGCCTTGGGGAGAGGGGCTGGCCAAGTTCGACGCCGGACTCGGAATGGGGCCAGACTTTGCGAGGGGCCTTTGTGTGAAAAAAATAGGCCGCGGGCACTGCTGCGCCCAACGGTCCTGTCCCCAAGTTCGTCCGCCGCAAAAATGCCCAAAAAACGGGTGGGCTATAGCCTTGGGGGGAGGGGCTGGCCAAGTTCGTCCGCCGGACTCGGAATGGGGCCAGACTTTACGAGGGGCCTCCGTGTGCCAAAAATAGGCCGCGGGCACTGCCGCGCCCAAAAATAAGCGCCCGAAGGTCCCGTCCCCAAGTTCGTCCGCCACAAAAATGCCCAAAAAACGGGTGGGCTATAGCCTTGGGGGGAGGGGCTGGCCAAGTTCGTCCGCCGGACTCGGAATGGGGCCAGACTTTACGAGGGGCCTCCGTGTGCCAAAAATAGGCCGCGGGCACTGCCGCGCCCAAAAATAAGCACCCGAAGGTCCCGTCCCCAAGTATATCCGCCGCAAAAATGCCCAAAAAATGGGTGGGCTATAGCCTTGGGGGGAGGGGCTGGCCAAGTTCTTCCGCCGGACTCGGAATGGGCCCAGACTTTGCGAGGAGCCTCCGTGTCCCAAAAATAGGCCGCGGGCACTGCCGCGCACAAAAATAAGCGCCCGAACGTCCCATCCCCAAGTTCGTCCGCCGTAAAAATGCCCAAAAAACGGGTGGGCTATAGCCTTGGGGAGAGGGGCTGGCCAAGTTCGTCCGCCGGACTCGGAATGGGGCCAGACTTTGTGAGGGGCCTCCGTGTGCCAAAAATAGGCCGCGGACACTGCCACGCCCAAAAATAAGCGCCCGAACGTCCCGTCCCCAAGTTCGTCCGCCGAAAAAATGCCCAAAAAACGGTTCGGCTATAGCCTTGGGGGGAGGGGCGGGCCAAGTTCGTCCGCCGGACTCGGAATGGGGCCACATTTGCGAGGGGCTCCGTGTGCAAAAAATAGGCCGCGGGCACTGCCGCGCCCAAAAATAAGCACCCGAAGGTCCCGTCCCCAAGTTCGTCCGCCGCAAAAATGCCCAAAAAACGGGTGGGCTATAGCCTTGGGGGGAGGGGCTGGCCAAGTTCGTCCGCCGGACTCGGAATGGGGCCACATTTGCGAGGGGCTCCGTGTGCAAAAAATAGGCCGTCGGCAATGCTGCGCCCAAAGGTCCCGTCCCCAAGTTCGTCCGCCGCAAAAATGCCCAAAAAACGGGTGGGTTATAGCCTTGGGGGGAGGGGCTGGCCAAGTTCGTCCGCCGGACTCGGAATGGGGCCAGACTTTGCGAGGGGCCTCCGTGTGCCAAAAATAGGCCGCAGGCACTGCCGCGCCCAAAAATAAGCGCCCGAACGTCCCGTCCCCATGTTCGTCCGCCGCAAAAATGCCCAAAAAACGGGTGGGCTATAGCCTTGGGGAGAGGGGCTGGCCAAGTTCGACGCCGGACTCCGAATGGGGCCAGACTTTTCGAGGGGCCTCTGTGTGCAAACAATAGGCCGCGGGCACTGCTGCGCCCAACGGTCCCGTCCCCAAGTTCGTCCGCCGCAAAAATGCCCAAAAAACGGGTGGGCTATAGCCTTGGGGGGAGGGGCTGGCCAAGTTCGTCCGCCGGACTCGGAATGGGGCCAGACTTTACGAGGGGCCTCCGTGTGCCAAAAATAGGCCGCGGGCACTGCCGCGCCCAAAAATAAGCACCCGAAGGTCCCGTCCCCAAGTATATCCCCCGCAAAAATGCCCAAAAAATGGGTGGGCTATAGCCTTGGGGGGAGGGGCTGGCCAAGTTCTTCCGCCGGACTCGGAATGGGCCCAGACTTTGCGAGGAGCCTCCGTGTCCCAAAAATAGGCCGCGGGCACTGCCGCGCACAAAAATAAGCGCCCGAACGTCCCATCCCCAAGTTCGTCCGCCGTAAAAATGCCCAAAAAACGGGTGGGCTATAGCCTTGGGGAGAGGGGCTGGCCAAGTTCGTCCGCCGGACTAGGAATGGGGCCAGACTTTGTGAGGGGCCTCCGTGTGCCAAAAATAGGCCGCAGGCACTGCCGCGCCCAAAAATAAGCGCCCCAAGGTCCCGTCCCCAAGTTCGTCCGCCGCAAAAATGCCCAAAAAACGGGTGGGCTATAGCCTTGGGGGGAGGGGCTGGCCAAGTTCGTCCGCCGGACTCGGAATGGGGCCAGACTTTGCGAGGGGCCTCTGTGTGCAAAAAATAGGCCGCGGGCACTGCTGCGCCCAACGGTCCCGTCCCCAAGTTCGTCCGCCGCAACAATGCCCAAAAAACGGGTGGGCTATAGCCTTGGGGAGAGGGGCTGGCCAAGTTCGACGCCGGACTCGGAATGGGGCCAGACTTTGCGAGGGGCCTTTGTGTGAAAAAAATAGGCCGCGGGCACTGCTGCGCCCAACGGTCCTGTCCCCAAGTTCGTCCGCCGCAAAAATGCCCAAAAAACGGGTGGGCTATAGCCTTGGGGGGAGGGGCTGGCCAAGTTCGTCCGCCGGACTCGGAATGGGGCCAGACTTTACGAGGGGCCTCCGTGTGCCAAAAATAGGCCGCGGGCACTGCCGCGCCCAAAAATAAGCGCCCGAAGGTCCCGTCCCCAAGTTCGTCCGCCACAAAAATGCCCAAAAAACGGGTGGGCTATAGCCTTGGGGGGAGGGGCTGGCCAAGTTCGTCCGCCGGACTCGGAATGGGGCCAGACTTTACGAGGGGCCTCCGTGTGCCAAAAATAGGCCGCGGGCACTGCCGCGCCCAAAAATAAGCACCCGAAGGTCCCGTCCCCAAGTATATCCGCCGCAAAAATGCCCAAAAAATGGGTGGGCTATAGCCTTGGGGGGAGGGGCTGGCCAAGTTCTTCCGCCGGACTCGGAATGGGCCCAGACTTTGCGAGGAGCCTCCGTGTCCCAAAAATAGGCCGCGGGCACTGCCGCGCACAAAAATAAGCGCCCGAACGTCCCATCCCCAAGTTCGTCCGCCGTAAAAATGCCCAAAAAACGGGTGGGCTATAGCCTTGGGGAGAGGGGCTGGCCAAGTTCGTCCGCCGGACTCGGAATGGGGCCAGACTTTGTGAGGGGCCTCCGTGTGCCAAAAATAGGCCGCGGACACTGCCACGCCCAAAAATAAGCGCCCGAACGTCCCGTCCCCAAGTTCGTCCGCCGAAAAAATGCCCAAAAAACGGTTCGGCTATAGCCTTGGGGGGAGGGGCGGGCCAAGTTCGTCCGCCGGACTCGGAATGGGGCCAGACTTTGCGAGGGGCCTCCGAGTGCCAAAAATAGGCCGCGGGCACTGCCGTGCCCAAAAATAAGAGCCCGAAGGTCCCGTACCCAAGTTCGTCCGCCGCAAAAATGCCCAAAAAACGGGTGGGCTATAGCCTTGGGGGGAGGGGCTGGCCAAGTTCGTCCGCCGGACTCGGAATGGGGCCAGACTATACGAGGGGCCTCCTTGTGCCAAAAATAGGCCGCGGGCACTGCCGCGCCCAAAAATAAGTGCCCGAAGGTCCCGTCCCCAAGTTCGTCTGCCGCAAAAATGCCCAAAAAACGGGTGGAATATAGCCTTGGGGGGAGGGGCTGGCCAAGTTCGTCCGCCGGACTCGGAATGGGGCCAGACTTTGCGAGGGGCCTCCGTGTGCCAAAAATTGGCCACGGGCACTGCCGCGCCAAAATAGAAGCGCCGAAGGTCCCGTCCCCAAGTTCGTCCGCCGCAAAAAATGCCCAAAAAACGGGTGGGCTATAGCCTTGGGGGGAGGGGCAGGCCAAGTTCGTCCGCCGGACTTGGAATGGGGCCAGACTTTGCGAGGGGCCTCCGTGTGCCAAAAATAGGCCGCGGGCACTGCCTCGCACAAAAATAAGCGCCCGAACGTCCCGTCCCCAAGTTCGTCCGCCGTAAAAATGCCCAAAAAACGGGTGGGCTATAGCCTTGGGGAGAGGGGCTGGCCAAGTTCGTCCGCCGGACTCGGAATGGGGCCAAAATTTGTGAGGGGCCTCCGTGTGCCAAAAATAGGCCGCGGGCACTGCAACGCCAAAAAATAAGCGCCCGAAGGTCCCGTCCCCAAGTTCGTCTGCCGCAAAAATGCCCAAAAATCGGGTGGGCTATAGCCTTGGGGGGAGGGGCTGGCAAAGTTCGTCCGCCGGACTCGGAATGGGGCCAGACTTTGCGAGGGCCCTCCGTGTGCCAAAAATAGACCGCGGGCACTGCCGCGCCCAAAAATAAGCGACCGAAGGTCCCGTCCCCATGTTCGTCCGCCGCAAAAATGCCCAAAAAAAGGGTGGGCTATAGGCTTGGGGGGAGGGGCTGGCCAGGTTCGTCCGCCGGACTCGGAATGGGGCCAGACTTTGCGAGGGGCCTCCGTGTGCCAAAAATAGGCCGCGGGTACTGCCGTGATAAAAAATTAGCGCCCGAAGGTCCCGTTTCCAAGTTCGTCCGCCGCAAAAATGCCCAAAAAACGGGTGGGCTATAGCCTTGGGGGGAGGGGCTGGCCAACTTCGTCCGCCGGACTCGGAATGGGGCCAGACTTTGCGAGGGGCCTCCGTGTGCCAAAAATAGGCCGCGGGTACTGCTGCGCCCAAAAATAAGTGCCCGAAGGTCCCGTCCCCAAGTTCATCCGCCGCAAAAATGCCCAAAAAACGGGTGGGCTATAGCCTTGGCGGGAAGGGTTGGCCAAGTTCGTCCGCCGGACTCGGAATGGGGCCAGACTTTACGAGGGCCCTCCGTGTGCCAAAAATAGACCGCGGGCACTGCCGCGCCCAAAAATAAGCGACCGAAGGTCCCGTCCCCATGTTCGTCCGCCGCAAAAATGCCCAAAAAAAGGGTGGGCTATAGGCTTGGGGGGAGGGGCTGGCCAGGTTCGTCCGCCGGACTCGGAATGGGGCCAGACTTTGCGAGGGGCCTCCGTGTGCCAAAAATAGGCCGCGGGTACTGCCGTGATAAAAAATTAGCGCCCGAAGGTCCCGTTTCCAAGTTCGTCCGCCGCAAAAATGCCCAAAAAACGGGTGGGCTATAGCCTTGGGGGGAGGGGCTGGCCAACTTCGTCCGCCGGACTCGGAATGGGGCCAGACTTTGCGAGGGGCCTCCGTGTGCCAAAAATAGGCCGCGGGTACTGCTGCGCCCAAAAATAAGTGCCCGAAGGTCCCGTCCCCAAGTTCATCCGCCGCAAAAATGCCCAAAAAACGGGTGGGCTATAGCCTTGGCGGGAAGGGCTGGCCAAGTTCGTCCGCCGGACTCGGAATGGGGCCAGACTTTGCGAAGGGCCTCCGTGTGCCAAAAATAGGCCATGGGCACTGCCGCGCCCAAAAATAAGCGCCCGAAGGTCCCGTCCCCAAGTTCTTCCTCTGCAAAAATGCCCAAAAAACGGGTGGGCTATAGCCTTGGGGGGAGGGGCTGGCCATGTTCGTCCGCCGGACTCGGAATGGGGCCAGACTTTACGAGGGGCCTCCGTGTGCCAAAAATAGGCCACGGGCCCTGCCGCGCCCAAAAATCAGTGCCCGAAGGTCCCGTCCCCAAGTTCGTCCGCCGCAAAAATGCCCAAAAAACGGGTGGGCTATAGCCTTGGGGGGAGGGGCTGGCAAAGTTCGTCCGCCGGACTCGGAATGGGGCCAGACTTTGCGAGGGCCCTCCGTGTGCCAAAAATAGACCGCGGGCACTGCCGCGCCCAAAAATAAGCGACCGAAGGTCCCGTCCCCAAGTACGTCCGCCGCAACAATGCCCAAAAAACGGGTGGGCTATAGCCTTGGGGGGAGGGGCTGGCCAAGTTCGTCCGCCGGACTCGGAATGGGGCCAGACTTTGCGAGGGGCCGCCGTGTGCCAAAAATAGACCGCGGGCACTGCCGCGCCCAAAAATAAGCGACCGAAGGTCCCGTCCCCAAGTTCGTCCGCCGCAAAAATGCCCAAAAAATGGATGGGCTATAGCCTTGGGGGGAGGGGCTGGCCAAGTTCGTCCGCCGGACTCGGAATGGGGACAGACTTTACGAAGGGCCTCCGTGTGCCAAAAATAGACCGCGGGCACTGCCGCGCCCAAAAATAAGCGCCCGAAGATCCCATCCCCCTGTTCGTCCGCCGCAACAATGCCCAAAAAACGGGTGGGCTATAGCCTCGGGGGGAGGGGCTGGCCAACTTCGTCCGCCGGACTCGGAATGGGGCCAGACTTTGCGAGGGGCCTCCGGGTGCCAAAAATAGGCTGCGGGCACTGCTGCGCCCAAAAATAAGCGCCCGAAGGTCCCGTCCCCAAGTTCGTCCGCCGCAAAAATGCCCAAAAAACGGTTGGGCTATAGCCTTGGCGGGAAGGGCTGGCCAAGTTCGTCCGCCGGACTCGGAATGGGGCGAGACTTTGCGAAGGGCCTCTGTGTGCGAAAAATAGGCCATGGGCACTGCCGTGCCAAAAAATAAGCGCCCGAAGGTCCCGTCCCCAAGTTCGTCCGCCGCAAAAATGCCCAAATAACGGGTGGGCTATAGCCTTGGGGGGAGGGGCTGGCCATGTTCGTCCGCCGGACTCGGAATGGGGCCAGACTTTACGAGGGGCCTCCGTGTGCCAAAAATAGACCGCGGGCACTGCCGCGCCCAAAAATAAGCGCCCGAAGATCCCGTCCCCCTGTTCGTCCGCCGCAACAATGCCCAAAAAACGGGTGGGCTATAGCCTCGGGGGGAGGGGCTGGCCAACTTCGTCCGCCGGACTCGGAATGGGGCCAGACTTTGCGAGGGGCCTCCGGGTGCCAAAAATAGGCCGCGGGCACTGCTGCGCCCAAAAATAAGCGCCCGAAGGTCCCGTCCCCAAGTTCGTCCGCCGCAAAAATGCCCAAAAAACGGTTGGGCTATAGCCTTGGCGGGAAGGGCTGGCCAAGTTCGTCCGCCGGACTCGGAATGGGGCGAGACTTTGCGAAGGGCCTCTGTGTGCGAAAAATAGGCCATGGGCACTGCCGTGCCCAAAAATAAGCGCCCGAAGGTCCCGTCCCCAAGTTCGTCCGCCGCAAAAATGCCCAAAAAACGGGTGGGCTATAGCCTTGGGGGGAGGGGCTGGCCATGTTCGTCCGCCGGACTCGGAATGGGGCCAGACTTTACGAGGGGCCTCCGTGTGCCAAAAATAGACCGCGGGCACTGCCGCGCCCAAAAATAAGCGCCCGAAGATCCCGTCCCCCTGTTCGTCCGCCGCAACAATGCCCAAAAAACGGGTGGGCTATAGCCTCGGGGGGAGGGGCTGGCCAACTTCGTCCGCCGGACTCGGAATGGGGCCAGACTTTGCGAGGGGCCTCCGGGTGCCAAAAATAGGCCGCGGGCACTGCTGCGCCCAAAAATAAGCGCCCGAAGGTCCCGTCCCCAAGTTCGTCCGCCGCAAAAATGCCCAAAAAACGGTTGGGCTATAGCCTTGGCGGGAAGGGCTGGCCAAGTTCGTCCGCCGGACTCGGAATGGGGCGAGACTTTGCGAAGGGCCTCTGTGTGCCAAAAATAGGCCATGGGCACTGCCGTGCCCAAAAATAAGCGCCCGAAGGTCCCGTCCCCAAGTTCGTCCGCCGCAAAAATGCCCAAAAAACGGGTGGGCTATAGCCTTGGGGGGAGGGGCTGGCCATGTTCGTCCGCCGGACTCGGAATGGGGCCAGACTTTACGAGGGGCCTCCGTGTGCCAAAAATAGGAAACGGGCACTGCCGCGCCCAAAAATAAGCGCCCGAAGGTCCCGTCCCCAAGTTCATCCGCCGCAAAAATGCCCAAAAAATGGATGGGCTATAGCCTTGGGGGGAGGGGCTGGCCAAGTTCGTCCGCCGGACTCGGAATGGGGACAGACTTTGCGAAGGGCCTCCGTGTGCCAAAAATAGACCGCGGGCACTGCCGCGCCCAAAAATAAGCGCCCGAAGATCCCGTCCCCCTGTTCGTCCGCCGCAACAATGCCCAAAAAACGGGTGGGCTATAGCCTCGGGGGGAGGGGCTGGCCAAGTTCGTCCGCCGGACTCGGAATGGGGCCAGACTTTGCGAGGGGACTCCGTGTGCAAAAAATAGGCCGCGGGCACTGCTGCGCCGAAAGGTCCCGTCCCCAAGTTCGTCCGCCGCAAAAATGCCAAAAAACGGGTGGGCTATAGCCTTGGGGGGAGGGGCTGTCCAAGTTCGTCCGCCGGACTCGGAATGGGGCCAGACTTTACGAGGGGCCTCCGTGTGCCAAAAATAGACCGCGGGCACTGCCGCGCCCGAAAATAAGTGCCCGAAGGTCCCGTCCCCAAGTTCGTCCGCCGAAAAATGCCCAAAAAACGGGTGGGCTATAGCCTTGGGGGGAGGGGCTGGCCAAGTTCGTCCGCCGGACTCGGAATGGGGTCAGACTTTGCGAAGGGCCTCCGTGTGCCAAAAATAGGCCGCGGGCACTGCCGCGCCCAAAAATAAGCGCCCGAAGGTCCCGTCCCCAAATTCGTCCGCCGCAAAAATGCCCAAAAAAAGGGTGGGCTATATCCTTGGGGGGAGGGGCTGGCCAAGTTCGTCCGCCGGACTCGGAATGGGGCCAGACTTTACGAGGGGCCTCCGTGTGCCAAAAATAGGCCATGGGCACTGCCGCGCCCAAAAATAAGTGCCCGAAGGTCCCGTCCCCAAGTTCGTCCGCCGCAAAAATGCCCAAAAAACGGGTGGGCTATAGCCTTGGGGGGAGGGGCTGGCAAAGTTCGTCCGCCGGACTCGGAATGGGGCCAGACTTTGTGAGGGCCCTCCGTGTGCCAAAAATAGACCGCGGGCACTGCCGCGCCCAAAAATATGTGACCGAAGGTCCCGTCCCCAAGTTCGTCCGCCGCAAAAATGCCCAAAAAAAGGGTGGGCTATAGCCTTGGGGGGAGGGGCTGGCCAACTTCGTCCACCGGACTCGGAATGGGGCCAGACTTTGCGAGGGGCCTCCGTGTGCCAAAAATAGGCCGCGGGCACTGCCGTGATAAAAAATTAGCGCCCGAAGGTCCCGTTTCCTAGTTCGTCCGCCGCAAAAATGCCCAAAAAACGGGTGGGCTATAGCCTCGGGGGGAGGGGCTGGCCAAGTTCGTCCGCCGGACTCGGAATGGGGCCAGACTTTACGAGGGGCCTCCGTGTGCCAAAAATAGGCCGCGGGCACTGCCGCGCCCAAAAATAAGCTCCCGAAGGTCCCGTCCCCAAGTTCGTCCGCTGCCAAAATGCCCAAAAAACGGGTGGGCTATAGCCTTGGGGGGATGGGCTGGCCAAGTTCGTCTGCCGGACTCGGAATGGGGCCAGACTTTGCGAGGGGACTCCGTGTGCCAAACATAGGCCGCGGGCACTGCCGTGCCCAAAAATAAGCTCCCGAAGGTCCCGTCCCTAAGTTCGTCCGCCGCAAAAATGCCCAAAAAACGGGTGGGCTATAGCCTTGGGGGGAGGGGCTGGCCAAGTTCGTCCGCCGGACTCGGAATGGGGCCAGACTTTGCGAGGGGCCTCCGTGTGCGACAAATAGGCCGCGGTCACTGCCGTACCCAAAAAGAAGCGCCCGAAGGTCCCGTCCCCAAGTTCGTCCGCCGCAAAAATGCCCAACAAACGGGTGGGCTATAGCCTTGGGGGGAGGGGCTGGCCAAGTTCGTCCGCCGTACTCGGAATGGGCCCAGACTTTGCGAGGGGCCTCCATGTGCCAAACATAGGCAGCGGGCACTGCCGCGCCCAAAAAGAAGCGCCCGAAGCTCCCGTCCCCAAGTTCGTCCGCCGCAAAAATGCCCAAAAAACGGGTGGGCTATAGCCTTGGGGGGAGGGGCTGGCCAACATCGTCCGCCGGACTCGCATTGGGGCCAGACTTTGTGAGGGGCCTCCGTGGGCCACAAATAGGCCGCGGGCACTCCTGCGCCCAAAAATAAGCGCCTGAAGGTCCCGTCCCCAAGTTCGTCCGCCGCAAAAATGACCAAAAAACGGGTGGGCTATAGCCTTGGGAAGAGGAGCTGGCCAAGTTCGTCCGCCGGACTCGGAATGGGGCCAGACTTTGCGAGGGGCCTCCGTGTGCGAAAAATAGGTCGCGGTCACTACCGCGCCCGAAGGTCCCATCCCCAAGTTCGTCCGCCGCAAAAATGCCCAAAAAACGGGTGGGCTATAGCCTTGGGGGGAGGGGCTGGCCATGTTCGTCCGCCGGACTCGGAATGGGGCCAGACTTTGCGAGGGGCCTCCGTGTGCCAAACATAGGCCGCGGGCACTGCCGTGCCCAAAAAGAAGCTCCCGAAGGTCCCGTCCCCAAGTTCGTCCGCCGCAAAAATGCCCAAAAAATGGGTGGGCTATAGCCTTGGGGGGAGGAGCTGGCCAAGTTCGTCCGCCGGACTCGGAATGGGGCCAGACTTTACGAGGGGCCTCCGTGTACCAAAAATAGGCCGCGGGCACTGCCGCGCCCAAAAATAAGCTCCCGAAGGTCCCGTCCCCAAGTTCGTCCGCTGCCAAAATGCCCAAGAAACGGGTGGGCTATAGCCTTGGGGGGATGGGCTGGCCAAGTTCGTCTGCCGGACTCGGAATGGGGCCAGACTTTGCGAGGGGACTCCGTGTGCCAAACATAGGCCGCGGGCACTGCCGTGCCCAAAAATAAGCTCCCGAAGGTCCCGTCCCTAAGTTCGTCCGCCGCAAAAATGCCCAAAAAACGGGTGGGCTATAGCCTTGGGGGGAGGGGCTGGCCAAGTTCGTCCGCCGGACTCGGAATGGGGCCAGACTTTGCGAGGGGCCTCCGTGTGCGACAAATAGGCCGCGGTCACTGCCGCACCCAAAAAGAAGCGCCCGAAGGTCCCGTCCCCAAGTTCGTCCGCCGTAAAAATGCCCAACAAACGGGTGGGCTATAGCCTTGGGGGGAGGGGCTGGCCAAGTTCGTCCGCCGGACTCGGAATGGGCCCAGACTTTGCGAGGGGCCTCCGTGTGCCAAACATAGGCCGCGGGCACTGCCGCGCCCAAAAAGAAGCACCCGAAGGTCCCGTCCCCAAGTTCGTCCGCAGCAAAAATGCCCAAAAAACGGGTGGGCTATAGCCTTGGGGGGAGGGGCTGGCCAACATCGTCCGCCGGACTCGCATTGGGCCAGACTTTCTGAGGGGCCTCCGTGGGCCACAAATAGGCCGCGGGCACTCCTGCGCCCAAAAATAAGCGCCTGAAGGTCCCGTCCCCAAGTTCGTACGCCGCAAAAATGACCAAAAAACGGGTGGGCTATAGCCTTGGGAAGAGGAGCTGGCCAAGTTCGTCCGCCGGACTCGGAATGGGGCCAGACTTTGCGAGGGGCCTCCGTGTGCGAAAAATAGGTCGCGGTCACTGCCGCGCCCGAAGGTCCCATCCCCAAGTTCGTCCGCCGCAAAAATGCCCAAAAAACGGGTGGGCTATAGCCTTGGGGGGAGGGGCTGGCCATGTTCGTCCGCCGGACTCGGAATGGGGCCAGACTTTGCGAGGGGCCTCCGTGTGCCAAACATAGGCCGCGGGCACTGCCGTGCCCAAAAAGAAGCTCCCGAAGGTCCCGTCCCCAAGTTCGTCCGCCGCAAAAATGCCCAAAAAATGGGTGGGCTATAGCCTTGGGGGGAGGAGCTGGCCAAGTTCGTCCGCCGGACTCGGAATGGGGCCAGACTTTGCGTGGGGCCTCCGTGTGCGAAAAATAGGCCGCGGTCACTGCCGCGCCCGAAGGTCCCGTCCCCAAGTTCGTCCGCCGCAAAAATGCACAAAAAACGGGTGGGCTATAGCCTTGGGGGGAGTGGCTGGCCAAGTTCGTCCTCCGGACTAGGAATGGGGCCAGACTTTGCGAGGGCCCACCGTGTGCCACAAATAGGCCACGGGCACTGCCGCACCCAAAAATAACCACCCGAAGGTCAGGTCCCCAAGTTCGTCCGCCGCAAAAATGCCCAAAAACGGGTGGGCTATAGGCTTGGGGGGAGGGCCTGGCCAAGTTCGTCCGCCGGACTCGGAATGGGGACAGACTTTGCGAGGGTCCTCCGTGTGCCAAAAAGAGGCCGTGGGTACGGCCGCGCCCAAAAATAAGTGCCCAAAGGTCCCATCCCCAAGTTCATCCGCCGCAAAAATGCCCAAAAAATGGGTGGGCTACAGCCTTGGGGGGAGGGGCTGGCCAAGTTCGTCCGCCGGACTCGGAATGGGGCCAGACTTTGCGAGGGGTCTCCGTGTGCCAAAAAAAGGCCGCGGGCACTGCCGCGCCCAAAAATAACTGCCCGAAGGTCCCGTCCGCAAGTTCGTCCGCCGCAAAAAAGCCCAAAAAACGGGTGGGCTACAGCCTTGGGGGGAGGAGCTGGCCAAGTTCGTCCGCCGGACACGGAATGGGGCCAGACTTTGCGAGGGGCCTCCGTGTGCCAAAAATAGGCCGCGGGCACTGCCGCGCCCAAAAATAAGCGCCCGAAGGTCCCGTCCCCATGTTCGTCCGCCGGAAAAATGCCCAAAAAACGGGTGGGCTATAGCCTTGGGGGGAGTGGCTGGGCAAGTTCGTCCCCCGGACTCGGAATCGAGCCAGACTTTGCGAGGGGCCTCCGTGTGCAAAAAATAGGCCGCGGGCACTACCGCGCCCAAAAATAAGCGCTCGAAGGTCCCGCCCCCAAGTTCGTCCGCCGCAAAAATGCCCAAAAAATGGGTGGGCTATAGCCTTGGGGGGAGGGGCTGGGCAAGTTCGTCCCCCGGACTCGGTATCGGGCCAGACTTTGCGAGGGGCCTCCGTGTGCAAAAAATAGGCCGCGGGTACTACCGCGCCCAAAAATAAGTGCTCGAAGGTCCCGCCCCCAAGTTCGTCCGCCGCAAAAATGCCCAAATAATGGGTGGGCTATAGCCTTGGGGGGAGGGGCTGGCCAAGTTCGTCCGCTGGACTCGGAATGCGGCCAGACTTTGCGAGGGGCATCCGTGTGCCAAAAATAGGCCACGGGCACTGCCGCGCCCAAAAATAAGCACCCGAAGGTCCCGTCCCCAAGTTCGTCCGCCGCAAAAATGCCCAAAAAACGGGTGGGCTATAGCCTTGGGGGGAGGAGGGGCTGGCCAAGTTCGTCCGCCGGACTCGGAATGGGGCCAGACATTGCGAGGCACCTCCGTGTGCCAAAAATAGGGCGCGGGCACTCCTCGCCCAAAAATAAGCGCCCGATGGTCCCGTCCCCAAGTTCGTCCGCCGCAAAAATGCCCAAAAAACAGGTGGGCTATAGCCTTGGGGGGAGTGGCTGGCCAAGTTCGTCCTCCGGACTAGGAATGGGGCCAGACTTTGCGAGGGGCCACCGTGTGCCACAAATAGGCTGCGGGCACTGCCGCGCCCAAAAATAACCGCCCGAAGGTCCGGTCCCCCAGATCGTCCGCCGCAAAAATGCCCAAAAACGGGTGGGCTATAGCCTTGGGGGGAGGGCCTGGACAAGTTCGTCCGCCGGACTCGGAATGGGGCCAAACTTTGCGAGGGTCCTCCGTGGGCCAAAAATAGGGCGCGGGCACTCCTCGCCCAAAAATAAGCGCCCGATGGTCCCGTCCCCAAGTTCGTCCGCCGCAAAAATGCCCAAAAAACGGGTGGGCTATAGCCATGGGGGGAGGGGCTGGCCAAGTTCATCCGCCGGACTCGGAATGGGGCCAGACTTTGCGAGGGGCCTCCATGTTCCAAAAAGAGGCCGTGGGCACTGCCGCGCCCAAAAATAAGCGCCCGAAGATCCCGTCCTCAAGATCGTCCGCCGCAAAAATGCCCAAAAAACGGGTGGGCTATAGCCTTGGGGGGAGGGGCTGGCCAAGTTCGTTCGCCGGACTCGGAATGGGTCCAGACTTTGCGAGGGGCCTCCGTGTGCCAAAAATAGGCTGCGGCCACTGCCGCGCCCAAAAATAAGCGCCCGAAGCTCCCGTCCGCAAGTTCGTCCGCCGTAAAAATGCCCAAAAAACGGGTGGGCTACAGCCTTGGGGGGAGGGGCTGGCCAAGTTCGTCCGCCGGACTCGGCGTGGGGCCAGATTTGCGAGGGGCCTCCGTGGGCCAAAAAAAGACCGCGGCCACTGCCGCGCCCAAAAATAAGCGCCCGAAGCACCCGTTCCCAAGTTCGTCCGCCGCAAAAATGGCCAAAAAACGGGTGGGTTATAGCCTTGGGGGGAGGGGCTGGCCAAGTTCGTCCGCTGGACTCGGAATGGGGCCAGACTTTGCGAGGGGACACCGTGTACCAAAAGTAGGCTGCGGGTACTGCCGCACCCAAAAATAAGCGCCCGAAGGTCCCGTCCCCAAGTTCGTCCGCCGCAAAAATCCCAAAAAACGGGTGGGCTACAGCCTTGGGGGGAGGGGCTGGCCAAGTTCGTCCGCCGGACTCGGAATGGGGCCAGACTTTGCGAGGGGCCTCCGTGGGCCAAAAATAGGGCGCGGGCACTCCTCGCCCAAAAATAAGCGCCCGATGGTCCCGTCCCCAAGTTCGTCCGCCGCAAAAATGCCCAAAAAACGGGTGGGCTATAGCCATGGGGGGAGGGGCTGGCCAAGTTCATCCGCCGGACTCGGAATGGGGCCAGACTTTGCGAGGGGCCTCCGTGTTCCAAAAAGAGGCCGTGGGCACTGCCGCGCCCAAAAATAAGCGCCCGAAGATCCCGTCCTCAAGTTCGTCCGCCGCAAAAATGCCCAAAAAACGGGTGGGCTATAGCCTTGGGGGGAGGGGCTGGCCAAGTTCGTCCGCCGGACGCGGAATGGGGCCAGACTTTGCGAGGGGCCTCCATGTGCTAAAAATAGGCCGCGGGCACTGCCGCGCCCAAAAATAAGCCCCCGAAAGTTCTGTCCCAAAGTTCGTCCGCCGCAAAAAAGCCCAAAAAACGGGTGGGCTATAGCCTTGGGGGGAGGGGCTGGCCAAGTTCGTCCGCTGGATTCGGAATGGGGCCAGACTTTGCGAGGGGCCTCCGTTTGCCAAAACTAGGCCGCGGGTACTGCCACGCCCAAAAATAAGAGCCCGAAGGTCCCGTCCCCATGTTCGTCCGCCGCAAAAATGCCCAAAAAATGGGTGGGCTATAGCCTTGGGAGGAGGGGCTGGCCAAGTTCGTCCACCGGACTCGGAATGGGGCCACTCTTTGCGAGGGGCCTCCGTGTGCCAAAAATAGGCCGCGGGCATTGCCACACCCAAAAATAAGCGGCCGAAGGTCCCGTCCCCAAGTTCGTCCGCCGCAAAAATGCCCAAAAAACGGGTGGGCTATAGCCTTGGGGGGAGGGGCTGGCCAAGTTCGTCCGCCGGACTCGGAATGGGGCCAGACTTTGTGAGGGGCCTCCGTGTGCCAAAAATAGGCCGCGGGCACTGCTGCACCCAAAAATAAGCGCCCGAAGGTCCCGTCCCCAAGTTCGTCCGCCGCAAAAATACCCAAAAAACGGGTGGGCTATAGCCTTGGGGGGAGGGGCTGGCCAAGTTCGTCCACCGGACTCGGAATGGGGCCACTCTTTGCGAGGGGCCTCCGTGTGCCAAAAATAGGCCGCGGGCATTGCCACACCCAAAAATAAGCGGCCGAAGGTCCCGTCCCCAAGTTCGTCCACCGCAAAAATGCCCAAAAAACGGGTGGGCTATAGCCTTGGGGGGATGGGCTGGCCAAATTCGTCCGCCGGACTCGGAATGGGGCCAGACTTTGCGAGGGGCCTCCGTTTGCGAAAAATAGGCCGCAGGCACTGCCGCGCCCAAAAATAACCGCCCGAAGGTCCCATTCCCAAGTTCGTCCGCCGCAAAAATGCCCAGAAAAGGGGTTGGGCTATTGCCTTGGGGGGAGGGGCTGGCCAAGTTCGTTCGCCGGACTCGGAATGGGGCCAGACTTTGCAAGGGGCCTCCGTGTGCCAACAATAGGCCGTGGGCACTGCCACGCCCAAAAATAAGCGCCCGAAGATCCCGTCCCCAAGTTCGTCCGCCGCAAAAATGCCCAAAAAACGGGTGGGCTATAGCCTTGGGGGGAGGAGGGGCTGGCCAAGTTCGTCCGCCGGACTCGGAATGGGGCCAGACATTGCGAGGGGCCTCCGTGTGCCAAAAATAGGGCGCGGGCACTCCTCGCCCAAGAATAAGCGCCCGATGGTCCCGTCCCCAAGTTCGTCGGCCGCAAAAATGCCCAAAAAACGGGTGGGCTATAGCCTTGGGGGGAGGGGCTGGCCAAGTTCGTCCTCCGGACTCGGAATGGGGCCAGATTTTGCGAGGGGCCACCGTGTGCCAAAAATAGGCCGCGGGCACTGCCGCGCCCAAAAATGAGCTCCCGAAGGTCCTGTCCCCAAGTTCGTCCGCCGCAAAAATGCCCAAAAAACGGGTGGGCTATAGTCTTGGGGGGAGGGGCTGGCCAAGTTCGTCCGCCGGACTCAGAATGGGGCCAGAATTTGAGAGGGGCCTCCGTGTGCCAAAAATAGGCTACGGGCACTGCCGTGTCCAAAAATAAGTGCCCGAAGGTCCCGTCCCCAAGTTCGTCCGCCGCAAAAATGCCCAAAAAATGGGTGGGCTATAGCCTTGGGCGGAGGGGATGGCCAAGTTCATCCGCCGGACTCGGAATGGCGCCAGACTTTACGAGGGGCCTCCGTGTGCCGAAAATAGATCGCGGGCACTGCCGCGCCCAAAAATAAGCACCCGAAGGTCCCGTCCCCAAGTTCGTCCGCCGCAAAAATGGCCAAAAAACGGGTGGGCTATAGCCTTGGGGGGAGGGGCTGGCCAAGTTCGTCCGCCGGACTCGGCGTAGGGCCAGACTTTGCGAGGGGCCTTCGTGGGCCAAAAATAGACCGCAGCCACTGCCGCGCCCAAAAATAAGCGCCCGAAGGACCCGTCCCCACCTTCGTCCCCCGCAAAAATGGCCAAAAAACGGGTGGGCTATAGCCTTGGGGGGAGGGGCTGGCCAAGTTCGTCCGCCGGACTCGGAATGGGGCCAGACTTTGCGAGGGGACTCCGTGTGCCAAAAGTAGGCTGCGGGCACTGCCGCACTAAAAAATAAGCGCCCGAAGGTCCCGTCCCCAAGGTCGTCCGCCGCACAAATGCCCAACAAACGGGTGAGCTACAGCCTTGGGGGGAGGGGCTGGCGAAGTTCGTCCGCCGGACTCGGAATGGGGCCAGACTTTGCGATGGGCCTCCGTGTGCCAAAAATAGGCGGTGGGCACTGCCGCGCCCAAAAATAAGCGCCCGAAGATTCCGTCCCCAAGTTCGTCCGCCGCAAAAATGCCCAAAAACCGGGTGGGCTATTGCCTTGGGGGGAGGAGGGGCTGGCCAAGTTCGTCCGCCGGACTCGGAATGGGGCCAGACATTGCGAGGGGCCTCCGTGTGCCAAAAATAGGGCGCGGGCACTCCTCGCCCAAAAATAAGCGCCCGATGGTCCCGTCCCCAAGTTCGTCCGCCGCAAAAATTCCCAAAAAACGGGTGGGCTATAGCCTTGGGGGGAGGGGCTGGCCAAGTTCGTCCGCCGGACTCGGAATGGGGCCAGACTTTGCGAGGGGCCTCCGTGTTCCAAAAAGAGGCCGTGGGCACTGCCGCGCCCAAAAATAAGCGCCCGAAGATCCCGTCCTCAAGTTCGTCCGCCGCAAAAATGCCCAAAAAACGGGTGGGCTATAGCCTTGGGGGGAGGGGCTGGCCAAGTTCGTCCGCCGGACGCGGAATGGGGCCAGACTTTGCGAGGGGCCTCCATGTGCTAAAAATAGGCCGCGGGCACTGCCGCGCCCAAAAATAAGCCCCCGAAAGTTCTGTCCCAAAGTTCGTCCGCCGCAAAAAAGCCCAAAAAACGGGTGGGCTATAGCCTTGGGGGGAGGGGCTGGCCAAGTTCGTCCGCTGGATTCGGAATGGGGCCAGACTTTGCGAGGGGCCTCTGTTTGCCAAAACTAGGCCGCGGGTACTGCCACGCCCAAAAATAAGAGCCCGAAGGTCCCGTCCCCATGTTCGTCCGCCGCAAAAATGCCCAAAAAATGGGTGGGCTATAGCCTTGGGAGGAGGGGCTGGCCAAGTTCGTCCACCGGACTCGGAATGGGGCCACTCTTTGCGAGGGGCCTCCGTGTGCCAAAAATAGGCCGCGGGCATTGCCACACCCAAAAATAAGCGGCCGAAGGTCCCGTCCCCAAGTTCGTCCGCCGCAAAAATGCCCAAAAAACGGGTGGGCTATAGCCTTGGGGGGAGGGGCTGGCCAAGTTCGTCCGCCGGACTCGGAATGGGGCCAGACTTTGTGAGGGGCCTCCGTGTGCCAAAAATAGGCCGCGGGCACTGCTGCACCCAAAAATAAGCGCCCGAAGGTCCCGTCCCCAAGTTCGTCCGCCGCAAAAATACCCAAAAAACGGGTGGGCTATAGCCTTGGGGGGAGGGGCTGGCCAAGTTCGTCCACCGGACTCGGAATGGGGCCACTCTTTGCGAGGGGCCTCCGTGTGCCAAAAATAGGCCGCGGGCATTGCCACACCCAAAAATAAGCGGCCGAAGGTCCCGTCCCCAAGTTCGTCCACCGCAAAAATGCCCAAAAAACGGGTGGGCTATAGCCTTGGGGGGATGGGCTGGCCAAATTCGTCCGCCGGACTCGGAATGGGGCCAGACTTTGCGAGGGGCCTCCGTTTGCGAAAAATAGGCCGCAGGCACTGCCGCGCCCAAAAATAACCGCCCGAAGGTCCCATTCCCAAGTTCGTCCGCCGCAAAAATGCCCAGAAAAGGGGTTGGGCTATTGCCTTGGGGGGAGGGGCTGGCCAAGTTCGTTCGCCGGACTCGGAATGGGGCCAGACTTTGCAAGGGGCCTCCGTGTGCCAACAATAGGCCGTGGGCACTGCCACGCCCAAAAATAAGCGCCCGAAGATCCCGTCCCCAAGTTCGTCCGCCGCAAAAATGCCCAAAAAACGGGTGGGCTATAGCCTTGGGGGGAGGAGGGGCTGGCCAAGTTCGTCCGCCGGACTCGGAATGGGGCCAGACATTGCGAGGGGCCTCCGTGTGCCAAAAATAGGGCGCGGGCACTCCTCGCCCAAGAATAAGCGCCCGATGGTCCCGTCCCCAAGTTCGTCGGCCGCAAAAATGCCCAAAAAACGGGTGGGCTATAGCCTTGGGGGGAGGGGCTGGCCAAGTTCGTCCTCCGGACTCGGAATGGGGCCAGATTTTGCGAGGGGCCACCGTGTGCCAAAAATAGGCCGCGGGCACTGCCGCGCCCAAAAATGAGCTCCCGAAGGTCCTGTCCCCAAGTTCGTCCGCCGCAAAAATGCCCAAAAAACGGGTGGGCTATAGTCTTGGGGGGAGGGGCTGGCCAAGTTCGTCCGCCGGACTCAGAATGGGGCCAGAATTTGAGAGGGGCCTCCGTGTGCCAAAAATAGGCTACGGGCACTGCCGTGTCCAAAAATAAGTGCCCGAAGGTCCCGTCCCCAAGTTCGTCCGCCGCAAAAATGCCCAAAAAATGGGTGGGCTATAGCCTTGGGCGGAGGGGATGGCCAAGTTCATCCGCCGGACTCGGAATGGCGCCAGACTTTACGAGGGGCCTCCGTGTGCCGAAAATAGATCGCGGGCACTGCCGCGCCCAAAAATAAGCACCCGAAGGTCCCGTCCCCAAGTTCGTCCGCCGCAAAAATGGCCAAAAAACGGGTGGGCTATAGCCTTGGGGGGAGGGGCTGGCCAAGTTCGTCCGCCGGACTCGGCGTAGGGCCAGACTTTGCGAGGGGCCTTCGTGGGCCAAAAATAGACCGCAGCCACTGCCGCGCCCAAAAATAAGCGCCCGAAGGACCCGTCCCCACCTTCGTCCCCCGCAAAAATGGCCAAAAAACGGGTGGGCTATAGCCTTGGGGGGAGGGGCTGGCCAAGTTCGTCCGCCGGACTCGGAATGGGGCCAGACTTTGCGAGGGGACTCCGTGTGCCAAAAGTAGGCTGCGGGCACTGCCGCACTAAAAAATAAGCGCCCGAAGGTCCCGTCCCCAAGGTCGTCCGCCGCACAAATGCCCAACAAACGGGTGAGCTACAGCCTTGGGGGGAGGGGCTGGCGAAGTTCGTCCGCCGGACTCGGAATGGGGCCAGACTTTGCGATGGGCCTCCGTGTGCCAAAAATAGGCGGTGGGCACTGCCGCGCCCAAAAATAAGCGCCCGAAGATTCCGTCCCCAAGTTCGTCCGCCGCAAAAATGCCCAAAAACCGGGTGGGCTATTGCCTTGGGGGGAGGAGGGGCTGGCCAAGTTCGTCCGCCGGACTCGGAATGGGGCCAGACATTGCGAGGGGCCTCCGTGTGCCAAAAATAGGGCGCGGGCACTCCTCGCCCAAAAATAAGCGCCCGATGGTCCCGTCCCCAAGTTCGTCCGCCGCAAAAATTCCCAAAAAACGGGTGGGCTATAGCCTTGGGGGGAGGGGCTGGCCAAGTTCGTCCGCCGGACTCGGAATGGGGCCAGACTTTGCGAGGGGCCTCCGTGTTCCAAAAAGAGGCCGTGGGCACTGCCGCGCCCAAAAATAAGCGCCCGAAGATCCCGTCCTCAAGTTCGTCCGCCGCAAAAATGCCCAAAAAACGGGTGGGCTATAGCCTTGGGGGGAGGGGCTGGCCAAGTTCGTCCGCCGGACGCGGAATGGGGCCAGACTTTGCGAGGGGCCTCCATGTGCTAAAAATAGGCCGCGGGCACTGCCGCGCCCAAAAATAAGCCCCCGAAAGTTCTGTCCCAAAGTTCGTCCGCCGCAAAAAAGCCCAAAAAACGGGTGGGCTATAGCCTTGGGGGGAGGGGCTGGCCAAGTTCGTCCGCTGGATTCGGAATGGGGCCAGACTTTGCGAGGGGCCTCTGTTTGCCAAAACTAGGCCGCGGGTACTGCCACGCCCAAAAATAAGAGCCCGAAGGTCCCGTCCCCATGTTCGTCCGCCGCAAAAATGCCCAAAAAATGGGTGGGCTATAGCCTTGGGAGGAGGGGCTGGCCAAGTTCGTCCACCGGACTCGGAATGGGGCCACTCTTTGCGAGGGGCCTCCGTGTGCCAAAAATAGGCCGCGGGCATTGCCACACCCAAAAATAAGCGGCCGAAGGTCCCGTCCCCAAGTTCGTCCGCCGCAAAAATGCCCAAAAAACGGGTGGGCTATAGCCTTGGGGGGAGGGGCTGGCCAAGTTCGTCCGCCGGACTCGGAATGGGGCCAGACTTTGTGAGGGGCCTCCGTGTGCCAAAAATAGGCCGCGGGCACTGCTGCACCCAAAAATAAGCGCCCGAAGGTCCCGTCCCCAAGTTCGTCCGCCGCAAAAATACCCAAAAAACGGGTGGGCTATAGCCTTGGGGGGAGGGGCTGGCCAAGTTCGTCCACCGGACTCGGAATGGGGCCACTCTTTGCGAGGGGCCTCCGTGTGCCAAAAATAGGCCGCGGGCATTGCCACACCCAAAAATAAGCGGCCGAAGGTCCCGTCCCCAAGTTCGTCCACCGCAAAAATGCCCAAAAAACGGGTGGGCTATAGCCTTGGGGGGATGGGCTGGCCAAATTCGTCCGCCGGACTCGGAATGGGGCCAGACTTTGCGAGGGGCCTCCGTTTGCGAAAAATAGGCCGCAGGCACTGCCGCGCCCAAAAATAACCGCCCGAAGGTCCCATTCCCAAGTTCGTCCGCCGCAAAAATGCCCAGAAAAGGGGTTGGGCTATTGCCTTGGGGGGAGGGGCTGGCCAAGTTCGTCCGCCGGACTCGGAATGGGGCCAGACTTTGCAAGGGGCCTCCGTGTGCCAACAATAGGCCGTGGGCACTGCCACGCCCAAAAATAAGCGCCCGAAGATCCCGTCCCCAAGTTCGTCCGCCGCAAAAATGCCCAAAAAACGGGTGGGCTATAGCCTTGGGGGGAGGAGGGGCTGGCCAAGTTCGTCCGCCGGACTCGGAATGGGGCCAGACATTGCGAGGGGCCTCCGTGTGCCAAAAATAGGGCGCGGGCACTCCTCGCCCAAGAATAAGCGCCCGATGGTCCCGTCCCCAAGTTCGTCGGCCGCAAAAATGCCCAAAAAACGGGTGGGCTATAGCCTTGGGGGGAGGGGCTGGCCAAGTTCGTCCTCCGGACTCGGAATGGGGCCAGATTTTGCGAGGGGCCACCGTGTGCCAAAAATAGGCCGCGGGCACTGCCGCGCCCAAAAATGAGCTCCCGAAGGTCCTGTCCCCAAGTTCGTCCGCCGCAAAAATGCCCAAAAAACGGGTGGGCTATAGTCTTGGGGGGTGGGGCTGGCCAAGTTCGTCCGCCGGACTCAGAATGGGGCCAGAATTTGAGAGGGGCCTCCGTGTGCCAAAAATAGGCTACGGGCACTGCCGTGTCCAAAAATAAGTGCCCGAAGGTCCCGTCCCCAAGTTCGTCCGCCGCAAAAATGCCCAAAAAATGGGTGGGCTATAGCCTTGGGCGGAGGGGATGGCCAAGTTCATCCGCCGGACTCGGAATGGCGCCAGACTTTACGAGGGGCCTCCGTGTGCCGAAAATAGGTCGCGGGCACTGCCGCGCCCAAAAATAAGCACCCGAAGGTCCCGTCCCCAAGTTCGTCCGCCGCAAAAATGGCCAAAAAACGGGTGGGCTATAGCCTTGGGGGGAGGGGCTGGCCAAGTTCGTCCGCCGGACTCGGCGTAGGGCCAGACTTTGTGAGGGGCCTTCGTGGGCCAAAAATAGACCGCAGCCACTGCCGCGCCCAAAAATAAGCGCCCGAAGGACCCGTCCCCACCTTCGTCCCCCGCAAAAATGGCCAAAAAACGGGTGGGCTATAGCCTTGGGGGGAGGGGCTGGCCAAGTTCGTCCGCCGGACTCGGAATGGGGCCAGACTTTGCGAGGGGACTCCGTGTGCCAAAAGTAGGCTGCGGGCACTGCCGCACTAAAAAATAAGCGCCCGAAGGTCCCGTCCCCAAGTTCGTCCGCCGCACAAATGCCCAACAAACGGGTGGGCTACAGCCTTGGGGGGAGGGGCTGGCCAAGTTCGTCCGCCGGACTCGGAATGGGGCCAGACTTTGCGAGGGGCCTCCGTGTGCCAAAAATAGGCGGTGGGCACTGCCGCGCCCAAAAATAAGCGCCCGAAGATTCCGTCCCCAAGTTCGTCCGCCGCAAAAATGCCCAAAAACCGGGTGGGCTATTGCCTTGGGGGGAGGAGGGGCTGGCCAAGTTCGTCCGCCGGACTCGGAATGGGGCCAGACATTGCGAGGGGCCTCCGTGTGCCAAAAATAGGGCGCGGGCACTCCTCGCCCAAAAATAAGCGCCCGATGGTCCCGTCCCCAAGTTCGTCCGCCGCAAAAATTCCCAAAAAACGGGTGGGCTATAGCCTTGGGGGGAGGGGCTGGCCAAGTTCGTCCGCCGGACTCGGAATGGGGCCAGACTTTGCGAGGGGCCTCCGTGTTCCAAAAAGAGGCCGTGGGCACTGCCGCGCCCAAAAATAAGCGCCCGAAGATCCCGTCCCCAAGTTCGTCCGCCGCAAAAATGCCCAAAAAACGGGTGGGCTATAGCCTTGGGGGGAGGAGGGGCTGGCCAAGTTTGTCCGCCGGACTCGGAATGGGGCCAGACATTGCGAGGGGACTCCGTGTGCCAAAAATAGGCTGCGGGCACTGCCACACCCAAAAATAAGCGGCCGAAGCTCCCGTCCCCAAGTTCGTCCGCCGCAAAAATGCCCAAAAAACGGGTGGGCTATAGCCTTGGGGGGAGGGGCTGGCCAAGTTCGTCCGCCGGACTCGGAATGGGGCCAGACTTTGTGAGGGGCCTCCGTGTGCCAAAAATAGGCCGCGGGTACTGCTGCACCCAAAAATAAGCGCCCGAAGTTCCCGTCCCCAAGTTCGTCCGCCGCAAAAATGCCCAAAAAACGGGTGGGCTATAGCCTTGGGGGGAGGGGCTGGCCAAGTTCGTCCGCCGGACTCGGAATGGGACCAGACTTTGCGAGGGGCCTCCGTGAGCCAAAAATAGGCCGCGGGAACTATCGCGCCCAAAAATAAGCGCCCGAAGGCCCATCCCCAAGTTCGTCCACCGCAAAAATGCCCAAAAAACGGGTGGGCTATAGCCTTGGGGGGATGGGCTGGCCAAATTCGTCCGCCGGACTCGGAATGGGGCCAGACTTTGCGAGGGGCCTCCGTTTGCGAAAAATAGGCCGCAGGCACTGCTGCGCCCAAAAATAACCGCCCGAAGGTCCCGTCCCCAAGTTCGTCCGCCGCAAAAATGCCCAGAAAAGGGGTTGGGCTATAGCCTTGGGGGGAGGGGCTCGCCAAGTTCGTCCGCCGGACTCGGAATGGGGCCAGACTTTGCGAGGGGTCAACGTGTGCCAAAAATAGGCCGCGGGCACTGCCTCACCCAAAAATAAGCGCCCGAAGGTCCCGTCCCCAAGTTCGTCCGCCGCAAAAATGCCCAAAAAATGGGTGGGCTATAGCCTTGAGGGGAGGGGCTGGCCAAGTTCGTCCGCCGGACTCGGAATGGGGCCAGACTTTGTGAGGGGCCTCCGTGTGCCAAAAATAGGCCGCGGGTACTGCTGCACCCAAAAATAAGCGCCCGAAGTTCCCGTCCCCAAGTTCGTCCGCCGCAAAAATGCCCAAAAAACGGGTGGGCTATAGCCTAGGGGGAAGGGGCTGGCCAAGTTCGTCCGCCGGACTCGGATTGGGGCCAGACTTTGTGAGGGGCCTCCGTGTGCCAAAAATAGGCCGCGGACACTGCCGCGCCCGAAGGTCCCGTCCCCAAGTTCGTCCGCCGCAAAGATGCCCAAAAAACGGGTGGGCTATAGCCTTGGGGGGAGGGGCTGGCCAAGTTCGTCCGCCGGACTCGGAATGGGGCCAGACTTTGCGAGGGGCCTCCGTGTGCCAAGAATAGGCCGTGGGCATGGCCGCGTCCAAAAATAAGCGCCTGAAGGTCTCGTCCCCAAGTTCGTCCGCCGCAAAAATGCCCAAAAAACGGGTGGACTATAGCCTTGGGGGGAGGGGCTGGCCAAGTTCGTCTGTCGGACTCGGAATCGGGCCAGACTTTACGAGGGGCCTCCGTGTGCCAAAAAAAGGCCGCGGGCACTGCCGCGCCCAAAAATAAGCGCCCGAAGGTCCCGTCCCCAAGTTTGTCCGCCGCAAAAATGCCCAAAAAATGGGTGGGCTATAGCCTTGGGGGGAGGGGCTGGCCAAGTTCGTCCGCCGGACTCGGAATGGGGCCAGACTTTGCGAGGGTCCTCCGTATGCCAAAAATAGGCTGCGGGCACTGCCACGCCCAAACAAAGCACCCGAAAGTCCCGTCCCCAAGTTCGTCCGCCGCAAAACTGCCCAAAAAACGGGTGGGCTATAGCCTTGCGGGGAGGGGCTGGCCAAGTTCGTACGCCGGACTCGGAATGGAGCCAGACTTAGCGAGGGGCCTCCGTGTGCCAAAAATAGGCCGCGGACCTTGCCGCGCCCAAAAATAAGCGCCCGAAGGTTCCGTCCCCAAGTTCGTCCGTCGCAAAAATGCCCAAAAAACGGGTGGGCTATAGCCTTGGGGGGAGGGGCTGGCCAAGTTCGTCCGCCGGACTCGGAATGGGACCAGACTTTGCGAGGGGCCTCCGTGTGCTAAAAATAGGCCGCGCGCACTGCCGCGCCCGAAGGTCCCGTTCCCAAGTTCGTCCGCCGCAAAAGTGCCCAAAAAACGGGTGGGCTATAGCCTTGGGGGGAGGGGCTGGCCAAATGCGTCCGCCGGACTCGGAATGCGGCCAGACTTTGCGAGGGGTGTCCGTGTGCCAAAAATAAGCCGCGGGCACTGCCGCGCCCAAAAATAAGGGCGCGAAGGTCCCGTCCCCAAGTTCGTCCGTCGCAAAAATGCCCAAAAAACGGGTGGGCTATAGCCTTGGGGGGAGGGGCTGGCCAAGTTCGTCCGCCGGACTCGGAATGGGGCCAGACTTTGCGAGGGCCTTCCGTCTACAAAAATAAGCCGCGGGCACTGCCGCGCCCAAAAATAAGGGCGCGAAGGTCCCGTCCCCAAGTTCGTCCGCCGCAAAAATGCCCAAAAAATGGGTGGGCTATAGCCTTGAGGGGAGGGGCTGGCCAAGTTCGTCCGCCGGACTCGGAATGGGGCCAGACTTTGTGAGGGGCCTCCGTGTGCCAAAAATAGGCCGCGGGTACTGCTGCACCCAAAAATAAGCGCCCGAAGTTCCCGTCCCCAAGTTCGTCCGCCGCAAAAATGCCCAAAAAACGGGTGGGCTATAGCCTAGGGGGAAGGGGCTGGCCAAGTTCGTCCGCCGGACTCGGAATGGGGCCAGACTTTGCGAGGGCCTTCCGTCTACAAAAATAGTCCGCGGGCACTGCCGCGCCCAAAAATAAGTGCCCGAAGGTCCCATCCCCAAGTTCGTCCGCTGCAAAAATGCCCAAAAAACGGGTGGGCTATAGCCTTGGGGGCGGGGCTGGGCAAGTTCGTCCGCCGGACTCGGAATGGGGCCAGACTTTGCGAGGGGCCTCCGTGTTCCCAAAATATGCCGCGGGAACTGCTGTGCACAAAAAGAAGCGCCCGAAGGTCCCGTCCCCAAGTTTGTCCGCCGCAAAAATGCCCAAAAAACGGGTGGGCTATAGTCTTGGGGGGAGGGGCCGGCCAAGTTCGTCCGCCGGACTCGGAATGGGGCCAGACTTTGCGAGGGGCCCCCGTGTGCCAAAAGTAGGCCGCGGGCACTGCCGCGCCCAAAAATAAGCGCCCGAAGGTCCCGTCCCCAAGTTCATCCGCCGTAAAAATTCCCAAAAAATGGGTGGGCTATAGCCTTGGGGGGAGGGGCTGGCCAAGTTCGTCCGCCGGACTCGGAATAGGGCCAGACTTTGCGAGGGTCCCCCGTGTGCCAAAAATAGGCCGCGGGCACTGCCGCGCCCAAAAATAAGTGCCCGAGGGTCCCGTCCCCAAGTTCATCCGCCGTAAAAATTCCCAAAAAATGGGTGGGCTATAGCCTTGGGGGGCGGGGCTGGCCAAGTTCGTCCGCCGGACTCGGAATGGGGCCAGACTTTGCGAGGAGCCTCCATGTGCCAAAAATAGCCCGCGGGCACTGCCGCGCCCAAAAATAAGGGCCCGAAGTTCCCGTCCCCAAGTTCATCCGCCGTAAAAATGCCAAAAAAACGGGTGGGCTATAGCCTTGGGGGGCGGGGCTGGCCAAGTTCGTCCGCCGGACTCGGAATGGGACCAGACTTTGCGAGGGGCCTCCGTGTGCCAAACGTAGGCCGCGGGCACTACCGCACCCAAAAATAAGCTCCCGAAGGTCCCGTCCCCAAGTTCGTCCGCCGTAAAAATGCCCAAAAAACGGGTGGGCTATAGCCTTGGGGGGAGGGGCTGGCCAAGTTCGTCCGTCGGACTCGGAATGGGGCCAGACTTTGCGAGGGGCCCCCGTGAGCCAAAAATAGGCCGCGGACAGTGCCGCGCCAAAAAATAAGGGCCCGAAGTTCCCGTCCCCAAGTTCGTCCGCCGTAAAAATGCCCAAAAAACGGGTGGGCTATAGCATTGGGGGGAGGGCTGGCCAAGTTCGTCCACCGGACTCGGAATGGGGCCAGACTTTGCGAGGAGCCTCCATGTGCCAAAAATAGCCCGCGGGCACCGCCGCGCCCAAAAATAAGGGCCCGAAGGTTCCGTCCCCAAGGTCGTCCGCCGCAAAAATGCCAAAAAAACGGGTGGGCTATAGCCTTGGGGGGCGGGGCTGGCCAAGTTCGTCCGCCGGACTCGGAATGGGGCCAGACTTTGCGAGGGGCCTCCGTGTGCCAAACGTAGGCCGCGGGCACTACCGCACCCAAAAATAAGCTCCCGAAGGTCCCGTCCCCAAGTTCGTCCGCCGCAAAAATGCCCAAAAAACGGGTGGGCTATAGCCTTGGGGGGAGGGGCTGGCCAAGTTCGTCCGTCGGACTCGGAATGGGGCCAGACTTTGCGAGGGGCCCCCGTGTGCCAAAAATAGGCCGCGGACAGTGCCGCGCCCAAAAATAAGGGCCCGAAGTTCCCGTCCCCAAGTTCGTCCGCCGTAAAAATGCCCAAAAAACGGGTGGGCTATAGCATTGGGGGGAGGGCTGGCCAAGTTCGTCCACCGGACTCGGAATGGGGCCAGACTTTGCGAGGAGCCTCCATGTGCCAAAAATAGCCCGCGGGCACTGCCGCGCCCAAAAATAAGGGCCCGAAGTTCCCGTCCCCAAGTTCGTCCGCCGTAAAAATGCCCAAAAAACGGGTGGGCTATAGCATTGGGGGGAGGGCTGGCCAAGTTCGTCCACCGGACTCGGAATGGGGCCAGACTTTGCGAGGAGCCTCCATGTGCCAAAAATAGCCCGCGGGAACTGCCGCGCCCAAAAATAAGCGCCCGAAGGTCCCGTCCCCAAGTTCGTCCGTCGCAAAAATGCCCAAAAAACGGGTGGGCTATAGCCTTGGGGGGAGGGGCTGGCCAAGTTCGTCCGCCGGACTCGGAATGGGATCAGACTTTGCGAGGGGCCTCCGTGTGCTAAAAATAGGCCGCGGGCACTGCCGCGCCCGAAGGTCCCGTTCCCAAGTTCGTCCGCCGCAAAAGTGCCCAAAAAACGGGTGGGCTATAGCCTTGGGGGGAGGGGCTGGCCAAATGCGTCCGCCGGACTCGGAATGCGGCCAGACTTTGCGAGGGGTGTCCGTGTGCCAAAAATAAGCCGCGGGCACTGCCGCGCCCAAAAATAAGGGCCCGAAGGTCCCGTCCCCAAGTTCGTCCGTCGCAAAAATGCCCAAAAAACGGGTGGGCTATAGCCTTGGGGGGAGGGGCTGGCCAAGTTCGTCCGCCGGACTTGGAATGGGGCCAGACTTTGCGAGGGCCTTCCGTCTACAAAAATAGTCCGCGGGCACTGCCGCGCCCAAAAATAAGTGCCCGAAGGTCCCATCCCCAAGTTCGTCCGCTGCAAAAATGCCCAAAAAACGGGTGGGCTATAGCCTTGGGGGCGGGGCTGGGCAAGTTCGTCCGCCGGACTCGGAATGGGGCCAGACTTTGCGAGGGGCCTCCGTGTTCCCAAAATATGCCACGGGAACTGCTGTGCACAAAAAGAAGCGCCCGAAGGTCCCGTCCCCAAGTTTGTCCGCCGCAAAAATGCCCAAAAAACGGGTGGGCTATAGCCTTGGGGGGAGGGGCCGGCCAAGTTCGTCCGCCGGACTCGGAATGGGGCCAGACTTTGCGAGGGGCCCCCGTGTGCCAAAAGTAGGCCGCGGGCACTGCCGCGCCCAAAAATAAGCGCCCGAAGGTCCCGTCCCCAAGTTCATCCGCCGTAAAAATTCCCAAAAAATGGGTGGGCTATAGCCTTGGGGGGAGGGGCTGGCCAAGTTCGTCCGCCGGACTCGGAATAGGGCCAGACTTTGCGAGGGTCCCCCGTGTGCCAAAAATAGGCCGCGGGCACTGCCGCGCCCAAAAATAAGCGCCCGAAGGTCCCGTCCCCAAGTTCATCCGCCGTAAAAATTCCCAAAAAATGGGTGGGCTATAGCCTTGGGGGGAGGGGCTGGCCAAGTTCGTCCGCCGGACTCGGAATAGGGCCAGACTTTGCGAGGGTCGCCCGTGTGCCAAAAATAGGCCGCGGGCACTGCCGCGCCCAAAAATAAGTGCCCGAGGGTCCCGTCCCCAAGTTCATCCGCCGTAAAAATTCCCAAAAAATGGGTGGGCTATAGCCTTGGGGGGCGGGGCTGGCCAAGTTCGTCCGCCGGACTCGGAATGGGGCCAGACTTTGCGAGGGGCCTCCGTGTACCAAAAATAGGCCATAGGCACTGCCGCGCCCAAAAATAAGCGCACGAAGATCCCCTCCCCAAGTTCGTCCGCCGCAAAAATGCCCAAAAAACGGGTGGGCTATAGCCTTGGGGGGAGGGGCTGGCCAAGTTCGTCCGCCGTACTCGAAATGGGGCTAGACTTTGCGAGGGGCCGCCGTGTGCCAAAAATAGGCAGTGGGCACTGCCGCACCCAAAAATAAGCGCCCGAAGGTCCCGTCGCCAAGTTCGTCCGCCGCAAAAATGCCCAAAAAATGGGTGGGCTATAGCCTTGGGGGGAGGGGCTGGCAAAGTTCGTCCGCCGGACTCGGAATGGGGCCAGACTTTCCGAGGGGCCTCCGTGTTCCCAAAATATGCCGCGGGAACTGCCGTGCCCAAAAAGAAGTGCCCGAAGGTCCCGTCCCCAAGTTCGTCTGCCGCAAAAATGCCCAAAAAACGGGTGGGCTATAGCCTTGGGGGGAGGGGCTGGCCAAGTTCGTCCGTCGGACTCGGAATGGGGCCAGACTTTGCGAGGGGCCCCTGTGTGCCAAAAATAGGCAGCGGGCGCTGCCGCGCCCAAAGGTCCCGTCCCCAAGTTCATCCGCCGTAAAAATTCCCAAAAAATGCGTGAGCTATAGCCTTGGGGGGAGGGGCTGGCAAAGTTCGTCCGCCGGACTCGGAATGGGGCCAGACTTTGCGAGGGGCCGCAGTGTTCCCAAAATATGCCGCGGGAACTGCCGTGCCCAAAAAGAAGCGCCCGAAGGTCCCGTCCCGATGTTCGTCCGCCGCACAAATGCCCAAAAAACGGGTGGGCTATAGCCTTGGGGGGAGGGGCTGGCCAAGTTCGTCCGTCGGACTCGGAATTGGGCCAGACTTTGTGAGGGGCCCCCGTGTGCCAAAAATAGGCCGCGGGCAGTGCCGCGCCCAAAAATAAGCGCCCGAAGGTCCCGTCCCCAAGTTCATCCGCCGTAAAAATTCCCAAAAAATGGGTGGGCTATAGCCTTGGGGGGAGGGGCTGGCCAACTTCGTCCGCCGGACTCGGAATGGGCCCAAACTTTGCGAGGGGCCTCCGTGTGCCAAAAATAGGCCGCGGGCACTGCCGCGCCCAAAAATAAGCGCACGAAGATCCCCTCCCCAAGTTCGTCCGCCGTAAAAATTCCCAAAAAATGGGTGGGCTATAGCCTTGGGGGGAGGGGCTGGCCAAGTTCGTCCGCCGGACTCGGAATAGGGCCAGACTTTGCGAGGGTCGCCCGTGTGCCAAAAATAGGCCGCGGGCACTGCCGCGCCCAAAAATAAGTGCCCGAGGGTCCCGTCCCCAAGTTCATCCGCCGTAAAAATTCCCAAAAAATGGGTGGGCTATAGCCTTGGGGGGAGGGGCTGGCCAAGTTCGTCCGCCGGACTCGGAATAGGGCCAGACTTTGCGAGGGTCGCCCGTGTGCCAAAAATAGGCCGCGGGCACTGCCGCGCCCAAAAATAAGTGCCCGAGGGTCCCGTCCCCAAGTTCATCCGCCGTAAAAATTCCCAAAAAATGGGTGGGCTATAGCCTTGGGGGGAGGGGCTGGCCAACTTCGTCCGCCGGACTCGGAATGGGCCCAAACTTTGCGAGGGGCCTCCGTGTGCCAAAAATAGGCCGCGGGCACTGCCGCGCCCAAAAATAAGCGCACGAAGATCCCCTCCCCAAGTTCGTCCGCCGTAAAAATTCCCAAAAAATGGGTGGGCTATAGCCTTGGGGGGAGGGGCTGGCCAAGTTCGTCCGCCGGACTCGGAATAGGGCCAGACTTTGCGAGGGTCGCCCGTGTGCCAAAAATAGGCCGCGGGCACTGCCGCGCCCAAAAATAAGCGCCCGAAGGTCCCGTCCCCAAGTTCATCCGCCGTAAAAATTCCCAAAAAATGGGTGGGCTATAGCCTTGGGGGGAGGGGCTGGCCAAGTTCGTCCGCCGGACTCGGAATAGGGCCAGACTTTGCGAGGGTCGCCCGTGTGCCAAAAATAGGCCGCGGGCACTGCCGCGCCCAAAAATAAGTGCCCGAGGGTCCCGTCCCCAAGTTCATCCGCCGTAAAAATTCCCAAAAAATGGGTGGGCTATAGCCTTGGGGGGAGGGGCTGGCCAAGTTCGTCCGCCGGACTCGGAATAGGGCCAGACTTTGCGAGGGTCGCCCGTGTGCCAAAAATAGGCCGCGGGCACTGCCGCGCCCAAAAATAAGTGCCCGAGGGTCCCGTCCCCAAGTTCATCCGCCGTAAAAATTCCCAAAAAATGGGTGGGCTATAGCCTTGGGGGGCGGGGCTGGCCAAGTTCGTCCGCCGGACTCGGAATGGGGCCAGACTTTGCGAGGGGCCTCCGTGTACCAAAAATAGGCCACAGGCACTGCCGCGCCCAAAAATAAGCGCACGAAGATCCCCTCCCCAAGTTCGTCCGCCGCAAAAATGCCCAAAAAACGGGTGGGCTATAGCCTTGGGGGGAGGGGCTGGCCAAGTTCGTCCGCCGTACTCGAAATGGGGCTAGACTTTGTGAGGGGCCGCCGTGTGCCAAAAATAGGCAGTGGGCACTGCCGCACCCAAAAATAAGCGCCCGAAGGTCCCGTCGCCAAGTTCGTCCGCCGCAAAAATGCCCAAAAAATGGGTGGGCTATAGCCTTGGGGGGAGGGGCTGGCAAAGTTCGTCCGCCGGACTCGGAATGGGGCCAGACTTTCCGAGGGGCCTCCGTGTTCCCAAAATATGCCGCGGGAACTGCCGTGCCCAAAAAGAAGTGCCCGAAGGTCCCGTCCCCAAGTTCGTCTGCCGCAAAAATGCCCAAAAAACGGGTGGGCTATAGCCTTGGGGGGAGGGGCTGGCCAAGTTCGTCCGTCGGACTCGGAATGGGGCCAGACTTTGCGAGGGGCCCCTGTGTGCCAAAAATAGGCAGCGGGCGCTGCCGCGCCCAAAGGTCCCGTCCCCAAGTTCATCCGCCGTAAAAATTCCCAAAAAATGCGTGAGCTATAGCCTTGGGGGGAGGGGCTGGCAAAGTTCGTCCGCCGGACTCGGAATGGGGCCAGACTTTGCGAGGGGCCGCAGTGTTCCCAAAATATGCCGCGGGAACTGCCGTGCCCAAAAAGAAGCGCCCGAAGGTCCCGTCCCGATGTTCGTCCGCCGCACAAATGCCCAAAAAACGGGTGGGCTATAGCCTTGGGGGGAGGGGCTGGCCAAGTTCGTCCGTCGGACTCGGAATTGGGCCAGACTTTGTGAGGGGCCCCCGTGTGCCAAAAATAGGCCGCGGGCAGTGCCGCGCCCAAAAATAAGCGCCCGAAGGTCCCGTCCCCAAGTTCATCCGCCGTAAAAATTCCCAAAAAATGGGTGGGCTATAGCCTTGGGGGGAGGGGCTGGCCAACTTCGTCCGCCGGACTCGGAATGGGCCCAAACTTTGCGAGGGGCCTCCGTGTGCCAAAAATAGGCCGCGGGCACTGCCGCGGCCAAAAATAAGCGCACGAAGATCCCCTCCCCAAGTTCATCCGCCACAAAAATGCCCAAAAAACGGGTGGGCTATAGCCTTTGGGGGAGGGGCTGGCCAAGTTCGTCCGCCGTACTCGGAATGGGGCCAGACTTTGCGAGGGGCCAGCGTGTGCCAAAAATAGGCAGTGGGCACTGCCGCACCCAAAAATAAGCGCCCGAAGGTCCCGTCGCCAAGTTCGTCCGCCGCAAAAATGCCCAAAAAACGGGTGGGCTATAGCCTTGGGGGGAGGGGCTGGCCAAGTTCGTCCGCCGGACTCGGAATGGGGCCAGACTTTGCGAGGGGCCCCCGTGTGCCAAAAATAGGCCGCGGCACTGCCGCTCCCAAAAATAAGCGCCCGAAGGTCCCGTCCCCAAGTTCATCCGCCGTAAAAATTCCCAAAAAATGGGTGGGCTATAGCCTTGGGGGGAGGGGCTGGCCAAGTTCGTCCGCCGTACTCGGAATGGGGCCAGACTTTGCGAGGGGCCTCCGTGTGCCAAAAATAGGCCGCGGGCACTGCCGCGCCCAAAAATAAGCGCACGAAGATCCCCTCCCCAAGTTCGTCCGCCACAAAAATGCCCAAAAAACGGGTGGGCTATAGCCTTGGGGGGAGGGGCCGGCCAAGTTCGTCCGCCGTACTCGGATTGGGGCCAGACTTTACGAGGGGCCGCCGTGTGCCAAAAATAGGCAGTGGGCACTGCCGCACCCAAAAATAAGCACCCGAAGATCCCGTCGCCAAGTTCGTCCGCCGCAAAAATGCCCAAAAAATGGGTGCGCTATAGCCTTGGGGGGAGGGGCTGGCAAAGTTCGTCCGCCGGACTCGGACTGGGGCCAGACTTTGCGAGGGGCCTCCGTGTTCCCAAAATATGCCGCGGGAACTGCCGTGCCCAAAAAGAAGCGCCCGAAGGTCCCGTCCCCAAGTTCGTCCACCGCAAAAATGCCCAAAAAACGGGTGGGCTATAGCCTTGGGGGGAGGGGCTGGCCAAGTTCGTCCGTCGGACTCGGAATTGGGCCAGACTTTGCGAGGGGCCCCCGTGTGCCAAAAATAGGCCGCGGGCGCTGCCGCGCCCAAAAATAAGCGCCCGAAGGTCCCGTCCCCAAGTTCATCCGCCGTAAAAATTCCCAAAAAATGGGTGGGCTATAGCCTTGGGGGAAGGGGCTGGCCAAGTTCGTCCGCCGGACTCGGAATGGAGCCAGACTTTGCGAGGGGCCCCCGTGTGCCAAAAATAGGCCGCGGGCACTGCCGCGCCCAAAAATAAGCGCCCGAAGGTCCTGTCCCCAAGTTCATCCGCCGTATAAATTCCCAAAAAATGGGTGCGCTATAGCCTTTGGGGGAGGGGCTGGCGAAGTTCGTCCGCCGGACTCGGAATGGGGCGAGACTTTGCGATCGGCCTCCGTGTTATAAAAATAGGCCGCGGGAAATGCCGCGCCCAAAAATAACCACCCGAGTGCCGGGGAGCCAAGTTCCTGCATCGGAAAAAGGCCACAAAAACGGGTGGGCTTCAGCCTTGGGGGGTGGGGCTGGCCAAGTTCGTCCGCCGGACTCGGAATGGGGCTAGACTTTCCAAGCGGCCTCCGTGTGCCAAAAATAGGCCGCGGGCACAGCCGCGCCCAAAAATAAGCCCCCGAAGGCCTGCGTCCTACCTAAAACCCCCCAGCGGAAAAATGGCCAAAAAACCGGTGGGTTATAGCCTTGGGGGGTGGGGCTGGCCAAGTTCGTCCGCCGATCTTGGAATGGGGCGAGAATTTGCGAGCGGCCTCCGTGTGCCAAAAATAGGCCGCGGGCAAAGCCGTGCCCAAAAATAACCGCCCGAATGCCAGGGAGCCAAGTTCGTCCATCGGAAAAAGCCACAAAAACGGGTAGGCTTTAGCCTTGGGGGGTGGGGCTGGCCTAGTTCGTCCGCCGGACTCGGAATGGGGTGAGACTTTGCGAGCGGCCTCCGTGTTCCAAAAATAGGCCACGGGCACAGCCGCGCCCAAAAATAAGCCCCCGAAGGCCTGCGTCCCAAAACCCCCCAGCGGAAAAATGGCCAAAAAACCGGTGCGCTATAGACTTGGTGGGGGGCGGGGGCGAAGTTCGTCCGCCGGAGTCCGAATGGGGCGACACTTTGCGAGGGGCCTCCGTGTGCCAAAAATAGGCCGCGAGCACAGCCGCGCCCAAAAATAACCGCCCGAATGCTGGGGAGCCAACTTCGTCCATCGGAAAAAGCTCACAAAAACGGGTGGGCTTTAGCCTTGGGGGTGGGGGCTGGCCAAGTTCGTCCGCCGGACTCGGAATGGGGTGAGACTTTGCGAGCGGCCTCCGTGTTCCAAAAATAGGCCGCGGGCACAGCCGCGCCCAAAAAAAAGTCCCCAAAGGCCTGCGTCCCAAAACCCCCCAGCGGAAAAATGGCCAAAAAACCGGTGGGCTATAGACTTGGTGGGGGACGGGGGCGAAGTTCGTCCGCCAGGGTCCAAATGGGGCGAGACTTTGCGAGGGGCCTTCGTGTGCCAAAAATAGGCCGCGGGCACAGCCGTACCCAAAAATAACCCCCCGAAGGCCTGCGTCCCAAAACCCCCCCGCGGAAAAATGGCCAAAAAACGGGTGGGCTATAGCCTTGGGGGGTGGGGCTGGCCAAGAATGGGGCGAGACTTTGCGAGCGCCCTCCGTGTGCCAAAAATAGGCCGCGGGCAAAGCCACGGCCAAAAATAACCCCCCCAATGCCGGGGAGCCAAGTTCATCCTTCGGAAAAAGGCCACAAAAACGGGTGGGCTTTAGCCTTGGGGGGTGGGGCTGGCCAAGTTCGTCCGCCGGACTCGGAATGGGGCGAGACTTTGCGAGCGGCCTCCGTGTGGCAAAAATAGGCCGCAGGCACAGCCGCACCCAAAAATAAGCCCCCGAAGGCCTGCGTCCCAAAACCAAAAAACGGGTGGGCTATAGCCTCGGGGGGTGGGGCTGGAGAAGTTTGTCCGCCGGACTCGGAATGGGGCGAGACTATGCGAGGGGCCTCCATGTGCCAAAAATAGGCCGCGGGCAATGCCGCGCCCAAAAATAACCACCCCAATGCCGGGGAGCCAAGTTCGTCCATCGGAAAAAGGCCACAAAAACGGGTGGGCTTTAGCCTTTGGGCGGTGGGGCTGGCCAAGTTCGTCCGCCGGACTCGGAATGGGGCGAGACTTTGTGAACGGCCTCCGTGTGCCAAAAATAAGCCGCGGGCAACGCCGTGCCCAAAAATAACCGCCCGAATGCCGGGGAGCCAAGTTCGTCCATCGGAAAAAGGGCACAAAAACGGGTGGGCTTCAGCCTTGGGGGGTGGGGCTGGCCAAGTTCGTCCGCCGGACTCGGAATGGGGCTAGACTTTGCGGTCGGCCTCCGTGTGCCAAAAATAGGCCGCGGATACAGCCGCGCCCAAAAATAAGCCCCCGAAGGCCTGCGTCCCAAAAGCCCCCAGCGGAAAAATGGCCAAAAAACCGGTGGGCTATAGCCTTGGTGGGGGGCGGGGCCGAAGTTCGTCCGCCGGACTCCGAATGGGGCGAGACTTTGCGAGCGGCCTCCGTGTGCCAAAAAAAGGCCACGGGCACAGCCACGCCGAAAAATAAGCGCCCGAATGCCGGGGAGCCAAGTTCGTCCATCGGGAAAAGGCCACAAAAACGGGTGGGCTTTAGCCTTGGGGGGTGGGGCTGGCCAAGTTCGTCCGCCGGACTCGGAATGGGGCGAGACTTTGCGATCGGCCTCCGTGTGATAAAAATAGGCCGCGGGAAACGCTGCGCCCAAAAATAACCGCCCGAGTGCCGGGGAGCCAAGTTCCTGCATCGGAAAAAGGCCACAAAAACGGGTGGGCTTCAGCCTTGGGGGGTGGGGCTGGCCAAGTTCGTCCGCCGGACTCGGAATGGGGCTAGACTTTCCGAGCGGCCTCCGTGTGCCAAAAATAGGCCGCGGGCACAGCCGCGCCCAAAAATAAGCCCCCGAAGGCCTGCGTCCTAAAACCCCCCAGCGGAAAAATGGCCAAAAAACCGGTGGGCTATAGCCTTGGGGGGTGGGGCTGGCCAAGTTCGTCCGCCGGACTCGGAATGGGGCGAGACTTTGCGAGCGGCCTGTTAACATATATGTTTCCATAATATTGATTTTGATGATAACAAAACAAGATTAAGAATGATTAATCTTTTAAGATCAAATTATTTTTTATACATCTTAAATAAATCATTATTTTCACTTTTTAAAGGTTTTATATTTAATGGAAAAATGATTTTATGAAATTGATTGTTTTTTTTCTTTTTAAATAAATCATTATTTTCACATTATAAATGTTTCATATTTAATGGAAAAATGATTTTATGAAATTGGTTGTTTTTCAAAGTTTATGGTTTAATTGAAAGAATTTTGAAAACTTTGATATAAACAAGTATTGCTTGAAATTTTGGTAAAGGACTTATTTGAAAAGTGTCATAGCATCTTTGGAAATATCATAATTTTAGAAAGTTTTGGGAATAACAAAACATTATTTAGAAATTCTGAAATTGGACTTATTTGCAAACATTTATAACGTTTTGAGCCATACTACAGTTTTATAAAGTTTTGGGGTCAAATTGAAAATATTGGAAAATTTTCACAGTAGCGGGTTACTGTAGCAAGCGGCTTACCGGATTCAGAAAACCGGAAATCCGGATTCGGGGCAGTAAGCATCCAGTCCGAATGCGGCGAGACTTTGCGAGGGGCCTCCGTGTGCCAAAAATAGGCCGCGCGCACAGCCGTGCCCAAAAATAAGCCCCCGAAGGCCTGCGTCCCAAAATCCCCCAGCAGTAAAATGGCCAAAAAACGGGTGGGCTATAGCCTTGGGGGGTGGGGCTGGCCAAGTTCGTCCGCCACACTCGGAATGGGGCGAGACTTTGCGAGCGGCCTCCGTGTGCCAAAAATAGGCCGCGGGCAAAGCCACGCCCAAAAATAACCCCCCCAATGCCGGGGAGCCAAGTTCGTCCTTCGGAAAAAGGCCACAAAAACGGGTGGGCTTTAGCCTTGGGGGGTGGGGCTGGCCAAGTTCGTCCGCCGGACTCGGAATGGGGCGACACTTTGCGAGCGGCCTCCGTGTGCCAAAAATAGGCTGCGGGCACAGCCGCACCCAAAAATAAGCCCCCGAAGGCCTGCGTCCCAAAACCCCCCACCGGAAAAATGGCCAAAAAACCGGTGGGCTATAGCCTTGGTGGGGGGCGGGGGCGAAGTTCGTCCGCCGGACTGCGAATGGGGCGAGACTTTGCGAGGGGCGTCCGTGTGCCAAAAATAGGGAGAGGGCAAAGCCGCGCCCAAAAATAACATCCCCATGCCGGGGAGCCAAAGTCGTCCATCGGAAAAAGGCCACAAAAAAGGGTGGGCTTTAGCCTTGGGGGGTGGGGCTGGCCAAGTTCGTCCGCCGGACTCGGAATGGGGCGAGACTTTGCGAGCGGCCTCCGTGTGCCAAAAGTAGGCCGCGGGCACAGCCGCGCCCAAAAATAACCGCCCCAATGACGGGGAGCCAAGTTCGTCCATCGGAAAAAGGCCACAAAAACGGGTGGGCTATAGCCTTGGGGGGTGGGGCTGGCCAAGTTCGTCCGCCGGACTCGGAATGGGGCGAGACTTTGCGAGCGGCCTCCGTGTGCCAAAAGTAGGCCGCGGGCACAGCCGCGCCCAAAAATAACCGCCCCAATGACGGGGAGCCAAGTTCGTCCATCGGAAAAAGGCCGCAAAAACGGGTGGGCTATAGCCTTGGGGGGTGGGGCTGGCCAAGTTCGTCCGCCGGACTGGGAATGGGGAGAGACTTTAAGGGCGGCCTCCGTGTGCCAAAAATAGGCCGCGGGCACAGCCGCGCCCAAAAATAAGCCCCCGAAGGCCTGCGTCCCAAAACCCCCAGCGGAAAACTGGCCAAAAAACCGGTGGGCTATAGCCTTGGTGCGGGGCGGGGGCGAAATTCGTCCGCCGGACTCGGAATGGGGCGAGACTTTGCGAGCGGCCTCCGTGTGCCAAAAATAGGCCGCGGGCAAAAGCCGCGCCCAAAAATAAGCCCCCGAAGGCCTGCGTCCCAAAACCCCCCAGCGGAAAAATGGCCAAAAAACGGGTGGGCTATAGCCTTGGGGGGTGGGGCTGGCCAAGTTCGTCCGCCGGACTCCGAATGGGGCGAGACTTTGCGAGCGGCCTCCGTGTGCCAAAAATAGAGAGCGGGCAAAGCCGCGCCCAAAAATAACATCCCCATGCCGGGGAGCCAAAGTCGTCCATCGGAAAAAGGCCACAAAAAAGGGTGGGCTTTAGCCTTGGGGGGTGGGGCTGGCCAAGTTCGTCCGCCGGACTCGGAATAGGGCGAGACTTTGCGAGCGGCCTCCGTTTGCCAAAAATAGGCCGCGGGCAAAGCCGCGCCCAAAAATAACCGCCCCAATGCCGGGGAGCCAAGTTCGTCCATCGGAAAAAGGCCACAAAAAAGGGTGGGCTTTAGCCTTGGGGGTGGGGCTGGCCAAGTTCGTCCGCCGGACTCGGAATGGGGCCAGACTTTGCGAGCGTCCTCCGTGTGCCAAAAATAGGCCGCGGGCAAAGCCGCACCCAAAAATAACCGCCCCAATGCCGGGGAGCCAGGTTCATCGATCGGAAAAAGGCCACAAAAACGGGTGGGCTTTAGCCTTGGGGGGTGGGGCTGGCCAAGTTCGTCCGCCGGACTCGGAATGGGGCGAGACTTTGCGAGCGGCCTCCGTGTGCCAAAAGTAGGCCGCGGGCACAGCCGCGCCCAAAAATAACCGCCCGAATGACGGGGAGCCAAGTTCGTCCATCGGAAAAAGGCCACAAAAACGGGTGGGCTATAGCCTTGGGGGGTGGGGCTGGCCAAGTTCGTCCGCCGGACTGGGAATGGGGAGAGACTTTAAGGGCGGCCTCCGTGTACCAAAAATAGGCCGCGGGCACAGCCGCGCCCAAAAATAAGCCCCCGAAGGCCTGCGTCCCAAAACCCCCAGCGGAAAAATGGCCAAAAAACCGGTGGGCTATAGCCTTGGTGCGGGGCGGGGGCGAAGTTCGTCCGCCGGACTCGGAATGGGGCGAGACTTTGCGAGCGGCCTCCGTGGGCCAAAAATAGGCCGCGGGCAAAAGCCGCGCCCAAAAATAAGCCCCCGAAGGCCTGCGTCCCAAAACCCCCCAGCGGAAAAATGGCCAAAAAACGGGTGGGCTATAGCCTTGGGGGGTGGGGCTGGCCAAGTTCGTCCGCCGGACTCCGAATGGGGCGAGACTTTGCGAGGGGCCTCCGTGTGCCAAAAATAGGCCGCCGGCTAAGCCGCGCCCAAAAATAACCGCCCGAATGGCGGGGAGCCAAGTTCGTCCAGTGGAAATAGGCCACAAAAACGGGTGGGCTATAGCCTTGGGGGGTGGGGCTGGCCAAGTTCGTCCGCCGGACTCGGAATGGGGCGAGACTTTGCGAGCGGCCTCCATGTGCCAAAAATAGGCTGCGGGCACAGCCGCGCCCAAAAATAAGCCCCCGAAGTTCTGCGTCCCAAAACCCCCCAGCGGAAAAATGGCCAAAAAACCGGTGGGCTATAGCCTTGGTGGGGGGCGGGGGCGAAGTTCGTCCGCCGGACTCGGAATGGGGCGAGACTTTGCGAGCGGCCTCCGTGTGCCAAAAATAGGCCGCGGGCAAAAGCCGCGCCCAAAAATAAGCCCCCGAAGGCCTGCGTCCCAAAACCCTCCAGCGGAAAAATGGCCAAAAAACGGGTGGGCTATAGCCTTGGGGGGAGGGGCTGGCCAACTTCGTCCGCCGGACTCGGAATGGGGCGAGACTTTGCGAGCGGCCTCCGTGTGCCAAAAATAGGCCGCGGGCAAAGCCGCACCCAAAAATAACCGCCCCAATGCCGGGGAGCCAGGTTCATCGATCGGAAAAAGGCCACAAAAACGGGTGGGCTTTAGCCTTGGGGGGTGGGGCTGGCCAAGTTCGTCCGCCGGACTCGGAATGGGGCGAGACTTTGCGAGCGGCCTCCGTGTGCCAAAAGTAGGCCGCGGGCACAGCCGCGCCCAAAAATCAGCCCCCGAAGGCCTGCGTCCCAAAACCCCCCAGCGGAAAAATGGCCAAAAAACGGGTGGGCTATAGCCTTGGGGGGTGGGGCTGGCCAAGTTCGTCCGCCGGACTCGGAATGGGGAGAGACATTGCGAGCGGCCTCCGTGTGCCAAAAATAGACCGCGGGCACAGCCGCGGCCAAAAATAAGCCCCCGAAGGCCTGCGTCCCAAAACCCCCCAGCGGAAAAATGGCCAAAAAACCGGTGGGCTATAGCCTTGGCGGGGGGCGGAGGCGAAGTTCGTCCGCCGGACTCCGAATGGGGCGAGACTTGGCGAGGGGCCTCCGTGTGTCAAAAATAGGCCGCGGGCACAGCCGCACCTAAAAATAAGCCCCCGAAGGCCTGGGTCCCAAAACCCCCCAGCGGAAAAATGGCCAAAAAACGGGTGGGCTATAGCCTTGGGGTGTGGGGCTGGCCAAGTTCGTCTGCCGGACTCGGAATGGGGAGAGACTTTGCGAGCGGCCCCCGTGTGCCAAAAATAGTCCGCGGGCACAGCCGCGGCCAAAAATAAGCCCCCGAAGGCCTGCGTCCCAAAACCCCCCAGCGAAAAAATGGCCAAAAAACCGGTGGGATATAGCCTTGGCAGGGGGCGGGGGCGAAGTTCGTCCGCCGGACTCCGAATGGGGCGAGACTTTGCGAACAGCCTCCGTGTGCCAGAAATAGGCCGCAGGCACAGCCGCGGCCAAAAATAAGACCCCGAAGGCCTGCGTCCCAAAATGCCCCAGCGGAAAAATGGCCAAAAAATGGGTGGGTTATAGCCTTGGGGGGTGGGGCTGGCCAAGTTCGTCCGCCGGACTCGGAATGGGGCGAGACTTTGCGAGCGGCCTCCGTGTGCCAAAAATAGGCCGCGGGGAAAGCCGCGCCCAAAAATAACCGCCCCAATGCCGGGAAGCCAGGTTCGTCGATCGGAAAAAGGCCACAAAAATGGGTGGGCTTTAGCCTTGGGGGGTGGGGCTAGCCAAATTCGTCCGCCGGACTCGGAATGGGGCGAGACTTTGCGAGCGGCCTCCGTGTGCCAAAAGTAGGCCGCGGGCACAGCCGCGCCCAAAAATAAGCCCCCGAAGGCCTGCATCCCAAATCCCCCCAGCGGAAAAATGGCCAAAAAACGGGTGGGCTATAGCCTTCGGGGGTGGGGCTGGCCAAGTTCGTCCGCCGGACTCGGAATGGGGAGAGACTTTGTGAGCGGCCTCCGTGTGCCAAAAATAGGCCGCGGGCACAGCCGCGCCCAAAAATAACTTCCCGAATGGCGGGGAGCCAAGTTCGTCCATCGGAAAAAGGCCACAAAAACGGGTGGGCTTTAGCCTTGGGGGGTGGGGCTGGCCAAGTTCGTCCGCCGGACTCGGAATGGGGCGAGACTTTGCGAGCGGCCTCCGTGTGCCAAAAATAGGCTGCGGGCACAGCCGCGCCCAAAAATAAGCCCCCGAAGTTCTGCGTCCCAAAACCCCCCAGCGGAAAAATGGCCAAAAAACCGGTGGGCTATAGCCTTGGTGGGGGGCGGGGGCGAAGTTCGTCCGCCGGACTCCGAATGGGGCGAGTCTTTGCGAGCGACCTCCGTGTGCCAGAAATAGGCCGCGGGCACAGCCGCGCCCAAAAATAACCACCCGAATGGCGGGGAGCCAAGTTCGTCCATCGGAAAAGGTACACAAAAACGGGTGGGCTTTAGCCCTGCGGGGTGGGGCTGGCCAAGTTCGTCCGCCGGACTCGGAATTGGGCGAGACTTTGCGAGCGGCCTCCGAGTGCGAAAAATAGGCCGCGGGCAAAGCCGCGCCCAAAAATAACCGCCCCAATGCCGGGGAGCCATGTTCGTCCATCGGAAAAAGGCCACAAAAACGGGTGGGCTATAGCCTTGGGGGGTGGGGCTGGCCAAGTTCGTCCGCCGGACTCGGAATAGGGTGAGACTTTGCGAGCGGCCTCCCTGTGCAAAAAATAGGCCGCGGGCACAGCCGCGCCCAAAAATATGCCCCCGAAGTTCTGCATCCCAAAACCCCCCAGCGGAAAAATGGACAAAAAACCGGTGGGCTATAGCCTTGGTGGGGGGCGGGGGCGAAGTTTGTCCGCCGGACTCCGAATGGGGCGAGTCTTTGCGAACGGCCTCCGTGTGCCAAAAATAGGACGCGGGCACAGCCGCACCTAAAAATAAGCCCCCGAAGGCCTGCGTCCCAAAACCCCCCAGCGGAAAAATGGCCAAAAAACGGGTGGGCTATAGCCTTGGGGGGTGGGGCTGGCCAAGTTCGTCCGCCGGACTCGGAATGGGGCAAGACTTTGCGAGCGGCCTCCATGTGCCAAAAGTAGGCCGCGGGCAAAGCCGCGCCCAAAAATAACCACCCCAATGGCGGGGAGCCAAGTTAGTCCATCGGAAAAAGGCCACAAAAACGGGTGGGCTTTAGCCTTGGGGTGTGGGGCTGGCGAAGTTCGTCCGCCGGACTCGGAATGGGGCGAGACTTTGCGAGCGGCCTCCGTGTGCCAAAAATAGGCTGCGGGCACAGCCGCGCCCAAAAATAAGCCCCCGAAGTTCTGCGTCCCAAAACCCCCCAGCGGAAAAATGGCCAAAAAACCGGTGGGCTATAGCCTTGGTGGGGGGCGGGGGCGAAGTTCGTCCGCCGGACTCCGAATGGGGCGAGTCTTTGCGAGCGACCTCCGTGTGCCAGAAATAGGCTGCGGGCACAGCCGCGCCCAAAAATAACCACCCGAATGGCGGGGAGCCAAGTTCGTCCATCGGAAAAGGTACACAAAAACGGGTGGGCTTTAGCCTTGGGGGGTGGGGCTGGCCAAGTTCGTCCGCCGGACTCGGAATTGGGCGAGACTTTGCGAGCGGCCTCCGAGTGCGAAAAATAGGCCGCGGGCAAAGCCGCGCCCAAAAATAACAGCCCCAATGCCGGGGAGCCATGTTCGTCCATCGGAAAAAGGCCACAAAAACGGGTGGGCTATAGCCTTGGGGGGGGGGGGGCTGGCCAAGTTCGTCCGCCGGACTCGGAATAGGGTGAGACTTTGCGAGCGGCCTCCGTGTGCAAAAAATAGGCCGCGGGCAAAGCAGCGCCCAAAAATAACTGCCCGAATGGCGGGGAGCCAAGTTCGTCCATCGGAAAAAGGCCACAAAAACGGGTGGGCTTTAGCCTTGGGGGGTGGGGCTGGCCAAGTTCGTCCGCCGGACTCGGAATGGGGCGAAACTTTGCGAGCGGCCTCCGTGTGCCAAAAATTGGCCGCGGGCACAGCCGCGCCCAAAAATAAGCCCCCGAATTTCTGCGTCCCAAAACCCCCCAGCGGAGAAATGGCCAAAAAACCGGTGGGCTATAGCCTTGGTGGGGGGCGGGGGCGAAGTTCGTCCGCCGGACGCCGAATGGGGCGAGTCTTTGCGAGCGCCGTCCGTGTGCCAAAAATAGGCCGCGGGCACAGCCGCGCCCAAAAATAACCACCCGAATGGCGGGGAGCCAAGTTCGTCCATCGGAAAAGGTACACAAAAACGGGTGGGCTTTAGCCTTGGGGGGTGGGGCTGGCCAAGTTCGTCCGCCGGACTCGGAATGGGGCGAGACTTTGCGAGCGGCCTCCGTGTGCCAAAAGTAGGCCGCGGGCACAGCCGCGTTAAAAAATAAGCCCCCGAAGGCCTGCGTCCCAAAACCCCCCAGCGGAAAAATGGCCAAAAAACGGGTGGGCTATAGCCTTGGGTGGTGGGGCTGGCCAAGTTCATCCGCCGGACTCGGAATGGCGAGTGACTTTGCGAGCGGCTTCCGTGTGCCAAAAATAGGCCATGGGCAAAGCCGCGCCCAAAAATAACCGCCCCAATGCCGGGGAGCCAAGTTCGTCCATCGGAAAAAGGTCACAAAAACGGGTGGGCTATTGCCTTGGGGGGTGGGGCTGGCCAAGTTCGTCCGCCGGACTCGGAATAGGGTGAGACTTTGCGAGCGGCCTCCGTGTGCAAAAAATAGGCTGCGGGCAAAGCCGCGCCCAAAAATAACTGCCCGAATGGCGGGGAGCCAAGTTCGTCCATCGGAAAAAGGCCACAAAAACGGGTGGGCTTTAGCCTTGGGGGGTGGGTCTGGCCAAGTTCGTCCGCCGGACACGGAATGGGGCGAAACTTTGCGAGCGGCCTCCGTGTGCCAAAAATAGGCCACGGGCACAGCCGCGCCCAAAAATAAGCCCCTGAATTTCTGCGTCCCAAAACCCCCCAGCGGAAAAAAGGCCAAAAAACCGGTGGGCTATAGCCTTGGTGGGGGGCGGGGGCGAAGTTCGTCCGCCGGACTCCGAATGGGGCGAGTCTTTGCGACCGGCGTCCGTGTGCCAAAAATAGGCCGCGGGCACAGCCGCGCCCAAAAATAACCACCCGAATGGCGGGGAGCCAAGTTCGTCCATCGGAAAAGGTACACAAAAACGGGTGGGCTTTAGCCTTGGGGGGTGGGGCTGGCCAAGTACGTCCGCCGGACTCGGAATGGGGCGAGACTTTGCGAGCGGCCTCCGTGTCCCAAAAGTAGGCCGCGGGCACAGCCGCGCTAAAAAATAAGCCCCCGAAGGCCTGCGTCCCAAAACCCCCCAGCGGAAAAATGTCCAAAAAACGGGTGGGCTATAGCCTTGGGGGGTGGGGCTGGCCAAGTTCATCCGCCGGACTCAGAATGGGGAGAGACTTTGCGAGCGGCCTCCGTGTGCCAAAAATAGGCCGTGGGCACAGCCGCAGCAAAAAATAAGCCCCCGAAGGACTGCGTCCCAAAACCCCCCAGCGGAAAAATGGCCAAAAAACGGGTGGGCTATAGCCTTGGGTGGTGGGGCTGGCCAAGTTGATCCGCCGGACTCGGAATGGAGCGAGACTTTGCGAGCAGCCTCCGTGTGCCAAAAATAATCCACGGGCAGAGCCGCGCCCAAAAATAACCCCCCGAATGGCGGGGAGCCAAGTTCGTCCATCGGAAAAAGGCCACAAAACCTTGTGGTCTTTAGCCTTGGGGGGTGGGGCTGCCCAAGTTCGTCCGCCGGACTCGGAATGGGGCGAGACTTTGTGAGCGGCCTCCGAGTGCCAAAAATAGGCCGCGGGCAAAGCCGCGCTCAAAAATAACCGCCCCAATGCCGGGGAGCCAAGTTCGTCCATCGGAAAAAGGCCACAAAAACGGGTGGGCTATAGCCTTGGGGGGTGGGGCTGGCCAAGTTCGTCCGCCGGACTCGGAATAGGGTGAGACTTTGCGAGCGGCCTCCATGTGCAAAAAATAGGCCGCGGGCACAGCCGCGCCCAAAAATATGCCCCCGAAGTTCTGCGTCCCAAAACCCCCCAGCGGAAAAATGGACAAAAAACCGGTGGGCTATAGCCTTGGTGGGGGGCGGGGGCAAAGTTCGTCCGCCGGACTCCGAATGGGGCGAGTCTTTGCGAGCGGCCTCCGTGTGCCAAAAATAGGACGCGGGCACAGCCGCACCTAAAAATAAGCCCCCGAAGGCCTGCGTCCCAAAACCCCCCAGCGGAAAAATGGCCAAAAAACGGGTGGGCTATAGCCTTGGGGGGTGGGGCTGGCCAAGTTCGTCCGCCGGACTCGGAATGGGGCAAGACTTTGCGAGCGGCCTCCATGTGCCAAAAGTAGGCCGCGGGCAAAGCCGCGCCCAAAAATAACCACCCCAATGGCGGGGAGCCAAGTTCGTCCATCGGAAAAAGGCCACAAAAACGGGTGGGCTTTAGCCTTGGGGGGTGGGGCTGGCGAAGTTCGTCCGCCGGACTCGGAATGGGGCGAGACTTTGCGAGCGGCCTACGTGTGCCAAAAATAGGCCGTGGGCAAAGCCGCGCCCAAAACTAACCGCCCCAATGACGGGGAGCCAAGTTCGTCCATCGGAGAAAGGGCACAAAAAAGGGTGGGCTTTAGCCTTGGGGGGTGGGGCTGGGCAAGTTCGTCCGCCGGACTCTGAATGGGGCGAGACTTTGCGAGCGGCCTCCGAGTGCCAAAAATAGGCCGCGGGCAAAGCCGCGCTCAAAAATAACCGCCCCAATGCCGGGGAGCCAAGTTCGTCCATCGGAAAAAGGCCACAAAAACGGGTGGGCTTTAGCCTTGGGGGGTGGGGCTGGCCAAGTTCGTCCGCCGGACTCGGAATGGGGTGAGACTTTGCGAGCGGCCTCTGTGTGCCAAAAATAGGCCGCGGGCAAAGCGGCACTTAAAAATAACCGCCCGAATGCCGGGGAGCCAAGTTCGTCCATCGGAAAAAGGCCACAAAAACGGGTGGGCTTTAGCCTTGGGGGGTGGGGCTGGCCAACTTCGTCCGCCGGACTCGGAATGGGAGGAGACTTTGCGAGCGGCCTCCGTGTGCCAAAAATAGGCCGCGTGCAAAGCCGCGCCCAAAAATAACCGCCCGAATGCCGGGGAGCCAAGTTCGTCCATCGGAAAAAGGCCACAAAAACGGGTGGGCTTTAGCCTTGGGGGGTGATGCCTGCCAAGTTCGTCCGCCGGACTCGGAATGGGGTGAGACTTTGCGAGCGGCCTCCGTGTGCCAAAAATAGGCCGTGGGCAAAGCGGCGCTTAAAAATAACCGCCCGAATGCCGGGGAGCCAAGTTCGTCCATCGGAAAAAGGCCACAAAAACGGGTGGGCTTTAGCCTTGGGGGATGGGGCTGGCCAAGTTCGACCGCCGGACTCAGAATGGGGCGAGACTTTGCGAGGGGCCTCCGTGTGACAAAAATAGGTCTTAGGCACAGCCACGCCCAAAAATAACCCACCGAAGGCCTGCGTCCCATAACCCCCCAGCGGAAAAATGGGCAAAAAACCGGTGGGCTATAGCCTTGGGGGGTGGGGCTGGCCATGTTCGTCTGCCGCACTCGGAATGGGGCGAGACTTTGCGAGCGGCCTGCGTGTGCCAAAAATAGGCCGCGGGCAAAGCCGCGCCCAAAAATAACCGCCCGAATGCCGGGGAGCCAAGTTCGTCCATCGGAAAAAGGCCACAAAAACGGGTGGGCTTTAGCCTTGGGGGGTGATGCCTGCCAAGTTCGTCCGCCGGACTCGGAATGGGGTGAGACTTTGCGAGCGGCCTCCGTGTGCCAAAAATAGGCCGTGGGAAAGCGGCGCTTAAAAATAACCGCCCGAATGCCGGGGAGCCAAGTTCGTCCATCGGAAAAAGGCCACAAAAACGGGCGGGCTTTAGCCTTGGGGGGTGGGGCTGGCCAAGTTCGTCCGCCGGACTCGGAATGGGACGAGACTTTGCGAGCGGCCTCCGTGTGCCAAAAATAGGCCGCGGGCAAAGCCGCACCCAAAAATAACCACCCGAATGCCGGGGAGCCAAGTTCGTCCACGGAAAAAGGCCCCAAAAACGGGTGGGCTTTAGCCTTGGGGGGTGGGGCTGGACAAGTTCGTCCGCCGGACTCGGAATGGGGCGAGACTTTGCGAGCGGCCTCCGTGTGCCAAAAGTAGGCCGCGGGCACAGCCGCGCCCAAAAATAACCCACCGAAGGCCTGCGTCCCATAACCCCCCAGCGGAAAAATGGGCAAAAAACCGGTGGGCTATAGCCTTGGGGGGTGGGGCTGGCCATGTTCGTCTGCCGCACTCGGAATGGGGCGAGACTTTGCGAGCGGCCTGCGTGTGCCAAAAATAGGCCGCGGGCACAGCCGCGCCCAAAAATAACCGCCCGAATGCCGGGGAGCCAAGTTCGTCCATCGGAAAAAGGCCACAAAAACGGGTGGGCTTTAGCGTTGGGTGGTGGGGCTGTCCAAGTTCGTCCGCCGGACTCGGATTGGGGCGAGACATTGCGAGCGGCCTCCGTGTGCCAAAAATAGGTCGCGGGCACAGCCGCGCCCAAAAATAACCGCCCGAATGCCGGGGAGCCAAGTTCGTCCATCGGAAAAAGGCCACAAAAACGGGTGGGCTTTAGCCTTGGGGGGTGGGGCTGGCCAAGTTCGTCCGCCGGACTCGGAATGGGGGGAGACTTTGCGTGCGGCCTCCGTGTGCCAAAAATAGGCCGCGGGCACAGCCGCGCCCAAAAATAAGCCCCCGAAGGCCTGCGTCCGAAAACCCCCCAGCGGAAAAATGGCCAAAAATCGGGTGGGCTATAGCCTTGGGGGGTGGGGCTTGCCAAGTTCGTCCGCGGACTCGGAATGGGACGAGACTTTGCGAGCGGCCTCCGTGTGCCAAAAATAGGCCGCGGGCAAAGCCGCGCCCAAAAATAACCGCCCCAATGCCGGGGAGCCAAGTTCGTCCATCGGAAAAAGGCCACAAAAACGGGTGGGCTTTAGCCTTGGGGGGTGGGGCTGGCCAAGTTCGTCCGCCGGACTCGGAATGGGGTGAGACTTTGCGAGCGGCCTCTGTGTGCCAAAAATAGGCCGCGGGCAAAGCGGCGCTTAAAAATAACCGCCCGAATGCCGGGGAGCCAAGTTCGTCCATCGGAAAAAGGCCACAAAAACGGGTGGGCTTTAGCCTTGGGGGGTGGGGCTGGCCAACTTCGTCCGCCGGACTCGGAATGGGACGAGACTTTGCGAGCGGCCTCCGTGTGCCAAAAATAGGCCGCGTGCAAAGCCGCGCCCAAAAATAACCGCCCGAATGCCGGGGAGCCAAGTTCGTCCATCGGAAAAAGGCCACAAAAACGGGTGGGCTTTAGCCTTGGGGGGTGATGCCTGCCAAGTTCGTCCGCCGGACTCGGAATGGGGTGAGACTTTGCGAGCGGCCTCCGTGTGCCAAAAATAGGCCGTGGGAAAGCGGCGCTTAAAAATAACCGCCCGAATGCCGGGGAGCCAAGTTCGTCCATCGGAAAAAGGCCACAAAAACGGGAGGGCTTTAGCCTTGGGGGATGGGGCTGGCCAAGTTCGACCGCCGGACTCAGAATGGGGCGAGACTTTGCGAGCGGCCTCCGTGTGCCAAAAATAACCCGCGGGCACAGCCGCGCCCAAAAATAACCGCCCGAATGCCGGGGAGCCAAGTTCGTCTATCGGAAAAAGTCCACAAAAACGGGTGGGCTTTAGCCTTGGGGGGTTGGGCTGGCCAAGTTCGTCCGCCGGACTCGGAATGTGGCGAGACTTTGCGAGCGGCCTCCGTGTGCCAAAAATAGGACGCGGTCAAAGCCGCGCCCAAAAACAAGCCCCCGAAGGCCTGCGTCCCAAAACCCCCCAGCGGAAAAATGGCCAAAAAACCGGTGGTCTATAGCCTTGGGGGGTGGGGCTGGCCAAGTTCGTCCGCCGGACTAGGAAAGGGGTGAGACTTTGCGAGCGGCCTCCGTGTACCAAAAATAGGCCACGGGCAAAGCCGCGCCCAAAAATAACCGCCCGAATGCCGTGGAGCCTAGTTCGTCCATCGGAAAAAGGCCACAAAAACGGGCGGGCTTTAGCCTTGGGGGGTGGAGCCGGCAAAGTTCGTCCGCCGGACTCGGAATGGGGCGAGACCTTGCGAGCGGTCTCCGTGTTCCAAAAATAGGCCGCGGGCACAGCCGCGCCCAAAAATAAGCCCCCGAAGGCCTGCGTCCCAAAACCCCCCCTGCGGAAAAATGGCCAAAAAACCGGTGGGCTATCGCCAAAAATAGGCCGCGGGCACAGCCGCGCCCAAAAATAACCGCCCGAATGCCGGGGAGCCAAGTTCGTCCATTGGAAAAAGGCCGCAAATACGGGTGGGCTTTAGCCTTGGGGGGTGGGGCTGGCCAAGTTCGTCCGCCGGACTCGCAATGGGGCGAGACTTTGCGAGCGGCCTCCGTGTGCCAAAAATAACCCGCGGGCACAGCCGCGCCCAAAAATAACCGCCCGAATGCCGGGGAGCCAAGTTCGTCTATCGGAAAAAGGCCACAAAAACGGGTGGGCTTTAGCCTTGGGGGGTTGGGCTGGCCAAGTTCGTCCGCCGGACTCGGAATGTGGCGAGACTTTGCGAGCGGCCTCCGTGTGCCAAAAATAGGCCGGGGTCAAAGCCGCGCCCAAAAATAAGCCCCCGAAGGCCTGCGTCCCAAAACCCCCCACCGGAAAAATGGCCAAAAAACCGGTGGTCTATAGCCTTGGGGGGTGGGGCTGGCCAAGTTCGTCCGCCAGACTAGGAAAGGGGTGAGACTTTGCGAGCGGCCTCCGTGTACCAAAAATAGGCCGCGGGCAAAGCCGCGCCCAAAAATAACCGCCCGAATGCCGAGGAGCCTAGTTCGTCCATCGGAAAAAGGCCACAAAAACGGGCGGGCTTTAGCCTTGGGGGGTGGGGCTGGCCAAGTTCGTCCGCCGGACTCGCAATGGGGCGAGACTTTGCGAGCGGCCTCCGTGTGCCAAAAATAACCCGCGGGCACAGCCGCACCCAAAAATAACCGCCCGAATGCCGGGGAGCCAAGTTCGTCTATCGGAAAAAGTCCACAAAAACGGGTGGGCTTTAGCCTTGGGGGGTTGGGCTGGCCAAGTTCGTCCGCCGGACTCGGAATGTGGCGAGACTTTGCGAGCGGCCTCCGTGTGCCAAAAATAGGACGCGGTCAAAGCCGCGCCCAAAAATAAGCCCCCGAAGGCCTGCGTCCCAAAACCCCCCAGCGGAAAAATGGCCAAAAAACCGGTGGTCTATAGCCTTCGGGGGTGGGGCTGGCCAAGTTCGTCCGCCAGACTAGGAAAGGGGCGAGACTTTGCGAGCGGCCTCCGTGTACCAAAAATAGGCCGCGGGCAAAGCCGCGCCCAAAAATAACCGCCCGAATGCCGAGGCGCCTAGTTCGTCCATCGGAAAAAGGCCACAAAAACGCGCGGGCTTTAGCCTTGGGGGGTGGAGCCGGCAAAGTTCGTCCGCCGGACTCGGAATGGGGCGAGACCTTGCGAGCGGTCTCTGTGTTCCAAAAATAGGCCGCGGGCACAGCCGCGCCCAAAAATAAGCCCCCAAAGGCCTGCGTCCCAAAACCCCCCCTGCGGAAAAATGGCCAAAAAACCGGTGGGCTATAGCCTTGGTGGGGGGCAGGGGCGAAGTTCGTCCGCCGGACTCCGAATGGGGCGAGATGTTGCGAGGGGCCTCCGTGTGCCAAAAATAGGCCGCGGGCACAGCCGCACCCAAAAATAAGCCCCCGAAGGCCTGCGTCCCAAAACCCCCCAGCGGAAAAATGGCCAAAAAACCGGTGGGCTATAGCCAAAAATAGGCCGCGGGCACAGCCGCGCCCAAAAATAACCGCCCGAATGCCGGGGAGCCAAGTTCGTCCATTGGAAAAAGGCCACAAAAACGGGTGGGCTTTATCCTTGGGGGGTGGGGCAGGCCAAGTTCGTCCGCCGGACTCGGAATGGGGCGAGACTTTGCGAGCGGCCTCCGTGTGCCAAAACTAGGCCGCGGTCGCAGCCGGGCCCAAAAATAACCGCCCGAATGCCGGGGAACCAAGTTCGACCATCGGAAAAAGGCCACAAAAACGGGTGAGCTTTAGCCTTGGGGGGTGGGGCTGGCCAAGTACGTCCGCCGGACTCGGAATGGGGCGAGACTTTGCGAGCGGCCTCCGTGTGCCAAAAATAGGCCGCGGGCACAGGCGCTCCCAAAAATAACCTCCCGAATGCCGGGGAGCCAAGTTCGTCCATCGGAAAAAGGCCACAAAAACGGGTGGGGTTTAGCCTTGGGGGGTGGGGCTGGCAAAGTTCGTCCGCCGGACTCGGAAAGGAGCGAGACTTTACGATCGGCCTCCGTGTGCCAAAAATAGGCCGCTGGCACAGCCGCACCCAAAAATAACCGCCCGAATGCCGGGGAGCCAAGTTCGTCCATCGGAAAAAGGCCACAAAATGGGTGGGCTATAGCCTTGGGGGGTGGGGCTGGCCAAGTTCGTCCATCGGAAAAAGGGCACAAAACGGGCGGGCTTTAGCCTTGGGGGGTGGGGCTGGCCAAGTTCGTCCGCCGGACTCCGAATGGGGCGAGACTTTGCGAGCGGCCTCCGTTTGCCAAACATAGGCCGCGGGCACAGCCGCGCCCATAAATAGCAGCCCGAATGCCCGGGAGCCAAGTTCGTCCATCGGAAAAAGGCCACAAAAACGGGTGGGCTTTATGCTTGCGGGGTGGGGCTGGCCAAGTTCGTCCGCCGGACTCGGAATGGGGCGAGACTTTGCGAGCGGTCTCCGCGTGCCAAAAATAAGCCGCGGGCACAGCCGCGCCCAAAAATAACTGCCCGAATGCCAGGGAGCCAAGTTCGTCCATCGGAAAAAGGCCACAAAAACGGGTGGGCTTTAGCCTTGGGGGGTGGGGCTGGCAAAGTTTGTCCGCGGGACTCGGAATGGGGCGAGACTTTGCGAGCGGCCTCCGTGTGCCAAAAATAGGCCGCGGGCACAGCCGCGCCCAAAAATAACCGCCCGAATGCCGGGGAGCCAAGTTCCTCCATCGGATAAATTCCACAAAAACGGGTGGGCTTTAGCCTTGGGGGGTGGGGCTGGCCAATTTCGTCCGCCGGACTCGGAATGGGGCGAGACTTTGCGAGCGGCCTCCGTGTGCCAAAAATAGGCCGTGGGAACAGCCGCGCCCAAAAATAACCGCCCGAATGCCCGGGAGCCAGGTTCGTCCTTCGGAAAACGGCCACAAAAACGGGTGGGCTTTAGCCTTGGGGGATGGGGCTGGCCAAGTTCGTCCGCCGGACTCGGAATGGGCGGAGACTTTGCGAGCGGCCTCCGTGTGCGAAAAATAGGCCGCGGACACAGCCGCGCCCAAAAATAAGCCCCTGGAGGTCTGCGTCCCAAAACCCCCCAGCGGAAAAATGGCCAAAAAACGGGTGGGTTATAGCCTTGGGGGGTGGGGCTGGCCAAGTTCGTCCGCCGGACTCGGAATGGGGCGAGACTTTGCGAGCGGCCTCCGTGTGCCAAAAAAAGGCCGCAAGCACAGCCGCACCGAAAAATAACTGCCCGAATGCCGGGGAGCCAAGTTCGACCATCGGAAAAAGTCCACAAAAACGGGTGGGCTTTAGCCTTGGGGGGTGGGGCTGGCCAATTTCGTCCGCCGGACTCGGAATGGGGCGAGACTTTGCGAGCGGCCTCCGTGTGCCAAAAATAGGCCGCGGGCACAGCCGCGCCCAAAAATAACCGCCCGAATGCCCGGGATCCAGGTTCGTCCATCGGAAAAAGGCCACAAAAACGGGTGGGCTTTAGCCTTGGGGGATGGGGCTGGCCAAGTTCATCCGCCGGACTCGGAATGGGGGGAGACTTTGCTAACGGCCTCCGCGTGCCAAAAATAGGCCGCGGGCACAGCCGCGCCCAAAAATAAGCCCCCGAAGGCCTGCGTCCCAAAACCCCCCAGCGGAAAAATGGCCAAAAAACGGGTGGGCTATAGCCTTGGGGGGTGGGGCTGGCCAAGTTCGTCCGCCGGACTCAGAATGGGGCGAGACTTTGCGAGCGGCCTCCCTGTGCCAAAAAAAGGCCGCAAGCAAAGCCGCGCCCAAAAATAACGGCCCGAATGCCGGGGAGCCTAGTTCGTCCATCGGAAAAAGGCCACAAAAACGGGTGGGCTTTAGCCTTGGGGGGTGGGGCTGGCCAAGTTCGTCCGCCGGACTCGGAATGGGGGCAGACTTTGCCAGCGGCCTCCGCGTGCCAAAAGTAGGCCGCGCGCACAGCCGCGCCCAAAAATAACCGCCCGAATGCCGGGGAGCCAAGTTCGTCCATCGGAAAAAGGCCACAAAATCGGGTGGGCTTTAGTCTTGGGGGGTGGGGCTGTACAAGTTCGTCCGCCGGACTCGGAATGGTGCGAGACTTTACGAGCGGCCTCCGTGTACCAAAAATAGGCCGCGGGCACAGCCGCGCCCAAAAATAATCGCCCGAATGCGGGGGAGCCAAGTTCGTTCATTGGAAAAAGGCCACAAAAACGGGTGGGCTTTAGTCTTGGGTGGTGGGGCTGGCCAAGTTCGTCCGCCGGACTCGGAATGGGGCGAGACTATGCGAGCGGCCTCTGTGTGCCAAAAATAGGCTGCGGGCACAGCCGAGCCCAAAAATAACCGCCCGAATGCCAGGGAGCCATGTTCGTCCATCGGAAAAAGGCCACAAAAACGGGTGGGCTTTAGCCTAGGGGGGTGGGGCTGTCCAAGTTCGTCCGCCGGACTCGGAATGGGGGGAGACTTTGCGAGCGGCCTCCGTGTGCCAAAAATAGGCCGCAGGCACAGCCGCGCCCAAAAATAACTGCCCGAATGCCGGGGAGCCAAGTTCGTCCATCGGAAAAAGGCCACAAAAACGGGTGGGCTATAGCCTTGGGGGGTGGGGCTGACCAAGTTCGTCCGCCGGACTCGGAATGGGGCGAGACTTTGCGAGCGGCCTCCGTGTGCCAAAAAAAGGCAGCGGGCACAGCCACGCCCAAAAATAACCGCCCGAATGCCGGGGAGCCAAGTTCGTCCATCGGAAAAAGGCCACAAAAACGGGTGGGCTTTAGCCTTGGGGGGTGGGGCTGTACAAGTTCGTCCGCCGGACTCGGAATGGGGTGAGACTTTGCGAGCGGCCTCCGTGTGCCAAAAATATGCCACGGACACAGCCGCGCCCAAAAATAATCGCCCGAATGCGGGGGAGCCAAGTTCGTTCATCGGAAAAAGGCCACAAAAACGGGTGGGCTTTAGCCTTGGGTGGTGGGGCTGGCCAAGTTCGTCCGCCGGACTCGGAATGGGGCGAGACTATGCGAGCGGCCTCCGTGTGCCAAAAATAGGCTGCTGGCATAGCCGAGCCCAAGAGTAACCGCCCGAATGCCGGGGAGCCATGTTCGTCCATCGGAAAAAGGCCACAAAAACGGGTGCGCTTTAGCCTTGGGGGGTGGGGCTGTACAAGTTCGTCCGCCAGACTCGGAATGGGGCGAGACTTTGCGAGCGGCCTCCGTGTACCAAAAATAGGCCGCGGGCACATCCGCGCCCAAAAATAACCGCCCGAATGCCGGGGAGCCAAGTTCGTCCATCGGAAAAAGGCCACAAAAACGGGTGGGCTTTAGCCTTGGGGGGTGGGGCTGGCCAACTTCGTCCGCCGGACTCGGAATGGGGGGAGACTTTGCGAGCGGCCTCCGTGTGCCAAAAATAGGCCGCGGGCACAGCCGCGCGCAAAAATAAGCCCCCGAAGGCCTGCGTCCCAAAACCCCCCAGCGGAAAAATGGCCAAAAAACGGGTGGGCTATAGCCTTGGGAGGTGGGGCTGACCAAGTTCGTCCGCCGGACTCAGAATGGGGTGAACTTTGCGAGCGGCCTCGGTGTGCCAAAAATAGGCTGCGTGCACAGCAGCACCCAAAAATAAGCCCCCGAAGACCTGCGTCCGAAAACCCCCCAGCGGAAAAATGCCAAAAAACGGGTGGGCTATAGCCTTGGGGAGTGAGGCTGGCCAAGTTCGTCCGCCGGACTCGGAATGGGGCGAGACTTTGCGAGTGGCCTCCGTGTGCCAAAAATAGGCCGCGGGCACAGCCGCGCCCAAAAATAAGCCCCCGACGGCCTGCGTCCCAAAACCCCCCACCGGAAAAATGGCCAAAAAACGGGAGGGCTATAGCCTTGGGGGGTGGGGCTGACCAAGTTCGTCCGCCGGACTCGGAATGGGTCGAGTCTTTGTGAGCGGCGTCCGTGAGCCAAAAATAGGCCGCGGGCACAGCCGTGCCCAAAAATAACCGCTCGAATGCCGGGTAGCCAAGTTCGTCCATCGGAAGAAGACCACAAAAACGGGTGGGCTTTAGCCTTGGGTGGTGGGGCAGGCCAAGTTTGTCCGCCGGACTCGGAATGGGGCCAGACTTTGCGAGCGGCCTCCGTGTGCCAAAAATATGCCGCGGGCACAGCCGCGCCCAAAAATAACCGCCCGAATGCGGGGGAGCCAAGTTCGTCCATCGGAAAAAGGCCACAAAAACGGGTGGGCTTTAGCGTTGGGTGGTGGGGCTGTCCAAGTTCGTCCGCCGGACTCGGATTGGGGCGAGACATTGCGAGCGGCCTCCGTGTGCCAAAATTAGGCCGTGGGCACAGCCGCGCCCACAAATAACCGCCCGAATGCCGGGGAGCCAAGTTCGTCCATCAGAAAAAGGCCACAAAAACGGGATGGGCTTTAGCCTTGGGGGGTGGGGCTGGCCATGTTCGTCCGGCGGACTCGGAATGGGGCTAGACTTTGCGAGTGGCCTCCATGTGCCAAAAATAGGCCGCGGGCACAGCAGCGCCCAAAAATAAGCCCCCGAAGGCCTGCGTCCCAAAACCCCCCAGCGGAGAAATGGCCAAAAAACGGGTGGGCTATAGCCTTGGGGGGTGGGACTGGCCAAGTTCGTCCGCCGGACTCGGAATGGGGCGAGTCTTTGCGAGCGGCCTCCGTGAGCCAAAAATAGGCCGCGGGCACAGACACGCCCAAAAATAACCGCCCGAATGGCGGGTAGCCAAGTTCGTCCATCGGAAGAAGGCCACAAAAACGGGTGGGCGTTAGCCTTGGGTGGTGGGGCAGGCCAAGTTCGTACGCCGGACTCGGAATGGGGCGAGACTTTGCGAGCGGCCTCCGTGTGCCAAAAATAGGCCGCGGGCACAGCCGCGCCCAAAAATAACCGGCCGAATGCTGGGGAGCCAAGTTCGTCCATCGGAAAAAGGCCACAAAAACGGGTGGGCTTTAGCCTTGGGGGGTGGGGCTGGCCAAGTTCGTCCGCCGGACTCCGAATGGGGCGAGACTTTGCGAGGGGCCTCCGTGTGCCAAAAATAGGCCGCGGGCATAGCCGCGCCCAAAAATAAGCCCCCGAAGGCCTGCGTCCCAAAACCCCCCAGCGGAGAAATGGCCAAAAAACGGGTGGGCTATAGCCTTGGGGGGTGGGACTGGCCAAGTTCGTCCGCCGGACTCGGAATGGGGCGAGTCTTTGCGAGCGGCCTCCGTGAGCCAAAAATAGGCCGCGGGCACAGACACGCCCAAAAATAACCGCCCGAATGGCGGGTAGCCAAGTTCGTCCATCGGAAGAAGGCCACAAAAACGGGTGGGCGTTAGCCTTGGGTGGTGGGGCAGGCCAAGTTCGTACGCCGGACTCGGAATGGGGCGAGACTTTGCGAGCGGCCTCCGTGTGCCAAAAATAGGCCGCGGGCACAGCCGCGCCCAAAAATAACCGGCCGAATGCTGGGGAGCCAAGTTCGTCCATCGGAAAAAGGCCACAAAAACGGGTGGGCTTTAGCCTTGGGGGGTGGGGCTGGCCAAGTTCGTCCGCCGGACTCCGAATGGGGCGAGACTTTGCGAGGGGCCTCCGTGTGCCAAAAATAGGCCGCGGGCATAGCCGCGCCCAAAAATAAGCCCCCGAAGGCCTGCGTCCCAAAACCCCCCAGCGGAGAAATGGCCAAAAAACGGGTGGGCTATAGCCTTGGGGGGTGGGACTGGCCAAGTTCGTCCGCCGGACTCGGAATGGGGCGAGTCTTTGCGAGCGGCCTCCGTGAGCCAAAAATAGGCCGCGGGCACAGACACGCCCAAAAATAACCGCCCGAATGGCGGGTAGCCAAGTTCGTCCATCGGAAGAAGGCCACAAAAACGGGTGGGCGTTAGCCTTGGGTGGTGGGGCAGGCCAAGTTCGTACGCCGGACTCGGAATGGGGCGAGACTTTGCGAGCGGCCTCCGTGTGCCAAAAATAGGCCGCGGGCACAGCCGCGCCCAAAAATAACCGGCCGAATGCTGGGGAGCCAAGTTCGTCCATCGGAAAAAGGCCACAAAAACGGGTGGGCTTTAGCCTTGGGGGGTGGGGCTGGCCAAGTTCGTCCGCCGGACTCCGAATGGGGCGAGACTTTGCGAGGGGCCTCCGTGTGCCAAAAATAGGCCGCGGGCATAGCCGCGCCCAAAAATAAGCCCCCGAAGGCCTGCGTCCCAAAACCCCCCAGCGGAGAAATGGCCAAAAAACGGGTGGGCTATAGCCTTGGGGGGTGGGACTGGCCAAGTTCGTCCGCCGGACTCGGAATGGGGCGAGATTTTGCGAGCGGCCTCCGTGTGCCAAAAATAGGCGGCGGGGATACCCGCGCCCAAAAATAACCGCCGAAAGGCCCGGGAACCAAGTTCGTCCATCGGAAAAAGGCCACAAAAACGGGTGGGCTTTAGCCTTGGGGGGTGCGGCTGTACAAGTTTGTCCGCCGGACTCGGAATGGGGCGAGACTTTGCGAGCGGCCTCCGTGTGCCAAAAATAGGCCGCGGGCACAGCCGCACCCAAAAATAACCGCCCGAATGCCGGGGAGCCAAGTTCGTCCAGCGGAAAAAGCCCACAAAAACGGGTGGGCTTTAGCCTTGGGGGGTGGGGCTGGCAAAGTTCATCCGCCGGACTCGGAATGGGTCGAGACTTTACGAGCGGCCTCTGTGTGCCAAAAATAGGCCACGGGCACAGCCGCGCCCAAAAAGAACTGCCCGAATGCAGGGGAGCCAAGTTCGTCGATCGGAAAAAGGCCACAAAAACGGGTGGGCTTTAGCCTTGGGGGGTGGGGCTGTACAAGTTTGTCCGCCGGACTCGGAATGGGGCGAGACTTTGCGAGCGGCCTCCGTGTGCCAAAAATAGGCCGCGGGCATAGCCGCGCTAAAAAATAAGCCCCCGAAGGCCTGCGTCCCAAAACCCCCCAGCGGAAAAATGGCCAAAAAACGGGTGGGCTATAGCCTTGGTGGGTGGGGCTGGCCAAGTTCGTCCGCCGGACTCGGAATGGGGCGACACTTTGCGAGCGGCCTCTGGGCGCCAAAAATAAGCCGCGGGCAAAGCCGCACCCAAAAATAACCGCCCGAATGCCGGGGAGCCAAGTTCGTCCATCGGAAAAAGGCAACAAAAACGGGTGGGCTTTATCCTTGGGGGGTGGGGCTGGCCAAGTTCGTCCGCCGGACTCCGAATGGGGCGAGACTTTGCGACCGGCCTCCGTGTGCCAAAAATAGGCCGCGGACACAGCCGCGCCCAAAAATAACGGCCCGAATGCCGGGGAGCCAAGTTCGTCCATCGGAAAAAGGCCACAAAAACGGGTGGGCTTTAGCCTTGGGGGGTGGGGCTGGCCAAGTTCGTCCGCCGGACTCGGAATGGGACGAGACTTTGCGAGCGGCCTCCATGTGCCAAAAATAGGCCGCGGGCACAGCAGCGCCCAAAAATAAGCCCCCGAAGGCCTGCGTCCCAAAACCCCCCAGCGGAAAAATGGCCAAAAAACGGGTGGGCTATAGCCTTGGGGGGTGGGACTGGCCAAGTTCGTCCGCCGGACTCGGAATGGGGCGAGTCTTTGCGAGCGGCCTCCGTGAGCCAAAAATAGGCCGCGGGCACAGACACGCCCAAAAATAACCGCCCGAATGGCGGGTAGCCAAGTTCGTCCATCGGAAGAAGGCCACAAAAACGGGTGGGCGTTAGCCTTGGGTGGTGGGGCAGGCCAAGTTCGTACGCCGGACTCGGAATGGGGCGAGACTTTGCGAGCGGCCTCCGTGTGCCAAAAATAGGCCGCGGGCACAGCCGCGCCCAAAAATAACCGGCCGAATGCTGGGGAGCCAAGTTCGTCCATCGGAAAAAGGCCACAAAAACGGGTGGGCTTTAGCCTTGGGGGGTGGGGCTGGCCAAGTTCGTCCGCCGGACTCCGAATGGGGCGAGACTTTGCGAGGGGCCTCCGTGTGCCAAAAATAGGCCGCGGGCATAGCCGCGCTAAAAAATAAGCCCCCGAAGGCCTGCGTCCCAAAACCCCCCAGCGGAAAAATGGCCCAAAAACGGGTGGGCTATAGCCTTGGGGGGTGGGGCTGGCCAAGTTTGTCCGCCGGACTCGGAATGGGGCGACACTTTGCGAACGGCCTCCGGACGCCAAAAATAAGCCGCGGGCACAGCCGCACCCAAAAAACAACCGCCCGAATGCCGGGGAGCCAAGTTCGTCCATTGGAAAAAGGCCACAACAACGGGTGGGCTTTAGCCTTGGGAGGTGGGGCTGGCCAAGTTCGTCCGCCGGACTCGGAATGGGGCGAGATTTTGCGAGCGGCCTCCGTGTGCCAAAAATAGGCGGCGGGGATACCCGCGCCCAAAAATAACCGCCGAAAGGCCCGGGAACCAAGTTCGTCCATCGGAAAAAGGCCACAAAAACGGGTGGGCTTTAGCCTTGGGGGGTGCGGCTGTACAAGTTTGTCCGCCGGACTCGGAATGGGGCGAGACTTTGCGAGCGGCCTCCGTGTGCCAAAAATAGGCCGCGGGCACAGCCGCACCCAAAAATAACCGCCCAAATGCCGGGGAGCCAAGTTCGTCCAGCGGAAAAAGCCCACAAAAACGGGTGGGCTTTAGCCTTGGGGGGTGGGGCTGGCAAAGTTCATCCGCCGGACTCGGAATGGGTCGAGACTTTACGAGCGGCCTCTGTGTGCCAAAAATAGGCCACGGGCACAGCCGCGCCCAAAAAGAACTGCCCGAATGCAGGGGAGCCAAGTTCGTCGATCGGAAAAAGGCCACAAAAACGGGTGGGCTTTAGCCTTGGGGGGTGGGGCTGTACAAGTTTGTCCGCCGGACTCGGAATGGGGCGAGACTTTGCGAGCGGCCTCCGTGTGCCAAAAATAGGCCGCGGGCATAGCCGCGCTAAAAAATAAGCCCCCGAAGGCCTGCGTCCCAAAACCCCCCAGCGGAAAAATGGCCAAAAAACGGGTGGGCTATAGCCTTGGTGGGTGGGGCTGGCCAAGTTCGTCCGCCGGACTCGGAATGGGGCGACACTTTGCGAGCGGCCTCTGGGCGCCAAAAATAAGCCGCGGGCAAAGCCGCACCCAAAAATAACCGCCCGAATGCCGGGGAGCCAAGTTCGTCCATCGGAAAAAGGCCACAAAAACGGGTGGGCTTTATCCTTGGGGGGTGGGGCTGGCCAAGTTCGTCCGCCGGACTCCGAATGGGGCGAGACTTTGCAACCGGCCTCCGTGTGCCAAAAATAGGCCGCGGACACAGCCGCGCCCAAAAATAACGGCCCGAATGCCGGGGAGCCAAGTTCGTCCATCGGAAAAAGGCCACAAAAACGGGTGGGCTTTAGCCTTGGGGGGTGGGGCTGGCCAAGTTCGTCCGCCGGACTCGGAATGGGACGAGACTTTGCGAGCGGCCTCCGGGCGCCAAAAATAAGCCGCGGGCCAAGCCGCGACCAAAAATAACCGCCCGAATGCCGGGGAGCCAAGTTCGTCCATCGGAAAAAGGCCACAAAAACGGGTGGGCTTTAGCCTTGGGGGGTGGGGCTGGCCAAGTTCGTCCGCCGGACTCGGAATGGGACGAGACTTTGCGAGCGGCCTCCGGGCGCCAAAAATAAGCCGCGGGCCAAGCCGCGACCAAAAATAACCGCCCGAATGCCGGGGAGCCAAGTTCGTCCATCGGAAAAAGGCCACAAAAACGGGTGGGCTTTATCCTTGGGGGGTGGGGCTGGCCAAGTTCGTCCGCCGGACTCGGAATGGGGCGAGACTTTGCGAGCGGCCTCCGTGTGCCAAAAATAGGCCGCGGACACAGCCGCGCCCAAAAATAACGGCCCGAATGCCGGGGAGCCAAGTTCGTCCATCGGAAAAAGGCCACAAAAACGGGAGGGCTTTAGCCTTGGGGGGTGGGGCTGGCCAAGTTCTTCCGCCGGACTCGGAATGGGGCGAGACTTTACGAACGGCCTCCGTGTGCCAAAAATAGGCCGCGGGCACAGCCGCGCCCAAAAACAACCGCCCGAATGCCGGGCAGCCAAGTTCGTCCATTGGAAAAAGGCCACAACAACGGGTGGGCTTTAGCCTTGGGAGGTGGGGCTGGCCAAGTTCGTCCGCCGGACTCGGAATGGGGCGAGATTTTGCGAGCGGCCTCCGTGTGCCAAAAATAGGCGGCGGGGATAGCCGTGCCCAAAAATAACCGCCGAAAGGCCCGGGAACCAAGTTCGTCCATCGGAAAAAGGCCACAAAAACGGGTGGGCTTTAGCCTTGGGGGGTGCGGCTGTACAAGTTTGTCTGCCGGACTCGGAATGGGGTGAGACTTTGCGAGCGGCCTCCGTGTGCCAAAAATAGGCCGCGGGCACAGCCGCGCCCAAAAATAACTGCCCGAATGCCGGGGAGCCAAGTTCGTCCAGCGGAAAAAGCCCACAACAACGGGTGGGCTTTAGCCTTGGGGGGTGGGGCTGGCCAAGTTCGTCCGCCGGACTCGGAATGGGTCGAGACTTTGCGAGCGGCCTCTGTGTGCCAAAAATAGGCCGCGGGCACAGCCGCGCCCAAAAAGAACTGCCCGAATGCAGGGGAGCCAAGTTCGTCGATCGGAAAAAGGCCACAAAAACGGGTGGGCTTTAGCCTTGGGGGGTGGGGCTGTACAAGTTTGTCCGCCGGACTCGGAATGGGGCGAGACTTTGCGAGCGGCCTCCGTGTGACAAAAATAGGCCGCGGGCAGAGCCGCGTCCAAAAATAACCGCCTGAATGCCGGGGAGCCAAGTTCGTCCATCGGAAAAAGGCCACAAAAACGGGTGGGCTTTAGCCTTGGGGGGTGCGGCTGTACAAGTTTGTCCGCCGGACTCGGAATGGGGCGAGACTTTGCGAGCGGCCTCCGACTGCCAAAAATAGGCCGCGGGCTCAGCCGCGCCCAAAAATAACCGCCCGAATGCCGGGGAGCCAAGTTCGTCCATCGGAAAAAGGCCACAAAAACAGGTGGGCTTTGGCCTTGGGGGGTGGGGCTGGCCAAGTTCGTCCGCCGGACTCGGAATGGGGCGAGACTTTGCGAGCGACCTCCGTGTGCCAAAAATAGGTCGATGGCACAGCAGCGCGCAAAAATAAGCCCCTGAAGGCCTGCGTCCCAAAACCCCCCAGCGGAAAAATGGCCAAAAAACGGGTGGGCTATAGCCTTGGGGGGTGGGGCTGGCCAAGTTCGTCCGCCGGACTCGGAATGGGGCGAGATTTTGCGAGCGGCCTCCGTGTGCCAAAAATAGGCGGTGGGGATACCCGCGCCCAAAAATAACCGCCGAAAGGCCCGGGAACCAAGTTCGTCCATCGGAAAAAGGCCACAAAAACGGGTGGGCTTTAGCCTTGGGGGGTGCGGCTGTACAAGTTTGTCTGCCGGACTCGGAATGGGGTGAGACTTTGCGAGCGGCCTCCGTGTGCCAAAAATAGGCCGCGGGCACAGCCGCGCCCAAAAATAACCGCCCGAATGCCGGGGAGCCAAGTTCGTCCAGCGGAAAAAGCCCACAACAACGGGTGGGCTTTAGCCTTGGGGGGTGGGGCTGGCCAAGTTCGTCCGCCGGACTCGGAATGGGTCGAGACTTTGCGAGCGGCCTCTGTGTGCCAAAAATAGGCCGCGGGCACAGCCGCGCCCAAAAAGAACTGCCCGAATGCAGGGGAGCCAAGTTCGTCGATCGGAAAAAGGCCACAAAAACGGGTGGGCTTTAGCCTTGGGGGGTGGGGCTGTACAAGTTTGTCCGCCGGACTCGGAATGGGGCGAGACTTTGCGAGCGGCCTCCGTGTGACAAAAATAGGCCGCGGGCACAGCCGCGTCCAAAAATAACCGCCTGAATGCCGGGGAGCCAAGTTCGTCCATCGGAAAAAGGCCACAAAAACGGGTGGGCTTTAGCCTTGGGGGGTGCGGCTGTACAAGTTTGTCCGCCGGACTCGGAATGGGGCGAGACTTTGCGAGCGGCCTCCGACTGCCAAAAATAGGCCGCGGGCTCAGCCGCGCCCAAAAATAACCGCCCGAATGCCGGGGAGCCAAGTTCGTCCATCGGAAAAAGGCCACAAAAACAGGTGGGCTTTGGCCTTGGGGGGTGGGGCTGGCCAAGTTCGTCCGCCGGACTCGGAATGGGGCGAGACTTTGCGAGCGACCTCCGTGTGCCAAAAATAGGTCGATGGCACAGCAGCGCGCAAAAATAAGCCCCCGAAGGCCTGCGTCCCAAAACCCCCCAGCGGAAAAATGGCCAAAAAACGGGTGGGCTATAGCCTTGGGGGGTGGGGCTGGCCAAGTTCGTCCGCCGGACTCGGAATGGGGCGAGACTTTGCGAGCGACCTCCGTGTGCCAAAAATAGGTCGATGGCACAGCAGCGCGCAAAAATAAGCCCCTGAAGGCCTGCGTCCCAAAACCCCCCAGCGGAAAAATGGCCAAAAAACGGGTGGGCTATAGCCTTGGGGGGTGGGGCTGGCCAAGTTCGTCCGCCGGACTCGGAATGGGGCGAGATTTTGCGAGCGGCCTCCGTGTGCCAAAAATAGGCGGCGGGGATACCCGCGCCCAAAAATAACCGCCGAAAGGCCCGGGAACCAAGTTCGTCCATCGGAAAAAGGCCACAAAAACGGGTGGGCTTTAGCCTTGGGGGGTGCGGCTGTACAAGTTTGTCTGCCGGACTCGGAATGGGGTGAGACTTTGCGAGCGGCCTCCGTGTGCCAAAAATAGGCCGCGGGCACAGCCGCGCCCAAAAATAACCGCCCGAATGCCGGGGAGCCAAGTTCGTCCAGCGGAAAAAGCCCACAACAACGGGTGGGCTTTAGCCTTGGGGGGTGGGGCTGGCCAAGTTCGTCCGCCGGACTCGGAATGGGTCGAGACTTTGCGAGCGGCCTCTGTGTGCCAAAAATAGGCCGCGGGCACAGCCGCGCCCAAAAAGAACTGCCCGAATGCAGGGGAGCCAAGTTCGTCGATCGGAAAAAGGCCACAAAAACGGGTGGGCTTTAGCCTTGGGGGGTGGGGCTGTACAAGTTTGTCCGCCGGACTCGGAATGGGGCGAGACTTTGCGAGCGGCCTCCGTGTGACAAAAATAGGCCGCGGGCACAGCCGCGTCCAAAAATAACCGCCTGAATGCCGGGGAGCCAAGTTCGTCCATCGGAAAAAGGCCACAAAAACGGGTGGGCTTTAGCCTTGGGGGGTGCGGCTGTACAAGTTTGTCCGCCGGACTCGGAATGGGGCGAGACTTTGCGAGCGGCCTCCGACTGCCAAAAATAGGCCGCGGGCTCAGCCGCGCCCAAAAATAACCGCCCGAATGCCGGGGAGCCAAGTTTGTCCATCGGAAAAAGGCCACAAAAACAGGTGGGCTTTGGCCTTGGGGGGTGGGGCTGGCCAAGTTCGTCCGCCGGACTCGGAATGGGGCGAGACTTTGCGAGCGACATCCGTGTGCCAAAAATAGGTCGATGGCACAGCAGCGCGCAAAAATAAGCCCCCGAAGGCCTGCGTCCCAAAACCCCCCAGCGGAAAAATGGCCAAAAAACGGGTGGGCTATAGCCTTGGGGGGTGGGGCTGGCCAAGTTCGTCCGCCGGACTCGGAATGGGGCGAGACTTTGCGAACGGCCTCCGTGTGCCAAAAATAGGCTGCGGGCACAGCCGCGCCCAAAAATAAACGCCCGAATGCCTGGGCGCCAAGTTCGTCCATCGGAAAAAGGCCACAAAAACGGGTGGGCTTTAGCCTTGGGGGGTGGGGGTGGGGCTGGCCAAGTTCGTCCGCCGGACTCGGAATGGGGTGAGACGTTGTGAGCGGCCTCCGTGTGCCAAAAATAGGCCGCGGGCACAGCCGCGCCCAAAAATAACCGCCCGAATGCCGGGGAGCCAAATTCGTCCTTCCGAAAAAGGCCACAAAAACGGGTGGGCTTTAGCCTTGGGGGGTTGGGCTGGCCAAGTTCGTCCGCCGGAATCAGAATGGGGCGAGACTTTGCGAGTGGCCTCCGTGTGCCAAAAATAGGCCGCGGGCACAGCCGCGCCCAAAAATAACCGCCCGAATGCCGGGGAGCCAAGTTCGTCCATCGGAAAAAGGCCACAAAAACGGGTGGGATGTAGCCTTGGGGGGTGGGGCTGGCCAAGTTCGTCCGCCGGACTAGAATGGGGCGAGACGTTGCGAGCGGCCTCCGTGTGCCAAAAATAGGCAGCGTGGGTAGCCGCGCCCAAAAATAACCGGCCGAATGCCGGGGAGCCAAGTTTGTCCGTCGGAAAAAGGACACAAAAACGGGTGGGCTTTATCCTTGGGGGGTGGGGCTGGCCAAGTTCTTCCGCCGAACTCGGAATGGGGTGAGACTTTGCGAACGGCCTCCGTGTGCGAAAAATAGGCTGCGGGCACAGCCGCGCCCAAAAATAAGCCCCCGAAGGCCTGCGTCCCAAAACCCCCCAGCGGAAAAATGGCCAAAAAACCGGTGGACTATAGCCTTGGGGGGTGGGGTTGGCCAAGTTCGTCCGCCGGACTCGGAATGGGGCGAGACTTTGCGAACGGCCTCCGAGTGCCAAAAATAGGCTGCGGGCACAGCCGCGCCCAAAAATAACCGCCCGAATGCCTGGGAGCCAAGTTCGTCCATCGGAAAAAGGCCACAAAAAGGGGTGGGCTTTAGCGTTGGGGGGTGGGGCTGGCCAAGTTCGTCCGCCGGACTCGGAATGGGGTAAGACGTTGTGAGCGGCCTCCGTGTGCCAAAAATAGGCCGCGGGCACAACCACGCCCAAAAATAACCGCCCGAATGCTGGGGAGCCAAATTCGTCCATCCGAAAAAGGCCACAAAAACGAGTGGGCTTTAGCCTTGGGGGGTTGGGCTGGCCAAGTTCGTCCGCCGGAATCAGAATGGGGCGAGACTTTACGAGCGGCCTCCGTGTGCCAAAAATAGGCCGCGGGCACAGCCGCGCCCAAAAATAACCGCCCGAATGCCGGGGAGCCAAGTTCCTCCCTCGGGAAAAGGCCACAAAAACGGGTGGGATTTAGCTTTGGGGGGTGGGGCTGGCCAAGTTCGTCCGCCGGACTCGGAATGGGGCGAGACTTTGCGAGCGGCCTCCGTGTGCGAAAAATAGGCTGCGGGCACAGCCGCGCCCAAAAATAAGCCCCCGAAGGCCTGCGTCCCAAAACCCCCCAGCGGAAAAATGGCCAAAAAACCGGTGGACTATAGCCTTGGGGGGTGGGGTTGGCCAAGTTCGTCCGCCGGACTCGGAATGGGGCGAGACTTTGCGAACGGCCTCCGAGTGCCAAAAATAGGCTGCGGGCACAGCCGCGCCCAAAAATAACCGCCCGAATGCCTGGGAGCCAAGTTCGTCCATCGGAAAAAGGCCACAAAAAGGGGTGGGCTTTAGCGTTGGGGGGTGGGGCTGGCCAAGTTCGTCCGCCGGACTCGGAATGGGGTAAGACGTTGTGAGCGGCCTCCGTGTGCCAAAAATAGGCCGCGGGCACAACCACGCCCAAAAATAACCGCCCGAATGCTGGGGAGCCAAATTCGTCCATCCGAAAAAGGCCACAAAAACGAGTGGGCTTTAGCCTTGGGGGGTTGGGCTGGCCAAGTTCGTCCGCCGGAATCAGAATGGGGCGAGACTTTACGAGCGGCCTCCGTGTGCCAAAAATAGGCCGCGGGCACAGCCGCGCCCAAAAATAACCGCCCGAATGCCGGGGAGCCAAGTTCATCCACCGGAAAAAGGCCACAAAAACGGGTGGGCTTTAGCCTTGGGGGGTGGGGCAGGCCAAGTTCGTCCGCCGGACTCAGAATGGGGCGAGACTTTGCAAGCGGCCTCCGTGTGCCAAAAAATAGGCCGCGGGCACAGCCGCGCCCAAAAATATGCCCCCGAAGGCCTGCGACCCAAAACCCCCAACGGAAAAATGGCCAAAAAACAGGTGGGCTATAGCCTTGGGGGGTGGGGCTGGCCAAGTTCGTCCGCCGGACTCGGAATGGGGCGAGACGTTGCGAGCGGCCTCCGTGGGCCAACAATAGGCCGCGGGCACAGCCGCGCCCAAAAATAACCGCCCGAATGCCGGGGAGCCAAGATCGTCCATCGGAAAAAGGCTACAAAAACGGGTGGGCTTTAGCCTTGGGGGGTGGGGCTGGCCAAGTTCGTCCGCCGGACTCGGAGTGGGGCGAGACTTTGCGAGCGGCCTCCGTGTGCCAAAAATAGACCGCGGGCACAGCCACGCCCAAAAATAACCGTCCGAATGCCGGGGAGCTAAGATCGTCCATCGGAAAAAGGCTACAAAAACGGGTGGGCTTTAGCCTTGGGGGGTGGGGCTGGCCAAGTTCGTCCGCCAGACTCGGAGTGGGGCGAGACTTTGCGAGCTGCCTCCGTGTGCCAAAAATAGGTCGCGGGCATAGCCACGCCCTAAAATAACCGTCCGAATGCCGGGGAGCCAAGTTCGTCCATCGGAAAAAGGTTACAAAAACGGGTGGGCTTTAGCCTTGGGGGGTGGGGCTGGCCAAGTTCGTCCGCCGGACTCGGAGTGGGGCGAGACTTTGCGAGCGGCCTCCGTGTGCCAAAAATAGGCCGCGGTCACAGCCACGCCCAAAAATAACCGTCCGAATGCCGGGGAGCCAAGTTCGTCCATCGGAAAAAGGCCACAAAAACGGGTGGGCTTTAGCCTTGGGGAGTGGGGCTGGCCAAGTTCGTCCGCCGGACTCGGAATGGGGCCAGACTTTGCGAGCGACCTCCGTGTACCAAAAATAGGCCGCGGGCGCAGCCGCGCCCAAAAATAACTGCCCGAATGCCGGGGAGCCAAGTTCGTCCGTCGGAAAGAGGCCACAAAAACGGGTGGGCTTTAGTGTTGGGGGGTGGAGCTGGCCAAGTTCGTCCGCCGGACTCGGAATGGGGCGAGACTTTGCGAGCGGCCTCCGTGTGCCAAAAATAGGCCGCGGGCACAGCCGCGCCCAAAAATAACCGCCCGAATGCCGGGGAGCCAAGTTCATCCACCGGAAAAAGGCCACAAAAACGGGTGGGCTTTAGCCTTGGGGGGTGGGGCAGGCCAAGTTCGTCCGCCGGACTCAGAATGGGGCGAGACTTTGCAAGCGGCCTCCGTGTGCCAAAAAATAGGCCGCGGGCACAGCCGCGTCCAAAAATATGCCCCCGAAGGCCTGCGTCCCAAAACCCCCAACGGAAAAATGGCCAAAAAACAGGTGGGCTATAGCCTTGGGGGGTGGGGCTTGCCAAGTTCGTCCGCCGGACTCGGAATGGGGCGAGACGTTGCGAGCGGCCTCCGTGGGCCAAAAATAGGCCGCGGGCACAGCCGCGCCCAAAAATAACCGCCCGAATGCCGGGGAGCCAAGATCGTCCATCGGAAAAAGGCTACAAAAACGGGTGGGCTTTAGCCTTGGGGGGTGGGGCTGGCCAAGTTCGTCCGCCAGACTCGGAGTGGGGCGAGACTTTGCGAGCGGCCTCCGTGTGCCAAAAATAGACCGCGGGCACAGCCACGCCCAAAAATAGCCGTCCGAATGCCGGGGAGCTAAGATCGTCCATCGGAAAAAGGCTACAAAAACGGGTGGGCTTTAGCCTTGGGGGGTGGGGCTGGCCAAGTTCGTCCGCCGGACTCGGAGTGGGGCGAGACTTTGCGAGCGGCCTCCGTGTGCCAAAAATAGGCCGCGGGCATAGCCACGCCCTAAAATAACCGTCCGAATGCCGGGGAGCCAAGTTCGTCCATCGGAAAAAGGTTACAAAAACGGGTGGGCTTTAGCCTTGGGGGGTGGGGCTGGCCAAGTTCGTCCGCCGGACTCGGAGTGGGGCGAGACTTTGCGAGCGGCCTCCGTGTGCCAAAAATAGGCCGCGGTCACAGCCACGCCCAAAAATAACCGTCCGAATGCCGGGGAGCCAAGTTCGTCCATCGGAAAAAGGCCACAAAAACGGGTGGGCTTTAGCCTTGGGGGGTGGGGCTGGCCAAGTTCGTCCGCCGGACTCGGAATGGGGCCAGACTTTGCGAGCGACCTCCGTGTACCAAAAATAGGCCGCGGGCGCAGCCGCGCCCAAAAATAACTGCCCAAATGCCGGGGAGCCAAGTTCGTCCATCGGAAAGAGGCCACAAAAACGGGTGGGCTTTAGTGTTGGGGGGTGGAGCTGGCCAAGTTCGTCCGCCGGACTCGGAATGGGGCGAGACTTTGCGAGCGGCCTCCGTGTGCCAAAAATAGGCCGCGGGCACAGCCGCACCCAAAACCGCCTGAATGCCGGGGAGACAAGTTCATCCATCGGAAAAAGGCCACAAAAACGGGTGGGCTTTAGTGTTGGGGGGTGGGGCTGGCCAAGTTCGTCCGCCGGACTGGGAATGGGGCGACACTTTGCGAGCGGCCTCCGTTTGCCAAAAATAGGACGCGGGCACAGCCGCGCCCAAAAATAACCGTCCGAATGCCAGGGAGCCAAGTTTGTCCATCGGAAAAGGGCCACAAAAACGGGTCGGCTTTCGCCTTGGGGGGTGGGGCTGGCCAAGTTCGTCCGCCGGACTCGGAATGGGGCGACTCTTTGCGAGCGGCCTCCGTGTGCCAAAAATAGGCCGCGGGCACAGCCGCGCCCAAAAAAAACCGCCTGAGTGCCGGGGAGCCAAGTTCGTCCATCGGAAAAAGGCCACAAAAACGGGTGGGCTTTAGCCTTGGGAGGTGGGGCTGGCCAAGTTCGTCCGCCGCACCCGGAATGGGGCGAGACTTTACGAGCGGCCTCCGTGTGCCAAAAATAGGCCATGGGAACAGCCGCGCCAAAAATAACCGCCCGAACGCCGGGGAGCCAAGTTCGTCCATCGGAAAAAGGCCACAAAAACGGGTGGGCTTTAGCCTTGGGTGGTGGGGCTGGCCAAGTTCGTCCGCCGGACTCCGAATGGGGCGAGACTTTGTGATGGGCCTCCGTGTGCCAAAAATAGGCCGTGGCCACAGCCGCGCCCAAAAATAAGCCCCCGAAGGCCAGCGTCCCAAAACCCACCAGCGGAAATATGGCCAAAAAACCAGTGGGCTATAGCCTTGGTGGGGGGCGGGGGCGAAGTTCGTCCGCCGGACTCGGAATGGGGCGAGACTATGCGAGGGGCCTCCGTGTGCCAAAAATAGGCCGCGGGCACTGCCGCGCCCAAAAGTAACCGCCCGAATGCCGGGGAGCCAAGTTCGTCCATCGGAAAAAGGCCACAAAAACGGGTGGGCTTTAGCCTTGGGGGGTGGGGCGGGCCAAGTTCGTCCGCCGGACTCGGAATGGGGCGAGACTTTGCGAGCGGCCTCCGTGTGCCAAAAATAGGCCGCGGGCACAGCCGCGCCCAAAACCGCCTGAATGCCGGGGAGACAAGTTCATCCATCGGAAAAAGGCCACAAAAACGGGTGGGCTTTAGTGTTGGAGGGTGGGGCTGGCCAAGTTCGTCCGCCGGACTGGGAATGGGGCGAGACTTTGCGAGCGGCCTCCGTTTGCCAAAAATAGGACGCGGCCACAGCCGCGCCCAAAAATAACCGTCCGAATGCCAGGGAGCCAAGTTTGTCCATCGGAAAAGGGCCACAAAAACGGGTGGGCTTTCGCCTTGGGGGGTGGGGCTGGCCAAGTTCGTCCGCCGGACTCGGAATGGGGCGACTCTTTGCGAACGGCCTCCGTGTGCCAAAAATAGGCCGCGGGCACAGCCGCGCCCAAAAAAAACCGCCCGAGTGCCGGGGAGCCAAGTTCGTCCATCGGAAAAAGGCCACAAAAACGGGTGGGCTTTAGCCTTGGGAGGTGGGGCTGGGCAAGTTCGTCCGCCGCACTCGGAATGGGGCGAGACTTTACGAGCGGCCTCCGTGTGCCAAAAATAGGCCGTGGGAACAGCCGCGCCCAAAAATAACTGCCCGAATGCCGGGGAGCCAAGTTCGTCCATCGGAAAGAGGCCACAAAAACGGGTGGGCTTTAGTGTTGGGGGGTGGAGCTGGCCAAGATCGTCCGCCGGACTCGGAATGGGGCGAGACTTTGCGAACGGCCTCCGTGTGCCAAAAATAGGCCGCGGGCACAGCCGCGCCCAAAAATAACCGCCCGAATGCCGGGGAGCCAAGTTCATCCACCGGAAAAAGGCCACAAAAACGGGTGGGCTTTAGCCTTGGGGGGTGGGGCAGGCCAAGTTCGTCCGCCGGACTCAGAATGGGGCGAGACTTTGCAAGCGGCCTCCGTGTGCCAAAAAATAGGCCGCGGGCACAGCCGCGCCCAAAAATATGCCCCCGAAGGCCTGCGTCCCAAAACCCCCAACGGAAAAATGGCCAAAAAACAGGTGGGCTATAGCCTTGGGGGGTGGGGCTTGCCAAGTTCGTCCGCCGGACTCGGAATGGGGCGAGACGTTGCGAGCGGCCTCCGTGGGCCAAAAATAGGCCGCGGGCACAGCCGCGCCCAAAAATAACCGCCCGAATGCCGGGGAGCCAAGATCGTCCATCGGAAAAAGGCTACAAAAACGGGTGGGCTTTAGCCTTGGGGGGTGGGGCTGGCCAAGTTCGTCCGCCGGACTCGGAGTGGGGCGAGACTTTGCGAGCGGCCTCCATGTGCCAAAAATAGACCGCGGGCACAGCCACGCCCAAAAATAACCGTCCGAATGCCGGGGAGCTAAGATCGTCCATCGGAAAAAGGCTACAAAAACGGGTGGGCTTTAGCCTTGGGGGGTGGGGCTGGCCACGTTCGTCCGCCGGACTCGGAGTGGGGCGAGACTTTGCGAGCGGCCTCCGTGTGCCAAAAATAGGCCGCGGGCATAGCCACGCCCTAAAATAACCGTCCGAATGCCGGGGAGCCAAGTTCGTCCATCGGAAAAAGGTTACAAAAACGGGTGGGCTTTAGCCTTGGGGGGTGGGGCAGGCCAAGTTCGTCCGCCGGACTCAGAATGGGGCGAGACTTTGCAAGCGGCCTCCGTGTGCCAAAAAATAGGCCGCGGGCACAACCGCGCCCAAAAATAAGCCCCCGAAGGCCTGCGTCCCCAAATCCCCCAGCGGAAAAATGGCCAAAAAACCGGTGGGCTATAGCCTTAGGGGGTGGGGCTGCCCAAGTTCGTCCGCCGGACTCGGAATGGGGCGAGACTTTGCGAGCGGCCTCCGTGTGCCAAAAATAGGCCGCGGGCAAAGGCGCGCCCAAAACTAACCGCCCGAATGCCGGGGAACCAAGTTCGTCCATCGGAAAAAGGCCACAAAAACGGGTGGGCTTTAGCCTTGGGGGGTGGGGCTGGCCAAGTTCGTCCGCCGGACTCAGAATGGGGCGAGACTTTGCAAGCCGCCTCCGTGTGCCAAAAATAGGCCGTGGGCAAAGCCGCGCCCAAAAATAACCGCCCGAATGCCTGGGAGCCAAGTTCGTCCATCGGAAAAAGGCCCCAAAAACGGGTGGGCTTTTGCCTTGGGAGGTGGGGCTGGCCAAGTTCGTCCGCCGGACTCGGAATGGGGGGAGACTTTGCGAGCGGCCTCCGTGTGCCAAAAATAGGCCAAGGGCACAGCCGCGCCCAAAAATAAGCCCCCGAAGGCCTGCGTCCCAAAATCCCCCAGCGGAAAAATGGCCAAAAAACCGGTGGGCTATAGCCTTGGGTGGTGGGGCTGCCCAAGTTCGTCCGCCGGACTCAGAATGGGGCGAGACTTTGCAAGCGGCCTCCGTGTGACAAAAAATAGGCCGCGGGCACAGCCGCGCCCAAAAATAAGCCCCCGAAGGCCTGCGTCCCCAAATCCCCCAGCGGAAAAATGGCCAAAAAACCGGTGGGCTATAGCCTTAGGGGGTGGGGCTGCCCAAGTTCGTCCGCCGGACTCGGAATGGGGCGAGACTTTGCGAGCGGCCTCCGTGTGCCAAAAATAGGCCGCGGGCAAAGGCGCGCCCAAAACTAACCGCCCGAATGCCGGGGAACCAAGTTCGTCCATCGGAAAAAGGCCACAAAAACGGGTGGGCTTTAGCCTTGGGGGGTGGGGCTGGCCAAGTTCGTCCGCCGGACTCAGAATGGGGCGAGACTTTGCAAACCGCCTCCGTGTGCCAAAAATAGGCCGCGGGCAAAGCCGCGCCCAAAAATAACCGCCCGAATGCCTGGGAGCCAAGTTCGTCCATCGGAAAAAGGCCCCAAAAACGGGTGGGCTTTTGCCTTGGGAGGTGGGGCTGGCCAAGTTCGTCCGCCGGACTCGGAATCGGGGGAGACTTTACGAGCGGCCTCCGTGTGCCAAAAATAGGCCGCGGGCACACCCGCGCCCAAAAATAAGCCCCCGAAGGCCTGCGTCCCAAAATCTCGGGACGGGACCTTCGGGTGCTTATTTTTGGGTGTGGCAGTGCCCGCTGCCTTTTTTTGGCACACGGAGTCCCCTCGCAAAGACTGGCCCCATTCCGAGTCCGGCGGACGAACTTGGCCAGCCCCTCCCCCCAAGGCTATAGCCCGCCCGTTTTTTGGGCATTTTTGCGGCGGACGAACTTGGGGAAGGGACCTTCGGGCGCTTATTTTTGTGCGCGGCAGTGCCCGCGGCCTATTTTTGGCACACGGAGGCCCCTCGCAAAGTCTGGAGCCATTCCGAGTCCGACGGACGAACTTGGCCAGTCCCTCCCCCAAGGCTATAGCCCACCCATTTTTTGGGCATTTTTGCGGCGGACGAACTTGGGGACGGGACCTTCGGGCACTTATTTTTGGGCGCGGCAGTGCCCGTGGCCTACCTTTGGCACACGGAGGCCCCTCGCAAAGTCTGGCCCCATTCTGAGTCCGGCGGACGAACTTGGCCAGCCCCTCCCCCCAAGGCTATAGGCCACCCGTTTTTTGGGCATTTTTGCGGCGGACGAACTTGGGGACGGGACCTTCGGGCATTTATTTTTGGCGCGGCAGTGTCCGCGGCCTATTTTTGGCACACGGAGGCCCCTCGCAAAGTCTGGCCCCATTCCGAGTCCGGCGGACGAACTTGGCCAGCCCCTCCCCCCAAGGATATAGCCCACCCGTTTTTTGGGCATTTTTGCGGCGGACGAACTTGGGGACGGGACCTTCGGGTGCTTACTTTTGGACGCGGCAGTCCCCGCGGCCTATTTTTGGCACACGGAGGCCCCTCGCAAAGACTGGCCCCATTCCGAGTCCGGCGGATGAACTTGGCCAGCCCCTCCCCCCAAGGCTATAGCCCACCCGTTTTTTGGGCATTTTTGCGGCGGACGAACTTCGGGACCGGACCTTCGGGCGCTTATTTTTGGGCGCGGCAGTGCCCGCGGCCTATTTTTGGCACACGGAGGCCCCCTCGCAATGTCTGGCCCCATTCCGAGTCCGGCGGACGAACTTGGCCTGCCCCTCCCCCCAAGGCTATAGCCCACCCGTTTTTTGGGCATTTGTTCGGCGGACGAACTTGGGGACTGGACCTTCGGGCACTTATTTTTGGGCGCGGCAGTGCCCGCGGCCTATTTTTGACACACGGAGGCCCCTCGCAAAGTCTGGCCCCATTCCGAGTCCGGCGGACGAACTTGGCCAGCCCCTCCCCCCAAGGCTAGAGCCCACCCGTTTTTGGGCATTTTTGCGGCGGACGAACTTGGGGACGGGGCCTTCGGGCGCTTATTTTTGGGCCCGGCAGTGCCCGTGGCCTATTTTTGGCACACGGAGGCCCCTCGCAAAGTCTGGCCCCATTCCGAGTCCGGTGGACGAACTTGCCCGGCCCCTCCCCCCAAGGCTATAGCCCACCCGTTTTTTGGGCATTTTTGCGGCGGACGAACTTGGGGACGGGACCTTCGGGCAGTTATTTTTGGTCGCGGCAATGCCCGCGGCCTATTTTTGGCACACGGATGCCCCTCGCAAAGTCTGGCCCCATTCCGAGTCCGGCGGACGAACTTGCCCGGCCCCTCCCCCCAAGGCTATAGCCCACCCGTTTTTTGGGCATTTTTGCGGCGGACGAACTTGGGGACGGGGCCTTCGGGCGGTTATTTTTGGGCGCGGCAATGCCCGCGGCCTATTTTTGGCACACGGATGCCCCTCGCAAAGTTTAGCCCCATTCCGAGTCCGGCGGACGAACCTGGCCAGCCCCTCCCACCAAGGCTACAGCCCACCCGTTTTTTATGCATTTTTGCGGCGGACGAACTTGGGGACCGGACCTTCGGGCACTTATTTTTGGGCGCGGCAGTGCCTGCAGCCTATTTTTGGCACACGGACGCCCCTCGCAAAGTCTGGCCCCATCCGAGTCCGGCGGACGAACTTGGCCTGCCCCTCCCCCCAAGGCTATAGCCCACCCGTTTTTTTGGCATTTTTGCGGCGGACGAACTTCGGGACGGGACCTTCGGGCGCTTATTTTTGGGCGCGGCAGTGCCCGCGGCCTATTTTTGGCACACGGAGGCCCCCTCGCAATGTCTGGCCCCATTCCGAGTCCGGCGGACGAACTTGGCCAGCCCCTCCCCCCAAGGCTATAGCCCACCCATTTTTTGGGCATTTGTTCGGCGGACGAACTTGGGGACGGGGCCTTCGGGCGCTTATTTTTGGGCCCGGCAGTGCCCGTGGCCTATTTTTGGCACACGGAGGCCCCTCGCAAAGTCTGGCCCTATTCCGAGTCCGGCGGACGAACTTGCCCGGCCCCTCCCCCCAAGGCTATAGCCCACCCGTTTTTTGGGCATTTTTGCGGCGGACGAACTTGGGGACGGGACCTTCGGGTGGTTATTTTTGGGCGCGGCAATGCCCGCGGCCTATTTTTGGCACACGGATGCCCCTCGCAAAGTTTGGCCCCATTCCGAGTCCGGCGGACGAACCTGGCCAGCCCCTCCCACCAAGGCTACAGCCCACCCGTTTTTTATGCATTTTTGCGGCGGACGAACTTGGGGACGGGACCTTCGGGCACTTATTTTTGGGCGCGGCAGTGCCTGCAGCCTATTTTTGGCACACGGAGGCCCCTCGCAAAGTCTGGCCCCATTCCGAGTCCTGCGGACGAACTTGGCCAGCCCCTCCCCCCAAGGCTATAGCCCACCCGTTTTTTGGGCTTTTTTGCGGCGGACGAACTTGGGGACGGGACCTTCGGGCACTTATTTTTTGGCGCGGCAGTGCCCGCGGCCTATTTTTGGCACACGGAGGCCCCTCGCAAAGTCTGGCCCCATTCCGAGTCCGGCGGACGAACTTGGCCAGCCCCTCCCCCCAACGCTATAGCCCACCCATTTTTTGGGCATTTTTGCGGCGGACGAACTTGGGGACGGGACCTTCGGGCGCTTATTTTTGGGCACGGCAGTGCCCGCGGCCTATTTTTGGCACATGGAGGCCCCTCGCAAAGTCTGGCCCCATTCCGAGTGCGGCGGACGAACTTGGCCAGCCCCTCCCCCCAAGGCTATAGGCCACCCGTTTTTTGGGCATCTTTGCGGCGGACGAACTTGGGGACGGGACCTTCGGGCGTGGCAGTGCCCGCGGCCTATTTTTAGCACACGGAGGCCCCTCGCAAATTCTGGCCCCATTCCGAATCCGGCGGACGTACTTGGCCAGCCCCTCCCCCCAAGGCTATAGCCCACCCGTTTTTTGGGCATTTTTGCGGCGGACGAACTTTGGGACGGGACCTTCGGGCCCTTATTTTTTGGTGCGGCAGTGCCCGCGGCCTATTTTTGGCACACGGAGGCCCCTCGCAACGTCTGGCCCCATTCCGAGTCCGGCGGACGAACTTGGCCAGCCCCTCCCCCCAAGGCTATAGCCCACCCATTTTTTGGGCATTTTTGCGGCGGACGAACTTGGGGACGGGACCTTCGGGCGCTTATTTTTTGGTACGGCAGTGCCCGCGGCCTATTTTTGGCACACGGAGGCCCCCTTGCAATGTCTGGCCCCATTCCGAGTCCGGCGGACGAACTTGGCCAGCCCCTCCCCCCAAGGCTATAGCCCACCCATTTTTTGGGCATTTGTTCGGCGGACGAACTTGGAGACTGGACCTTCGGGCACTTATTTTTGGGCGCGGCAGTGCCCGCGGCCTATTTTTGACACACGGAGGCCCCTCACAAAGTCTGGCCCCATTCCGAGTCCGGCGGACGAACTTGGCCAGCCCCTCCCCCCAAGGCTAGAGCCCACCCGTTTTTGGGCATTTTTGCGGCGGACGAACTTGGGGACGGGGCCTTCGGGCGCTTATTTTTGGGCCCGGCAGTGCCCGTGGCCTATTTTTGGCACACGGAGGCCCCTCGCAAAGTCTGGCCCCATTCCGAGTCCGGCGGACGAACTTGCCCGGCCCCTCCCCCCAAGGCTATAGCCCACCCGTTTTTTGGGCATTTTTGCGGCGGACGAACTTGGGGACGGGACCTTCGGGCGGTTATTTTTGGTCGCGGCAATGCCCGCGGCCTATTTTTGGCACACGGATGCCCCTCGCAAAGTTTGGCCCCATTCCGAGTCCGGCGGACGAACCTGGCCAGCCCCTCCCACCAAGGCTACAGCCCACCCGTTTTTTATGCATTTTTGCGGCGGACGAACTTGGGGACGGGACCTTCGGGCACTTATTTTTGGGCGCGGCAGTGCCTGCAGCCTATTTTTGGCACACGGACGCCCCTCGCAAAGTCTGGCCCCATCCGAGTCCGGCGGACGAACTTGGCCTGCCCCTCCCCCCAAGGCTATAGCCCACCCGTTTTTTGGGCATTTTTGCGGCGGACGAACTTGGGGACGGGACTTTCGGGTGCTTATTTTTGGACGCGGCAGTGCCCGCGGCCTAATTTTGGCACACGGAGGCATCTCGCAATGTCTGGCCCCATTCCGAGTTCGGCGGACGAGCTTCGCCAGCCCCTCCCCCCAAGGCTATAGCCCACCCGTTTTTTGGGCATCTTTGCGGCGGACGAACTTGGGGACGGAACCTTCGGGCGCGGCAGTGCCCGCGGCCTATTGTTGGCACACGGAGGCCCCTCGCAAAGTCTGGCCCCATTCCGAGTCCGGCGGACGCACTTGGCCAGCCCCTCCCCCCAAGGCTATAGCCCACCCGTTTTTTGGGCATTTTTGCTGCGGACGAACTTGGGGACTGGACCTTCGGGCGTGGCAGTGCCCGCGGCCTATTTTTGGCACACGGAGGCCCCTCGCAAAGTCTGGCCCCATTCCGAGTCCGGCGGGCGAACTTAGCCAGCCCCTCCCCCCAAGGCTATAGCCCACCCGTTTTTTGGGCATTTTTGCGGCGGACGAACTTGGGGACGGGACCTTGGGGTGCTTATTTTTGGGCGCGGCATTGCCTGCGGCCTATTTTTGGCACACGGAGGCCCCTCGCAAAGTCTGACCCCATTCCGAGTCCGGTGGACGAACTTGGCCAGCCCCTCCCCCCAAGGCTATAGCCCACCCATTGTTTGGGCATTTTTGCGGCGGACGAACTTGGGGACGGGACGTTCGTGCACTTATTTTTGGGCGCGGCAGTGCCCGCGGCCTATTGTTGGCACACGGAGGCCCCTCGCAAAGTCTGGCCCCATTCCGAGTCCGGCGGACGCACTTGGCCATCCCCTCCCCCCAAGGCTATAGCCCACCCGTTTTTTGGGCATTTTTGCTGCGGACGAAGTTGGGGACTGGACCTTCGGTCGCGGCAGTGCCCGCGGCCTATTTTTGGCACACGGAGGCCCCTCGCAAAGTCTGGCCCCATTCCGAGTCCGGCGGGCGAACTTAGCCAGCCCCTCCCCCCAAGGCTATAGCCCACCCGTTTTTTGGGCATTTTTGCGGCGGACGAACTTGGGGACGGGACCTTGGGGCGCTTATTTTTGGGCGCGGCCGTGCCCGCAGCCTATTTTTGGCACACGGAGGCCCCTCACAAAGTCTGGCCCCATTCCGAGTCCGGCGGACGAACTTGGCCAGCCCCTCCCCCCAAGGCTATAGCCCACCCGTTTTTTGGGCATTTTTGCGACGGACGAACTTGAGGACGGGACCTTCGGGCGCTTATTTTTTGGCGCGGCAGTGCCCGCGGCCTATTTTTGGCACACGGAGGCCCCTCGCAAAGCCTGGCCCCATTCCGAGTCCGGCGGACGAACTTCGCCAGCCCCTCCCCCCAAGGCTATAGCCCACCAGTTTTTTGGGCATCTTTGCGGCGGACGAACTTGGGGACGGGACCTTCGGGCGCGGCAGTGCCCACGGCCTATTTTTGGCACACGGAGCCCCTCGCAAAGTCTGGCCCCATTCCGAGTCCGGCGGACGAACTTGGCCAGCCCCTCCCCCCAACGCTATAGCCCACCCGTTTTTTGGGCATTTTTGCGACGGACGAACTTGGGGACGGGACCTTCGGGCGCTTATTTTTTGGCGCGGCAGTGCCCGCGGCCTATTTTTGAAACAAGGAGGCCCCTCGCAAAGCCTGGCCCCATTCCGAGTCCGGCGGACGAACTTGGCCAACCCCACCCCCCAAGGCTAAAGCCCACCCGTTTTTGTGGCCTTTTTCCGCTGGACGAACTTGGCTCCCCAGCATTCGGGCGGTTATTTTTGGGCGCGGCTATGCCCGCGGCCTATTTTTGGCACACGGAGGCTGCTCGCAAGGTCTCAGCCCATTCCGAGTCCGGGGGCGAACTTGGCCTGCCCCACCACCCAAGGCTACAGCCCACCCGTTTTTGTGGCATTTTTCCGATGGACGAACTTGGCTCCCCGGCATTCGGGCGGTTATTTTTGGGCGTGGTTGTGCCCGCGGCCTATTTTTAGCACACGGAGGCCGCTCACAAAGTCTCGGCCCATTCCGAGTCCGGCGGACGAACTTGGCCAGCCCCACCCCCAAGGCAATGCCCACCTGTTTTTGTGGCCTTTTTCCGAAGGAAGAACTTGGCTCCCCGGCATTCGGGCGGTTATTTTTGGGCGCGGCTGTGCCCGCGGCCTATTTTTGGCACACGGAGGCCGCTCGCAAACTCTCGCCCCATTTCGAGTCCGGCGGACGAACTTGGCCAGCCCCACCCCCAAGGCAAAGCCCACCTATTTTTGTGGCCTTTTTCCGATGGACGAACTTGGCTCCCCGGCATTCGGGCGGTTATTTTTGGGCGCGGCTGTGCCCGCGGCCTATTTTTGGCACACGGAGGCCGCTCGCAAAGTCTCGCCCCATTCCGAGTCCGGCGGACGAACTTGGCCAGCCCCACCCCCCAAGGCTAAAGCCCACCAGTTTTTGTGGCCTTTTTCCGATGGACGAACTTGGCTCCCCGGCATTCGGGCAGTTATTTTTGGCCGCGGCTGTGCCCGCGGCCTATTTTTGGTACACGGAGGCCGCTCGCAAAGTCTCGCCCCATTCCGAGTCCGGCGGACGAACTTGGGCAGCCCCACCCCCCAAGGCTAAAGCCCACCCGTTTCTGTGGCCTTTTTCCGATGGACGAACTTGGTTCCCCGGCATTCGGGCGGTTATTTTTGGACGGGGCTGTGCCCGCGGCCTATTTTTGGCACACGGAGGCCGCTCGCAAAGTCTCGCCCCATTCCGAGTCCGGCGTACGAACTTGGGCAGCCCCACCCCCCAAGGCTATAGCCCACCGGTTTTTTGGCCATTTTTCCGCTGGGGGATCGTCCGCCGCAAAAATGCCCAAAAAATGGATGGGCTATAGCCTTGGGGGGAGGGGCTGGCCAAGTTCGTCCGCAGGACTCGGAATGGGGCCAGACTTTGCGAGGGGCCTCCGTGTGCCAAAAATAGGCTGCAGGCACTGCCGCGCCCAAAAATAAGTGCCCGAAGGTCCCGTCCCCAAGTTCGTCCGCCGGAAAAATGCATAAAAAACGGGTGGGCTGTAGCCTTGGTGGGAGGGGCTGGCCAGGTTCGTCCGCCGGACTCGGAATGGGGCCAAACTTTGCGAGGGGCATCCGTGTGCCAAAAATAGGCCGCGGGCATTGCCGCGCCCAAAAATAACTGCCCGAAGGTCCCGTCTTCAAGTTCGTCCGCCGCAAAAATGCCCAAAAAACGGGTGGGCTATAGCCTTGGGGGGAGGGGCCGGGCAAGTTCGTCCGCCGGACTCGGAATGGGGCCAGACTTTGCGAGGGGCCTCCGTGTGCCAAAAATAGGCCACGGGCACTGCCGGGCCCAAAAATAAGCGCCCGAAGGCCCCGTCCCCAAGTTCGTCCGCCGCAAAAATGCCCAAAAACGGGTGGGCTCTAGCCTTGGGGGGAGGGGCTGGCCAAGTTCGTCCGCCGGACTCGGAATGGGGCCAGACTTTGCGAGGGGCCTCCGTGTGTAAAAAATAGGCCGCGGGCACTGCCGCGCCCAAAAATAAGTGCCCGAAGGTCCAGTCCCCAAGTTCGTCTGCCGCAAAAATGCCCAAAAAATGGGTGGGCTATGGCCTTGGGGGGAGGGACTGGCCAAGTTCGTCCGTCGGACTCGGAATGGGTCCAGAGTTTGCGAGGGGCCTCCGTGTGCCAAAAATAGGCCGCGGGCACTGCCGCGCACAAAAATAAGCGCCCGAAGGTCCCATCCCCAAGTTCGTCCGCCGCAAAATTGCCCAAAAAACGGGCGGGCTATAGCCTTGGGGGGAGGGGCTGGCCAAGTTCGTCCGCCGGACTCGGAATGGGGCCAGTCTTTGCGAGGGGACTCCGTGTGCCAAAAAAAGGCAGCGGGCACTGCCGCGGCCAAAAATAAGCACCCGAAGGTCCCGTCCCGTAGTTCTTCCGCCGCAAAAATGCCCAAAAAATGGATGGGCTATAGCCTTGGGGGGAGGGGCTGGCCAAGTTCGTCCGCCGGACTCAGAATGGGGCCAGACTTTGCGAGGGGCCTCCGTGTGCCAAAAATAGGTCGCGGACACTGCCGCGGCCAAAAATAAGCGGCCGAAGGTCCCGTCCCGATGGTCGTCCGCCGCAAAAATGCCCAAAAACGGGTGGGCTCTAGCCTTTGGGGGGAGGGGCTGGCCAAGTTCGTCCGCCGGACTCGGAATGGGGCCAGACTCTGCGAGGGGCCTCCATGTGCCAAACAAAGGCCGCTGGCACTGCTGCCCCCAAAAATCAGTGCCCGAATGTCCCGTCCCGAAGTTCGTCCGCCGCAAAAATGCCCAAAAAACGTGTGGGCTATAGCCTTGGGGGGCGGGGCTGGCCAAGTTCGTCAGCCGATCGGAATGGGGCCAGAATTTGCGAGGGGCCTCCGTGTGCCAAAAAAAGGCCGTGGGCACTGCCACACCCAAAAATAAGCACCTGAAGGTCCTGTCCCGAAGTTCGTCCGCCGCAAAAATGCCCAAAAAACGGATGGGATATAGCCTTGGGGGGAGGGGCTGGCCAAGTTCGTCCACCGGACTCAGAATGGGGCCAGACTTTGCGAGGGGCCTCCGTGTGCCAAAAAAAGGCAGCGGGCACTGCCGCACCCAAAAATAAGCACCTGAAGGTCCCGTCCCGAAGGTCGTCCGCCGCAAAAATGCCCAAAAAACGGGTGGGATATAGCCTTGGGGGGAGGGGCTGGCCAAGTTCGTCCGCCGGACTCGGAATGGGGCCAGACTTTGCGAGGGGCCTCCGTGTGTCAAAAATAGGCCTCGGGCACTGCCGCACCCAAAAATAAGTGCCCGAAGGTCCCGTCCCCAAGTTCGTCCGCCGAACAAATGCCCAAAAAACGGTTGGGCTATACCTTGGGGGGAGGGGCTGGCCAAGTTCGTCCGCCGGACTCGGAATGGGGCCAGACGTTGCGAGGGGGCCTCCCTGTGCCAAAAATGGGCCGCGGGCACTGCCACGCCCAAAAATAAGCGCCCGACGGTCCCGTCCCCAAGTTCGTCCGCCGCAAAAATGCCCAAAAAATGGGTGGGCTATAGCCTTGGGGGGAGGGGTTGGCCAAGTTCGTCAGCCGATCGGAATGGGGCCAGAGTTTGCGAGGGGCCTCCGTGTGCCAAAAAAAGGCCGTGGGCACTGCCACACCCAAAAATAAGCACCTGAAGGTCCTGTCCCGAAGTTCGACCGCCGCAAAAATGCCCAAAAAACGGATGGGCTATAGCCTTGGGGGGAGGGGCTGGCCAAGTTCGTCCGCCGGACTCAGAATGGGGCCAGACTTTGCGAGGGGCCTCCGTGTGCCAAAAATAGGCCGCGGGCACTGCCACACCCAAAAATAAGCACCTGAAGGTCCTGTCCCGAAGTTCGTCCGCCGCAAAAATGCCCAAAAAACGGATGGGCTATAGCCTTGGGGGGAGGGGCTGGCCAAGTTCGTCCGCCGGACTCAGAATGGGGCCAGACTTTGCGAGGGGCCTCCGTGTGCCAAAAATAGGCCGCGGGCACTGCCGCGGCCAAAAATAAGCGCCCGAAGGTCCCGTCCCGAAGGTCGTCCGCCGCAAAAATGCCCAAAAAACGGGTGGGATATAGCCTTGGGGGCAGGGGCTGGCCAAGTTCGTCCACCGGACTCAGAATGGGGCCAGACTTTGCGAGGGGCCTCCGTGTGCCAAAAAAAGGCAGCGGGCACTGCCGCACCCAAAAATAAGCACCTGAAGGTCCCGTCCCGAAGGTCATCCGCCGCAAAAATGCCCAAAAAACGGGTGGGATATAGCCTTGGGGGGAGGGGCTGGCCAAGTTCGTCCGCCGGACTCGGAATGGGGCCAGACTTTGCGAGGGGCCTCCGTGTGTCAAAAATAGGCCTCGGGCACTGCCGCACCCAAAAATAAGTGCCCGAAGGTCCCGTCCCCAAGTTCGTCCGCCGAACAAATGCCCAAAAAACGGTTGGGCTATACCTTGGGGGGAGGGGCTGGCCAAGTTCGTCCGCCGGACTCGGAATGGGGCCAGACTTTGCGAGGGGGCCTCCCTGTGCCAAAAATGGGCCGCGGGCACTGCCACACCCAAAAATAAGCGCCCGACGGTCCCGTCCCCAAGTTCGTCCGCCGCAAAAATGCCCAAAAAACGGGTGGGCTATAGCCTTGGGGGGAGGGGTTGGCCAAGTTCGTCCGCCGGACTCGGAATGGGGCCAGACTTTGCGAGGGGCCTCCGTGTGCCAAAAATAGGCCTCGGGCACTGCCGCGCCCAAAAATAAGCACCTGAAGGTCCTGTCCCGAAGTTCGTCCGCCGCAAAAATGCCCAAAAAACGGATGGGCTATAGCCTTGGGGGGAGGGGCTGCCCAAGTTCGTCCGCCGGACTCAGAATGGGGCCAGACTTTGCAAGGGGCCTCCGTGTGCCAAAAATAGGCCGCGGGCACTGCCGCGGCCAAAAATAAATGCCCGAAGGTCCCGTCCCGAAGGTCGTCCGCCGCAAAAATGCCCAAAAAACGGGTGGGATATAGCCTTGGGGGGAGGGGCTGGCCAAGTTCGTCCACCGGACTCAGAATGGGGCCAGACTTTGCGAGGGGCCTCCGTGTGCCAAAAAAAGGCAGCGGGCACTGCCGCACCCAAAAATAAGCACCTGAAGGTCCCGTCCCGAAGGTCGTCCGCCGCAAAAATGCCCAAAAAACGGGTGGGATATAGCCTTGGGGGGAGGGGCAGGCCAAGTTCGTCCGCCGGACTCGGAATGGGGCCAGACTTTGCGAGGGGCCTCCGTGTGTCAAAAATAGGCCGCGGGCACTGCCGCACCCAAAAATAAGTGTCTGAAAGTCCCGTCCCCAAGTTCGTCCGCCGCAAAAATGCCCAAAAAACGGGTGGGCTATAGCCTTGGGGGGAGGGGCTGGCCAAGTTTTTCCGCCGGACTCGGAATGCGCCAGACTTTGCGAGCGGCCTCCGTGTGCCAAAAATAGGCCGCGGGCACTGGCGCGCCCAAAAATAAGCGCCCGAAAGTCCCGTCCCCAAGTTCGTCCGCCGCAAAAATGCCCAAAAAACGGGTGGGCTATAGCCTTGGGGGGAGGGGCTGGCCAAGTTTGTCCGCCGGCCTCGGAATGGGGCCAGACTTTGCGAGGGGCCTCCGTGTGCCATAAATAGGCTGCGGGCACTGCCGCGCCCAAAAATAAGGGCCCGAAGGTCCCGTCCCCAAGTTCGTCCGCCGCAAAAATGCCCAAAAAATGGGTGGGCTATAGCCTTGGGGGGAGGGGCTGGCCAAGTTCGTCCGCAGGACTCGGAATGGGGCAAGACTTTGCGAGGGGCCTCCGTGTGCCAAAAATAGGCCGCGGGCACTGCCGCGCCCAAAAATATGGGCCCGAAGGTCCCGTCCCCAAGTTCGTCCGCCACAAAAATGCCCAAAAAATGGGTGGGCTATAGTCTTGGGGGGAGGGACTGGCCAAGTTCGTCCGCCGGACTCGGAATGGGGCCAGACTTTGCGAGGGGCCTCCATGTGCCAAAAATAGGCCGCGGGTACTGCCGCGCCCAAAAATAAGCGCCCGACGGTCCCGTCCCCAAGTTTGTCCGCCGCAAAAATGGACAAAAAACGAGTGGGCTATAGCCTTGGGGGGAGGGGCTGGCCAAGTTCGTCCGCCGGATTCGGAATGGGGCCAGACTTTACGATGGGCCTCCCTGTGCCAAATATAGGCCGCGGGCACTGCCGCGCCCAAAAATAAGCACCCGAAGGTCCCGTCCCCAAGTTCGTCCGCCGCAAAAATGGGCAAAAAATGGGTGGGCTATAGCCTTGGGGGGAGGGGCTGGCCAAGTTCGTTCGCCGGACACAGAATGGGTCCAGACTTTGTGAGGGGCCTCCGTGTGCAAAAAATAGTCCGCGGGCACTGCCGCGCCCAAAAATAAGCGCCCGAAGGTCCCGTCCCCAAGTTCGCCCGCCGCAAAAATGCCAAAAAAACGGGTGACCTATAGCCTTGGGGAGAGGGGCTGGCCAAGTTCGTCCGCCGGACTCGGAATGGGGCCAGTCTTTGCGAGGGACCTCCGTGTGCCGAAAATAGGCTGCGGGTACTGCCGCGCCCGAAGATCCCATCCACAAATTCGTCCGCCGCAAAAATGGCCAAAACACGGGTGGGCTATAGGCTTGGGGGGAGGGGCTGGCCAAGTTCGTCCGCCGGACTCGGAATAGGGCCAGACTTTGCGAGGGGCATCCGTGTACCAAAAATAGGCACTGGCACTGCCGCGCCCAAAAATAAGCGCCCGAAGGTCCCGCCCCAAGTTCGTCCGCCGCAAAAATGCTGCAACAACGGGTGGGCTATAGCCTTGGGGGGAGGGGCTGCCAAGTTCGTCCGCCGGACTCGGAATGGGGCCAGACTTTGCGAGAGCCCTCCGTGTGCCAAAAATAGGCCGCGGGCACAGCCGCGCCCAAAAATAAGCACCCGAAGGTACCGTCCCCAATTTCGTCCGCCGCAAAAATGCCCAAAAAACGGGTGGGCTATAGCCTTGGGGGGAGGGGCTGGCCAAGTTCGTCCGCCGGACTCGGAATGGGGCCAGACTTTGCGAGGGGCCTCCGTGTGCCAAAAATAGGCCGCGGGCACTGCCGCGCACAAAAATAAGCGCCCGAAGGTCCTGTCCCCAAGTTCGTCCGCCGAACAAATGCCCAAAAAACGGGTGGGCTATAGCCTTGGGGGGAGGGGCTGGCCAAGTTCGTCCGCCGGACTCGGAATGGGGCCAGACTTTGCGAGGGGCCTCCGTGTGCCGAAAATAGTCTGCGGGTACTGCCGCGCCCGAAGGTCCCATCCCCAAGTTCGTTCGCCGGACTCGGAATGGGGCCAGACTTTGCGAGTGGCATCCGTGTACCAAAAATAGGCACTGGCACTGCCGCGCCCAAAAATAAGCGCCCGAAGGTCCCGTCCCCAAGTTCGTCCGCCGCAAAAATGCCGCAACAACGGGTGGGCTATAGCCTTGGGGGGAGGGGCTGGCCAAGTTCTTCCGCCGGACTCAGAATGGGGCCAGGCTTTGCGAGCGGCCTCCGTGTGCCAAAAATAGGCCGCGGGCACTGCCGTGCCCAAAAATAAGCGCCCGAAGGTCCCGTCCCGAATGTCGTCCGCCGCAAAAATGCCCAAAAAACAGGTGGGCTATAGCCTTGGGGGGAGGGGCTGGCCAAGTTCGTCCGCCGGACTCGGAATGGGGCCAGACTTTGCGAGGGCCTCCGTGTGTCAAAAATAGGCCGCGGGCACTGCCGCACCCAAAAATAAGTGCCTGAAAGTCCCGTCCCCAAGTTCGTCCGCCGTAAAAATGCCCAAAAAACGGGTGGGCTATAGCCTTGGGGGGAGGGGCTGGCCAAGTTCGTCCGCCGGACTCAGAATGGGGCCAGACTTTGCGAGCGGCCTCCGTGTGCCAAAAATAGGCCGCGGGCACTGCCGCGCCCAAAAATAAGTCCCCGAAGGTCCTGTCCCCAAGTTCGTCCGCCGAACAAATGCCCAAAAAACGGGTGGGCTATAGCCTTGGGGGGAGGGGCTGGCCAAGTTCGTCCGCCGGACTCAGAATGGGGCGAAACTTTGCGACGGGGCCTCCGTGTGCCAAAAATAGGCCGCGGGCACTGCCGCGCCCAAAAATAAGCGCCCGAAGGTCCCGTCCCCAAGTTCGTCCGCCGCAAAAATCCCCAAAAAACGGGTGGGCTATAGCCTTGCGGGGAGGGGTTGGCCAAGTTCGTCCGTCGGATTCGGAATGGGGCCAGACTTTGTGAGGGGCCTCCGTGTGCCAAAAATAGGCCGCGGGCACTGCCGCGCCCAAAAATAAGCGCCCGAAGGTCCCGTTCCCAAGTCCGGCCACCGCAAAAATGCCCAAAAAACGGGTGGGCTATAGCCTTGGGGGGAGGGGCTGGCCAAGTTCGTCCGCCGGACTCGGAATGGGGCCAGACTTTGCGAGGGGCCTCCGTGTGCCAGAAATTGGCCGCGGGCACTGCCGCGCCCAAAAATAAGCACCCGAAAGTCCAGTCCCCAAGTTCGTCCTCCGCAAAAATGGCCAAAAAATGGGTGGGCTACAGCCTTGGGGGGAGGGGCTGGCCAAGTTCGTCCGCCGGACTCAGAATGGGGCCAGACTTTGCGAGGGGCCTCCGTGTGCCAAAAATAGGACGCGGGCACTGCCGCGCCCAAAAATAAGCGCCCGAAGGTCACACCCCCAAGTTCGTCCGCCGCAAAAATGCCCAAAAACGGGTGGGCTCTAGCCTTGGGGGGAGGGACTGGCCAAGTTCGTCCGCCGGACTCGGAATGGGGCCAGACTTTGCGAGGGGCCTCCGTGTGCCAAAAATAGGCCGCGGGCACTGCCGCACCCAAAAATAAGAACCCGAAGGTCACACCCCCAAGTTCGTCCGCCGCAAAAATGCCCAAAAAACGGGTGGGCTATAGCCTTGGGGGGAGAGGCTGGCCAAGTTCGTCCGCCGGACTCGGAATGGGGCCAGACTTTGCGAGGGACCTCCGTGTGTCAAAAATAGGCCGCGGGCACTGCCGCGCCCAAAAATAAGTGCCCGAAGGTCCCGTCCCCAAGTTCGTCCGCCGAACAAATGCCCAAAAAATCGGTGGGCTATATCTTGTGGGGAGGGGCTGGCCAAGTTCGTCCGCCGGACTCAGAATGGGGCCAGACTTTGCGAGGGGGCCTCCGTGTGCCAAAAATAGGCCGCGGGCACTGCCGCGCCCAAAAATAAGCGCCCGAAGGTCCCGTCCCCATGTTCGTCCGCCGCAAAAATGCCCAAAAAACGGGTGGGCTATAGCCTTGGCGGGAGGGGTTGGCCAAGTTCGTCCGCCGGACTCGGAATGGGGCCAGACTTTGCGAGGGGCCTCCGTGTGCCAAAAATAGGCCGCGGGCACAGCCGCGCCCAAAAATAAGCGGCCGAAGCTCCCGTCCCCAAGTTCGTCCGTCGCAAAAATGCCCAAAAAATGGGTGGGATATAGCCTTGGGGGGAGGGGCTGGCCAAGTTCGTCCGCCGGACTCGGAATGGGGCCAGACTATGCGAGGGGCCTCCGTGTGCCAAAAATAGGCCGCGGGCACTGCCGCGCCCAAAAATAAGCGCCCGAAGGTCCCGTCCCCAAGTTCGTCCGCCGCAAAAATGCCCAAAAAACGGGTGGGCTATAGCCTTGGGGGGAGGGGCTGGCCAAGTGCATCCGCCAGATTCGGAATGGGGCCAGACTTTGCGAGGGGCCTCCGTGTGCCAAAAATAGGCCACGGGTAATGCCGCGCGCGAAGGTCCCGTCCCCAAGTTCGTCCGCCGCAAAGATGCCCAAAAAACGGGTGGGCTATAGTCTTGGGGGGAGGGGCTGGCCAAGTTTGTCCGCCGGACTCGGAATAGGGCCAGACTTTGCGAGGGGCCTCCGTGTGCCAAAAATAGGCCGCGTGAACTGCCGCGCCCGAAGGTCCCGTCCCCAAGTTCGTCCGCCGCAAAAATGCCCAAAAAACGGGTGGGCTATAGCCTTGGGGGGAGGGGCTGGCCAAGTTCGTCCGCCGGACTCGGAATGGGGCCAGACTTTGCGAGGGGCCTCCGTGTGCCAAAAATAGGCCGCGGACACTGCCGCGCCCAAAAATAAGCGCCCGAAGGTCCCGTCCCCAAGTTCGTCCGCCGCAAAAATGCCCAAAAAACGGGTGGTCTATAGCCTTGGGGGGAGGGGCTGGCCAAGTGCATCCGCCGGATTCGGAATGGGGCCAGACTTTGCGAGGGGCCTCCGTGTGCCAAAAATATACCACGGGTACTGCCGCGCCCGAAGGTCCCGTCCCCAAGTTCGTCCGCCGCAAAGATGCCCAAAAAACGGGTGGGCTATAGCCTTGGGGGGAGGGGCTGGCCAAGTTCGTCCGCCGGACTCGGAATAGGGCCAGACTTTGCGAGGGGCCTCCGTGTGCCAAAAATAGGCCGCGTGAACTGCCGCGCCCGAAGGTCCCGTCCCCAAGTTCGTCCGCCGCAAAAATGCCCAAAAAACGGGTGGGCTATAGCCTTGGGGGGAGGGGCTGGCCAAGTGCGTCCGCTGGATTCGGAATGGGGCCAGACTTTGCGAGGGGCCTCCGTGTGCCAAAAATAGGCCGAGGGTACTGCCGCGCCCGAAGGTCCCGTCCCAAAGTTCGTCCGCCGCAAAAATGCCCAAAAAACGGGTGGGCTATAGCCTTGGGGGGAGGGGCTGGCCAAGTTCGTCCGCCGGACTCGGAATAGGGCCAGACTTTGCGAGGGGCCTCCTTGTGCCAAAAATAGGCCGCGTGAACTGCCGCGCCCGAAGGTCCCGTCCCCAAGTTCGTGCGCCGCAAAAATGCCCAAAAAACGGGTGGGCTATAGCCTTGGGGGGAGGGGCTGGCCAAGTTCGTCCGCCGGACTCGGAATGGGGTCAGACTTTGCGAGGGGCCTCCGTGTGCCAAAAATAGGCCGCGGGCACTGCCGCGCCCAAAAATAAGCGCCCGAAGGTCCCGTCCCCAAGTTCGTCCGCAGCAAAAATGCCCAAAAAACGGGTGGGCTATAGCCTTGGGGGGAGGGGCTGGCCAAGTTCGTCCGCCGGACTCGGAATGGGGCCAGACTTTGCGAGGGGCCTCGGTGAGTCAAAAATAGTCCTTTGGTACTGCCGCGCGCAAAAATATTCGCCCGAAGGTCCCGTCCCCAAGTTCGTCCACCGCAAAAATGCCCAAAAAACAGGTGGGCTATAGTCTTGGGGGGAGGGGCTGGCCGAGTTCGTCCGCCGGACTCGGAATGGGGCCAGACTTTACGAGGGGCCTCCGTGTGCCAAAAATAGGCCGCGGGCACTGCCGCACCCAAAAATACGCGCTCGAAGGTCCCGTCCCCTAGTTCGTCCGCCGCAAAAATGCCCAAAAAACGGGTGGGCTATAGTCTTGGGGGGAGGAGCTGGCCAAGTTTATCCGCCGGACTCGGAATGGGGCCAGACTTTGCGAGGGGCCTCCGTGTGCCAAAACTAGGTCGCGGGAACTGCCGCGCCCAAAAATAAGCAGCCGAATTTCCCATCACCAAGTTCGTCCGCCGGACTCGGAATGGGGCGAGACTTTGTGAGGGGCCTCCGTGGGCCAAAAATAGGCCGCGGGGACTGCCGCGCCCAAAAATAAGCGCCCGAAGGTCCCGTCCCCAAGTTCGTCCGCCGTAAAAAAGCCTAAAAAACGGGTGGGCTATAGCCATGGGGGGAGGGTTTGGCCAAGTTCGTCCGCCGGACTCGGAATGGGGCCAGACTTTGCGAAGGGCCTCCGAGTGCCAAAAATAGGCCGCGGGGACTGCCGCACATGAAGGTCCCATCCCCAAGTTCGTCCGCCGCAAAAATGCCCATAAAACGTGTGGGCTATAGCCTTGGGGGGAGGGGCTGGCCAAGTTCGTCCGCCGGACTCGGAATGGGGCCAGACTTTGCGAGGGGCCTCCGTGTGCCAAAAATAGGCCGCGGCCACTGCCGTACCCAAAAATAAGCACACGAAGGTCCCGTCCCCAAGTTCGTCGGCCGCAAAAAAGCCCAAAAAACGGGTGTGCTATAGCCTTGGGGGGAGGGGCTGGCCAAGTTCGTCCGCCGGACTCGGAATGGGTCCAGACTTTGTGAGGGGCCTCCGTGTGCCAAAAATAGGCCGCGGGCACTACCGCACCCAAAAATAAGCACCCGAAGGTCCCGTCCCCAAGTTCGTCCGCCGCAAAAATGCCCTAAAAACGGGTGGGCTATAGCCTTGGGGGGAGGGGCTCGCCAAGTTCGTCCGCCGGACTCGGAATGGGGCCAGACTTTACGAGGGGCCTCCGTGTGCCAAAAATAGGCCGCGGGCACAGCCGCGCCCAAAAATAAGAGCCCGAAGCTCCCATCCCCAAGTTCGTCCGCCGCAAAAATGCCCAAAAATCGGGTGGGCCATAGGCTTGGGGGGAGGGGCTGGCCAAGTTCGTCCGCTGGACTCGTAAAGGGGCCAGACTTTGCGAGGGGCCTCCATGTGCCAAAAATAGGCCGCGGGCACTGCCGCGCCCAAAAATAAGTGGCCGAAGGTCCGTCCCCAATTTCGTCCGCCGCAAAAATGCCCAAAAAACGGGTGGGCTATAGCCTTGGGGGGAGGGGCTGGCCAAGTTCGTCCGCCGGACTCGGAATGGGGCCAGACTTTGCGAGGGGCCTCCGTGTGCCAAAAGTTCGTCCGCCAGACTCGGAATGGGGCCAGACTTTGCGAGGGGCCTCCGTGTGCCAAAAATAGGCCGCGGGCACTGCCGCGCCCAAAAATGAGCGGCCGAAGGTCCCGTCCCCAAGTTCGTCCGCCGCAAAAATGCACAAAAAACGGGTGGGCTATAGCCTTGGGGGGAGGGGCTTGCCAAGTTCGTCCGCCGGACTCGGAATGGGGCCAGACTTTGCGACGGGCCTCCGTGTGCCAAAAATAGGCAGCGGGCACTGCCGGGCCAAAAAATAAGCTCCCGAAGGTCCCGTCCCAAAGTTCGTCCGCCGCAAAAATACCCAAAAAACGGGTGGGCTATAGCCTTGGGGGAAGGGGCTCGCCAAGTTCGTCCGCCGGACTCGGAATGGGGCCAGACTTTGCGAGGGGCCTCCGTGTGCCAAAAATAGGCCACGGGCACTGCCGCGCCCAAAAATAAGCACCCGAAGGTCCCGTCCCCAAGTTCGTCCGCCGCAAAAATGCCCAAAAATCGGGTGGGCCATAGCCTTGGGGGGAGGGGCTGGCCAAATTCGTCCGCCGGACTCGGAAAGGGGCCAGACTTTGCGAGGGGCCTCCGTGTGCCAAAAATAGGCCGCGGGCACTGCCGCGCCCAAAAATAAGCGCCCGAAGGTCCCATTCCTCCGCCGCAATAATGCCCAAAAAACGGGTGGGCTATAGCCTTGGGGGGAGGGGCAGCCCAAGTTCGTCCGCCGGACTCGGAATGGGGCAAGACTTTGCGAGGGGCCTTCGTGTGCCAAAAATAGGACGAGGGCACTGCCGCGCCCAAAAATAAGCGCCCGAAAGTCCCGTCCCCAAGTTCGTCCACTGCAAAAATGCCCAAAAAACGGGTGGGCTATAGCCTTGGGGGGAGGGGCTGGCCAAGGTCGTACGCCGGACTCTGAATGGGGCCAGACTTTGCGAGGTGCCTCCGTGTGCCAAAAATAGGCCGCGGGCACTGCCGCGCCCAAAAATAAGCGCCCGAAGGTCCCGTCCCCAAGTTCGTCCGCCGCAAAAATGCCCTAAAAACGGGTGGGCTATAGCCTTGGGGGGAGGGGCTGGCCAGGTTCGTCCGCCGGACTCGGAATGGGACCACACTTTGCGAGGGGACTCCGTGTGCCAAAAATAGGCCGCGGACACTGCCGCGCCCAAAAATAAGTGCCCGAAGGTCCCGTCCCCAAGTTCGTCCGCCACAAAAATGCCCAAAAAACGGGTGGGCTATAGCCTTGGGGGGAGGGGCTGGCCAAGTTCGTCCGCCGGACTCGGAATGGGGCCAGACTTTGCGAGGGGACTCCGTGTGCCAAAAATAGGCCGCGGACACTGCCGCGCCCAAAAATAAGTGCCCGAAGGTCCCGTCCCCAAGTTCGTCCGCCACAAAAATGCCCAAAAAACGGGTGGGCTATAGCCTTGGGGGGAGGGGCTGGCCACGTTCGTCCGCCGGACTCGGACTGGGGCCAGACTTTGCGAGGGGCCTCCGTGTGCCAAAAATAGGCCGCGGGCACTGCCGCGCCCAAAAATAAACGCCTGAAGGTCCCGTCCCCAAGTTCGTCCGCCGCAAAAATGCCCTAAAAACGGGTGGGCTATAGCCTTGGGGGGAGGGGCTGGCCAAGTTCGTCCGCCGGACTCGGAATGGGGTCACACTTTGCGAGGGGCCTCCGTGTGCCAAAAATAGGCCGCGGGCACTGCCGAGCCCAAAAATAAGCGCCCGAAAGTCCCGTCCCCTAGTTCGTCCGCCGCAAAAATGCCCAAAAAACGGGTGGGCTATAGCCTTGGGGGGAGGGGCTGGCCAAGTTTGTCCGCCGGACTCGGAATGGGGCCAGACATTGCGAGGGGCCTTCGTGTGCCAAAAATAGGCCGCGGACACTGCTGCGCCCAAAAATAAGCTCCCGAAGGTCCCGTCCCCAAGTTCGTCCGCCGCAAAAATGCCCAAAAAACGGGTGGGCCATGGCCTTGGGGGGAGGGGCTGGCCAAGTTCGTCCGCCGGACTCGGAATGGGGCCAGACTTTGCGAATGGCCACCGTGTACCAAAAATAGGCCGCAGGCACGGCCGCGCCCACAAATAAGCGCCCGAAGGTCCCATCCCCAAGTTCGTCCGCCGCAAAAATGCCCAAAAAACGGGTGGGCTATAGCCTTGGGGGGAGAGGCTGGCCAAGTTCGTCCGCCGGACTCGGAATGGGGCCAGACTTTGCGAGGGGCCTCCGTGTGCCAAAAGTTCGTCCGCCAGACTCGGAATGGGGCCAGACTTTGCGAGGGGCCTCCGTGTGCCAAAAATAGGCCGCGGGCACTGCCGCGCCCAAAAATGAGCGGCCGAAGGTCCCGTCCCCAAGTTCGTCCGCCGCAAAAATGCCCAACAAAAGGGTGGGCTATAGCCTTGGGGGGAGGGGCTGGCCAAGTTCGTCCGTCGGACTCGGAATGGGGCCAGACTTTGCGAGGGGCTTCCGTGTGTCAAAAATAGGCCGCAGGCACTGTCGCGCCCAAAAATAAGCACCCGAAGGTCCCTCCCCAAGTTCGTTCACCGCAAAAATGCCCAAAAAATGGCTGGCCTATAGCCTTGGGGGGAGGGGCTGGCCAAGTTCGTCCGCCGGACTCGGAATGGGGCCAGACTTTGCGAGGGGCCTCCGTGTGCGAAAAATAGGCCGCGGGCAGTGCCGCGCCCAAAAATAAGCGCCCGAAGGTCCCGTCCCCAAGTTCGTCCGCCGCAAAAAAGCACAAAAAACGGTTGGGCTATAGCCTAGGGGGGAGGGGTTGGCCAAGTTCGTCCGCCGGACGCGGAATGGGGCCAGACTTTGCGACGGGCCTCCGTATGCCAAAAATAGACTGCGGGCACTGTCGCGCCCAAAAATAAGCGCCCGAAGGTCCCTTCCCCAAGTTCGTCCGCCGTAAAAATGCCCAAAAAACGGGTGGGCTATAGCCTTGGGGGGAAGGGCTGGCCAAGTTCGTCCGCCGGACTCGGAATGGGGCCAGACTTTGCGAGGGGTCTCCGTGTGCGAAAAATAGGCCGCGGGCAGTGCCGCGCCCAAAAATAAGCGCCCGAAGGTCCCGTCCCCAAGTTCGTCCGCCGCAAAAAAGCACAAAAAACGGTTGGGCTATAGCCTAGGGGGGAGGGGTTGGCCAAGTTCGTCCGCCGGACGCGGAATGGGGCCAGACTTTGCGACGGGCCTCCGTATGCCAAAAATAGACTGCGGGCATGCCGCGCCCAAAAATAAGCGCCCGAAGGTCCCTTCCCCAAGTTCGTCCGCCGTAAAAATGCCCAAAAAACGGGTGGCCTATAGCCTTGGGGGGAGGGGCTGGCCAAGTTCGTCCGCCGGACGCGGAATCGGGCCAGAATTTGCGACGGGCCTCCGTATGCCAAAAATAGACTGCGGGCACTGCCGCGCCCAAAAATAAGCGCCCGAAGGTCCCTTCCCCAAGTTCGTCCGCCGTAAAAATGCCCAAAAAACGGGTGGGCTATAGCCTTGGGGGGAGGGGTTGGCCAAGTTCGTCCGCCGGACTCGGAATGGGGCCAGACTTTGCGAGGGGCCTCCGTGTGCGAAAAATAGGCCGCGGGCACTGCCGCGCCCAAAAATAAGCGCCCGAAGGTCCCGTCCCCAAGTTCGTCCGCCGCAAAAATGCACAAAAAACGGGTGGGCTATAGCCTTGGGGGGAGGGGCTTGCCAAGTTCGTCCGCCGGACTCGGAATGGGGCCAGACTTTGCGACGGGCCTCCGTGTACCAAAAATAGGCCGCGGGCACTACCGTACCCAAAAATAGGCGCCCGAAGGTCCCGTCCCAAACTTCGTCCGCCACAAAAATGCCCAAAAAACGGTTGGGCTATAGCCTTGGGGGGAGGGGCTGGCCAAGTTCGTCCGCCGGACTCGGAATGGGGCCAGACTTTGCGACGGGCCTCCGTGTGCCAAAAATAGGCCGCGGGCACTGCATCACCCGAAGGTCCCGTCCCCAAGTTCGTCCGGCGCAATGATGCCCAAAAAACGGGTGGGCTATAGCCTTGGGGGGAGGGGCTGGCCAAGTTCGTCCACCGGACTCGGAATGGGGCCAGACTTTGCAAGGCGCCTCCGTGTGCCAAAAATAGTCCGCGGCCACTGCCGTGCCCGAAGGTCCCGTCCCCAAGCTCGTCCGCCGCAAAAATGCCCAAAAAACGGGTGGGCTATAGCCTTGGGGGGAGGTGCTGGCCAAGTTCATCTGCCGGACTCGTAATGTGGCCAGACTTTGCGAGGGGCCTCCGTGTGCCAAAAATAGGCCGCGGGCAATGCCGCGCCCAAAAATAAGCACCCGACGGTCCCGTCCCCAAGTTCGTCCGCCGCAAAAATACCAAAAAAACGGGTGGGCTATAGCCTTCGGGGGAGGGCCTGGCCAAGTTCGTCCGCCGGACTTGGAATGGAGCCAGACTTTGCGAGGGGCCTCCGTGCGCCAAAAATAGGCCGCGGGCACAGCCGCACCCAAAAATAAGCGCCCGAAGGTCCCGTCCCCAAGTTCGTAAAACTGCCCAAAAAACGGGTGGGCTATAGCCTTGGGGGGAGGGGCTGGACAAGTTCATCCGCCGGACTTGGAATGGCGCAAGACTTTGCGAGGGCCTCCATGTGCCAAAAATAGACCGCGGGCAGTGCCGCGCTAAAAAATAAGCGCTCGAAGGTCCAGTCCCCAAGTTCGTAAAATTGCCCAAAAAACGGGTGGGCTATAGCCTTGGGGGGAGGGGCTGGCCAAGTTCGTCCGCCGGACTCAGAATGGGGCCAGACTTTGCGAGGGGCCTCCGTGTGCCAAAAATAGGCCGCGGGCACTGCTGTGCCCAAAGCTCACGTCCCCAAGTTCGTCCGCCGCAAAAATGACAAAAAAACGGGTGGGCTATAGCCTTGGGGGGAGGGGCTGGCCAAGTTCGCCGCCGGACTCGGAATGGGGCCAGACTTTACGAGGGGCCTCCGTGTGCCAAAAATAGGCCGTTGGCACTGCCTCGCCCAACAATAAGCGCCCGAAGGTCCCGTCCCCAAGTTCGTCCGCCGCAAAAATGCCCAAAAAACGGGTGGGCTATAGCCTTGGGGGGAGGGGCTGGCCAAGTTCGTCCGCCGGACTCGGAATGGAGCCAGACTTTGCGAGGGGCCTCCGTGTGCCAAAAATAGGCCGCGGGCACTGCTGTGCCCAAAGCTCACGTCCCCAAGTTCGTCCGCCGCAAAAATGACAAAAAAACGGGTGGGCTATAGCCTTGGGGGGAGGGGCTGGCCAAGTTCGCCGCCGGACTCGGAATGGGGCCAGACTTTACGAGGGGCCTCCGTGTGCCAAAAATAGGCCGTTGGCACTGCCTCGCCCAAAAATAAGCGCCCGAAGGTCCCGTCCCCAAGTTTGTCCGCCGCAAATATGCCCAAAAAACGGCTGGGCTATAGCCTTGGGGGGAGGGGTTGGCCAAATTCGTCCGCCGGACTCGGAATGGGGCCAGACTTTACGAGGGGCCTCCGTGTGCCAAAAATAGGCCGCTGGCACTGCCGTGCCCAAAAATAACCGCCCGAAGGTCCCGTCCCCAAGTTCGTCCGCCGCAAATATGCCCAAAAAACGGGTGGGCTATAGCCTTGGGGGGAGGGGCTGGCCAAGTTCGTCCGCCGGACTCGGAATGGGGCCAGACATTGCGAGGCGCCTCCGTGTGCCAAAAATAGGCCGCGGGCACTACCGCGCCCAAAAATAAGCGCCCGAAGGTCCCGTCCCCCAGTTCGTCCGCTGCAACAATGCCCAAAAAACGGGTGGGCTATAGCCTCGGGGGGAGGGGCTGGGCAAATTCGTCCGCCGGACTCGAAATGGGGTCAGAACTTGCGAGGGGTCTCCGTGTGCTAAAAATAGGCCATGGGCACTGCCGCGCCCAAAATTAAGCGCCCGAAGGTCCCGTCCCCAAGTTCTTCCGCCGCAAAAATGCCCAAAAAACGGGTGGGCTATAGCCTTGGGGGGAGCGGCTGGCCAAGTTCGTCCGCCGGACTCGGAATAGGGCCAACTTTGCAAGGGGCCTCCGTGTGCCAAAAATAGGCTGCGGACGCTGCCGCACACAAAAATAAGCGCCCGAAGGTCCCGTCCCCAAGTTCGTCCGCTGCAACAATGCCCAAAAAAGGGGTGGGCTATAGCCTCGGGGGGAGGGGCTGGCGAAGTTCGTCCGCCGGACTCGGAATGGGGCCAGACTTTGCGAGGGGCCTCCGTGTGCCAAAAATAGGCCGCGGACACGGCCGCGCCCAAAAATAAGCGCCCGAAGGTCCCGTCCCCAAGTTCGTCTGCCGCAAAAATGCCCAACAAACGGGTAGGCTATAGCCTTGGGGGGAGGGGCTGGCCAAGTTCGTCCGCCGGACTCGGAATGGGGCCAGACTTTGCAAGGGGCCTCCGTGTGCCAAAAATAGGCCGCGGGCACTGCCGCGCCCAAAAATAAGCGCCCGAAGGTCCCGTCCCCAAGTTCGTCCGCCGCAAAAATGCCCAAAAAACGGGTGGGCTATAGCCTTGGGGGGAGGGGCTGGCCAAGTTCGTCCGCCGGACTCGGAATGAGGCCAGACTTTACGAGGGGCCTCCGTGTGCCAAAAATAGGCCGCTGGCACTGCCGCGCCCAAAAATTAGCGTCCGAAGGTCCCGTCCCCAAGTTCGTCCGCCGCAAAAATGCCCAAAAATTGGGTGGGCTATAGCCTTGGGGGGAGGGGCTGGCCAAGTTCGTCCGCCGGACTCGGAATGGGGCCAGACTTTGCGAGGGGCCTCCGTGTGCCAAAAATAGGCCGCTGGCACTGCCGTGCCCAAAAATAAGCGCCTGAAGGTCCCGTCCCCAAGTTCGTCCGCCGCAAAAATGCCCAAAAAACGGGTGGGCTATAGCCTTGGGGGGAGGGGCTGGCCAAGTTCGTCAGCCGGGCTCCGAATGGGGCCAAACTTTGCGAGGGGCCTCCATGTGCCAAAAATAGGCCGCGGGCACTGCCGCGCCCAAAAATAAGCGCCCGAAGGTCCCGTCCCCAAGTTCGTCCGCTGCAACAATGCCCAAAAAACGGGTGGGCTATAGCCTCGGGGGGAGGGGCTGGGCAAATTCGTCCGCCGGACTCGAAATGGGGTCAGAACTTGCGAGGGGTCTCCGTGTGCTAAAAATAGGCCGTGGGCACTGCCGCGCCCAAAATTAAGTGCCCGAAGGTCCCGTCCCCAAGTTCTTCCGCCGCAAAAATGCCCAAAAAATGGGTGGGCTATAGCCTTGGGGGGAGCGGCTGGCCAAGTTCGTCCGCCGGACTCGGAATAGGGCCAACTTTGCAAGGGGCCTCCGTGTGCCAAAAATAGGCTGCGGACGCTGCCGCACACAAAAATAAGCGCCCGAAGGTCCCGTCCCCAAGTTCGTCCGCTGCAACAATGCCCAAAAAACGGGCGGGCTATAGCCTCGGGGGGAGGGGCTGGCGAAGTTCGTCCGCCGGACTACGAATGGGGCCAGACTTTGCGAGGGGCCTCCGTGTGCCAAAAATAGGCCGCGGGCACGGCCGCGCCCAAAAATAAGCGCCCGAAGGTCCCGTCCCCAATTTCGTCCGCCGCAAAAATGCCCAATAAACGGTTAGGCTATAGCCTTGGGGGGAGGGGCTGGCCAAGTTCGTCCGCCGGACTCGGAATGGGGCCAGACTTTGCGAGGGGCCTCCGTGTGCCAAAAATAGGCCGCGGGCACTGCTGCGCCCAAAAATAAGCGCCCGAAGGTCCCGTCCCGAAGTTCGTCCGCCGCAAAAATGCCCAAAAAACGGGTGGGCTATAGCCTTGGGGGGAGGGGCTGGCCAAGTTCGTCCGCCGGACTCGGAATGAGGCCAGACTTTACGAGGGGCCTCCGTATGCCAAAAATAGGCCGCTGGCACTGCCGCGCCCAAAAATAAGCGCCCGAAAGTCCCGTCCCCAAGTTCGTCCGCCGCAAAAATGCCCAAAAATTGGGTGGGCTATAGCCTTGGGGGGAGGGGCTGGCCAAGTTCGTCCGCCGGACTCGGAATGGGGCCAGACTTTGCGAGGGGTCTCTGTGTGCCAAAAATAGGCCGCAGGCACTGCCGGGCCCAAAAATAAGTGCCCGAAGGTCCCGTCCCCAAGTTCGTCCGCAGCAAAAATGCCCAAAAAACGGGTGGGCTATAGCCTTGGGGGGAAGGGCTGGCCAAGTTCGTCCGCCGGACTCGGACGGGGGCCAGACTTTGTGAGGGGCATCCGTGTGCCAAAAATAGGCTGCGGACGCTGCCGCACACAAAAATAAGCGCCCGAAGGTCCCGTCCCCAAGTTCGTCCGCTGCAACAATGCCCAAAAATTGGGTGGGCTATAGCCTTGGGGGGAGGGGCTGGCCAAGTTCGTCCGCCGGACTCGGAATGGGGCCAGACTTTGCGAGGGGCCTCTGTGTGCAAAAAATAGGCTGCAGGCACTGCCGGGCCCAAAAATAAGCGCCCGAAGGTCCCGTCCCCAAGTTCGTCCGCAGCAAAAATGCCCAAAAAACGGGTGGGCTATAGCCTTGGGGGGAAGGGCTGGCCAAGTTCGTCCGCCGGACTCGGACGGGGGCCAGACTTTGCGAGGGGCATCCGTGTGCCAAAAATAGGCCGCGGGCACTGCCGCGCCTGAAGGTCCCGTCCCCAAGTTCGTCCGCCGCAAAAATGCCCAAAAAACGGGTGGGCTATAGCCTTGGGGGGAGGGGCTGGCCAAGTTCGTCCGCCGGACTCGGAATGGAGCCAGACTTTGCGAGGGGCCTCCGTGTGCCAAAAATAGGCCGCGGGCACTGCTGTGCCCAAAGCTCACGTCCCCAAGTTCGTCCGCCGCAAAAATGACCAAAAAACGGGTGGGCTATAGCCTTGGGGGGAGGGGCTGGCCAAGTTCGCCGCCGGACTCGGAATGGGGCCAGACTTTACGAGGGGCCTCCGTGTGCCAAAAATAGGCCGTTGGCACTGCCTCGCCCAAAAATAAGCGCCCGAAGGTCCCGTCCCCAAGTTCGTCCGCCGCAAATATGCCCAAAAAACGGGTGGGCTATAGCCTTGGGGGGAGGGGTTGGCCAAATTCGTCCGCCGGACTCGGAATGGGGCCAGACTTTACGAGGGGCCTCCGTGTGCCAAAAATAGGCCGCTGGCACTGCCGTGCCCAAAAATAACCGCCCGAAGGTCCCGTCCCCATGTTCGTCCGCCGCAAATATGCCCAAAAAACGGGTGGGCTATAGCCTTGGGGGGAGGGGCTGGCCAAGTTCGTCCGCCGGACTCGGAATGGGGCCAGACATTGCGAGGGGCCTTCGTGATCCAAAAATAGGCCGCAGGCACGGCCGTGCCCAAAAATAAGCGCCCGAAGGTCCCGTCCCCAATTTCGTCCGCCGCAAAAATGCCCAATAAACGGTTAGGCTATAGCCTTGGGGGGAGGGGCTGGCCATGTTTGTCCGCTGGACTCGGAATGGGGCCAGACTTTGCGAGGGGCCTCCGTGTGCCAAAACTAGGCCGCGGGCACTGCCGCGCCGAAAAATAAGCGCCCGAAGGTCCCGTCCCCAAGTTCGTCCGCCGCAAAAATGCCCAAAAAACGGGTGGGCTATAGCCTTGGGGGGAGGGGCTGGCCAACTTCGTCCGCCGGACTCGGAATGGGGCCAGACTTTGCGAGGGCCCTCTGTGTGCCAAAAATAGGCCGTGGGCACTGCCGCGCCCAAAAATAAGCGCCCGAAGGTCCCGTCCCCAAGTTCGTCCGCCGCAAAAATGCCCAAAAAATGGGTGGGCTATAGCCTTGGGGGCAAGGGCTGGCCATGTTCGTCCGCTGGACTCGGAATGGGGCCACACTTTGCGAGGGGCCTCCGTGTGCCAAAACTAGGCCGCGGGCACTGCCGCGCCCAAAAATAAGCGCCCGATGGTCCCGTCCCCAAGTTCGTCCGCCGCAAAAATGCCCAAAAAATGGGTGGGCTATAGCCTTGGGGGGAGGGGCTGGCCAACTTCGTCCGCCGGACTCGGAATGGGGCCAGACTTTGCGACGGCCCTCCGTGTGCCAAAAATAGGCCGCGGGCACTGCCGTACCCAAAAATAAGCGCCCGAAGGTCCCGTCCCCAAGTTCGTCCGCCGCAAAAATGCGCAAAAACGGCTGGGCTATAGAATTGGGGGGAGGGGCTGGCCAAGTTCGTCCGCCGGACTCGGAATGGGGCCAGACTTTGCGAGGGGCCTGCGTTTGCCAAAAATAGGCCGCGTGCACTGACGCACCCAAAAATTAGTGCCCGACGGTCCCGTCCCCAAGTTCGTCCGCCGCAAAAATGCCCAAAAAACGGGTGGGCTATAGCCTTGGGGGGAGGGGCTGGGCAAGTTCGTCCGCCGGACTCGGAATGGGGCCAGACTTTGCGAGGGGCCTCCGTGTGCCAAACATAGACCGCGGGCACTCCCGCGCCCAAAAATAAGCGCCTGAAGGTCCCGTCCCCAAGTTCGTCCGCCGCAAAAATGCCCAAAAAACGGGTGGGCTATAGCCTTGGGGGGAGGGGCTGGCCAAGTTCGTCTGCCGGACTTGGAATGGGACCAGACTTTGCGAGTGGCCTCCGTGTGCCACAAATAGACGGCGGGCACTGCCGTGCCCAAAAATAAGCGCCCGAAGGTCCCGTCCCCAAGTTCGTCCGCCGCAAAAATGCCCAAAAAATGGGTGGGCTATAGCCTTGGGGGGAGGGGCTGGCCAAGTTCGTCCGCCGGACTCGGAATGGGGCCAGACTTTGCGAGGGGACTCCGTGTGCCAAACATAGGCCGCGGGCACTCCCGCGCCCAAAAATAAGCGCCTGAAGGTCCCGTCCCCAAGTTCGTCCGCCGCAAAAATGCCCAAAAAATGGGTGGGCTATAGCCTTGGGGGGAGGGGCTGGCCATGTTCTTCCGCCGGACTTGGAATGGGCCCAGACTTTGCGAGGGGCCTCCGTGTGCCAAAAATAGGCCGCGGGCACTGCCGTGCCCAAAAATAAGTGCCCGAAGGTCCCGTCCCCAAGTTCGTCCGCCGCAAAAATGCCCAAAAAACGGGTGGGTTATAGCCTTGGGGGGAGGGGCTGGCCAAGTTCGTCTGCCAGACTTGGAATGGGACCAGACTTTGCGAGTGGCCTCCGTGTGCCACAAATAGACCGCGGGCACTGCCGTGCCCCAAAATAAGCACCCGAAGGTCCCGTCCCCATGTTCGTCCGCCGCAAAAATGCCCAAAAAACGGGTGGGCTATAGACTTGGGGGGAGGGGCTGGCCAAGTTCGTCCGCCGGACTCGGAATGGGGCCAGACTTTGCGAGGGGCCTCCGTGTGCGACAAATAGGCCGCGGTCACTGCCGCACCCAAAAAGAAGCGCCCGAAGGTCCCGTCCCCAAGTTCCTCCGCTGCAAAAATGCCCAAAAAACGGGTGGGCTATAGCCTTGGGGGGAGGGGCTGGCCAAGTTCGTCCGCCGGACTCGGAATGGGGCCAGACTTTGCGAGGGGCCTCCGTGTGCCAAACATAGGCCGCGGGCACTGCCGTGCCCAAAAATAAGCTCCCGAAGGTCCCGTCCCCAAGTTCGTCCGCCGCAAAAATGCCCAAAAAACGGGTGCGCTATAGCCTTGGGGGGAGGTGCTGGTCAATTTCGTCCGCCGGACTCGGAATGGGGCCAGACTTTGCGAGGGGCCGCCGTGTACCAAACATAGGCCACGGGCACTGCCGCGCCCAAAAATAAGCTCCCGATGGTCCCGTCCCCAAGTTCGTCCGCCGCAAAAATGCCCAAAAATCAGGTGGGCTATAGCCTTGGGGGGAGGGGCTGGCCAAGTTCGTTCGCCGGACTCGGAATGGGGCCAGACTTTGCGAGGGGCCTCCGTGTGCCAAACATAGGCCGCGGGCACTGCCGCGCCCAAAAATAAGCTCCCGAAGGTCCCGTCCACAAGTTCGTCCGCCGCAAAAATGCCCAAAAAACGGGTGGGCTATAGCCTTCGGGGGAGGAGCTGGCCAAGTTCGTCCGCCGCACTCGGAATGGGGCCAGACTTTGCGAGGGGCCTCCGTGTGTGAAAAATAGGCCGCGGTCACTGCCGCTCCCGAAGGTCCCGTCCCCAAGTTCGTCCGCCGCAAAAATGCCCAAAAATCAGGTGGGCTATAGCCTTGGGGGGAGGGGCTGGCCAAGTTCGTTCGCCGGACTCGGAATGGGGCCAGACTTTGTGAGGGGCCTCCGTGTGCCAAACATAGCCCGCGGGCACTGCCACGCCCAAAAATAAGCTCCCGAAGGTCCCGTCCCCATGTTCGTCCGCAGAAAAAATGCCCAAAAAACGGGTGGGCTATAGCCTTGGGGGGAGGGGCTGGCCAATTTCGTCCGCCGGACTCGGAATGGGGCCAGACTTTGCGAGGGGCCTCCGTGTGCGACAAATAGGCCGCGGTCACTGCCGCACCCAAAAAGAAGCGCCCGAAGGTCCCATCCCCAAGTTCGTCCGCCGCAAAAATGCCCAAAAAACGGGTGGGCTATAGCCTTGGGGGAGGGGCTGGCCAAGTTCGTCCGCCGGACTCGGAATGGGGCCAGACTTTGCGAGGGGCCTTCGTGTGCCAAACATAGGCCGTGGGCACTTCCGCGCCCAAAAATAAGCTCCCGAAGGTCCCGTCCCCAAGTTCGTCCGCCGCAAAAATGCCCAAAAAATGGGTGGGCTATAGCCTTCGGGGGAGGGGCTTGCCAAGTTCGTCCGCCGGACTCGGAATGGGGCCAGACTGTGCGAGGGGACTCCGTGTGCCAAAAATAGGCCGCGGGCACTTCCGCGCCCAAAAATAAGCAGCCGAAGGTCCCGTCCCCAAGTTCGTCCACCGCAAAAATGCCCAAAAAACGGGTGGGCTATAGACTTGGGGGGAGGGGCTGGTCAAATTCGTCCGCCGGACTCGGAATGGGGCCAGACTTTGCGAGGGGCCTCCGTGTGCCAAACATAGGCCGCGGCCACTTCCGCGCCCAAAAATAAGCACCCGAAGGTCCCGTCCCCAAGTTCATCCGCCGCAAAAATGCCCAAAAAACGGGTGGGCTATAGCCTTGGGGGGAGGGGCTGGCCAAGTTCGTCCGCCGGACTCGGAATGGGGCCAGACTGTGCGAGGGGACTCCGTGTGCCAAAAATAGGCCGCGGGCACTTCCGTGCCCAAAAATAAGCACCCGAAGGTCCCGTCCCCAAGTTCGTCCGCCGCAAAAATGCCCAAAAAACGGGTGGGCTATAGACTTGGGGGGAGGGGCTGGTCAAGTTCGTCTGCCGGACTCGGAATGGGGCCAGACTTTGCGAGGGGCCTCCGTGTGCCAAACAAAGGCCGCGGCCACTTCCGCGCCCAAAAATAAGCCCCCGAAGGTCCCGTCCCCAAGTTCGTCCGCCGCAAAAATGCCCAAAAAACGGGTCGGCTACAGTCTTGGGGGGAGTGCCTGGCCAAGTTCGTCCGCCGGACTCGGAATGGGGCCAGACTTTGCGAGGGGCCTCCGTGTGCCAAACATAGGCCGCGGGCACTGCCGCGCCCAAAAATAAGCTCCCGAAGGTCCCGTCCCCAAGTTCGTTCGCCGCAAAAATGCCCAAAAAACGGGTGGGCTATAGCCTTGGGGGGAGGGGCTGGCCAAGTTCGTCCGCCGGACTCGGAATGGGGCCAGACTTTGCGAGGGGCATCCGTGTGCCAAAAATAGGCCACGGGCACTGCCGCGGCCAAAAATAAGCGCCCGAAGGTCCCGTCCCCTAGTTCGTCCGCCGCAAAAATGCCCAAAAAACGGGTGGGCTACAGTCTTGGGGGGAGTGGCTGGCCAAGTTCGTCCGCCGGACTCGGAATGGGGCCAGACTTTGCGAGGGGCCTCCGTGTGCCAAACAAAGGCCGCGGCCACTTCCGCGCCCAAAAATAAGCCCCCGAAGGTCCCGTCCCCAAGTTCGTCCGCCGCAAAAATGCCCAAAAAACGGGTCGGCTACAGTCTTGGGGGGAGTGCCTGGCCAAGTTCGTCCGCCGGACTCGGAATGGGGCCAGACTTTGCGAGGGGCCTCCGTGTGCCAAACATAGGCCGCGGGCACTGCCGCGCCCAAAAATAAGCTCCCGAAGGTCCCGTCCCCAAGTTCGTTCGCCGCAAAAATGCCCAAAAAACGGGTGGGCTATAGCCTTGGGGGGAGGGGCTGGCCAAGTTCGTCCGCCGGACTCGGAATGGGGCCAGACTTTGCGAGGGGCATCCGTGTGCCAAAAATAGGCCACGGGCACTGCCGCGGCCAAAAATAAGCGCCCGAAGGTCCCGTCCCCTAGTTCGTCCGCCGCAAAAATGCCCAAAAAACGGGTGGGCTACAGTCTTGGGGGGAGTGGCTGGCCAAGTTCGTCCGCCGGACTCGGAATGGGGCCAGACTTTGCGAGGGGCCTCCGTGTGCCAAACATAGGCCGCGGGCACTGCCGCGCCCAAAAATAAGCTCCCGAAGGTCCCGTCCCCATGTTCGTCCGCCGCAAAAATGCCCAAAAAACGGGTGGGCTATAGCCTTGGGGGGAGGGGCTGGCCAAGTTCGTCCGCCGGACTCGGAATGGGGCCAGACTTTGCGAGGGGCCTCCGTGTGCCAAACATAGGCCGCGGGCACTGCCGCGCCCAAAAATAAGCTCCCGAAGGTCCCGTCCACAAGTTCGTCCGCCGCAAAAATGCCCAAAAAACGGGTGGGCTATAGCCTTGGGGGGAGGAGCTGGCCAAGTTCGTCCGCCGGACTCGGAATGGGGCCAGACTTTGCGAGGGGCCTCCGTGTGCCAAACATAGGCCGCGGGTACTGCCGCGCCCAAAAATAAGCGCCCGATGGTCCCGTCCCCAAGTTCGTCCGCCGCAAAAATGCCCAAAAAATGGGTGGGCTATAGCCTTGGGGGGAGGGGCTGGCCAAGTTCGTCCGCCGGACTAGGAATGGGGCCAGACTTTGCGAGGGGCATCCGTGTGCCAAAAATAGGCCATGGGCACTGCCGCGCCCAAAAATAAGCGCCCGAAGGTCCCGTCCCCAAGTTCGTCCGCCGCAAAAATGCCCAAAAAACGGGTGGGCTATAGCCTTGGGGGGAGGGGCTGGCCAAGTTCGTCCGCCGGACTCGGAATGGGGCCAGATTTTGCGAGGGGCCTCCGTGTGCGACAAATAGGCCGCGGTCACTGCCGCACCCAAAAAGAAGCGCCCGAAGGTCCGGTCCCCAAGTTCGTCCGCCGCAAAAATGCCCAAAAAACGGGTGGGCTATAGCCTTGGGGGGAGGGGCTGGCCAAGTTCGTCCGCCGGACTCGGAATGGGGCCAGACTTTGCGAGGGGCCTCCGTGTGCCAAACATAGGCCGCGGGCACTGCCGCGCCCAAAAATAAGCTCCCGAAGGTCCCGTCCACAAGTTCGTCCGCCGCAAAAATGCCCAAAAAACGGGTGGGCTATAGCCTTGGGGGGAGGAGCTGGCCAAGTTCGTCCGCCGGACTCGGAATGGGGCCAGACTTTGCGAGGGGCCTCCGTGTGCCAAACATAGGCCGCGGGTACTGCCGCGCCCAAAAATAAGCGCCCGATGGTCCCGTCCCCAAGTTCGTCCGCCGCAAAAATGCCCAAAAAATGGGTGGGCTATAGCCTTGGGGGGAGGGGCTGGCCAAGTTCGTCCGCCGGACTAGGAATGGGGCCAGACTTTGCGAGGGGCATCCGTGTGCCAAAAATAGGCCATGGGCACTGCCGCGCCCAAAAATAAGCGCCCGAAGGTCCCGTCCCCAAGTTCGTCCGCCGCAAAAATGCCCAAAAAACGGGTGGGCTATAGCCTTGGGGGGAGGGGCTGGCCAAGTTCGTCCGCCGGACTCGGAATGGGGCCAGATTTTGCGAGGGGCCTCCGTGTGCGACAAATAGGCCGCGGTCACTGCCGCACCCAAAAAGAAGCGCCCGAAGGTCCGGTCCCCAAGTTCGTCCGCCGCAAAAATGCCCAAAAAACGGGTGGGCTATAGCCTTGGGGGGAGGGGCTGGCCAAGTTCGTCCGCCGGACTCGGAATGGGGCCAGACTTTGCGAGGGGCCTCCGTGTGCCAATCATAGGCCGCGGGCACTTCCGCGCCCAAAAATAAGCTCCCGAAGGTCCCGTCCCCAAGTTCGTCCGCCGTAAAAATGCCCAAAAAATGGGTGGGCTATAGCCTTGGGGGGAGGGGCTGGCCAAGTTCGTCCGCCGGACTCGGAATGGGGCCAGACTTTGCGCGGGGCCTCCGTGTGCGACAAATAGGCCGCGGTCACTGCCGCACCCAAAAAGAAGCGCCCGAAGGTCCCGTCCCCAAGTTCGTCCGCCGCAAAAATGCCCAAAAAATGGGTGGGCTATAGCCTTGGGGGGAGGGGCTGGCCACGTTCGTCCGCCGGACTCGGAATGGGGCCAGACTTTGCGAGGGGCCTCCGTGTGCCAAACATAGGCCGCGGGTACTGCCGCACCCAAAAATAAGCGCCCGATGGTCCCGTCCCCAAGTTCGTCCGCCGCAAAAATGCCCAAAAAATGGGTGGGCTATAGCCTTGGGGGGAGGGGCTGGCCAAGTTCGTCCGCCGGACTAGGAATGGGGCCAGACTTTGCGAGGGGCATCCGTGTGCCAAAAATAGGCCATGGGCACTGCCGCTCCCAAAAATAAGCGCCCGAAGGTCCCGTCCCCAAGTTCGTCCGCCGCAAAAATGCCCAAAAAACGGGTGGGCTATAGCCTTGGGGGGAGGGGCTGGCCAAGTTCGTCCGCCGGACTCGGAATGGGGCCAGATTTTGCGAGGGGCCTCCGTGTGCGACAAATAGGCCGCGGTCACTGCCGCACCCAAAAAGAAGCGCCCGAAGGTCCGGTCCCCAAGTTCGTCCGCCGCAAAAATGCCCAAAAAACTGGTGGGCTATAGCCTTGGGGGGAGGGGCTGGCCAAGTTCGTCCGCCGGACTCGGAATGGGGCCAGACTTTGCGAGGGGCCTCCGTGTGCCAATCATAGGCCGCGGGCACTTCCGCGCCCAAAAATAAGCTCCCGAAGGTCCCGTCCCCAAGTTCGTCCGCCGCAAAAATGCCCAAAAAACGGGTGGGCTATAGCCTTGGGGGGAGGGGCTTGCCAAGTTCGTCCGCCGGACTCGGAATGGGGCCAGACTTTGCGAGGGGACTCCGTGTGCCAAAAATAGGCCGCGGGCACTTCCGCGCCCAAAAATAAGCACCCGAAGGTCCCGTCCCCAAGTTCGTCCGCCGCAAAAATGCCGAAAAAATGGGTGGGCTATAGACTTGGGGGGAGGGGCTGGTCAAGTTCGTCCGCCGGACTCGGAATGGGGCCAGACTTTGCGAGGGGCCTCTGTGTGCCAAACAAATGCCGCGGCCACTTCCGTGCCCAAAAATAAGCACCCGAAGGTCCCGTCCCCAAGTTCATCCGCTGCAAAAATGCCCAAAAAACGGGTGGGCTATAGCCTTGAGGGGAGGGGCTGGCCAAGTTCGTCCGCCGGACTCGGAATGGGGCCAGACTTTGCGAGGGGCCTCCGTGTGCCAAACATAGGCCGTGGGTACTGCCGCGCCCAAAAATAAGCGCCCGATGGTCCCGTCCCCAAGTTCGTCCGCCGCAAAAATGCCCAAAAAATGGGTGGGCTATAGCCTTGGGGGGAGGGGCTGGCCAAGTTCGTCCGCCGGACTCGGAATGGGGCCAGACTTTGCGCGGGGCCTCCGTGTGCGATAAATAGGCCGCGGTCACTGCCGCACCCAAAAAGAAGCGCCCGAAGGTCCCGTCCCCAAGTTCGTCCGCCGCAAAAATGCCCAAAAAATGGGTGGGCTATAGCCTTGGGGGGAGGGGCTGGCCACGTTCGTCCGCCGGACTCGGAATGGGGCCAGACTTTGCGAAGGGCCTCCGTGTGCGAAAAATAGGCCGCGGTCACTGCCACTCCCGAAGGTCCCGTCCCCAAGTTCGTCCGCCGCAAAAATGCCCAAAAAACGGGTGGGCTATAGCCTAGGGGGGAGGGGCTGGCCAAGTTCGTCCGCCGGACTCGGAATGGGGCCAGACTTTGCGAGGGGCCTCCGTGTGCCAAACATAGGCCGCGGGTACTGCCGCGCCCAAAAATAAGCGCCCGATGGTCCCGTCCCCAAGTTCGTCCGCCGCAAAAATGCACAAAAAATGGGTGGGCTATAGCCTTGGGGGGAGGGGCTGGCCAAGTTCGTCCGCCGGACTCGGAATGGGGCCAGACTTTGCGAGGGGCCTCCGTGTGCCAAACATAGGCCGCGGGCACTGCCACGCCCAAAAATAAGCTCCCGAAGGTCCCGTCCCCAAGTTCGTCCGCCGCAAAAATGCCCAAAAAACGGGTGGGCTATAGCCTTGGGGGGAGGGGCTGGCCAAGTTCGTCCGCCGGACTCGGAATGGGTAGAGACTTTGCGCGGGGCCTCCGTGTGCGACAAATAGGCCGCGGTCACTGCCGCACCCAAAAAGAAGCACCCGAAGGTCCCGTCCCCAAGTTCGTCCGCCGCAAAAATGCCCAAAAAACGTGTGGGCTATAGCCTTGGGGGGAGGGGCTGGCCAAGTTCGTCCGCCGGACTCGGAATGGGGCCAGACTTTGCGAGGGGCCTCCGTGTGCGAAAAATAGGCCGCGGTCACTGCCGCTCCCGAAGGTCCCGTCCCCAAGTTCGTCCGCCGCAAAAATGCCCAAAAAACGGGTGGGCTATAGGCTTGGGGGGAAGGGCTGGCCAAGTTCGTCCGCCGGACTCGGAATGGGGCCAGACTTTGCGAGGGGCCTCCGTGTGCCAAACATAGGCCGCGGGCACTGCCGCGCCCAAAAATAAGCTCCCGAAGGTCCCGTCCCCATGTTCGTCCGCCGCAAAAATGCCCAAAAAACGGGTGGGCTATAGCCTTGGGGGGAGGGGCTGGCCAATTTCGTCCGCCGGACTCGGAATGGCGCCAGACTTTCCGAGGGGTCTCCGTGTGCGAAAAATAGGCCGCGGTCACTGCCACACCCAAAAAGAAGCGCCCGAAGGTCCCGTCCCCAAGTTCGTCTGCCGCAAAAATGCCCAAAAAACGGGTGGGCTATAGCCTTGGGGGAGGGGCTGGCCAAGTTCGTCCGCCGGACTCGGAATGGGGCCAGACTTTGCGAGGGGCCTCCGTGTGCCAAACATAGGCCGCGGACACTTCCGCGCCCAAAAATAAGCACCCGAAGGTCCCGTCCCCAAGTTCGTCCGCCGCTAAAATGCCCAAAAAACGGGTGGGCTATAACCTTGGGGGGAGGGGCTGGCCAAGTTCGTCCGCCGAACTCGGAATGGGGCCAGACTTTGCGAGGGGCCTCCGTGTGCCAAACATAGGCCGCGGGCACTGCCGCGCCAAAAAATAAACACCCGAAGGTCCCGTCCCCAAGTTCGTCCGCCGCAAAAATGCCCAAAAAACGGGTGGGCTATAGCCTTACGGGGAGGGGCTGGCCAAGTTCGTCCGCCGGACTCGGAATGGGGCCAGACTTTGCGAGGGGCCTCTGTGTGCGACAAATAGGCCGCGGTCACTGCCGCGCCCAAAAAGAAGCACCCGAAGGTCCCGTCCCCAAGCTCGTCCGCCGCAAAAATGCCCAAAAAACGGGTGGGCTATAGCCTTGGGGGGAGGGGCTGGCCAAGTTCGTCCGCCGGACTCGGAATGGGGCCACACTTTGCGAGGGGCATCCTTGTGCCAAAAATAGGCCACGGGCACTGCCGCGTCCAAAAATAAGCACCCGAAGGTCCCGTCCCCAAGTTCGTCCGCCGCAAAAATGCCCAAAAAACGGGTGGGCTATAGCCTTGGGGGGAGGGGCTGGCCAAGTTCGTCTGCCGGACTCGGAATGGGGCGAGACTTTGCGAGGGGCCTCCGTGTGCCAAAAATAGGCCGCGGGCACTGCCGTGCCCAAAAATAAGCGCCCGATGGTCCCGTACCCAAGTTCGTCCGCCGTAAAAATGCCCAAAAAACGGGTGGTCTATAGCCTTGGGGGGTGGGGCTGGCCAAGTTCGTTCGCCGGACTCGGAATGGGGCCAGACTTTGCGAGGGGCCTCCGTGTGCCAAAAATAGGCCGCGGGCACTGCCGCGCCCAAAAATAAGAGCCCGAAGGTCCCGTCCCCAAGTTCTTCCGCCGCAAAAATGCCCAAAAAACGGGTGGGCTATAGCCTTGGTAGGAGGGGCTGGCCAAGTTCGTCCGCCGGACTCGGAATGGGGCCAGGCTTTGCGAGGGGCCTCCGTGTGCCAAAAATAGGCCACGGGCACTACCGCGCCCAAAAATAAGCGCCCGAAGGTCCCGTCCCCAAGTTCGTCCGCCGCAAAAATGCCCAAAAAACGGGTGGGCTATAGCCTTGGGGGGAGGGGCTGGCCAAGTTCGTGCGCCGGACTCGGAATGGGGCCAGGCTTTGCGAGGGGCCTCCGTGTGCCACAAATAGGCCACGGGCACTGCCACCCCCAAAAATAAGGGCCCGAAGGTCCAATCCCCAAGTTCGTCCGCCGTAAAAATGCCCAAAAAACGGGTGGGCTATAGCTTTAGGGAGAGGGGCTGGCCAAGTTCGTCCGCCGGACTCGGAATGGGCCAAACTTTGGGAGGGGCCTCCGTGTACCAAAAATAGGCCGCGGGCACTGCCGCGCCCAAAAATAAGCTCCCGAAGGTCCCGTCCCCAAGTTTGTCCGCCGCAAAAATGCCCAAAACACGGGTGGGCTATAGCCTTGGGGGGAGGGGCTGGCCAAGTTCGTCCGCCGGACTCGGAATGGGGCCAGAATTTATGAGGGGCCTCCGTGTGCCAAAAATAGGCCACGAGCAAAGCCGCGCCCAAAAATAATCGCCCGAAGGTCCGGTCCCCAAGTTCGACAGCCGCAAAAATGCCCAAAAAACGGGTGGGCTGTAGCCTTGGGGGGAGGGGCTGGCCAAGTTCGTCCGCCGGACTCGGAATGGGGCCAGACTTTAAGAGGGGCCTCCGTGTGCCAAAAATAGGCCACGGGCACTGCCGCATCCAAAAATAAGCGCCCGAAAGTCCCGTCCCCAAGTTCGTCCGCCGCAAAAAAGCCCAAAAAACGGGTGGGCTATAGCCTTGGGGGGAGGCGCTGGCCAAGTTCGTCCGCCGGACTCGGAATGGGGCCAGGCTTTACGAGGGGCCTCCGTGTGCCAAAAATAGGCCGCGGGCACTGCCGCGCCCAAAAATAAGCTCCCGAAGGTCCAATCCCCAAGTTCGTCCGCCGTAAAAATGCCCAAAAAACGGGTGGGCTATAGCTTTAGGGAGAGGGGCTGGCCAAGTTCGTCCGCCGGACTCGGAATGGGCCAAACTTTGGGGGGGGCCTCCGTGTACCAAAAATAGGCCGCGGGCACTGCCGCGCCCAAAAATAAGCTCCCGAAGGTCCCGTCCCCAAGTTCGTCCGCCGGAAAACTGCCCAAAACACGGGTGGGCTATAGCCTTGGGGGGAGGGGCTGGCCAAGTTCGTCCGCCGGACTCGGAATGGGGCCAGAATTTACGAGGGGCCTCCGTGTGCCAAAAATAGGCCACGAGCAAAGCCGCGCCCAAAAATAATCGCCTGAAGGTCCGGTCCCCAAGTTCGACAGCCGCAAAAATGCCCAAAAAACGGGTGGGCTGTAGCCTTGGGGGGAGGGGCTGCCCAAGTTCGTCCGCCGGACTCGGAATGGGGCCAGACTTTAAGAGGGGCCTCCGTGTGCCAAAAATAGGCCGCGGGCACAGCCGCATCCAAAAATAAGCGCCCGAAAGTCCCGTCCCCAAGTTCGTCCGCCGCAAAAAAGCCCAAAAAACGGGTGGGCTATAGCCTTGGGGGGAGGGGCTGGCCAAGTTCGTCCGCCGGACTCGGAATGGGGCCAGACTTTAAGAGGGGCCTCCGTGTGCCAAAAATAGGCCACGGGCACTGCCGCATCCAAAAATAAGCGCCCGAAAGTCCCGTCCCCAAGTTCGTCCGCCGCAAAAAAGCCCAAAAAATGGGTGGGCTATAGCCTTGGGGGGAGGCGCTGGCCAAGTTCGTCCGCCGGACTCGGAATGGGGCCAGGCTTTACGAGGGGCCTCCGTGTGCCAAAAATAGGCCGCGGGCACTGCCGCGTCCAAAAGTAAGCGCCCGAAGGTCCCGTCCCCAAGTTCGTCCGCCGCAAAAAAGCCCAAAAAACGGGTGGGCTATAGCCTTGGGGGGAGGGGCTGGCCAAGTTCGTCCGCCGGACTCGGAATGGGGCCAAACTTTGGGAGGGGCCTCCGTGTACCAAAAATAGGGCGCGGGCACTGCCGCGCCCAAAAATAAGGGCCCGAAGGTCCCAACCCCAAGTTCGTCCGCCGTAAAAATGCCCAAAAAACGGGTGGGCTATAGCTTTAGGGAGAGGGGCTGGCCAAGTTCGTCCGCCGGACTCGGAATGGGGCCAAACTTTGGGAGGGGCCTCCGTGTACCAAAAATAGGCCGCGGGCACTGCCGCGCCCAAAAATAAGCACCCGAAGGAACCGTCCCCAAGTTCGTCCACCGTAAAAATGCCCAAAAAACGGGTTGGCTATAGCCTTGGGGGGAGAGGCTGGCCAAGTTCGTCTGCCGGACTCGGAATGGGGCGAGACTTTGCGAGGGGCCTCCGTGTGCCAAAAATAGGCCGCGGGCACTGCCTCGCCCAAAAATAAGGGCCCGAAGGTCCCGTCCACAAGTTCGTCCGCCGCAAAAAAGCCCAAAAAACGGGTGGGCTATAGCCTTGGGGGGAGGGGCTGCTCAAGTTCGTCGCCCAGACTCGGAATGGGGCCAGGCTTTGCGAGGGGCATCCGTGTGCCAAAAATAGGCCGCGGGCAGTGCCGCGCCTAAAAATAAGGCCCCGAAGGTCCCATCCCCAAGTTCGTCCACCGTAAAAATGCCCAAAAAACGGGTGGTCTATAGCCTTGGGGGGTGGGGCTGGTCAAGTTCGTCCGCCGGACGCGGAATGGGGCCAGACTTTGCGAGGGGCTCCGTGTGCCAAAAATAGGCCGCGGGCACTGCCGCGCCCAAAAATAAGAGCCCAAAGGTCCCGTCCCCAAGTTCTTCCGCCACAAAAATGCCCAAAAAACGGGTGGGCTATAGCCTTGGGGGGAGGGGCTGGCCAAGTTCGTCCGCCGGACTCGGAATGGGGCCAGGCTTTGCGAGGGGCCTCCGTTTGCCAAAAATAGGCCGCGGGCACTGCCGCGCCCAAAAATAAGGGCCCGATGGTCCCGTCCCCAAGTTTGTCCGCCGTAAAAATGCCCAAAAAACGGGTGGTCTATAGCCTTGGGGGGTGGGGCTGGCCAAGTTCGTTCGCCGGACTCGGAATGGGGCCAGACTTTGCGAGGGGCTCCGTGTGCCAAAAATAGGCCGCGGGCACTGCCGCGCCCAAAAATAAGAGCCCAAAGGTCCCGTCCCCAAGTTCTTCCGCCACAAAAATGCCCAAAAAACGGGTGGGCTATAGCCTTGGGGGGAGGGGCTGGCCAAGTTCGTCCGCCGGACTCGGAATGGGGCCAGGCTTTGCGAGGGGCCTCCGTTTGCCAAAAATAGGCCGCGGGCACTGCCGCGCCCAAAAATAAGAGCCCGAAGGTCCCGTCCCCAAGTTCTTCCGCCGCAAAAATGCCCAAAAAACGGGTGGGCTATAGCCTTGGCAGGAGGGGCTGGCCAAGTTCGTCCGCCGGACTCGGAATGGGGCCAGGCTTTGCGAGGGGCCTCCGTGTGCCAAAAATAGGCCACGGGCACTACCGCGGCCAAAAATAAGCGCCCGAAGGTCCCGTCCCCAAGTTCGTCCGCCGCAAAAATGCCCAAAAAACGGGTGGGCTATAGCCTTGGGGGGAGGGGCTGGCCAAGTTCGTCCGCCGGACTCGGAATGGGGCCAGAGTTTGCGAGGGGCCTCTGTGTGCCAAAAATAGGCCGCGGGGACTGCCGCACCCAAAAAATAAGGCCCCGAAGGTCCCGTCCCCAAGTTCGTCCGCCGCAAAAATGCCCAAAAAACGGGTGGGCTATAGCCTTGGGGGAAGGGGCTGCCCAAGTTCGTCCGCCGGACTGGGAATGGGGCCAGACTTTGCGAGGGGCCTCCGTTTGCCAAAAATAGGCCGCGGGCACTGCCGCGCCCAAAAATAAGAGCCCGAAGGTCCCGTCCACAAGTTCGTCCGCCGCAAAAAAGCCCAAAAAACGGGTGGGCTATAGCCTTGGGGGGAGGGGCTGGCCAAGTTCGTCGCCCAGACTCGGAATGGGGCCAGGCTTTGCGAGGGGCATCCGTGTGCCAAAAATAAGCCGCGGGCAGTGCCGCGCCTAAAAATAAGGCCCCGAAGGTCCCATCCCCAAGTTCGTCCACCGTAAAAATGCCCAAAAAACGGGTAGTCTATAGCCTTGGGGGGTGGGGATGGTCAAGTTCGTCCGGCGGACGCGGAATGGGGCCAGACTTTGCGAGGGGCCTCCGTGTGCCAAAAATAGGCCGCGGGCACTCCCGCGCCTGAAGGTCCCGCCCCCAAGTTCGTCCGTCGCAAGAATGCCCAAAAAACGGGTGGGCTATAGTCTTGGGGGGAGGGGCTGGCCAAGTTCGTCCGCCGGACTCGGAATGGGGCCAGGCTTTGCGAGGGGACTCCGTGCGCCAAAAATAGGCCGCGGGCACTGCCGCGCCCAAAAATAAGGGCCCGATGGTCCCGTCCCCAAGTTCGTCCGCCGTAAAAATGCCCAAAAAACGGGTGGTCTATAGCCTTGGGGGGTGGGGCTGGCCAAGTTCGTTCGCCGGACTCGGAATGGGGCCAGACTTTCCGAGGGGCTCCGTGTGCCAAAAATAGGCCGCGGGCACTGCCGCGCCCAAAAATAAGAGCCCGAAGGTCCCGTCCCCAAGTTCTTCCGCCACAAAAATGCCCAAAAAACGGGTGGGCTATAGCCTTGGGGGGAGGGGCTGGCCAAGTTCGTCCGCCGGACTCGAAATGGGGCCAGGCTTTGCGAGGGGCCTCCGTTTGCCAAAAATAGGCCGCGGGCACTGCCGCGCCCAAAAATAAGAGCCCGAAGGTCCCGTCCCCAAGTTCTTCCGCCGCAAAAATGCCCAAAAAAACGGGTGGGCTATAGCCTTGGCAGGAGGGGCTGGCCAAGTTCGTCCGCCGGACTCGGAATGGGGCCAGGCTTTGCGAGGGGCCTCCGTGTGCCAAAAATAGGCCACGGGCACTACCGCGCCCAAAAATAAGCGCCCGAAGGTCCCGTCCCCAAGTTCGTCCGCCGCAAAAATGCCCAAAAAACGGGTGGGCTATAGCCTTGGGGGGAGGGGCTGGCCAAGTTCGTCCGCCAGACTCGGAATGGGGCCAGAGTTTGCGAGGGGCCTCTGTGTGCGAAAAATAGGCCGCGGGGACTGCCGCACCCAAAAAATAAGGCCCCGAAGGTCCCGTCCCCAAGTTCGTCCGCCGCAAAAATGCCCAAAAAACGGGTGGGCTATAGCCTTGGGGGAAGGGGCTGCCCAAGTTCGTCCGCCGGACTGGGAATGGGGCCAGACTTTGCGAGGGGCCTCCGTTTGCCAAAAATAGGCCGCGGGCACTGCCGCGTCCAAAAATAAGCGCCCGAAAGTCCCGTCCCCAAGTTCGTCCGCCGCAAAAAAGCCCAAAAAACGGTTGGGCTATAGCCTTGGGGGGAGGCGCTGGCCAACTTCGTCCGCCGGACTCGGAATGGGGCCAGGCTTTACGAGGGGCCTCCGTGTGCCAAAAATAGGCCGCGGGCACTGCCGCGCCCAAAAATAAGCGCCCGAAGGTCCCATCCCCAAGTTCGTCCGCCGCAAAAAAGCACAAAAAACGGGTGGGCTATAGCCTTGGGGGGAGGGGCTGGCCAAGTTCGTCCGCCGGACTCGGAATGGGGCCAGGCTTTGCGAGGGGCCTCCGTGTGCCACAAATAGGCCGCGGGCACTGCCACACCCAAAAATAAGGGCCCGAAGGTCCAATCCCCAAGTTCGTCCGCCGTAAAAATGCCCAAAAAACGGGTGGGCTATAGCTTTAGGGAGAGGGGCTGGCCAAGTTCGTCCGCCGGACTCGGAATGGGGCCAGGCTTTGCGAGGGGCGTCCGTGTGCCACAAATAGGCCGCGGGCACTGCCACACCCAAAAATAAGGGCCCGAAGGTCCAATCCCCAAGTTCGTCCGCCGTAAAAATGCCCAAAAAACGGGTGGGCTATAGCTTTAGGGAGAGGGGCTGGCCAAGTTCGTCCGCCGGACTCGGAATGGGCCAAACATTGGGAGGGGCCTCCGTGTACCAAAAATAGGCCGCGGGCACTGCCGCGCCCAAAAATAAGCTCCCGAAGGTCCCGTCCCCAAGTTCGTCCGCCGCAAAAATGCCCAAAACACGGGTGGGCTATAGCCTTGGGGGGAGGGGCTGGCCAAGTTCGTCCGCCGGACTCGGAATGGGGCCAGAATTTACGAGGGGCCTCCGTGTGCTAAAAATAGGCCGCGGGCACTGCCGCAACCAAAAATAAGCGGACGAAGGTCCCGTCCCGAAGTTCGTCCGCCGCAAAAATGCCCAAAAAACGGGTGGGCTAAAGCCTTGGGGGGAACTGCTGGCCAAGTTCGTCCGCCGGACTCGGAATGGGGCCAGACTTTGCGAGGGGCCTCCGTGTGCCAAAAATAAGCCGCGAGCAGTGCCGCGCCTAAAAATAAGGCCCCGAAGGTCCCATCCCCAAGTTCGTCCACCGTAAAAATGCCCAAAAAACGGGTGGTCTATAGCCTTGGGGGGTGGGGCTGGTCAAGTTCGTCCGCCGGACGCGGAATGGGGCCAGACTTTGCGAGGGGCCTTCGTGTGCCAAAAATAGGCCGCGGGCACTCCCGCGCCTGAAGGTCCCGCCCCCAAGTTCGTCCGTCGCAAGAATGCCCAAAAAACGGGTGGGCTATAGTCTTGGGGGGAGGGGCTGGCCAAGTTCGTCCGCCGGACTCGGAATGGGGCCAGGCTTTGCGAGGGGTCTCCGTGCGCCAAAAATAGGCCGCGGGCACTGCCGCGCCCAAAAATAAGGGCCCGAAGGTCCAATCCCCAAGTTCGTCCGCCGTAAAAATGCCCAAAAAACGGGTGGGCTATAGCTTTAGGGAGAGGGGCTGGCCAAGTTCGTCCGCCGGACTCGGAATGGGGCCAGGCTTTGCGAGGGGCGTCCGTGTGCCACAAATAGGCCGCGGGCACTGCCACACCCAAAAATAAGGGCCCGAAGGTCCAATCCCCAAGTTCGTCCGCCGTAAAAATGCCCAAAAAACGGGTGGGCTATAGCTTTAGGGAGAGGGGCTGGCCAAGTTCGTCCGCCGGACTCGGAATGGGGCCAGGCTTTGCGAGGGGCGTCCGTGTGCCACAAATAGGCCGCGGGCACTGCCACACCCAAAAATAAGGGCCCGAAGGTCCAATCCCCAAGTTCGTCCGCCGTAAAAATGCCCAAAAAACGGGTGGGCTATAGCTTTAGGGAGAGGGGCTGGCCAAGTTCGTCCGCCGGACTCGGAATGGGCCAAACATTGGGAGGGGCCTCCGTGTACCAAAAATAGGCCGCGGGCACTGCCGCGCCCAAAAATAAGCTCCCGAAGGTCCCGTCCCCAAGTTCGTCCGCCGCAAAAATGCCCAAAACACGGGTGGGCTATAGCCTTGGGGGGAGGGGCTGGCCAAGTTCGTCCGCCGGACTCGGAATGGGGCCAGAATTTACGAGGGGCCTCCGTGTGCTAAAAATAGGCCGCGGGCACTGCCGCAACCAAAAATAAGCGGACGAAGGTCCCGTCACGAAGTTCGTCCGCCGCAAAAATGCCCAAAAAACGGGTGGGCTAAAGCCTTGGGGGGAACTGCTGGCCAAGTTCGTCCGCCGGACTCGGAATGGGGCCAGACTTTGCGAGGGGCCTCCGTGTGCCAAAAATAAGCCGCGAGCAGTGCCGCGCCTAAAAATAAGGCCCCGAAGGTCCCATCCCCAAGTTCGTCCACCGTAAAAATGCCCAAAAAACGGGTGGTCTATAGCCTTGGGGGGTGGGGCTGGTCAAGTTCGTCCGCCGGACGCGGAATGGGGCCAGACTTTGCGAGGGGCCTTCGTGTGCCAAAAATAGGCCGCGGGCACTCCCGCGCCTGAAGGTCCCGCCCCCAAGTTCGTCCGTCGCAAGAATGCCCAAAAAACGGGTGGGCTATAGTCTTGGGGGGAGGGGCTGGCCAAGTTCGTCCGCCGGACTCGGAATGGGGCCAGGCTTTGCGAGGGGTCTCCGTGCGCCAAAAATAGGCCGCGGGCACTGCCGCGCCCAAAAATAAGCGCCCGTTGGTCCCGTCCCCAAGTTCGTCCGCCGTAAAAATGCCCAAAAAACGGGTGGTCTATAGCCTTGGGGGGTGGGGCTGGCCAAGTTCGTTCGCCGGACTCGGAATGGGGCCAGACTTTGCGAGGGGCTCCGTGTGCCAAAAATAGGCCGCGGGCACTGCCGCGCCCAAAAATAAGAGCCCGAAGGTCCCGTCCCCAAGTTCTTCCGCCACAAAAATGCCCAAAAAACGGGTGGGCTATAGCCTTGGGGGGAGGGGCTGGCCAAGTTCGTCCGCCGGACTCGGAATGGGGCCAGGCTTTGCGAGGGGCCTCCATGTGCCAAAACTTGGCCACGGGCACTACCGCGCCCAAAAATAAGCGCCCGAAGGTCCCGTCCCCAAGTTCGTCCGCCGCAAAAATGCCCAAAAAACGGGTGGGCTATAGGCTTGGGGGGAGGGGCTGGCCATGTTCGTCAGCCGGACTCGGAATGGGGCCAGACTGTACGAGGGGCCTCCGTGTGCCAAAAATAGGCCGCAGGCACTGCCGCGTCCAAAAATAAGCGCCCGAAAGTCCCGTCCCCAAGTTCGTCCGCCGCAAAAAAGCCCAAAAAACGGTTGGGCTATAGCCTTGGGGGGAGGCGCTGGCCAACTTCGTCCGCCGGACTCGGAATGGGGCCAGGCTTTACGAGGGGCCTCCGTGTGCCAAAAATAGGCCGCGGGCACTGCCGCGTCCAAAAATAAGCGCCCGAAGGTCCCATCCCCAAGTTCGTCCGCCGCAAAAAAGCACAAAAAACGGGTGGGCTATAGCCTTGGGGGGAGGGGCTGGCCAAGTTCGTCCGCCGGACTCAGAATGGGGCCAGGCTTTGCGAGGGGCCTCCGTGTGCCACAAATAGGCCGCGGGCACTGCCACACCCAAAAATAAGGGCCCGAAGGTCCAATCCCCAAGTTCGTCCGCCGTAAAAATGCCCAAAAAACGGGTGGGCTATAGCTTTAGGGAGAGGGGCTGGCCAAGTTCGTCCGCCGGACTCGGAATGGGGCCAGGCTTTGCGAGGGGCCTCCGTGTGCCACAAATAGGCCGCGGGCACTGCCACACCCAAAAATAAGGGCCCGAAGGTCCAATCCCCAAGTTCGTCCGCCGTAAAAATGCCCAAAAAACGGGTGGGCTATAGCTTTAGGGAGAGGGGCTGGCCAATTTCGTCCGCCGGACTCGGAATGGGCCAAACTTTGGGAGGGGCCTCCGTGTACCAAAAATAGGCCGCGGGCACTGCCGCGCCCAAAAATAAGCTCCCGAAGGTCCCGTCCCCAAGTTCGTCCGCCGCAAAAATGCCCAAAACACGGGTGGGCTATAGCCTTGGGGGGAGGGGCTGGCCAAGTTCGTCCGCCGGACTCGGAATGGGGCCAGAATTTACGAGGGGCCTCCGTGTGCTAAAAATAGGCCGCGGGCACTGCCGCAACCAAAAATATGCGGACGAAGGTCCCGTCCCCAAGTTCGTCCGCCGCAAAAATGCCCAAAAAACGGGTGGGCTAAAGCCTTGGGGGGAACTGCTGGCCAAGTTCGTCCGCCGGACTCGGAATGGGGCCAGACTTTGCGAGGGGCCTCCGTGTGCCAAAACTAGGCTGCGGGCACTGCCGCGCCCGAAAATAAGCGCCAGAAGGACCCGTCCCCAAGTTCGTCCGCCGCAAAAATGCCCAAAAAACGGGTGGGCTATAGCCTTGGGGGGAGGGGCTGGCCAAGTTCGTCCGCCGGACTCGGAATGGGGCCAGAATTTACGAGGGGCCTCCGTGTGCTAAAAATAGGCCGCGGGCACTGCCGCAACCAAAAATAAGCGGACGAAGGTCCCGTCCCCAAGTTCGTCCGCCGCAAAAATACCCAAAAAACGGGTGGGCTAAAGCCTTGGGGGGAACTGCTGGCCAAGTTCGTCCGCCGGACTCGGAATGGGGCGAGACTTTGTGAGAGGCCTCCGTGTGCCAAAAATAGGCAGTGGGCACTGCCGCGCCGAAAATTAAGCACCCGAAGGTCCCGTCCCCAAGTTCGTCCGCCGCAAAAATGCCCAAAAAACGGGTGGGCTATAGCCTTGGGGGGAGGGGCTGGCCAAGTTCGTCCGCCGGACTCGGAATGGGGCCAGACTTTGCGAGGGGCCTCCGTGTGCCAAAAATAGGCCGCGGGCACTGCCGCGCCCAAAAATAAGCGCCCGAAGGTCCCGTCCCCATGTTCGTCCGCCGCAAAAATGCCCAAAAAACGGGTGGGCAATAGCCTTGGGGGGAGGGGCTGTCCAAGTTCGTCCGCCGGACTCGGAATGGGGCCAGACTTTGCGAGGGGCCTCCGTGTGCCAAAAATAGGCCACGGGCACGGCCGCACCCAAAAATAAGCGCCCGAAGGTCCCGTCCCCAAGTTCGTCCGCCGCAAAAATGCCCAAAAAACGGGTGGGCTATAGCCTTGGGGGGAGGGGCTGGCCAAGTTCGTCCGCAGGACTCGGAATAGGGCCAGACTATGCGAGGGGACTCCGTGTGCCAAAAATAGACCGCGGGGATGCTGCGCCCAAAAATAAGCGCCCGAATGTCCCGACCCCAAGTTCGTCCGCCGCAAAAATGCCCAAAAAACGGGTGGGCTATAGCCTTGGGGGGAGGGGCTGGCCAAGTGCGTCCGCCGGACTCGGAATGCGGCCAGACTTTGTGAGGGGCCTCCGTGTGCCAAAAATAGTCCGCAGGCACTGCCGCGCCCAAAAATAAGCGCCCGAAGGTCCCGTCCCCAAGTTCGCCCATCGTAAAAATGCCCAAAAAACGGGTGGGCTATAGCCTTGGGGGGAGGGGCTGGCCAAGTTCGTCCGCCGGCCTCGGAATGGGTCCAGACTTTGCGAGGGGCCTCCGTGTGCCAAAAATTGGCCGCAGACACCGCCGCGCCCGAAGGTCCAGTGCCCAAGTTCCTCCGCCGCAAAAATTCCCAAAAAACGGGTGGGCTATTGCCTTGGGGGGAGGGGCTGGCCAAGTTCGTCCGCCGGACTCGGAATGGGGCCAGAGTTTGCGAGGAGCCTCCGTGTGCCAAAAATAGGCCGCGGGCACTGTAGCGCGCAAAAATATGCGCCCGACGGTCCCATCCCCAAGTTCGTCCGCCACAAAAATGCCGAAAAAACGGGTGTGCTATAGCCTTGGGGGGAGGGGCTGGCCAAGTTCGTCCCCCGGACTCGGAATGGGGCCAGACTTTGCGAGGGGCCTCCGTGTGCCAAAAATAGGCCGCGGGTACTGCCGCGCACCAAAATAAGCGCCCGAAGGTCCCGTCCCTAAGTTCGTCCGCCGCAAAAATGCCCAAAAAACGGGTGGGCTATAGCCTTGGGGGGAGGGGCTGGCCAGGTTCGTCCGCCGGACTCGGAATGGGGCCAGACTTTGCGAGGGGCCTCCGTGTGCCAAAACTAGGCTGCGGGCACTGCCGCGCCCGAAAATAAGCGCCAGAAGGTCCCGTCCCCAAGTTCGTCCGCCGCAAAAATGCCCAAAAAACGGGTGGGCTATAGCCTTGGGGGGAGGGGCTGGCCAAGTTCGTCCGCCGGACTCGGAATGGGGCCAGACTTTTCGAGGGGCCTCCGTGTGCGAAAAATAGGCCGCGGTCACTGCCGTACCAAAAAATAAGCACAAAGGTCCCGTGCCCAAGTTCGTCCGCCGCAAAAATGCCCAAAACACGGGTGGGCTATAGCCTTGGGGTGAGGGGCTGGCCAAGTTCGTCCGCCGGACTCGGAATGGGGCCAGACTTTGCGAGGGGCCTCCGTGTGCCAAAAATAGGCCGCGGGCACTGCCGCGTCCAAAAATAAGTGCCCGAAGGTCCCGTCCCCAAGTTCGTCCGCCGCAAAAATGCCCAAAAAATGGGTGGGCTATAGCCTTGGGGGGAGGGGCTGGCCAAGTTCGTCCGCCGGACTCGGAATGGTGCCAGACTTGTCGAGGGGCCTCCGTGTGCCAAAAATAGGCCACAGACACTGCCGCGCCCAAAAATAAGAGCCCGAAGGTCCCGTGCCCAAGTTCGTCCGCCGCAAAAATTCCCAAAAAACGGGTGGGCTATAGCCTTGGGGGGAGGGGCTGGCCAAGTTCGTCCGCCGGACTCGGAATGGGGCCAGAGTTTGCGAGGAGCCTCCGTGAGCCAAAAATAGGCCGCGGGCACTGCTGCGCCAAAAAATAAGCGCCCGACGGTCCCGTCCCCAAGTTCGTCCGCCACAAAAATGCCAAAAAAACGGGTGGGCTATAGCCTTGGGGGGAGGGGCTGGCCAAGTTCGTCCCCCGGACTCGGAATGGGGCCAGACTTTACGAGGGGCCTCCGTGTGCCAAAAATAGGCCGCGGGTACTGCCGCGCACAAAAATAAGCGCCCGAAGGTCCCGTCCCTAAGTTCGTCCGCCGCAAAAATGCCCAAAAAACGGGTGGACTATAGCATTGGGGGGAGGGGCTGGCCAGGTTCGTACGCCGGACTCGGAATGGGGCTAGACTTTGCGAGGGGCCTCCGTGTGCCAAAACTAGGCTGCGGGCACTGCCGCACCCGAAAATAAGCTCCCGAAGGTCCCGTCGCCAAGTTCGTCCGCCGCAAAAATGCCCAAAAAACGGGTGGGCTATAGCCTTGGGGGGAGGGGCTGGCCAAGTTCGTCCGCCGGACTCGGAATGCGGCCAGACTTTGCGAGGGGCCTCCGTGTGCCAAAAATAGGCCGCGGGCACTGCCGCGTCCAAAAATAAGTGCCCGAAGGTCCCGTCCCCAAGTTCGTCCGCCGCAAAAATGCCCAAAAAACGGGTGGGCTATAGCCTTGGGGGGAGGGGCTGGCCAAGTTCGTCCGCCGGACTCGGAATGGGGCCAGACTTGTCGAGGGGCCTCCGTGTGCCAAAAATAGGCCACAGACACTGCCGCGCCCAAAAATAAGCGCCCGAAGGTCCCGTGCCCAAGTTCGTCCGCCGCAAAAATTCCCAAAAAACGGGTGGGCTATAGCCTTGGGGGGAGGGGCTGGCCAAGTTCGTCCGCCGGACTCGGAATGGGGCCAGAGTTTGCGAGGAGCCTCCGTGAGCCAAAAATAGGCCGCGGGCACTGCAGCGTCCAAAAATAAGCGCCCGACGGTCCCGTCCCCAAGGTCGTCCGCCACAAAAATGCCGAAAAAATGGGTGGACTATAGCCTTGGGGGGAGGGGCTGGCCAAGTTCGTCCCCCGGACTCGGAATGGGGCCAGACTTTACGAGGGGCCTCCGTGTGCCAAAAATAGGCCGCGGGTACTGCCGCGCACAAAAATAAGTGCCCGAAGGTCCCGTCCCTAAGTTCGTCCGCCGCAAAAATGCCCAAAAAACGGGTGGGCTATAGCATTGGGGGGAGGGGCTGGCTAGGTTCGTCCGCCGGACTCGGAATGGGGCCAGTCTTTGCGAGGGGCCTCCGTGTGCCAAAACTAGGCTGCGGGCACTGCCGCGCCCGAAAATAAGCTCCCGAAGGTCCCGTCCCCAAGTTCGTCCGCAGCAAAAATGCCCAAAAAACGGGTGGGCTATTGCCTTGGGGGGAGGGGCTGGCCAACTTCGTCCAGCGGACTCGGAATGGGGCCAGACTTTGCGAGGGGCCTCCATGTGCCAAAAATAGGCCGCGGGCACTGCCGCGCCCAAAAATAAGCGCCCGAAAGTCCCGTCCCCAAGTTCGTCTGCCGGACTCGGAATGGGGCCAGACTTTACGAGGGGCCTCCGTGTGCCAAAAATAGGCCGCGGGTACTGCCGCGCACAAAAATAAGTGCCCGAAGGTCCCGTCCCTAAGTTCGTCCGCCGCAAAAATGCCCAAAAAACGGGTGGGCTATAGCATTGGGGGGAGGGGCTGGCTATGTTCGTCCGCCGGACTCGGAATGGGGCCAGTCTTTGCGAGGGGCCTCCGTGTGCCAAAACTAGGCTGCGGGCACTGCCGCGCCCGAAAATAAGCTCCCGAAGGTCCCGTCCCCAAGTTCGTCCGCAGCAAAAATGCCCAAAAAACGGGTGGGCTATTGCCTTGGGGGGAGGGGCTGGCCAACTTCGTCCAGCGGACTCGGAATGGGGCCAGACTTTGCGAGGGGCCTCCATGTGCCAAAAATAGGCCGCGGGCACTGCCGCGCCCAAAAATAAGCGCCCGAAAGTCCCGTCCCCAAGTTCGTCTGCCGGACTCGGAATGGGGCCAGACTTTGCGAGGGGCCTCCGTGTGCCAAAAATAGGCCGTGGGCACTTCCGCGCCCAAAAATAAGCGCCCGAAGGTCCCGTCCCCAATTTCGTCCGCCGCAAAAATGCCCAAAAAACGGGTGGGCTATAGCCTTGGGCGGAGGGCTGGCAAAGTTCGTCCGCCGGACTCGGAATGGGGCCAGACTTTGCGAGCGGCCTCCGTGTGCCAAAAATAGACCGCCGGCACTGGCGCGCCCAAAAATAAGCGCCCGAAAGTCCCGTCGCCATGTTCATCCGCCGCAAAAATGCTCAAAAAACGGGTGGACTATAGCCTTGGGGGGAGGGGCTGGCCAAGTTCGTCCGCCGCACTCGGAATGGGGCCAGACTTTGCGAGGCGCCTCCGTGTGCCAAAAATAGGCCGGGCAAACTGCAGCACACAAAAATAAGGGCCCGAAGGTCCCGTCCCCAAGTTCGTCCGCCGCAAAAATTACCAAAAAACGGGTGGGCTATAGCCTTGGGGGGAGGGGCTGGCGAAGTTCGTCCGCCGGACTCGGAATGGGGCCAGACTCTGCGAGGGGCCTCCGTGTGCCAAAAATAGGCTGCGGGCACTGCCGCGTCCAAAAATAAGCTCCCGAAGGTCCCGTCCCCAAGTTCGTCCGCCGCAAAAATGCCCAAAAAATGGGTGGGCTATTGCCTTGGGGTGAGGGGCTGGCCAAGTTCGTCCGCCGGACTCGGAATGGGGCCAGACTTTGAGAGGGGCCTCCGTGTGCCAAAAAAAGGCCGCGGACACTGCCGCGCCCAAAAATAAGCGCCCGAAGGTCCCGTCCCCAAGTTTGTCCGCCGCAAAAATGCCCAAAAAACGGGTGGGCTACAGCCTTGGGGGGAGGGGCTGGCCAAGTTCGTCCGCCGGACTCGGAATGGGGCCAGACTTTGCGAGGGGCCTCCGTGTGCCAAAAATAGGCCGCAGGCACTTCCGCGCCCAAAAATAAGCGCCCGAAGGTCCCGTCCCCAAGTTCGTCCGCCGCAAAAATGCCCAAAAAACGGGTGGGCTATAGCCTTGGGCGGAGGGGCTGGCAAAGTTCGTCCGCCGGACTCGGAATGGGGCCAGACTTTGCGAGCGGCCTCCGTCTGCCAAAAATAGACCGCCGGCACTGGCGCGCCCAAAAATAAGTGCCCGAAGGTCCCGTCCCCATGTTCGTCCGCCGCAAAAATGCTCAAAAAATGGGTGGACTATAGCCTTGGGGGGAGGGGCTGGCCAAGTTCGTCCGCCGCACTCGGAATGGGGCCAGACTTTGCGAGGTGCCTCCGTGTGCCAAAAATTGGCCGCGGGAACTGCCGCGCACAAAAATAAGCTCCCGAAGGTCCCGTCCCCATGTTCGTCCGCAGCAAAAATGCCCAAAAAACGGGTGGGCTATTGCCTTGGGGGGAGGGGCAGGCCAAGTTCGTCCAGCGGACTCGGAATGGGGCCAGACTTTGCGAGGGGCCTCCATGTGCCAAAAATAGGCCGCGGGCACTGCCGCGCCCAAAAATAAGCGCCCGAAAGTCCCGTCCCCAAGTTCGTCCGCCGAACTCGGAATGGGGCCAGACTTTGCGAGGGGCCTCCGTGTGCCAAAAATAGGCCGCGGGCACTGCCGCGTCCAAAAATAAGTGCCCGAAGGTCCCGTCCCCAAGTTCATCCGCCGTAAAAATGCCCAAAAAACGGGTGCGCTACAGCCTTGGGGGGAGGGGCTGGCCAAGTTCGTCCGCCGGACTCGGAATGGGGCCAGACTTTGCGAGGGGCCTCCGTGTGCCAAAAATAGGCCGCGGGCACTGCCTCGCCCAAAAATAAGCGCCCGAAGGTCACGTCCCCAAGTTAGTCCGCCGTAAAAATGCCCAAAAAACGGGTGGGCTATAGCCTTGGGGGGAGGGGCTGGCCAAGTTCGTCTGCCGGACTCGGAATGGGGCCAGACTTTGCGAGGGGCCTCCATGTGCCAAAAATAGCCCACGGGCACTGCCGCGCCCGAAGGTCCCGTCCCCAAGTTCGTACGCCGCAAAAATGCCCAAAAAACGGGTGGGCTATAGCCTTGGGGGGAGGGGCTGGACAAGTTCGTCCGCCGGACTCGGAATGGGGCCAGACTTTGCGAGGGGCCTCCATGTGCCAAAAATAGGCCGCGCGAACTGCAGCACACAAAAATAAGCGCACGAAGGTCCCGTCCCCAAGTTCGTCCGCCGCAAAAATGCCCAAAAAACGGGTGGGCTATAGCCTTGTGGGGAGGGGCTGGCGAAGTTCGTCCGCCGGACTCGGAATGGGGCCAGACTCTGCGAGGGGCCTCCGTGTGCCAAAAATAGGCCGCGGGCACTGCCGCGTCCAAAAATAAGCTCCCGAAGGTCCCGTCCCCAAGTTCGTCCGCCGCAAAAATGCCCAAAAAATGGGTGGGCTATTGCCTTGGGGTGAGGGGCTGGCCAAGTTCGTCCGCCGGACTCGGAATGGGGCCAGACTTTACGAGGGGCCTCCGTGTGCCAAAAATAGACCGCGGGCACTGCCGTGCCCAAAAATAAGCGCCCGAAGTTTCCGTCCCCAAGTTCATCCGCCGCAAAAATGCCCAAAAAACGGGTGGGCTATAGCCTTGGGGGGAGGGGCTGGCCAAGTTTGTCCGTCCGACTCGGAATGGGGCCAGACTTTGCGAGGGGCCTCCGCATGCCAAAAATAGGCCGCGGGCACTGCATCGCCCAAAAATAAGCGCCCGAAGGTCCCGTCCCCAAGTTCGTCCGCCGCAAAAATGCCCAAAAAATGGGTGGGCTATAGCCTTGGGGGGAGGGGCTGGCCAAGTTCGTTTGCCGGACTCGGAATGGGGCCAGACTTTGCGAGGGGCCTCCATGTGCCAAAACTAGGCCGCGGGCACTGCCGCGCCCAAATATAAGCGCCAGAAGGTCCCGTCCCCAAGTTCGTCCACCGGACTCGGAATGGGGCCAGACTTTGCAGGGGGCCTCCGTGTGCAAAAAATAGGCCGCGGGCACTGCTGCGCCCAAAAATAATCGCCCGAAGGTCCCGTCCCCAAGTTCGTCCGCCGTAAAAATGCCCAAAAAACGGGTGGGCTATACCCTTGGGGGGAGGGGCTGGCCAAGTTCGTCCGCCGGACTCGGAATGGGGCCAGACTTTGCGAGGGGCCTCCGTGTTCGAAAAATAGGCCGCGGGCACTGTCGCACACAAAACTACGCGCCCGAAGGTCCCATCCCCAAGTTCGTCCGCCGCAAAAATGCCCAAAAAATGGGTGGGCTATAGCCTTGGGGGGAGGGGCAGGCCAAGCTCGTCCGCCCGTCTCGGAATGGGGACAGACTTTGCGAGGGGCCTCCTTGTGCCAAAAATACACCGCGGGCACTGCCGCGCCCAAAAATAAGCGCCCGAAGCTCCCGTCCCCAAGTTCGTCCGCCGCAAAAATGCCCAAAAAACGGGTGGGCTATAGCCTTGGGGGGAGGGGTTGGCCAAGTTTGTCCGCCGGACTCTGAATGGGGCCAGACTTTGCGAGGGGCCTCCATGTGTCAAAAATATGCCGCGGGCACTGCCGCGCCCAAAAATAAGCACCCGAAGGTCCCGTCCCCAAGTTCGTCCGCCGCAAAAATGCCCAAAAAACGGGTGGGCTATAGCCTTGGGGGGAGGGGCAGGCCAAGCTCGTCCGCCCGTCTCGGAATGGGGACAGACTTTGCGAGGGGCCTCCTTGTGCCAAAAATACACCGCGGGCACTGCCGCGCCCAAAAATAAGCGCCCGAAGCTCCCGTCCCCAAGTTCGTCCGCCGCAAAAATGCCCAAAAAACGGGTGGGCTATAGCCTTGGGGGGAGGGGTTGGCCAAGTTTGTCCGCCGGACTCTGAATGGGGCCAGACTTTGCGAGGGGCCTCCATGTGTCAAAAATATGCCGCGGGCACTGCCGCGCCCAAAAATAAGCACCCGAAGGTACCGTCCCCAAGTTCGTCCGCCGCAAACATGCCCAAAAAACGGGTGGGCTATAGCCTTGGGGGGAGGGGCTGGCCAAGTTCGTCCGCCGGACTCGGAATGGGGCCAGACTTTCCGAGGGGCCTCCGTGTGCCAAAAATAGGCCGCGGGCACTGCCACGGCCAAAAATAACCGCCCGAAGGTCCCGTCCCCAAGTTCGTCAGCCGCAAAAATGCCCAAAAAACGGGTGGGCTATAGCCTTGGGGGGAGGGGCTGGCCAAGCTCGTCCGCCCGACTCGGAATGGGGACAGACTTTGCGAGGGGCCTCCTAGTGCCAAAAATAGACCGCGGGCACTGCCACGCCCAAAAATAAGCGCACGAAGGTCCCGTCCCCAAGTTCGTCCGCCGCAAAAATGCCCAAAAAACGGGTGGGCTATAGCCTTGGGGGGAGGGGCCGGCCAAGTTTGTCCGCCGGACTCGGAATGGGGCCAGACTTTGCGAGGGGCCTCCGTGTGCCAAAAATAGGCCGCGGACACTGCCGCACGCAAAAATAAGCGCCCGAAGGTACCGTCCCCAAGTTCGTCCACCGCAAAAATGCCCAAAAAAGATTGGGCTATAGCCTTGGGAGGAGGGGCTGGCCAACTTCATCCGCCGGACTCGGAATGGGGCCAGACTTTGCGAGGGCCTCCGTGTGCCAAAAATAGGCCACGGGCACTGCCGCGCCCAAAAATAATCGCCCGAAGGTCTCGTCCCCAAGTTCGTCCGCCGCAAAAATGCCCAAAAAATTGGAGGGCTATAGCCTCGGGGGGAGGGGCTGGCCAAGGTCGTCCGCCGGACTCGGAATGGGGCCAGACTTTGCGAGGGGCCTCCGTGTGCCAAAAATAGGCAGCGGGAACTGCCGCGCCCAAAAATAAGCACCCGAAGGTCCCGTCCCCAAGTTCATCCGCCGCAAAAATGCCCAAAAAATGGGTGGGCTATAGCCTCGGGGGGAGGGGCTGGCCAAGTTCGTCCGCCGGACTCGGACTGGGGCCAGACTTTGCGAGGGGCCTCCGTGTGCCAAAAATAGGCAGCGGGAACTGCCGCGCCCAAAAATAAGCACCCGAAGGTCCCGTCCCCAAGTTCGTCCGCCGCAAAAATGACCAAAAAATGGGTGGGCTATAGCCTCGGGGGGAGGGGCTGGCCAAGTTCGTCCGCCGGACTCGGAATGGGGCCAGACTTTGCGAGGGGCCTCCGTGTGCCAAAAATAGGCCGTGGACACTGCCGCGCCCAAAAATAAGCGCCCGACGGTACCGTCACCAAGTTCGTCCGCCGCAAAAATGCCCAAAAAACGGGTGGGCTATAGCCTTGGGGGGAGGGGCTGGCCAACTTCGTCCGCCGGACTCCGAATGGGGCCAGACTTTGCGAGGGGCCTCCGTGTGCCAAAAATAGGCCGCAGCCACTGCCGCGCCCAAAAATAAGCGCCCAAAGGTCCCGTCGCCAAGTTCGTCAGCCGCAAAAATGCCCCAAAAATGGGTGGGCTATAGCCTTGGGGGGAGGGGCTGGCCAAGCTCGTCCGCCCGACTCGGAATGGGGACAGACTTTGCGAGGGGCCTCCTTGTGACAAAAATAGACCGCGGGCACTGCCGCGCCCAAAAATAAGCGCACGAAGGTCCCGTCCCCAAGTTCGTCCGCCGCAAAAATGCCCAAAAAACGGGTGGGCTATAGCCTTGGGGGGAGGGGCCGGCCAAGTTTGTCCGCCGGACTCGGAATGGGACCAGACTTTGCGAGGGGCCTCCGTGTGCCAAAAATAGGCCGCGGACGCTGCCGCACGCAAAAATAAGCGCCCGAAGGTACCGTCCCCAAGTTCGTCCGCCGCAAAAATGCCCAAAAAAGGGTGGGCTATAGCCTTGGGGGGAGGGGCTGGCCAACTTCGTCCGCCGGACTCGGAATGGGGCAGACTTTGCGAGGGGCCTCCTTGTGCCAAAAATAGGCCGCGGGCACTGCCGCGCCCAAAAATAAGCGCCCGAAGATCCCATCCCCAAGTTCGTCCGCAGCAAAAAAGCCCAAAAAACGGGTGGGCTATAGCCTTGGGGGGAGGGGCTGGCCAAGTTGGTCCGCCAGACTTGGAATGGGGCCAGACTTTGCGAGGGGCCTCCGTGTGCCAGAAATAGGCCGTGGGTACTGCCGCGCCCAAAACTAAGCGCCCGAAGGTCCCGTCCCCAAGTTCGTCCGCCTCAAAAATGCCCAAAAAACGGGTGGGCTATAGCCTTGGGGGGAGGGGCTGGCCAACTTCGTCCGCCGGACTCCGAATGGGGCCAGACTTTGCGAGGGGCCTCCGTGTGCCAAAAATAGGCCGGGCAAACTGCAGCACACAAAAATAAGGGCCCGAAGGTCCCGTCCCCAAGTTCGTCCGCCGCAAAAATTACCAAAAAACGGGTGGGCTATAGCCTTGGGGGGAGGGGCTGGCGAAGTTCGTCCGCCGGACTCGGAATGGGGCCAGACTCTGCGAGGGGCCTCCGTGTGCCAAAAATAGGCTGCGGGCACTGCCGCGTCCAAAAATAAGCTCCCGAAGGTCCCGTCCCCAAGTTCGTCCGCCGCAAAAATGCCCAAAAAATGGGTGGGCTATTGCCTTGGGGTGAGGGGCTGGCCAAGTTCGTCCGCCGGACTCGGAATGGGGCCAGACTTTGAGAGGGGCCTCCGTGTGCCAAAAAAAGGCCGCGGACACTGCCGCGCCCAAAAATAAGCGCCCGAAGGTCCCGTCCCCAAGTTTGTCCGCCGCAAAAATGCCCAAAAAACGGGTGGGCTACAGCCTTGGGGGGAGGGGCTGGCCAAGTTCGTCCGCCGGACTCGGAATGGGGCCAGACTTTGCGAGGGGCCTCCGTGTGCCAAAAATAGGCCGCAGGCACTTCCGCGCCCAAAAATAAGCGCCCGAAGGTCCCGTCCCCAAGTTCGTCCGCCGCAAAAATGCCCAAAAAACGGGTGGGCTATAGCCTTGGGCGGAGGGGCTGGCAAAGTTCGTCCGCCGGACTCGGAATGGGGCCAGACTTTGCGAGCGGCCTCCGTCTGCCAAAAATAGACCGCCGGCACTGGCGCGCCCAAAAATAAGTGCCCGAAGGTCCCGTCCCCATGTTCGTCCGCCGCAAAAATGCTCAAAAAATGGGTGGACTATAGCCTTGGGGGGAGGGGCTGGCCAAGTTCGTCCGCCGCACTCGGAATGGGGCCAGACTTTGCGAGGTGCCTCCGTGTGCCAAAAATTGGCCGCGGGAACTGCCGCGCACAAAAATAAGCTCCCGAAGGTCCCGTCCCCATGTTCGTCCGCAGCAAAAATGCCCAAAAAACGGGTGGGCTATTGCCTTGGGGGGAGGGGCAGGCCAAGTTCGTCCAGCGGACTCGGAATGGGGCCAGACTTTGCGAGGGGCCTCCATGTGCCAAAAATAGGCCGCGGGCACTGCCGCGCCCAAAAATAAGCGCCCGAAAGTCCCGTCCCCAAGTTCGTCCGCCGAACTCGGAATGGGGCCAGACTTTGCGAGGGGCCTCCGTGTGCCAAAAATAGGCCGCGGGCACTGCCGCGTCCAAAAATAAGTGCCCGAAGGTCCCGTCCCCAAGTTCATCCGCCGTAAAAATGCCCAAAAAACGGGTGCGCTACAGCCTTGGGGGGAGGGGCTGGCCAAGTTCGTCCGCCGGACTCGGAATGGGGCCAGACTTTGCGAGGGGCCTCCGTGTGCCAAAAATAGGCCGCGGGCACTGCCTCGCCCAAAAATAAGCGCCCGAAGGTCACGTCCCCAAGTTAGTCCGCCGTAAAAATGCCCAAAAAACGGGTGGGCTATAGCCTTGGGGGGAGGGGCTGGCCAAGTTCGTCTGCCGGACTCGGAATGGGGCCAGACTTTGCGAGGGGCCTCCATGTGCCAAAAATAGCCCACGGGCACTGCCGCGCCCGAAGGTCCCGTCCCCAAGTTCGTACGCCGCAAAAATGCCCAAAAAACGGGTGGGCTATAGCCTTGGGGGGAGGGGCTGGACAAGTTCGTCCGCCGGACTCGGAATGGGGCCAGACTTTGCGAGGGGCCTCCATGTGCCAAAAATAGGCCGCGCGAACTGCAGCACACAAAAATAAGCGCACGAAGGTCCCGTCCCCAAGTTCGTCCGCCGCAAAAATGCCCAAAAAACGGGTGGGCTATAGCCTTGTGGGGAGGGGCTGGCGAAGTTCGTCCGCCGGACTCGGAATGGGGCCAGACTCTGCGAGGGGCCTCCGTGTGCCAAAAATAGGCCGCGGGCACTGCCGCGTCCAAAAATAAGCTCCCGAAGGTCCCGTCCCCAAGTTCGTCCGCCGCAAAAATGCCCAAAAAATGGGTGGGCTATTGCCTTGGGGTGAGGGGCTGGCCAAGTTCGTCCGCCGGACTCGGAATGGGGCCAGACTTTACGAGGGGCCTCCGTGTGCCAAAAATAGACCGCGGGCACTGCCGTGCCCAAAAATAAGCGCCCGAAGTTTCCGTCCCCAAGTTCATCCGCCGCAAAAATGCCCAAAAAACGGGTGGGCTATAGCCTTGGGGGGAGGGGCTGGCCAAGTTTGTCCGTCCGACTCGGAATGGGGCCAGACTTTGCGAGGGGCCTCCGCATGCCAAAAATAGGCCGCGGGCACTGCATCGCCCAAAAATAAGCGCCCGAAGGTCCCGTCCCCAAGTTCGTCCGCCGCAAAAATGCCCAAAAAATGGGTGGGCTATAGCCTTGGGGGGAGGGGCTGGCCAAGTTCGTTTGCCGGACTCGGAATGGGGCCAGACTTTGCGAGGGGCCTCCATGTGCCAAAACTAGGCCGCGGGCACTGCCGCGCCCAAATATAAGCGCCAGAAGGTCCCGTCCCCAAGTTCGTCCACCGGACTCGGAATGGGGCCAGACTTTGCAGGGGGCCTCCGTGTGCAAAAAATAGGCCGCGGGCACTGCTGCGCCCAAAAATAATCGCCCGAAGGTCCCGTCCCCAAGTTCGTCCGCCGTAAAAATGCCCAAAAAACGGGTGGGCTATACCCTTGGGGGGAGGGGCTGGCCAAGTTCGTCCGCCGGACTCGGAATGGGGCCAGACTTTGCGAGGGGCCTCCGTGTTCGAAAAATAGGCCGCGGGCACTGTCGCACACAAAACTACGCGCCCGAAGGTCCCATCCCCAAGTTCGTCCGCCGCAAAAATGCCCAAAAAATGGGTGGGCTATAGCCTTGGGGGGAGGGGCAGGCCAAGCTCGTCCGCCCGTCTCGGAATGGGGACAGACTTTGCGAGGGGCCTCCTTGTGCCAAAAATACACCGCGGGCACTGCCGCGCCCAAAAATAAGCGCCCGAAGCTCCCGTCCCCAAGTTCGTCCGCCGCAAAAATGCCCAAAAAACGGGTGGGCTATAGCCTTGGGGGGAGGGGTTGGCCAAGTTTGTCCGCCGGACTCTGAATGGGGCCAGACTTTGCGAGGGGCCTCCATGTGTCAAAAATATGCCGCGGGCACTGCCGCGCCCAAAAATAAGCACCCGAAGGTCCCGTCCCCAAGTTCGTCCGCCGCAAAAATGCCCAAAAAACGGGTGGGCTATAGCCTTGGGGGGAGGGGCAGGCCAAGCTCGTCCGCCCGTCTCGGAATGGGGACAGACTTTGCGAGGGGCCTCCTTGTGCCAAAAATACACCGCGGGCACTGCCGCGCCCAAAAATAAGCGCCCGAAGCTCCCGTCCCCAAGTTCGTCCGCCGCAAAAATGCCCAAAAAACGGGTGGGCTATAGCCTTGGGGGGAGGGGTTGGCCAAGTTTGTCCGCCGGACTCTGAATGGGGCCAGACTTTGCGAGGGGCCTCCATGTGTCAAAAATATGCCGCGGGCACTGCCGCGCCCAAAAATAAGCACCCGAAGGTACCGTCCCCAAGTTCGTCCGCCGCAAACATGCCCAAAAAACGGGTGGGCTATAGCCTTGGGGGGAGGGGCTGGCCAAGTTCGTCCGCCGGACTCGGAATGGGGCCAGACTTTCCGAGGGGCCTCCGTGTGCCAAAAATAGGCCGCGGGCACTGCCACGGCCAAAAATAACCGCCCGAAGGTCCCGTCCCCAAGTTCGTCAGCCGCAAAAATGCCCAAAAAACGGGTGGGCTATAGCCTTGGGGGGAGGGGCTGGCCAAGCTCGTCCGCCCGACTCGGAATGGGGACAGACTTTGCGAGGGGCCTCCTAGTGCCAAAAATAGACCGCGGGCACTGCCACGCCCAAAAATAAGCGCACGAAGGTCCCGTCCCCAAGTTCGTCCGCCGCAAAAATGCCCAAAAAACGGGTGGGCTATAGCCTTGGGGGGAGGGGCCGGCCAAGTTTGTCCGCCGGACTCGGAATGGGGCCAGACTTTGCGAGGGGCCTCCGTGTGCCAAAAATAGGCCGCGGACACTGCCGCACGCAAAAATAAGCGCCCGAAGGTACCGTCCCCAAGTTCGTCCACCGCAAAAATGCCCAAAAAAGATTGGGCTATAGCCTTGGGAGGAGGGGCTGGCCAACTTCATCCGCCGGACTCGGAATGGGGCCAGACTTTGCGAGGGCCTCCGTGTGCCAAAAATAGGCCACGGGCACTGCCGCGCCCAAAAATAATCGCCCGAAGGTCTCGTCCCCAAGTTCGTCCGCCGCAAAAATGCCCAAAAAATTGGAGGGCTATAGCCTCGGGGGGAGGGGCTGGCCAAGTTCGTCCGCCGGACTCGGAATGGGGCCAGACTTTGCGAGGGGCCTCCGTGTGCCAAAAATAGGCAGCGGGAACTGCCGCGCCCAAAAATAAGCACCCGAAGGTCCCGTCCCCAAGTTCATCCGCCGCAAAAATGCCCAAAAAATGGGTGGGCTATAGCCTCGGGGGGAGGGGCTGGCCAAGTTCGTCCGCCGGACTCGGACTGGGGCCAGACTTTGCGAGGGGCCTCCGTGTGCCAAAAATAGGCAGCGGGAACTGCCGCGCCCAAAAATAAGCACCCGAAGGTCCCGTCCCCAAGTTCGTCCGCCGCAAAAATGACCAAAAAATGGGTGGGCTATAGCCTCGGGGGGAGGGGCTGGCCAAGTTCGTCCGCCGGACTCGGAATGGGGCCAGACTTTGCGAGGGGCCTCCGTGTGCCAAAAATAGGCCGTGGACACTGCCGCGCCCAAAAATAAGCGCCCGACGGTACCGTCACCAAGTTCGTCCGCCGCAAAAATGCCCAAAAAACGGGTGGGCTATAGCCTTGGGGGGAGGGGCTGGCCAACTTCGTCCGCCGGACTCCGAATGGGGCCAGACTTTGCGAGGGGCCTCCGTGTGCCAAAAATAGGCCGCAGCCACTGCCGCGCCCAAAAATAAGCGCCCAAAGGTCCCGTCGCCAAGTTCGTCAGCCGCAAAAATGCCCCAAAAATGGGTGGGCTATAGCCTTGGGGGGAGGGGCTGGCCAAGCTCGTCCGCCCGACTCGGAATGGGGACAGACTTTGCGAGGGGCCTCCTTGTGACAAAAATAGACCGCGGGCACTGCCGCGCCCAAAAATAAGCGCACGAAGGTCCCGTCCCCAAGTTCGTCCGCCGCAAAAATGCCCAAAAAACGGGTGGGCTATAGCCTTGGGGGGAGGGGCCGGCCAAGTTTGTCCGCCGGACTCGGAATGGGACCAGACTTTGCGAGGGGCCTCCGTGTGCCAAAAATAGGCCGCGGACGCTGCCGCACGCAAAAATAAGCGCCCGAAGGTACCGTCCCCAAGTTCGTCCGCCGCAAAAATGCCCAAAAAAGGGTGGGCTATAGCCTTGGGGGGAGGGGCTGGCCAACTTCGTCCGCCGGACTCGGAATGGGGCAGACTTTGCGAGGGGCCTCCTTGTGCCAAAAATAGGCCGCGGGCACTGCCGCGCCCAAAAATAAGCGCCCGAAGATCCCATCCCCAAGTTCGTCCGCAGCAAAAAAGCCCAAAAAACGGGTGGGCTATAGCCTTGGGGGGAGGGGCTGGCCAAGTTGGTCCGCCAGACTTGGAATGGGGCCAGACTTTGCGAGGGGCCTCCGTGTGCCAGAAATAGGCCGTGGGTACTGCCGCGCCCAAAACTAAGCGCCCGAAGGTCCCGTCCCCAAGTTCGTCCGCCTCAAAAATGCCCAAAAAACGGGTGGGCTATAGCCTTGGGGGGAGGGGCTGGCCAAGTACGTCCGCCGGACTCGGAATGGGGCCAGACTTTGCGAGGGGCCTCCGTGTGCCAAAAATAGGCCGCGGGCACTGCCGCGCCCAAAAATAAGCACCCGAAGGTCCCGTCCCCAAGTTCGTCTGCCGCAAAAATGCCCAAAAAAGGGTGGGCTATAGCCTTGGGGGGAGGGGCTGGCCAAGTTCGTCCGCTGGACTCGGAATGGGGCCAGACTTTGCGAGGGGCCTCCGTGTGCCAAAAATAGGCAGCGGGCACTGCCGCACCCAAAAAAAAGCGCCCGAAGGTTCCGTCCCCAGGTTCGTCCGCCGCAAAAATGCCCAAAAAACGGGTGGGCTATAGGCTTGGGGGGAGGGGCTGGCCAAGTTCGTCCGCCAGACTCGGAATGGGGCCAGACTTTGCGAGGGGCCTCTGTGTGCCAAAAATAGGCCACGGGCACTGCCGCACCCAAAAAAAAGCGCCCGAAGGTCCCGTCCCCAAGTTCATCTGCCGCAAAAATGCCCAAAAAACGGGTGGGCTATAGCCTTGGGGGGAGGGGATGGCCAAGTTCGTCCGCCGGACTCGGAATGGGGCCAGACTTTGCGAGGGGCCTCCGTGTGCCAAAAATAGGCAGCGGGCACTGCCGCACCCAAAAAAAAGGGCCCGACGGTTTCGTGCCCAAGTTCGTCTGCCGCAAAAATTCCCAAAAAACGGCTGGGCTATAGCCTTGGGGGGAGGGGCTGGCCAAGTTCGTCCGCCGGACTCGGAATGGGGCCAGACTTTGCGAGGGGCCTCCGTGTGCCAAAAATAGGCCGCGGGCACTGCCGTACCCAAAAATAAGCGCCCGAAGGTCCCGTCCCCAAGTTCATCTGCCGCAAAAATGCCCAAAAAACGGGTGGGCTATAGCCTTGGGGGGAGGGGATGGCCAAGTTCGTCCGACGGACTCGGAATGGGGCCAGACTTTGTGAGGGGCCTCCGTGTGCCAAAAATAGGCCGTGGGCACTGCGCCACCCAAAAATAAGCGCCCGAAGGTCCCGTCCCCAAGTTCATCTGCCGCAAAAATGCCCAAAAAACGGGTGGGCTATAGCCTTGGGGGGAGGGGATGGCCAAGTTCGTCCGACGGACTCGGAATGGGGCCAGACTTTGTGAGGGGCCTCCGTGTGCCAAAAATAGGCCGTGGGCACTGCGCCACCCAAAAATAAGCGCCCGAAGGTCCCGTCCCCAAGTTCGTCCGCCGCAAAAATGCCCAAAAAATGGGTGGGCTATAGCCTTGGGGGGAGGGGCTGGCCAAGTTCGTCCGCCGGACTCGGAATGGGGCCAGATTTGCGAGGGGCCTCCGTGTGCCAAAAATAGGCCGCGGGCACTGCGGCGCCCAAAAATAAGCGCCTGAAGGTCCCGGCCCCAAGTTCGTCCGCCGCGAAAATGCCCAAAAAATGGGTGGGCTATAGCCTTGGGGGGAGGGGCTGGCCAAGTTCGTCCGCTGGACTCGGAATGGGGCCAGACTTTGCGAGGGGCCTCCGTGTGCCAAAAATAGGCAGCGGGCACTGTCGCACCCAAAAAAAAGTGCCCAAAGGTTCCGCCCCCAAGTTCGTCCGCCGCAAAAATGCCCAAAAAACGGGTGGGCTATAGGCTTGGGGGGAGGGGCTGGCCAAGTTCGTCCGCCGGACTCGGAATGGGGCCAGACTTTGCGAGGGTCCTCTGTGTGCCAAAAATAGGCCACGGGCACTGCCGCACCCAAAAATAAGCGCCCGAAGGTCCCGTCCCCAAGTTCGTCCGCCGCAAAAATGCCCAAAAAACGGGTGGGCTATAGGCTTGGGGGGAGGGGCTGGCCAAGTTCGTCCGCCGAACTCGGAATGGGGCCAGACTTTGCGAGGGGCATCCGTGTGCCAAAAATAGGCCATGGGCACTGCCGCGCCTGAAGGTCCCATTCCCAAGTTCGTTCGCCGAAAAAATGCCCAAAAAACGGGTGGGCTATAGCCTTGGGGGTAGGGGCTGGCCAAGTTCGTCCGCCGGACTCGGAATGGGGCCAGACTTTGCGAGGGGCCTCCGTGTGCCAAAAATAGGCCGCAGTCACTGCCACGCCCAAAAATAAGCCCCCGAAGGTCCCGTCCCCAAGTTCGTCCGCCGCAAAAATGCCCAAAAAATGGGTGGGCTATAGCCTTTGGGGGAGGGGCTGGCCATGTTCGTCCGCCGGAGTCGGAATGCGGCCAGACTTTGCGAGGGGCCTCCGTGTGCCAAAAATAGGCCGCGGGCACTGCCGTGCCCCAAAATAAACGCCCGATGGTCCCTTCCCCAAGTTCGTCCGCCGCAAAAATGCCCAAAAAACGGGTGGGCTATGGCCTTGGGGGGAGGGCTGGCCAAGTTCGTCCGCCGGATTCGGAATCGGACCAGACTTTACGAGGGGCCTCCTTGTGCCAAAAATAGGCCGCGGGAACTGCCGCGCCCAAAAATAAGCTCCCGAAGGTCCCGTCCCCAAGTTCGTCCATCGCAAAAATGACCAAAAAACGGGTGGGCTATAGCCTTGGGGGGAGGGGCTGGCCAAGTTCGTCCGCCGGACTCGGAATGGGGCCAGACTTTGCGAGGGGCCTCCGTGTGCCAAAAATAGGCCGCGGGCACTGCCGTACCCAAAAATAAGCGCCCGAAGGTCCCGTCCCCAAGTTCATCTGCCGCAAAAATGCCCAAAAAACGGGTGGGCTATAGCCTTGGGGGGAGGGGATGGCCAAGTTCGTCCGACGGACTCGGAATGGGGCCAGACTTTGTGAGGGGCCTCCGTGTGCCAAAAATAGGCCGTGGGCACTGCGCCACCCAAAAATAAGCGCCCGAAGGTCCCGTCCCCAAGTTCGTCCGCCGCAAAAATGCCCAAAAAATGGGTGGGCTATAGCCTTGGGGGGAGGGGCTGGCCAAGTTCGTCCGCCGGACTCGGAATGGGGCCAGATTTGCGAGGGGCCTCCGTGTGCCAAAAATAGGCCGCGGGCACTGCGGCGCCCAAAAATAAGCGCCTGAAGGTCCCGGCCCCAAGTTCGTCCGCCGCGAAAATGCCCAAAAAATGGGTGGGCTATAGCCTTGGGGGGAGGGGCTGGCCAAGTTCGTCCGCTGGACTCGGAATGGGGCCAGACTTTGCGAGGGGCCTCCGTGTGCCAAAAATAGGCAGCGGGCACTGTCGCACCCAAAAAAAAGTGCCCGAAGGTTCCGCCCCCAAGTTCGTCCGCCGCAAAAATGCCCAAAAAACGGGTGGGCTATAGGCTTGGGGGGAGGGGCTGGCCAAGTTCGTCCGCCGGACTCGGAATGGGGCCAGACTTTGCGAGGGTCCTCTGTGTGCCAAAAATAGGCCACGGGCACTGCCGCACCCAAAAATAAGCGCCCGAAGGTCCCGTCCCCAAGTTCGTCCGCCGCAAAAATGCCCAAAAAACGGGTGGGCTATAGGCTTGGGGGGAGGGGCTGGCCAAGTTCGTCCGCCGAACTCGGAATGGGGCCAGACTTTGCGAGGGGCATCCGTGTGCCAAAAATAGGCCACGGGCACTGCCGCGCCTGAAGGTCCCATTCCCAAGTTCGTTCGCCGAAAAAATGCCCAAAAAACGGGTGGGCTATAGCCTTGGGGGTAGGGGCTGGCCAAGTTCGTCCGCCGGACTCGGAATGGGGCCAGACTTTGCGAGGGGCCTCCGTGTGCCAAAAATAGGCCGCAGTCACTGCCACGCCCAAAAATAAGCCCCCGAAGGTCCCGTCCCCAAGTTCGTCCGCCGCAAAAATGCCCAAAAAATGGGTGGGCTATAGCCTTTGGGGGAGGGGCTGGCCATGTTCGTCCGCCGGAGTCGGAATGCGGCCAGACTTTGCGAGGGGCCTCCGTGTGCCAAAAATAGGCCGCGGGCACTGCCGTGCCCCAAAATAAACGCCCGATGGTCCCTTCCCCAAGTTCGTCCGCCGCAAAAATGCCCAAAAAACGGGTGGGCTATAGCCTTGGGGGGAGGGGCCGGCCAAGTTTGTCCGCCGGACTCGGAATGGGACCAGACTTTGCGAGGGGCCTCTGTGTGCCAAAAATAGGCCGCGGACGCTGCCGCACGCAAAAATAAGCGCCCGAAGGTACCGTCCCCAAGTTCGTCCGCCGCAAAAATGCCCAAAAAAGGGTGGGCTATAGCCTTGGGGGGAGGGGCTGGCCAACTTCGTCCGCCGGACTCGGAATGGGGCAGACTTTGCGAGGGGCCTCCTTGTGCCAAAAATAGGCCGCGGGCACTGCCGCGCCCAAAAAAAAGCGCCCGAAGATCCCATCCCCAAGTTCGTCCGCCGCAAAAAAGCCCAAAAAACGGGTGGGCTATAGCCTTGGGGGGAGGGGCTGGCCAAGTTGGTCCGCCAGACTTGGAATGGGGCCAGACTTTGCGAGGGGCCTCCGTGTGCCAGAAATAGGCCGTGGGTACTGCCGCGCCCAAAACTAAGCGCCCGAAGGTCCCGTCCCCAAGTTCGTCCGCCTCAAAAATGCCCAAAAAACGGGTGGGCTATAGCCTTGGGGGGAGGGGCTGGCCAAGTACGTCCGCCGGACTCGGAATGGGGCCAGACTTTGCGAGGGGCCTCCGTGTGCCAAAAATAGGCCGCGGGCACTGCCGCGCCCAAAAATAAGCACCCGAAGGTCCCGTCCCCAAGTTCGTCTGCCGCAAAAATGCCCAAAAAAGGGTGGGCTATAGCCTTGGGGGGAGGGGCTGGCCAAGTTCGTCCGCTGGACTCGGAATGGGGCCAGACTTTGCGAGGGGCCTCCGTGTGCCAAAAATAGGCAGCGGGCACTGCCACACCCAAAAAAAAGCGCCCGAAGGTTCCGTCCCCAGGTTCGTCCGCCGCAAAAATGCCCAAAAAACGGGTGGGCTATAGGCTTGGGGGGAGGGGCTGGCCAAGTTCGTCCGCCAGACTCGGAATGGGGCCAGACTTTGCGAGGGGCCTCTGTGTGCCAAAAATAGGCCACGGGCACTGCCGCACCCAAAAATAAGCGCCCGAAGGTCCCGTCCCCAAGTTCATCTGCCGCAAAAATGCCCAAAAAACGGGTGGGCTATAGCCTTGGGGGGAGGGGATGGCCAAGTTCGTCCGCCGGACTCGGAATGGGGCCAGACTTTGCGAGGGGCCTCCGTGTGCCAAAAATAGGCAGCGGGCACTGCCGTACCCAAAAAAAAGGGCCCGACGGTTTCGTGCCCAAGTTCGTCTGCCGCAAAAATTCCCAAAAAACGGCTGGGCTATAGCCTTGGGGGGAGGGGCTGGCCAAGTTCGTCCGCCGGACTCGGAATGGGGCCAGACTTTGCGAGGGGCCTCCGTGTGCCAAAAATAGGCCGCGGGCACTGCCGTACCCAAAAATAAGCGCCCGAAGGTCCCGTCCCCAAGTTCATCTGCCGCAAAAATGCCCAAAAAACGGGTGGGCTATAGCCTTGGGGGGAGGGGATGGCCAAGTTCGTCCGACGGACTCGGAATGGGGCCAGACTTTGTGAGGGGCCTCCGTGTGCCAAAAATAGGCCGTGGGCACTGCGCCACCCAAAAATAAGCGCCCGAAGGTCCCGTCCCCAAGTTCGTCCGCCGCAAAAATGCCCAAAAAATGGGTGGGCTATAGCCTTGGGGGGAGGGGCTGGCCAAGTTCGTCCGCCGTACTCGGAATGGGGCCTGACTTTGCGAGGGGCCTCCGTGTGCCAAAAATAGGCGCGGGCACTGCCGCGCCCGAAGGTCCCGTCCCAAAGTTCGTCCCCCGCAAAAATGCCCAAAAAACGAGTGGGCTATAGCCTTGGGGGGAGGGGCTGGCCAAGTTCGTCCGCCGGACTCGGAATGGGGCCAGACTTTGCGAGGGGCCTCCATGTGCCAAAAATAGGCCGCGGGCACTGCCACGTCCAAAAATAAGCCCCCGAAGGTCCCGTCCCCAAGTTCGTCCGCCGCAAAAATGCCCAAAAAATGGGTGGGCTATAGCCTTTGGGGGAGGGGCTGGCCATGTTCGTCCGCCGGACTCGGAATGCGGCCAGACTTTGCGAGGGGCCTCCGTGTGCCAAAAATAGGCCGCGGGCACTGCCGCGCCCCAAAATAAACGCCCGATGGTCCCGTCCCCAAGTTCGTCCGCCGCAAAAATACCCAAAAAACGGGTGGGCTATAGCCTTGGGGGGAGGGGCTGGCCAAGTTCGTCCGCCGGATTCGGAATGGGGCCAGACTTTGCGAGGGGCCTCCGTGTGCCAAAAATAGGCCGCGGGCTCTGCCGCGCCCAAAAATAAGCTCCCGAAGGTCCCGTCCCCAAGTTCGTCCGCCGCAAAAATGACCAAAAAACGGGTGGGCTATAGCCTTGGGGGGAGGGGCTGGCCAAGTTCGTCCGCCGGATTCGGAATGGGGCCAGACTTTACGAGGGGCCTCCGTGTGCCAAAAATAGGCGCGGGCACTGCCGCGCCCGAAGGTCCCGTCCCAAAGTTCGTCCGCCGCAAAAATGCCCAAAAAACGGGTGGGCTATAGCCTTGGGGGGAGGGGCTGGCCAAGTTCGTCTGCCGGACTCGGAATGGGGCTAGACCTTGCGAGGGGCCTCCGTGTGCCAAATATAGGCCACGGGTACTGCCGCGCCCAAAAATAAGCGCCCGAAGGTCCCGTCCCCAAGTTCGTGCACCGCAAAAATGCCCAAAAAACGGGTGGGCTATAGCCTTGGGTGGAGGGGCTGGCCAAGTTCGTCCGCCGGACTCGGAATGGGGCTAGACCTTGCGAGCGGCCTCCGTGTGCCAAAAATAGGCCGCAGGAACTACCGTGCCCAAAAATAAACGCCCGACGGTCCCGTCGCCAAGTTCGTCCGCCGCAAAAATGCACAAAAAACAGGTGGGCTATAGCCTTGGGGGGAGGGGCTGGCCAAGTTCGTCCGCCGGACTCGGAATGGGGCCAGACATTGCGAGGGGCCTCCGTGTGCCAAACATAGGCCGCGGTCACTGCCGCGCCCAAAAATAAGCGCCCGACGGTCCCGTCCCCAAGTTCGTCCGCCGCAAAAAAGCCCAAAAAATGGGTGGGCTATAGCCTTGGGGAGAGGGGCTGGCCAAGTTCGCCGCCGGACTCGGAATGGGGCCCGACTTTGCGAGGGGCCTCCGTGTGCCAAAAATAGGCCACGGGCACTGCCGCGCCCAAAAATAAGCGCCCGAAGGTCCCGTCCCCAAGTTCGTGCACCGCAAAAATGCCCAAAAAACGGGTGGGCTATAGCCTTGGGTGGAGGGGCTGGCCAAGTTCGTCCGCCGGACTCGGAATGGGGCTAGACCTTGCGAGCGGCCTCCGTGTGCCAAAAATAGGCCGCAGGAACTACCGTGCCCAAAAATAAACGCCCGACGGTCCCGTCGCCAAGTTCGTCCGCCGCAAAAATGCACAAAAAACAGGTGGGCTATAGCCTTGGGGGGAGGGGCTGGCCAAGTTCGTCCGCCGGACTCGGAATGGGGCCAGACATTGCGAGGGGCCTCCGTGTGCCAAACATAGGCCGCGGTCACTGCCGCGCCCAAAAATAAGCGCCCGACGGTCCCGTCCCCAAGTTCGTCCGCCGCAAAAAAGCCCAAAAAATGGGTGGGCTATAGCCTTGGGGAGAGGGGCTGGCCAAGTTCGCCGCCGGACTCGGAATGGGGCCCGACTTTGCGAGGGGCCTCCGTGTGCCAAAAATAGGCCACGGGCACTGCCGCGCCCAAAAATAAGCGCCCGAAGGTCCCATCCCCAAGTTCGTCCGCCGTAAAAATGCCAAAAAAATGGATGGGCTATAGCCTTGGGGGGAGGGGCTGGCCAAGTTCGTCTGCCGGACTCGGAATGGGGCTAGACCTTGTGAGCGGCCTCCGTGTGCCAAAAATAGGTCGCCGGAACTACCGTGCCCAAAAATAAACGCCCGAAGGTCCCGTCGCCAAGTTCGTCCGCCGCAAAAATGCACAAAAAACAGGTGGGCTATAGCCTTCGGGGGAGGGGCTGGCCAAGTTCGACCGCCGGACTCGGAATGGGGCCAGACTTTGCGAGGGGCCTCCGTGTGCCAGAAATAGGCTGCGCGCCCAAAAATAAGCGCCCCAAGGTCCCGTCCCCAAGTTCATCCGCCGCAAAAATGCCCAAAAAACGGGTGGGCTATAGCCTTGGGGAGAGGGGCTGGCCAAGTTCGTCCGCCGGACTCGGAATGGGGCCAGACTTTGCGAGGGTCCTCCGTGTGCCAAACATAGGCCGCGGGCACTGCCGCGCCCAAAAATAAGCGCCCGAAGGTCCCATCCCCAAGTTCGTCCGCCGCAAAAATGACCAAATAACGGGTGGGCTATAGCCCTGGGGGGAGGGGCTGGCCAAGTTCGTCCGCCGGACTCGGAATGGGGCCCGACTTCGCGAGGGGCCTCCGTGTGCCAAAAATAGGCCGCGGGCACTGCCGCGCCCAAAAATAAGCGCCCGAAGGTCCCGTCCCCAAGTTCGTCCGCCGCAAAAACGCCCAAAAAATGGATGGGCTATAGCCTTGGGGGGAGGGGCTGCCAAGTTCGTCCGCCGGACTCGGAATGGGGCCAGACTTTGCGAGGGGCCTCCGTGTGCTAAAAATAGGCCGCGGGCACTGCCGCGCCCAAAAATAAGCCCCCAAAGTTCCCGTCCCCAAGTTCGTCCACCGCAAAAATGCGAAAAAAACGGGTGGGCTATAGCCATGGGGGGAGGGGCTAGCCATATTCGTCCGCCGGACTCGGAATGGGGCCAGACTTTGCGTGGGGCCTCCGTGTGCCAAAACTAGCCCGCGGACACTGCCGTATCGAAAAATAAGCGTCCGAAGGTCCGGTCCCAAGTTCGTCCGCCGCAAAAATGCCCAAAAAATGGGTGGGCTATAGCCCTGAGGGGAGGGGCTGGCCAAGTTCGTCCGCCGGACTCGGAATGGGGCCAGACTTTGCGAGGGGCCTCCATGTGCCAAAACTAGGCCGCGGGCACTGCCGTGCCCAAAAATAAGCGCCGGAAGGTCCCGTCCCCAAGTTCGTCCGCTGCAAAAATGCCCAAAAAACGGGTGGGCTATAGCATTGGGGGGAGGGGCTGGCCAACTTTGTCCGCCGGACTCCGAATGGGGCCAGACATTGCGAGGGCCCTCCGTGTGCAAAAAATAGGCCGCGGGCACTGCCGTACCCAAAAATAAGCGCCCGAAGGTCCCGTCCCCAAGTTCGTCCGCCGCAAAAATGCCCAAAAAACGGGTGGGCTATAGCCTTGGGGGGAGGGGCTGGCCAAGTTCGTCCGCCGGACTCGGAAGGGGGCCAGACATTGCGAGCGGCCTCCGTGTGCCAAAAATAGGCCGCGGGCCCTGCCGTGCCCAAAAATGAGCGCCCGAAGGTCCCATCCCCAAGTTCGTCCGCTGCAAAAATTCCCAAAAAACGGGTGGGCTATAGCCTTGGGGGGAGGGGCTGGCCAAGTTCGTCCGCCGGACTCGCAATGGGGCCTGACTTTGCGATGGGCTTCCGTGTGCCAAAAATAGGCCGCGGGCACGGCCGCTCCCAGCGGTCCCGTCCCCAAGTTCGTCCGCCGCAAAAATGCCAAAAAAACGGGTGGGCTATAGCCTTGGGGGGAGGGGCTAGCCATGTTCGTCCGCTGGACTCGGAATGGGGCCACACTTTGCGAGGGGCCTCCGTGTGCCAAAACTAGGCCGCGGGCACTGCCGCGCCCAAAAATAAGCCCCCGAAGGTCCCGTTTCCAAGTTCGTCCGCCGCAAAAATGCCCATAAAATGGGTGGGCTATAGCCTTGGGGGGAGGGGCTGGCCTACTTCGTCCGCCGGACTCCGAATGGGGCCAGACTTTGCGAGGGCCCTCCGTGTGCCAAAAATAGGCTGCGGGCACTGCCGTACCCAAAAATAAGCAACCGAAGGTCCCGTCCCCAAGTTCGTCCGCCGCAAAAATGCCCAAAAAACGGGTGGGCTATAGCCTTGGGGGGAGGGGCTGGCCAAGTTCGTCCGCCGGACTCGGAATGGGGCCAGACTTTGCGAGGGTCCTCCGTGTGCCAAACATAGGCCGCGGGCACTGCCGCGCCCAAAAATAAGCGCCCGAAGGTCCCATCCCCAAGTTCGTCCGCCGCAAAAATGACCAAATAACGGGTGGGCTATAGCCCTGGGGGGAGGGGCTGGCCAAGTTCGTCCGCCGGACTCGGAATGGGGCCCGACTTCGCGAGGGGCCTCCGTGTGCCAAAAATAGGCCGCGGGCACTGCCGCGCCCAAAAATAAGCGCCCGAAGGTCCCGTCCCCAAGTTCGTCCGCCGCAAAAACGCCCAAAAAATGGATGGGCTATAGCCTTGGGGGGAGGGGCTGCCAAGTTCGTCCGCCGGACTCGGAATGGGGCCAGACTTTGCGAGGGGCCTCCGTGTGCTAAAAATAGGCCGCGGGCACTGCCGCGCCCAAAAATAAGCCCCCAAAGTTCCCGTCCCCAAGTTCGTCCACCGCAAAAATGCGAAAAAAACGGGTGGGCTATAGCCATGGGGGGAGGGGCTAGCCATATTCGTCCGCCGGACTCGGAATGGGGCCAGACTTTGCGTGGGGCCTCCGTGTGCCAAAACTAGCCCGCGGACACTGCCGTATCGAAAAATAAGCGTCCGAAGGTCCGGTCCCAAGTTCGTCCGCCGCAAAAATGCCCAAAAAATGGGTGGGCTATAGCCCTGAGGGGAGGGGCTGGCCAAGTTCGTCCGCCGGACTCGGAATGGGGCCAGACTTTGCGAGGGGCCTCCATGTGCCAAAACTAGGCCGCGGGCACTGCCGTGCCCAAAAATAAGCGCCGGAAGGTCCCGTCCCCAAGTTCGTCCGCTGCAAAAATGCCCAAAAAACGGGTGGGCTATAGCATTGGGGGGAGGGGCTGGCCAACTTTGTCCGCCGGACTCCGAATGGGGCCAGACATTGCGAGGGCCCTCCGTGTGCAAAAAATAGGCCGCGGGCACTGCCGTACCCAAAAATAAGCGCCCGAAGGTCCCGTCCCCAAGTTCGTCCGCCGCAAAAATGCCCAAAAAACGGGTGGGCTATAGCCTTGGGGGGAGGGGCTGGCCAAGTTCGTCCGCCGGACTCGGAAGGGGGCCAGACATTGCGAGCGGCCTCCGTGTGCCAAAAATAGGCCGCGGGCCCTGCCGTGCCCAAAAATGAGCGCCCGAAGGTCCCATCCCCAAGTTCGTCCGCTGCAAAAATTCCCAAAAAACGGGTGGGCTATAGCCTTGGGGGGAGGGGCTGGCCAAGTTCGTCCGCCGGACTCGCAATGGGGCCTGACTTTGCGATGGGCTTCCGTGTGCCAAAAATAGGCCGCGGGCACGGCCGCTCCCAGCGGTCCCGTCCCCAAGTTCGTCCGCCGCAAAAATGCCAAAAAAACGGGTGGGCTATAGCCTTGGGGGGAGGGGCTAGCCATGTTCGTCCGCTGGACTCGGAATGGGGCCACACTTTGCGAGGGGCCTCCGTGTGCCAAAACTAGGCCGCGGGCACTGCCGCGCCCAAAAATAAGCCCCCGAAGGTCCCGTTTCCAAGTTCGTCCGCCGCAAAAATGCCCATAAAATGGGTGGGCTATAGCCTTGGGGGGAGGGGCTGGCCTACTTCGTCCGCCGGACTCCGAATGGGGCCAGACTTTGCGAGGGCCCTCCGTGTGCCAAAAATAGGCTGCGGGCACTGCCGTACCCAAAAATAAGCAACCGAAGGTCCCGTCCCCAAGTTCGTCCGCCGCAAAAATGCCCAAAAAACGGGTGGGCTATAGCCTTGGGGGGAGGGGCTGGCCAAGTTCGTCCGCCGGACTCGGAAGGGGGCCAGACTTTGCGAGCGGCCTCCGTGTGCCAAAAATAGGCCGCGGGCACTGCCGTGCCCAAAACTAAGCGCCCGAAGGTCCCGTCCCCAAGTTCGTCCGCTGCAAAAATTCCCAAAAAATGGGTGGGCTATAGCCTTGGGGGGAGGGGCTGGCCAAGTTTGTCCGCCGGACTCGGAATGGGGCCAGACTTTGCGAGGGGCCTCCGTGTGCCAAAAATAGGCCGCAGGCAGTGCCACGCCGAAAAATAAGCGCCCGAAGGTCCCGTCCCCAAGTTCATCCGCCGCAAAAATGCCCAACAAAAGGGTGGGCTATAGCCTTGGGGGGAGGGGCTGGCCAAGTTCGTCCGCCGGACTCGGAATGGGTCCAGACTTTGCGAGGGGCCTCCGTGTGCCAAAACTAGGCCGCGGTCAATGCCGTGCCCAAAAATAAGCGCCCGAAGGTCCCGTCCCCAAGTTCGTCCGCCGCAAAAATGCGCAAAAAACGGATGGAATATAGCCTTGGGGGGAGGGGCTGGCCAAGTTCGTCCGCCGGACTTGGAATGGGGCCAGACTTTGTGAGGGGCCTCCGTGAGCCAAACATAGGCCGCGGGCACTGCCGCGCCCCAAAATAAGATCCCGAAGGTCCCGTCCCCAAGTTCGTCCGCCGCAAAAACGCCGAAAAAACGGGTGGGCTATAGCCTTGGGGGGAGGGGCTGGCCAAGTTCGTCCGCCGGACTCGGAATGGGATCAGACTTTGTGAGGGGCCTCCGTGAGCCAAACATAGGCCGCGGGCACTGCCGTGCCCCAAAATAAGAACCCGAAGGTCCCGTCCCCATTTTCGTCCGCCGCAAAAATGCCCAAAAAACGGGTGCGCTATAGCCTTGGGGGGAGGGGCTGGCCAAGTTCGTCCGCCGGACTCGGAATGGGGCCCGACCTTGCGAGGGGCCTCCGTGTGCCAAAAATAGGCTGCGGGCACTGCCGCGCCCAAAAATAAGTGCCCGAAGGTCCCGTCCCCAAGTTCGTCCGCCGCAAAAATGCCCAAAAAACGGGTGGGCTATAGCCTTGGGGGGAGGGGCTGGCCAATTTCGTCCGCCGGACTCGGATTGGGGACAGACTTTGTGAGGGGCCTCTGTGTGCCAAACATAGGCCGCGGACACTGCTGCGCCCAAAAATAAGCGCCCAAAGGTCCCGTCCCCAAGTTCGTCTGCCGCAAAAATGCCCAAAAAACGGGTGGGCTATAACCTTGGGGGGAGGGGCTGGCCAAGTTCGTCCGCCGGACTCGGAATGGGGCCAGACTTTGCGAGGGGCCTCCGTGTGCCAAACATAGGCTGTGGGCAATGCCGCGCCCAAAAATAAGCTCCCGAAGGTCCCGTCCCCATGTTCGTGCGCCGCAAAAATGCCCAAAAAACGGGTGGGCTATAGCCTTGGGGGGAGGGGCTGGCCAAGTTCGTCCGCCGGACTCGGAATGGGGCCAGACTTTGCGAGGGGCCTCCGTGTGCCAAACATAGGCCGCGGGCACTGCCGCGCCCAAAAATAAGCACCCGAAGGTCCCGTCCCCAAGTTCGTCCGCCGCAAAAATGCCCAAAAAATGGGTGGGCTATAGCCTTGGGGGGAGGGGCTGGCCTAGTTCGTCCGCCGGACTCGGAATGGGGCCAGACTTTGCGAGGGGCCTCCGTGTGCGACAAATAGGCCGCGGTCACTGCCGCACCCAAAAAGAAGCGCCCGAAGGTCCCGTCCCCAAGTTCGTCCGCCGCAAAAAAGCCCAAAAAACGGGTGGGCTATAGCCTTGGGGGGAGGGGCTGGTCAAGTTCGTCCGCCGGACTCGGAATGGGGCCAGACTTTGTGAGGGGCCTCCATGTGCCAAACATAGGCCGCGGGCACTGCCACGCCCAAAAATAAGATCCCGAAGGTCCCGTCCCCAAGTTCGTCCGCCGCAAAAATGCCCAAAAAACGGGTGCGCTATAGCCTTGGGGCGAGGGGCGGGCCAAGTTCGTCCGCCGGACTCGGAATGGGGCCAGACTTTGCGAGGGGCCTCCGTGTACCAAAAATAGACCGCGGGCACTGCCGTGCCAAAAATAGACCGCGGGCACTGCCATGCGCAAAAATAAGCGCCCGAAGGTCCCGTCCCCAAGTTCGTCCGCCGCAAAAATGCCCAAAAAACGGGTGGGCTATAGCCTTGGGGGGAGGGGCTGGCCAAGTTCGTCTGCCGGACTCGGAATGGGGCCAGACTTTGCGACGGGCCTCCGTGTGCCAAAAATAGGCCGCGGGCACTGCCGCGCCTAAAAATAAGCGCCCGAAGGTCCCGTCCCCAAGTTCGTCCGCAACAAAATTGCCAAAAAAACGGTTGGGCTATAGCCTTGGCGGGAGGGGCTGGCCAAGTTCGTCCGCCGGACTCGGAATGGGGCCAGACTTTGCGACGGGCTCCGTGTGCCAAAAATAGGCCGTGGGCACTGCTGCCCCCAAAAATAAGCGCCCGAAAGTCCCGTCCCCTAGTTCGTCCGCCGCAAAAATGCCCAAAAAACGGGTGGGCTATAGCCTTGGGGGGACGGGCTGGCCAAGTTCGTCCGCCGGACTCGGAATGGGGCCAGACTTTGCGAGGGGCCTCCGTGTGCCAAAAATAGGCCGCAGGCACTGCCGCGCCGAAAAATAAGCGCCCGAAGGTCCCGTCCCCAAGTTCATCCGCCGCAAAAATGCCCAACAAAAGGGTGGGCTATAGCCTTGGGGGGAGGGGCTGGCCAAGTTCGTCCGCCGGACTCGGAATGGGGCCAGACTTTGCGAGGGGCCTCCGTGTGCCATAACTAGGCCGCGGTCAATGCCGTGCCCAAAAATAAGCGCCCGAAGGTCCCGTCCCCAAGTTCGTCCGCCGCAAAAATGCCCAAAAAACGGATGGAATATAGCCTTGGGGGGAGGGGCTGGCCAAGTTCGTCCGCCGGACTCGGAATGGGGCCAGACTTTGCGACGGGCCTCCGTGTGCCAAAAATAGGCCGCGGGCACTGCCGCGCCTAAAAATAAGCGCCCGAAGGTCCCGTCCCCAAGTTCGTCCGCAACAAAATTGCCAAAAAAACGGTTGGGCTATAGCCTTGGCGGGAGGGGCTGGCCAAGTTCGTCTGCCGGACTCGGAATGGGGCCAGACTTTGCGACGGGCCTCCGTGTGCCAAAAATAGGCCGCGGGCACTGCCGCGCCTAAAAATAAGCGCCCGAAGGTCCCGTCCCCAAGTTCGTCCGCAACAAAATTGCCAAAAAAACGGTTGGGCTATAGCCTTGGCGGGAGGGGCTGGCCAAGTTCGTCCGCCGGACTCGGAATGGGGCCAGACTTTGCGACGGGCTCCGTGTGCCAAAAATAGGCCGCGGGCACTGCTGCCCCCAAAAATAAGCGCCCGAAAGTCCCGTCCCCAAGTTCGTCCGCCGCAAAAATGCCCAAAAAACGGGTGGGCTATAGCCTTGGGGGGACGGGCTGGCCAAGTTCGTCCGCCGGACTCGGAATGGGGCCAGACTTTGCGAGGGGCCTCCGTGTGCCAAAAATAGGCCGCAGGCACTGCCACGCCGAAAAATAAGCGCCCGAAGGTCCCGTCCCCAAGTTCATCCGCCGCAAAAATGCCCAACAAAAGGGTGGGCTATAGCCTTGGGGGGAGGGGCTGGCCAAGTTCGTCCGCCGGACTCGGAATGGGGCCAGACTTTGCGAGGGGCCTCCGTGTGCCAAAACTAGGCCGCGGTCAATGCCGTGCCCCAAAATAAGCGCCCGAAGGTCCCGTACCCAAGTTCGTCCGCCGCAAAAATGCCCAAAAAACGGATGGAATATAGCCTTGGGGGGAGGGGCTGGCCAAGTTCGTCCGCCGGACTCGGAATGGGGCCAGACTTTGCGACGGGCCTCCGTGTGCCAAAAATAGGCCGCGGGCACTGCCGCGCCTAAAAATAAGCGCCCGAAGGTCCCGTCCCCAAGTTCGTCCGCAACAAAATTGCCAAAAAAACGGTTGGGCTATAGCCTTGGCGGGAGGGGCTGGCCAAGTTCGTCTGCCGGACTCGGAATGGGGCCAGACTTTGCGACGGGCCTCCGTGTGCCAAAAATAGGCCGCGGGCACTGCCGCGCCTAAAAATAATTGCCCGAAGGTCCCGTCCCCAAGTTCGTCCGCAACAAAATTGCCAAAAAAACGGTTGGGCTATAGCCTTGGCGGGAGGGGCTGGCCAAGTTCGTCCGCCGGACTCGGAATGGGGCCAGACTTTGCGACGGGCTCCGTGTGCCAAAAATAGGCCGCGGGCACTGCTGCCCCCAAAAATAAGCGCCCAAAGGTCCCGTCCCCAAGTTCGTCTGCCGCAAAAATGCCCAAAAAACGGGTGGGCTATAACCTTGGGGGGAGGGGCTGGCCAAGTTCGTCCGCCGGACTCGGAATGGGGCCAGACTTTGTGAGGGGCCTCCGTGAGCCAAACATAGGCCGCGGGCACTGCCGCGCCCCAAAATAAGATCCCGAAGGTCCCGTCCCCAAGTTCGTCCGCCGCAAAAACGCCGAAAAAACGGGTGGGCTATAGCCTTGGGGGGAGGGGCTGGCCAAGTTCGTCCGCCGGACTCGGAATGGGATCAGACTTTGTGAGGGGCCTCCGTGAGCCAAACATAGGCCGCGGGCACTGCCGCGCCCCAAAATAAGAACCCGAAGGTCCCGTCCCCAAGTTCGTCCGCCGCAAAAATGCCCAAAAAATGGGTGCGCTATAGCCTTGGGGGGAGGGGCTGGCCAAGTTCGTCCGCCGGACTCGGAATGGGGCCCGACTTTGCGAGGGGCCTCCGTGTGCCAAAAATAGGCTGCGGGCACTGCCGCGCCCAAAAATAAGTGCCCGAAGGTCCCGTCCCCAAGTTCGTCCGCCGAAAAAATGCCCAAAAAACGGGTGGGCTATAGCCTTGGGGGGAGGGGCTGGCCAATTTCGTCCGTCGGACTCGGATTGGGGACAGACTTTGTGAGCGGCCTCTGTGTGCCAAACATAGGCCGCGGACACTGCCGCGCCCAAAAATAAGCGCCCGAAGGTCCCGTCCCCAAGTTCGTCTGCCGCAAAAATGCCCAAAAAACGGGTGGGCTATAGCCTTGGGGGGAGGGGCTGGCCAAGTTCGTCCGCCGGACTCGGAATGGGGCCAGACTTTGCGAGGGGCCTCCGTGTGCCAAACATAGGCTGTGGGCAATGCCGCGCCCACAAATAAGCTCCCGAAGTTCCCGTCCCCATGTTCGTGCGCCGCAAAAATGCCCAAAAAACGGGTGGGCTATAGCCTTGGGGGGAGGGGCTGGCCAAGTTCGTCCGCCGGACTCGGAATGGGGCCAGACTTTGCGAGGGGCCTCCGTGTGCCAAACATAGGCCGTGGGCACTGCCGCGCCCAAAAATAAGCACCCGAAGGTCCCGTCCCCAAGTTCGTCCGCCGCAAAAATGCCCAAAAAATGGGTGGGCTATAGCCTTGGGGGGAGGGGCTGGCCTAGTTCGTCCGCCGGACTCGGAATGGGGCCAGACTTTGCGAGGGGCCTCCGTGTGCGACAAATAGGCCGCGGTCACTGCCGCACCCAAAAAGAAGCGCCCGAAGGTCCCGTCCCCAAGTTCGTCCGCCGCAAAAAAGCCCAAAAAACGGGTGGGCTATAGCCTTGGGGGGAGGGGCTGGTCAAGTTCGTCCGCCGGACTCGGAATGGGGCCAGACTTTGCGAGGGGCCTCCGTGTGCCAAACATAGGCCGCGGGCACTGCCACGCCCAAAAATAAGATCCCGAAGGTCCCGTCCCCAAGTTCGTCCGCCGCAAAAATGCCCAAAAAACGGGTGCGCTATAGCCTTGGGGGGAGGGGCTGGCCAAGTTCGTCCGCCGGACTCGGAATGGGGCCAGACTTTGCGAGGGGCCTCCGTGTACCAAAAATAGACCGCGGGCACTGCCGTGCCAAAAATAGACCGCGGGCACTGCCATGCCCAAAAATAAGCGCCCGAAGGTCCCGTCCCCAAGTTCGTCCGCCGCAAAAATTCCCAAAAAACGGGTGGGCTATAGCCTTGGGGGGAGGGGCTGGCCAAGTTCGTCTGCCGGACTCGGAATGGGGCCAGACTTTGCGACGGGCCTCCGTGTGCCAAAAATAGGCCGCGGGCACTGCCGCGCCTAAAAATAAGCGCCCGAAGGTCCCGTCCCCAAGTTCGTCCGCAACAAAATTGCCAAAAAAACGGTTGGGCTATAGCCTTGGCGGGAGGGGCTGGCCAAGTTCGACCGCCGGACTCGGAATGGGGCCAGACTTTGCGACGGGCTCCGTGTGCCAAAAATAGGCCGCGGGCACTGCTGCCCCCAAAAATAAGCGCCCGAAAGTCCCGTCCCCAAGTTCGTCCGCCGCAAAAATGCCCAAAAAACGGGTGGGCTATAGCCTTGGGGGGACGGGCTGGCCAAGTTCGTCCGCCGGACTCGGAATGGGGCCAGACTTTGCGAGGGGCCTCCGTGTGCCAAAAATAGGCCGCGGGCACTGCCGCACCAAAAAATAAGTGCGCGAAGGTCCCGTTCCCAAGTTCGTCCGCCGCAAAAATGCCCAAAAAACGGGTGGCCTATAGCCTTCGGGGGAGGGGCTGGCCAAGTTCGTCCGCCGGACTCGGAATGGGGCCAGACTTTGCGAGGGGCCTCCGTGTGCCAAAAATAGACCGCGGGCACTGCCGTGCCAAAAATAGACCGCGGGCACTGCCGTGCCCAAAAATAAGCGCCCGAAGGTCCCGTCCCCAAGTTCGTCCGCCGCAAAAATGCCCAAAAAACGGGTGGGCTATAGCCTTGGGGGGAGGGGCTGGCCAAGTTCGTCCGCCGGACTCGGAATGGGGCCAGACTTTGCGAGGGGCCTCTGTGTACCAAAAATAGACCGCGGGCACTGCCATGCCCAAAAATAAGCTCCCGAAGGTCCCGTCCCCAAGGTCGTCCGCCGCAAAAATACGCAAAAAACGGGTGGGCTATAGCCTTGGGGGGAGGGGCTGGCCAAGTTCGTCTGCCGGACTCGGAATGGGGCCAGAGTTTGCGACGGGCCACCGTGTGCCAAAAATAGGCCGTGGGCACTGCCGCGCCTAAAAATAAGCGCCCGAAGGTCCCGTCCCCAAGTTCGTCCGCAACAACATTGCCCAAAAAACGGTTGGGCTATAGCCTTGGCGGGAGGGGCTGGCCAAGTTCGTCCGCCGGACTCGGAATGGGGCCAGACTTTGCGACGGGCTCCGTGTGCCAAAATAGGCCGCGGGCACTGCTGCCCCCAAAAATAAGCGCCCGAAGGTCCCGTCCCCAAGTTCGTCCGCCGCAAAAATGCCCAAAAAACGGGTGGGCTATAGCCTTGGGGGGACGGGCTGGCCAAGTTCGTCCGCCGGACTCGGAATGGGGCCAGACTTTGCGAGGGGCCTCCGTGTACCAAAAATAGACCGCGGGCACTGCCATGCCCAAAAATAAGCGCCCGAAGGTCCCGTCCCCAAGTTCGTCCGCCGCAAAAATGCCCAAAAAACGGGTGGGCTATAGCCTTGGGGGGAGGGGCTGCCCAAGTTCGTCTGCCGGACTCGGAATGGGGCCAGACTTTGCGACGGGCCTCCGTGTGCCAAAAATAGGCCGCGGGCACTGCCGCGCCCAAAAATAAGCGCCCGAAGGTCCCGTCCCCAAGTTCGTCCGCCGCAAAAATGCCCAAAAATCGGGTGCGCTATAGCCTTGGGGGGAGGGGCTGGCCAAGTTCGTCCGCCGGACTCGGAATGGGGCCAGACTTTGCGACGGGCTCCGTGTGCCAAAAATAGGCCGCGGGCACTGCTGCCCCCAAAAATAAGCGCCCGAAGGTCCCGTCCCCAAGTTCGTCCGCCGTAAAAATGCCCAAAAAACGGGTGGGCTATAGCCTTGGGGGGACGGGCTGGCCAAGTTCGTCCGCCGGACTCGGAATGGGGCCAGACTTTGCGAGGGGCCTCCGTGTACCAAAAATAGACCGCGGGCACTGCCATGCCCAAAAATAAGCGCCCGAAGGTCCCATCCCCAAGTTCGTCCGCCGCAAAAATGCCCAAAAAACGGGTGGGCTATAGCCTTGGGGGGAGGGGCTGCCCAAGTTCGTCTGCCGGACTCGGAATGGGGCCAGACTTTGCGACGGGCCTCCGTGTGCCAAAAATAGGCCGCGGGCACTGCCGCACCCAAAAATAAGCGCCCGAAGGTCCCGTCCCCAAGTTCGTCCGCCGCAAAAATGCCCAAAAATCGGGTGCGCTATAGCCTTGGGGGGACGGGCTGGCCAAGTTCGTCCGCCGGACTCGGAATGGGGCCAGACTTTGCGAGGGGCCTCCGTGTGCCAAAAATAGGCCGCGGGCACTGCCGCACCAAAAAATAAGCACCCGAAGGTCCCGTTCCCAAGTTCGTCCGCCGCAAAAATGCCCAAAAAACGGGTGGGCTATAGCCTTCGGGGGAGGGGCTGGCCAAGTTCGTCCGCCGGACTCGGAATGGGGCCAGACTTTGCGAGGGGCCTCCGTGTGCCAAAAATAGACCGCGGGCACTGCCGTGCCAAAAATAGACCGCGGGCACTGCCGTGCCCAAAAATAAGCGCCCGAAGGTCCCGTCCCCAAGTTCGTCCGCCGCAAAAATGCCCAAAAAACGGGTGGGCTATAGCCTTGGGGGGAGGGGCTGGCCAAGTTCGTCCGCCGGACTCGGAATGGGGCCAGACTTTGCGAGGGGCCTCCGTGAGCCAAAAATAGGCCGCGGGCACTGCCGCGCCCAAAAATAAGCGCCCGATGGTCCCTTCCCCAAGTTCGTCCGCCGCAAAAATGCCCAACAAACGGGTGGGCTATAGCCTTGGCGGGAGGGGCGGGCCAAGTTCGTCCGCCGGACTCGGAATGGGGCCAGACTTTGCGAGGGGCCTCCGTGTGCCAAAAATAGGCCGCGGACACTGCCGCGCCCAAATATAAGTGGCCGAAGGTCCCGTCCCCAAGTTCGTCCGCCGCAAAAATGCCCAAAAAACGGGTGGGCTATAGCCTTGGGGGGAGGGGCTGGCCAAGTTCGTCCGCCGGACTCGGAATGGGGCCAGACATTGCGAGGGGCCTCCGTATGCCAAAAATTGGCTGTGCGCCCAAAAATAAGCGGCCGAAGATCCCGTCCCCAAGTTCGTCCGCCGTAAAAATGCCCAAAAAACGGGTGGGCTATAGCCTTGGGGGGAGGGGCTGGCCAAGTTCGTCCGCCGGACTCGGAATGGGGCCAGACATTGCGAGGGGACTCCGTATGCCAAAAATTGGCTGTGCGCCCAAAAATAAGCGGCCGAAGATCCCGTCCCCAAGTTCGTCCGCCGTAAAAATGCCCAAAAAACGGGTGGGCTATAGCCTTCGGGGGAGGGGCTGGCCAAGTTCGTCCGCCGGACTCGGAATGGGGCCAGACTTTGCGAGGGGCCTCCGTGAGCCAAAAATAGGCCGCGGGCACTGCGGCGCCCAAAAATAAGCGCCCGATGGTCCCGTCCCCAAGTTCGTCCGCCGCAAAAATGACCAAAAAACGGGTGGGCTATAGCCTTGGGGAGGGGCTGGCCAAGTTCGTCCGCCAGAGTCGGAATGGGGCCAGACTTTGCGAGGGGCCTCCGTGTGCCAAAAATAGGCCGCGGGCACTGCCGCGCCCAAAAATAAGCGCCCGAAGGTCCCGTCCCCAAGTTCGTCCGCCGCAAAAATGCCCAAAAAACGGGTGGGCTATAGCCTTCGGGGGAGGGGCTGGCCAAGTTCGTCCGCCGGACTCGGAATGGGGCCAGACTTTGCGAGGGGCCTCCGCGTGCGAAAAAAAGGCCTTGGGCACTGCCGCGCCCAAAAATAAGCGCCCGGAGGTCCCTTCCCCAAGTTCGTCCGCCGCAAAAATGCCCAAAAAACGGGTGGGCTATAGCCTTGGCGGGAGGGGCGGGCCAAGTTCGTCCGCCGGACTCGGAATTGGGCCAGACTTTGCGAGGGGCCTCCGTGTGCCAAAAATAGGCTGTGGGCACTGCCGCCCCCAAAAATAAGCGCCCGAAGGTCCCGTCCCCAAGTTCGTCCGCCGGAAAAATGCCCAAAAAACGGGTGGGCTATAGCCTTGGGGGGAGGGGCTGGCCTAGCTCGTTCGCCGGACTCGGAATGGGGCCAGACTTTGTGAGGGGCCTCCGTGTGCCAAAAATAGGCCGCGGGCACTGCTGCACCCGAAGGTCCCGTCCCCAAGTTCGTCCGCCACAAAAATGCCGAAAAAACGGGTGGGCTATAGCCTTGGGGAGGGGCTGGCCAAGTTCGTCCGCCAGAGTCGGAATGGGGCCAGACTTTGCGAGGGGCCTCCGTGTGCCAAAAATAGGCCGCGGGCACTGCCGTGCCCAAAAATAAGCGCCCGAAGGTCCCGTCCCCAAGTTCGTCCGCCGCAAAAATGCCCAAAAAACGGGTGGGCTATAGCCTTGGGGGGAGGGGCTGGCCAAGTTCGTCCGCCGGACTCCGAATGGGGCCAGACTTTGCGAGGGGCCTCCGTGTGCCAAAAATAGGTCGCGGACACTGCCGCGCACAACAATAAGCACCCGAAGGTCCCGTCCCCAAGTTCGTCCCCCGCAAAAATGCCTAAAAATCGGGTGGGCCATAGCCTTGGGGGGAGGGGATGGCCCAGTTCGTCCGCCGGACTCGGAATAGGGCCAGACTTTGCGAGGGTTGTCCGTGTGCCAAAAATAGGCCGCGGGCACAGCTGCCCCCAAAAATAAGCACCCGAAGGTCCCGTCCCCAAGTTCGTCCGCCGCAAAAATGCCCAAAAAACGGGTGGGCTATAGCCTTGGGGGGAGGGGCTGGCCAAGTTCGTCCGCCGGACTCGGAATGGGGCCAGACTTTGCGAGGGGCCTCCGTGTGCCAAAAATAGGTCGCGGGCACTGCCGCGCACAACAATAAGCACCCGAAGGTCCCGTCCCCAAGTTCGTCCCCCGCAAAAATACCTAAAAATCGGGTGGGCCATAGCCTTGGGGGGAGGGGATGGCCCAGTTCGTCCGCCGGACTCGGAATAGGGCCAGACTTTGCGAGGGTTGTCCGTGTGCCAAAAATAGGCCGCGGGCACTGCTGCCCCCAAAAATAAGCACCCGAAGGTCCCGTCCCCAAGTTCGTCCGCCGCAAAAATGCCCAAAAAACGGGTGGGCTATAGCCTTGGGGGGAGGGGCTGGGCAAGTTCGTCCGCCGGACTCGGAATGGGGCCAGACTTTGCGAGGGGTCGCCGTGTGCCAAAAATAGGCCACAGGCACTGCCGTACCCAAAAATAAACGCCTGAAGGTCCCGTCCCCAAGTTCGTCCGCCGCAAAAATGCCCAAAAAACGGGTGGGCTACAGCCTTGGGGGGAGGGGCCGGCCAAGTTCGTCCGCCGGACTCAGAATGGGGCCAGACTTTGCGAGGGGCCTCCGTGTGCCAAAAATAGGCCGCGGGTACTGCCGTGCCCAAAAATAAGCGCCCGAAGGTCCCGTCCCCAAGTTCGTCCGCCGCAAAAATGCCCAAAAAACGGGTGGGCTATAGCCTTGGGGGGAGGGGCTGGCCAAGTTCGTCCGCCGGACTCGGAATGGGGCCAGACTTTGCGAGGAGCCTCCGTGTGCCAAAAATAGGCTGTGGGCACTGCCGCCCCCAAAAATAAGCGCCCGAAGGTCCCGTCCCCAAGTTCGTCCGCCGGAAAAATGCCCAAAAAACGGGTGGGCTATAGCCTTGGGGGGAGGGGCTGGCCAAGCTCGTTCGCCGGACTCGGAATGGGGCAAGACTTTGTGAGGGGCCTCCGTGTGCCAAAAATAGGCCGCGGGCACGGCTGCACCCGAAGGTCCCGTCCCCAAGTTCGTCCGCCGCAAAAATGCCCAAAAAACGGGTGGGCTATAGCCTTGGGGAAGGGCTGGCCAAGTTCGTCCGCCAGAGTCGGAATGGGGCCAGACTTTGCGAGGGGCCTCCGTGTGCCAAAAATAGGCCGCGGGCACTGCCGTGCCCAAAAATAAGCCCCCGAAGGTCCCGTCCCCAAGTTCGTCCGCCGCAAAAATGCCCAAAAAACGGGTGGGCTATAGCCTTGGGGGGAGGGGCTGGCCAAATTCGTCCGCCGGACTCGGAATGGGGCCAGACTTTGCGAGGGGCCTCCGTGTGCCAAAAATAGGCCGCGGGCACGGCCGCACCCAAAAATAAGCGCCCGAAGGTCCCGTCCCCAAGTTCGTCCGGCGCAAAAATGCCCAAAAAACCGGTGGGCTATAGCCTTGGGGGGAGAGGCTGGGCAAGTTCGTCCGCCGGACTCGGAAGGGGGCCAGACTTTGCGAGCGGCCTCCGTGTGCCAAAAATAGGCCGCGGGCACTGCCTTGCCCAAAAATAAGCGCCCGAAGGTCCTGTCCCCAAGTTCGTCCGCTGCAAAAATTCCCAAAAAACGGGTGGGCTATAGCCTTGGGGGGAGGGGCTGGCCAAGTTCGTCCGCCGGACTCGGAATGGGGCCTGACTTTGCGATGGGCTTCCGTGTGCCAAAAATAGGCCGTGGGCACGGCCGCACCCAACGGTCCCGTCCCCAAGTTCGTCCGCCGCAAAAATGCCCAAAAAACGGGTGGACTATAGCCTTGGGGGGAGGGGCTGGCCAAATTCGTCCGCCGGACTCGGAATGGGGCCAGACTTTGCGAGGGGCCTCCGTGTGCCAAAAATAGGCCGCGGGCACTACCGAGCCAAAAAATAAGCGCCCGAAGGTCCCGTCCCCAAGTTCGTCCGCCGCAAAAATGCCCAAAAAACGGGTGGGCTACAGCCTTGGGGGGAGGGGCCGGCCAAGTTCGTCCGCCGGACTCAGAATGGGCCCAGACATTGCGAGGGGCCTCCGTGTGCCAAAAATAGGCCGTGGGCACTCCCGCGCCCAAAAATAAGTGCCCGAAGGTCCCGTCCCCAAGTTCGTCCGCCGCAAAAATGCCCAAAAAACGGGTGGGCTATAGCCTTGGGGGGAGGGGCTGGCCAAGTTCGTCCGCCGGACTCGGAATGGGGACAGACTTTGCGAGGGGCCTCCGTGTGCAAAAAATAGGCCGCGGGCACTGCTGCGCCCAACGGTCCCGTCCCCAAGTTCGTCTGCCGCAAAAATGACCACAAAACGGGTGGGCTATAGCCTTGGGGGGAGGGGCTGGCCAAGTTCGTCCCCCAGACTCGAAATGGGGCCAGACTTTACGAGGGGCCTCCGTGTGCCAAAAATAGGCCGCGGGCACTGCCGCACCCAAAAATAAGCCCCCGAAGGTCCCGTCCCCTAGTTCGTCCGCCGCAAAAATACCCAAAAAATGGGTGGGCTATAGCCTTGGGGGGAGGAGCTGGCCAAGTTCTTCCGCCGGACTCGGAATGGGGCCAGACTTTGCGAGGGGCCTCCGTGTGCCAAAAATAGGCCGCGGGCACTGCCGCGCCCAAAAATAAGCGCCCGAAGGTCCCGTCCCCAAGTTCGTCCGCCGCAAAAATGCCCAAAAAACGGGTGGGCTATAGCCTTGGGGGGAGGGGCTGGCCAAGTTCGTCCCCCAGACTCGAAATGGGGCCAGACTTTACGAGGGGCCTCCGTGTGCCAAAAATAGGCCGCGGGCACTGCCGCACCCAAAAATAAGCCCCCGAAGGTCCCGTCCCCTAGTTCGTCCGCCGCAAAAATACCCAAAAAATGGGTGGGCTATAGCCTTGGGGGGAGGAGCTGGCCAAGTTCTTCCGCCGGACTCGGAATGGGGCCAGACTTTGCGAGGGGCCTCCGTGTGCCAAAAATAGGCCGCGGGCACTGGCGCGCCCAAAAATAAGTACCCGAAGGTCCCGTCCCCAAGTTCGTCCGCCGAAAAAATGCCCAAAAAATGGGTGGGCTATAGCCTTGGGGGGAGGGGCTGGCCAAGTTCGTCCGCCGGACTCGGAATGGGGCCAGACTTTGCGAGGGGCCTCCGTGTGCCAAAAATAGGCCGCGGGCACTGCCGTGCCCAAAAATAAGCGCCCGAAGGTCCTGTCCCCAAGTTCGTCCGCCGCAAAAATTCCCAAACAACGGGTGGGCTATAGCCTTGGGGGGAGGGGCTGGCCAAGTTCGTCCGCCGGACTCGGAATGGTGCCAGACTTTGCGAGGGGCCTCCGTGTGCAAAAAATAGGCTGCGGGAATTGCTGCGCCCAAAGGTCCCGTCCGCAAGTTCGTCCGCCGCAAAAATGCCCAAAAAACGGGTGGGCTATAGCCTTGGGGGGAGGGGCTGGCCAACTTCGTCCGCCGGACTCCGAATGGGGCCAGACTTTGCGAGGGGCCACCGTGTGCCAAAAATAGGCCGCGGGCACTGCCGTAGCCAAAAATAAGCACCCGAAGGTCCCGTCCCCAAGTTCGTCCGCCGCAAAAATGCCCAAAAAACGGGTGGGCTATAGCCTTGGGGGGAGGGGCTGGCCAAGTTCGTCCGCCGGACTCGGAATGGGGCCAGACTTTGCGAGGGGCCTCCTTGTGCCAAAAGTAGACCGCGGGCACTGCCGCGCCCAAAAATAAGCGCCCGAAGGTCCTGTCCCCAAGTTCGTCCGCCACAACAATGCCCAAAAATTGGGTGGGCTATAGCCTCGGGGGGAAGGCCTGGCCAAGTTCGTCCGCCGGACTCGGAATGGGGCCAGACATTGCGAGGGGACTCCGTGTGCAAAAAATAGGCCGCGGGCACTGCTGCGCCGAAAGGTCCCGTCCACAAGTTCGTCCGCAGCAAAAATGCCCAAAAAACGGGTGGGCTATAGCCTTGGGGGGAGGGGCTGTCCAAGTTCGTCCGCCAGACTCGGAATGGGGCCAGACTTTACGAGGGGCCTCCGTGTGCCAAAAATAGGCCGCGGGCACTGCCGCGCCCAAAAATAAGCGCCCGAAGGTCCCGTCCCCAAGTTCGTCCGCCGCAAAAATGCCCAAAAAACGGGTGGGCTATAGCCTTGGGGGGAGGGGCTGGCCAAGTTCGTCCGCCGGACTCGGAATGGGGACAGACTTTGCGAGGGGCCTCCGTGTGCCAAAAATAGGCCGCGGGCACTGGCGCGCCCAAAAATAAGTACCCGAAGGTCCCGTCCCCAAGTTCGTCCGCCGAAAAAATGCCCAAAAAACGGGTCGGCTATAGCCTTGGGGGGAGGGGCTGGCCAAGTTCGTCCGCCGGACTCGGAATGGGGCCAGACTTTGCGAGGGGACTCCGTGTGCAAAAAATAGGCCGCGGGCACGGCTGCGCCGAAAGGTCCCGTCGCCAAGTTTGTCCGCCGCAAAAATGCCCAAAAAACGGGTGGGCTATAGCCTTGGGGGGAGGGGCTGGCCAAGTTCGTCCGCCGGACTCGGAATGGGGACAGACTTTGCGAGGGGCCTCCGTGTGCCAAAAATAGGCCGCGGGCACTGGCGCGCCCAAAAATAAGCGCCCGAAGGTCGCGTCCCCAAGTTCGTCCGCCGCAAAAATGCCGAAAAAACGGGTGGGCTATAGCCTTGGGGGGAGGGGCTGGCCAAGTTCGTCCGCCGGACTCGGAATGGGGACAGACTTTGCGAGGGGCCTCCGTGTGCCAAAAATAGGCCGCGGGCACTGGCGCGCACAAAAATAAGTACCCGAAGGTCCCGTCCCCAAGTTCGTCCGCCGAAAAAATGCCCAAAAAATGGGTGGGCTATAGCCTTGGGGGGAGGGGCTGGCCAAGTTCGTCCGCCGGACTCGGAATGGGGCCAGACTTTGCGAGGGGCCTCCGTGTGCCAAAAATAGGCCGCGGGCACTGCCGTGCCCAAAAATAAGCGCCCGAAGGTCCTGTCCCCAAGTTCGTCCGCCGCAAAAATTCCCAAACAACGGGTGGGCTATAGCCTTGGGGGGAGGGGCTGGCCAAGTTCGTCCGCCGGACTCGGAATGGTGCCAGACTTTGCGAGGGGCCTCCGTGTGCAAAAAATAGGCTGCGGGAATTGCTGCGCCCAAAGGTCCCGTCCGCAAGTTCGTCCGCCGCAAAAATGCCCAAAAAACGGGTGGGCTATAGCCTTGGGGGGAGGGGCTGGCCAACTTCGTCCGCCGGACTCCAAATGGGGCCAGACTTTGCGAGGGCCCACCGTGTGCCAAAAATAGGCCGCGGGCACTGCCGTAGCCAAAAATAAGCACCCGAAGGTCCCGTCCCCAAGTTCGTCCGCCGCAAAAATGCCCAAAAAACGGGTGGGCTATAGCCTTGGGGGGAGGGGCTGGCCAAGTTCGTCCGCCGGACTCGGAATGGGGCCAGACTTTGCGAGGGGCCTCCTTGTGCCAAAAGTAGACCGCGGACACTGCCGCGCCCAAAAATAAGCTCCCGAAGGTCCTGTCCCCAAGTTCGTCCGCCACAACAATGCCCAAAAAATGGGTGGGCTATAGCCTCGGGGGGAAGGCCTGGCCAAGTTCGTCCGCCGGACTCGGAATGGGGCCAGACATTGCGAGGGGACTCCGTGTGCAAAAAATAGGCCGCGGGCACTGCTGCGCCGAAAGGTCCCGTCCCCAAGTTCGTCCGCAGCAAAAATGCCCAAAAAACGGGTGGGCTATAGCCTTGGGGGGAGGGGCTGTCCAAGTTCGTCCGCCAGACTCGGAATGGGGCCAGACTTTACGAGGGGCCTCCGTGTGCCAAAAATAGGCCGCGGGCACTGCCGCGCCCAAAAATAAGCGCCCGAAGGTCCCGTCCCCAAGTTCGTCCGCCGCAAAAATGCCCAAAAAACGGGTGGGCTATAGCCTTGGGGGGAGGGGCTGGCCAAGTTCGTCCGCCGGACTCGGAATGGGGACAGACTTTGCGAGGGGCCTCCGTGTGCCAAAAATAGGCCGCGGGCACTGGCGCGCCCAAAAATAAGTACCCGAAGGTCCCGTCCCCAAGTTCGTCCGCCGAAAAAATGCCCAAAAAACGGGTCGGCTATAGCCTTGGGGGGAGGGGCTGGCCAAGTTCGTCCGCCGGACTCGGAATGGGGCCAGACTTTGCGAGGGGACTCCGTGTGCAAAAAATAGGCCGCGGGCACGGCTGCGCCGAAAGGTCCCGTCGCCAAGTTCGTCCGCCGCAAAAATGCCCAAAAAACGGGTGGGCTATAGCCTTGGGGGGAGGGGCTGGCCAAGTTCGTCCGCCGGACTCGGAATGGGGACAGACTTTGCGAGGGGCCTCCGTGTGCCAAAAATAGGCCGCGGGCACTGGCGCGCCCAAAAATAAGCACCCGAAGGTCCCGTCCCCAAGTTCGTCCGCCGCAACAATGCCCAAAAAACGTGTGGGCTATAGCCTCGGGGGGAGGGGCTGGCCAAGTTCGTCCGCCGGACTCGGAATGGGGCCAGACTTTGCGAGGGGACTCCGTGTGCAAAAAATAGGCTGCGGGCACTGCTGCGCCAAATGGTCCCGTCCCCAAGTTCGTCCGCCGCAAAAATGCCCAAAAACGGGTGGGCTATAGCCTTGGGGGGAGGGGCTGGCCAAGTTCGTCCGGCGGACTCGGAATGGGGCCAGACTTTGCGAGGGGCCTCCGTGTTCCAAAAATAGGCCGCGGGCACTGCCGCGCCCAAAAATAAGCGCCCGAAGGTCCCGTCCCCAAGTTCATCCGCCGCAAAAATGCCCAAAAAACGGGTGGGCTATAGCCTTGGGGGGAGGAGCTGGCCAAGTTCGTCCGCCGGACTCGGAATGGGGCCAGACTTTGCGAGGGGCCTCCGTGTGCCAAAAATAGGCCGCGGGCACTTCCGCGCCCAAAAATAAGCGACCGAAGGTCCCGTCCCCAAGTTCGGTGCCGCAAAAATGCCCAAAAAATGGGTGGGCTATAGCCTTGGGGGGAGGGGCTGGCCAAGTTCGTCCGCCGGACTCGGAATGGGGCCAGACTTTGCGAGGGGCCTCCGTGTGCCAAAAATAGGCCGCGGGCAATTCCGCGCCCAAAAATAAGCGACCGAAGGTCCCGTCCCCAAGTTCGGTGCCGCAAAAATGCCCAAAAAATGGGTGGGCTATAGCCTTGGGGGGAGGAGCTGGCCAAGTTCGTCCGCCGGACTCGGAATGGGGCCAGACTTTGCGAGGGGCCTCCGTGTGCGAAAAATAGGCCGCGGTCACTGCCGCGCCCGAAGGTCCCGTCCCCAAGTTCGTCCGCCGCAAAAATGCCCAAAAAACGGGTGGGCTATAGCCTTGGGGGGAGGGGCTGCCCAAGTTCGTCCGCCGGACTCGGAATGGGGCCAGACTTTGCGAGGGGCCTCCGTGTGCCAAAAATAGGCCGCGGGCACTGCCGTGCCCAAAAATAGGCGCCCGATGGTCGGGGCACCAAAACCCCCCAGCGGAAAAAGACCAAAAAAATGGGTGGGCTATAGCCTTGGGGGAGGGGCTGGCCAAGTTCGTCCGCCGGACTCGGAATGGGGCCAGACTTTGCGAGGGGCCTCCGTGTTCCAGAAATAGGCCGCGGGCAATGCCGCACCCAAAAATAAGCGCCCGAAGGTCCCGTCCCCAAGTTCGTCCTCCGCAAAAATGCCCAAATAACGGGTGGGCTATAGCCTTGGGGGGAGGGGCTGGCCAAGTTCGTCCGCCGGACTCGGAATTAGGCCAGACTTTGTGAGGGGCTCCGTGTGCCAAAAATAGGCCACAGGCACTGCCGCACCCAAAAATAAGCGCCCGATGGTTGGGGCGCCAAAACCCCCCAGCGGAAAAAGACCAAAAAAACAGGTGGGCTATAGCCTTGCGGGAGGGGCTGGCCAAGTTCGTCCGCCGGACTCGGAATGGGGCCAAACTTTGCGAGGGGCCTCCGTGTTCCAAAAATAGGCCGCGGGCAATGCCGCACCCAAAAATAAGCGCCCGAAGGTCCCGTCCCCAAGTTCGTCCTCCGCAAAAATGCCCAAATAACGGGTGGGCTATAGACTTGGGGGGAGGGGCTGGCCTAGTTCGTCCGCCGGACTCGGAATGGGGCCAGAATTTGCGAGGGGCCTCCGTGTGCCAAAAATAGGCCGCGGGCACTGCCGCGCCCAAAAATAAGCGCCCGAAAGTCCCGTCCCCAAGTTCGTCCGCCGCAAAAATGCCCAAAAAACGGGTGGGCTATAGCCTTGGGGAGAGGGGCTTGCCAACTTCGTCCGCTGGACTCGGAATGGGGCCAGACTTTGCGAGGGGCCTCCGTGAGCCAAAAATAGGCTGCGGGCACTGCCGCGCCCAAAAATAAGCTCCCGAAGGTCCCGTCCCCAAGTTCGTGCTCTGCAAAAATGCCAAAAAAACGGGTGGGCTATATCCTTGGGGGGAGGGGCTGGCAAAGTTCGTCCGGCGGACTCGGAATGTGGCCAGACTTTGCGAGGGACCTCCGTGTGCCAAAATTAGGTCGCGGGCACTCCTGCGCCAAAAAATAAGCGCCCGAACGTCCCTTCCCCAAGTTCGTCCGCCGCAAAAATGCCCAAAAAACGGGTGGGCTATAGCCTTGGGGGGAGGGGCTGGCCAAGTTCGTCCGCCGGACTCGGAATGGGGCCAGACATTGCGAGGGGCATCCGTGTGCCAAAAATAGGCCGCTGGCACTGCCGCGGCCAAAAATAAGCGCCCGAAGATCACGTCCCCAAGTTCGTCCGCCACAAAAATGCCCAAAAAATGGGTGGGTTATAGCCTTGGGGGGAGGGCCTGGCCAAGTTCGTCCGCCGGACTCGGAATGGGGCCAGACTTTGCGAGAGGCCTCCATGTGCCAAAAATAGTCCGCGGGCACTGCCGCGCCCAAAAATAAGCGCCGGAAGGTCCCGTCCCCCAGTTCATCCGCGCAATATTGCCCAAAAAACGGGTGGGCTATAGCCTTGGGGGGAGGGGCTGGCCAAGTTCGTCCGCCGGACTCGGAATGGGGCCAGACTTTGCGAGGGGCCTCCGTGTGCCAAAAATAGGCCACGGGGACTGCCGCGCCCAAAAATAAGCGCCCGAAGGTCCCGTCCCCAAGTTCGTCCGCCGCAAAAATGCCCAAAAAACGGGTGGGCTATAGCCTTCGGGGGAGGGGCTGCCCAAGTTCGTCCGCCGGACTCGGAATGGGGCCAGACTTTCCGAGGGGCCTCCGTGTGCCAAAAATAGGCCACGGGCACTGCCGCATCCAAAAATAAGCGCCCGAAGGTCGGGCCGCCAAAACCCCCCAGCGGAAAAAGGCCAAAAAAACGGGTGGGCTATAGCCTTGGGGGGAGGGGCTGGCCAAGTTCGTCCGCCGGACTCAGAATGGGGCCAGACTTTGCGATGGGCCTCCGTGTGCCAAAAATAGGCCACGGGCACTGCCGCGCCCAAAAATAAGCGCCCGAAGGTCCCGTCCCCAAGTTCGTCCGCCGTAAAAATGCCCAAAAAACGGGTGGGCTGTAGCCTTGGGGGCAGGGGCTGGCCAAGTTCGTCCGCCGGACTCGAAATGGGACCAGACTTTGCGAGGGGCCTCCGTGTGCAAAAAATAGGCCGCGGGGACTGCCGCGCCCAAAAATATGCGCCCGAAGGTCCCGTCCCCAAGTTCGTCCGCCGCAAAAATGCCCAAAAAACGGGTGGGCTATAGCCTTGGGGGGAGGGGCTGCCCAAATTCGTCCGCCGGACTCGGAATGGGGCCAGACTTTCCGAGGGGCCTCCGTGTGCCAAAAATAGGCCACGGGCACTGCCGCAATCAAAAATAAGCGCCCGAAGGTCGGGCCGCCAAAACCCCCCAGCGGAAAAAGGCCAAAAAAACAGGTGGGCTATAGCCTTGGGGGGAGGGGCTGGCCAAGTTCGTCCGCCGGACTCGGAATGGGGCCAGACTTTGCGAGGGGCCTCCGTGTGCCAAAAATAGGCCACGGGCACTGCCGCGCCCAAAAATAAGCGCCCGAAGGTCCCGTCCCCAAGTTCGTCCGCCGTAAAAATGCCCAAAAAACGGGTGGGCTGTAGCGTTGGGGGCAGGGGCTGGCCAAGTTCGTCCGCCGGACTCGAAATGGGACCAGACTTTGCGAGGGGCCTCCGTGTGCAAAAAATAGGCCGCGGGGACTGCCGCGCCCAAAAATATGCGCCCGAAGGTCCCGTCCCCAAGTTCGTCCGCCGCAAAAATGCCCAAAAAACGGGTGGGCTATAGCCTTGGGGGGAGGGGCTGGCCAAGTTCGTCCGCCGGACTCGGAATGGGGCCAGATGTTGCGAGGGGCATCCGTGTGCCAAAAATAGACCGCTGGCACTGCCGCGCCCAAAAATAAGCACCCGAAGGTCCCGTCCCCAAGTTCGTCCGCCACAAAAATGCCCAAAAAACGGGTGGGTTATAGCCTTGGGGGGAGGGGCTGGCCAAGTTCGTCCGCCGGACTCGGAATGGGGCCAGACTTTGCGAGGGGCATCCGTGTGCCAAAAATAGACCGCTGGCACTGCCGCACCCAAAAATAAGCGCCCGAAGGTCCCGTCCCCAAGTTCGTCCGCCACAAAAATGCCCAAAAAACGGGTGGGTTATAGCCTTGGGGGGAGGGCCTGGCCAAGTTCGTCCGCCGGACTCGGAATGGGGCCAGACTTTGCGAGGGGCCTCCGTGTGCCAACAATAGTCTGCGGGCACTGCCGCGCCCAAAAATAAGCGCCGGAAGGTCCCGTCCCCCAGTTCATCCGCGCAATAATGCCCAAAAAACGGGTGGGCTATAGCCTTGGGGGGAGGGGCTGGCCAAGTTCGTCCGCCGGACTCGGAATGGGGCCAGACTTTGCGAGGGGCCTCCGTGTCCCAAAAATAGGCCACGGGGACTGCCGCGCCCAAAAATAAGCGCCCGAAGGTCCCGTCCCCAAGTTCGTCCGCCGCAAAAATGCCCAAAAAACGGGTGGTCTATAGCCTTGGGGGGAGGGGCTGCCCAAGTTCGTCCGCCGGACTCGGAATGGGGCCAGACTTTGCGAGGGGCCTCCGTGTGCCAAAAATAGGCCACGGGCACTGCCGCGCCCAAAAATAAGCACCCGAAGGTCCCGTCCCCAAGTTCGTCCGCCGTAAAAATGCCCAAAAAACGGGTGGGCTGTAGCCTTGGAGGCAGGTGCTGGCCAAGTTCGTCTGCCGGACTCGAAATGGGACCAGACTTTGCGAGGGGCCTCCGTGTGCAAAAAATAGGCCGCGGGGACTGCCGCGCCCAAAAATCTGCGCCCGAAGGTCCCGTCCCCAAGTTCGTCCGCCGCAAAAATGCCCAAAAAACGGGTGGGCTATAGCCTTGGGGGGAGGGGCTGCCCAAGTTCGTCCGCCGGACTCGGAATGGGGCCAGACTTTGCGAGGGGCCTCCGTGTGCCAAAAATAGGCCGCGGGCACTGCCGTGCCCAAAAATAGGCGCCCGATGGTCGGGGCGCCAAAACCCCCCAGCGGATAAAGACCAAAAAAACGGGTGGGCTATAGCCTTGCGGGAGGGGCTGGCCAAGTTCGTCCGCCGGACTCGGAATGGGGCCAAACTTTGCGAGGGGCCTCCGTGTTCCAAAAATAGGCCGCGGGCAATGCCGTACCCAAAAATAAGTGCCCGAAGGTCCCGTCCCCAAGTTCGTCCTCCGCAAAATTGCCCAAATAACGGGTGGGCTATAGCCTTGGGGGGAGGGGCTGGCCAAGTTCGTCCGCCGGACTCGGAATGGGGCCAGACTTTGCGAGGGGACTCCGTGTGCCAAAAATAGGCCGCGGGCACTGCCGCACCCAAAAATAAGCGCCCGAAGGTCCCTCCCCATGTTCGTCCGCCGCAAAAATGCCCAAAAAACGGTTGGGCTATAGCCTTGGGGGGAGGGGCTGCCCAAGTTCGTCCGCCGGGCACGGAATGGGGCCAGACTTTGCGAGGGGCCTCCGTGTGCCAAAAATAGGCCGCGGGCACTGCCGCGCCCAAAAATAAGCGCCCGAAGGTCGGGCCGCCAAAACCCCCCAGCGGAAAAAGGCCAAAAAAACGGGTGGGCTATAGCCTTGGGGGAGGGGCTGGCCAAGTTCGTCCGCCGGACTCGGAATGGGGCCAGACTTTGCGAGGGGCCTCCGTGTTCCAAAATTTGGGCGGGGGCAATGCCACGCCCAAAAATAAGCGCCCGAAGGTCCCGTCGCCAAGTTCGTCCTCCGCAAAAATGCCCAAAAAACGGGTGGGCTATAACCTTGGGGGGAGGGGCTGGCCAAGTTCTCCCGCCGGACTCGGAATGGGGCCAGACTTTGCGAGGGGCCTCCGTGTGCCAAAAATAGGCCGCGGGCACTGCCGCACCCAAAAATAAGCGCCCGAAGGTCCCGTCCCCAAGTTCGTCCTCTGCAAAAATGCCCAAATAACGGGTTGGCTATAGCCTTGGGGGGAGGGGCTGGCCAAGTTCGTCCGCCAGACTCGGAATGGTGCCAGACGTTGTGAGGGGCCTCCGTGTGCCAAAAATAGGCCGCTGGCTCTGCCGCACCCAAAAATAAGCGCCCGAAGGTCCCTCCCCATGTTCGTCCGCCGCAAAAATGCCCAAAAAACGGTTGGGCTATAGCCTTGGGGGGAGGGGCTGCCCAAGTTCGTCCGCCGGACTCGGAATGGGGCCAGACTTTCCGAGGGGCCTCCGTGTGCCAAAAATAGGCCACGGGCACTGCCGCGCCCAAAAATAAGCGCCCGAAGGTCGGGCCGCCAAAACCCCCCAGCGGAAAAAGGCCAAAAAAACGGGTGGGCTATAGCCTTGGGGGGAGGGACTGGCCAAGTTCGTCCGCCGGACTCGGAATGGGGCCAGACTTTGCGAGGGGCCTCCGTGTGCCAAAAATAGGCCGCGGACACTGCCGCGCCCAAAAATAAGTTCCCGAAGGTCCCGTCCCCAAGTTCGTCCTCCGCAAAAATGCCCAAAAAACGGGTGGGCTATAACCTTGGGGGGAGGGGCTGGCCAAGTTCATCCGCCGGACTCGGAATGGGGCCAGACTTTACGAGGGGCCTCCGTGTGCCAAAAATAGGCCACAGGCACTGCCGCGCCCAAAAAAAAGCGCCCGATGGTCGGGGCGCCAAAACCCCCCAGCGGAAAAAGACCAAAAAAACGGGTGGGCTATAGCCTTGGGGGTGGGGCTGGCCAAGTTCGTCCGCCGGACTCGGAATGGGGCCAGACTTTGCGAGGGGCCTCCGTGTTCCAAAAATAGGCCGCGGGCAATGCCGCACCCAAAAATAAGCGCCCGAAGGTCCCGTCCCCAAGTTCGTCCTCTGCAAAAATGCCCAAATAACGGGTGGGCTATAGCCTTGGGGGGAGGGGCTGGCCAAGTTCGTCCGCCGGACTCGGAATGGTGCCAGACGTTTCGAGGGGCCTCCGTGTGCCAAAAATAGGCCGCGGGCACTGCCGCACACAAAAATAAGCGCCCGAAGGTCCCGTCCCCAAGTTCGTCCTCTGCAAAAATGCCCAAATAACGGGTGGGCTATAGCCTTGGGGGGAGGGGCTGGCCAAGTTCGTCCGCCGGACTCGGAATGGTGCCAGATGTTGCGAGGGTCTCCGTGTGCCAAAAATAGGCCGCGGGCACTGCCGCACCCAAAAATAAGCGCCCGAAGGTCCCTCCCCATGTTCGTCCGCCGCAAAAATGCCCAAAAAACGGTTGGGCTATAGCCTTGGGGGGAGGGGCTGCCCAAGTTCGTCCGCCGGACTCGGAATGGGGCCAGACTTTCCGAGGGGCCTCCGTGTGCCAAAAATAGGCCACGGGCACTGCCGCGCCGAAAAATAAGCGCCCGAAGGTCGGGCCGCCAAAACCCCCCAGCGGAAAAAGGCCAAAAAAACGGGTGGGCTATAGCCTTGGGGGGAGGGGCTGGCCAAGTTCGTCCGCCGGACTCGGAATGGGGCCAGACTTTGCGAGGGGCCTCCGTGTGCCAAAAATAGGACGCGGACACTGCCGCGCCCAAAAATAAGTTCCCGAAGGTCCCGTCCCCAAGTTCGTCCTCCGCAAAAATGCCCAAAAAACGGGTGGGCTATAACCTTGGGGGGAGGGGCTGGCCAAGTTCATCCGCCGGACTCGGAATGGGGCCAGACTTTACGAGGGGCCTCCGTGTGCCAAAAATAGGCCACGGGCACTGCCGCGCCGAAAAATAAGCGCCCGAAGGTCGGGCCGCCAAAACCCCCCAGCGGAAAAAGGCCAAAAAAACGGGTGGGCTATAGCCTTGGGGCGAGGGGCTGGCCAAGTTCGTCCGCCGGACTCGGAATGGGGCCAGACTTTGCGAGGGGCCTCCGTGTGCCAAAAATAGGCCGCGGACACTGCCGCGCCCAAAAATAAGTTCCCGAAGGTCCCTCCCATGTTCGTCCGCCGCAAAAATGCCCAAAAAACGGTTGGGCTATAGCCTTGGGGGGAGGGGCTGCCCAAGTTCGTTCGCCGGGCACGGAATGGGGCCAGACTTTGCGAGGGGCATTCGTGTGCCAAAAATAGGCCGCGGGGACTGCCGCGCCCAAAAATAAGAGCCCGAAGGTCGGGCCGCCAAAACCACCCAGCGGAAAAAGGCCAAAAAAACGGGTGGGCTATAGCCTTGGGGGGAGGGGCTGGCCATGTTCGTTCGCCGGACTCGGAATGGGGCCAGACTTTGCGAGGGGCCTCCGTGTGCCAAAAATAGGCCGCGGGCACTGCCGCGTCCAAAAATAAGCGCCCGAAGGTCCCGTCCCCAAGTTCGTCCGCCGCAAAAATGCCCAAAAAACGGGTGGGCTATAGCCTTGGGCGGAGGGGCTGGCCAAGTTCGTCCGCCGGAATCGGAATGGGGCCAGACTTTGCGAGGGGCCTCCGTGTGCCAAAAATAGGTCGCGGGGACTGTCGCGCCCAAGAATAAGCTCCCGAAGGTCCCGTCCCCAAGTTCGTCCGCCGCAAAAATGTCCAAAAAACGGGTGGGCTATAACCTTGGGGGGAGGGGCTGGCCAAGTTCATCCGCCGGACTCGGAATGGGGCCAGACTATGCGAGGGGCCTCCGTGTGCCAAAAATAGGCCACAGGCACTGCCGCGCCCAAAAATAAGCGCCCGATGGTCGGGGCGCCAAAACCCCCCAGTGGAAAAAGACCAAAAAAACGGGTGGGCTATAACCTTGGGGGGAGGGGCTGCCCAAGTTCGTCCGCCGGACTCGGAATGGGGCCAGCCTTTCCGAGGGGCCTCCATGTGCCAAAAATAGGCCACGGGCACTGCCGCGCCCAAAAATAAGCGCCCGAAGGTCGGGCCGCCAAAACCCCCCAGCGGAAAAAGGCCAAAAAAACGGGTGGGCTATAGCCTTGGGGGAAGGGGCTGGCCAAGTTCGTCCGCCGGACTCGGAATGGGGCCAGACTTTGCGAGGGGCCTCCGTGTGCCAAAAATAGGCCACGGGCACTGCCGCACCCAAAAATAAGCACCCGAAGGTCCCGTCCCCAAGTTCGTCCGCCGTAAAAATGCCCAAAAAACGGGTGGGCTGTAGCCTTGGGGGCAGGGGCTGGCCAAGTTCATCCGCCGGACTCGGAATGGAACCAGAGTTTGCGAGGGGCCTCCGTGTGCGAAAGATAGGCCGCGGGGACTGCCGCGCCCAAAAATATGCGCCCGAAGGTCCCGTCCCCACGTTCGTCCGCCGCAAAAATGCCCAAAAAACGGGTGGGCTATAGCCTTGGGGGGAGGGGCTGCCCAAGTTCGTCCGCCGGACTCGGAATGGGGCCAGACTTTGCGAGGGGCCTCCGTGTGCCAAAAATAGGCCGCGGGCACTGCCGTGCCCAAAAATAGGCGCCCGATGGTCGGGGCGCCAAAACCCCCCAGCGGAAAAAGACCAAAAATATGGGTGGGCTATAGCCTTGGGGGAGGGGCTGGCCAAGTTCGTCCGCCGGACTCGGAATGGGGCCAGACTTTGCGAGGGGCCTCCGTGTTCCAGAAAAAGTCCGCGGGCAATGCCGCGCCCAAAAATAAGCGCCCGAAGGTCCCGTCCCCAAGTTCGTCCTCCGCAAAAATACCCAAATAATGGGTGGGCTATAGCCTTGGGGGGAGGGGCTGGCCAAGTTCGTCCGCCGGACTCGGAATGGGGCCAGACTTTGCGAGGGGCCTCCGTGTGCCAAAAATAGGCCGCGGGCACTGCCGCGCCCAAAAATAAGCGCCCGAAGGTCCCTCCCCATGTTCGTCCGCCGCAAAAATGCCCAAAAAACGATTGGGCTATAGCCTTGGGGACGGGCTGCCCAAGTTCGTCCGCCGGACACGGAATGGGGCCAGACTTTGCGAGGGGCCTCCGCGTGCCAAAAATATGCCGCGGGCACTGCCGCGCCCAAAAATAAGCGCCCGAAGGTCGGGCTGCCAAAACCCCCCAGCGGAAAAAGGCCAAAAAAATGGGTGGGCTATAGCCTTGGGGGAGGGGCTGGCCAAGTTCGTCGCCCGGACTCGGAATGGGGCCAGACTTTGCGAGGGGCCTCCGTGTTCCAAAATTTGGCCGTGGGCAATGCCACGCCCAAAAATAAGCGCCCGACGGTCCCGTCTCCAAGTTCGTCCTCCGCAAAAATGCCCAAAAAACGGGTGGGCTATAACCTTGGGGGGAGGGGCTGGCCAAGTTCATCCGCCGGACTCGGAATGGGGCCAGACTTTGTGAGGGGCCTCCGTGTGCCACAAATAGGTCACCGGCACTGCCGCGCCCAAAAATAAGCGCCCGATGGTCGGGGCGCCAAAACCCCCCAGCGGAAAAAGACCAAAAAAACGGGTGGGCTATAGCCTTGGGGGAGGGGCTGGCCAAGTTTGTCCGCCGGACTCGGAATGGGGCCAGACTTTGCGAGGGGCCTCTGTGTTCCAAAAATAGGCCGCGGGCAATGCCGCACCCAAAAATAAGCGCCCGAAGGTCCCGTGCCCAAGTTCGTCCTCCGCAAAAATGCCCAAATAACGGGTGGGCTATAGCCTTTGGGGGAGGGGCTGGCCAAGTTCGTCCGCCGGACTCGGAATGGGGCCTGACTTTGCGAGGGGCCTCCGTGTGCAAAAAATAGGCCGCGGGCACTGCCATGCGCAAAAATAAGCGCCCGAAGGTCCCGTCCCCAAGTTCGTCCGCCGCAAAAATGCCAAAAAAACGGGTGGGCTATAGCCTTGGAGGGAGGGTCTGGCCAAGTTCGTCCGCCGGACTCGGAATGCGGCCAGACTTTGCGAGGGGCCTCCGTGTGGCAAAAATAGGAAGCGGCACAGCCGCGCCCAAAAATAAGCGCCCGACGGTCCCGTCCCCAAGTTCGTCCGCCGCAAAAATGTCCAAAAAACGGGTGGGCTATAACCTTGGGGGGAGGGGCTGGCCAAGTTCATCCGCCGGACTCGGAATGGGGCCAGACTATGCGAGGGGCCTCCGTGTGCCAAAAATAGGCCACAGGCACTGCCGCGCCCAAAAATAAGCGCCCGATGGTCGGGGCGCCAAAACCCCCCAGTGGAAAAAGACCAAAAAAACGGGTGGGCTATAACCTTGGGGGGAGGGGCTGCCCAAGTTCGTCCGCCGGACTCGGAATGGGGCCAGCCTTTCCGAGGGGCCTCCATGTGCCAAAAATAGGCCACGGGCACTGCCGCGCCCAAAAATAAGCGCCCGAAGGTCGGGCCGCCAAAACCCCCCAGCGGAAAAAGGCCAAAAAAACGGGTGGGCTATAGCCTTGGGGGAAGGGTCTGGCCAAGTTCGTCCGCCGGACTCGGAATGGGGCCAGACTTTGCGAGGGGCCTCCGTGTGCCAAAAATAGGCCACGGGCACTGCCGCACCCAAAAATAAGCACCCGAAGGTCCCGTCCCCAAGTTCGTCCGCCGTAAAAATGCCCAAAAAACGGGTGGGCTGTAGCCTTGGGGGCAGGGGCTGGCCAAGTTCATCCGCCGGACTCGGAATGGAACCAGAGTTTGCGAGGGGCCTCCGTGTGCGAAAGATAGGCCGCGGGGACTGCCGCGCCCAAAAATATGCGCCCGAAGGTCCCGTCCCCACGTTCGTCCGCCGCAAAAATGCCCAAAAAACGGGTGGGCTATAGCCTTGGGGGGAGGGGCTGCCCAAGTTCGTCCGCCGGACTCGGAATGGGGCCAGACTTTGCGAGGGGCCTCCGTGTGCCAAAAATAGGCCGCGGGCACTGCCGTGCCCAAAAATAGGCGCCCGATGGTCGGGGCGCCAAAACCCCCCAGCGGAAAAAGACCAAAAATATGGGTGGGCTATAGCCTTGGGGGAGGGGCTGGCCAAGTTCGTCCGCCGGACTCGGAATGGGGCCAGACTTTGCGAGGGGCCTCCGTGTTCCAGAAAAAGTCCGCGGGCAATGCCGCGCCCAAAAATAAGCGCCCGAAGGTCCCGTCCCCAAGTTCGTCCTCCGCAAAAATACCCAAATAATGGGTGGGCTATAGCCTTGGGGGGAGGGGCTGGCCAAGTTCGTCCGCCGGACTCGGAATGGGGCCAGACTTTGCGAGGGGCCTCCGTGTGCCAAAAATAGGCCGCGGGCACTGCCGCGCCCAAAAATAAGCGCCCGAAGGTCCCTCCCCATGTTCGTCCGCCGCAAAAATGCCCAAAAAACGATTGGGCTATAGCCTTGGGGACGGGCTGCCCAAGTTCGTCCGCCGGACACGGAATGGGGCCAGACTTTGCGAGGGGCCTCCGCGTGCCAAAAATATGCCGCGGGCACTGCCGCGCCCAAAAATAAGCGCCCGAAGGTCGGGCTGCCAAAACCCCCCAGCGGAAAAAGGCCAAAAAAATGGGTGGGCTATAGCCTTGGGGGAGGGGCTGGCCAAGTTCGTCGCCCGGACTCGGAATGGGGCCAGACTTTGCGAGGGGCCTCCGTGTTCCAAAATTTGGCCGTGGGCAATGCCACGCCCAAAAATAAGCGCCCGACGGTCCCGTCTCCAAGTTCGTCCTCCGCAAAAATGCCCAAAAAACGGGTGGGCTATAACCTTGGGGGGAGGGGCTGGCCAAGTTCATCCGCCGGACTCGGAATGGGGCCAGACTTTGTGAGGGGCCTCCGTGTGCCACAAATAGGTCACCGGCACTGCCGCGCCCAAAAATAAGCGCCCGATGGTCGGGGCGCCAAAACCCCCCAGCGGAAAAAGACCAAAAAAACGGGTGGGCTATAGCCTTGGGGGAGGGGCTGGCCAAGTTTGTCCGCCGGACTCGGAATGGGGCCAGACTTTGCGAGGGGCCTCTGTGTTCCAAAAATAGGCCGCGGGCAATGCCGCACCCAAAAATAAGCGCCCGAAGGTCCCGTGCCCAAGTTCGTCCTCCGCAAAAATGCCCAAATAACGGGTGGGCTATAGCCTTTGGGGGAGGGGCTGGCCAAGTTCGTCCGCCGGACTCGGAATGGGGCCTGACTTTGCGAGGGGCCTCCGTGTGCAAAAAATAGGCCGCGGGCACTGCCATGCGCAAAAATAAGCGCCCGAAGGTCCCGTCCCCAAGTTCGTCCGCCGCAAAAATGCCAAAAAAACGGGTGGGCTATAGCCTTGGAGGGAGGGTCTGGCCAAGTTCGTCCGCCGGACTCGGAATGCGGCCAGACTTTGCGAGGGGCCTCCGTGTGGCAAAAATAGGAAGCGGCACAGCCGCGCCCAAAAATAAGCGCCCGACGGTCCCGTCCCCAAGTTCGTCCGCCGCAAAAATGCCCAAAAAACGGGTGGGCTATAGCCTTGGGGGGAGTGGCTGGCCAAGTTCGTCCGCCGGACTCGGAATGGGGCCAGACTTTACCAGGGGCCTCCGTGTGCCATAAATAGGCCGCGGGCACTGCCGCGCCCAAAAATAAGCGCCCGACGGACCCGTCCCCAAGTTCGTCCGCCGCAAAAATGCCCAAAAAATGGGTGGGCTATAGCCTTGGGGGGAGTGGCTGGCCAAGTTCGTCCGCCGGACTCGGAATGGGGCCAGACTTTGCCAGGGGCCTCCGTGTGCCATAAATAGGCCGCGGGCACTGCCGCGCCCAAAAATAAGCGCCCGACAGTCCCGTCCCCAAGTTCGTCCGCCGCAAAAATGCCCAAAAAACGGGTGGGCTATAGCCTTGGGGGGAGGGGCTGGCCAAGTTCGTCCGCCGAACTCGGAATGGGGCCAGACTTTGCGAGGGGCCTCCGTGTGCCAGAAATAGGCCGCGGGCACTGCCGCGCCCAAAAATAAGCGCCCGAAGGTCCCGTCCCCAAGTTCGTCCGCCGCAAAAATGCCCAAAAAACGGGTGGGCTATAGCCTTGGGGGGAGGGGCTGGCCAAGTTCATCCGCCGGACTAAGAATCGGGCCAGACTTTGCGAGGGGCCTCCGTGTACCAAAAATAGGCCGCGGGCACTGCCGCGCCCAAAAATAGGCGCCCGAAGGTCCCGTCCCCAAGTTCGTCCGCCGCAAAAATGCACAAAAAACGGGTGGGCTGTAGCCTTTGGGGGAGGGGCTGGCCAAGTTCGTCCGCCGGACTCGGAATGGGGCCAGACTTTGCGAGGGGCCTCCGTGTGCAAAAAATAGGCCGCGGACACTGCCATGCGCAAAAATAAGCGCCCGAAGGTCCCGTCCCCAAGTTCGTCCGCCGAAAAAATGCCCAAAAAACGGGTGGGCTTTAGCCTTGGGGGGAGTGGCTGGCCAAGTTCGTCCGCCGGACTCGGAATGGGGCCAGACTTTGCCAGGGGCCTCCGTGTGCCATAAATAGGCCGCGGGAACTGCCGCACCCAAAAATATGCACCCGAAGGTCCCGTCCCCATGTTCGTCCACCGCAAAACTGCCCAAAAAATGGGTGGGCTATAGCCTTGGGGGGAGGGGCTGGCCAAGTTCGTCCACCGGACTCGGAATGGGGCCAGACTTTGTGAGGGGCCTCTGTGTGCCAAAAATAGGCTGCGGGCACTGCCGCGCCCAAAAATAAGCACCCGAAGGTCCCGTCCCCAAGTTCGTCCGCCGCAAAAATGCCCAAAAAACGGGTGGGCTATAGCCTTGGCGGGAGGGGCTGGCCAAGTTCGTCCGCCGGGCTCGGAATGGGGCCAGACTTTGCGAGGGGCCTCCGTGCGCCAAAAATAGGCCGCGGACACTGCCGTGCCCAAAAATAAGCGCCCGAAGGTCCCGTCCCCATGTTCGTCCGCCGCAAAAATGCCCAAAAAACGGGTGGGCTATAGCCTTGGGCGGAGGGGCCGGCCAAGTTCGTCCGCCGGACTCGGAATGGGGCCAGTCTTTGCGACGGGCCTCCATGTGCCAAAAATAGGCCGTGGGCACTGCCGCACCCGAAAATAAGAGCCCAAAGGTCCCGTCCCCAAGTTTGTTCGCCTAAAAAATGCCCAAAAAACGGGTGGGCTATTGCCTTGGGGGGAGGGGCTGGCCAAGTTCGTCCGCCGGACTCGGAATGGGGCCAGACTTTGCGAGGGGCCTCCGTGTGCCAAAAATAGGCCGCGGGCACTGCCGCACCCAAAAATAAGCGCTCGAAGGTCCCGTCCCCAAGTTCGTCCGCCGCAAAAATGCCCAAAAAACGGGTGGGCTATAACCTTGGGGGGAGGGTTTGGCCAAGTTCGTCCGCCGGACTCGGAATGAGGCCAGACATTGCGAGGGCCCTCCGTGTACCAAAAATAGGCCGCGGGCACTGCCGCGTCCAAAAATAAGCGCCCGAAGGTCCCGTCCCCAGGTTCGTCCGCCGCAAAAATGCCCAAAAAACGGGTGGGCTATAGCCTTGGGCGGAGGGGCCGGCCAAGTTCGTCCGCCGGACTCGGAATGGGGCCAGTCTTTGCGACGGGCCTCCATGTGCCAAAAATAGGCCGTGGGCACTGCCGCACCCGAAAATAAGAGCCCGAAGGTCCCGTCCCCAAGTTTGTTCGCCTAAAAAATGCCCAAAAAACGGGTGGGCTATTGCCTTGGGGGGAGGGGCTGGCCAAGTTCGTCCGCCGGACTCGGAATAGGGCCAGACTTTGCGAGGGCCCTCCGTGTGCCAAAAATAGGCCGCGGGCACTGCCGCGTCCAAAAATAAGCACCCGAAGGTCCCGTCCACATGTTCGTGCACCGTAAAAATGCCCAAAAAATAGGTGGGCTATAGCCTTGGGGGGAGGGGCTGGCCAAGTTCGTCCGCCGGACTCGGAATGGGGCCAGACTTTGCGAGGGGCCTCCGTGTGCCAAAAATAGGCCGCGGGCACTGCCGCACCCAAAAATAAGCGCTCGAAGGTCCCGTCCCCAAGTTCGTCCGCCGCAAAAATGCCCAAAAAACGGGTGGGCTATAGCCTTGGGGGGAGGGGCTGGCCAAGTTCGTCCGCCGGACTCGGAATGGGGCCAGACTTTGCGAGGGGCCTCCGTATGTCAAATATAGGCCGCGGGCACTGCCGCACCCGAAGATCCCGTCCCCAAGTTCGTCCGCCGCAAAAATGCCCAAAAAACGGGTGGGCTATAACCTTGGGGGGAGGGGCTGGCCAAGTTCGTCCGCCGGACTCGGAATGGGGCCAGACTTTGCGAGGGGCCTCCGTGTGCCAAAAATAGGCCGCGGGCACTGCCGCGCCCAAAAATAAGCGCCCGACGGTCCCATCCCCAAGTTCATCCGCCGCAAACATGCCCAAAAAACAGGTGGGCTATAACCTTGGGGGGAGTGTTTGGCCAAGTTCGTCCGCCGGACTCGGAATGGGGCCAGACTTTGCGAGGGGCCTCCGTGTGCCAAAAATAGGCCGCGGGCACTGCCGCACCCAAAAATAAGCGCCCGAAGGTCCCGTCCCCAAGTTCGTCCGCCGCAAAAATGCCCAAAAAACAGGTGGGCTATAACCTTGGGGGGAGGGTTTGGCCAAGTTCGTCCGCCGGACTCGGAATGGGGCCAGACATTGCGAGGGGCCTCCGTGTACCAAAAATAGGCCGCGGGCACTGCCGCGCCCAAAAATAAGCGCCCGAAGGTCCCGTCCCCAAGTTCGTCCGCCGCAAAAATGCCCAAAAACCGGGTGGGCTATAACCTTGGGGGGAGGGGCTGGCCAAGTTCGTCCGCCGGACTCGGAATGGGGCCAGACTTTGCGAGGGGCATCCGTATACCAAAAATAGGCCGCGGGCACTGCCGCACCCGAAGATCCCATCCCCAAGTTCGTGCGCCGCAAAAATGCCCAAAAAACGGGTGGGCTATAACCTTGGGGGGAGGGTTTGGCCAAGTTCGTCCGCCGGACTCGGAATGGGGCCAGACATTGCGAGGGGCCTCCGCGTACCAAAAATAGGCCATGGGCACTGCCGCGCCCAAAAATAAGCGCCCGAAGGTCCCATCCCCAAGTTCGTCCGCCGCAAAAATGCCCAAAAAACGGGTGGGCTATAGCCTTGGCGGTAGGGGCTGGCCAAGTTCATCCGCCGGACTCGGAATGGGGACAGACTTTGCGAGGGGCCTCCGTGTGCCAAAAATAGGCCGCGGGCACAGCCGTACCCTAAAATAAGCGCCAAAAGGTCCCGTCCCCAAGTTCGTCCGCCGCAAAAATGCCCAAAAAACGGGTGGGCTATAGCCTTGGGGGGAGGGGCTGGCCAAGTTCGTCCGCCGGACTCGGAATGTGGCCCGACTTTGCGAGGGGCCTCCATGTGCCAAAAATAGGCCGCGGACACTGCCTTGCCTAATAATTAGCTCCCGAAGGTCCCGTCCCCAAGTTCGGCCGCAGCAAAAATGCCCAAAAAATGGGTGGGCTATAGCCTTGGGGGGAGGGGCTGGCCAAGTTCGTCCGCCGGACTCGGAATGGGGCCAGACTTTGCGAGGGGCCTCCGTGTGCCAAAAATAGGCCGCGGGCACAGCCGTACCCTAAAATAATTGCCCGAAGGTCCCGTCCCCAAGTTCGTCCGCCGCAAAAATGCCCAAAAAACGGGTGGGCTATAGCCTTGGGGGGAGGGGCTGGCCAAGTTCGTCCGCCGGACTCGGAATGGGGCCAAACTTTGCGAGGGGCCTCCGTGTCCCAAAATTAGGCCGCGGGCACTGCCGCGCCCAAAAATAAGCCCCCGAAGGTCCCGTCCCCAAGTTCGTCCGCCGCAAAAATGCCCAAAAAACGGGTGGGCTATAGCCTTGGGGGGAGGGGCTGGCCAAGTTCGTCCGCCGGACTCGGAATGGGGCCAGACTTTGCGAGGGGCCTCCGTGTGCCAAAAATAGGCCGCGGGCACTGCCGCGCCCCAAAATAAGCGCCCGAAGGTCCCGTCCCCAAGTTCGTCTGCCGCAAAAATGCCCAAGAAACGGGTGGCCTATAGCCTTGGGGGGAGGGGCTGGCCAAGTTCGTCCGCCGGACTCGGAATGGGGTCAGACTTTGCGAGGGGCCTCCGTGTGCCAAAAATAGGTGGCGGACACTGCCGCGCCCAAAAATAAGCGGCCGAAGGTCCCGTCCCCAAGTTCGTCCGCCGCAAAAATGCCCAAAAAACGGGTGGGCTATAGCCTTGGGCGGAGGGGCTGGCCAAGTTCGTCCGCCGGACTCGGAATGGGGCCAGACTTTACGAGGGGTCTCCGTGTGCCAGAAATAGGCCTCGGGCACTGCCGCGCCCCAAAATAAGCGCCCGAAGGTCCCGTCCCCAAGTTCGTCCGCCGCAAAAATGCCCAAGAAACGGGTGGCCTATAGCCTTGGGGGGAGGGGCTGGCCAACTTCGTCCGCCGGACTCGGAATGGGGCCAGACTTTGCGAGGGGCCTCCGTGTGCCAAAAATAAGACGTGGGCACTGCCGGGCCAAAAAATAAGCGCCTGAAGGTCCCGTCCCCAAGTTCGTCCGCCGCAAAAAGGCCTAAAAAACGGGTGGGCTATAGCCTTGGGGGGAGGGGCGGGCCAAGTTCGTCCGCCGGACTCGGAATGGGGCCAAACTTTGCGAGGGGCCTCCGTGTCCCAAAATTAGGCCGCGGGCACTGCCGCGCCCAAAAATAAGCCCCCGAAGGTCCCGTCCCCAAGTTCGTCCGCCGCAAAAATGCCCAAAAAACGGGTGGGCTATAGCCTTGGGGGGAGGGGCTGGCCAAGTTCGTCCGCCGGACTCGGAATGGGGCCAGACTTTGCGAGGGGCCTCCGTGTGCCAAAAATAGGCCGCGGGCACTGCCGCGCCCCAAAATAAGCGCCCGAAGGTCCCGTCCCCAAGTTCGTCTGCCGCAAAAATGCCCAAGAAACGGGTGGCCTATAGCCTTGGGGGGAGGGGCTGGCCAAGTTCGTCCGCCGGACTCGGAATGGGGCCAGACTTTGCGAGGGGCCTCCGTGTGCCAAAAATAGGTGGCGGACACTGCCGCGCCCAAAAATAAGCGGCCGAAGGTCCCGTCCCCAAGTTCGTCCGCCGCAAAAATGCCCAAAAAACGGGTGGGCTATAGCCTTGGGGGGAGGGGCTGGCCAACTTCGTCCGCCGGACTCGTAATGTGGCCAGACTTTGCGAGGGGCCTCCGTGTGCCAAAAATAGGCCGCGGGCACTGCCTCGCCCAAAAATAAGCACCCAAAGGTCCCGTCCCCAAGTTCGTCCGCCGCAAAAATGCCCAAAAATCGGGTGGCCCATAGCCTTGGGGGGAAGCGCTGGCCAAATTCGTCCGCCGGACTCGGAATGGGGCTAGACTTTGCGAGGGTCGTCCGTGTACCAAAAATAGGCCGCGGGCACTGCTGCCCCCAAAAATAAGCGCCCGAAGGTCCCGTCCCCAAGTTCGTCCGCCGCAAAAATGCCCAAAAAACGGGTGGGCTATAGCCTTGGGGGGAGGGGCTGGCCAAGTTCGTCCGCCGGACTCGGAATGGGGCCAGACTTTGCGAGGGGCCTCCGCGTGCCAAAAATAGGCCGCAGGCACTGCCGTACCCAAAAATAAACGCCCGAATGTCCGTCCCCAAGTTCGTCCGCCGCAAAAATGCCCAAAAAACGGGTGGGCTATAGCCTTGGGGGGAGGGGCTGGCCACGTTCGTCCGCCGGACTCGGAATGGGGCCCCACTTTACGAGGGGCCTCCGTGTTCCAAAAATAGGCCGCAGGCACTGCCCTGCCCAAAAATAAACGCCCGAAGGTCCCGTCCCCAAGTTCGGCCGCCGCAAAAATGCCCAAAAAACGGGTGGGCTATAGCCTTGGGGGGAGGGGCTGGCCAAGTTCGTCCGCCGGACTCGGAATGGGGCCCGACTTTCCGAGGTGCCTCCGTGTGCCAAAAATTGGCCGCGGGCACTGCCGCGCCCAAAAATAAGCGCCCGAAGGTCCGGTCCCAAAGTTCGTCCGCCGCAAAAATGCCCAAAAAACGGATGGGCTATAGCCTTGGGGGGAGGGGCTGGCCAAGTTCGTCCGCCGGACTCGGAATGGGGCCAGACTTTGCGAGGGGCCTCCGCGTGCCAAAAATAGGCCGCAGGCACTGCCGTACCCAAAAATAAACGCCCGAAGGTCCCGTCCCCAAGTTCGTCCGCCGCAAAAATGCCCAAAAAACGGGTGGGCTATAGCCTTGGGGGGAGGGGCTGGCCAAGTTCGTCCGCCGGACTCGGAATGGGGCCCCACTTTGCGAGGGGCCTCCGTGTTCCAAAAATAGGCCGCAGGCACTGCCCTACCCAAAAATAAACGCCCGAAGGTCCCGTCCCCAAGTTCGGCCGCCGCAAAAATGCCCAAAAAACGGGTGGGCTATAGCCTTGGGGGGAGGGGCTGGCCAAGTTCGTCCGCCGGACTCGGAATGGGGCCCGACTTTCCGAGGGGCCTCCGTGTGCCAAAAATTGGCCGCGGGCACTGCCGCGCCCAAAAATAAGCGCCCGAAGGTCCGGTCCCAAAGTTCGTCCGCCGCAAAAATGCCCAAAAAACGGATGGGCTATAGCCTTGGGGGGAGGGGCTGGCCAAGTTCGTCCGCCGGACTCGGAATGGGGCCAGACTTTGCGAGGGGCCTCCGTGAGTCAAAAATAGGCCTTTGGAACTGCCGCGCGTAAAAATAAGCGCCCGAAGGTCCCGTCCCCAAGTTCGTCCACTGCAAAAATGCCCAAAAAACGGGTGGGCTATAGTCTTGGGGGGAGGGGCTGGCCAAGTTCGTCCGCCGGACTCGGAAGGGGGCCAGACTTTGCGAGGGGCCTCCGTGTGCCAAAAATAGGCCTCGGGCACTGCCGCGCCCAAAAATAAGCGCCCGAAGGTCCCGTCCCCATGTTCGTCCACCGCAAAAATGCCCAAAAAACGGGTGGGCTATAGCCTTGGGGGGAGGGGCTGGCCAAGTTCGTCCGCCGGACTCGGAATGGGGCCCGACTTTCCGAGGTGCCTCCGTGTGCCAAAAATTGGCCGCGGGCACTGCCGCGCCCAAAAATAAGCGCCCGAAGGTCCGGTCCCAAAGTTCGTCCGCCGCAAAAATGCCCAAAAAACGGATGGGCTATAGCCTTGGGGGGAGGGGCTGGCCAAGTTCGTCCGCCGGACTCGGAATGGGGCCAGACTTTGCGAGGGGCCTCCGCGTGCCAAAAATAGGCCGCAGGCACTGCCGTACCCAAAAATAAACGCCCGAAGGTCCCGTCCCCAAGTTCGTCCGCCGCAAAAATGCCCAAAAAACGGGTGGGCTATAGCCTTGGGGGGAGGGGCTGGCCAAGTTCGTCCGCCGGACTCGGAATGGGGCCCGACTTTCCGAGGGGCCTCCGTGTGCCAAAAATTGGCCGCGGGCACTGCCGCGCCCAAAAATAAGCGCCCGAAGGTCCGGTCCCAAAGTTCGTCCGCCGCAAAAATGCCCAAAAAACGGATGGGCTATAGCCTTGGGGGGAGGGGCTGGCCAAGTTCGTCCGCCGGACTCGGAATGGTGCCAGACTTTGCGAGGGGCCTCCGTGAGTCAAAAATAGGCCTTTGGAACTGCCGCGCGTAAAAATAAGCGCCCGAAGGTCCCGTCCCCAAGTTCGTCCACTGCAAAAATGCCCAAAAAACGGGTGGGCTATAGTCTTGGGGGGAGGGGCTGGCCAAGTTCGTCCGCCGGACTCGGAAGGGGGCCAGACTTTGCGAGGGGCCTCCGTGTGCCAAAAATAGGCCTCGGGCACTGCCGCGCCCAAAAATAAGCGCCCGAAGGTCCCGTCCCCATGTTCGTCCACCGCAAAAATGCCCAAAAAATGGGTGGGCTATAGCCTTGGGGGGAGGGGCTGGCCAAGTTCGTCCGCCGGACTCGGAATGGGGCCAGACTTTGCGAGGGGCCTCTGTGTGCCAAAAATAGGCTGCGCGCCCAAAAATAAGCACCCGAAGGTCCCGTCCCCAAGTTCGTCCGCCGCAAAAATGCCCAAAAAACGGGTGGGCTATAGCCTTGGGGGGAGATGCTGGCCAAGTTCGTCCGCCGGACTCGTAATGTGGCCAGACTTTGCGAGGGGCCTCCGTGTGCCAAAAATAGGCCTCGGGCACTGCCGCGCCCAAAAATAAGCGCCCGAAGGTCCCGTCTCCATGTTCGTCCACCGCAAAAATGCCCAAAAAATGGGTGGGCTATAGCCTTGGGGGGAGGGGCTGGCCAAGTTCGTCCGCCGGACTCGGAATGGGGCCCGACTTTCCGAGGTGCCTCCGTGTGCCAAAAATTGGCCGCGGGCACTGCCGCGCCCAAAAATAAGCGCCCGAAGGTCCGGTCCCAAAGTTCGTCCGCCGCAAAAATGCCCAAAAAACGGATGGGCTATAGCCTTGGGGGGAGGGGCTGGCCAAGTTCGTCCGCCGGACTCGGAATGGGGCCAGAGTTTGCGAGGGGCCTCCGCGTGCCAAAAATAGGCCACAGGCACTGCCGTACCCAAAAATAAACGCCCGAAGGTCCCGTCCCCAAGTTCGTCCGCCGCAAAAATGCCCAAAAAACGGGTGGGCTATAGCCTTGGGGGGAGGGGCTGGCCAAGTTCGTCCGCCGGACTCGGGATGGGGCCCGACTTTCCGAGGGGCCTCCGTGTGCCAAAAATTGGCCGCGGGCACTGCCGCGCCCAAAAATAAGCGCCCGAAGGTCCGGTCCCAAAGTTCGTCCGCCGCAAAAATGCCCAAAAAACGGATGGGCTATAGCCTTGGGGGGAGGGGCTGGCCAAGTTCGTCCGCCGGACTCGGAATGGGGCCAGACTTTGCGAGGGGCCTCCGTGAGTCAAAAATAGGCCTTTGGAACTGCCGCGCGTAAAAATAAGTGCCCGAAGGTCCCGTCCCCAAGTTCGTCCACTGCAAAAATGCCCAAAAAACGGGTGGGCTATAGTCTTGGGGGGAGGGGCTGGCCAAGTTCGTCCGCCGGACTCGGAAGGGGGCCAGACTTTGCGAGGGGCCTCCGTGTGCCAAAAATAGGCCTCGGGCACTGCCGCGCCCAAAAATAAGCGCCCGAAGGTCCCGTCCCCATGTTCGTCCACCGCAAAAATGCCCAAAAAATGGGTGGGCTATAGCCTTGGGGGGAGGGGCTGGCCAAGTTCGTCCGCCGGACTCGGAATGGGGCCAGACTTTGCGAGGGGCCTCTGTGTGCCAAAAATAGGCTGCGCGCCCAAAAATAAGCACCCGAAGGTCCCGTCCCCAAGTTCGTCCGCCGCAAAAATGCCCAAAAAACGGGTGGGCTATAGCCTTGGGGGGAGATGCTGGCCAAGTTCATCCGCCGGACTCGTAATGTGGCCAGACTTTGCGAGGGGCCTCCGTGTGCCAAAAATAGGCCGCGGGCACTGCCGCGCCAAAAAATAAGCACCCAAAGGTCCCGTCCCCAAGTTCGTCCGCCGCAAAAATGCCCAAAAATCGGGTGGGCCATAGCCTTGGGGGGAAGCGCTGGCCAAATTCGTCCGCCGGACTCGGAATGGGGCCAGACTTTGCGAGGGGCCTCCGTGTGCCAAAAATAGACCGCGGGCACTGCCGCGCCCAAAAATAACCGCCCGAAGGTCCCGTCCCCAAGTTCGTGCGCCTTAAAAATGACCAAATAATGGGTGCGCTATAGCCTTGGGGGGAGGGGCTGGCCAAGTTCGTCCGCCGGACTCGGAATGGGGCCAGACTTTGCGAGAGGCCTCCGTGTGCCAAAAATAGGCCGCGGCAACTGCCGCGCGCAAAAATAAGTGCATGAAGGTCCCGTCCCCAAGTTCGTCCGCCGCAAAAATGCCCAAAAAACGGGTGGGCTATAGCCTTGGGGGGAGGGGCCGGCCAAGTTCGTCCGCCGGACTCGGAATGGGGTCAGACTTTGCGAGGGGCCTCCGTGTGCCAAAAATAGGCCGCGGGCACTGCTGCGCCCAAAAATAAGCACCCAAAGGTCCCGTCCCCAAGTTCGTCCGCCGCAAAAATGCCCAAAAATCGGGTGGGCCATAGCCTTGGGGGGAAGCGCTGGCCAAATTCGTCCGCCGGACTCAGAATGGGGCTAGACTTTGCGAGGGTCCTCCGTGTGCCAAAAATAGGCCGCGGGCACTGCTGCCCCCAAAAATAAGCGCCCGAAGGTCCCGTCCCCAAGTTCGTCCGCCGCAAAAATGCCCAAAAAACGGATGGGCTATAGCCTTGGGGGGAGGGGCTGGCCAAGTTCGTCCGCCGGACTCGGAATGGGGCCAGACTTTGCTAGGGGCCTCCGTGAGTCAAAAATAGGCCTTTGGCACTGCCGCGCGCAAAAATAAGCGCCCGAAGGTCCCGTCCCCAAGTTCGTCCACTGCAAAAATGCCCAAAAAACGGGTGGGCTATAGTCTTGGGGGGAGATGCTGGCCAAGTTCGTCCGCCGGACTCGTAATGTGGCCAGACTTTGCGAGGGGCCTCCGTGTGCCAAAAATAGGCCTCGGGCACTGCCGCGCCCAAAAATAAGCGCCCGAAGGTCCCGTCCCCATGTTCGTCCACCGCAAAAATGCCCAAAAAATGGGTGGGCTATAGCCTTGGGGGGAGGGGCTGGCCAAGTTCGTCCGCCGGACTCGGAATGGGGCCAGACTTTGCGAGGGGCCTCCGTGTGCCAAAAATAGGCTGCGCGCCCAAAAATAAGCACCCGAAGGTCCCGTCCCCAAGTTCGTCCGCCGCAAAAATGCCCAAAAAACGGGTGGGCTTTAGCCTTGGGGGGAGATGCTGGCCAAGTTCGTCCGCCGGACTCGTAATGTGGCCAGACTTTGCGAGGGGCCTCCGTGTGCCAAAAATAGGCCGCGGGCACTGCCGCGCCCAAAAATAAGCACCCAAAGGTCCCGTCCCCAAGTTCGTCCGCCGCAAAAATGCCCAAAAATCGGGTGGGCCATAGCCTTGGGGGGAAGCGGTGGCCAAATTCGTCCGCCGGACTCGGAATGGGGCCAGACTTTGCGAGGGGCCTCCGTGTGCCAAAAATAGGCCGCGGGCACTGCCGCGCCCAAAAATAACCGCCCGAAGGTCCCGTCCCCAAGTTCGTGCGCCTTAAAAATGACCAAATAACGGGTGCGCTATAGCCTTGGGGGGAGGGGCTGGCCAAGTTCGTCCGCCGGACTCGGAATGGGGCCAGACTTTGCGAGAGGCCTCCGTGTGCCAAAAATAGGCCGCGGCAACTGCCGCGCGCAAAAATAAGTGCATGAAGGTCCCGTCCCCAAGTTCGTCCGCCGCAAAAATGCCCAAAAATCGGGTGGGCCATAGCCTTGGGGGGAAGCGCTGGCCAAATTCGTCCGCCGGACTCGGAATGGGGCTAGACTTTGCGAGGGTCCTCCGTCTGCCAAAAATAGGCCGCGGGCACTGCTGCCCCCAAAAATAAGCGCCCGAAGGTCCCGTCCCCAAGTTCGTCCGCCGCAAAAATGCCCAAAAAACGGGTGGGCTATAGCCTTGGGGGGAGGGGCTGGCCAAGTTCGTCCGCCGGACTCGGAATGGGGCCAGACTTTGCGAGGGGCCTCCGCGTGCCAAAAATAGGCCGCAGGCACTGCCGTACCCAAAAATAAACGCCCGAAGGTCCCGTCCCCAAGTTCGTCCGCCGCAAAAATGCCCAAAAAACGGGTGGGCTATAGCCTTGGGGGGAGGGGCTGGCCAAGTTCGTCCGCCGGACTCGGAATGGGGCCCCACTTTGCGAGGGGCCTCCGTGTTCCAAAAATAGGCCGCAGGCACTGCCCTGCCCAAAAATAAACGCCCGAAGGTCCCGTCCCCAAGTTCGGCCGCCGCAAAAATGCCCAAAAAACGGGTGGGCTATAGCCTTGGGGGGAGGGGCTGGCCAAGTTCGTCCGCCGGACTCGGAATGGGGCCCGACTTTCCGAGGAGCCTCCGTGTGCCAAAAATTGGCCGCGGGCACTGCCGCTCCCAAAAATAAGCGCCCGAAGGTCCGGTCCCAAAGTTCGTCCGCCGCAAAAATGCCCAAAAAACGGATGGGCTATAGCCTTGGGGGGAGGGGCTGGCCAAGTTCGTCCGCCGGACTCGGAATGGGGCCAGACTTTGCGAGGGGCCTCCGTGAGTCAAAAATAGGCCTTTGGCACTGCCGCACACAAAAATAAGCGCCCGAAGGTCCCGTCCCCATGTTCGTCCACCGCAAAAATGCCCAAAAAATGGGTGGGCTATAGCCTTGGGGGGAGGGGCTGGCCAAGTTCGTCCGCCGGACTCGGAATGGGGCCAGACTTTGCGAGGGGCCTCCGTGTGCCAAAAATAGGCTGCGCGCCCAAAAATAAGCACCCGAAGGTCCCGTCCCCAAGTTCGTCCGCCGCAAAAATGCCCAAAAAACGGGTGGGCTATAGCCTTGGGGGGAGATGCTGGCCAAGTTCGTCCGCCGGACTCGTAATGTGGCCAGACTTTGCGAGGGGCCTCCGTGTGCCAAACATAGGCCGCGGTCACTGCCGCGCCCAAAAATAAGCGCCCGAAGGTCCCGTCCCCAAGTTCGTCCGCCGCAAAAATGCGGAAAAATCGGGTGGGCCATAGCCTTAGGGGGAGGGGCTGGCCAAGTTCGTCCGCCGGACTCGGAATGGGGCCAGACTTTGCGAGGGGCCTCCGTGTGCCAAACATAGGCCGCGGTCACTGCCGCGCCCAAAAATAAGCGCCCGAAGGTCCCGTCCCCAAGTTCGTCTGCCGCAAAAATGCCCAAAAAACGGGTGGGCTATAGCCTTGGGGGGAGGGGCTGGCCAAGTTCGTCCGCCGGACTCGGAATGAGGCCAGACTTTGCGAGGGGCCTCCGTGTGCCAAAAACAGGCCGCGGGCACTGCCGCGCCCAAAAATAAGCGCCCGAAGGTCCCGTCCCCAAGTTCATCCGCCGCAAAAATGCCCAAAAAACGGGTGGGCTATAGCCTTGGGGGGTGAGGCTGGCCAAGTTCGTCCGCCGGACTCGGAATGGGGCCAGACTTTGCGAGGGGCCTCCGTGTGCCAAAAATAGGCTGCGTGCCCAAAAATAAGCGCCCGAAGGTCCCGTCCCCAAGTTCGTCCGCCGCAAAAATGCCCAAAAAACGGGTGGGCTATAGCCTTGGGGGGAGGGGCTGGCCAAGTTCGTCCGCCGGACTCGGAATGGGGCCAGACTTTGTGAGGGGCCTCCGTGTGCCAAAAATAGGCGACGGGCACTGCCGCGCCCAAAAATAAGCGCCCGAAGGTCCCATCCCCAAGTTCGTCCGCCGCAAAAACGCCCAAAAAACGGGTGGGCTATAGCCTTGGGGGGTGGGGCTGGCCAAGTTCGTCCGCCGGACTCGGAATGGGGTCAGACTTTGCGAGGGGCCTCCGTGTGCCAAAAATAGGCCGCGGTCACGGCCGCGCCCAAAAATAATCGCCCGAAGGTTCCGTCCCCTAGTTCGTCCACCGCAAAAATGCCGAAAAAATGGGTGGGCTATAGCCTTGGGGGGAGAGGCTGGCCAAGTTCGTCCGCCGGACTCGGAATGGGGCCAGACTTTGCGAGGGGCCTCCGTGTGCCAAAAATCGGCTGCGCGCCCAAAAATAAGCGCCCGAAGGTCCCGTCCCCAAGTTCGTCCGCCGCAAAAATGCCCAAAAAATGGGTGGGCTATAGCCTTGGGGGGAGGGGCTGGCCAAGTTCGTCCGCCGGACAAGGAATGGGGCCAGACTTTACGAGGGGCCTCCGTGTGCCAAAAATAGGCTGCGTGCCCAAAAATAAGTGCCCGAAGGTCCCTTCCCCAAGTTCGTCCGCCGCAAAAATGCCCAAAAAACGGGTCGGCTATATCCTCCGGGGGAGGGGCTGGCCAAGTGCGTCCGCCGGACTCGAAATGGGGCCAGACTTTGTGAGGGGCCTCCGTGTGCCAAAAATAGGCCGCGGGCACTGCCGCTCCCAAAAATAAGCGCCCGAAGGTCCGGTCCCAAAGTTCGTCCGCCGCAAAAATGCCCAAAAAACGGATGGGCTATAGCCTTGGGGGGAGGGGCTGGCCAAGTTCGTCCGCCGGACTCGGAATGGGGCCAGACTTTGCGAGGGGCCTCCGTGAGTCAAAAATAGGCCTTTGGCACTGCCGCGCGCAAAAATAAGCGCCCGAAGGTCCCGTCCCCATGTTCGTCCACCGCAAAAATGCCCAAAAAATGGGTGGGCTATAGCCTTGGGGGGAGGGGCTGGCCAAGTTCGTCCGCCGGACTCGGAATGGGGCCAGACTTTGCGAGGGGCCACCGTGTGCCAAAAATAGGCTGCGCGCCCAAAAATAAACGCCCGAAGGTCCCGTCCCCAAGTTCGTCCGCCGCAAAAATGCCTAAAAAATGGGTGGGCCATAGCCTTGGGGGGAGGGGCTGGCCAAGTTCGTCCGCCGGACTCAGAATGGGGCCAGACTTTGCGAGGGACCTCCGAGTGCCAAAAATAGTCCGCGGGCACTGCCGTACCCAAAAATAAGAGCCCGAAGGTCCCGTCCCCAAGTTCGTCCGCCGCAAAAATGCCCAAAAAACGGGTGGGCTATAGCCTTGGGGGGAGGGGCTGGCCAAGTTCGTCCGCCGGACTCGGAATGGGGCCAGACTTTGCGAGGGGCCTCCGCGTGCCAAAAATAGGCCGCAGGCACTGCCGTACCCAAAAATAAACGCCCGAAGGTCCCGTCCCCAAGTTCGTCCGCCGCAAAAATGCCCAAAAAACGGGTGGGCTATAGCCTTGCGGGGAGGGGCTGGCCAAGTTCGTCCGCCGGACTCGGAATGGGGCCCCACTTTGCGAGGGGCCTCCGTGTTCCAAAAATAGGCCGCAGGCACTGCCCTGCCCAAAAATAAACGCCCGAAGGTCCCGTCCCCAAGTTCGGCCGCCGCAAAAATGCCCAAAAAACGGGTGGGCTATAGCCTTGGGGGGAGGGGCAGGCCAAGTTCGTCCGCCGGACTCGGAATGGGGCCTGACTTTCCGAGGGGCCTCCGTGTGCCAAAAATTGGCCGCGGGCACTGCCGCGCCCAAAAATAAGCGCCCGAACGTCCGGTCCCAAAGTTCGTCCGCCGCAAAAATGCCCAAAAAACGGATGGGCTATAGCCTTGGGGGGAGGGGCTGGCCAAGTTCGTCCGCCGGACTCGGAATGGGGCCAGACTTTGCGAGGGGCCTCCGTGAGTCAAAAATAGGCCTTTGGCACTGCCGCGCGCAAAAATAAGCACCCGAAGGTCCCGTCCCCAAGTTCGTCCACCGCAAAAATGCCCAAAAAACGGGTGGGCTATAGTCTTGGGGGGAGGGGCTGGCCAAGTTCGTCCGCCGGACTCGGAAGGGGGCCAGACTTTGCGAGGGGCCTCCGTGTGCCAAAAATAGGCCTCGGGCACTGCCGAACCCAAAAATAAGCGCCCGAAGGTCCCGTCCCCATGTTCGTCCACCGCAAAAATGCCCAAAAAATGGGTGGGCTATAGCCTTGGGGGGAGGGGCTGGCCAAGTTCGTCCGCCGGACTCGGAATGGGGCCAGACTTTGCGAGGGGCCTCCGCGTGCCAAAAATAGGCCGCAGGCACTGCCGTACCCAAAAATAAGCGCCCGAAGGTCCCGTCCCCATGTTCGTCCACCGCAAAAATGCCCAAAAAACGGGTGGGCTATAGCCTTGGGGGGAGATGCTGGCCAAGTTCATCCGCCGGACTCGTAATGTTCCCAGACTTTGCGAGGGGCCTCCGTGTGCCAAAAATAGGCCGCGGGCACTGCCGCGCCCAAAAATAAGCACCCAAAGGTCCCGTCCCCAAGTTCGTCCGCCGCAAAAATGCCCAAAAATCGGGTGGGCCATAGCCTTGGGGGGAGGGGCTGGCCAAGTTCGTCCGCCGGACTCGGAATGGGGCCCCACTTTGCGAGGGGCCTCCGTGTTCCAAAAATAGGCCGCAGGCACTGCCCTGCCCAAAAATAAACGCCCGAAGGTCCCGTCCCCAAGTTCGGCCGCCGCAAAAATGCCCAAAAAACGGGTGGGCTATAGCCTTGGGGGGAGGGGCTGGCCAAGTTCGTCCGCCGGACTCGGAATGGGGCCAGACTTTGCGAGGGGCCTCCGTGTGCCAAAAATAGGCTGCCCGCCCAAAAATAAGCACCCGAAGGTCCCGTCCCCAAGTTCGTCCGCCGCAAAAATGCCCAAAAAACGGGTGGGCTATAGCCTTGGGGGGAGATGCTGGCCAAGTTCGTCCGCCGGACTCGTAATGTGGCCAGACTTTGCGAGGGGCCTCCGTGTGCCAAAAATAGGCCGCGGGCACTGCCGCGCCCAAAAATAAGCACCCAAAGGTCCCGTCCCCAAGTTCGTCCGCCGCAAAAATGCCCAAAAATCGGGTGGGCCATAGCCTTGGGGGGAAGCGGTGGCCAAATTCGTCCGCCGGACTCGGAATGGGGCCAGACTTTGCGAGGGGCCTCCGTGTGCCAAAAATAGGCCGCGGGCACTGCCACGCCCAAAAATAACCGCCCGAAGGTCCCGTCCCCAAGTTCGTGCGCCGTAAAAATGACCAAATAACGGGTGGGCTATAGCCTTGGGGGGAGGGGCTGGCCAAGTTCGTCCGCCGGACTCGGAATGGGGCCAGACTTTGCGAGAGGCCTCCGTGTGCCAAAAATAGGCCGCGGCAACTGCCGCGCCCAAAAATAAGTGCATGAAGGTCCCGTCCCCAAGTTCGTCCGCCGCAAAAATGCCCAAAAAACGGGTGGGCTATAGCCTTGCGGGGAGGGGCTGGCCAAGTTCGTCCGCCGGTCTCGGAATGGGGTCAGACTTTGCGAGGGGCCTCCGTGTGCCAAAAATAGGCCGCGGGCACTGCCGCGCCCAAAAATAAGCACCCAAAGGTCCCGTCCCCAAGTTCGTCCGCCGCAAAAATGCCCAAAAATCGGGTGGGCCATAGCCTTGGGGGGAAGCGCTGGCCAAATTCGTCCGCCGGACTCGGAATGGGGCTAGACTTTGCGAGGGTCCTCCGTGTGCCAAAAATAGGCCGCGGGCACTGCTGCCCCAAAAATAAGCGCCCGAAGGTCCCGTCCCCAAGTTCGTCCGCCGCAAAAATGCCCAAAAAACGGGTGGGCTATAGCCTTGGGGGGAGGGGCTGGCCAAGTTCGTCCGCCGGACTCGGAATGGGGCCAGACTTTGCGAGGGGCCTCCGTGTGCCAAAAATAGGCTGCGCGCCCAAAAATAAGCACCCGAAGGTCCCGTCCCCAAGTTCGTCCGCCGCAAAAATGCCCAAAAAACGGGTGGGCTATAGCCTTGGGGGGAGATGCTGGCCAAGTTCGTCCGCCGGACTCGTAATGTGGCCAGACTTTGCGAGGGGCCTCCGTGTTCCAAAAATAGGCCGCGAGCACTGCCGCGCCCAAAAATAAGCACCCAAAGGTCCCGTCCCCAAGTTCGTCCGCCGCAAAAATGCCCAAAAATCGGGTGGGCCATAGCCTTGGGGGGAAGCGGTGGCCAAATTCGTCCGCCGGACTCGGAATGGGGCCAGACTTTGCGAGGGGCCTCCGAGTGCCAAAAATAGGCCGCAGGCACTGCCGTACCCAAAAATAAACGCCCGAAGGTCCCGTCCCCAAGTTCGTCCGCCGCAAAAATGCCCAAAAAACGGGTGGGCTATAGCCTTGGGGGGAGGGGCTGGCCAAGTTCGTCCGCCGGACTCGGAATGGGGCCCCACTTTGCGAGGGGCCTCCGTGTTCCAAAAATAGGCCGCAGGCACTGCCCTGCCCAAAAATAAACGCCCGAAGGTCCCGTCCCCAAGTTCGGCCGCCGCAAAAATGCCCAAAAAACGGGTGGGCTATAGCCTTGGGGGGAGGGGCTGGCCAAGTTCGTCCGCCGGACTCGGAATGGGCCCCGACTTTCCGAGGGGCCTCCGTGTGCCAAAAATTGGCCGCGGGCACTGCCGCTCCGAAAAATAAGCGCCCGAAGGTCCGGTCCCAAAGTTCGTCCGCCGCAAAAATGCCCAAAAAACGGATGGGCTATAGCCTTGGGGGGAGGGGCTGGCCAAGTTCGTCCGCCGGACTCGGAATGGGGCCAGACTTTGCGAGGGGCCTCCGTGTGCCAAAAATAGGCCTCGGGCACTGCCGCGCCCAAAAATAAGCGCCCGAAGGTCCCGTCCCCATGTTCGTCCACCGCAAAAATGCCCAAAAAATGGGTGGGCTATAGCCTTGGGGGGAGGGGCTGGCCAAGTTCGTCCGCCGGACTCGGAATGGGGCCAGACTTTGCGAGGGGCCTCCGTGTGCCAAAAATAGGCTGCGCGCCCAAAAATAAGCACCCGAAGGTCCCGTCCCCAAGTTCGTCCGCCGCAAAAATGCCCAAAAAACGGGTGGGCTATAGCCTTGGGGGGAGATGCTGGCCAAGTTCGTCCGCCGGACTCGTAATGTGGCCAGACTTTGCGAGGGGCCTCCGTGTGCCAAAAATAGGCCGCGGGAACTGCCGCGCCCAAAAATAAGCACCCAAAGGTCCCGTCCCCAAGTTCGTCCGCCGCAAAAATTCCCAAAAATCGGGTGGGCCATAGCCTTGGGGCGAAGCGCTGGCCAAATTCGTCCGCCGGACTCGGAATGGGGCCAGACTTTGCGAGGGGCCTCCGTGTGCCAAAAATAGGCCGCGGGCACTGCCGCGCCCCAAAATAACCGCCCGAAGGTCCCGTCCCCAAGTTCGTGCGCCGTAAAAATGACCAAATAACGGGTGGGCTATAGCCTTGCGGGGAGGGGCTGGCCAAGTTCGTCCGCCGGACTCGAAATGGGGCCCCACTTTGCGAGGGGCCTCCGTGATCCAAAAATAGGCCGCAGGCACTGCCCTGCCCAAAAATAAACGCCCGAAGGTCCCGTCCCCAAGTTCGGCCGCCGCAAAAATGCCCAAAAAACGGGTGGGCTATAGCCTTGGGGGGAGGGGCTGGCCAAGTTCGTCCGCCGGACTCGGAATGGGGTCAGACTTTGCGAGGGGCCTCCGTGTGCCAAAAATAGGCCGCGGTCACTGCCGCGCCTAAAAATAATCGCCCGAAGGTCCCGTCCCCTAGTTCGTCCACCGCAAAAATGCCCAAAAAATGGGTGGGCTATAGCCTTGGGGGGAGAGGCTGGCCAAGTTCGTCCGCCGGACTCGGAATGGGGCCAGACTTTGCGAGGGGCCTCCGTGTGCCAAAAATCGGCTGCGCGCCAAAAAATAAGCGCCCGAAGGTCCCGTCCCCAAGTTCGTCCGCCGCAAAAATGCCCAAAACATGGGTGGGCTATAGCCTTGGGGAGAGGGGCTGGCCAAGTTCGTCCGCCGGACTCGGAATGGGGCCAGACTTTGCGAGGGGCCTCCGTGTGCCAAAAATAGGCTGCGTGCCCAAAAATAAGTGCCCGAAGGTCCCTTCCCCAAGTTCGTCCGCCGCAAAAATGCCCAAAAAACGGGTCGGCTATATCCTCTGGGGGAGGGGCTGGCCAAGTGCGTCCGCCGGACTCGGAATGGGGTCAGACTTTGCGAGGGGCCTCCGTGTGCCAAAAATAGGCCGCGGTCACTGCCGCGCCCAAAAATAATCGCCCGAAGGTCCCGTCCCCTAGTTCGTCCACCGCAAAAATGCCCAAAAAATGGGTGGGCTATAGCCTTGGGGGGAGGGGCTGGCCAAGTTCGTCCGCCGGACTCGGAATGGGGCCAGACTTTGCGAGGGGCCTCCGTGTGCCAAAAATAGGCTGCGCACCCAAAAATAAGCACCCGAAGGTCCCGTCCCCAAGTTCGTCCGCCGCAAAAATGCCCAAAAAACGGGTGGGCTATAGCCTTGGGGGGAGATGCTGGCCAAGTTCGTCCGCCGGACTCGTAATGTGGCCAGACTTTGCGAGGGGCCTCCGTGTGCCAAAAATAGGCCGCGGGAACTGCCGCGCCCAAAAATAAGCACCCAAAGGTCCCGTCCCCAAGTTCGTCCGCCGCAAAAATGCCCAAAAATCGGGTGGGCCATAGCCTTGGGGCGAAGCGCTGGCCAAATTCGTCCGCCGGACTCGGAATGGGGCCAGACTTTGCGAGGGGCCTCCGTGTGCCAAAAATAGGCCGCGGGCACTGCCGCGCCCCAAAATAACCGCCCGAAGGTCCCGTCCCCAAGTTCGTGCGCCGTAAAAATGACCAAATAACGGGTGGGCTATAGCCTTGCGGGGAGGGGCTGGCCAAGTTCGTCCGCCGGACTCGGAATGGGGCCCCACTTTGCGAGGGGCCTCCGTGATCCAAAAATAGGCCGCAGGCACTGCCCTGCCCAAAAATAAACGCCCGAAGGTCCCGTCCCCAAGTTCGGCCGCCGCAAAAATGCCCAAAAAACGGGTGGGCTATAGCCTTGGGGGGAGGGGCTGGCCAAGTTCGTCCGCCGGACTCGGAATGGGGTCAGACTTTGCGAGGGGCCTCCGTGTGCCTAAAATAGGCCGCGGTCACTGCCGCGCCCAAAAATAATCGCCCGAAGGTCCCGTCCCCTAGTTCGTCCACCGCAAAAATGCCCAAAAAATGGGTGGGCTATAGCCTTGGGGAGAGGGGCTGGCCAAGTTCGTCCGCCGGACTCGGAATGGGGTCAGACTTTGCGAGGGGCCTCCGTGTGCCAAAAATAGGCCGCGGTCACTGCCGCGCCCAAAAATAATCGCCCGAAGGTCCCGTCCCCTAGTTCGTCCACCGCAAAAATGCCCAAAAAATGGGTGGGCTATAGCCTTGGGGGGAGGGGCTGGCCAACTTCGTCCGCCGGACTCGGAATGGGGCCAGACTTTGCGAGGGGCCTCCGTGTGCCAAAAATAGGCTGCGCACCCAAAAATAAGCGCCCGAAGGTCCCGTCCCCAAGTTCGTCCGCCGCAAAAATGCCTAAAAAATGGGTGGGCCATAGCCTTGGGGGGAGGGGCTGGCCAAGTTCGTCCGCCGGACTCGGAATGGGGCCAGACTTTGCGAGGGACCTCCGAGTGCCAAAAATAGTCCGCGGGCACTGCCGTACCCAAAAATAAGCGCCCGAAGGTCCCGTCCCCAAGTTTGTCCGCAGCAAAAATGCCCAAAAAACGGGTGGGCTATAGCCTTGGGGGGAGGGGCTGGCCAAGTTCGTCTGCCGGACTCGGAATGGGGCCAGACTTTGCGAGGGGCCTCCGTGTGCCAAAAATACGCCGCAAGCACTGCGCGCCCAAAAGTAAACACCTGAAGGTCCCGTCCCCAAGTTCGTCCGCCGCAAAAATGCCCAAAAAACGGGTGGGCTATAGCCTTGGGGGGAGGGGCTGGCCAAGTTCGTCCGCCGGACTCGGAATGGGGCCAGACTTTGCGAGGGGCCTCCGTGTGCCAAAAATAGGCCCCGGGCACTGCCGCGCCCAAAAATAAGCGCCCGAAGGACCCGTCCCCAAGTTCGTCCGCCGCAAAAATGCCCAAAAAACGGGTGGGCTATAGTCTTGGGGGGAGGGGCTGGCCAAGTTCGTCCGCCGGACTCGGAATGGGGCCAGACTTTGCGAGGGGCCTCCGTGTGCCAAAAATAGGCCGCGGGCACTGCCGCGCCCCAAGATAAGCACCCGAAGGTCCCGTCCCCTAGTTCGTCCGCCGCAAAAATGCCCAAAAAACGGGTGGGCTATAGCCTTGGGGGGTGGGGCTGGCCAAATTCGTTCGTCGGACAGAAATGGGGCCAGACTTTGCGAGGGGCCCCCGTGTGCCAAAAATAGGCTGCGGGCACTGCCGCGCCCAAAAATAGGCACCCGAAGGTCCCGTCCCCAAGTTCGTCCGCCACAAAAATGCCCAAAAAATGGGTGGGCTATAGCCTTGGGGGGAGGGGCTGGCCAAGTTCGTCCGCCGGACTCGGAATGGGGCCAGACTTTGCGAGGGGCCTCCGTTCGCAAAAATAGTCCGCGGGCACTGGCGCGCCCAAAAATATGCGCCCGAAGGTCCCGTCCCCAAGTTCGACCGCCGCAAAAATGCCCAAAAAACGGGTGGGATATAGCCTTGGGGGGAGGGGCTGGCCAAGTTCGTCCGCCGGACTCGGAATGGGGCCAAACTTTGCGAGGGGCCACCGTGTGCCAAAAATAGGCCGCGGGCACTGCCGCGCACAAAAATAAGCACCCGAAGGTCCCATCCCCAAGTTCGTCCACAGTAAAAATGCCCAAAAAACGGGTGGGCTATAGCCTTGGGGGGAGGGGCTGGCCAAGTTCGTCCGCCGGACTCGGAATGGGGCCAGACTTTGCGAGGGGCCTCCGTGTGCCAAAAATAGGCTGCGGGCAATCCCGCGCCCGAAGGTCCCGTCCGCTAGTTCGTCCGCCGCAAAAATGCCCAAAAAATGGGTGGGCTATAGCCTTGGGGGGAGGAGCTGGCCAAGTTCGTCCGCCGGACTCGGAATGGGGCCAGACTTTGCGAGGGGCCTCCGAGTGCCAAAAGTAGGCCGCGGGCACTACCGCCCCCAAAAATAAGCGCCCGAAGGTCCCGTCCCCAAGTTCGTCCGCCGCAAAAATGCCCAAAAAACGGGTGGGCTATAGCCTTGCTGGGAGGGGCTGGCCAAGTTCGTCCGCCGGACTCGGAATGGGGCCAGATTTTGCGCGGGGCCTCCGTGTGCCAAAAATAGGCCGCGGGCACTGCCGCGTACAAAAATAAGCGCCCGAAGGTCCCGTCCCCATGTTCGTCCGCCGCAAAAATGCCCAAAAAACAGGCGGGCTATAGCCTTGGGGGGAGGAGTTGGCCAAGTTCGTCCGCACAGACTCGGAATGGGGCCAGACTTTGCGAGGGGCCTCCGTGTGCCAAAAATAAGCCGCGGGCTCTGCCGCGCACAAAAATAAGCGCCCGAAGGTCCCATCCCCAAGTTCGTCCGCCGCAAAACTACCCAAAAAACGGGTGGGCTATAGCCTTGGGGGGAGGGGCTGGCCAAGTTCGTCCGCCGGACTCGGAATGGGGCCAGACTTTGCGAGGGGCCTCCGTGTGCCAAAAATAGGCCGCGGGCACTGCCGCACCCAAAAATAAGCGCACGAAGGTCCCTTCCCCAAGTTCGTCCGCCGCAAAAATGCCCAAAAAACGGGTGGGCTATAGCCTTGGGGGGAGGGGCTGGCCAAGTTCGTCCGCCGAACTCGGATTGGGGCCAGAATTTGCGAGGGGCCTCCGTGTGCCAAAAATAGGCCGTGGCCACTGCCGCGCCCAAAAATAAACGCCCGAAGGTTCCGTCCCCAAGTTCGTCCGCCGCAAAAATGCCCAAAAAATGGGTGGGCTATAGCCTTGGGGGGAGGGGCTGGCCAAGTTCGTCCGCCGGACTCGGAATGGGCCCCGACTTTCCGAGGGGCCTCCGTGTGCCAAAAATTGGCCGCGGGCACTGCCGCTCCCAAAAATAAGCGCCCGAAGGTCCGGTCCCAAAGTTCGTCCGCCGCAAAAATGCCCAAAAAACGGATGGGCTATAGCCTTGGGGGGAGGGGCTGGCCAAGTTCGTCCGCCGGACTCGGAATGGGGCCAGACTTTGCGAGGGGCCTCCGTGAGTCAAAAATAGGCCTTTGGCACTGCCGCGCGCAAAAATAAGCGCCCGAAGGTCTCGTCCCCAAGTTCGTCCACCGCAAAAATGCCCAAAAAACGGGTGGGCTATAGTCTTGGGGGGAGGGGCTGGCCAAGTTCGTCCGCCGGACTCGGAAGGGGGCCAGACTTTGCGAGGGGCCTCCGTGTGCCAAAAATAGGCCTCGGGCACTGCCGCGCCCAAAAATAAGCGCCCGAAGGTCCCGTCCCCATGTTCGTCCACCGCAAAAATGCCCAAAAAATGGGTGGGCTATAGCCTTGGGGGGAGGGGCTGGCCAAGTTCGTCCGCCGGACTCGGAATGGGGCCAGACTTTGCGAGGGGCCTCCGTGTGCCAAAAATAGGCTGCGCGCCCAAAAATAAGCACCCGAAGGTCCCGTCCCCAAGTTCGTCCGCCGCAAAAATGCCCAAAAAACGGGTGGGCTATAGCCTTGGGGGGAGATGCTGGCCAAGTTCGTCCGCCGGACTCGTAATGTGGCCAGACTTTGCGAGGGGCCTCCGTGTGCCAAAAATAGGCCGCGGGCACTGCCGCGCCCAAAAATAAGCACCCAAAGGTCCCGTCCCCAAGTTCGTCCGCCGCAAAAATGCCCAAAAATCGGGTGGGCCATAGCCTTGGGGCGAAGCGCTGGCCAAATTCGTCCGCCGGACTCAGAATGGGGCCAGACTTTGCGAGGGGCCTCCGTGTGCCAAAAATAGGCCGCGGGCACTGCTGCGCCCCAAAATAACCGCCCGAAGGTCCCGTCCCCAAGTTCGTGCGCCGTAAAAATGACCAAATAACGGGTGGGCTATAGCCTTGCGGGGAGGGGCTGGCCAAGTTCGTCCGCCGGACTCGGAATGGGGCCCCACTTTGCGAGGGGCCTCCGTGATCCAAAAATAGGCCGCAGGCACTGCCCTGCCCAAAAATAAACGCCCGAAGGTCCCGTCCCCAAGTTCGGCCGCCGCAAAAATGCCCAAAAAACGGGTGGGCTATAGCCTTGGGGGGAGGGGCTGGCCAAGTTCGTCCGCCGGACTCGGAATGGGGTCAGACTTTGCGAGGGGCCTCCGTGTGCCAAAAATAGGCCGCGGTCACTGCCGCGCCCAAAAATAATCGCCCGAAGGTCCCGTCCCCTAGTTCGTCCACCGCAAAAATGCCCAAAAAATGGGTGGGCTATAGCCTTGGGGGGAGAGGCTGGCCAAGTTCGTCCGCCGGACTCGGAATGGGGCCAGACTTTGCGAGGGGCCTCCGTGTGCCAAAAATTGGCTGCGCGCCCAAAAATAAGCGCCCGAAGGTCCCGTCCCCAAGTTCGTCCGCCGCAAAAATGCCCAAAAAATGGGTGGGCTATAGCCTTGGGGAGAGGGGCTGGCCAAGTTCGTCCGCCGGACTCGGAATGGGGCCAGACTTTGCGAGGGGCCTCCGTGTGCCAAAAATAGGCTGCGCGTCCAAAAATAAGCACCCGAAGGTCCCGTCCCCAAGTTCGTCCGCCGCAAAAATGCCCAAAAAACGGGTGGGCTATAGCCTTGGGGGGAGATGCTGGCCAAGTTCGTCCGCCGGACTCGTAATGTGGCCAGACTTTGCGAGGGGCCTCCGTGTGCCAAAAATAGGCCGCGGGCACTACCGCCCCCAAAAATAAGCGCCCGAAGGTCCCGTCCCCAAGTTCGTCCGCCGCAAAAATGCCCAAAAAACGGGTGGGCTATAGCCTTGCTGGGAGGGGCTGGCCAAGTTCGTCCGCCGGACTCGGAATGGGGCCAGATTTTGCGAGGGGCCTCCGTGTGCCAAAAATAGGCCGCGGGCACTGCCGCGTACAAAATTAAGTGCCCGAAGGTCCCGTCCCCATGTTCGTCCGCCGCAAAAATGCCCAAAAAACAGGCGGGCTATAGCCTTGGGGGGAGGAGTTGGCCAAGTTCGTCCGCACAGACTCGGAATGGGGCCAGACTTTGCGAGGGGCCTCCGTGTGCCAAAAATAAGCCGCGGGCTCTGCCGCGCACAAAAATAAGCGCCCGAAGGTCCCATCCCCAAGTTCGTCCGCCGCAAAACTACCCAAAAAACGGGTGGGCTATAACCTTGGGGGGAGGGGCTGGCCAAGTTCGTCCGCCGGACTCGGAATGGGGCCAGACTTTGCGAGGGGCCTCCGTGTGCCAAAAATAGGCCGCGGGCACTGCCGCACCCAAAAATAAGCGCACGAAGGTCCCTTCCCCAAGTTCGTCCGCCGCAAAAATGCCCAAAAAACGGGTGGGCTATAGCCTTGGGGGGAGGGGCTGGCCAAGTTCGTCCGCCGAACTCGGATTGGGGCCAGAATTTGCGAGGGGCCTCCGTGTGCCAAAAATAGGCCGTGGCCACTGCCGCGCCCAAAAATAAACGCCCGAAGGTTCCGTCCCCAAGTTCGTCCGCCGCAAAAATGCCCAAAAAATGGGTGGGCTATAGCCTTGGGGGGAGGGGCTGGCCAAGTTCGTCCGCCGGACTCGGAATGGGGACAGACATTGCGAGGGGCCTCCGTGTGCCAAAAATAGGCTGCAGGCACTGCCGCGCCCAAAAATAAGCGCCCGAAGGTCCCGTCCCCAAGTTCGTCCGCCGCAAAAATGCCCAAAAAACGGGTGGGCTATAGCCTTGGGGGGAGGGGCCGGCCAAGTTCGCCAGCCGGACTCGGAATGGGGCCAGACTTTGCGAGGGGCCTCCGTGTGCCAAAAATAGCCCGCGGGCACTGCCGCGCCCGAAGGTTCCGTCCCCAAGTTCGTCCGATGCAAAAATGCCCAAAAAACGGGTGGGCTATAGCCTTGGGGGGAGGGGCTGGCCAAGTTCGTCCGCCGGACTCGGAATAGGGCCTGACTTTATGAGGGGCCTCCGTGTGCCAAAAATAGGCCGCGTGAACTGCCGCGCCCAAAGGTCCCATCCCCAAGTTCGTCCGCCGCAAAAATGCCCAAAAAACGGGTGGGCTATAGCCTTGGGGGGAGGGGCTGGCCAAGTTCGTCCGCCGGACTCGGAATGGGGCCAAACTCTGGGAGGGGCCTCAGTGTGCCAAAAATAGGCCGCGGTCACAGCCGCGCCCAAAAATAAGAGCCCGAAGGTCCGGTCCCCAAGTTCGTCCGCCGCAAAAATGCCCAAAAAATGGGTGGGCTATAGCCTTGGGGGGTGGGGCTGGCCAACTTCGTCCGCCGGACTCGGAATGGGGAGAGACTTTGTGAGGGGCCTCCGTGTGCCAAAAATAGGCCGCGGGCACAGCCGCCACAAAAGTAAGCGCCTGAAGGTCCGATCCCCAAGTGCGTCCGGGGCAAAAATGCCCAAAAAACGGGTGGGCTATAGCCTTGGGGGGTGGGGCTGGCCAAGTTCGTCCGCCGGATTTAGAATGGGACCAGACTTTACGAGGGGCCTCCGTGTGCCAAAGATAGGCCACGGGAACATCCGTGTCCAAAAATAAGTGCCTGATGGTCCGGTCCTCAAGTTCGTCCGCCGCAAAAATGCCCAAAAAACGGGTGGGCTATAGCCTTGGGGGGTGGGGCTGGCCAATTTCGTTCGTCGGACTCAAAATGGGGCCAGACTTTGCGAGGGTCCCCCGTGTGCCAAAAATAGGCCGCGGGCACAGTCGCGCCCAAAAATAGGCGCCCGAAGGTCCGGTCCTCAAGTTCATCAGCCGCAGAAATGCCCAGAAAACGGGTGGGTTGTAGCCTTGGGGGGAGGGGCTGGCCAAGTTCGTCCGCCAGAATCGGAATGGGGCTAGACTTTGCGAGGGGCCTCAGTGTGCCAAAAATAGGCCGCGGTCACAGCCGCGCCCAAAACTAAGAGCCCGAAGGTCCGGTCCCCAAGTTCGTCCGCCGCAAAAATGCCCAAAAAATGGGTGGGCTATAGCCTTGGGTGGTGGGGCTAGGTAAGTTCGTCCGCCGGACTCGGAATGGGGCCAGACTTTGCGAGGGGCCTCCGCATGCCAAGAATAGTCCGCGGGCACAGCGGTGCCCAAAAATAAGCGCCCGAAGGTCCGTTTCCCAAGTTCGTCCACCGCAAAAATGCCCGAAAAATGGGCGGGCTATAGCCTTGGGGGGTGGGTTTGGCCAAGTTCGTCCCCCGGACACGGAATGGGGCCAGACTTTGCGAGGGACCTCCGTGTGCCAAAAATAGGCTGCGGGCACAGCCACACCCAAAAATAAGTGCCCGAAGTTCCGGTCCCCAAGTTCGTCCGCCGCAAAAATACCCAAAAAACAGGTGGGCTGTAGCCTTGGGGGGAGGGGCTGGCCAAGTTCGTCCGCCGGACTCGGAATGGGGCCAGACTTTGTGAGGGGCCTCCGTGTGCCAAAAATAGGCTGCGGTCACAGCCGTGTCCAAAAATAAGAGCCCGAAGGTCCGGTCCCCGAGTTCGTCCGCCGCAAAAATGCCCAAAAAATGGGTGGGCTATAGCCTTGGGTGGTGGGGCTAGGTAAGTTCGTCCGCCGGACTCGGAATGGGGCCAGACTTTGCGAGGGGCCCCCGTGTGCTAAGAATAGGTCATGGACACAGCCGCGCCCAAAAATAAGTGCCCGAGGGTCCGGTCCCCATGTTCGTCCGCAGCAAAAATCCCCAAAAAACGGGTGGGCTATAGCCTTGGGGGGAGGGGCTGGCCAAGTTCGTCCGCCGGAATCGGAATGGGGCTAGACTTTGCGAGGGGCCGCCGTGTGCTAAGAATAGGCCACGGACACGGCCGCGCCCAAAAATAAGTGCCCGAGGGTCCGGTCCCCAAGTTCGTCCGCCGCAAAAATGCCCAAAAAACAGGTGGGCTATAGCCTTGGGGGGAGGGGCGGGCCAAGTTCGTCCGCCGGACTCGGAATGGGGCCAGACTCTGCGAGGGGCCTCCGTGTGCCAAAAATAGTCCGCGGGTACTGCCTCGTCCAAAAATAAGTGCCCGAAGGTCCGGTCCCCTAGTTCGTCCGCCGCAAAAATGCCTAGAAAATGGGTGGGCTATAGCCTTGGGGGGAGGGGCAGCCCAAGTTCGTCCGCCAGACTCGGAATGGGGCCAGACTTTGCGACGGTCCTCTGAGTGCCAAAAATAGGCCGCGGGTACAGCCGTGCCCAAAAATAAGCGCCCGAAAGTCCGGTCGCGAAGTTCGTCCGCCGCAAAAATGCCCCAAAAACGGGTGGGCTATCCTTGGGGGTGGGGATGGCCAAGTATGTCCGCCGGACTCTGAATGGGGCCAGACTTTGCGAGGGGCCTCCATGTGCCAAAAAATAGTCCGCGCGCACAGCCGCGCCCAAAAATAGGCGCCCGAAGGTCCGGTCCCCAAGTTCAACAGCCGCAGAAATGCCCAAAAAACGGGTGGGCTATAGCCTTGGGGGGAGGGGCTGGCCAAGTTCGTCCGCCGGACTCGGAATGGGGCCAGACTTTGCGAGGGGCCACCGTGTGCCAAAAATAGGCCGCGGGCACTGCCGCGCACAAAAATAAGCACCCGAAGGTCCCATCCCCAAGTTCGTCCACAGTAAAAATGCCCAAAAAACGGGTGGGCTATAGCCTTGGGGGGAGGGGCTGGCCAAGTTCGTCCGCCGGACTCAGAATGGGGCCAGACTTTGCGAGGGGCCTCCGTGTGCCAAAAATAGGCCGCAGGCACTGCCATGCCCAAAAATAAACGCCCGAAGGTCCCGTCGCCAAGTTCATCCGCCGCAAAAATGCCCAAAAAACGGGTGGGCTATAGCCTTGGGGGGTGGGGCTGGCCAATTTCGTTCGTCGGACTCAAAATGGGGCCAGACTTTGCGAGGGTCCCCCGTGTGCCAAAAATAGGCCGCGGGCACAGTCGCGCCCAAAAATAGGCGCCCGAAGGTCCGGTCCTCAAGTTCATCAGCCACAAAAATGCCCAGAAAACGGGTGGGTTATAGCCTTGGGGGGAGGGGCTGGCCAAGTTCGTCCGCCAGAATCGGAATGGGGCTAGACTTTGCGAGGGGCCTCAGTGTGCCAAAAATAGGCCGCGGTCACAGCCGCGCCCAAAACTAAGAGCCCGAAGGTCCGGTCCCCAAGTTCGTCCGCCGCAAAAATGCCCAAAAAATGGGTGGGCTATAGCCTTGGGTGGTGGGGCTAGGTAAGTTCGTCCGCCGGACTCGGAATGGGGCCAGACTTTGCGAGGGGCCTCCGCATGCCAAGAATAGTCCGCGGGCACAGCGGTGCCCAAAAATAAGCGCCCGAAGGTCCGTTTCCCAAGTTCGTCCACCGCAAAAATGCCCGAAAAACGGGCGGGCTATAGCCTTGGGGGGTGGGTTTGGCCAAGTTCGTCCCCCGGACTCGGAATGGGGCCAGACTTTGCGAGGGACCTCCGTGTGCCAAAAATAGGCTGCGGGCACAGCCACACCCAAAAATAAGTGCCCGAAGTTCCGGTCCCCAAGTTCGTCCGCCACAAAAATACCCAAAAAACAGGTGGGCTGTAGCCTTGGGGTGAGGGGCTGGCCAAGTTCGTCCGCCGGACTCGGAATGGGGCCAGACTTTGTGAGGGGCCTCCGTGTGCCAAAAATAGGCTGCGGTCACAGCCGTGTCCAAAAATAAGAGCCCGAAGGTCCGGTCCCCGAGTTCGTCCGCCGCAAAAATGCCCAAAAAATGGGTGGGCTATAGCCTTGGGTGGTGGGGCTAGGTAAGTTCGTCCGCCGGACTCGGAATGGGGCCAGACTTTACGAGGGGCCCCCGTGTGCTAAGAATAGGTCACGGACACAGCCGCGCCCAAAAATAAGTGCCCGAGGGTCCGGTCCCCATGTTCGTCCGCAGCAAAAATCCCCAAAAAACGGGTGGGCTATAGCCTTGGGGGGAGGGGCTGGCCAAGTTCGTCCGCCGGAATCGGAACGGGGCTAGACTTTGCGAGGGGCCGCCGTGTGCTAAGAATAGGCCACGGACACGGCCGCGCCCAAAAATAAGTGCCCGAGGGTCCGGTCCCCAAGTTCGTCCGCCGCAAAAATGCCCAAAAAACAGGTGGGCTATAGCCTTGGGGGGAGGGGCGGGCCAAGTTCGTCCGCCGGACTCGGAATGGGGCCAGACTCTGCGAGGGGCCTCCGTGTGCCAAAAATAGTCCGCGGGTACTGCCTCGTCCAAAAATAAGTGCCCGAAGGTCCGGTCCCCTATTTCGTATGCTGCAAAAATGCCCAAAAAATGGGTGGGCGGTAGCCGTGGGGGGAGGGGCTGGCCAAGTTCGTCCGCCGGACTCGGAATGGGGCCAGACTTTGCGAGGGGCCTCCGTGTGCCAAAAATAGTCCGCGGCCACTGCCGCGCCCGAAGGTCCCGTCCCCAAGTTCGTCCGCCGCAAAAATGCCCAAAAAACGGGTGGGCTATAGCCTTGGCGGGAGGGGCTGGCCAAGTTCGTCCGCCGGACTCGGAATGGGGCCAGACTTTGCGAGGGGCCTCCGCATGCCAAGAATAGGCCGCGGGCACAGCCGTGCCCAAAAATAAGTTCCCGAAGTTCCGGTCCCCAAGTTCGTCCGCCGCAAAAATGCCCAAAAACAGGTGGGCTGTAGCCTTGGGGGGAGGGGCTGGCCAAGTTCGTCCGCCGGACTCGGAATGGGGCCAGACTTTTTGAGGGGCCTCCGTGTGCCAAAAATAGGCTGCGGTCACAGCCGCGCCCAAAAATAAGAGCCCGAAGGTCCGGTCCTCGAGTTCGTCCGCCGCAAAAATCCCCAAAAAACGGGTGGGCTATAGCCTTGGGGGGAGGGGCTGGCCAAGTTCGTCCGCCGGACTCGGAATGGGGCCAGACTTTTTGAGGGGCATCCGTGTGCCAAAAATAGGCTGCGGTCACAGCCGCGCCCAAAAATAAGAGCCCGAAGGTCCGGTCCCCGAGTTCGTCCGCCGCAAAAATGCCCAAAAAACAGGTGGGCTATAGCCTTGGGGGGAGGGGCGGGCCAAGTTCGTCCGCCGGACTCGGAATGGGGCCAGACTCTGCGAGGGGCCTCCGTGTGCCAAAAATAGTCCGCGGGTACTGCCTCGTCCAAAAATAAGTGCCCGAAGGTCCGGTCCCCTATTTCGTATGCTGCAAAAATGCCCAAAAAATGGGTGGGCGGTAGCCGTGGGGGGAGGGGCTGGCCAAGTTCGTCCGCCGGACTCGGAATGGGGCCAGACTTTGCGAGGGGCCTCTGTGTGCCAAAAATAGTCCGCGGCCACTGCCGCGCCCGAAGGTCCCGTCCCCAAGTTCGTCCGCCGCAAAAATGCCCAAAAAACGGGTGGGCTATAGCCTTGGGTGGTGGGGCGAGGTAAGTTCGTCCGCCGGACTCGGAATGGGGCCAGACTTTGCGAGGGGCCTCCGCATGCCAAGAATAGGCCGCGGGCACAGCCGTGCCCAAAAATAAGTTCCCGAAGTTCCGGTCCCCAAGTTCGTCCGCCGCAAAAATGCCCAAAAACAGGTGGGCTGTAGCCTTGGGGGGAGGGGCTGGCCAAGTTCGTCCGCCGGACTCGGAATGGGGCCAGACTTTTTGAGGGGCCTCCGTGTGCCAAAAATAGGCTGCGGTCACAGCCGCGCCCAAAAATAAGAGCCCGAAGGTCCGGTCCCCGAGTTCGTCCGCCGCAAAAATCCCCAAAAAACGGGTGGGCTATAGCCTTGGGGGGAGGGGCTGGCCAAGTTCGTCCGCCGGAATCGGAATGGGGCCAGACTTTGCGAGGGGCCTCCATGTGCCAAAAAATAGTCCGCGGGCACAGCCGCACCCAAAAATAAGCGCCCGAAAGCCCGGTCGCGAAGTTCGTCCGCCGCATAAATGCCCAAAAAATGGGCGGGCTATAGCCTTGGGGGGTGGGGCTGGCCAAATTCGTCCGCTGGACTCAGAATAGGGCCAAACTTTGCGAGGGGCCTCCGTGTGCCAAAAATAGGCCGCGGGCATCGCCGCGTCCAAAAATAAGTGCCCGATGGTCCGGTTCCCTATTTCGTATGCTGCAAAAATGCCCAAAAAATGGGTGGGCGGTAGCCGTGGGGGGAGGGGCTGGCCAAGTTCGTCCGCCGGACTCGGAATGGGGCCAGACTTTGCGAGGGGCCTCCGTGTGCCAAAAATAGTCCGCGGCCACTGCCGCGCCCGAAGGTCCCGTCCCCAAGTTCGTCCGCCGCAAAAATGCCCAAAAAACGGGTGGGCTATAGCCTTGGCGGGAGGGGCTGGCCAAGTTCGTCCGCCGGACTCGGAATGGGGCCAGACTTTGCGCGGGGCCTCCGTGTGCCAAAAATAGGCCGCGGGCACTGCCGCGTCCAAAAATAAGTGCCCGAAGGTCCGGTACCCATGTTTGTCCACCGCAAAAATGCCCAAAAAATGGGTGGGCTATAGCCTTGGGGGGTGGGGCCCGCCAAGTTCGTCCGACGGACTCGGAATGGGGCCAGACTCTGCGGGGGGACTCCGAGTGATAAAAATAGGCCACGGGCACAGCCGCGTCCAAAAATAAGTGCCCGAAGGTCCGGTCCACTAGTTCGTCCGCCGCAAAAATGCCCGAAAAGCGGGTGGGCCATAGCCTTGGGGGGTGGGGCTGGCCAAGTTCGTCCGCCGGACTCGGAATGGGGCCAGACTTTCTGAGGGGCCTCCGTGTGCCAAATATAGGCTGCGGGCACTGCCGCGCCCAAAAATAAGCCCCCGAAGGTCCGGTCCCCAAGTTCGTCCGGCGCAAAAATGCCCAAAGAACGGGTGGGCTATAGCCTTGGGGGGAGGGGCTGGCCAAGTTCGTCCGCCGGACTCAGAATGGGGCCAGACTTTGCGAGGGGCCTCCGCGTGCCAAAAATAGTCCGCGGCCACTGCCGCGCCAGAAGGTCCCGTCCCCAAGTTCGGCCGCCGCAAAAATGCCCAAAAAACGGGTGGGCTATAGCCTTGGCAGGAGGGGCTGGCCAAGTTCGTCCGCCGGACTCGGAATGGGGCCAGACTTTGCGAGGGGCCTCCGTGTGCCAAAAATAGACCGCGGGCACTGCCGCGTCCAAAAATAAGAGCCCGAAGGTCCGGTCCCCGAGTTCGACCGCCGCAAAAATCCCCAAAAAACGGGTGGGCTATAGCCTTGGGGGGAGGGGCTGGCCAAGTTCGTCCGCCGGACTCGGAATGGGGCCAGACTTTTTGAGGGGCCTCCGTGTACCAAAAATAGGCTGCGGTCACAGCCGCGCCCAAAAATAAGAGCCCGAAGGTCCGGTCCCCGAGTTCGTCCGCCGCAAAAATCCCCAAAAAACGGGTGGGCTATAGCCTTGGGGGGAGGGGCTGGCCAAGTTCGTCCGCCGGAATCGGAATGGGGCCAGACTTTGCGAGGGGCCTCCATGTGCCAAAAAATAGTCCGCGGGCACAGCCGCACCCAAAAATAAGCGCCCGAAAGCCCGGTCGCGAAGTTCGTCCGCCACATAAATGCCCAAAAAACGGGCGGGCTATAGCCTTGGGGGGTGGGGCTGGCCAAATTCGTCCGCTGGACTCAGAATAGGGCCAAACTTTGCGAGGGGCCTCCGTGTGCCAAAAATAGGCCGCGGGCATCGCCGCGTCCAAAAATAAGTGCCCGATGGTCCGGTCCCCTATTTCGTATGCTGCAAAAATGCCCAAAAAATGGGTGGGCGGTAGCCGTGGGGGGAGGGGCTGGCCAAGTTCGTCCGCCGGACTCGGAATGGGGCCAGACTTTGCGAGGGGCCTCCGTGTGCCAAAAATAGTCCGCGGCCACTGCCGCGCCCGAAGGTCCCGTCCCCAAGTTCGTCCGCCGCAAAAATGCCCAAAAAACGGGTGGGCTATAGCCTTGGCGGGAGGGGCTGGCCAAGTTCGTCCGCCGGACTCGGAATGGGGCCAGACTTTGCGAGGGGCCTCCGTGTGCCTAAAATAGGCCACGGGCACAGCCGCGTCCAAAAATAAGTGCCCGAAGGTCCGGTACCCATGTTTGTCCACCGCAAAAATGCCCAAAAAATGGGTGGGCTATAGCCTTGGGGGGTGGGGCCCGCCAAGTTCGTCCGACGGACTCGGAATGGGGCCAGACTTTGCGGGGCGACTCCGAGTGATAAAAATAGGCCGCGGGCACAGCCGCGTCCAAAAATAAGTGCCCGAAGGTCCGGTCCCCTAGTTCGTCCGCCGCAAAAATGCCCGAAAAGCGGGTGGGCCATAGCCTTGGGGGGTGGGGCTGGCCTAGTTCGTCCGCCGGACTCGGAATGGGGCCAGACTTTCTGAGGGGCCTCCGTGTGCCAAAAATAGGCCGCGGGCACTGCCGCGCCCAAAAATAAGCCCCCGAACGTCCGGTCCCCAAGTTCGTCCGCCGCAAAAATGCCCAAAGAACGGGTGGGCTATAGCCTTGGGGGGAGGGGCTGGCCAAGTTCGTCCGCCGGACTCAGAATGGGGCCAGACTTTGCGAGGGGCCTCCGTGTGCCAAAAATAGTCCGCGGCCACTGCCGCGCCAGAAGGTCCCGTCCCCAAGTTCGGCCGCCGCAAAAATGCCCAAAAAACGGGTGGGCTATAGCCTTGGCAGGAGGGGCTGGCCAAGTTCGTCCGCCGGACTCGGAATGGGGCCAGACTTTGCGAGGGGCCTCCGTGTGCCAAAAATAGGCCGCGGGCACTGCCGCGTCCAAAAATAACCACCCGAAGCTCCCGTCCCCAAGTTCGTCCGCCGCAAAAATGCCTAGAAAACGGGTGGGCTATAGCCTTGGGGGGAGGGGCTGGCCAAGTTTGTCCGCCAGACTCGGAATGGGGCCAGACTTTGCGAGGGGCCTCCGTGTGCCAAAAATAGGCCGCAGGCACTGCCGCGCCCAAAAATAAGCGCCCGAAGGTCCCGTCCCCAAGTTCATCCGCCGCAAAAATGCCCAAAAAATGGGTGGGCTATAGCCTTGGGGGGAGAGGCTGGCCAAGTTCGTCCGCCGGACTCAGAATGGGGCCAGACTTTGCAAGGAGCCTCCGTGTGCCAAAAATAGGCCTCGGGCACTTCCGCGCCCAAAAATAAGCGCCCGAAAGTCCCGTCCCCAAGTTCGTCCGCCTCAAAAATGCCCAAAAAACGGGTGGGCTATAGCCTTGGGGAGGGGCTGGCTAAGTTCGTCCGCCGGACTCGGAATGGGGGCAGACTTTACGAGGGGCCTCCGTGTGCCAAAAATAGGCCGCGGTCACTGCCGCACCCAAAAATAAGCGCCCGAAGGTCCTGTCCCCAAGTTCGTCCGCCGCAAAAATGCCCAAAAAACGGGTGGGCTATAGCCTTGGGGGGAGGGGCTGGCCAAGTTCGTCCGCCGGACTCGGAATGGGGCCAGACTTTGCGAGGGGCCTCCGTGTGCCAAAAATAGGCCGCAGGCACTGCCATGCCCAAAAATAAACGCCCGAAGGTCCCGTCGCCAAGTTCGTCCGCCGCAAAAATGCCCAAAAAACGGGTGGGCTATAGCCTTGGGGGGAGGGGCTGGCCAAGTTCGTCCGCCGGACTCGGAATGGTGCCGACTTTGCGAAGGGCGTCCGTGTGCCAAAAATAGGCCGCAGGCACTGCCATGCCCAAAAATAAACGCCCGAAGGTCCCGTCCCCAAGTTCGTCCGCCGCAAAAAAGCCCAAAAAACGGGTGGGCTGTAGCCGTGGGGGGAGGGGCTGGCCAAGTTCATCCGCCGGACTCGGAATGGGGCCAGACTTTGCGAGGGGCCTCCGTGTGCTAAAAATAGGCTACGGGCACTGCCATACCCAAAAATAAGCACCCGGACGTCCCGTCCCCAAGTTCGTGCGCCGCAAAAATGCCCAAAAAACGGGTGTGCTCTAGCCTTGGGGGGTGGGGCTGGCCAAGTTCGTCCGCCGGACTCGGAATGGGGCCAGACTTTGCGATGGGCCTCCGTGTGCCCAAAATTGGCCACAGGCACTGCCATGCCCAAAAATAAACGGCCGAAGGTCCCGTCGCCAAGTTCGTCCGCCGCAAAAATGCCCAAAAAACGGGTGGGCTATAGCCTTGGGGGGAGGGGCTGGCCAAGTTCGTCCGCCGGACTCGGAATGGTGCCGACTTTGCGAAGGGCGTCCGTGTGCCAAAAATAGGCCGCAGGCACTGCCATGCCCAAAAATAAACGCCCGAAGGTCCCGTCCCCAAGTTCGTCCGCCGCAAAAAAGCCCAAAAAACGGGTGGGCTGTAGCCGTGGGGGGAGGGGCTGGCCAAGTTCGTCCGCCGGACTCGGAATGGGGCCAGACTTTGCGAGGAGCCTCCGTGTGCCAAAAATAGGCTGCGGGCACGGCGGCGACCAAATATAAGCGCCCGAAGGTCCCGTCCCCAAGTTCGTCCGCCGCAAAAATGCCCAAAAAACGGATGGGCTATAGCCTTGGGGGGAGGGGCTGGCCATGTTCATCCACCGGACTCGGAATGGGGCCAGACTTTACGAGGGGCCTCCGTGTGCCAAAAATAGGCCGCGGGCACTGCCACGCCCGAAGGTACCATCCCCAAGTTCGTCCGCCGCAAAAATGCCCAAAAAACGGGTGGGCTATAGCCTTGGGGGGAGGGGCTGGCCAAGTTCGTCCGCCGGACTCGGAATGGGGCCAGACTTTGCGAGGGGCCTCCGTGTGCTAAAAATAGGCTACGGGCACTGCCATACCCAAAAATAAGCACCCGGACGTCCCGTCCCCAAGTTCGTCCGCCGCAAAAATGCCCAAAAAACGGGTGTGCTCTGGCCTTGGGGGGTGGGGCTGGCCAAGTTCGTCCGCCGGACTCGGAATGGGGCCAGACTTTGCGAGGGGCCTCCGTGTACCAAAAATAGGCCATTGGCACTGCCGCGCCCAAAAATAAGCGCCCGGAGGTCCCGTCCCCAAGTTCGTCCGCCGCAAAAATGGCCAAAAAACGGGTGGGCTATAGCCTTGGCGGGAGGGGCTGGCCAAGTTCGTCCGCCGGACTCGGAATGGGGCCAGACTTTGCGAGCGGCCTCCGTGTACCAAAAATAGGCCGCGGGCACTGCCGCGCCCAAAAATAAGCGCCCGAAGGACCCATCCCCAAGTTCGTCCGCCGCAAAAAAGCCCAAAAAACGGGTGGGCTGTAGCCCTGTGGGGAGGGGCTGGCCAAGTTCGTCCGCCGGACTCGGAATGGGGCCAGACTTTGCAAGGGGCCTCCGCGTGCCAAAAATAGGCCGCGGGCACTGCCCCGCCGAAATATAAGCGCCCGAAGGTCCAGTCCCCAAGTTCGTCCGCCGCAAAAATGCCCAAAAAATGGGTGGGCTATAGCCTTGGGGGGAGGGGCTGGCCAAGTTCGTCCGCCGGACTCGGAATGGGGCCAGACTTTGAGAGGGGCCTCCGTGTGCCAAAAATAGGACGCAGGCACTGCCATGCCCAAAAATAAACGCCCGAAGGTCCCGTCCCCAAGTTCGTCCGCCGCAAAAATGCCCAAAAAACGGGTGGGCTATAGCCTTGGGGGGAGGGGCTGGCCAAGTTCGTCCGCCGGACTCGGAATGGTGCCGACTTTGCGAAGGGCGTCCGTGTGCCAAAAATAGGCCGCAGGCACTGCCATGCCCAAAAATAAACGCCCGAAGGTCCCGTCCCCAAGTTCGTCCGCCGCAAAAAAGCCCAAAAAACGGGTGGGCTGTAGCCGTGGGGGGAGGGGCTGGCCAAGTTCATCCGCCGGACTCGGAATGGGGCCAGACTTTGCGAGGGGCCTCCGTGTGCTAAAAATAGGCTACGGGCACTGCCATACCCAAAAATAAGCACCCGGACGTCCCGTCCCCAAGTTCGTGCGCCGCAAAAATGCCCAAAAAACGGGTGTGCTCTAGCCTTGGGGGGTGGGGCTGGCCAAGTTCGTCCGCCGGACTCGGAATGGGGCCAGACTTTGCGATGGGCCTCCGTGTGCCCAAAATTGGCCACAGGCACTGCCATGCCCAAAAATAAACGGCCGAAGGTCCCGTCGCCAAGTTCGTCCGCCGCAAAAATGCCCAAAAAACGGGTGGGCTATAGCCTTGGGGGGAGGGGCTGGCCAAGTTCGTCCGCCGGACTCGGAATGGTGCCGACTTTGCGAAGGGCGTCCGTGTGCCAAAAATAGGCCGCAGGCACTGCCATGCCCAAAAATAAACGCCCGAAGGTCCCGTCCCCAAGTTCGTCCGCCGCAAAAAAGCCCAAAAAACGGGTGGGCTGTAGCCGTGGGGGGAGGGGCTGGCCAAGTTCGTCCGCCGGACTCGGAATGGGGCCAGACTTTGCGAGGAGCCTCCGTGTGCCAAAAATAGGCTGCGGGCACGGCGGCGACCAAATATAAGCGCCCGAAGGTCCCGTCCCCAAGTTCGTCCGCCGCAAAAATGCCCAAAAAACGGATGGGCTATAGCCTTGGGGGGAGGGGCTGGCCATGTTCATCCACCGGACTCGGAATGGGGCCAGACTTTACGAGGGGCCTCCGTGTGCCAAAAATAGGCCGCGGGCACTGCCACGCCCGAAGGTACCATCCCCAAGTTCGTCCGCCGCAAAAATGCCCAAAAAACGGGTGGGCTATAGCCTTGGGGGGAGGGGCTGGCCAAGTTCGTCCGCCGGACTCGGAATGGGGCCAGACTTTGCGAGGGGCCTCCGTGTGCTAAAAATAGGCTACGGGCACTGCCATACCCAAAAATAAGCACCCGGACGTCCCGTCCCCAAGTTCGTCCGCCGCAAAAATGCCCAAAAAACGGGTGTGCTCTGGCCTTGGGGGGTGGGGCTGGCCAAGTTCGTCCGCCGGACTCGGAATGGGGCCAGACTTTGCGAGGGGCCTCCGTGTACCAAAAATAGGCCATTGGCACTGCCGCGCCCAAAAATAAGCGCCCGGAGGTCCCGTCCCCAAGTTCGTCCGCCGCAAAAATGGCCAAAAAACGGGTGGGCTATAGCCTTGGCGGGAGGGGCTGGCCAAGTTCGTCCGCCGGACTCGGAATGGGGCCAGACTTTGCGAGCGGCCTCCGTGTACCAAAAATAGGCCGCGGGCACTGCCGCGCCCAAAAATAAGCGCCCGAAGGACCCATCCCCAAGTTCGTCCGCCGCAAAAAAGCCCAAAAAACGGGTGGGCTGTAGCCCTGTGGGGAGGGGCTGGCCAAGTTCGTCCGCCGGACTCGGAATGGGGCCAGACTTTGCAAGGGGCCTCCGCGTGCCAAAAATAGGCCGCGGGCACTGCCCCGCCGAAATATAAGCGCCCGAAGGTCCAGTCCCCAAGTTCGTCCGCCGCAAAAATGCCCAAAAAATGGGTGGGCTATAGCCTTGGGGGGAGGGGCTGGCCAAGTTCGTCCGCCGGACTCGGAATGGGGCCAGACTTTGAGAGGGGCCTCCGTGTGCCAAAAATAGGACGCGGGCGCTCCCGCGCCCAAAAATAAGCGCCCGAAGGTCCCGTCCCCAAGTTCGTCCGCCGCAAAAATGCCCAAAAAACGGGTGGGCTATAGCCTTGAGGGGAGGGGCCGGCCAAATTCGTCCGCCAGACTCGGAATGGGGCCAGACTTTGCGAGGGGCCTCCGTGTGCCAAAAATAGGCCGCGGGCACTGCCGCGCAAAAAAAATAAGCGCCCGAAGGTCCCGTCCCCAAGTTCGTCCGCCGCAAAAATGCCCAAAAAACGGGTGGGCTATAGCCTTGGGGGGAGGGGCTGGCCAAGTTCGTCCGCCGGACTCGGAATGGGGCCAGACTTTGCGAGGGGCCTCCGTGTGCCAAAAATAGGCCGTGGGCATGGCGGCGCCCAAATATAAGCGCCCGAAGGTCCCTTCCCCAAGTTCATCCGCCGCAAAAATGCCCAAAAAATGGGTGTGCTATAGCCATGGGGGGGGGAACTGGCCAAGTTCGTCCGCCGGACTCGGAATGGGGGCAGACTTTGCGAGGGGCCTCCGTGTGCCAACAATAGGCCGCGGACACTGCCGCGCCCAAAAATAAGCACCCGAAGGACCCGTCCCCAAGTTCGTCCGCCGCAAAAAAGCCCAAAAAACGGGTGGGCTGTAGCCCTGTGGGGAGGGGCTGGCCAAGTTCGTCCGCCGGACTCGGAATGGGGCCAGACTTTGCAAGGGGCCTCCGCGTGCCAAAAATAGGCCGCGGGCACTGCCCCGCCGAAATGTAAGCGCCCGAAGGTCCAGTCCCCAAGTTCGTCCGCCGCAAAAATGCCCAAAAAATGGGTGGGCTATAGCCTTGGGGGGAGGGGCTGGCCAAGTTCGTCCGCCGGACTCGGAATGGGGCCAGACTTTGCAAGGGGCCTCCGCGTGCCAAAAATAGGCCGCGGGCACTGCCCCGCCGAAATATAAGCGCCCGAAGGTCCAGTCCCCAAGTTCGTCCGCCGCAAAAATGCCCAAAAAATGGGTGGGCTATAGCCTTGGGGGGAGGGGCTGGCCAAGTTCGTCCGCCGGACTCGGAATGGGGCCAGACTTTGCGAGGGGCCTCCGTGTGCCAAAAATAGGCCGCGGGCGCTCCCGCGCCCAAAAATAAGCGCCCGAAGGTCCCGTTCCCAAGTTCGTCCGCCGCAAAAATGCCCAAAAAACGGGTGGGCTATAGCCTTGGGGGGAGGGGCTGGCCATGTTCGTCCGCCGGACTCGGAATGGGGCCAAACTTTACGAGGGGCCTCCGTGTGCCAAAAATAGGCCGCGGGCACTGCCGCGCCCAAAAATAAGTGCCCGAAGGTCCCGTCCCCAAGTTCGTCCACCGCAAAAAAGCCCAAAAACGGGTGGGCTGTAGCCCAGTGGGGAGGGGCTGGCCAAGTTCGTCCGCCGGACTCGGAATGGGGCCAGACTTTGCAAGGGGCCTCCGCGTGCCAAAAATAGGCCGCGGGCACTGCCCCGCCGAAATAGAAGCGCCCGAAGGTCCAGTCCCCAAGTTCGTCCGCCGCAAAAATGCCCAAAAAATGGGTGGGCTATAGCCTTGGGGGGAAGGGCTGGCCAAGTTCGTCCGCCGGACTCGGAATGGGGCCAGACTTTGCGAGGGGCCTCCGTGTGCCAAAAATAGGCCGCGGGCGCTCCCGCGCCCAAAAATAAGCGCCCGAAGGTCCCGTCCCCAAGTTCGTCCGCCGCAAAAATGCCCAAAAAACGGGTGGGCTATAGCCTTGGGGGGAGGGGCTGGCCATGTTCGTCCGCCGGACTCGGAAGGGGGCCAAACTTTACGAGGGGCCTCCGTGTGCCAAAAATAGGCCGCGGGCACTGCCGCGCCCAAAAATAAGTGCCCGAAGGTCCCGTCCCCAAGTTCGTCCACCGCAAAAATGCCCAAAAAACGGGTGGGCTATAGCCTTGGGGGGAGGGGCTGGCCAAGTTCGTCCGCCGGACTCGGAATGGGGCCAGACTTTGCAAGGGGCCTCCGCGTGCCAAAAATAGGCCGCGGGCACTGCCCCGCCGAAATATAAGCGCCCGAAGGTCCAGTCCCCAAGTTCGTCCGCCGCAAAAATGCCCAAAAAATGGGTGGGCTATAGCCTTGGGGGGAGGGGCTGGCCAAGTTCGTCCGCCGGACTCGGAATGGGGCCAGACTTTGCAAGGGGCCTCCGCGTGCCAAAAATAGGCCGCGGGCACTGCCCCGCCGAAATAGAAGCGCCCGAAGGTCCAGTCCCCAAGTTCGTCCGCCGCAAAAATGCCCAAAAAATGGGTGGGCTATAGCCTTGGGGGGAGGGGCTGGCCAAGTTCGTCCGCCGGACTCGGAATGGGGCCAGACTTTGCGAGGGGCCTCCGTGTGCCAAAAATAGGCCGCGGGCGCTCCCGCGCCCAAAAATAAGCGCCCGAAGGTCCCGTCCCCAAGTTCGTCCGCCGCAAAAATGCCCAAAAAACGGGTGGGCTATAGCCTTGGGGGGAGGGGCTGGCCATGTTCGTCCGCCGGACTCGGAAGGGGGCCAAACTTTACGAGGGGCCTCCGAGTGCCAAAAATAGGCCGCGGGCACTGCCGCGCCCAAAAATAAGTGCCCGAAGGTCCCGTCCCCAAGTTCGTCCACTGCAAAAATGCCCAAAAAACGGGTGGGCTATAGCCTTGGGGGGAGGGGCTGGCCAAGTTCGTCCGCCGGACTCGGAATGGGGCCAGACTTTGCGAGGAGCCTCCGTGTGACAAAAATAGGCCGCGGGCACTGACGCACCCAAAAATAAGCGCCCGAAAGTCCCGTCCCCAAGTTCGTCCGCCGCAAAAATGCCCAAAAAATCGGTGGGCTATAGCCTTGGGGGGAGGGGCTGGCCAAGTTCGTCTGCCGGACTCGGAATGGGGCCAGACTTTGCGAGGGGGCTCCGTGTGCCAAAATTAGGCCAAGGGCACTGCCGCGCCCAAAAATAAGCGCCCGAAGGTCCCATCCCCAAGTTCGTCCGCCTCAAAAATTACCAAAAAACGGGTGGGGTATAGCCATGGGGGGAGGGGCTGGCCAAGTTCGTCCGCCGGACTAGGAATGGGGCCAGACTTTGCGAGGAGCCTCCGTGTGCCAAAACTAGGCCGCGGGCACTGCTGCGCCCAAAAATAAGTGCCCGAAGGTCCCGTCCCCAAGTTCGTCCACCGCAAAAATGCCCAAAAAACGGGTGGGCTATAGCCTTGGGGGGAGGGGCTGGCCAAGTTCGTCCGCCGGACTCGGAATGGGGCCAGACTTTGCGAGGGGCCTCCGTGTGCCAAAAATAGGCCGTGGGCATGGCGGCGCCCAAATATAAGCGCCCGAAGGTCCCTTCCCCAAGTTCATCCGCCGCAAAAATGCCCAAAAAATGGGTGTGCTATAGCCATGGGGGGGGGGTGCTGGCCAAGTTCGTCCGCCGGACTCGGAATGGGGCAGACTTTGCGAGGGGCCTCCGTGTGCCAACAATAGGCCGCGGACACTGCCGCGCCCAAAAATAAGCGCCCGAAGGTCCCGTCCCCAAGTTCGTCCGCCGCAAAAATGCCCAAAAAACGGGTGGGCTATAGCCTTGGGGGGAGGGGCTGGCCATGTTCGTCCGCCGGACTCGGAATGGGGCCAAACTTTACGAGGGGCCTCCGTGTGCCAAAAATAGGCCGCGGGCACTGCTGCGCCCAAAAATAAGTGCCCGAAGGTCCCGTCCCCAAGTTCGACCACCGAAAAAATGCCCAAAAAATGGGTGGGCTATAGCCTTGGGGGGAGGGCCTGGCCAAGTTCGTCCGCCGGACTCGGAATGGGGCCAGACTTTGCGAGGAGACTCCGTGTGACAAAAATAGGCCGCGGGAACTGCCACACCCAAAAATAAGCGCCCGAAGGTCCGGTCCCCAAGTTCGTCCGCCGCAAAAATGCCCAAAAAATGGGTGGGCTATAGCCTTAGGGGGAGGGGCTGGCCAAGTTCGTCTGCCGGACTCGGAATGGGGCCAGACTTTGCGAGGGGCCTCCGTGTGCCAAAATTAGGCCAAGGACACTGCCGTGCCCAAAAATAAGCGCCCGAAGGTCCCGTCCCGAAGTTCGTCCGCCGCAAAAATGCCCAAAAAACGGGTGGGCTATCGAATTGGGGGGAGGGGCTGGCCATGTTCGTCCGCCGGACTCGGAATGCGGCCAAACTTTACGAGGGGCCTCCGTGTGCCAAAAATAGGCCGCGGGCACTGCTGCGCCCAAAAATAAGTGCCCGAAGGTCCCGTCCCCAAGTTCGTCCGCCGAAAAAATGCCCAAAAAACGGGTGGGCTATAGCCTTGGGGGGAGGGGCTGGCCAAGTTCGTCCGCCGGACTCGGAATGGGGCCAGACTTTGCGAGGAGACTCCGTGTGACAAAAATAGGCCGCGGGAACTGCCACACCCAAAAATAAGCGCCCGAAGGTCCCGTCCCCAAGTTCGTCCGCCGAAAAAATGCCCAAAAAACGGGTGGGCTATAGCCTTGGGGGGGGGGGGCTGGCCATGTTCGTCCGCCGGACTCGGAATGGGGCCAGACTTTGCGAGGAGACTCCGTGTGACAAAAATAGGCCGACGGAACTGCCACACCCAAAAATAAGCGCCCGAAGGTCCCGTCCCCAAGTTCGTCCGCCGCAAAAATGCCCAAAAAATGGGTGGGCTATAGCCTTGGGGGGAGGGGCTGGCCAAGTTCGTCTGCCGGACTCGGAATGGGGCCAGACTTTGCGAGGGGCCTCCGTGTGCCAAAATTAGGCCAAGGACACTGCCGTGCCCAAAAATAAGCGCCCGAAGGTCCCGTCCCCAAGTTCGTCCGCAGCAAAAATGCCCAAAAAACGGGTGGGCTATAGCCTTGGGGGGAGGGGCTGGCCAAGTTCGTCTGCCGGACTCGGAATGGGGCCAGACTTTGCGAGGGGCCTCCGTGTGCCAAAATTAGGCCAAGGACACTGCCGCGCCCAAAAATAATCGCCCGAAGGTCTCGTCCCCAAGTTCGTCCGCAGCAAAAATGCCCAAAAAATGGGTGGGCTATAGCCTTGGGGGGAGGGGCTGGCCAAGTTCGTCCGCCGGACTCGGAATCGGGGCAGACTTTGCGAGGTGCCTCCGTGTGCCAAAAATAGGGCGCGGGCACTGCTGCGCCCAAAAATAAGTGCCCGAAGGTCCCGTCCCCAAGTTCGAGCGCCGCAAAAATGCCCAAAAAACGGGTGGGCTATAGAATTGGGGGGAGGGGCTGGCCAAGTTCGTCCGCCGGACTCGGAATGGGGCCAGACTTTGCGAGGAGCCTCCGTGTGACAAAAATAGGCCGCGGGCACTGACGCACCCAAAAATAAGCGCCCGAAAGTCCCGTCCCCAAGTTCGTCCGCCGCAAAAATGCCCAAAAAATGGGTGGGCTATAGCCTTGGGGGGAGGGGCTGGCCAAGTTCGTCTGCCGGACTCGGAATGGGGCCAGACTTTGCGAGGGGGCTCCGTGTGCGAAAATTAGGCCAAGGGCACTGCCGCGCCCAAAAATAAGCGCCCGAAGGTCCCATCCCCAAGTTCGTCCGCCTCAAAAATTACCAAAAAATGGGTGGGCTATAGCCATGGGGGGAGGGGCTGGCCAAGTTCGTCCGCCGGACTCGGAATGGGGCCAGACTTTGCGAGGGGCCTCCGTGTGCCAAAACTAGGCCGCGGGCACTGCTGCGCCCAAAAATAAGCGCCCGAAGGTCCCGTCCCCAAGTTCGTCCGCCGCATAAATGCCCAAAAAACGGGTGGGATGTAGGCTTGGGGGGAGGGGCTTGCCAAGTTCGTCCGCCGGACTCGGAATGGGGCCAGACTTTGCGAGGGGCCTACGTGTGCCAAAACTAGGCCGCGGGAACTGCTGCGCCCAAAAAAAAGCGCCCGAAGGTCCCGTCCCCAAGTTCGTCCGCCGCATAAATGCCCAAAAAACGGGTGGGATGTAGGCTTGGGGGGAGGCGCTGGCCAAGTTCGTCCGCCGGACTCGGAATGGGGCCAGACTTTGCGAGGGGCCTCCGTGTGCCAAAATTAGGCCAAGGGCACTGCCGCGCCCAAAAATAAGCTCCCGAAGGTCCCGTCCCCAAGTTCGTCCGCCTCAAAAATGACCAAAAAACGGGTGGGCTATAGCCATGGGGGGAGGGGCTGGCCAAGTTCGTCCGCCGGACTCGGAATCGGGGCAGACTTTGCGAGGTGCCTCCGTGTGCCAAAAATAGGCCGCTGGCACTGCCGCGCCCAAAAATAAGCGCCCGAAGGTCCCGTCCCCAAGTTCGGCCGCCGAAAAAATGCCCAAAAAACGGGTGGGCTATAGCCTTGGGGGGAGGGGCTGGCCAAGTTCGTCCGCCGGACTTGGAATGGGGCCAGACTTTGCGAGGAGACTCCGTGTGACAAAAATAGGCCGCGGGAACTGCCACACCCAAAAATAAGCGCCCGAAGGTCCCGTCCCCAAGTTCGTCCGCCGCAAAAATGCCCAAAAAATGGGTGGGCTATAGCCTTGGGGGGAGGGGCTGGCCAAGTTCGTCTGCCGGACTCGGAATGGGGCCAGACTTTGCGAGGGGCCTCCGTGTGCCAAAACTAGGCCGCGGGAACTGCCGCGCCCAAAAATAAGCTCCCGAAGGTCCCGTCCCCAAGTTCGTCCGCCGCAAAAATGCCGAAAAAAAGGGTGGGCTAAAGCCTTGGGGGGAGGGGCTGGCCAAGTTTGTCTGCCGGACTCGGAATGGGGCCAGACTTTGCGGGGGGCCTCCGTGTGCCACAATTAGGCCAAGGGCACTGCCGCGCCCAAAAATAAGCGCCCGAATGTCCCGTCCCCAAGTTCGTCCGCCTCAAAAATGACCAAAAAACGGGTGGGCTATAGCCATGGGGGGAGGGGCTGGCCAAGTTCGTCCGGCGGACTCGGAATGGGGCCAGACTTTGCGAGGGGCCTCCGTGTGCCAAAACTAGGCCGCGGGCACTGCCGCGCCCAAAAATAAACTCCCGACGGCCCCGTCCCCAAGTTCGTCCGCCGCATAAATGCCCAAAAAACGGGTGGGCTATAGCCTTGGGGGGAGGGGCTGGCCAAGTTCGTCCGCCGGACTCGGAATGGGGCCAGACTTTGCGAGGGGCGTCCGTGTGCCAAAAATAGGCCGCGGGAACTGCCGCGCCCAAAAATAAGCTCCCGAAGGTCCCGTCCCCAAGTTCGTCCGCCGCAAAAATGCCCAAAAAACGGGTGGGGTATAGTCTTGGGGGGAGGGGCTAGCCAAGTTCGTCCGCGGGTCTCGGAATGGGGCCAGACTTTGCGAGGGGCCTCCGTGTGCCAAAATTAGGCCAAGGGCACTGCCGCGTCCAAAAATAAGCGCCCGAAGGTCCCGTCCCCAAGTTCGTCCGCCTCAAAAATGACCAAAAAACGGGTGGGCTATAGCCATGGGGGGAGGGGCTGGCCAAGTTCGTCCGGCGGACTCGGAATGGGGCCAGACTTTGCGAGGGGCGTCCGTGTGCCAAAACTAGGCCGCGGGCACTGCCGCGCCCAAAAATAAGCTCCCAAAGGTCCCGTCCCCAAGTTCGTCCGCCGCATAAATGCCCAAAAAACGGGTGGGCTATAGCCTTGGGGGGAGGGGCTGGCCAAGTTCGTCCGCCGGACTCGGAATGGGGCCAGACTTTGCGAGTGGCCTCCGTGTGCCAAAAATAGGCCGCGGGAACTGCCGTGCCCAAAAATAAGCTCCCGAAGGTCCCGTCCCCAAGTTCGTCCGCCGCAAAAATGCCCAAAAAACGGGTGGGGTATAGTCTTGGGGGGAGGGGCTAGCCAAGTTCGTCCGCGGGACTCGGAAAGGGGCTAGACTTTGCGAGCGGCCTCCGTGTGCCAAAAATAGGCCGAGGGCACGGCCGCGCACAAAAATAAGCCCCCGAAGGTCCCGTCCCCAAGTTCGTCCGCCGCAAAAATGCCCAAAAAACGGGTGGGCTATAGCCTTGGGGGGAGGGGCTAGCCAAGTTCGTCCGCGGGACTCGGAATGGGTCTAGATTTTGCGAGCGGCCTCCGAGTGCCAAAAATAGGCCGAGGGTACGGCCGCGCACAAAAATAAGCCCCCGAAGGTCCCGTCCCCAAGTTCGTCCGCCGCAAAAAATGCCCAAAAAACGGGTGGGTTATAGCCTTGGGGGGAGGGGCTGGCCAAGTTCGTCCGCCTGACTCGGAATGGGGCCAGACTTTGCGAGGGGCCTCCGTGCGCCAAAAATAGGCCGCGGGCACTGCCACGCCCAAAAATAAGCGCCCGAAGGTCCCGTCCCCAAGTTCGTCCGCCTTAAAAATGACCAAAAAACGGGTGGGCTATAGCCATGGGGGGAGGGGCTGGCCAAGTTCGTCCGCCGGACTCGGAATGGGGCCAGACTTTGCGAGGGGCGTCCGTGTGCCAAAAATAGGTCGCGGGCACTGCCACAAAAAAAAAAAAGCTTCCGAAGGTCCCGTCCCCATGTTCGTCCGCCGCATAAATGCCCAAAAAACGGGTGGGCTATAGCCTTGGGGGGAGGGGCTGGCCAAGTTCGTCCGCCGGACTCGGAATGGGGCCAGACTTTACGAGGGGCCTCCGTGTGCCAAAAATAGGCTGCAGGCACTGCCGCGCCAAAAAATTAGCCCCCGAAGGTCCCGTCCCCAAGTTCCTCCGCCGCAAAAATGCCCAAAAAACGGGTGGGCTATAGCCTTGGGGGGAGGGGCTTGCCAAGTTCGTCCGCCGGACATGGAATGGGGCCAGACTTTGCGAGGGGCCTCAGTGTGACAAAAATAGGCCGCGGGCACTGCCGCACCCAAAAATAAGCGCCCGAAGGTCCCGTCCCCAAGTTCGTCCGCCTCAAAAATGACCAAAAAACGGGTGGGCTATAGCCATGGGGGGAGGGGCTGGCCAAGTTCGTCCGGCGGACTTGGAATGGGGCCAGACTTTCCGAGGGGCCTCCATGTGCAAAAAATAGGCCGCGGGCACTATCGTACCCAAAAATAAGCGCCCGAAGGTCCCGTCCCCAATTACGTTCGCCGCAAAAATGCCCAAAAACCGGGTGGGCTATAGCCTTGGGGGGAGGAGCTGGCCATGTTCGTCCGCCGGATTCGGAATGGGGCCAGACGTTGCGAGGGGCCTCCGTGTGCCAAAAATAGGCCGCGGGCACTGCCGTGCCCAAAAATAAGCGCCCAAAGGTCCCGTCCCCAAGTTCGTCCGCCGCAAAAATGCCCAAAAAACGGGTGGGCTATAGCCTTGGGGGGAGGGGCTGGCCAAGTTCGTCCGCCGGACTGGGAATCGGGCCAGACTTTGTGAGGGGCCTCCGTGTGCCAAAAGTATGCCGCGGGCACTGCCGTGCCCAAAAATAAGAGCCCGAAGGTCCCGTCCCCAAGTTCGTCCGCCGCAAAAATGCCCAAAAAACGGGTGGGCTATAGCCTTGGGGGGAGGGGCCGGCCAAGTTCGTCCGCCGGACTCGGAATGGGGCCAGACTTTGCGAGAGGCCTCCGTGTGCCAAAAATAGGCCGCGGGCACTGCCGCACCCAAAAATAAGCGCCAGAAGGTCCCGTCCCCAAGTTCGTCCGCCGCAAAAATGCCGAAAAAAAGGGTGGGCTATAGCCTTGGGGGGAGGGGCTGGCCAAGTTCGTCTGCCGGACTCGGAATGGGGCCAGACTTTGCGAGGGGCCTCCGTGTGCCAAAATTAGGCCAAGGGCACTGCCGCGCCCAAAAATAAGCGCCCGAAGGTCCCGTCCCCAAGTTCGTCCGCCTCAAAAATGACCAAAAAACGGGTGGGCTATAGCCATGGGGGGAGGGGCTGGCCAAGTTCGTCCGGCGGACTCGGAATGGGGCCAGACTTTGCGAGGGGCCTCCGTGTGCCAAAAATAGGCCGCGGGCACTGCCGCGCCCAAAAATAAGTGCCCGAAGGTCCCGTCCCCAAGTTTGTCCATCGCAAAAATGCCCAAAAAACGGGTGGGCTATAGCCTTGGGGGGAGGGGCTGGCCAAGTTCGTCCGCCGGACTCGGAATGGGGCCAGACTTTGCGAGGAGCCTCCGTGTGACAAAAATAGGCCGCGGGCACTGCCGTACCCAAAAATAAGCGCCCGAAGGTCCCGTCCCCAAGTTCGTCCGCCGCAAAAATGCCGAAAAAAAGGGTGGGCTATAACCTTGGGGGGAGGGGCTGGCCAAGTTCGTCTGCCGGACTCGGAATGGGGCCAGACTTTACGAGGGGCCTCCGTGTGCCAAAATTAGGCCAAGGGCACTGCCGCGCCCAAAAATAAGCGCCCGAAGGTCCCGTCCCCAAGTTCGTCCGCCGCAAAAATGCCCAAAAAATGGGTGGGCTATAGCCTTGGGGGGGGGGCTGGCCATGTTCGTCCGCCGGACTCGGAATGGGGCCAGACATTGCGAGGGGCCTCCGTGTGCCAAATATAGGCCACGGGCACTGCCGCGCCTAAGAATAAGCACCCGAAGGTCCCGTCCCCAAGTTCATCCGCCGTAAAAATGCCCAAAAAACGGGTGGGCTATAGCCTTGGGGGGAGGGGCTGGCCAAGTTCATCCGCCGGACTCGGAATGGGGCCAGACTTTGCGAGGGGCCTCCGTGTTCCCAAAATATGCCGCGGGAACTGCCGTGCCCAAAATGAAGCGCCCGAATGTCCTGTCCCCAAGTTCGTCCGCCGCAAAAATGCCCAAAAAACGGGTGGGCTATAGCCTTGGGGGGAGGGGCTGGCCAAGTTCGTCCGCCGGACTCGGAATCGGGCCAGACTTTGCGAGGGGGCCTCGTGTGCCAAAAGTAGGCCGCGGGCACTGCCGCACCCAAAAATAAGCGCACAAAGATCCCCTCCCCAAGTTCGTCCGCCGCAAAAATGCCCAAAAAACGGGTGGGCTATAGCCTTGGGGGGAGGGGCTGGCCAAGTTCGTCCGCCGGACTTGGAATGGGGCCATACTTTGCGAGGGGCCTCCGTGTGCCAAAAATAGGCCGCGGGCACTGCCGCACCCAAAAATAAGCGCCCGAAGGTCCCGTCCCCAAGTTCGTCCGCCGCAAAAATGCCCAAAAAACGGGTGGGCTATAGCCTTGGGGGGAGGGGCTGGCCAAGTTCGTCCGCCGGACTTGGAATGGGGCCAGACTTTGCGAGGGGCCTCCGTGTGCCAAAAATAGGCCGCGGCCACTGCCGCGCCCAAAAATAAGCGCCCGAAGGTCCCGTCCCCAATTTCGTCCGCCGCAAAAATGCCCAAAAAACGGGTGGGCTACAGCCTTGGGGGGAGGGGCTGGCCAAGTCCGTCCGCCGGACTCGGAATGGGGCAGACTTTGCGAGGGGCCTCCGTGTAACAAAAATAGGCCGCGGGAGCTACCGCGCCCAAAAATAAGCGCCCGAAGGTCCCGTCCCCAAGTTCGTCCGCCGCAAAAATGCCCAAAAAATGGGTGGGCTATAGCCTTGGGGGGGGGAGCTGGCCAAGTTCGTCCGCCGGACTCGGAATGGGGCCAGACATTGCGAGGGGCCTCCGTGTGCCAAATATAGGCCGCGGGCACTGCCGCGCCTAAGAATAAGCACCCGAAGGTCCCGTCCCCAAGTTCATCCGCCGCAAAAATGCCCAAAAAACGGGTGGGCTATAGCCTTGGGGGGAGGGGCCGGCCAAGTTCGTCCGCCGGACTCGGAATGGGGCCAGACTTTGCGAGGGGCCCCCGTGTGCCAAAAATAGGCGGCGGGCACTGCCACGCCCAAAAATAAGCGCCCGAAGGTCCCGTCCCCAAGTTCGTCCGCCGCAAAACTGCCCAAAAAACAGGTGGGCTATAGCCTTGGGGGGAAGGGCTGGCCAAGTTCGTCCGCCGGACTCGGAATGGGGCCAGACTTTGCGAGGGGCCTCCGTGTGCCAAAAATAGGTCATGGGGACTGCCGCGCCCAAAAATAAGCACCCGAAGGTCCCGTCCCAAAGTTCATCCGCCGCAAAACTGCCCAAAAAACGGGTGGGCTATAGCCTTGGGGGGAAGGGCTGGCCAAGTTCGTCCGCCGGACTCGGAATGGGGCCAGACTTTGCGAGGGGCCTCCGTGTGCCAAAAATAGGTCATGGGGCCGGCCGCGCCCAAAAATAAGCGCCCGAAGGTCCCGTCCCCAAGTTCGTCCGCCGCAAAAATGCCCAAAAAACGGGTGGGCTATAGCCTTGGGGGGAGGGGCTGGCAAGTTCGTCTGCCGGACTCGGAATGGCGCCAGACTTTGCGAGGGGCCTCCGTGTGCCAAAAATAGGCCACGGGCACTGCCGTGCCCAAAAATAAGCGTCCAAAGGTCCCGTGCCCAAGTTCGTCCGCCGCAAAAATGCCCAAAAAACGTGTGGGCTATAGCCTTGGGGGGAGGGGCCGGCCAAGTTCGTCCGCCGGACTCGGAATGGGGCCAGACTTTGCGAGGGGCCCCCGTGTGCCAAATATAGGCCACGGGCACTGCCGCGCCTAAGAATAAGCACCCGAAGGTCCCGTCCCCAAGTTCATCCGCCGTAAAAATGCCCAAAAAACGGGTGGGCTATAGCCTTGGGGGGAGGGGCTGGCCAAGTTCATCCGCCGGACTCGGAATGGGGCCAGACTTTGCGAGGGGCCTCCGTGTTCCCAAAATATGCCGCGGGAACTGCCGTGCCCAAAATGAAGCGCCCGAATGTCCTGTCCCCAAGTTCGTCCGCCGCAAAAATGCCCAAAAAACGGGTGGGCTATAGCCTTGGGGGGAGGGGCTGGCCAAGTTCGTCCGCCGGACTCGGAATCGGGCCAGACTTTGCGAGGGGGCCTCGTGTGCCAAAAGTAGGCCGCGGGCACTGCCGTGCCCAAAAATAAGCGTCCAAAGGTCCCGTCCCCAAGTTCGTCCGCCGCAAAAATGCCCAAAAAACGGGTGGGCAATAGCCTTGAGGGGAGGGGCCGGCCAAGTTCGTCCCCCGGACTCGGAATGGGGCCAGACTTTGCGAGGGGCCTCCGTGTGCCAAAAATAGGCCGTGGGCACTGCCGCGCCCAAAAATAAGCGCCCGAAGGACCCGTTCCCAAGTTCGCCCCCGCAAAAATACCCAAAAAACGGGTGGGCTATAGCCTTGGGGGGAGGGGCTGGCCAATTTCGTCCGCCGGACTCGGAATGGGGCCAGACTTTGCGACGGGCCTCCGTGTGTTAAAATTAGGCTGCGGGCACTGCCGCGCCCAAAAATAAGTGCCCGAAGATCCCGTCCCCAAGTTCGTCCGCCTCAAAAATGACCAAAAAATGGGTAGGCTATAGCCATGGGGGGAGGGGCTGGCCAAGTTCGTCCGCCGGACTCAGAATGGGGCCAGACTTTGCGAGGGTCCTCCGTGTGCCAAAAATAGGCCGCGGGCACTGCCGCGCCGAAAAATAAGCGCCCGAAGGTCCCGTCCACAAGTTCGTCCGCCGCAAAAATGCCCAAAAACTGGGTGGGCTTTAGCCTTGGGGGGAGGGGCTGGACAAGTTCGTCCGCCGGACTCGAAATGGGGCCAGACTTTGCGAGGGGCCTCCGTGTACCAAAAATAGGCCGCGGACACTGCCGCACACAAAAATAAGCGCCCGAAGGTCCCGTCCCCAAGTTCGTCCGCCGCAAAAATGCCCAAAAAACGGGTGGGCTATAGCCTTGGGGGGAGGGGCTGGCCAACTTCGTCCGCCGGACTCGGAATGGGGCCAGACTTTGCGAGGGGCTTCCGTGTGCCAAAAATAAGCCGCGGGCACTGCCACACCGAAAAATAAGTGCCCGAAGGTCCCGTCCCCAAGTTCGTCCGCCGCAAAAATGCCCAAAAAATGGGTGGGCTATAGCCTTGGGGGGAGGGGCTGGCCAAGTTCGTCCGCCGGACTCGGAATGGGGCCAGACTTTGCGAGGCGCCTCCGTGTGCCAAAAATAGGCCGCGGGCACTGCTGCACCCAAAAATAAGCGCCCGAAGGTCCCGTCCCCAAGTTCGTCCGCCGCAAAAATGCCCAAAAAACGGGTGGGCTATAGCCTTGGGGGGAGGGGCTGGCCAAGTTCGTCCGCCGGACTCGGAATGGGGCCAGACTTTGCGAGAGTACTCCGTGTGCCAAAAATAGGCCGCGGGCACTGCCGTACCCAAAAATAAGTGCCCGAAGGTCCCGTCCCCAAGTTCGTCCGCCGCAAAAATGCCCAAAAAACGGGTGGGCTATAGCCTTGGGGGGAGGGGCTGGCCAATTTTGTCCGCCGGACTCGGAATGGGGCCAGACTTTCCGAGGGGCCTCCGTGTGCCAAAAATAGGCCGCGGACACTGCCGCGCACAAAAATAAGCGCCCGAAGGTCCCGTCCCCAAGTTCGTCCGCCGCAAAAATGCTCAAAAAACGGGTGGGCTATAGCCTTGGGGGGAGGGGCTGGCCAACTTCGTCCGCCGGACTCGGAATGGGGCCAGACTTTGCGAGGGGCCTCCGTGTGCCAAAAATAGGCCGCGAGCACTGCCGCGCCCAAAAATAAGTGCCCGAAGGTCGGGGCGCCAAAACCCTCCAGCGGAAAAAGGGCAAAAAAACGGGTGGGCTATAGCCTTGGGGGGAGGGGCTGGCCAAGTTCGTCCGTCGGACTCGGAATGGGGCCATACTTTGCGAGAGGCCTCCGTGTGCCAAAAATAGGCCGTGGGCACTGCTGCGTCCAAAAAGAAGCACCCGAATGTCCCGTCCCCAAGTTCGTCCGCCGCAAAAATGCCCAAAAAACGGGTGGGCTATAGCCTTGGCAGGAGGGGCTGGCCAAGTTCGTCCGCCGTTCTCGGAATGGGGTCAGACTTTGCGAGGGGCATCCATGTACCAAAAATAGGCCGCGGGCACTGCCGCGCCCAAAAATAAGCGCCCGAAGGTCCCGTCCCCAAGTTCGTCCGCCGCAAAAATGCCCAAAAAACGGGTGGGCTATAGCCTTGGGGGGAGGAGCTGGCCAAGTTCGTCCGCCGGACTCGGATTGGGGCCAGACTTTGCGAGGGGCTTCCCTGTGCCAAAAATAGGCTGCGGCCACTGCCACGCCCGAAGGTCCCGTCCCCAAGTTCGTCCGCCGCAAAAATGCCCAAAAAACGGGTGGGCAATAGCCTTGGGGGGACGGGCTGGCCAAGTTCGTCCGCCGGACTCGGAATGGCCACAGACTTTGCGAGGGGCCTCCGTGTGCGAAAAATAGGCCGCGGGCACTGCCGCGCCCAAAAATAAGCACCCGAAGGTCCCGTCCCCAAGTTCGTCCGGCGCAAAAATGCCCAAAAAACGAGTGGGCTACAGCCTTGGGGGGAGGGGCTGGCCAAGTTCGTCCGCTGGACTCGGAATGGGGCCAGACTTTGCGAAGGGCCTCCGTGTACCAAAAATAGGCCACGGGCACTGCCGCGCCCAAAAATAAGCACCCGAAGGTCCCGTCCCCAAGTTCGTCGGCCGCAAAAATGCCCGAAAAACGGGTGGGCTATAGCCTTGGCAGGAGGGGCTGGCCAAGTTCGTCCGCCGTACTCGGAATGGGGCCAGACTTTGCGAGGGGCATCCATGTACCAAAAATAGGCCGCGGGCACTGCCGCGTCCAAAAATAAGCACCCGAAGGTCCCGTCCCCAAGTTCGTCCGCCGCAAAAATGCCCAAAAAACGGGTGGGCTATAGCCTTGGGGGGAGCGGCTGGCCAAGTTCGTCCGCCGGACTCGGATTGGGGCCAGACTTTGCGAGGAGCTTCCCTGTGCCAAAAATAGGCCGCGGCCACTGCCGCACCCGAAGGTCCCGTCCCCAAGTTCGTCCGCCGCAAAAATGCCCAAAAAACGGGTGGGCAATATCCTTGGGGGGACGGGCTGGCCAAGTTCGTCCGCCGGACTCGGAATGGCCACAGACTTTGCGAGGGGCCTCCGTGTGCCAAAAATAGGCCACGGGCACTGCCGCGCCCAAAAATAAGCACCCGAAGGTCCCGTCCCCAAGTTCGTTCGCCGCAAAAATGCCCAAAAAACGGGTGGGCTATAGACTAGGGGGGAGGGGCTGGCCAAGTTCGTCCGCCGGAGTCGGAATGGGGCCAGACTTTGCGAGGGGCCTCCGTGTGCCAAAAATAGGCCGCGAGCACTGCCGCGCCCAAAAATAAGTGCCCGAAGGTCGGGGCGCCAAAACCCCCCAGCGGAAAAAGGCCAAAAAAACGGGCGGGCTATAGCCTTGGGGGGAGGGGCTGGACAAGTTTGTCCGCCGGACTCGAAATGGGGCCAGACTTTGCGAGGGGCCTCCGTGTACCAAAAATAGGCCGCGGACACTGCCGCACACAAAAATAAGCGCCCGAAGGTCCCGTCCCCAAGTTCGTCCGCCGCAAAAATGCCCAAAAAACGGGTGGGCTATAGCCTTGGGGGGAGGGGCTGGCCAACTTCGTCCGCCGGACTCGGAATGGGGCCAGACTTTGCGAGGGGCTTCCGTGTGCCAAAAATAGGCCGCGGGCACTGCCACACCGAAAAATAAGTGCCCGAAGGTCCCGTCCCCAAGTTCGTCCGCCGCAAAAATGCCCAAAAAATGGGTGGGCTATAGCCTTGGGGGGAGGGGCTGGCCAAGTTCGTCCGCCGGACTCGGAATGGGGCCAGACTTTGCGAGGCGCCTCCGTGTGCCAAAAATAGGCCGCGGGCACTGCTGCACCCAAAAATAAGCGCCCGAAGGTCCCGTCCCCAAGTTCGTCCGCCGCAAAAATGCCCAAAAAACGGGTGGGCTATAGCCTTGGGGGGAGGGGCTGGCCAAGTTCGTCCGCCGGACTCGGAATGGGGCCAGACTTTGCGAGAGTACTCCGTGTGCCAAAAATAGGCCGCGGGCACTGCCGTACCCAAAAATAAGTGCCCGAAGGTCCCGTCCCCAAGTTCGTCCGCCGCAAAAATGCCCAAAAAACGGGTGGGCTATAGCCTTGGGGGGAGGGGCTGGCCAATTTTGTCCGCCGGACTCGGAATGGGGCCAGACTTTCCGAGGGGCCTCCGTGTGCCAAAAATAGGCCGCGGACACTGCCGCGCACAAAAATAAGCGCCCGAAGGTCCCGTCCCCAAGTTCGTCCGCCGCAAAAATGCTCAAAAAACGGGTGGGCTATAGCCTTGGGGGGAGGGGCTGGCCAACTTCGTCCGCCGGACTCGGAATGGGGCCAGACTTTGCGAGGGGCCTCCGTGTGCCAAAAATAGGCCGCGAGCACTGCCGCGCCCAAAAATAAGTGCCCGAAGGTCGGGGCGCCAAAACCCTCCAGCGGAAAAAGGGCAAAAAAACGGGTGGGCTATAGCCTTGGGGGGAGGGGCTGGCCAAGTTCGTCCGTCGGACTCGGAATGGGGCCATACTTTGCGAGAGGCCTCCGTGTGCCAAAAATAGGCCGTGGGCACTGCTGCGTCCAAAAAGAAGCACCCGAATGTCCCGTCCCCAAGTTCGTCCGCCGCAAAAATGCCCAAAAAACGGGTGGGCTATAGCCTTGGCAGGAGGGGCTGGCCAAGTTCGTCCGCCGTACTCGGAATGGGGTCAGACTTTGCGAGGGGCATCCATGTACCAAAAATAGGCCGCGGGCACTGCCGCGCCCAAAAATAAGCGCCCGAAGGTCCCGTCCCCAAGTTCGTCCGCCGCAAAAATGCCCAAAAAACGGGTGGGCTATAGCCTTGGGGGGAGGAGCTGGCCAAGTTCGTCCGCCGGACTCGGATTGGGGCCAGACTTTGCGAGGGGCTTCCCTGTGCCAAAAATAGGCTGCGGCCACTGCCACGCCCGAAGGTCCCGTCCCCAAGTTCGTCCGCCGCAAAAATGCCCAAAAAACGGGTGGGCAATAGCCTGGGGGGGACGGGCTGGCCAAGTTCGTCCGCCGGACTCGGAATGGCCACAGACTTTGCGAGGGGCCTCCGTGTGCGAAAAATAGGCCGCGGGCACTGCCGCGCCCAAAAATAAGCACCCGAAGGTCCCGTCCCCAAGTTCGTCCGGCGCAAAAATGCCCAAAAAACGAGTGGGCTACAGCCTTGGGGGGAGGGGCTGGCCAAGTTCGTCCGCTGGACTCGGAATGGGGCCAGACTTTGCGAAGGGCCTCCGTGTGCCAAAAATAGGCCGCGGGCACTGCCGTACCCAAAAATAAGTGCCCGAAGGTCCCGTCCCCAAGTTCGTCCGCCGCAAAAATGCCCAAAAAACGGGTGGGCAATATCCTTGGGGGGACGCGCTGGCCAAGTTCGTCCGCCGGACTCGGAATGGCCACAGACTTTGCGAGGGGCCTCCGTGTGCGAAAAATAGGCCGCGGGCACTGCCGCGCCCAAAAATAAGCACCCGAAGGTCCCGTCCCCAAGTTCGTCCGGCGCAAAAATGCCCAAAAAACGAGTGGGCTACAGCCTTGGGGGGAGGGGCTGGCCAAGTTCGTCCGCTGGACTCGGAATGGGGCCAGACTTTGCGAAGGGCCTCCGTGTGCCAAAAATAGGCCGCGGGCACTGCCGTACCCAAAAATAAGTGCCCGAAGGTCCCGTCCCCAAGTTCGTCCGCCGCAAAAATGCCCAAAAAACGGGTGGGCTATATCCTTGGGGGTAGGGGCTGGCCAAGTTCGTCCGCCGGACTCGGAATGGGGCGAGACTTTGCGAGGGGCCTCCGTGGGCCAAAAATAGGCCGCGGGCACTGCCGCGCCCACATATAAGCACCCGAAGGTCCCGTCCCCAAGTTCGTCCGCCGCAAAAATGCCCAAAAAACGGGTGGGCTATAGCCTTGGGGGGAGGGGCTGGCCAACTTCGTCCGCCGGACTCGGAATGGGGCCAGACTTTGCGAGGGGCTTCCGTGTGCCAAAAATAGGCCGCGGGCACTGCCGCGCCCACAAATAAGCGCCCGAAGGTCCCGTCCCCAAGTTCATCCGCCGCAAAAATGCCCAAAAAACGGGTGGGCTATAGCCTTGGGGGGAGGGGCTGGCCAAGTTCGTCCGCCGGACTCGGAATGGGGCCAGACTTTGCGAGTAGCCTCCGTGTGCCAAAAATAGGCCGCGGTCACTGCCGTACCCAAAAATAAGTGCCCGAAGGTCCCGTCCCCAAGTACGTCCGCCGCAAAAATGCCCAAAAAACGGGTGGGCTACAGCCTTGGGGGGAGGGGCTGGCCAAGTTCGTCCGCCGGACTCGGAATGGGGCCAGACTTTGCGAGGGGCCTCCGTGTACCAAAAATAGGCCACGGGCACTGCCGCACCCAAAAATAAGCACCCGAAGGTCCCGTCCCCAAGTTCGTCCGCCGCAAAAATGCCCGAAAAACGGTTGGGCTTTAGCCTTGGCAGGAGGGGCTGGCCAAGTTCGTCCGCCGTACTCGGAATGGGGCCAGACTTTGCGAGGGGCATCCATGTACCAAAAATAGGCCGCGGGCACTGCCGCGTCCAAAAATAAGCACCCGAAGGTCCCGTCCCCAAGTTCGTCCGCCGCAAAAATGCCCAAAAAACGGGTGGGCTATAGCCTTGGGGGGAGGGGCTGGCAAAGTTCGTCCGCCGGAGTCGGAATGGGGCCAGAGTTTGCGAGGGGCCTCCGTGTGCCAAAAATAGGCCACGGACACTGCCGAGCCAAAAAATAAGAGCCCGAAGGTCGGGGCGCCAAAACCCCCCAGCGGAAAATGGCCAAAAAAACGGGTGGGCTAGAGCCTTGGGGGGAGGGGCTGGCCAAGTTCGTCCGCCGGACTCGGAATGGGGCCAAACTTTACGAGGGGCCTCCGTGTGCCAAAAATAGGCCGCAGGCACGGCCGCGCCCAAAAATAAGTGCCCGAAGGTCCCGTCCCCAAGTTCGTCCGCCGCAAAAATGCCCAAAAAACGGGTGGGATATATCCTTGGGGGGAGGGGCTGGCCAAGTTCGTCCGCCGGACTCGGAATGGGGCGAGACTGCGCGAGGGGCCTCCGTGTGCCAAAAATAGGCCGCGGGCACTGCCGCGCCCACAAATAAGCGCCCGAAGGTCCCGTCCCCAAGTTCGTCCGCCGCAAAAATGCCCAAAAAACGGGTGGGCTATAGCCTTGGGGGGAGGGGCTGGCCATGTTCGTCCGCCGGACTCGGAATGGGGCCAGACTTTGCGAGGGGCCTCCGTGTGCCAAAAATAGGCCGGGGCACTGCCGCGCCCAAAAATAAGTGCCCGAAGGTCCCGTCCCCAAGTTCGTCCGCCGCAAAAATGCCCAAAAAACGGGTGGGCTTTAGCCTTGGGGGGAGGGGCTGGCCAAGTTCGTCCGCCGAACTCGGAATGGGGCCAGACTTTGCGAGGGGCCTCCGTGTGCTAAAAATAGGCTATGGCTACTGCCGCAGCCAAAAATAAGCGCGCGAAGGTCCCGTCCCCAAGTTCGTCCGCAGCAGAAATGCCCAAAAAACGGGTGGGCTACAGCCTTGTGGGGAGGGGCTGGCCAAGTTCGTCCAACGGACTCGGAATGGGGCCAGACTTTGTGAGGGGCCTCCGTGTGCTAAAAAAAGGCTACGGGCACTGCCGCGGCCAAAAATAAGCGCCCGAAGTTCCCGTCCCCAAGTTCGTCCGCCGCAAAAATGCCCAAAAAACGAGTGGGCTATAGCCTTGGGGGGAGGGGCTGGCCAAGTTCGTCCGCCGGACTCGGAATGGGGCCAGACTTTGCGAGGCGCCTCCGTTTGCTAAAAATAGGCTACGGCTACTGCCGCGGCCAAAAATAACCGCGCGAAGGTCCCGTCCCCAAGTTCGTCCGCCGCAAAAATACCCAAAAAACGGGTGGGCTACAGCCTTGGGGGGAGGGGCTGGCCAAGTTCGTCCGCCGGACTCGGAATGGGGCCAGACTTTGCGAGGGGCCTCCGTGTGCCAAAAATAGGCCGGGTCACTGCCGCGCCCAAAAATAAGCACCCGAAAATCCCGTCCCCAAGTTTGTCCGCCGCAAAAAAGCCCAAAAAACGGGTGGGCTATAGCCTTGGGGGGAGGGGCTGGCCAAGTTCGTCCGCCGGACTCGGAATGGGGCCAGACTTTACGAGGGGCCTCCGTGTGCTAAAAATAGGCTACGGCTACTGCCGCGTCAAAAATAAGCGCGCGAAGGTCCCGTCTCCAAGTTCGACCGCCGCAAAAATGCCCAAAAAACGGGTGGGCTACAGCCTTGGGGGGAGGGGCTGGCCAAGTTCGTCCACCGGACTCGGAATGGGGCCAGACTTTGCGAGGGGCCTCCGGGTGCTAAAAAAAGGCTATGGGCACTGCCGCGGCCAAAAATAAGCATCCGAAGGTCCCGTCCCCAAGTTCGTCCGACGCAAAAAATGCCCAAAAAACGGGTGGGCTATAGCCTTGGGGGGAGGGGTTGGCCAAATTCGTCCGCCGGACTCGGAATGGGGCCAAACTTTACGAGGGGCCTCCGTGTGCCAAAAATAGGTCGCGGGCACTGCCGCGCCCAAAAATAAGTGGCCAAAGGTCCCGTCCCCAAGTTCGTCCGCCGCAAAAATGCCCAAAAATCGGGCGGGCTATAGCCATGGGGGGAGGGGCTGGCCATGTTCGTCCGCCGGACTCGGAATGGGGCCAGACTTTGCGAGGGGCCTCCGTGTGCCAAAAATAGGCCGGGGCACTGCCGCGCCCAAAAATAAGCGCCCGAAGGTCCCGTCCCCAAGTTCGTCCGCCGCAAAAATGCCCAAAAAACGGGTGGGCTATAGCCTTGGGGGGAGGGGCTGGCCAAGTTCGTCCACCGGACTCGGAATTGGGCCAGACTTTGCGAGGGGCCTCCGAGTGCCAAAAATAGGCCGCGGGCACTGCCGTGCCCAAAAATATGGGCCCGAAGGTCCCGTCCCCAAGTTCGGCCGCCGCAAAAATGCCCAAAAAACGGGTGGGCTATAGCCTTGGGGGGAGGGGCTGGCCAAGTTCGTCCGCCGGACTCGGAATGGGGCCAGACTTTGCGAGGGGCCCCCGTGTGCTAAAAATAGGCTACGGCTACTGCCGCGTCAAAAATAAGCCCGCGAAGGTCCCGTCCCCAAGTTCGTCCGCCGCAAAAATGCCCAAAAAACGGGTGGGCTATAGCCTTGGGGGGAGGGGCTGGCCATGTTCGTCCGCCGGACTCGGAATGGGGCCAGACTTTGCGAGGGGCCTCCGTGTGCCAAAAATAGGCCGCGGGCACTGCCGCGCCCAAAAATATGGGCCCGAAGGTCCCGTCCCCAAGTTCGACCGCCGCAAAAATGCCCAAAAAACGGGTGGGCTATACCATGGGGGGAGGGGCTGGCCATGTTCGTCCGCCGGACTCGGAATGGGGCCAGACTTTGCGAGGGGCCTCCGTGTGCCAAAAATAGGCCGGGGCACTGCCGCGCCCAAAAATAAGCGCCCGAAGGACGCGACCCCAAGTTCGTCCGCCGCAAAAAAGCCCAAAAAACGGGTGGGCTATAGCCTTGGGGGAGGGGCTGGCCAAGTTCGTCCGCCGGACTCGGAATGGGGCCAGACTTTGCGAGGGGCCCCCGTGTGCTAAAAATAGGCTACGGCTACTGCCGCGTCAAAAATAAGCCCGCGAAGGTCCCGTCCCCAAGTTCGTCCGCCGCAAAAATGCCCAAAAAACGGGTGGGCTACAGCCTTGGGGGGAGGGGCGGGCCAAGTTCGTCCGCCGGACTCGGAATGGGGCCAGACTTTGCGAGGCGCCTCCGTGTGCAAAAAATAGGGCGCGGCCATTGCCGTGCCCAAAAATAAGCGCCCGAAGGTCCCGTCCCCAAGTTCGTCCGCGGCAAAAATGCCCAAAAAACGGGTGGGGTATATCCTTGGTGGGAGGGGCTGGCCAAGTACGTCCGCCGGACTCGGAATGGGGCCAGACTTTGCGAGGGGCCTCCGTGTGCCAAAACTAGGCCGCGGGCACTGCCGCTCCCAAAAATAAGCGCCCGAAGGTCCCGTCCCCAAGTTCGTCCGCCGCAAAAAAGCCCAAAAAACGGGTGGGCTATAGCCTTGGGGGGAGGGGCTGGCCAAGTTCGTCCGCCGGACTCGGAATGGGGCCAGACTTTACGAGGGGCCTCCGTGTGCCAAAAATAGGCCGGGGCACTGCCGCGCCCAAAAATAAGCGCCCGAAGGTCCCGTCCCCAAGTTCGTCCGCCGCAAAAATGCCCAAAATACGGGTGGGCTATAGCCTTGGGGGGAGGGGCTGGACAAGTTCGTCCGCCGGACTCGGAATGGGGCCAGACTTTGCGAGGCACCTCCGTGTGCCAAAAATAGGCTGCGAACACTGCCGCGGCCAAAAATCAGCGCCCGAAGGTCCCGTCCCCAAGTCCGTCCGCCGCAAAAATGCCCAAAAAACGGGTGGGTTATAGACTTGGGGGGAGGGGCTGGCCAAGTTCATCCGCCGGAATCGGAATGGGGCCAGACATTTCGAGGGGCCTCCGTGTGCCAAAACTAGGCCGCGGGCACTGCTGCACCCAATAATAAGCGTCCGAAGGTGCCGTCCCCAAGTTCGTCCGCCGCAAAAATGCCCAAAAAAGGGTGGGCAATAGCCTTGGGGGGAGGGGCTGGCCAAGTTCCTCCGCCGGACTCGGAATGGGGCCAGATTTTGTGAGGTGCGTCCGTGTGCCAAAAATAGGCCGCGCGGACTGCCGCGCCCAAAAATAAGCGCCCGAAGGTACCGTCCTAAAGTTCGTCCGCAGCAAAAATGCCCAAAAAACTGGTGGGCTATAGCCTTGGGGGGAGGGGCTGGCCAAGTTCGTCCACCGGATTCGGAATGGCGCCAGACTTTGCGAGGAGCCCCCGTGTGCCAAAAATAGGCTCCGGGCACTGCCGCGCCGAAAAATAAGCGCCCGAAGGTCCCGTCCCCAAGTTCGTCCGCCGCAAAAATGCCCAAAAAACGGGTGGTGTATAGCCTTGGGGGGAGGGGCTGGCCAAGTTCGTCCGCCGGACTCGGAATGGGGCCAGACTTTGTGAGGTGCCTCCGTGTGCCCAAAATAGGCCGCGGGCACTGCCGCGCTCAAAAATAAGCGACCGAAGGTCCCGTCCTCAAGTTCATCCGCCGCAAAAATGCCCAAAAAATGGGTGGGCTATAGCCTTGGGGGGAGGGGCTGGCCAAGTTCGTCCGCCGGACTCGGAATGGGGCCAGACTTTGCGAGGGGCCTCTGTGTGCCAAAAATAGGCTGCGGGCACTGCCGCGTCCAAAAATAAGCGCCCGAAGGTCCCATCCCCAAGTTCGTCCCCCGCAAAAATGCCCAAAAAACGGGTGGGCTATAGCCTTGGGGGGAGGGGCTGGCCAAGTTCGTCCGCCGGACTCGGAATGGGGCCAGACTTTGCGAGGGGCCTTCGTGTGCCAAAAATAGGCCGCGGGCACTGACGCGCCCAAAAATAGGCGCCCGAAGGTCCCGTCCCCAAGTTCGTCCGCTGCAAAAATGCCCAAAAAACGGGTGGGCTATAGCCTTGGGGGGAGGGGCTGGCCAAGTTCGTCCGACGGACTCGGAATGGGGCCCGACTTTGCGAGGGGCCTCCGTGTGCCAAAAATAGGCCGCACGCACTGCCGCGCCCAAAAATAAGCGCCCGAAAGTCCCGTCCCCAAGTTCGTCCGCCGCAAAAATGCCCAAAAAACGGGTGGGCTTTAGCCATGGGGGGAGGGGCTGGCCATGTTCGTCCGCCGGACTCGGAATGGGGCCAGACTTTGCGAGGGGCCTCCATGTGCCAAAAATAGGCCGGGGCACTGCCGCACCCGAAGGTCCTATCCCCAAGTTCGTCCGCCGCAAAAATGCCCAAAAAACGGGTGGGCTATAGCCCTGGGGGGAGGGGCTGGCCAAGTTCGTCCGCCAGACTCGGAATGGGGCCAGACTTTGCGAGGGGCCTCCGTGTGCGAAAAATAGGCCGTAGGCAATGCCGCGCCCAAAAATAAGCACCCGAAGGTCCCATCCCCAAGTTCGTCCGCCGCAAAAATGCCCAATAAACGGGTGGGCTATAGCCTTGGGGGGAGGGGCTGGCCAAGTTCGTCCGTCGGACTCGGAATGGGGCCAGACTTTGCGAGGGGCCTCCGTGTGCCAAAAATAGGCCGCGGGCACTGCCGCGGCAAAAAATAAGCGCCCGAAGGTCCCGTCCCCAAGTTCGACCGCCGCAAAAATGCCCAAAAAACGGGTGGGCTATAGCCTTGGGGGGAGGGGCTGGCCAAGTTCGTCCGCCGGATTCGGAATGGGGCCAGACTCAGCGAGGGGCCTCCGTGTGCCAAAAATAGGCCGCGAGCACTGCTGCTCACAAAAATAAGCACCCGAAGGTCCCGTCCCTAAGTTCGTCCGCCGCAAAAATGCCCAAAAAACGGTTGGGCTATAGGCTTGGGGGGAGGGGCTGGCCAAGTTCGTCCGCCGGACTCGGAATGGGGCCAGACTTTGCGAGGAGCCCCCGTGTGCCACAAATAGGCCTCGGGCACTGCCGCGCCCAAAAATTAGCACCCGAAGGTCCCGTCCCCAAGTTCGTCCGCCGCAAAAATGCCCAAAAAACGGGTGGGCTATAGCCTTGGGGGGAGGGGCTGGCCAAGTTCGTCCGCCGGACTCGGAATGGGGCCAGACTTTGTGAGGTGCCTCCGTGTGCCCAAAATAGGCCGCGGGCACTGCCGCGCTCAAAAATAAGCGACCGAAGGTCCCGTCCCCAAGTTCGTCCGCCGCAAAAATGCCCAAAAAATGGGTGGGCTATAGCCTTGGGGGGAGGGGCTGGCCAAGTTCGTCCGCCGGACTCGGAATGGGGCCAGACTTTGCGAGGGGCCTCTGTGTGCCAAAAATAGGCTGCGGGCACTGCCGCGTCCAAAAATAAGCGCCCGAAGGTCCCATCCTCAAGTTCGTCCCCCGCAAAAATGCCCAAAAAACGGGTGGGCTATAGCCTTGGGGGGAGGGGCTGGCCAAGTTCGTCCGCCGGACTCGGAATGGGGCCAGACTTTGCGAGGGGCCTTCGTGTGCCAAAAATAGGCCGCGGGCACTGACGCGCCCAAAAATAGGCGCCCGAAGGTCCCGTCCCCAAGTTCATCCGCTGCAAAAATGCCCAAAAAACGGGTGGGCTATAGCCTTGGGGGGAGGGGCTGGCCAAGTTCGTCCGACGGACTCGGAATGGGGCCAGACTTTGCGAGGGGCCTCCGTGTGCCAAAAATAGGCCGCACGCACTGCCGCGCCCAAAAATAAGCGCCCGAAAGTCCCGTCCCCAAGTTCGTCCGCCGCAAAAATGCCCAAAAAACGGGTGGGCTATAGCCATGGGGGGAGGGGCTGGCCATGTTCGTCCGCCGGACTCGGAATGGGGCCAGACTTTGCGAGGGGCCTCCATGTGCCAAAAATAGGCCGGGGCACTGCCGCACCCGAAGGTCCTATCCCCAAGTTCGTCCGCCGCAAAAATGCCCAAAAAACGGGTGGGCTATAGCCTTGGGGGGAGGGGCTGGCCAAGTTCGTCCGCCAGACTCGGAATGGGGCCAGACTTTGCGAGGGGCCTCCGTGTGCCAAAAATAGGCCGTAGGCAATGCCGCGCCCAAAAATAAGCACCCGAAGGTCCCATCCCCAAGTTCGTCCGCCGCAAAAATGCCCAATAAACGGGTGGGCTATAGCCTTGGGGGGAGGGGCTGGCCAAGTTCGTCCGTCGGACTCGGAATGGGGCCAGACTTTGCGAGGGGCCTCCGTGTGCCAAAAATAGGCCGCGGGCACTGCCGCGGCCAAAAATAAGCGCCCGAAGGTCCCGTCCCCAAGTTCGACCGCCGCAAAAATGCTCAAAAAACGGGTGGGCTATAGCCTTGGGGGGAGGGGCTGGCCAAGTACATCCGCCGGACTCGGAATGGGGCCAGACTTTGCGAGGGGCCTCCGTGTGCCAAAAATAGGCCGCGGGCACTGCCGCGCCCAAAAATAAGCGCCCGAAGGTCCCGTCCCCAAGCTCGTCCGCTGCAAAAATGCCCAAAAATCGGGTGGGCTATAGCCTTGGGGGGAGGGGCTGGCCAAGTTCGTCTGCCGGATTCGGAATGGGGCCAGACTCAGCGAGGGGCCTCCGTGTGCCAAAAATAGGCCGCGAGCACTGCTGCGCACAAAAATAAGCGCCCGAAGGTCCCGTCCCTAAGTTCGTCCGCCGCAAAAATGCCCAAAAAACGGGTGGGCTATAGCCTTGGGGGGAGGGGCTGGCCAAGTTCGTCCGCCGGACTCGGAATGGGGCCAGACTTTGCGAGGGGCCTCCGTGTGCCAAAAATAGGCCGCGGGCACTGCCGCGCCCAAAAATAAGCGCCCGAAGGTCCCGTCCCCAAGTTTGTCCGCCGCAAAAATGCCCAAAAAACGGGGGGGCTGTAGCCTTAGGGGGAGGGGCTGGCCAAGTTCGTACGCCGGACTCGGAATGGGGCCAGACTTTGCGAGGGGCCTCCGTCTGCCAAAAAAAGGCCGCGGGCACTTCTGTGCCCAAAAATAAGCGCCCGAAGGTCCCGTCCCCAAGTTCGTCCGCCGCAAAAATACCCAAAAAACGGGTGGGCTATAGCCTTTGGGGGAGGGGCTGGCCAAGTTCGTCCGCCGGACTCGGAATGGGGCCAGACTTTGCGAGGGGCCTCCGTGTGCCAAAAAGAGGCCGCGGGCACTGCCGCGCCCAAAAATAAGAGCCCGAAGGTCCCGTCCCGAAGTTCGTCCCCCGCAAAAATGCCCAAAAAACGGGTGGGCTATAGCCTTGGGGGGAAGGGCTGGCCAAGTTCGTCCACCAGACTCGGAATGGGGCCAGACTTTGCGAGGGGCCTCCGTGTGCCAAAAATAGGGCGTGGGCACTGCCGCCCCCAAAAATAAGAGCCCGAAGGTCCCGTCCTCAAGTTCGGCCCCCGCAAAAATCCCCAAAAAACGGGTGGGCTATAGCCTTGGGGGGAGGGGCTGGCCAAGTACATCCGCCGGACTCGGAATGGGGCCAGACTTTGCGAGGGGCCTCCGTGTGCCAAAAATAGGCCGCGGGCACTGCCGCGCCCAAAAATAAGCGCCCGAAGGTCCCGTCCCCAAGCTCGTCCGCTGCAAAAATGCCCAAAAATCGGGTGGGCTATAGCCTTGGGTGGAGGGGCTGGCCAAGTTCGTCTGCCGGATTCGGAATGGGGCCAGACTCAGCGAGGGGCCTCCGTGTGCCAAAAATAGGCCGCGAGCACTGCTGCGCACAAAAATAAGCGCCCGAAGGTCCCGTCCCTAAGTTCGTCCGCCGCAAAAATGCCCAAAAAACGGGTGGGCTATAGCCTTGGGGGGAGGGGCTGGCCAAGTTCGTCCGCCGGACTCGGAATGGGGCAGACTTTGCGAGGCGTCTCCATGTGCCAAAAATAGGCCGCGGGCACTGCCGCGCCCGAAGGTCCTATCCCCAAGTTCGTCCTCCGCAAAAATGCCCAAAAAACGGGTGGGCTATAGCCTTGGGGGGAGGGGCTGGCCAAGTTCGTCCGCCGGACTCGGAATGGGGCCAGACTTTGCGAGGGAACTCCGTGTGCCAAAAATAGGCCACGGGCACTGCCGCGCCCAAAAATAAGCGCCCGAAGGTCCCGTCCCCAAGTTCGTCCGCCGCAAAAATGCCCAAAAAACGGGGGGGCTATAGCCTTGGGGGGAGCGGCTGGCCAAGTTCGTCCACCGGACTCGGATTCGGGCCAGACTTTGCAAGGGGCCTCCGTGTGCCAAAAACAGGCCGCGGGCACTGCCGCGCCCAAAAATAAGCACCCGAAGGTCCCGTCCCCAAGTTCGTCCGCCGTAAAAATGCCCAAAAAACGGGTGGGCTATAGCCTTGGGGGGAGGGGCTGGCCAGGTTCGTCCGCACAGACTCGGAATGGGGCCAGACTTTGTGAGGGGCCTCTGTGTGCCAAAAATAGGCCGCGGGCACTGCCGCGGCCAAAAATAAGCGCCTGAAGGTCCCGTCCCCAAGTTCGTCCGCCGCAAAAATGCCCAAAAAACGGGCGGGCTATAGCCTTGGGGGGAGGGGCTGGCCAAGTTCGTCCGCCGGACTCGGAATGGGGCAAGACTTTGCGAACGGCCTCCGTGTGCCAAAAATAGGCCGCGGGCACTGCCGCGCCCAAAAATAAGCGCCCGAAGGTCCCGTCCCCAAGTTCGTCCACCGCAAAAATGCCCAAAAAACGGGGGGCTATAGCCTTGGGGGGAGGAGCTGGCCTCGTTCGTCCGCACAGCCTCGGAATGGGGCCAGACTTTGCGAGGGGCCTCCGTGTGCCAAAAATAGGCCGCGGCCACTGCCGCGCCCAAAAATAAGCGCCCGAAATTCCCGTCCCCAAGTTCGTCCGCCGCAAAAATGCCCAAAAAACGGGTGGGCTATAGCCTTGGGGGGAGGGGCTGGCCAAGTTCGTCCGCCGGACTCGGAATGGGGCAAGACTTTGCGAACGGCCTCCGTGTGCCAAAAATAGGCCGCGGGCACTGCCGCGCCCAAAAATAAGCGCCCGAAGGTCCCGTCCCCAAGCTCGTCCGCTGCAAAAATGCCCAAAAAATGGGTGGGCTATAGCCTTGGGGGGAGGGGCTGGCCAAGTTCGTACGCCGGACTCGGAATGGGGCCAGACTTTGCGAGGGGCCTCCGTGTGCCAAAAATAGGCCGCGGGCACTGCCGCACCCAAAAATAAGCGCCCGAAGGTCCCGTCCCCCAGTTCGTCCTCCGCAAAAATGCCCAAAAAACGGGTGGGCTATAGCCTTGGGAGGAGGGGCTGGCCAAGTTCGTCCGGCGGACTCGGAATGGGGCCAGACTTTGCGAGGGGCCTCCGTGTGCGAAAAATAGGCCACGGGCACTGCCCCGTCCAAAAATAAGCGCCCGAAGGTCCCGTCCCCAAGTTCGTCCGCCGCAAAAATGCCCAAAAAACGGGAGGGCTATAGCCTTGGGGGAGGGTCTGGCCAAGTTCGTCTGCCGGACTCGAAATGGGGCCACACTTTACGAGGGGCCTCCGTGTGCCAAAAATAGGCCGCGGGCACTGCCGCACCCAAAAATAAGCGCCCGAAGGTCCCGTCCCCAAGTTCGTCCTCCGCAAAAATGCCCAAAAAACGGGTGGGCTATAGCCTTGGGAGGAGGGGCTGGCCAAGTTCGTCCGGCGGACTCGGAATGGGGCCAGACTTTGCGAGGGGCCTCCGTGTGCGAAAAATAGGCCACGGGCACTGCCCCGTCCAAAAATAAGCGCCCGAAGGTCCCGTCCCCAAGTTCGTCCGCCGCAAAAATGCCCAAAAAACGGGAGGGCTATAGCCTTGGGGGAGGGTCTGGCCAAGTTCGTCTGCCGGACTCGAAATGGGGCCACACTTTGCGAGGGGCCTCCGTGTGCCAAAAATAGGCCGCGGGCACTGCCGCGCCCAAAAATAAGTGCCCGAAGGTCCCGTCCCCAAGTTCGTCCGCCGCAAAAATGCCCAAAAAACGGGTGGGCTATAGCCTTGGGAGGAGGGGCTGGCCAAGTTCGTCCGCCGGAATCGGAATGGGGCCAGACTTTGCGAGGGGCCTCCGTGTGCCAAAAATAGGCCGCGGGCACTGCCGCGCCCAAAAATAAGCGACTGAAGGTCCCGTCACCAAGCTCGTCCGCCGCAAAAATGCCCAAAAAATGGGTGGGCTATAGCCTTGGGGGGAGGGGCTGGCCAAGTTCGTCCGCCGGACTCGGAATGGGGACAGACTTTGCGAGGGGCCTCCGTGTGCAAAAAATCGGCCGCGGGCACTGCCGCGTCCAAAAATAAGCGGCCCGAGGTGCCGTCCCCAAGTTCGTCTGCCGCAAAAATGTCCAAAAAACGGGTGGGCTATAGCCTTGGGAGGAGGGGCTGGCCAAGTTCGTCCGCCGGACTCGGAATGGGGCCAGACTTTGCGAGGGGCCTACGTGTGCGAAAAATAGGCCGCGGGCACTGCCGCGACCAAAAATAAGCGCCCGAAGGTCCCGTCCCCAAGTTCGTCCGCCGCAAAAATGCCCAAAATACGGGTGGGCTATAGCCTTGGGGGGAGGGGCTGGCCAAGTTCGTCCGCCGGACTCGGAATGGGGCCAGACTTTGGGAGGGGCCTCCGTGTGACAAAAATAGGCCTCGGACACTGCCGGGCCCAAAAATTAGCGCCCGAAGGTCCTGTCCCCAAGTTCGTCCGCCGCAAAAATGCCCAAAAAACGGGTGGGCTATAGCCTTGGGGGGAGGGGCTGGCCGAGTTCGTCCGCCGGACTCGGAATGGGGCCAGACTTTGCGAGGGGCCTCCGTGTGCCAAAAATAGGCCGCGGGCACTGCCGCGTCCGAAAATAAGCGCCCGAAGGTCCCGTCCCCAAGTTCATCCGCCGCAAAAATTCCCAAAAAATGGGCGGGCTATAGCCTTAGGGGGAGGGGCTGGCCAAGTTCGTCCGCCGGACTCGGAATGGGGCCAGACTTTGCGAGGGGACTCCGTGTGCCAAAACTAGGCTGCGGACACTGCCGCGCCCAAAAATAAGCACCCGAAGGTCCCGTCCCCAAGTTCGTCCGCCGCAAAAATGCCCAAAAAACGGGCGGGCTATAGACTTGGGGGGAGGGGCTTCCCAAGTTCGTCCGCCGGACTCGGATTGGGGCCAGACTTAGCGAGGGGGCTACGTGTGCCAAAAATAGGCCGCGGTCACTGCCGCGCCCAAAAATAAGCGCCCGAAGGTCCCGTCCCCAAGTTCGTCCGCCGTAAAAATGCCCAAAAAACGGGTGGGATATAGCCTGGGCGGGAGGGGCTGGCCGAGTTCGTCCACCGGACTCGGAATGGGGCCAGACTTTGCGAGGGGCCTCCGTGTGCCAAAAATAGGCCGCGGGCACTGCCGCGCCCAAAAATAAGCACCCGAAGGTCCCGTCCCCAAGTTCGTCCTCCGCAAAAATGCCCAAAAAACGGGTGGGCTATAGCCTTGGGGGGAGGGGCTGGCCATTTTCGTCCGCCGGATTCGGAATGGGGCCAGACTTTGCGAGGGGCCTCCCTGTGCCAAAAATAGGCCGCGGGCACTGCCGCGCCCAAAAATAAGCGACTGAAGGTCCCGTCCCCAAGCTCTTCCGCCGCAAAAATGCCCAAAAAACGGGTGGGCTATAGCCTTGGGGGGAGGGGCTGGCCAAGTTCGTCCGCCGGACTCGGAATGGGGACAGACTTTGCGAGGGGCCTCCGTGTGCCAAAAATCGGCCGCGGGCACTGCCGCGTCCAAAAATAAGCGGCCCAAGGTGCCGTCCCCAAGTTCGTCTGCCGCAAAAATGTCCAAAAAAACGGGTGGGCTATAGCCTTGGGGGGAAGGGCTGGCCAAGTTCGTCCGCCGGACTCGGAATGGGGCCAGACTTTGCGAGGGGCCTCCGTTTTTAAAAAATAGGCCACGGGCACTGCCGCGCCCAAAAATAAGAACCGAAGGTCCCGTCCCCAAGTTCGTCCGCCGCAAAAATGCCCAAAAAACAGGTGGGCTATAGCCTTGGGGGGAGGGGCTGGCCAAGTTCGTCCGCCGGACTCGGAATGGGGCCAGACTTTGCGAGGTACCTCCGTGTGCCAAAAATAGGCCGCGGGGACTGCCGCGCCCAAAAATAAGCGCCCGAAGGTCCCATCCCCAAGTTCGTCCGCCGCAAAAATGCCCAAAAAATGGGTGGGCTATAGCCTTGGGGGGAGGGGCTGGCCAAGTTCGTCCGCCGGACTCGGAATGGGGCCAGACTTTGCGAGGGCCCTCGGTGTGCCAAAAATAGGCCGCGGGCACTGCCACGCCCAAAAATAAGCACCCGAATGTCCCGTCCCCAAGTTCGTACACGGCAAAAATGCCCAAAAAACGGGTTGGCTATAGCCTTGGGGGGAGGGGCTGCCCAAGTTCGTCCGCCGGACTCGGAATGGGGCCAGACTTTGCGAGGGGCCTCCGTGTGCCAAAAATAGGCCGCGGGCACTGCCTCGCCCAAAAACAAGAGCCCGAAGGTCCCGTCCCCAAGTCCGTCCAACGCAAAAATGCCCAAAAAACGGGTGGGCTATAGCCTTGGGGGGAGGGGCTGGCCAAATTTTGTCCGCCGGACTCGGAATGGGGCCAGACTTTGCGAGGGGCCTCCGTGTGCCAAAAATAGGCCGCGGGCACTGCTGCGTCCAAAAATAAGCGCCCGACGCTCCCATCCCCAATTTCGTCCTCCGCAAAAATGCCCAAAAAACGGGTGGGCTATAGCCTTGGGGGGAGGGGCTGGCCAAGTTCGTCCGACGGACTCGGAATGGGGCCAGACTTTGCGAGGTACCTCCGTGTGCCAAAAATAGGCCGCGGGGACTGCCGCGCCCAAAAATAAGCGCCCGAAGGTCCCGTCCCCAAGTTCGTCCGCCGCAAAAATGCCCAAAAAACGGGTGGGCTATAGCCTTGGGGGGAGGGGCTGGCCAAGTTCGTCCGCCGGACTCAGAATGGGGCCAGACTTTGCGAGGGGCCTCCGTGTGCCAAAAATAGGCCACGAGCACTGCCGCGCCAAAAAATAAGCGCCCGAAGGTCCCGTCCCCAAGTTCGTCCGCCGCAAAAATGCCCAAAAAACGGGTGGGCTATAGCCTTGGGGGGAGGGGCTGGCCAAGTTCGTCCGCCGGAATCGGAATGGGGCCAGACTTTACGAGGGGCCTCCGTGTGCCAAAACTAGGCCGCGGGCACTGCCGCTCCCAAAAATAAGCGCCCGAAGGTCCCGTCTCCAAGTATGTTCGCCGCAAAAAAGCCCAAAAAACGGGTGGGCTATGGCCTTGGGGGGAGGGGCTGGCCAAGTTCGTCCGCCGGACTCGGAATGGAGCTAGACCTTGCGAGCGGCCTCCGTGTGCCAAAAATAGGCCGCAGGCACTGCCGCGACCAAAAATAAGCGCGAGAAGGTCCCGTCCCCAAGTTCGTCCGCCGCAAAAATGCCCAAAAAACGGGTGGGCTATAGCCTTGGGAGGAGGGGCTGGCCAAGTTTGTCCGCCGGACTCGGAATGGGGCCAGTCTTTGCGAGGGGCCTCTGTGCGCTAAAAATAGGCCGCGGGGACTGCCGCGCCCAAAAATAAGCGCCCGAAGGTCCCATCGACAAGTTCGTCCGCCGCAAAAATGCCCAAAAAACGGGTGGGCTATAGCCTTGGGGGGAGGGGCTGGCCAAGTTCGTCCGCCGGACTCGGAATGGGGCCAGACTTTGCGAGGGGCCTCCGTGTGCCAAAAATAGGCCGCGGGCACTGCTGCGCCCAAAAATAAGGGCCCGACGCTCCCGTCCCCAAGTTCGTCCTCCGCAACAAATGACCAAAAAACGGGTGGGCTATAGCCTTGGGGGGAGGAGCTGGCCAAGTTCGTCCGACGGACTCGGAATGGGGCCAGACTTTGCGAGGTACCTCCGTGTGCCAAAAATAGGCCGCGGGGATTGCCGCGCCCAAAAATAAGCGCCCGAAGGTCCCGTCCCCAAGTTCGTCCGCCGCAAAAATGCCCAAAAAACGGGTGGGCTATAGCCTTGGGGGGAGGGGCTGGCCAAGTTCGTCCGCCGGACTGGGAATGGGACCAGACTTTGCGAGGGGCCTCCGTGTGCCAAAAATAGGCCGCGGGCTCTGCCGCACCGAAGAATAAGCGCCCGAAGGTCCCGTCCCCAAGTTCGTCTGACGCAAAAATGCCCAAAAATCGGATGGGCTATAGCCTTCGGGGGAGGGGCTGGCCAAGTTCGTCCGCCGGACTCGGAATGGGGCCAGACTTTGTGAGGGGCCTCCGTGTGCCAAAAATAGGCCGCGGGCACTGCCGCACCCAAAAATAAGCGCCCGAAGGTCCCGTCCCCGAGTTCGTCCGCTGCAAAAATGCCCAAAAAACGGGTGGGCTATAGCCTTGGGGGGAGGGGCTGGCCAAGTTCGTCCGCCGGACTCGGAATGGGGCCAGACTTTGCGAGGGGCCTCCGTGTGCCAAAAATAGGCCGCGGGCACTGCCGCACCGAAGAATAAGTGCCCGAAGGTCCCGTCCCCAAGTTCGTCTGCCGCAAAAATGCCCAAAAAACGGGTGGGCTATAGCCTTGGCGGGAGGGGCTGGCCAAGTTCGTCCGCCGGACTCGGAATGGGGCCAGACTTTGCGAGGGGCCTCCGTGTGGCAAAAATAGGCCGCGGGCACTGGTGCGCCCAAAAATAAGCGCCCGAAGGTCCCGTCCCCAAGTTCGTCCGCCGCATAAATGCCCAAGAAACGGGTGGGCTATAGCCTTGGGGGGAGGGGCTGGCCAAGTTTGTCCGCCGGACTCGGAATGGGGCCAGTCTTTGCGAGGGGCCTCTGTGCGCTAAAAATAGGCCGCGGGCACTGCCGCGCCGAAAAATAAGAACCCGAAGTTCCCGTCCCAAGTTCGCCCGCCTCAATAATGCCCAAAAAACGGGTGGGCTATAGCCTTGGGGGGAGGAGCTGGCCAAGTTCGTCCGCCGGACCCGGAATGGGGCCAGACTTTGCGAGGGGCCTCCGTGTGCCAAAAATAGGCCTCGGGCACTGCCACGCCCAAAAATAAGCGCCCGAAGGTCCCGTCCCCAACTTCGTCTGCCGCAAAAATGCCCAAAAAACGGGTGGGCTATAGCCTTGGGGGGAGGGGCTGGCCAAGTTCGTCCGCCGGACTGGGAATGGGGCCAGACTTTGCGAGGGGCCTCCGTGTGCTAAAAATAGGCCGCGGGCACTGCCGCGCCGAAGAATAAGCGCCCGAAGGTCCCGTCCCCAAGTTCGTCTGCCGCAAAAATGCCCAAAAAACGGGTGGGCTATAGCCTTGGGGGGAGGGGCTGGCCAAGTTCGTCCGCCGGACTCGGAATGGGGCCAGACTTTGTGAGGGGCCTCCGTGTGCCAAAAATAGGCCGCGGGCACTGCCGCACCCAAAAATAAGCGCGCGAAGGTCCCGTCCCCGAGTTCGTCCGCTGCAAAAATGCCCAAAAAACGGGTGGGCTATAGCCTTGGGGGGAGGGGCTGGCCAAGTTCGTCCGCCGGACTGGGAATGGGGCCAGACTTTGCGAGGGGCCTCCGTGTGCTAAAAATAGGCAGCGGGCACTGCCGCGCCGAAGAATAAGCGCCCGAAGGTCCCGTCCCCAAGTTCGTCTGCCGCAAAAATGCCCAAAAAACGGGTGGGCTATAGCCTTGGGGGGAGGGGCTGGCCAAGTTCGTCCGCCGGACTCGGAATGGGGCCAGACTTTGTGAGGGGCCTCCGTGTGCCAAAAATAGGCCGCGGGCACTGCCGCACCCAAAAATAAGCGCGCGAAGGTCCCGTCCCCGAGTTCGTCCGCTGCAAAAATGCCCAAAAAACGGGTGGGCTATAGCCTTGGGGGGAGGGGCTGGCCAAGTTCGTCCGCCGGACTCGGAATGGGGCCAGACTTTGCGAGGGGCCTCCGTGTGCCAAAAATAGGCCGCGGGCACAGCCGCACCGAAGAATAAGCGCCCGAAGGTCCCGTCCCCAAGTTCGTCTGCCGCAAAAATGCCCAAAAAACGGGTGGGCTATAGCCTCGGGGGGAGGGGCTGGCCAAGTTCGTCCGCCGGACTCGGAATGGGGCCAGTCTTTGCGAGGGGCCTCTGTGTGCCAAAAATAGGCCGCGGGCACTGCCGCGCCGAAAAATAAGCACCCGAAGGTCCCGTCCCAAGTTTGCCCGCCTCAAAAATGCCCAAAAAACGGGTGGGCTATAGCCTTGGGGGGAGGGGCTGGATAAGTTCGTCCGCCGGACTCGGAATGGGGCCAGACTTTGCGAGGAGCCTCCGTGTGCCAAAAATAGGCCGCGGGCACTGCCGCACCCAAAAATAAGCGCCCGAAGGTCCCGTCCCCAAGGTCGTCCGCCGAAAAAAGGCCCAAAAAACGGGTGGGCTATAGCCTTGGGGGGAGGGGCTGGCCAAGTTCGTCCGCCGGACTCGGAATGGGGCCAGACTTTGCGAGGGGCCTCCGCGTGCCAAAAATAATCCACGGGCACTGACGCGACCAAAGGTCCCGTCCCCAAGTTCATCCGCCGCAAAAATGCCCAAAAAACGGGTGGGCTATAGCCTTGGGGGGAGGGGCTGGCCAAGTTCGTCCGCCGGACTCGGAATGGGGCCAGACTTTGCGAGGGGCCTCCATGTGACAAAAATAGGCCGCGGGCACTGTAGCACCCAAAAATAAGTGCCCGAAGGTCCCGTCCCCAAGTTCATCCGCCGCAAAAAGTCCCAAAAAACAGGTGGGCTATAGCCTTGGGGGGAGGGGCTGGACAAGTTCGTCCGCCGGACTCGGAATGGGGCCAGACTTTGCGAGTGTCCTCCGTGTTCCAAAAATAGGCCGCGGTCACTGCCGCGCCCAAAAATAATCGCCCGAAGGTCCCGTCCCCAAGTTCGTCCGCCGCAAAAATGCCCAAAAAACGGGTGGGCTATAGCCTTGGGGGGAGGGGCTGGCCAAGTTCGTCCGCCGGACTCGGAATAGGGCCCGACTTTGCGAGGGGCCTCCGTGTGCCAAAAATAGGCCGCAGGCACTGCCGTGCCCAAAAATAAGCGCCCGAAGGTCCCGTCCCCAAGTTCGTCCGCCGCAAAAATGCCCAAAAAACGGGTGGGCTATAGCCTTGGGGGGAGGGGCTGGCCAAGTTCGTCCGCCGGACTCGGAATGGGGCCCGACTTTGCGAGGGGCCTCCGTGTGCCAAAAATAGGCCTCAGGCACTGCCCTGTCCAAAAATAAACGCCCGAAGGTCCCGTCCCCAAGTTCGGCCGCCGCAAAAAAGTCCAAAAAACGGGTGGGCTATAACCTTGGGGGGAGGGGCTCGCCAAGTTCGTCCGCCGGACTCGGAATGGGGCCCGACTTTGCGAGGAGCCTCCGTGTGCCAAAAATAGGCCGCGGGCACTGCCGCGCCCAAAAATAAGCGCCCGAAGGTCCGGTCCCAAAGTTCGTCCGCCGCAAAAATGCCCAAAAAATGGATGGGCTATAGCCTTGGGGGGAGGGGCTGGCCAAGTTCGTCCGCCGGACTCGGAATGGGGCCAGACTTTGCGAGGGGCCTCGGTGAGGCAAAAATAGTCCTTTGGTACTGCCGCGCGCAAAAATAATCGCCCGAAGGTCCCGTCCCCAAGTTCGTCCACCGCAAAAATGCCCAAAAAACGGGTGGGCTATAGTCTTGGGGGGAGGGGCTGGCCAAGTTCGTCCGCCGGACTCGGAAGGGGGCCAGACTTTGCGAGGGGCCTCCGTGTGCCAAAAATAGGCCGCGGGCACTGCCGCGCCCAAAAATAAGCGCCCGAAGGTCCCGTCCCCAAGTTCGTCCCCCGCAAAAATGCCCAAAAAATGGGTGGGCTATAGCCTTGGGGGGAGGGGCTGGCCAAGTTCGTCCGCCGGACTCGGAATGGGGCCAGACTTTGCGAGGGGCCTCCGTGTGCCAAAAATAGGCTGCGCGCCCAAAAATAAGCACCCGAAGGTCCCGTCCCCCAGTTCGTCCGCCGCAAAAATGCCCAAAAAATGGGTGGGCAATAGCCTTGGGGGGAGGGGCTGGCCAAGTTCGTCCGCCGGACTCGGAATGGGGCCAGACTTTGCGAGGGGCCTCCGTGTGCCAAAAATAGGGCGCAGGCACTGCCGTGCCCAAAAATAAACGCCCGAAGGTCCCGTCCCCAAGTTCGTCCGCCGCAAAAATGCCCAAAAAACGGGTGGGCTATAGCCTTGGGGGGAGGGGCTGGCCAAGTTCGTCCGCCGGACTCGGAATGGGGCCCGACTTTGCGAGGGGCCTCCGTGTGCCAAAAATAGGCCGCAGGCACTGCCCTGCCCAAAAATAAACGCCCGAAGGTCCCGTCCCCAAGTTCGGCCGCCGCAAAAATGCCCAAAAAATGGGTGGGCTATAACCTTGGGGGGAGGGGCTCGCCAAGTTCGTCCGCCGGACTCGGAATGGGGCCAGACTTTGCGAGGGGCCTCCGTGTGCCAAAAATAGGCCGCAGGCACTGCCGTGCCCAAAAATAAACGCCCGAAGGTCCCGTCCCCAAGTTCGTCCACCGCAAAAATGCCCAAAAAACGGGTGGGCTATAGCCTTGGGGGGAGGGGCTGGCCAAGTTCGTCCGCCGGACTCGGAATGGGGCCCGACTTTGCGAGGGGCCTCCGTGTGCCAAAAATAGGCCGCAGGCTCTGCCCTGCCCAAAAATAAACGCCCGAAGGTCCCGTCCCCAAGTTCGGCCGCCGCAAAAATGCCCAAAAAACGGGTGGGCTATAACCTTGGGGGGAGGGGCTCGCCAAGTTCGTCCGCCGGACTCGGAATGGGGCCCGACTTTGCGAGGGGCCTCCGTGTACCAAAAATAGGCCGCGGGCACTGCCGCGCCCAAAAATAAGCGCCCGAAGGTCCGGTCCCAAAGTTCGTCCGCCGCAAAAATGCCCAAAAAACGGATGGGCTATAGCCTTGGGGGGAGGGGCTGGCCAAGTTCGTCCGCCGGACTCGGAATGGGGCCAGACTTTGCGAGGGGCCTCGGTGAGTCAAAAATAGTCCTTTGGTACTGCCGCGCGCAAAAATAAGCACCCGAAGGTCCCGTCCCCAAGTTCGTCTACCGCAAAAATGCCCAAAAAATGGGTGGGCTATAGCCTTGGGGGGAGGGGCTGGCCAAGTTCGTCCGCCGGACTCGGAATGGGGCCAGACTTTGCGAGGGGCCTCCGTGTACCAAAAATAGGCCGCGGGCACGGCCGCGCCCAAAAATCAGCCCCCGAAGGTCCCGTCCCCAAGTTTTTCCGACGCAAAAATGCCCAAAAATCGGGTGGGCCATAGCCTTGGGGGGAGGGGCTGGCCAAGTTTGTCCGCCGGACTCGGAATGGGGCCAGACTTTACGAGGGGCCTCCGTGTGCCAAACATAGGCCATGGTCACTGCTGCACCCAAAAATAAGCGCCCGAAGGTCCCATCCCCAAGTTCGTCTGCCGCAAAAATGCCCAAAAAACGGGTGGGCTATAGCCTTGGGGGGAGGGGCTGGCCAAGTTCGTCCCCCGGACTCGGAATGGGGCCAGACTTTACGAGGGGCCTCCGAGTGCCAAAAATAGGCCGCGGGCAATGCCGCGCCCAAAAATAAGCGCCCGAAGGTCCCGTCCCGAAGTTCGTCTGCCGCAAAAATGCCCAAAAAACGGACGGGCCATAGCCCTGGGGGGAGGGGCTGGCCAAGTTCGTCCGCCGGACTCGGAATGGGGCCAGACTTTGAGAGGGACCTCCGAGTGCCAAAAATAGTCCGCGGGCACTGCCGTACCCAAAAATAAGCGCCCGAAGGTCCCGTCCCCAAGTTCGTCCGCCGCAAAAATGCCCAAAAAACGGGTGGGCTATAGCCTTGGGGGGAGGGGCTGGCCAAGTTCGTCCGCCGGACTCGGAATGGGGCCAGACTTTGCGAGGGGCCTCCATGTGCCAAAAATAGGCCGCGGGCACTGCCGCGCCCAAAAATAAGCGCCCGAAGGTCCCGTCCCCTAGTTCGTCCGCCGCAAAAATGCCCAAAAAATGGGTGGGCTATAGCCTTGGGGGGAGGGGCTGGCCAAGTTCGTCCGCCGAATTCGGAATGGGGCCAGACTTTACGAGGGGCCTCCGTGTGCCAAAAATAGGCCGCGGACCCTGCCGCACCCAAAAATAAGCGCCCGAAGGTCCTGTCCCCAAGTTCGTCTGCCGCAAAAATGCCCAAAAAACGGGTGGGCTATAGCCTTGGGGGGAGGGGCTGGCCAAGTTCGTCCGCCGGACTCGGAATGGGGCCATACTTTGCGAGGCGCCTCCGTGTCCCAAAAATAGGCCGCGGGCACTGCCATGCCCAAAAATAAGCGCCCGAAAGTCCCGTCCCCAAGTTCGTCCGCCACAAAAATGCCCAAAAAACGGGGGGGCTATAGCCTTGGGGGGAGGGGCTGGCCAAGTTCGTTCGCCGGACTCCGAATGGGGTCAGACTTTGCGAGGGGCCTTCTTGTACCAAAAATAGGCCGCGGGCAAAGCCGCGCCCAAAAATAAGAGCCCGAAGGTCCCGTCCCGAAGTTCATCCGCCGCAAAAATGCCCAAAAAACGGGTGGGCTGTAGCCTTGGGGGTAGGGGCTGGCCAAGTTCGTCCGCCGGACTCGGAATGGGGCCAGACTTTGCGAGGGGCCTCCGTGTGCGAAAAATAGACCGCGGGCACTGCCACACCCAAAAATAAGCGCTCGAAGGTCCCGTCCCCAAGTTCGTCCGCCGCAAAAATGCCCAAAAAACTGGTGGGCTATAGCCTTGGGGGGAGGGGCTGGCCAAGTTCGTCCGCCAGACTCGGAATGGGGCCAGACTTTGCGAGGGGCCTCCGTGTGCCAAAAATAGGGCACGGACACTGCCGCGCCCAAAAATAAGCGCACGAAGGTCCCTTCCCCAAGTTCGTCCGCCGCAAAAATGCCCAAAAAATTGGTGGGCTATAGCCTTGGGGGGAGGGGCTAGCCAAGTTCGTCCGCCGGACTCGGAATGGGGCCAGACTTTGCTAGGGGCCTCCGTGTGGCAAAAATAGACCGCGGGCACTGCCGCGCCCAAAAATAAGCCCCCGAAGGTCCCGTCCCAAAGTTCGTCCGCCGCAATAATGCCCAAAAAACGGGTGGGCTATAGCCTTGGGGGGAGGGGCAGGCCAAGTTCGCCAGCCGGACTCGGAATGGGGCCAGACTTTGCGAGGGGCATCCATGTGCCAAAAATAGGCCGCGGGAACTGCCGCGCCCGAAGGTCACGTCCCCAAGTTCGTCCACCGCAAAAATGCCCAAAAAACGGGTGGGCTATAGCCTTGGGGGGAGGGGCTGGCCAAGTTCGTCCGCCGGACTCGGATTGGGGCCAGACTTTGTGAGGGGCCTCCGTGTGCCAAAAATAGGCCGCGGGCACTGCCGCGCCCAAAAATAAACGCCCGAAGGTTCCGTCCCCAAGTTCATCCACCGTAAAAATGCCCAAAAAACGGGTGGGCTATAGCCTTGGGGGGAGGGGCTGGCCAAGTTCGCCAGCCGGACTCGGAATGGGGCCAGACTTTGCGAGGGGCCTCCGTGTGCCAAAAATAGCCCGCGGGCACTGCCGCGTACAAAAATAAGCGCCCGAAGGTCCCGTCCCCAAGTTCGTCCGCAGCAAAAATGCCCAAAAAACGGGTGGGCTATAGCCTTGGGGGGAGGGGCTGGCCAAGTTCGTCCGCCGGACTCGGAATAGGGCCAGACTCTGCGAGGGGCCTCAGTGTGCCAAAAATAGGCCGCGGTCACAGCCGCGCCCAAAAATAAGAGCCCGAAGGTCCGGTCCCCAAGTTCGTCCGCCGCAAAAATGCCCAAAAAATGGGTGGGCTATAGCCTTGGGGGGTGGGGCTGGCCAACTTCGTCCGCCGGACTCGGAATGGGGAGAGACTTTGTGAGGGGCCTCCGTGTGCCAAAAATAGGCCGCGGGCACAGCCGCCACAAAAATAAGCGGCTGAAGGTCCGATCCCCAAGTGCGTCCGCCGCAAAAATGCCCCAAAAACGGGAGGGCTATAGCCTTGGGGGGAGGGGCTGGCCAAGTTCGTCCGCCGGACTCGGATTGGGGCCAGACTTTGCGAGGGGCGTCCGTGTGCCAAAAATAGGCCGCGGGCACTGCCACACCCAAAAATAAGCGCACGAAGGTCCCTTCCCCAAGTTCGTCCGCCGCAAAAATGCCCAAAAAACGGGTGGGCTATAGCCTTGGGGGGAGGGGCTGGCCAAGTTCGCCAGCCGGACTCGGAATGGGGCCAGACTTTGCGAGGGGCATCCGTGTGCCAAACATAGGCCGCGGGCACTGCCGTGCCCAAAAATAAACGCCCGAAGGTCCGGTCCCCAAGTTCGTCCGCCGCAAAAATGCCCAAAAAACGGGTGGGCTATAGCCTTGGGGGGAGGGGCTGGCCAAGTTCGTCCGCCGGACTCGGAATGGGGCCAGACTTTGCTAGGGGCCTCCGTGTGGCAAAAATAGACCGCGGGCACTGCCGCGCCCAAAAATAAGTGCCCGAAGGTCCGGTCCCCAAGTTCATCAGCCGCAGAAATGCCCAGAAAACGTGTGGGCTATAGCCTTGGGGGGAGGGGCTGGCCAAGTTCGTCCGCCGGAATCGGAAAGGGGCTAGACTTTGCGAGGAGCCTCAGTGTGCCAAAAATAGGCTGCGGTCACAGCCGCGCCCAAAAATAAGAGCCCGAAGGTCCGGTCCCCAAGTTCGTCCGCCGCAAAAATGCCCAAAAAATGGGTGGGCTATAGCCTTGGGTGGTGGGGCTAGGTAAGTTCGTCCGCCGGACTCGGAATGGGGCCAGACTTTGCGAGGGGCCCCCGTGTGCTAAGAATAGGCCACGGACACAGCCGCGCCCAAAAATAAGTGCCCGAGGGTCCGGTCCCCATGTTCGTCCGCTGCAAAAATCCCCAAAAAATGGGTGGGCTATAGCCTTGGGGGGAGGGGCTGGCCAAGTTCGTCCGCCGGAATCGGAATGGGGCTAGACTTAGCGAGGGGCCGCCGTGTGCTAAGAATAGGCCACGGACACGGCCGCGCCCAAAAATAAGTGCCCGAGGGTCCGGTCCCCAAGTTCGTCCGCCGCAAAAATGCCCAAAAAACAGGTGGGCTATAGCCTTGGGGGAAGGGGCTGGCCAAGTTCGTCCGCCGGACTCGGAATGGGGCGAGACTGTGCGAGGGGCCTCTGTGTGCCAAAAATAGTCCGCGGGCACTGCCGCGCCCAAAAATAAGCGCCCGAAGGTCCCGTCCCCTTGTTCGTCCGCCGCAAAAATGCCCAAAAAACGGGTGGGCTATAGCCTTGGGGGGTGGGGCTGGCCAAGTTCGTTCGTCGGACTCAAATGGGGCCAGACTTTGCGAGGGGCCCCCGTGTGCCAAAAATAGGCAGCGGGCACAGCCGCGCCCAAAAATAGGCGCCCGAAGGTCCGGTGCCCAAGTTCGTCCGCCGCAAAAATGCCCAAAAAATGGGTGGGCTATAGCCTTGGGGGGTGGGGCTGGCCAACTTCGTCCGCCGGACTCGGAATGGGGAGAGACTTTGTGAGGGGCCTCCGTGTGTCAAAAATAGGCCGCGGGCACAGCCGCCACAAAAATAAGCGCCTGAAGGTCCGATCCCCAAGTGCGTCCGCCGCAAAAATGCCCCAAAAACGGGTGGGCTATAGCCTTGGGGGGTGGGGCTGGCCAAGTTCGTCCGCCGGATTTAGAATGGGACCAGACTTTACGAGGGGCCTCCGTGTGCCAAAAATAGGCCACGGGAACATCCGTGTCCAAAAATAAGTGCCTGAAGGTCCGGTCCTCAAGTTCGTCCGCCGCAAAAATGCCCAAAAAACGGGTGGGCTATAGCCTTGGGGGGTGGGGCTGGCCAATTTCGTTCGTTGGACTCAAAATGGGGCCAGACTTTGCGAGGAGCCCCCGTGTGCCAAAAATAGGCCGCGGGCACAGCCGCGCCCAAAAATAGGCGCCCGAATGTCCGGTCCCCAAGTTCATCAGCCGCAGAAATGCCCAAAAAACGGGTGGGCTATAGCCTTGGGGGGAGGGGCTGGCCAAGTTCGTCCGCCGGAATCGGAATGGGGCTAGACTTTGCGAGGGGCCTCAGTGTGCCAAAAATAGGCCGCGGTCCCAGCCGCGCCCAAAAATAAGAGCCCGAAGGTCCGGTCCCCAAGTTCGTCCGCCGCAAAAATGCCCAAAAAATGGGTGGGCTATAGCCTTGGGTGGTGGGGCTAGGTAAGTTCGTCCGCCGGACTCGGAATGGGGCCAGACTTTGCGAGGGGCCTCCGCATGCCAAGAATAGGCCGCGGGCACAGCGGTGCCCAAAAATAAGCGCCCGAAGGTCCGTTCCCCAAGTTCGTCCACCGCAAAAATGCCCGAAAAACGGGCGGGCTATAGCCTTGCGGGGTGGGTTTGGCCAAGTTCGTCCACCGGACTCGGAATGGGGCCAGACTTTGCGAGGGACCTCTGTGTGCCAAAAATAGGCTGCAGGCACAGCCGCACCCAAAAATAAGTGCCCGAGGTTCCGGTCCCCAAGTTTGTCCGCCGCAAAAATGCCCAAAAAACAGGTGGGCAGTAGCCTTGGGGGGAGGGGCTGGCCAAGTTCGGCCGCCGGACTCGGAATGGGGCCAGATTTTGTGAGGGGCCTCCGTGTGCCAAAAATAGGCTGCGGTCACAGCCGCGCCCAAAAATAAGAGCCCGAAGGTCCGGTCCCCGAGTTCGTCCGCCGCAAAAATCCCCAAAAAACGGGTGGGCTATAGCCTTGGGGGGACGGGTTGGCCAAGTTCGTCCGCTGGAATCGGAATGGGGCTAGACTTTACGAGGGGCCGCCGTGTGCTAAGAATACGCCATGGACACAGCCGCGCCCAAAAATAAGTGCCCGAGGGTCCGGTCCCCAAGTTCGTCCGCCGCAAAAATGCCCAAAAAACAGGTGGGCTGTAGCCTTGGGGGGAGGGGCTGGCCAAGTTTGTCTGCCGGTCTCAGAATGGGGCCAGACTTTGCGAGGGGCTTCCGTGTGCCAAAATTAGGCCGCGGACACAGCCGCACCCAAAAATAAGTGCCCGAAGGCCCGGTCCCCAAGTTCGTCCGCCAAAAAAATTCCCAAAAAATGGGTGGGCTATAGCCTTGGGGGGTGAGGCTGGCCAAGTTGGCCCGCCGGACTCGGAATGGGGCCAAACTTTACGAGGGGCCTCCATGTGCCAAAAATAGGCCGCGGGCACTGCCGCGCCCAAAAATAAGTGCCCGAAGGTCCGGTCCCCAACTTGGTCCGCCGCAAAAATGCCCAAAAAATGGGTGGGCTATAGCCTTGGGGGGTGGGGCTGGCCAAGTTCATCCACCGGACTCGTAATGGGGCCACACATTGCGAGGGGCCTCCGTGTTCCAAAAATAGGCCATGGGCACAGCCGCACCCAAAAATAAGCGGCCGAAGGTCCGGTCCCCAAGTTCGTCTGCCGCAAAAATGCCCAAAAAACGGGTGGGCTATCCTTGGGGGTGGGCCTGGCCAAGTTCGTCCGTCGGACTCTGTATGGGGCCAGACTTTGCGAGGGTCCTACGTGTGCCAAAAATAGGCCGCGGGTACTGCCTCGTCCAAAAATAAGTGCCCGAAGGTCCGGTCCCCTAGTTCGTCCGCCGCAAAAATGCCTAGAAAACGGGTGGGCTATAGCCTTGGGGGGAGGGGCAGCCCAAGTTCGTCCGCCAGACTCGGAATGGGGCCAGACTTTGCGACGGGCCTCTGAGTGCCAAAAATAGGCCGTGGGTACAGCCGTGCCCAAAAATAAGCGCCCGAAAGTCCGATCGCGAAGTTCGTCCGCCGCAAAAAAGCCCAAAAAACGGGTGGGCTATAGCCTTGGGGGGAGGGGCAGCCCAAGTTCGTCCGCCAGACTCGGAATGGGGCCAGACTTTGCGACGGGCCTCTGAGTGCCAAAAATAGGCTGTGGGTACAGCCGTGCCCAAAAATAAGCGCCCGAAAGTCCGGTCGCGAAGTTCGTCCGCCGCAACAATGCCCAAAAAACGGGTGGGCTATCCTTGGGGGTGGGGCTGGCCAAGTTCATCCACCGGACTCGGAATGGGGCCACACATTGTGAGGGGCCTCCGTGTTCCAAAAATAGGCCATGGGCACAGCCGCACCCAAAAATAAGTGCCCGAAGGCCCGGTCCCCAAGTTCGTCCGCCACAAAAATTCCCAAAAAATGGGTGGGCTATATAGCCTTGGGGGGTGAGGCTGGCCAAGTTGGCCCGCCGGACTCGGAATGGGGCCAAACTTTACGAGGGGCCTCCATGTGCCAAAAATAGGCCGCGGGCACTGCCGCGCCCAAAAATAAGTGCCCGAAGGTCCGGTCCCCAACTTGGTCCGCCGCAAAAATGCCCAAAAAACGGGTGGGCTATAGCCTTGGGGGGTGGGGCTGGCCAAGTTCATCCACCGGACTCGTAATGGGGCCACACATTGCGAGGGGCCTCCGTGTTCCAAAAATAGGCCATGGGCACAGCCGCACCCAAAAATAAGCGCCCGAAGGTCCCGTCCCCAAGTTCGTCTGCCGCAAAAATGCCCAAAAAACGGGTGGGCTATCCTTGGGGGTGGGGCTGGCCAAGTTCGTCCGCCGGACTCTGAATGGGGCCAGACTTTGCGAGGGGCCTCCATGTACCAAAAAATAGTCCGTGGGCGCAGCCGCGACCGAAGGTCCGGTCCCCAAGTTCGTCCGCCGCAAAAATGCCCAAAAAACAGGTGGGCTGTAGCCTTGGGGGGAGGGGCTGGCCAAGTTTGTCTGCCGGTCTCAGAATGGGGCCAGACTTTGCGAGGGGCTTCCGTGTGCCAAAATTAGGCCGCGGACACAGCCGCACCCAAAAATAAGTGCCCGAAGGCCCGGTCCCCAAGTTCGTCCGCCACAAAAATTCCCAAAAAATGGGTGGGCTATAGCCTTGGGGGGTGAGGCTGGCCAAGTTGGCCCGCCGGACTCGGAATGGGGCCAAACTTTACGAGGGGCCTCCATGTGCCAAAAATAGGCCGCGGGCACTGCCGCGCCCAAAAATAAGTGCCCGAAGGTCCGGTCCCCAACTTGGTCCGCCGCAAAAATGCCCAAAAAACGGGTGGGCTATAGCCTTGGGGGGTGGGGCTGGCCAAGTTCATCCACCGGACTCGTAATGGGGCCACACATTGCGAGGGGCCTCCGTGTTCCAAAAATAGGCCATGGGCACAGCCGCACCCAAAAATAAGCGGCCGAAGGTCCGGTCCCCAAGTTCGTCTGCCGCAAAAATGCCCAAAAAACGGGTGGGCTATCCTTGGGGGTGGGCCTGGCCAAGTTCGTCCGTCGGACTCTGTATGGGGCCAGACTTTGCGAGGGTCCTACGTGTGCGAAAAATAGGCCGCGGGTACTGCCTCGTCCAAAAATAAGTGCCCGAAGGTCCGGTCCCCTAGTTCGTCCGCCGCAAAAATGCCTAGAAAACGGGTGGGCTATAGCCTTGGGGGGAGGGGCAGCCCAAGTTCGTCCGCCAGACTCGGAATGGGGCCAGACTTTGCGACGGGCCTCTGAGTGCCAAAAATAGGCCGTGGGTACAGCCGTGCCCAAAAATAAGCGCCCGAAAGTCCGATCGCGAAGTTCGTCCGCCGCAAAAAAGCCCAAAAAACGGGTGGGCTATAGCCTTGGGGGGAGGGGCAGCCCAAGTTCGTCCGCCAGACTCGGAATGGGGCCAGACTTTGCGACGGGCCTCTGAGTGCCAAAAATAGGCTGTGGGTACAGCCGTGCCCAAAAATAAGCGCCCGAAAGTCCGGTCGCGAAGTTCGTCCGCCGCAAAAATGCCCAAAAAACGGGTGGGCTATCCTTGGGGGTGGGGCTGGCCAAGTTCATCCACCGGACTCGGAATGGGGCCACACATTGTGAGGGGCCTCCGTGTTCCAAAAATAGGCCATGGGCACAGCCGCACCCAAAAATAAGTGCCCGAAGGCCCGGTCCCCAAGTTCGTCCGCCACAAAAATTCCCAAAAAATGGGTGGGCTATATAGCCTTGGGGGGTGAGGCTGGCCAAGTTGGCCCGCCGGACTCGGAATGGGGCCAAACTTTACGAGGGGCCTCCATGTGCCAAAAATAGGCCGCGGGCACTGCCGCGCCCAAAAATAAGTGCCCGAAGGTCCGGTCCCCAACTTGGTCCGCCGCAAAAATGCCCAAAAAACGGGTGGGCTATAGCCTTGGGGGGTGGGGCTGGCCAAGTTCATCCACCGGACTCGTAATGGGGCCACACATTGCGAGGGGCCTCCGTGTTCCAAAAATAGGCCATGGGCACAGCCGCACCCAAAAATAAGCGCCCGAAGGTCCCGTCCCCAAGTTCGTCTGCCGCAAAAATGCCCAAAAAACGGGTGGGCTATCCTTGGGGGTGGGGCTGGCCAAGTTCGTCCGCCGGACTCTGAATGGGGCCAGACTTTGCGAGGGGCCTCCATGTACCAAAAAATAGTCCGTGGGCGCAGCCGCGACCGAAGGTCCGGTCCCCATGTTCGTCCGCCGCAAAAATGCCCAAAAAACGGGTGGGCTATAGCCTTGGGGGGTTGGGCTGGCCAAGTTCGTCCGCCGGACTCGGAACGGGGCCAGACTTTACGAGGGGCCTCCGTGTGCCAAAAATAGGCCACGGCCACAGCCGCACCCAAAAATAAGTGCCCGAAGGTCCGGTACCCAAGTTCGTCCGCCGGACTCGGAATGGGGCCAGACTTTGCGAGGGGCCTCCGTGTACCAAAAATAGGCCGCGGGCACAGCTGCTCCCAAAAATAAGCGCCCGAAGGTCCGGTACCCATGTTTGTCCACCGCAAAAATGCCCAAAAAATGGGTGGGCTATAGCCTTGGGGGGTGGGGCCCGGCAAGTTCGTCCGACGGACTCGGAATGGGCCCAGACTTTGCGGGGGGACTCCGAGTGATACAAATAGGCCGCGGACACAGCCGCGTCCAAAAATAAGTGCCCGAAGGTCCGGTACCCTAGTTCGTCCGCCGCAAAAATGCCCGAAAAGCGGGTGGGCCATAGCCTTGGGGGGTGGGGCTGGCCAAGTTCGTCCGCCGGACTCGGAATGGGGCCAGACTTTCTGAGGGGCCTCCGTGTGCCAAAAAAAGGCCGCGGGCACTGCCGCGCCCAAAAATAAACCCCCGAAGGTCCGGTCCCCAAGTTCGTCCGCCGCAAAAAAGCCCAAAGAACGGGTGGGCTATAGCCTTGGGGGGAGGGGCTGGCCAAGTTCGTCCGCCGGACTCGGAATGGGGCCACACTTTGCGAGGGGCCTCCGTGTGCCAAAAATAGTCCGCGGCCACTGCCGCGCCCGAAGGTCCCGTCCCCAAGTTCATCCGCCGCAAAAATGCCCAAAAAACGGGTGGGCTATAGCCTTGGCGGGAGGGGCTGGCCAAGTTCGTCCGCCGGACTCGGAATGGGGCCAGACTTTGCGAGGGGCCTCCGTGTGCCAAAAAATAGGCCGCGGGCACTGCTGCGCCCAAAAATAAGTGCCCGAAGGTCCCGTCCCCAAGTTCGTCCGCGGCAAAAATGCCCGAAAAACGGGTGGGCTATAGCCTTGGGGGGTGGGGCTGGCCAAGTTCGTCCGCCGGACTCGGAATGGGGCCAGACTTTTTGAGGGGCCTCTGTGTGCCAAAAATAGGCCGCGGGCACTGCCGCGCCCAAAAATAAGCCCCCGATGGTCTGGTCCCCAAGTTCGTCCGCCGCAAAAATGCCCAAAAAACTGGTGGGCTATAGCCTTGGGGGGAGGGGCTGGCCAAGTTCGTCCGCCGGACTCGGAATGGGGCCAGACTTTGCGAGGGGCCTGAGTGTGCCAAAAATAGTCCGCGGCCACTGCGGCACCCGAAGGTCCCGTCCCCAAGTTCGTCCGCCGCAAAAATGCCCAAAAAACGGGTGGGCTATAGCCTTGGCGGGAGGGGCTGGCGAAGTTCGTCCGCCGGACTCGGAATGGGGCCAGACTTTGCGAGGGGCCTCCGTGTGCCAAAAATAGGCCGCGGGCACTGACGCGCCCAAAAATAACCATCCGAAGGTCCCGTCCCCAAGTTCGTCCGCCGCAAAAATGGCCAAAAAACGGGTGGGCTATAGCCTTGGGGGGAGGGGCTGGCCAAATTCGTCCGCCGGACTTGGAATGGGGCCAGACTTTGCGAGGGGCATCCGTGTGCCTAAAATAGGCATCGGGCACGGCCGCGCCCAAAAATAAGTGCCCGAAGGTCCCGTCCCCAATTTCGTCCGCCGCAAAAATGCCCATAAAACCGGTGGGCTATAGCCTTGGGGGGAGGGGCTGGCCAAGTTCGTCCGCCGGACTCGGAATGGGGCCAGACTTTGCGAGGGGCCTCCTTGTGCCGAGAATAGGCCGCGGCCACTGCCGCGCCCAAAATAAGCGCCCGAAGGTCCCGTCCCCAAGTTCGTCCGCCGCAAAAATGCCCATAAAACGGGTGGGCTATAGCCTTGGGGGGAGGGGTTGGCCAAGTTCGTCCGCCGGACTCGGAATGGGGCCAGACTTTGCGAGGGGCCTCTGTGTGCCAAAAATAGGCCGCGGGCACTGCCGCGCACAAAAATAAGCGCCCGAAGGTCCCGTCCCCAAGTTCGTCCGCCGCAAAAATGGACAAAAAACGGGCGGGTTATAGCCTTGGGGGGAGGGGCTGGCCAAGTTCGTCCGCCGGACTCGGAATGGGGCCAGACTTTGCGAGGGGCCTCCGTGTGCCAAAAATAGGCCGCGGCCACTGCCGCGCCCAAAAATAAGCGCCCGAAGGTCCCGTCCCCAAGTTCGTCCGCCGCATAAATGCCCAAAAAACAGGTGGGCTGAAGCCTTGGGGGGAGGGGCTGGCCAAGTTCGTCCGCCGGACTCGGAATGGGGCCAGACTTTGCGAGGGGCCTCCGTGTGCCAAAAATAGGCCGCGGGCACTGCCGCGCACAAAAATAATCGCCCGAAGGTCCCGTCCCCAAGTTCGTCCGCCGCAAAAATGCCCAAAAAAAGGGCGGGTTATAGCCTTGGGGGGAGGGGCTGGCCAAGTTCGTCCGCCGGACTCGGAATGGGGCCAGACTTTGCGAGGGGCCTCCGTGTGCCAAAATGAGGCCAAGGGCACTGCCGCTCCCAAAAATAAGCGCCCGAAGGTCCCGTTCCCAAGTTCGTCCGCCTCAAAAATGACCAAAAAACGGGTGGGCTATAGCCATGGGAGGAGGGGCTGGCCAAGTTCGTCCGCCGGACTCGGAATGGGGCCAGACTTTGCGAGGGGCCTCCGTGTGCCAAAAATAGGCCGCGGGCACTGCCGCGTCCAAAAATAAGCGCCCGAAGGTCCCGTCCCCAAGTTCGTCCGCCGCATAAATGCCCAAAAAACGGGTGGGCTGAAGCCTTGGGGGGAGGGGCTGGCCAAGTTCGTCCGCCGGACTCGGAATGGGGCCAGACTTTACGAGGGGCCTCTGTGTGCCAAAAATAGGCCGCGGGTACTGCCGCGCACAAAAATAAGCGCCCAAAGGTCCCGTCCCCAAGTTCGTCCGCCGCAAAAATGCCCAAAAAACGGGTGAGTTATAGCCTTGGGGGGAGGGGCTGGCCAAGCTCGTCCGCCGGACTCGGAATGGGGCCAGACTTTGCGAGGGGCCTCCGTGTGCCAAAAATAGGCCACGGGCACATCCGCACCCGAAGGTCCCGTCCCCAAGTTCTTCCACCGCAAAAATGCCCAAAAAACGGGTGGGCTATAGCCTTGGGGGGAAGGGCTGGCCAAGTTCGTCCGCCGGACTCGGAATGGGGCCAGACTTTGCGAGGGGCCTCCGTGTGCCAAAAATAGGCCGCGGGCACTGCCGCGGCTGAAGGTCCCGTCCCCAAGTTCATCCGCTGCAAAAATCCCCAAAAAACGGGTGGGCTATAGCCTTGGGTGGAAGGTCTGGCCAAGTTCGTCCGCCGGACTCGGAATGGGGCCAGACTTTGCGAGGGGCCTCCGTGTGCCAAAAATAGGCCGCGGGCACTGCCGCGCACAAAATTAAGCGCCCGAAGGTCCCGTCCCCAAGTTCGTCCGCCGCAAAAATGCTCAAAAAATGGGTGGGCTATAGCCTTGTGTGGAAGGTCTGGCCAAGTTCGTCCGCCGGACTCGGAATGGGGCCAGACTTTGCGAGGGGCCTCCGTGTGCCAAAAATAGGCCGCGGGAACTGCCGCGCCCAAAAATAAGCTCCCGAAGGTCCCGTCCCCAAGTTCGTCCGCCGCAAAAATGCCCAAAAAACGGGTGGGGTATAGTCTTGGGGGGAGGGGCTTGCCAAGTTCGTCCGCGGGACTCGGAATGGGGCCAGACTTTGCGAGGGGCCTCCGTGTGCCAAAAATAGGCCGCGGGCACTGCCGCGCCTGAAGGTCCCGTCCCCAAGTTCGTCCGCCGCAAAAATGACCAAAAAACGGGTGGGCTATAGCCTTGGGTGGAAGGTCTGGCCAAGTTCGTCCGCCGGACTCGGAATGGGGCCAGACTTTGCGAGGGGCCTCCGTGTGCCAAAAATAGGCCGCGGGCACTGCCGCGCCTGAAGGTCCCGTCCCCAAGTTCATCCGCCGCAAAAATGCCCAAAAAACGGGTGGGCTATAGCCTTGGGTGGAAGGTCTGGCCAAGTTCGTCCGCCGGACTCGGAATGGGGCCAGACTTTGCGAGGGTCCTCCGTGTGCCAAAAATAGGCTGCGGGCACTGCCGCGCACAAAAATAAGCGCCCGAAGGTCCCGTCCCCAAGTTCGTCCGCCGCAAAAATGCTCAAAAAACGGGTGGGCTATAGCCTTGTGTGGAAGGTCTGGCCAAGTTCGTCCGCCGGACTCGGAATGGGGCCAGACTTTGTGAGGGGCCTCCGTGTGCCAAAAATAGGCCGTGGGAACTGCCGCGCCCAAAAATAAGCTCCCGAAGGTCCCGTCCCCAAGTTCGTCCGCCGCAAAAATGCCCAAAAAACGGGTGGGGTATAGTCTTGGGGGGAGGGGCTAGCCAAGTTCGTCCGCGGGACTCGGAATGGGGCCAGACTTTGCGAGCGGCCTCCGTGTGCCAAAAATAGGCCGAGGGCACGGCCGTGCACAAAAATAAGCCCCCGAAGGTCCCGTCCCCAAGTTCGTCCGCCGCAAAAATGCCCACAAAACGGGTGGGCTATAGCCTTGGGGAGAAGGTCTGGCCAAGTTCGTCCGCCGGACTCGGAATGGGGCCAGACTTTGCGAGGGGCCTCCGTGTGCCAAAAATAGGCGGCGGGCACTGCCGCGCCCGAAGGTCCCGTCCCCAAGTTCGTCCGCCGCAAAAATGCCCAAAAAACGGGTGGGCTATAGCCTTGGGGGGAGGGGCTGGCCAAGTTCGTCCGCCGGACTCGGAATGGGGCGAGACTTTGCGAGGGGCCTCCGTGTGCCAAAAATAGGCCGCGGGTACTGCCGCGCCCAAAAATAAGCACCCGAAGGTCTCGTCCCCAAGTTCGTCCGCCCCAAAAATGCCCAAAAAATGGGTGGGCTATAGCCTTGGGGGGAGGGGCTGGCCAAGTTCGTCCGCCGGACTCGGAATGGGGCGAGACTTTGCGAGGGGCCTCCATGTGCCAAACATAGGCTGCGGGTACTGCCGTGCCCAAAAATAAGCGCCCGAAGGTCTCGTCCCCAAGTTCGTCCGCCCCAAAAATGCCCAAAAAATGGGTGGGCTATAGCCTTGGGGGGAGGGGCTGGCCAAGTTCGTCCGCCGGACTCGGAATGGGGCGAGACTTTGCGAGGGGCCTCCATGTGCCAAACATAGGCTGCGGGTACTGCCGTGCCCAAAAATAAGCGCCCGAAGGTCTCGTTCCCAAGTTCGTCCGCCCCAAAAATGCCCAAAAAATGGGTGGGCTATAGCCTTGGGGGGAGGGGCTGGCCAAGTTCGTCCGCTGGACTCGGAATGGGGCCAGACTTTGCGAGAGGCCTCCGTGTGCCAAAAATAGGTCTCGGGCACTGCCGCGCAAAAAAATAAGCGCCCGAAGGTCGCGTCCCCAAGTTCGTCCGCCGCGAAAATGCCCAAAAAACGAGTGGGCTATAGCCTTGGGGGGAGGGGCTGGCCAAGTTCGTCCGCCGGACTCGGAATGGGGCCAGACTTTGCGAGGGGCCTCCGTGTGCCAAAAATAGGCCACGGGCATTGCCGCACCCAAAAATAAGCGCCCGAAGGTCTCGTCCCCAAGTTCGTCCGCCCCAAAAATGCCCAAAAAATGGGTGGGCTATAGCCTTGGGGGGAGGGGCTGGCCATGTTCGTCCGCTGGACTCGGAATAGGGCCAGACTTTGCGAGAGGCCTCCGTGTGCCAAAAATAGGTCTCGGGCACTGCCGCACACAAAAATAAGCGCCCGAAGGTCCCGTCCCCAAGTTCGTCCGCCTCGAAAATGCCCAAAAAACGGGTGGGCTATAGCCTTGGGGGGAGGGGCTGGCCACGTTCGTCCGCCGGACTCGGAATGGGGCGAGACTTTACGAGGGGCCTCCGTGTGCCAAAAATAGGCCGCGGGTACTGCCGCGCCCAAAAATAAGCGCCCGATGGTCCCGTCCCCAAGTTCGTCAGCCGCAAAAAAGCCCAAAAAACGGGTGGGCTATAGCCTTGGGGGGAAGGGCTGGCTAAGTTCGTCCGCCGGACTCGGAATGGGGCCAGACTTTGCGAGGGGCATCCGTGTGCCAAAATTAGGCCGCGGACACTGCCGCGCCCGAAGGTCCCGTCCCCAAGTTCGTCCGCCGCAAAAATGCCCAAAAAACGGGTGGGCTATAGCATTGGGGGGAGGGGCTGGCCAAGTTCGTCCGCCGGACTCGGAATGGGGCGAGACTTTGCGAGGGGCCTCCGTGTGCCAAAAATAGGCCGCGGGTACTGCCGCGCCCAAAAATAATCGCCCGAAGGTCCCGTCCCCAAGTTCGTCCGCAGCAAAAATGCCCAAAAAACGGGTGGGCTATAGCCTTGGGGGGAAGGGCTGGCTAAGTTCGTCCGCCGGACTCGGAATGGGGCCAGACTTTGCGAGGGGCATCCGTGTGCCAAAATTAGGCCGCAGACACTGCCGCGCCCGAAGGTCCCGTCCCCAAGTTCGTCCGCCGCAAAAATGCCCAAAAAATGGGTGGGCTATAGCCTTGGGGGGAGGGGCTGGCCAAGTTCATCCGCCGGACTCGGAATGGGGCCAGACTTTGCGAGGGGCCTCCGTGTACCAAAACTTGGCCGTGAACACTGCCGTGCCCAAAAATAAGTGCCCGAAGGTCCCGTCCCCAAGTTCGTCCGCAGCAAAAATGCCCAAAAAACGTGTGGGCTATTGCCTTGGGGGGAGGGGCTGGCCAAGTTCGTCCGCCGGACTCGGAATGGGGCCAGACTTTGCGAGGGGCCTCCGTTTGCCAAAATTAGGCCGTGGGCACTGCGGCGCCCAAAAATAAGTGCCTGAAGGTCCCGTCCCCAAGTTCGTCCGCCGTAAAAATGCCCAAAAAACGGGTGGGCTATAGCCTTGGGGTGAGGGGCTGGCCAAGTTCGTCTGCCGGACTCGGAATGGGGCCAGACTTTGCGAGGGGCCTCCGTGTGCCAAAAATAGACCGCGGGCACTGCCGTGCCCAAAAATAAGCGCCCGAATGTACCGTCCCCAAGTTCGTCCACCGTAAAAATGCCCAGAAAAAGGGTGGGCTATAGCCTTGGGGGGAGGGGCTGGCCAAGTTCGTCCGCCGGACTCGGAATGGGGCCAGACTTTGCGTGGGGCCTCCGTGTGCCAAAAATAGGCCACGGGCACTGCCGCGCCCGAAGGTCCCGTCCCCAAGTTCGTCCGCCGCAAAAATACCCAAAAAACGGGTGGGCGATAGCCTTTGGGGGAGGGGCTTCCCAAGTTCGTCCGCCGGACTCGGAATGGGGCCAGACTTTGCGAGGGGCCTCCGTGTGCCAAAAATAGGCCGCGGGCACTGCCGCGCACAAAAATAAGCGCCTGAAGGTCCCGTCCCCAAGTTCGTCCGCCGCAAAAATGCCCAAAAAATGGGTGGGCTATAGCCTTGGGGGGAGGGGCTGGCCAAGTTCGTCCGCCGGACTCGGAATGGGGCCAGACTTTGCGAGGGGCCTCCGTGTACCAAAAATTGGCCGTGAACACTGCCGTGCCCAAAAATAAGTGCCCGAAGGTCCCGTCCCCAAGTTCGTCCGCAGCAAAAATGCCCAAAAAACGGGTGGGCTATTGCCTTGGGGGGAGGGGCTGGCCAAGTTCGTCCGCCGGACTCGGAATGGGGCCAGACTTTGCGAGGGGCCTCCGTTTGCCAAAATTAGGCCGCGGGCACAGCGGCGCCCAAAAATAAGTGCCTGAAGGTCCCGTCCCCAAGTTCGTCCGCCGCAAAAATGCCCAAAAAACGGGTGGGCTATAGCCTTGGGGTGAGGGGCTGCCCAAGTTCGTCCGCCGGACTCGGAATGGGGCCAGACTTTGCGAGGGGCCTCCGTGTGCCAAAACTAGACCGCGGGCACTGCCGTGCCCAAAAATAAGCGCCCGAATGTACCGTCCCCAAGTTCGTCCACCGCAAAAATGCCCAGAAAAAGGGTGGGCTATAGCCTTGGGGGGAGGGGCTGGCCAAGTTCGTCCGCCGGACTCGGAATGGGGCCAGACTTTGCGTGGGGCCTCCGTGTGCCAAAAATAGGCCACGGACACTGCCGCGCCCGAAGGTCCCGTCCCCAAGTTCGTCCGCCGCAAAAATGCCCAAAAAACGGGTGGGCTATAGCATTGGGGGGAGGGGCTGGCCAAGTTCGTCCGCCGGACTCGGAATGGGGCGAGACTTTGCGAGGGGCCTCCGTGTGCCAAAAATAGGCCGCAGGTACTGCCGCGCCCAAAAATAATCGCCCGATGGTCCCGTCCCCAAGTTCGTCCGCAGCAAAAATGCCCAAAAAACGGGTGGGCTATAGCCTTGGGGGGAAGGGCTGGCTAAGTTCGTCCGCCGGACTCGGAATGGGGCCAGACTTTGCGAGGGGCATCCGTGTGCCAAAATTAGGCCGCAGACACTGCCGCGCCCGAAGGTCCCGTCCCCAAGTTCGTCCGCCGCAAAAATGCCCAAAAAATGGGTGGGCTATAGCCTTGGGGGGAGGGGCTGGCCAAGTTCATCCGCCGGACTCGGAATGGGGCCAGACTTTGCGAGGGGCCTCCGTGTACCAAAACTTGGCCGCGAACACTGCCGTGCCCAAAAATAAGTGCCCGAAGGTCCCGTCCCCAAGTTCGTCCGCAGCAAAAATGCCCAAAAAACGTGTGGGCTATTGCCTTGGGGGGAGGGGCTGGCCAAGTTCGTCCGCCGGACTCGGAATGGGGCCAGACTTTGCGAGGAGCCTCCGTTTGCCAAAATTAGGCCGTGGGCACTGCGGCGCCCAAAAATAAGTGCCTGAAGGTCCCGTCCCCAAGTTCGTCCGCCGTAAAAATGCCCAAAAAACGGGTGGGCTATAGCCTTGGGGTGAGGGGCTGGCCAAGTTCGTCCGCCGGACTCGGAATGGGGCCAGACTTTGCGAGGGGCCTCCGTGTGCCAAAAATAGACCGCGGGCACTGCCGTGCCCAAAAATAAGCGCCCGAATGTACCGTCCCCAAGTTCGTCCACCGTAAAAATGCCCAGAAAAAGGGTGGGCTATAGCCTTGGGGGGAGGGGCTGGCCAAGTTCGTCCGCCGGACTCGGAATGGGGCCAGACTTTGCGTGGGGCCTCCGTGTGCCAAAAATAGGCCACGGGCACTGCCGCGCCCGAAGGTCCCGTCCCCAAGTTCGTCCGCCGCAAAAATGCCCAAAAAACGGGTGGGCTATAGCCTTTGGGGGAGGGGCTTCCCAAGTTCGTCCGCCGGACTCGGAATGGGGCCAGACTTTGCGAGGGGCCTCCGTGTGCCAAAAATAGGCCGCGGGCACTGCCGCGCACAAAAATAAGCGCCTGAAGGTCCCGTCGCCAAGTTCGTCCGCCGCAAAAATGCCCAAAAAATGGGTGGGCTATAGCCTTGGGGGGAGGGGCTGGCCAAGTTCGTCCGCCGGACTCGGAATGGGGCCAGACTTTGCGAGGGGCCTCCGTGTACCAAAACTTGGCCGCGAACACTGCCGTGCCCAAAAATAAGTGCCCGAAGGTCCCGTCCCCAAGTTCGTCCGCAGCAAAAATGCCCAAAAAACGGGTGGGCTATTGCCTTGGGGGGAGGGGCTGGCCAAGTTCGTCCGCCGGACTCGGAATGGGGCCAGACTTTGCGAGGGGCCTCCGTTTGCCAAAATTAGGCCGCGGGCACTGCGGCGCCCAAAAATAAGTGCCTGAAGGTCCCGTCCCCAAGTTCGTCCGCCGCAAAAATGCCCAAAAAACGGGTGGGCTATAGCCTTGGGGTGAGGGGCTGGCCAAGTTCGTCCGACGGACTCGGAATGGGGCCAGACTTTGCGAGGGGCCTACGTGTGCCAAAAATAGACCGCGGGCACTGCCGTGCCCAAAAATAAGCGCCCGAATGTACCGTCCCCAAGTTCGTCCACCGCAAAAATGCCCAGAAAAAGGGTGGGCTATAGCCTTGGGGGGAGGGGCTGGCCAAGTTCGTCCGCCGGACTCGGAATGGGGCCAGACTTTGCGTGGGCCTCCGTGCGCCAAAAATAGGCCACGGGCACTGCCGCGCACAAAAATAAGCGCCCGAAGGTCCCGTCCCCAAGTTCGTCCGCCGCAAAAATGCCCAAAAAATGGGTGGGCTATAGCCTTGGGGGGAGGGGCTGGCCAAGTTCGTCCGCCGGACTCGGAATGGGGCCAGACTTTGCGAGGGGCCTCCGTGTGCCAAAAATACGCTGCCGGCACTGCCGCATCCAAAAATAAGTGCCCGACGGTCCCGTCCCCAAGTTCGTCCGCCGCAAAAATGCCCAAAAAACGGGTGGGCTATAGCCTTGGGGGGAGGGGCTGGCCAAGTTCGTCCGCCGGACTCGGAATGGGGCCAGACTTTGCGAGGGGCCTCCGTGTGCCAAAAATAGGCCGCGGGCACTGCCGCGCACAAAAATAAGCGCCCGAAGGTCCCGTCCCCAAGTTCGTCCGCCGCAAAAATGCCCAAAAAATGGGTGGGCTATAGCCTTGGGGGGAGGGGCTGGCCAAGTTCGTCCGCCAGACTCGGAATGGGGCCAGACTCTGCGAGGGACCTCCGTGTGCCAAAAATAGGCCGCGGGCACTGCCGCGCCCAAAAATAAGCTTCCGAACGTCCCGTCCCCAAGTTCGTCCGTCGCAAAAATGCCCAAAAAACGGGTGGGCTATAGCCTTGGGGGGAGGGGCTGGACAAGTTCGTCCGCCAGACTCGGAATGGGGCCAGACGCTGCGAGGGGCCTCCGTGTGCCAAAAATAGGCCGCGGGCACTGCCGCGCACAAAAATAAGCGCCCGAAGGTCCCGTCCCCAAGTTCGTCCGCCGCAAAAATGCCCAAAAAACGGGTGGGCTATAGCCTTGGGGGGAGGGGCTGGCCAAGTTCGTCCGCCGGACTCGGAATGGGGCCAGACTTTGCGAGGGGCCTCCGTGTGCCAAAAATAGGCCGCGGGCACTGCCGCGCACAAAAATAAGCGCCCGAAGGTCCCGTCCCCAAGTTCGTCCGCCGCAAAAATGCCCAAAAAATGGGTGGGCTATAGCCTTGGGGGGAGGGGCTGGCCAAGTTCGTCCGCCAGACTCGGAATGGGGCCAGACTCTGTGAGGGGCCTCCGTGTGCCAAAAATAGGCCGCGGGCACTGCCGCGCCCAAAAATAAGCTCCCGAACGTCCCGTCCCCAAGTTCGTCCGTCGCAAAAATGCCCAAAAAACGGGTTGGCTATTGCCTTGGGGGGAGGGGCTGGCCAAGTTCGTCCGCCGGACTCGGAATGGGGCCAGAATTTGCGAGGGGCCGCCGTTTGCCAAAATTAGGCCGCGGACACTGCCGCACCCATAAATAAGCGCCCGAAGGTCCGGTCCCCAAGTTCATCCACCGCAAAAATGCCCAAAAAACGGGTGGGCTATAGCCTTGGGGGGAGTGGCTGGACAAGTTTGTCCGCCGGACTCGGAATGGGGCCAGACTTTGAGAGGGGCTTCCGTGTGCCAAAAATAGGCCGTGGTCACTGCCGCGCCCAAAAATAAGCTCCCGAAGGTTCCGTCCGCAGGTTCGTCCGCCGCAAAAATGCCCAAAAAACGGGTGGGCTATAGCCTTGGGGGGAGGGGCTGGCCAAGTTCGTCCGCCGGACTCGGAATGGGGCCAGACTTTGCGAGGGGCCTCCGTTTGCCAAAATTAGGCCGCGGACACTGCTGCGCCCGAAAATAAGCACCTGAAGGTCCCGTCCCCAAGTTCGTCCGCCGCAAAAATGCCCAAAAAACGGGTGGGCTATAGCGTTGGGGGGAGGGGCTGGCCAAGTTCGTCCGCCGGACTCGGAATGGGGCGAGACTTTGCGAGGGGCCTCCGTGAGCCAAAAATAGGCCACGGGCACTGCCGCGTCCAAAAATAAGTTCCCGAAGGTCCCGTCCCCACATTCGTCCGCCGCAAAAATGCCCAAAAAACGGGTGGGCTATAGCCTTGGGGGGAGGTGCTGGCCAAGTTCGTCCGCCGCACTCGGAATGGAGCCAGACTTTACGAGGGGCCTCCGTGTGCCAAAAATAGGCCGCGGGCACTGCCGCGCCCAAAAATAAGTGCCCGAAGGTCCCGTCCCCAAGTTCGTCCGCCGCAAAAATGCCCAAAAAATGGGTGGGCTATTGTCTTGGGGGGAGGGGCTGGCCAAGTTCATCCGCCGGACTCGGAATGGGGCGAGACTTTACGAGGGGCCTCCGTGTGCCAAATATAGGCTACGGGCACCGCCACGCCCAAAAATAATCACCCGAAGGTCCCGTCGCTAAGTTTGTCCGCAGCAAAAATGCCCAAAAAACGGGTGGGCTATAGCCTTGCGGGGAGGGGCTGGCCAAGTTCGTCCGCCGGACTCGGAATGGGGCCAGACTTTGCAAGGGGCCTCCGTGTGCCAAAAATAGGCCGCGGGCACTGCCACGCCCAAAAATAATCGCCCGAAGGTCCCGTCCCTAAGTTTGTCCGCAGCAAAAATGCCCAAAAAACGGGTGGGCTATAGCCTTGGGGGGAGGGGCTGGCCAAGTTCGTCCGCCGGACTCGGAATGGGGCCAGACTTTGTGAGGGGCCTCCGTGTGCCAAAAATAGGCCGCGGGCACTGCAGCACACAAAAATAAGGGCACGAAGGTCCCGTCCCCAAGTTCTTCCGCCGCAAAAATGCCCAAAAAACGGGTGGGCTATAGCCTTAAGGGGAGGGGCTGGCCAAGTTCGTCCGCCGGACTCGGAATGGGGCCAGACTTTGCGTGGGGCCTCCGTGTGCCAAAAATAGGCCACGGGCACTGCCGCGCCTGAAGTTCCCGTCCCCTTGTTCGTCCGCCGCAAAAATGCCCAAAAAACGGGTGGGCTATAGCCTTTGGGGGAGGGGCTTCCCAAGTTCGTCCGCCGGACTCGGAATGGGGCCAGACTTTGCGAGGGGCCTCCGTGTGCCAAAAATAGGCCGCGGGCATTGCCGCACACAAAAATAAGCACCCGAACGTCCCGTCCACAAGTTCGTCCGCCGCAAAAATGCCCAAAAAACGGGTGGGCTCTAGCGTTGGGGGGAGGGGCTGGCCAAGTTCGTCTGCCGGACTCGGAATGGGGCCGGACTTTGCGAGGGGCCTCCGTGTGACAAAAATAGGCTGCCGGAACTGCCGCGTCCAAAAATAAGTGCCCGACGGTCCCGTCCCCAAGTTCGTTCGCCGCAAAAATGCCCAAAAAACGGGTGGGCTATAGCCTTGGGGGGAGGGGCTGGCCAAGTTCGTCCGCCGGACTCGGAATGGGGCCAGACTTTGCGAGGGGCCTCCGTGTGCCAAAAATAGGCCACGGGCACTGCCGCGCACAAAAATAAGCGCCCGAAGGTCCCGTCCCCAAGTTCGTCCGCCGTAAAAATGCCCAAAAAATGGGTGGGCTATAGCCTTGGGGGGAGGGGCTGGCCAAGTTCGTCCGCCAGACTCGGAATGGGGCCAGACTCTGCGAGGGGCCTCCGTGTGCCAAAAATAGGCCGCGGGCACTGCCGCGCCCAAAAATAAGCTCCCGAACGTCCCGTCCCCAAGTTCGTCCGTCGCAAAAATGCCCAAAAAACGGGTGGGCTATAGCCTTTGGGTGAGGGGCTGGCTAAGTTCGTCCGCCGGACTCGGAATGGGGCCAGACTTTGCGAGGGGCCTCCGTTTGCCAAAATTAGGCCGCGGACACTGCCGCGCCCAAAAATAAGCGCCTGAAGGTCCCGTCCCCAAGTTCGTCCGCCGCAAAAATGCCCAAAAAATGGGTGGGCTATAGCCTTGGGGGGAGGGGCTGGCCAAGTTCGTCCGCCGGACTCGGAATGGGGCGAGACTTTGCGAGGGGCCTCCGTGAGCCAAAAATAGGCCACGGGCACTGCCGCGTCCAAAAATAAGTTCCCGAAGGTCCCGTCCCCACATTCGTCCGCCGCAAAAATGCCCAAAAAACGGGTGGGCTATAGCCTTGGGGGGAGGGGCTGGCCAAGTTCGTCCGCCGCACTCGGAATGGAGCCAGACTTTACGAGGGGCCTCCGTGTGCCAAAAATAGGCCGCGGGCACTGCCGCGTCCAAAAATAAGTGCCCGAAGGTCCCGTCCCCAAGTTCGTCCGCCGCAAAAATGCCCAAAAAATGGGTGGGCTATTGTCTAGGGGGCAGGGGCTGGCCAAGTTCGTCCGCCGGACTCGGAATGGGGCGAGACTTTACGAGGGGCCTCTGTGTGCCAAATATAGGCTACGGGCACTGCCACGCCCAAAAATAATCACCCGAAGGTCCCGTCCCTAAATTTGTCCGCAGCAAAAATGCCCAAAAAACGGGTGGGCTATAGCCTTGGGGGGAGGGGCTGGCCAAGTTCGTCCGCCGGACTCGGAATGGGGCCAGACTTTGCGAGGGGCCTCCGTGTGCCAAAAATAGGCCGCGGGCACTGCCGCGCACAAAAATAAGCGCCCGAAGGTCCCGTCCCCAAGTTCGTCCGCCGCAAAAATGCCCAAAAAATGGGTGGGCTATTGTCTTGGGGGGAGGGGCTGGCCAAGTTCGTCCGCCGGACTCGGAATGGGGCGAGACTTTACGAGGGGCCTCCGTGTGCCAAATATAGGCTACGGGCACTGCCACGCCCAAAAATAATCACCCGAAGGTCCCGTCCCTAAGTTTGTCCGCAGCAAAAATGCCCAAAAAACGGGTGGGCTATAGCCTTGCGGGGAGGGGCTGGCCAAGTTCGTCCGCCGGACTCGGAATGGGGCCAGACTTTGCAAGGGGCCTCCGTGTGCCAAAAATAGGCCGCGGGCACTGCCACGCCCAAAAATAATCGCCCGAAGGTCCCGTCCCTAAGTTTGTCCGCAGCAAAAATGCCCAAAAAACGGGTGGGCTATAGCCTTGGGGGGAGGGGCTGGCCAAGTTCGTCCGCCGGACTCGGAATGGGGCCAGACTTTGTGAGGGGCCTCCGTGTGCCAAAAATAGGCCGCGGGCACTGCAGCACACAAAAATAAGGGCACGAATGTCCCGTCCCCAAGTTCTTCCGCCGCAAAAATGCCCAAAAAACGGGTGGGCTATAGCCTTGGGGGGAGAGGCTGGCGAAGTTCGTCCCCCGGACACGGAATGGGGCCAGACTCTGCGACGGGCCTCCGTGTGCCAAAAATAGGCCGCGGGCACTGCCGCGCCCAAAAATAAGCTCCCGAAGGTCCCGTCCCCAAGTTCGTCCGCCGCAAAAATGCCCAAAAAACGGGTTGGCTATTGCCTTGGGGGGAGGGGCTGGCCAAGTTCATCCGCCGGACTCGGAATGGGCCGAGACTTTACGAGGGGCCTCCGTGTGCCAAAAATAGGCCGCGGGCACTGCCGCGCCCAAAAATAAGCACCCGAAGGTCCCGTCCCCAAGTTCGTCAGCCGCAAAAATGCCCAAAAAACGGGTGGGTTATAGCCATGGGGGGAGGGGCTGGCCAAGTTCGTCCGCCGGACTCGGAATGGGGCCAGACTTTGCGAGGGGCCTCCGTTTGCCAAAATTAGGCCGCGGGCGCTGCCGCGCCCAAAAATAAGCGCCTGAAGGTCCCGTCCCCAAGTTCGTCCGCCGCAAAAATGCCCAAAAAACGGGTGGGCTATAGCCTTTGGGTGAGGGGCTGGCCAAGTTCGTCCGGCGGACTCGGAATGGGACCAGACTTTGCGAGGGGCCTCCGTGTGCCAATAATAGGCCGCGGGCACTGCCGCGCCCAAAAATAAGCACCCGAAGGTCCCGTCCCCAAGTTCGTCCACCGTAAAAATGCCCAGAAAAAGGGTGGGCTATAGCCTTGGGGGGAGGGGCTGGCCAAGTTCGTCCGCCGGACTCGGAATGGGGCCAGACTTTGCGTGGGGCCTCCGTGTGCCAAAAATAGGCCACGGGCACTGCCGTGCCCAAAAATAAGCGCCCGAATGTACCGTCCCCAAGTTCGTCCACCGTAAAAATGCCCAGAAAAAGGGTGGGCTATAGCCTTGGGGGGAGGGGCTGGCCAAGTTCGTCCGCCGGACTCGGAATGGGGCCAGACTTTGCGTGGGGCCTCCGTGTGCCAAAAATAGGCCACGGGCACTGCCGCGCCCGAAGGTCCCGTCCCCCAGTTCGTCCGCCGCAAAAATGCCCAAAAAACGGGTGGGCTATAGCCTTTGGGGGAGGGGCTTCCCAAGTTCGTCCGCCGGACTCGGAATGGGGCCAGACTTTGCGAGGGGCCTCCGTGTGCCAAAAATAGGCCGCGGGCACTGCCGCGCACAAAAATAAGCGCCTGAAGGTCCCGTCGCCAAGTTCGTCCGCCGCAAAAATGCCCAAAAAATGGGTGGGCTATAGCCTTGGGGGGAGGGGCTGGCCAAGTTCGTCCGCCGGACTCGGAATGGGGCCAGACTTTGCGAGCGGCCTCCGTGTACCAAAACTTGGCCGCGAACACTGCCGTGCCCAAAAATAAGTGCCCGAAGGTCCCGTCCCCAAGTTCGTCCGCAGCAAAAATGCCCAAAAAACGGGTGGGCTATTGCCTTGGGGGGAGGGGCTGGCCAAGTTCGTCCGCCGGACTCGGAATGGGGCCAGACTTTGCGAGGGGCCTCCGTTTGCCAAAATTAGGCCGCGGGCACTGCGGCGCCCAAAAATAAGTGCCTGAAGGTCCCGTCCACAAGTTCGTCCGCCGCAAAAATGCCCAAAAAACGGGTGGGCTATAGCCTTGGGGTGACGGGCTGGCCAAGTTCGTCCGACGGACTCGGAATGGGGCCAGACTTTGCGAGGGGCCTACGTGTGCCAAAAATAGACCGCGGGCACTGCCGTGCCCAAAAATAAGCGCCCGAATGTACCGTCCCCAAGTTCGTCCACCGCAAAAATGCCCAGAAAAAGGGTGGGCTATAGCCTTGGGGGGAGGGGCTGGCCAAGTTCGTCCGCCGGACTCGGAATGGGGCCAGACTTTGCGTGGGGCCTCCGTGCGCCAAAAATAGGCCACGGGCACTGCCGCGCACAAAAATAAGCGCCCGAAGGTCCCGTCCCCAAGTTCGTCCGCCGCAAAAATGCCCAAAAAATGGGTGGGCTATAGCCTTGGGGGGAGGGGCTGGCCAAGTTCGTCCGCCGGACTCGGAATGGGGCCAGACTTTGCGAGGGGCCTCCGTGTGCCAAAAATACGCTGCCGGCACTGCCGCATCCAAAAATAAGTGCCCGACGGTCCCGTCCCCAAGTTCGTCCGCCGCAAAAATGCCCAAAAAACGGGTGGGCTATAGCCTTGGGGGGAGGGGCTGGCCAAGTTCGTCCGCCGGACTCGGAATGGGGCCAGACTTTGCGAGGGGCCTCCGTGTGCCAAAAATAGGCCGCGGGCACTGCCGCGCACAAAAATAAGCGCCCGAAGGTCCCGTCCCCAAGTTCGTCCGCCGCAAAAATGCCCAAAAAATGGGTGGGCTATAGCCTTGGGGGGAGGGGCTGGCCAAGTTCGTCCGCCAGACTCGGAATGGGGCCAGACTCTGCGAGGGGCCTCCGTGTGCCAAAAATAGGCCGCGGGCACTGCCGCGCCCAAAAATAAGCTCCCGAACGTCCCGTCCCCAAGTTCGTCCGTCGCAAAAATGCCCAAAAAACGGGTGGGCTATAGCCTTGGGGGGAGGGGCTGGACAAGTTCGTCCGCCAGACTCGGAATGGGGCCAGACGCTGCGAGGGGCCTCCGTGTGCCAAAAATAGGCCGCGGGCACTGCCGCGCACAAAAATAAGCGCCCGAAGGTCCCGTCCCCAAGTTCGTCCGCCGCAAAAATGCCCAAAAAACGGGTGGGCTATAGCCTTGGGGGGAGGGGCTGGCCAAGTTCGTCCGCCGGACTCGGAATGGGGCCAGACTTTGCGAGGGGCCTCCGTGTGCCAAAAATAGGCCGCGGGCACTGCCGCGCACAAAAATAAGCGCCCGACGGTCCCGTCCCCAAGTTCGTCCGCCGCAAAAATGCCCAAAAAATGGGTGGGCTATAGCCTTGGGGGGAGGGGCTGGCCAAGTTCGTCCGCCAGACTCGGAATGGGGCCAGACTCTGTGAGGGGCCTCTGTGTGCCAAAAATAGGCCGCGGGCACTGCCGCGCCCAAAAATAAGCTCCCGAACGTCCCGTCCCCAAGTTCGTCCGTCGCAAAAATGCCCAAAAAACGGGTTGGCTATTGCCTTGGGGGGAGGGGCTGGCCAAGTTCGTCCGCCGGACTCGGAATGGGGCCAGAATTTGCGAGGGGCCGCCGTTTGCCAAAATTAGGCCGCGGACACTGCCGCACCCATAAATAAGCACCCGAAGGTCCGGTCCCCAAGTTCATCCACCGCAAAAATGCCCAAAAAACGGGTGGGCTATAGCCTTGGGGGGAGTGGCTGGACAAGTTTGTCCGCCGGACTCGGAATGGGGCCAGACTTTGAGAGGGGCTTCCGTGTGCCAAAAATAGGCCGTGGTCACTGCCGCGCCCAAAAATAAGCTCCCGAAGGTTCCGTCCGCAGGTTCGTCCGCCGCAAAAATGCCCAAAAAACGGGTGGGCTATAGCCTTGGGGGGAGGGGCTGGCCAAGTTCGTCCGCCGGACTCGGAATGGGGCCAGACTTTGCGAGGGGCCTCCGTTTGCCAAAATTAGGCCGCGGACACTGCTGCGCCCAAAAATAAGCACCTGAAGGTCCCGTCCCCAAGTTCGTCCGCCGCAAAAATGCCCAAAAAACGGGTGGGCTATAGCGTTGGGGGGAGGGGCTGGCCAAGTTCGTCCGCCGGACTCGGAATGGGGCGAGACTTTGCGAGGGGCCTCCGTGAGCCAAAAATAGGCCACGGGCACTGCCGCGTCCAAAAATAAGTTCCCGAAGGTCCCGTCCCCACATTCGTCCGCCGCAAAAATGCCCAAAAAACGGGTGGGCTATAGCCTTGGGGGGAGGTGCTGGCCAAGTTCGTCCGCCGCACTCGGAATGGAGCCAGACTTTACGAGGGGCCTCCGTGTGCCAAAAATAGGCCGCGGGCACTGCCGCGCCCAAAAATAAGTGCCCGAAGGTCCCGTCCCCAAGTTCGTCCGCCGCAAAAATGCCCAAAAAACGGGTGGGCTATAGCCTTGGGGGGAGGGGCTGGCCAAGTTCGTCCGCCGGACTCGGAATGGGGCCAGACTTTGCGAGGGGCCTCCGTGTGCCAAAAATAGGCCGCGGGCACTGCCGCGCACAAAAATAAGCGCCCGAAGGTCCCGTCCCCAAGTTCGTCCGCCGCAAAAATGCCCAAAAAATGGGTGGGCTATAGCCTTGGGGGGAGGGGCTGGCCAAGTTCGTCCGCCAGACTCGGAATGGGGCCAGACTCTGCGAGGGGCCTCCGTGTGCCAAAAATAGGCCGCGGGCACTGCCGCGCCCAAAAATAAGCTCCCGAACGTCCCGTCCCCAAGTTCGTCCGCCGCAAAAATGCCCAAAAAACGGGTGGGCTATAGCCTTGGGGGGAGGGGCGGGCCAAGTTCGTCCGCCGGACTCGGAATGGGGCCAGACTTTGCGAGGGGCCTCCGTGTGCCAAAAATAGGCCGCGGGCACTGCCGCGCCCAAAAATAAGCTCCCGAACGTCCCGTCCCCAAGTTCGTCCGTCGCAAAAATGCCCAAAAAACGGGTGGGCTATAGCCTTGGGGAGAGGGGCTGGACAAGTTCGTCCGCCGGACTCGGAATGGGGCCAGACTTTGCGAGGGGCCTCCGTTTGCCAAAATTAGGCCGCGGACACTGCTGCGCCCAAAAATAAGCACCTGAAGGTCCCGTCCCCAAGTTCGTCCGCCGCAAAAATGCCCAAAAAACGGGTGGGCTATAGCGTTGGGGGGAGGGGCTGGCCAAGTTCGTCCGCCGGACTCGGAATGGGGCGAGACTTTGCGAGGGGCCTCCGTGAGCCAAAAATAGGCCACGGGCACTGCCGCGTCCAAAAATAAGTTCCCGAAGGTCCCGTCCCCACATTCGTCCGCCGCAAAAATGCCCAAAAAACGGGTGGGCTATAGCCTTGGGGGGAGGTGCTGGCCAAGTTCGTCCGCCGCACTCGGAATGGAGCCAGACTTTACGAGGGGCCTCCGTGTGCCAAAAATAGGCCACGGGCACTCCCGCGCCCAAAAATAAGCGCCCGACGGTCCCGTCCCCAAGTTCGTCCGCCGCAAAAATGCCCAAAAAACGGGTGGGCTATAGCCTTGGGGGGAGGGGCAGGCCAAGTTCGTCCGCCGGACTCGGAATGGGGCCGGACTTTGCGAGGGGCCTCCGTGTGCTAAAAATAGGCCGCCGTCACTGCCACGCCCTAAAATAAGCGCCCGAAGTTCCCGTCCCCAAGTTCGTCCGCCGCAAAAATGCCCAAAAAACGGGTGGGCTATAGCCTTGGGGGGAGGGGCAGGCCAAGTTCGTCCGCCGGACTCGGAATGGGGCCAAACTTTGCGAGGGGCCTCCGTGTGCCAATAATAGGCCATGGGCACTGCCGCACCCAAAAATAAGCGCCCGAAGGTCCCGTCGCCAAGTTCGTCCGCCGCAAAAATGTCCAAAAAACGGGTGGGCTATACCCTTGGGGGGAGGGGCTGGCCAAGTTCGTCCGCCGGACTCGGAATGGGGCCAGACTTTGCGTGGTGCCTCCGTGTGCCAAAAATAGGCCGCGGGCACTGCCGCGCCCAAATATAAGCGCCCGAAGGTCCCGTCCCCAAGTTCGTCCGCCGCAAAAATGCCCAAAAAACGGGTGGGGTATAGCCTTGGGGGGAGGGGCTGGCCAAGTTCGTCCGCCGGACTCGGAATGGGGCCCGGTTTTGCAAGGGGCCTCCGTGTGCCAAAAATAGGCCGCAGGCACTGCCGCGCCCAAAAATAAGCGCCCGAAGGTCCCGTCCCCAAGTTCGTCCGCTGCAAAAATGCCCAAAAAACGGGTGGGCTATAGCCTTGGGGGGAGGGGATGGCCAAGTTCGTCCGCCGGACTCAGAATGGGGCCAGACTTTGCGAGGTTCCTCCGTGTGCCAAAAATAGGCCGCGGGCACTGCCGCGCCCAAATATAAGCACCCGAAGGTCCCGTCCCCAAGTTCGTCCGCCGCCAAAATGCCCAAAAATCGGGTGGGGTATAACCTTGGGGGGAGGGGCTGGCCAAGTTCGTCCGCCGGACTCGGAATGGGGCCAAACTTTGCGAGGGGCCTCCGTGTGCCAAAAATAGGCCGCGGGCACTGCCGCACCCAAAAATAAGTGCCCGAAGGTCCCGTCCCCAAGTTCGTCCGTCGCAAAAATGCCCAAAAAATGGGTGGTCTATAACCTTGGGGGGAGGGGCTGGCCAAGTTCATTCGCCGGACTCAGGATGGGGCCAGACTTTGCGAGGTGCCTCCGTGTGCCAAAAATAGGCCGCGGGCACTGCCGCGCCCAAATAGAAGCACCCGAAGGTCCCGTCCCCAAGTTCGTCCGCCGCAAAAATGCCCAAAAAACGGGTGGGCTATAGCCTTTGGGTGAGGGGCTGGCCAAGTTCGTCCGCCGGACTCGGAATGGGGCCAGACTTTGCGAGGGGCCTCCGTGTGCCAAAAATAGGCCGCGGGCACTGCCGCGCCCAAAAATAAGCACCTGAAGGTCCCGTCCCCAAGTTCGTCCGCCGCAAAAATGCCCAAAAAACGGGTGGGCTATAGCCATGGGGGGAGGGGCTGGCCAAGTTCATCCGCCGGACACGGAATGGGGCCACACTTTGCGAGGGGCCTCACTGTGGCAAAAATAGACCGCGGGCACTGCCGCGCCCAAATAGAAGCACCCGAAGGTCCCGTCCCCAAGTTCGTCCGCCGCCAAAATGCCCAAAAATCGGGTGGGGTATAGCCTTGGTGGAGGGGCTGGCCAAGTTCGTCCGCCGGACTCGGAATGGGGCCAAACTTTGCGAGGGGCCTCCGTGTGCCAAAAATAGGCCGCGGGCACTGCCGCGCCCAAAAAGAAGTGCCCGAAGGTCCCGTCCCCAAGTTCGTCCGCCGCAAAAATGCCCAAAAACCGGGTGGGCTATAGCCTTGGGGGGAGGGGCTGGCCAAGTTCGTCCGCCGGACTTGGAACGGTGCCAGACTTTGTGAGGGGCCTCCGTGTGCCAAAAATAGGCTGCGGGCATTGCCGCGCTAAAAAAATAAGCGCCCGAAGGTCCCGTCCCCAAGTTCGTCCGTCGCAAAAATGCCCAAAAAACGGGTGGGCTATAACCTTGGGGGGAGGGGCTGGCCAAGTTCATTCGCCGGACTCGGAATGGGGCCAGACTTTGCGAGAGGCCTCCGTGTGCCAAAAATAGGCCGCGGGCACTGCCGCGGCCAAATATAAGCACCCGAAGGTCCCCACCCCAAGTTCGTCCGCCGCAAAAATGCCCAAAAAATGGGTGGGCTATAGCCTTCGGGGGAGGGGCTGTCCAAGTACGTCCGCCGGACTCGGAATGGGGCCAGACTTTGCGATGGGCCTCCGTGTGCCAAAGATAGGCCGTGGGCACTGCCGCGCCCAAAAATAAGTGCCCGAAGGTCCCGTCCCCAAGTTCGTCCGCCGCAAAAATGCCCTAAAAACGGGTGGGCTATAGCCTTGGGGGGAGGGGCTGTCCAAGTACGTCCGCCGGACTCGGAATGGGGCCAGACTTTGCGATGGGCCTCCGTGTGCCAAAGATAGGCCGTGGGCACTGCCGCGCCCAAAAATAAGTGCCCGAAGGTCCCGTCCCCAAGTTCGTCCGCCGCAAAAATGCCCTAAAAACGGGTGGGCTATAGCCTTGGGGGGAGGGGCTGGCCAAGTTCGTCTGCCGGACTCGGAATGGGCCAGACTTTACGAGGGGCCTCCGTGTGCCAAAAATAAGCTGCGGCCACTGCCGCGCTAAAAAATTAGCGCCCGAAGGTCCCGTCCCCAAGTTCGTCCGTCGCAAAAATGCCCAAAAAATGGGTGGGCTATAGCCTTGGGGGGAGGGGCTGTCCAAGTACGTCCGCCGGACTCGGAATGGGGCCAGACTTTGCGAGGGGCCTCCGTGTGCCAAAAATAGGCCGCGGGCACTGCCCCGCCCAAATATAAGTGCCCGAAGGTCCCTTCCCCAAGTTCGTCCGCCGTAAAAATGCCCAAAAAACGGGTGGGGTATAGCCTTGGGGGGAGGGGCTGGCCAAGTTCGTCCGCCGGACTCGGAATGGGGTCAAAACTTGTGAGGGGCCTCCGTGTGCCAAAAATAGGCCACGGGCACTACCGCGCCCAAAAATACGCGCCTGAAGGTCCTGTCCCCAAGTTCATCCGCCGCAAAAATGCCCAAAAAACGGGTGGGCTATAGCGTTGGGGGGAGGGGCTGGCCAAGTTCGTCCGCCGGACTCGGAATGGGGCCAGACTTTGCGAGGGGCCTCCGTGTGCCAAAAATAGGCCGCGGGCACTGCCGCACCCAAAAATAAGTGCCCGAAGGTCCCGTCCCCAAGTTCGTCCGTCGCAAAAATGCCCAAAAAATGGGTGGGCTATAACCTTGGGGGGAGGGGCTGGCCAAGTTCATTCGCCGGACTCAGGATGGGGCCAGACTTTGCGAGGTGCCTCCGTGTGCCAAAAATAGGCCGCGGGCACTGCCGCGCCCAAATAGAAGCACCCGAAGGTCCCGTCCCCAAGTTCGTCCGCCGCCAAAATGCCCAAAAATCGGGTGGGGTATAGCCTTGGGGGGAGGGGCTGGCCAAGTTCGTCCGCCGGACTCGGAATGGGGCCAAACTTTGCGAGGGGCCTCCGTGTGCCAAAAATAGGCCGCGGGCACTGCCGCGCCCAAAAAGAAGTGCCCGAAGGTCCCGTCCCCAAGTTCGTCCGCCGCAAAAATGCCCAAAAACCGGGTGGGCTATAGCCTTGGGGGGAGGGGCTGGCCAAGTTCGTCCGCCGGACTTGGAACGGTGCCAGACTTTGTGAGGGGCCTCCGTGTGCCAAAAATAGGCTGCGGGCACTGCCGCGCTAAAAAAATAAGCGCCCGAAGGTCCCGTCCCCAAGTTCGTCCGTCGCAAAAATGCCCAAAAAACGGGTGGGCTATAACCTTGGGGGGAGGGGCTGGCCAAGTTCATTCGCCGGACTCGGAATGGGGCCAGACTTTGCGAGAGGCCTCCGTGTGCCAAAAATATGCCGCGGGCACTGCCGCGGCCAAAAATAAGCGCCCGAAGGTCCCGTCCCCAAGTTCGTCCGCCGCAAAAATGCCCAAAAAATGGGTGGGCTATAGCCTTGGGGGGAGGGGCTGTCCAAGTACGTCCGCCGGACTCGGAATGGGGCCAGACTTTGCGATGGGCCTCCGTGTGCCAAAGATAGGCCGTGGGCACTGCCGCGCCCAAAAATAAGTGCCCGAAGGTCCCGTCCCCAAGTTCGTCCGCCGCAAAAATGCCCTAAAAACGGGTGGGCTATAGCCTTGGGGGGAGGGGCTGTCCAAGTACGTCCGCCGGACTCGGAATGGGGCCAGACTTTGCGATGGGCCTCCGTGTGCCAAAGATAGGCTGTGGGCACTGCCGCGGCCAAAAATAAGTGCCCGAAGGTCCCGTCCCCAAGTTCGTCCGCCGCAAAAATGCCCTAAAAACGGGTGGGCTATAGCCTTGGGGGGAGGGGCTGGCCAAGTTCGTCTGCCGGACTCGGAATGGGCCAGACTTTGCGAGGGGCCTCCGTGTGCCAAAAATAAGCTGCGGCCACTGCCGCGCAAAAAAATTAGCGCCCGAAGGTCCCGTCCCCAAGTTCGTCCGTCGCAAAAATGCCCAAAAAATGGGTGGGCTATAGCCTTGGGGGGAGGGGCTGTCCAAGTACGTCCGCCGGACTCGGAATGGGGCCAGACTTTGCGAGGGGCCTCCGTGTGCCAAAAATAGGCCGCGGGCACTGCCCCGCCCAAATATAAGTGCCCGAAGGTCCCTTCCCCAAGTTCGTCCGCCGTAAAAATGCCCAAAAAACGGGTGGGGTATAGCCTTGGGGGGAGGGGCTGGCCAAGTTCGTCCGCCGGACTCGGAATGGGGTCAAAACTTGCGAGTGGCCTCCGTGTGCCAAAAATAGGCCACGGGCACTACCGCGCCCAAAAATACGCGCCTGAAGGTCCTGTCCCCAAGTTCATCCGCCGCAAAAATGCCCAAAAAACGGGTGGGCTATAGCGTTGGGGGGAGGGGCTGGCCAAGTTCGTCCGCCGGACTCGGAATGGGGCCAGACTTTGCGAGGGGCCTCCATGTGCCAAAACTAGGCCATGGGCACTGCCGCGCCCAAAAATATGCACCCGAAGGTCCCGTTCCCAAGTTCATCCGCCGCAAAAATGCCCAAAAAACGGGTGGGCTATATAGCCTTGGGGGGAGGGGCTGGCCATGTTCGTCCGCCGGACTCGGAATGCGGCCAGACTTTGCGAGGGGCATCTGTGTGCCAAAATTAGGCCGCGGGCACTGCCGCGCCCAAAAATAAGCATCCGAAGGTCCCGTCCCCAAGTTCGTCCGCCGCAAAAATGCCCAAAAAACGGGTAGGCTAGCCTTGGGGGGAGGGGCTGGCCAAGTTCGTCTGCCGGACTCGGAATGGGGCCAGACTTTGCGACGGGCCTCCGTGTGCAAAAAATAGGCCGCGGGCACTGCCGCGCCCAAAAATAAGCGCCCAAAGGTCCCGTCCCCAAGTTCATCCGCCGCAAAAATGCCCAAAAAACGGGTGGGCTATAGCCTTGGGGGGAGGGGCTGGCCAAGTTCGTCCGCCGGACTCGGAATGGGGCCAGACTTTGCGAGGGACCTCCATGCGCCAAAAATAGGCCGCGTGCTCTACCGCGCCCAAAAATACGCGCCCGAAGGTCCCGTTACCAAGTTCATCCGCCGCAAAAATGCCCAAAAAACGGGTGGGCTATAGCCTTGGGGAGAGGGGCTGGCCATGTTCGTCCGCCGGACTCGGAATGGGGCCAGACTTTGCGAGGGGCCTCCGTGTGCCAAAATTAGGCCGTGGGCACTGCCGCGCCCAAAATTAAGCGCCCGAATGTCCCGTTCCCAAGTTCATCCGCCGCAAAAATGCCCAAAAAATGGGTGGGCTATAGCCTTTGGGGGAGGGGCTGGCCATGTTCGTCCGCCGGACTTGGAATGGGGCCAGACTTTGCGAGGGGCCTCCGTGTGCCAATAATAGGCCGCGGGCACTGCCGCGCCCAAAAATAAGCGCCCGAAGGTCCCGTCCCCAAGTTCGTCCGCCGCAAAAATGCCCAAAAAACGGGTGGGCTAGCCTTGGGGGGAGGGGCTGGCCAAGTTCGTCCGCCGGACTCGAAATGGGGCCAGACTTTGCGACGGGCCTCCGTGTGCCAAAAATAGGCCGCGGGCACTGCCGCGCCCAAAAATAAGCGCCGAAAGGTCCCGTCCCCAAGTTCATCCGCCGCAATAATGCCCAAAAAACGGGTGGGCTATAGCCTTGGGGGGAGGGGCTGGCCATGTTCGTCCGCCGGACTCGGAATGGGGCCAGACTCTCCAAGGGGCCTCCGTGTGCCAAAACTAGGCCGCGGGCATTGCCGCGCCCAAAAATAAGTGCCCGAAGGTCCCGTCCCCACGTTCGTCCGCCGCAAAAATGCCCAAAAAACGGGTGGGCTATAGCCTTGGGGGGAGAGGCTGGCCAAGTTCGTCCGTCAGACTCGGAATGGGGCCAGACTTTGCGAGGGGCCTCCGTGTGCCAAAACGAGGCCATGGGCACTGCCGCGCCCAAAAATATGCGCCCGAAGGTCCCGTTCCCAAGTTCATCCGCCGCAAAAATGCCCAAAAAACGGGTGGGCTATATAGCCTTGGGGAGAGGGGCTGGCCATGTTCGTCTGCCGGACTCGGAATGGGGCCAGACTTTGCGAGGGGCCTCCGTGTGCCAAAATTAGGCCGTGGGCACTGCCGCGCCCAAAAATAAGCGCCCGAATGTCCCGTTCCCAAGTTCATCCGCCGCAAAAATGCCCAAAAAATGGGTGGGCTATAGCCTTGGGGGGAGGGGCTGGCCATGTTCGTCCGCCGGACTTGGAATGGGGCCAGACTTTGCGAGGGGCCTCCGTGTGCCAAAAATAGGCCGCGGGCACTGCCACGCCCAAAAATAAGCGCCCGAAGGTCCCGTCCCCAAGTTCGTCCGCCGCAAAAATGCCCAAAAACGGGTGGGCTAGCCTTGGGGGGAGGGGCTGGCCAAGTTCGTCCGCCGGACTCGAAATGGGGCCAGACTTTGCGACGGGCCTCCGTGTGCCAAAAATAGGCCGCGGGCACTGCCGCGCCCAAAAATAAGCGCCCAAAGGTCCCGTCCCAAAGTTCATCCGCCGCAATAATGCCCAAAAAACGGGTGGGCTATAGCCTTGGGGGGAGGGGCTGGCCATGTTCGTCCGCCGGACTCGGAATGGGGCCAGACTCTCCGAGGGGCCTCCGTGTGCCAAAACTAGGCCGCGGGCATTGCCGCGCCCAAAAATAAGTGCCCGAAGGTCCCGTCCCCACGTTCGTCCGCCGCAAAAATGCCCAAAAAACGGGTGGGCTATAGCCTTGGGGGGAGGGGCTGGCCAAGTTCGTCCGTCAGACTCGGAATGGGGCCAGACTTTGCGAGGGGCCTCCGTGTGCCAAAACTAGGCCATGGGCACTGCCACGCCCAAAAATATGCGCCCGAAGGTCCCGTTCCCAAGTTCATCCGCCGCAAAAATGCCCAAAAAACGGGTGGGCTATATAGCCTTGGGGGGAGGGGCTGGCCATGTTCGTCCGCCGGACTCGGAATGCGGCCAGACTTTGCGAGGGGCATCTGTGTGCCAAAATTAGGCCGCGGGCACTGCCGCGCCCAAAAATAAGCATCCGAAGGTCCCGTCCCCAAGTTCGTCCGCCGCAAAAATGCCCAAAAAACGGGTGGGCTAGCCTTGGGGGGAGGGGCTGGCCAAGTTCGTCTGCCGGACTCGGAATGGGGCCAGACTTTGCGACGGGCCTCCATGTGCAAAAAATAGGCCGCGGGCGCTACCGCGCCCAAAAATAAGCACCCAAAGGTCCCGTCCCCAAGTTCATCCGCCGCAAAAATGCCCAAAAAACGGGTGGGCTATAGCCTTGGGGGGAGGGGCTGGCCAAGTTCGTCCGCCGGACTCGGAATGGGGCCAGACTTTGCGAGGGACCTCCATGCGCCAAAAATAGGCCGCGGCCTCTACCGCGCCCAAAAATACGCGCCCGAAGGTCCCGTTACCAAGTTCGTCCGCCGCAAAAATGCCCAAAAAACGGGTGGGCTATAGCCTTGGGGAGAGGGGCTGGCCATGTTCGTCCGCCGGACTCGGAATGGGGCCAGACTTTGCGAGGGGCCTCCGTGTGCCAAAATTAGGCCGTGGGCACTGCCGCGCCCAAAAATAAGCGCCCGAAGGTCCCGTCCCCAAGTTCGTCCGCCGCAAAAATGCCCAAAAAACGGGTGGGCTAGCCTTGGGGGGAGGGGCTGGCCAAGTTCGTCCGCCGGACTCGAAATGGGGCCAGACTTTGCGACGGGCCTCCGTGTGCCAAAAATAGGCCGCGGGCACTGCCGCGCCCAAAAATAAGGGCCCAACGGTCCCGTCCCCAAGTTCATCCGCCGCAATAATGCCCAAAAAACGGGTGGGCTATAGCCTTGGGGGGAGGGGCTGGACAAGTTCGTCCGCCGGACTCGGAATGGAACGAGACTTTGCGAGGGGCCTCCGTGTGCCAAAAATAGGCCGCGGGCACTGCAGCGTCTGAAGGACCCGTCCCCAAGTTCGTCCGCCGCAAAAATGCCCAAAAAAGTGTGGGCAGCCTTGGGGGGATGGGCTGGCCAAGTTCGTCCGCTGGACTCGGAATGGGGCCAGACTTTGCGATGGGCCTCCGTGTGCCAAAAATAGGCCGCGGGCACTGCCGCGCCCAAAAATAAGCGCCCGAAGGTCCCGTCCCCAAGTTCGTCCGCCCCAAAAATGCCCAAAAAACGGGTGGGCTATAGCCTTGGGGGGAGGGTCTGGCCAAGTTCGTCCGCCGCAATCGGAATGGGGCCAGACTTTGCGAGTGGACTCCGTGTGCCAAAACTAGGCCGCGGGCACTACCGCTCCCAAAAATAAGCGCCCGAAGGTCCCGTCTCCAAGTTCGTCCGCCGCAAAAAAGACCAACAAACGGGTGGGCTATAGCCTTGGGGGGAGGGGCTGGCCAAGTTCGTCCGCCGGACTCGGAATGGGACCAGACTTTGCGAGGGGCCTCCGTGTGCCAACAATAGGCCGCGGGAACTATCGCGCCCAAAAATAAGCGCCCGAAGGTCCGTCCCCAAGTTCGTCCACCGCAAAAATGCCCAAAAAACGGGTGGGCTATAGCCTTGGGGGGATGGGCTGGCCAAATTCGTCCGACGGACTCGGAATGGGGCCAGACTTTACGAGGGGCCTCCGTTTGCGAAAAATAGGCCGCAGGCACAGCCGCGCCCAAAAATAACCGCACGAAGGTCCCGTCCCCAAGTTCGTCCGCCGCAAAAATGCCCAGAAAAGGGGTTGGGCTATAGCCTTGGGGGGAGGGGCTGGCCAAGTTCGTCCGCCGGACTCGGAATGGGACCAGCCTTTGCGAGGGGACTCCGTGTGCCAAAAATAGGCCGCGGCCACTGCCGCGCACAAAAATAAGGGCCTGAAGGTCCCATCCCCAAGTTTGTCCGCCGCAAAAATGCCCAAAAAGCGGGTGGGCTATAGCCTTGGGGGGAGGGGCTGGCCAACTGCGTCCGCCGGACTCGGAATGGGGCCAGACTTTGCGAGGGGCCTCCGTGTGCCAAAAATAGGGCGTGGCCACTTCCGCGCCCAAAAATAAGCGCCCGAAGGTCCCGTCCCCAAGTTCGTCCGCCGCAAAAATGCCCAAAAAACGGGTGGGCTATGGCCTTGGGGTGAGGGGCTGGCCAAGTTCATCCGCCGGACTCGGAATGGGGCTAGACTTTGCGAGGGGCCTCCGTGTGCCAAAACTAGGCCACGGGCACTGCCGCATCCAAAAATAAGGGCCCGAAGGTCCCGTCCCCAAGTTCGTCCGCCCCAAAAATGCCCAAAAAACGGGTGGGCTATAGCCTTGGGGGGAGGGTCTGGCCAAGTTCGTCCGCCGGAATCGGAATGGGGCCAGACTTTGCGAGTGGACTCCGTGTGCCAAAACTAGGCCGCGGGCACTACCGCTCCCAAAAATAAGCGCCCGAAGGTCCCGTCTCCAAGTTCGTCCGCCGCAAAAAAGACCAACAAACGGGTGGGCTATAGCCTTGGGGGGAGGGGCTGGCCAACTGCGTCCGCCGGACTCGGAATGGGGCCAGACTTTGCGAGGGGCCTCCGTGTGCCAAAAATAGGGCGTGGCCACTTCCGCGCCCAAAAATAAGCGCCCGAAGGTCCCGTCCCCAAGTTCGTCCGCCGCAAAAATGCCCAAAAAACGGGTGGGCTATGGCCTTGGGGTGAGGGGCTGGCCAAGTTCATCCGCCGGACTCGGAATGGGGCTAGACTTTGCGAGGGGCCTCCGTGTGCCAAAACTAGGCCACGGGCACTGCCGCATCCAAAAATAAGGGCCCGAAGGTCCCGTCCCCAAGTTCGTCCGCCCCAAAAATGCCCAAAAAACGGGTGGGCTATAGCCTTGGGGGGAGGGTCTGGCCAAGTTCGTCCGCCGGAATCGGAATGGGGCCAGACTTTGCGAGTGGACTCCGTGTGCCAAAACTAGGCCGCGGGCACTACCGCTCCCAAAAATAAGCGCCCGAAGGTCCCGTCTCCAAGTTCGTCCGCCGCAAAAAAGACCAACAAACGGGTGGGCTATAGCCTTGGGGTGAGGGGCTGGCCAAGTTCATCCGCCGGACTCGGAATGGGGCTAGACTTTGCGAGGGGCCTCCGTGTGCCAAAACTAGGCCGCGGGCACTGCCGCGTCCAAAAATAAGCGCCCGAAGGTCCCGTCCCCAAGTTCGTCCGCCGCAAAAATGCCCAAAAAAGGGTGGGCTATAGCCTTTGGGGGAGGGGCTGGCCAAGTTCGTCCGCCGGACTCGGAATGGGGCCAGACTTTGCGAGGTGCCTCCGTGTACCAAAAATAGGCCGCGGGCACTGTAGCATCCGAAGGACCCGTCCCCAAGTTCGTCCGCCGCAAAAATGCCAAAAAAAGTGTGGGCAGCCTTGGGGGGATGGGCTGGCCAAGTTCGTCCGCGGGACTCGGAATGGGGCCAGACTTTGCGATGGGCCTCCGTGTGCCAAAAATAGGCCGCGGGCACTGCCGCGCCCAAAAATAAGCGCCCGAAGGTCCCGTCCCCAAGTTCGTCCGCCCCAAAAATGCCCAAAAAACGGGTGGGCTATAGCCTTGGGGGGAGGGTCTGGCCAAGTTCGTCCGCCGGAATCGGAATGGGGCCAGACTTTGCGAGTGGACTCCGTGTGCCAAAACTAGGCCGCGGGCACTACCGCTCCCAAAAATAAGCGCCCGAAGGTCCCGTCTCCAAGTTCGTCCGCCGCAAAAAAGACCAACAAACGGGTGGGCTATAGCCTTGGGGGGAGGGGCTGGCCAAGTTCGTCCGCCGGACTCGGAATGGGACCAGACTTTGCGAGGGGCCTCCGTGTGCCAACAATAGGCCGCGGGCACTGCCGCGCCCAAAAATAAGCGCCCGAAGGTCCCGTCCCCAAGTTCGTCCGCCGCAAAAATGCCCAAAAAAGGGTGGGCTATAGCCTTGGGGGTAGGGGCTGGCCAAGTTCGTTTGCCAGACTCGGAATGGGGCGAGACTTTGCGAGGGGCCTCCGTGTGCCAAAAATAGGCCGCGGGCACTGCCGCGCCCAAAAGTAAGCACCCGAAGGTCCCGTCCCCAAGTTCGTCCGCCGCAAAAATGCCCAAAAAACGGGTGGGCTATAGCCTTGGGGGGAGGGGCTGGCCAAGTTCGTCCGCCGGACTCGGAATGGGGCCAGACTTTGCGAGGGGCCTCCGTGACCCAAAAATAGGCCGCGGGAACTATCGCGCCCAAAAATAAGCGCCCGAAGGTCCGTCCCCAAGTTCGTCCACCGCAAAAATGCCCAAAAAACGGGTGGGCTATAGCCTTGGGGGGATGGGCTGGCCAAATTCGTCCGACGGACTCGGAATGGGGCCAGACTTTACGAGGGGCCTCCGTTTGCGAAAAATAGGCCGCAGGCACAGCCGCGCCCAAAAATAACCGCACGAAGGTCCCGTCCCCAAGTTCGTCCGCCGCAAAAATGCCCAGAAAAGGGGTTGGGCTATAGCCTTGGGGGGAGGGGCTGGCCAAGTTCGTCCGCCGGACTCGGAATGGGACCAGCCTTTGCGAGGGGACTCCGTGTGCCAAAAATAGGCCGCGGCCACTGCCGCGCACAAAAATAAGGGCCTGAAGGTCCCATCCCCAAGTTTGTCCGCCGCAAAAATGCCCAAAAAGCGGGTGGGCTATAGCCTTGGGGGGAGGGGCTGGCCAACTGCGTCCGCCGGACTCGGAATGGGGCCAGACTTTGCGAGGGGCCTCCGTGTGCCAAAAATAGGGCGTGGCCACTTCCGCGCCCAAAAATAAGCGCCCGAAGGTCCCGTCCCCAAGTTCGTCCGCCGCAAAAATGCCCAAAAAACGGGTGGGCTATGGCCTTGGGGTGAGGGGCTGGCCAAGTTCATCCGCCGGACTCGGAATGGGGCTAGACTTTGCGAGGGGCCTCCGTGTGCCAAAACTAGGCCACGGGCACTGCCGCATCCAAAAATAAGGGCCCGAAGGTCCCGTCCCCAAGTTCGTCCGCCGCAAAAATGCCCAAAAAAGGGTGGGCTATAGCCTTTGGGGGTGGGGCTGGCCAAGTTCGTCCGCCGGACTCGGAATGGGGCCAGACTTTGCGAGGTGCCTCCGTGTACCAAAAATAGGCCGCGGGCACTGCAGCGTCCGAAGGACCCGTCCCCAAGTTCGTCCGCCGCAAAAATGCCCAAAAAAGTGTGGGCAGCCTTGGGGGGATGGGCTGGCCAAGTTCGTCCGCTGGACTCGGAATGGGGCCAGACTTTGCGATGGGCCTCCGTGTGCCAAAAATAGGCCGCGGGCACTGCCGCGCCCAAAAATAAGCGCCCGAAGGTCCCGTCCCCAAGTTCGTCCGCCCCAAAAATGCCCAAAAAACGGGTGGGCTATAGCCTTGGGGGGAGGGTCTGGCCAAGTTCGTCCGCCGGAATCGGAATGGGGCCAGACTTTGCGAGAGGACTCCGTGTGCCAAAACTAGGCCGCGGGCACTACCGCTCCCAAAAATAAGCACCCGAAGGTCCCGTCTCCAAGTTCGTCCGCCGCAAAAAAGACCAACAAACGGGTGGGCTATAGCCTTGGGGGGAGGGGCTGGCCAAGTTCGTCCGCCGGACTCAGAATGGGACCAGACTTTGCGAGGGGCCTCCGTGTGCCAACAATAGGCCGCGGGCACTGCCGCGCCCAAAAATAAGCGCCCGAAGGTCCCGTCCCCAAGTTCGTCCGCCGCAAAAATGCCCAAAAAAGGGTGGGCTATAGCCTTGGGGGTAGGGGCTGGCCAAGTTCGTTCGCCAGACTCGGAATGGGGCGAGACTTTGCGAGGGGCCTCCGTGTGCCAAAAATAGGCCGCGGGCACTGCCGCGCCCAAAAGTAAGCACCCGAAGGTCCCGTCCCCAAGTTCGTCCGCCGCAAAAATGCCCAAAAAACGGGTGGGCTATAGCCTTGGGGGGAGGGGCTGGCCAAGTTCGTCCGCCGGACTCGGAATGGGGCCAGACTTTGCGAGGGTCCTCCGTGACCCAAAAATAGGCCGCGGGAACTATCGCGCCCAAAAATAAGCGCCCGAAGGTCCGTCCCCAAGTTCGTCCACCGCAAAAATGCCCAAAAAACGGGTGGGCTATAGCCTTGGGGGGATGGGCTGGCCAAATTCGTCCGACGGACTCGGAATGGGGCCAGACTTTACGAGGGGCCTCCGTTTGCGAAAAATAGGCCGCAGGCACAGCCGCGCCCAAAAATAACCGCACGAAGGTCCCGTCCCCAAGTTCGTCCGCCGCAAAAATGCCCAGAAAAGGGGTTGGGCTATAGCCTTGGGGGGAGGGGCTGGCCAAGTTCGTCCGCCGGACTCGGAATGGGACCAGCCTTTGCGAGGGGACTCCGTGTGCCAAAAATAGGCCGCGGCCACTGCCGCGCACAAAAATAAGGGCCTGAAGGTCCCATCCCCAAGTTTGTCCGCCGCAAAAATGGCCAAAAAGCGGGTGGGCTATAGCCTTGGGGGGAGGGGCTGGCCAACTGCGTCCGCCGGACTCGGAATGGGGCCAGACCTTGCGAGGGGCCTCCGTGTGCCAAAAATAGGGCGTGGCCACTTCCGCGCCCAAAATAAGCGCCCGAAGGTCCCGTCCCCAAGTTCGTCCGCCGCAAAAATGCCCAAAAAACGGGTGGGCTATGGCCTTGGGGTGAGGGGCTGGCCAAGTTCATCCGCCGGACTCGGAATGGGGCTAGACTTTGCGAGGGGCCTCCGTGTGCCAAAACTAGGCCGCGGGCACTGCCGCGTCCAAAAATAAGCGCCCGAAGGTCCCGTCCCCAAGTTCGTCCGCCGCAAAAATGCCCAAAAAAGGGTGGGCTATAGCCTTTGGGGGAGGGGCTGGCCAAGTTCGTCCGCCGGACTCGGAATGGGGCCAGACTTTGCGAGGTGCCTCCGTGTACCAAAAATAGGCCGCGGGCACTGCAGCGTCCGAAGGACCCGTCCCCAAGTTCGTCCGCCGCAAAAATGCCCAAAAAAGTGTGGGCAGCCTTGGGGGGATGGGCAGGCCAAGTTCGTCCGCTGGACTCGGAATGGGGCCAGACTTTGCGATGGGCCTCCGTGTGCCAAAAATAGGCCGCGGGCACTGCCGCGACCAAAAATAAGCGCCCGAAGGTCCCGTCCCCAAGTTCGTCCGCCCCAAAAATGCCCAAAAAACGGGTGGACTATAGCCTTGGGGGGAGGGTCTGGCCAAGTTCGTCCGCCGGAATCGGAATGGGGCCAGACTTTGCGAGTGGACTCCGTGTGCCAAAACTAGGCCGCGGGCACTACCGCTCCCAAAAATAAGCGCCCGAAGGTCCCGTCTCCAAGTTCGTCCGCCGCAAAAAAGACCAACAAACGGGTGGGCTATAGCCTTGGGGGGAGGGGCTGGCCAAGTTCGTCCGCCGGACTCGGAATGGGACCAGACTTTGCGAGGGGCCTCCGTGTGCGAACAATAGGCCGCGGGCACTGCCGCGCCCAAAAATAAGCGCCCGAAGGTCCCGTCCCCAAGTTCGTCCGCCGCAAAAATGCCCAAAAAAGGGTGGGCTATAGCCTTGGGTGTAGGGGCTGGCCAAGTTCGTTCGCCAGACTCGGAATGGGGCGAGACTTTGCGAGGGGCCTCCGTGTGCCAAAAATAGGCCGCGGGCACTGCCGCGCCCAAAAGTAAGCACCCGAAGGTCCCGTCCCCAAGTTCGTCCGCCGCAAAAATGCCCAAAAAACGGGTGGGCTATAGCCTTGGGGGGAGGGTCTGGCCAAGTTCGTCCGCCGGAATCGGAATGGGGCCAGACTTTGCGAGTGGACTCCGTGTGCCAAAACTAGGCCGCGGGCACTACCGCTCCCAAAAATAAGCGCCCGAAGGTCCCGTCTCCAAGTTCGTCCGCCGCAAAAAAGACCAACAAACGGGTGGGCTATAGCCTTGGGGGGAGGGGCTGGCCAAGTTCGTCCGCCGGACTCGGAATGGGACCAGACTTTGCGAGGGGCCTCTGTGTGCGAACAATAGGCCGCGGGCACTGCCGCGCCCAAAAATAAGCGCCCGAAGGTCCCGTCCCCAAGTTCGTCCGCCGCAAAAATGCCCAAAAAAGGGTGGGCTATAGCCTTGGGGGTAGGGGCTGGCCAAGTTCGTTCGCCAGACTCGGAATGGGGCGAGACTTTGCGAGGGGCCTCCGTGTGCCAAAAATAGGCCGCGGGCACTGCCGCGCCCAAAAGTAAGCACCCGAAGGTCCCGTCCCCAAGTTCGTCCGCCGCAAAAAAGACCAACAAACGGGTGGGCTATAGCCTTGGGGGGAGGGGCTGGCCAAGTTCGTCCGCCGGACTCGGAATGGGACCAGACTTTGCGAGGGGCCTCCGTGTGCCAAAAATAGGCCGCGGGCACTGCCGCGCCCAAAAGTAAGCACCCGAAGGTCCCGTCCCCAAGTTCGTCCGCCGCAAAAATGCCCAAAAAACGGGTGGGCTATAGCCTTGGGGGGAGGGTCTGGCCAAGTTCGTCCGCCGGAATCGGAATGGGGCCAGACTTTGCGAGTGGACTCCGTGTGCCAAAACTAGGCCGCGGGCACTACCGCTCCCAAAAATAAGCGCCCGAAGGTCCCGTCTCCAAGTTCGTCCGCCGCAAAAAAGACCAACAAACGGGTGGGCTATAGCCTTGGGGGGAGGGGCTGGCCAAGTTCGTCCGCCGGACTCGGAATGGGACCAGACTTTACGAGGGGCCTCCGTGTGTGAACAATAGGCCGCGGGCACTGCCGCGCCCAAAAATAAGCGCCCGAAGGTCCCGTCCCCAAGTTCGTCCGCCGCAAAAATGACCAAAAAAGGGTGGGCTATAGCCTTTGGGGGAGGGGCTGGCCAAGTTCGTCCGCCGGACTCGAAATGGGGCCAGACTTTGCGAGGTGCCTCCGTGTGCCAAAAATAGGCCACGGGGACTGCCGCGCCCAAAAATAAGCGCCCGAAGGCCCCGTCCCCAAGATGGTCCGCCGCAAAAAAGCCCAAAAAAGGGTGGGCTATAGCCTTGGGGGGAGGGGCTGGCCAAGTTAGTCCGCCTGACTCGGAATGGGGCCAGACTTTGCGAGGGGCCTCCGTGTGCCAAAAATACACCGTGGGAACTGCCGCGCCCAAAAATAAGCGCCCGAAGGTCCCGTCCCCAAGTTCGTCCGCCCCAAAAATGCCCAAAAAACGGGTGGGCTATAGCCTTGGGGGGAGGGTATGGCCAAGTTCGTCCGCCGGACTCGGAATGGGACCAGACTTTGCGAGGGGCCTCCGTGTGCCAACAATAGGCCGCGGGCACTGCCGCGCCCAAAAATAAGCGCCCGAAGGTCCCGTCCCCAAGTTCGTCCGCCGCAAAAATGACCAAAAAAGGGTGGGCTATAGCCTTTGGGGGAGGGGCTGGCCAAGTTCGTCCGCCGGACTCGGAATGGGGCCAGACTTTGCGAGGTGCCTCCGTGTGCCAAAAATAGGCCACGGGGACGGCCGCGCCCAAAAATAAGTGCCCGAAGGCCCCGTCCCCAAGATCGTCCGCCGCAAAAAAGCCCAAAAAAGGGTGGGCTATAGCCTTGGGGGGAGGGGCTGGCCTAGTTTGTCCGCCGGACTCGGAATAGGGCCAGATTTTGCGAGGTGCCTCCGTGTGCCAAAAATAGACCGCGGGGAATGCCGCGCCCAAAAATAAGCGCCCGAAGGTCCCGTCCCCAAGTTCGTCCGCCGCAAAAATGCCCGAAAAACGGGTGGGCTATAGCCTTGGGGGGAGGGGCTGCCCATGTTCGTCCGCCGGAATCGGAATTGGGCCAGACTTTGCGAGGGGCCTCCGTGTGCCCAAACTAGGCCGCGGGTACTGCCGCGCCCAAAAATAAACGCCCGAAGGTCCCGTCCCCAAGTTTGTCCGCCGCAAAAATGCCCAAAAAACGGGTGGGCTATAGCCTTGGGGGGAGGGGCTGGCCAAGTTAGTCCGCCTGACTCGGAATGGGGCCAGACTTTGCGAGGGGCCTCCGTGTGCCAAAAATACACCGTGGGAACTGCCGCGCCCAAAAATAAGTGCCCGAAGGTCCCGTCCCCAAGTTCGTCCGCCCCAAAAATGCCCAAAAAACGGGTGGGCTACAGCTTTGGGGGGAGGGGCTGGCCAAGTTCGTCCGTCGGACTCGGAATGGGGACAGACTTTGCGTGGGGCCTCCGTGTGCCAAAAATAGGCCGCGGCCACTGCCGCGCCCAAAAATAAGTGCCCGAAGGTCCCGTCCCCAAGTTCTTCCGCCGCAAAAATGCCCAAAAAACGTGTGGGCTATAGCCTTGGGGGGAGGGGCTGGCCAAGTTCGTCCGCCGGACTCGGAATGGGGACAGACTTTGCGTGGGGCCTTCGTGTGGCAAAAATAGGCCGCAGGTACTGCCGCGCCCAAAAATAAGCGCCCGAAGGTCCCCTCTCCAAGTTCGTCCGCGGCAAAAAAGCCCAAAAAACGGGTGGGCTATAGCCTTGGGGGGAGGGGCTGGCCAAGTTCGTCCGCCGGACTCGGAATGGGACCAGACTTTGCGAGGGGCCTCCGTGTGCCAACAATAGGCCGCGGGCACTGCCGCGCCCAAAAATAAGCGCCCGAAGGTCCCGTCCCCAAGTTCGTCCGCCGCAAAAATGACCAAAAAAGGGTGGGCTATAGCCTTTGGGGGAGGGGCTGGCCAAGTTCGTCCGCCGGACTCGGAATGGGGCCAGACTTTGCGAGGTGCCTCCGTGTGCCAAAAATAGGCCACGGGGACTGCCGCGCCCAAAAATAAGCGCCCGAAGGCCCCGTCCCCAAGATCGTCCGCCGCAAAAAAGCCCAAAAAAGGGTGGGCTATAGCCTTGGGGGGAGGGGCTGGCCTAGTTTGTCCGCCGGACTCGGAATAGGGCCAGATTTTGCGAGGTGCCTCCGTGTGCCAAAAATAGACCGCGGGGACTGCCGCGCCCAAAAATAAGCGCCCGAAGGTCCCGTCCCCAAGTTCGTCCGCCGCAAAAATGCCCAAAAAACGGGTGGGCTATAGCCTTGGGGGGAGGGGCTGCCCATGTTCGTCCGCCGGAATCGGAATTGGGCCAGACTTTGCGAGGGGCCTCCGTGTGCCCAAACTAGGCCGCGGGTACTGCCGCGCCCAAAAATAAACGCCCGAAGGTCCCGTCCCCAAGTTTGTCCGCCGCAAAAATGCCCAAAAAACGGGTGGGCTATAGCCTTGGGGGGAGGGGCTGGCCAAGTTAGTCCGCCTGACTCGGAATGGGGCCAGACTTTGCGAGGGGCCTCCGTGTGCCAAAAATACACCGTGGGAACTGCCGCGCCCAAAAATAAGCGCCCGAAGGTCCCGTCCCCAAGTTCGTCCGCCCCAAAAATGCCCAAAAAACGGGTGGGCTACAGCTTTGGGGGGAGGGGCTGTCCAAGTTCGTCCGTCGGACTCGGAATGGGGACAGACTTTGCGTGGGGCCTCCGTGTGACAAAAATAGGCCGCGGCCACTGCCGCGCCCAAAAATAAGTGCCCGAAGGTCCCGTCCCCAAGTTCGTCCGCCGCAAAAATGCCCAAAAAACGTGTGGGCTATAGCCTTGGGGGGAGGGGCTGGCCAAGTTCGTCCGCCGGACTCAGAATGGGGACAGACTTTGCGTGGGGCCTTCGTGTGCCAAAAATAGGCCGCAGGTACTGCCGCGCCCAAAAATAAGCGCCCGAAGGTCCCGTCTCCAAGTTCGTCCGCGGCAAAAAAGCCCAAAAAACGGGTGGGCTATAGCCTTGGGGGGAGGGGCTGGCCAAGTTCGTCCGCCGGACTCGGAATGGGACCAGACTTTGCGAGGGGCCTCCGTGTGCCAACAATAGGCCGCGGGCACTGCCACGCCCAAAAATAAGCGCCCGAAGGTCCCGTCCCCAAGTTCGTCCGCCGCAAAAATGACCAAAAAAGGGTGGGCTATAGCCTTTGGGGGAGGGTCTGGCCAAGTTCGTTCGCCGGACTCGGAATGGGGCCAGACTTTCCGAGGTGCCTCCGTGTGCCAAAAATAGGCCACGGGGACTGCCGCGCCCAAAAATAAGCGCCCGAAGGCCCCGTCCCCAAGATCGTCCGCCGCAAAAAAGCCCAAAAAAGGGTGGGCTATAGCCTTGGGGGGAGGGGCTGGCCTAGTTTGTCCGCCGGACTCGGAATAGGGCCAGATTTTGCGAGGTGCCTCCGTGTGCCAAAAATAGACCGCGGGGACTGCCGCGCCCAAAAATAAGCGCCCGAAGGTCCCGTCCCCAAGTTCGTCCGCCGCAAAAATGCCCAAAAAACGGGTGGGCTATAGCCTTGGGGGGAGGGGCTGCCCATGTTCGTCCGCCGGAATCGGAATTGGGCCAGACTTTGCGAGGGGCCTCCGTGTGCCCAAACTAGGCCGCGGGTACTGCCGCGCCCAAAAATAAACGCCCGAAGGTCCCGTCCCCAAGTTTGTCCGCCGCAAAAATGCCCAAAAAACGGGTGGGCTATAGCCTTGGGGGGAGGGGCTGGCCAAGTTAGTCCGCCTGACTCGGAATGGGGCCAGACTTTGCGAGGGGCCTCCGTGTGCCAAAAATACACCGTGGGAACTGCCGCGCCCAAAAATAAGCGCCCAAAGGTCCCGTCCCCAAGTTCGTCCGCCGCAAAAATGCCCAAAAAACGGGTGGGCTACAGCTTTGGGGGGAGGGGCTGGCCAAGTTCGTCCGTCGGACTCGGAATGGGGACAGACTTTGCGTGGGGCCTCCGTGTGCCAAAAATAGGCCGCGGCCACTGCCGCGCCCAAAAATAAGTGCCCGAAGGTCCCGTCCCCAAGTTCGTCCGCCGCAAAAATGCCCAAAAAACGTGTGGGCTATAGCCTTGGGGGGAGAGGCTGGCCAAGTTCGTCCGCCGGACTCGGAATGGGGACAGACTTTGCGTGGGGCCTTCGTGTGCCAAAAATAGGCCGCAGGTACTGCCGCGCCCAAAAATAAGCGCCCGAAGGTCCCGTCCCCAAGTTCGTCCGCCTCAAAAATGCCCAAAAAACGTGTGGGCTATAGCCTTGGGGGGAGGGGCTGGCCAAGTTCGTCCGCCGGACTCGGAATGGGGACAGACTTTGCGTGGGGTCTCCGTGTGCCTAAAATAGGCCGTGGGTACCACCGCGCCCAAAAATAAGCGCCCGAAGGTCCCGTCCCCAAGTTCGTACGCCGCAAAAATGCCCAAAAAACGGGTGGGCTATAGCCTTGGGGGGAGGGGCTGGCCAAGTTCGTCCGCCGGACTCGGAATGGGGCCAGACTTTGCGAGGGGCCTCCGTGTGCCAAAAATAGGCCGCGGCCACTGCCGCGCCCAAAAATAAGCGCCCGAAGGTCCCATCCCCAAGTTCGTCCGCCGCAAAAATGCCCAAAAAACGGGTGGGCTATAGCCTTGGGGGGAGGGGCTGGCCAAGTTCGTCCGCCGGACTCGGAATGGGGCCAGACTTTGCGAGGGGCCTCCGTGTGCCAAAAATAGGCCGCGGGTACTGCCGCGCCCACAAATAAACGCCCGAAGGTCCCGTCCCCAAGTTTGTCCGCCGCAAAAATGCCCAAAAAACGGGTGGGCTATAGCATTGGGGGGAGGGGCTGGCCAAGTTCGTCCGCCGGACTCGGAATTGGGCCAAAGTTTGCGAGGGGCCTCCGTGTGCCAAAAATAGGCCGCGGGCACTGTCGCGTCCAAAAATAAGCGCCCGAAGGTCCCGTCCCCAAGTTCGTCCGCCGCAAAAATGCCCAAAAAATGGGTGGGCTATAGCCTTGGGAGGAGGGGCCGGCCAAGTTCGTCCACCGGACTCGGAATGGGGCCACTCTTTACGAGGGGCCTCCGTGTGCCAAAAATAGGCCGCGGGCATTGCCACACCCAAAAATAAGCGGCCGAAGGTCCCGTCCCCAAGTTCGTCCGCCGCAAAAATGCCCAAAAAACGGGTGGGCTATAGCCTTGGGGGGAGGGGCTGGCCAAGTTCGTCCGCCGGACTCGGAATGGGGCCAGACTTTGCGAGGGGCCTCCGTGAGCCAAAAATAGGCCGCGGGAACTATCGCGCCCAAAAATAAGCGCCCGAAGGCCCGTCCCCAAGTTCGTCCACCGCAAAAATGCCCAAAAAACGGGTGGGCTATAGCCTTGGGGGGATGGGCTGGCCAAATTCGTCCGCCGGACTCGGAATGGGGCCAAACTTTACGAGGGGCCTCCGTGTGCCAAAAATAGGCCGCGGCCACTGCCGCGCCCAAAAATAAGCGCCCGAAGGTCCCATCCCCAAGTTCGTCCGCCGCAAAAATGCCCAAAAAACGGGTGGGCTATAGCCTTGGGGGGAGGGGCTGGCCAAGTTCGTCCGCCGGACTCGGAATGGGGCCAGACTTTGCGAGGGGCCTCCGTGTGCCAAAAATAGGCCGCGGGTACTGCCGCGCCCACAAATAAACGCCCGAAGGTCCCGTCCCCAAGTTTGTCCGCCGCAAAAATGCCCAAAAAACGGGTGGGCTATAGCATTGGGGGGAGGGGCTGGCCAAGTTCGTCCGCCGGACTCGGAATTGGGCCAAAGTTTGCGAGGGGCCTCCGTGTGCCAAAAATAGGCCGCGGGCACTGTCGCGTCCAAAAATAAGCGCCCGAAGGTCCCGTCCCCAAGTTCGTCCGCCGCAAAAATGCCCAAAAAATGGGTGGGCTATAGCCTTGGGAGGAGGGGCCGGCCAAGTTCGTCCACCGGACTCGGAATGGGGCCACTCTTTACGAGGGGCCTCCGTGTGCCAAAAATAGGCCGCGGGCATTGCCACACCCAAAAATAAGCGGCCGAAGGTCCCGTCCCCAAGTTCGTCCGCCGCAAAAATGCCCAAAAAACGGGTGGGCTATAGCCTTGGGGGGAGGGGCTGGCCAAGTTCGTCCGCCGGACTCGGAATGGGGCCAGACTTTGCGAGGGGCCTCCGTGAGCCAAAAATAAGCCGCGGGAATTATCGCGCCCAAAAATAAGCGCCCGAAGGCCCGTCCCCAAGTTCGTCCGCCGCAAAAATGCCCAAAAAACGGGTGGGCTATAGCCTTGGGGGGAGGGGCTGGCCAAGTTCGTCCGCCGGACTCGGAATGGGGCCAGACTTTGCGAGGGGCCTCCGTGAGCCAAAAATAGGCCGCGGGAACTATCGCGCCCAAAAATAAGCGCCCGAAGGCCCGTCCCCAAGTTCGTCCACCGCAAAAATGCCCAAAAAACGGGTGGGCTATAGCCTTGGGGGGATGGGCTGGCCAAATTCGTCCGCCGGACTCGGAATGGGGCCAAACTTTACGAGGGGCCTCCGTTTGCGAAAAATAGGCCGCAGGCACAGCCGCGCCCAAAAATAACCGCACGAAGGTCCCGTCCCCAAGTTCGTCCGCCGCAAAAATGCCCAGAAAAGGGGTTGGGATATAGCCTTGGGGGGAGGGGCTGGCCAAGTTCGTCCGCCGGACTCGGAATGGGGCCAGACTTTGCGAGGGGTCAACGTGTGCCAAAAATAGGCCGCGGGCACTACCTCGCCCAAAAATAAGCGCCCGAAGGTCCCGTCCCCAAGTTCGTCTGCCGCAAAAATGCACAAAAAACGGGTGGGCTATAGCCTAGGGGGAAGGGGCTGGCCAAGTTCGTCCGCCGGACTCGGATTGGGGCCAGACTTTGTGAGGGGCCTCCGTGTGCCAAAAATAGGCCGCAGACACTGCCGCGCCCGAAGGTCCCGTCCCCAAGTTCGTCCGCCGCAAAGATGCCCAAAAAACGGGTGGGCTATAGCCTTGGGGGGAGGGGCTGGCCAAGTTCGTCCGCCGGACTCGGAATGGGGCCAGACTTTGCGAGGGGCCTCCGTGTGCCAAAAATAGGCCGTGGGCATGGCCGCGCCCAAAAATAAGCGCCCGAAGGTCTCGTCCCCAAGTTCGTCCGCCGCAAAAATGCCCAAAAAATGGGTGGACTATAGCCTTGGGGGGAGGGGCTGGCCAAGTTCGTCTGTCGGACTCGTAATCGGGCCAGACTTTACGAGGGGCCTCCGTGTGCCAAAAATAGGCCGCGGGTACTGTCGCGTCCAAAAATAAGCGCCCGAAGGTCCCGTCCCCAAGTTCATCCGCCGCAAAAATGCCCAAAAAATGGGTGGGCTATAGCCTTGGGGGGAGGGGCTGGCCAAGTTCGTCCGCCGGACTCGGAATGGGGCCAGACTTTGCGAGGGGCCTCCGTATGCCAAAAATAGGCTGCGGGCACTTCCGCGCCCAAACAAAGCACCCGAAGGTCCCGTCCCCAAGTTCGTCCGCCGCAAAACTGCCCAAAAAACGGGTGGGCTGTAGCCTTGCGGGGAGGGGCTGGCCAAGTTCGTCCGCCGGACTCGGAATGGAGCCAGACTTAGCGAGGGGCCTCCGTGTGCCAAAAATAGGCCGCGGGCCTTGCCGCGCCCAAAAATAAGCGCCCGAAGGTTCCGTCCCCAAGTTCGTACGCCGTAAAAATGCCAAAAAAACGGGTGGGCTATAGCCTTGGGGGGCGGGGCTGGCCAAGTTCGTCCGCCGGACTCGGAATGGGGCCAGACTTTGCGAGGGGCCTCCGTGTGCCAAACGTAGGCCGCGGGCACTACCGCGCCCAAAAATAAGCTCCCGAAGGTCCCGTCCCCAAGTTCGACCGCCGCAAAAATGCCCACAAAACGGGTGGGCTATAGCCTTGGGGGGAGGGGCTGGCCAAGTTCGTCCGCCGGACTCGGAATGGGGCCAGACTTTGCGAGGAGCCTCCATGTGCCAAAAATAGCCCGCGGGCACTGCCGCGCCCAAAAATAAGCGCCCGAAGGTCCCGTCCCCAAGTTCGTCCGTCGCAAAAATGCCCAGAAAACGGGTGGGCTATAGCCTTGGGGGGAGGGGCTGGCCAAGTTCGTCCGCCGGACTCGGAATGGGCCAGACTTTGCGAGGGGCCTCCGTGTGCCAAAAATAGGCCGCGGGAACTGCCGCGCCCGAAGGTCCCGTTCCCAAGTTCGTCCGCCGCAAAAGTGCCCAAAAAATGGGTGGGCTATAGCCTTGGGGGGAGGGCTGGCCAAGTTCGTCCACCGGACTCGGAATGGGGCCAGACTTTGCGACGAGCCTCCATGTGCCAAAAATAGCCCGCGGGCACTGCCGCGCCCAAAAATAAGCGCCCGAAGGTCCCGTCCCCAAGTTCGTCCTTCGCAAAAATGCCAAAAAAACGGGTGGGCTATAGCCTTGGGGGGCGGGGCTGGCCAAGTTCGTCCGCCGGACTCGGAATGGGGCCACACTTTGCGAGGGCCTTCCGTCTGCCAAAAATAGTCCGCAGGCACTGCCGCGCCCAAAAATAAGTGCCCGAAGGTCCCGTCCCCAAGTTCGTCCGCCGCAAAAATGCCCAAAAAACGGGTGGGCTATAGCCTTGGGGGGAGGGGCAGGCCAAGCGCGTCCGCCGGACTCGGAATGCGGCCAGACTTTGCGAGGGGCGTCCGTGTGCCAAAAATAGGCCGCGGGCGCTGCCGCGCCCAAAAATAAGCGCCCGAAGGTCCCCTCCCAAGTTCGTCCGCCTCAAAAATGCCCAAAAAATGGGTGGGCTATAGCCTTGGGGGGAGGGGCTGGCCAAGTGCGTCCGCCGGACTCGGAATGCGGCCAGACTTTGCGAGGGGCGTCCGTGTGCCAAAAATAGGCCGCGGGCACTGCCGCGCCCAAAAATAAGCGCCCGAAGGTCCCCTCCCAAGTTCGTCCACCTCAAAAATGCCCAAAAAATGGGTGGGCTATAGCCTTGGGGGGCGGGGCTGGCCAAGTTCGTCCGCCGGACTAGGAATGGGCCCAGACTTTGCGAGAGGGCCTCCGTGTGCCAAAAATAGGCCACGGGCACTGTCGCGCTAAAAAATAAGAGCCCGAACGTCCCGTCCCCATGTTCGTCCGCCGCAAAAATGCTCAAAAAACGGGTGGGCTATAGCCTTGGGGGGAGGGGCTGGCCATGTTCGTCCGCCGGACTCGGAATGGGGTCAGACTCTGCGAGGGGCCTCCGTGTGACAAAAATAGGCCGCGGGCACTGCCGCGCTAAAAAATAAGAGCCCGAACGTCCCGTCCCCAAGTTCGTCCGCCGCAAAAAAGCCCAAAAAACGGGTGGGCTATAGCCTTGGGGGGAGGGGCTAGCCAAGTTCGTCCGCCGGACTCGGAATGAAGTCAGAGTTTGCGAGGGGCCTCCGTGTGCCAAAACTAGGCCGGGGGCACTGCCGCACCCAAAAATAACTGCCCGAAGGTCCCGTCGCCAAGTTCGTCCGCAGCAAAAATGCCCCAAAAACGGGTGGGGTATAGCCTTGGGGGGAGGGGATGGCCAAGTTCGTCCGCTGGACTCGGAATGGGGCTAGACTCTGCGTGGGGCTTCTGTGTGCCAAATATAGGCCGCGGGCACTGCCGCGCCCAAAAATAAGAGCCCGAAGGTCCTGTCCCCACGTTCGTCCGCCGCAAAAATGCCCAAAAAACGGGTGGGCTGTAGCCTTGGGGGGAGGGGCTGGCCAAGTTCGTCTGCCGGACTCGGAATGGGGCCAGACTTTGCGAGGGGCCTCCGTGTGCCAAAAATAAGCCGCGGGAACTGCCGTGCCCAAAAAGAAGCGCCCGAAGGTCCCGTCCCCAAGTTCGTCCGCCGCAAAAATGCCCAAAAAACGGGTGGGCTATAGCCTTGGGGGGAGGGGCTGGCCAAGTTCGTACGCCGGACTCGGAATGGGGTCAGACTTTGCGAGGGGCCTCCGTGTGCCAAAAATAGGCCGCGGGCACTGCCGCTCCCAAAAATAAGCGCACGAAGATCCCCTCCCCAAGTTCGTCCGCCGCAAAAATGCCCAAAAAACGGGTGGGCTATAGCCTTGGGGGGAGGGGCTAGCCAAGTTCGTCCGCCGTACTCGGAATGGGGCCAGACTTTGCGAGGGGCCGCCGTGTGCCAAAAATAGGCAGTGGGCACTGCCACACCCAAAAATAAGCGCACGAAGATCCCCTCCCCAAGTTCGTCCGCCGCAAAAATGCCCAAAAAACGGGTGGGCTATAGACTTCGGGGGAGGGGCTGGCCAAGTTCGTCCGCCGTACTCGGAATGGGGCCAGACTTTGCGAGGGGCCGCGGTGTACCAAAAATAGGCCGCGACCACTGCCGCGCCCAAAAATAAGGGCCCGAAGGTCCCGTCGCCACATTCGTCCGCCGCAAAAATGCCCAAAAAACGGGTGGGCTATAGCCTTGGTGGGAGGGGCTGGCAAAGTTCGTCCGCCGCACTCGGAATGGGGCCAGACTTTGCGAGGGGCCTCCGTGTTCCCAAAATATGCCGCGGGAACTGCCGTGCCCAAAAAGAAGCGCCCGAAGGTCCCGTCCCCAAGTTTGTCCGCCGCAAAAATGCCCAAAAAACGGGTGGGCTATAGCCTTGGGGGGAGGGGCCGGCCAAGTTCGTCCGCCGGACTCGGAATGGGGCCAGACTTTGCGAGGGGCCCCCGTGTGCCAAAAGTAGGCCGCGGGCACTGCCGCGCCCAAAAATAAGCGCCCGAAGGTCCCGTCCCCAAGTTCATCCGCCGTAAAAATTCCCAAAAAATGGGTGGGCTATAGCCTTGGGGGGAGGGGCTGGCCAAGTTCGTCCGCCGGACTCGGAATAGGGCCAGACTTTGCGAGGGTCCCCCGTGTGCCAAAAATAGGCCGCGGGCACTGCCGCGACCAAAAATAAGTCCCCAAGGGTCCCGTCCCCAAGTTCATCCGCCGTAAAAATTCCCAAAAAATGGGTGGGCTATAGCCTTGGGGGGCGGGGCTGGCCAAGTTCGTCCGCCGGACTCGGAATGGGGCCAGACTTTGCGAGGGACATCCGTGTGCCAAAAATAGGCCACGGGCACAGCCACGCCGAAAAATAAGCGCACGAAGATCTCCTCCCCAAGTTCGTCCGCCGCAAAAATGCCCAAAAAACGGGTGGGCTATAGCCTTGGGGGGAGGGACTGGCCAAGTTCATCCGCCGTACTCGGAATGGGGCCAGACTTTGCGAGGGGCCGCCGTGTGCCAAAAATAGGCAGTGGGCACTGCCGCACCCAAAAATAAGCGCCCGAAGGTCCCGTCGCCAAGTTCGTCCGCCGCAAAAATACCCAAAAAATGGGTGGGCTATAGCCTTGGGGGGAGGGGCTGGCAAAGTTCGTCCGCCGGACTCGGAATGGGGCTAGACTTTCCGAGGGGCCGCCGTGTTCCCAAAATATGCTGCGGGAACTGCCGTTCCCAAAAAGAAGCGCCCGAAGGTCCCGTCGCCAAGTTCGTCCGCCGCAAAAATGCCCAAAAAACGGGTGGGCTATAGCCTTGGGGGGAGGGGCTGGCCAAGTTCGTCCGTCGGACTCAGAATGGGGCCAGACTTTGCGAGGGGCCCCTGTGTGCCAAAAATAGGCAGCGGGCGCTGCCTCGCCCAAAGGTCCCGTCCCCAAGTTCATCCGCCGTAAAAATTCCCAAAAAATGGGTGAGCTATAGCCTTGGGGGGAGGGGCTGGCAAAGTTCGTCCGCCGGACTCGGAATGGGGCCAGACTTTGCGAGGGGCCTCAGTGTTCCCAAAATATGCCGCGGGAACTGCCGTGCCCAAAAAGAAGCGCCCGAAGGTCCCGTCCCGATGTTCGTCCGCCGCACAAATGCCCAAAAAACGGGTGGGCTATAGCCTTGGGGGGAGGGGCTGGCCAAGTTCGTCCGTCGGACTCGGAATGGGGCCAGACTTTGCGAGGGGCCCCCGTGTGCCAAAAATAGGCCGCGGGCAGTGCCGCGCCCAAAAATAAGCACCCGAAGGTCCCGTCCCCAAGTTCATCCGCCGTAAAAATTCCCAAAAAATGGGTGGGCTATAGCCTTGGGGGGAGGGGCTGGCCAAGTTCGTCCGCCGGACTCGGAATGGGCCCAAACTTTGCGAGGGGCCTCCGTGCGCCAAAAATAGGCCGCGGGCACTGCCGCGCCCAAAAATAAGTGCACGAAGATCCCCTCCCCATGTTCGTCCGCCACAAAAATGCCCAAAAAACGGGTGGGCTATAGCCTTTGGGGGAGGGGCTGGCCAAGTTCGTCCGCCGTACTCGGAATGGGGCCAGAATTTGCGAGGGGCCGCCGTGTGCCAAAAATAGGCAGTGGGCACTGCCGCACCCAAAAAGAAGCGCCCCAAGGTCCCGTCCCGATGTTCGTCCGCCGCACAAATGCCCAAAAAACGGGTGGGCTATAGCCTTGGGGGGAGGGGCTGGCCAAGTTCGTCCGTCGGTCTCGGAATGGGGCCAAACTTTGCGAGGGGCCGCCGTGTGCCAAAAATAGGCAGTGGGCACTGCCGCACCCAAAAATAAGCACCCGAAGATCCGGTCGCCAAGTTCGTCCGCCGCAAAAATGCCCAAAAAACGGGTGAGCTATAGCCTTGGGGGGAGGGGCTGGCAAAGTTCGTCCGCCGGACTCGGAATGGGGCCAGACTTTGCGAGGGGCCTCCGTGTTCCCAAAATATGCCGTCGGAACTGCCGTGCCCAAAAAGAAGCGCCCGAAGGTCCCGTCCTCAAGTTCGTCCACCGCAAAAATGCCCAAAAAACGGGTGGGCAATAGCCTTGGGGGGAGGGGCTGGCCAAGTTCGTCCGTCGGACTCGGAATTGGGCCAGACTTTGCGAGGGGCCCCCGTGTGCCAAAAATAGGCCGCGGGCGCTGCCGCGCCCAAAAATAAGCGCCCGAAGGTCCCGTCCCCAAGTTCATCCGCCGTAAAAATTCCCAAAAAATGGGTGGGCTATAGCCTTGGGGGAAGGGGCTGGCCAAGTTCGTCCGCCGGACTCGGAATGGGGCCAGACTTTGCGAGGGGCCCCCGTGTGCCAAAAATAGGCCGGGGGCACTGCCGCGCCCAAAAATAACCGCCCGAGTGCCGGGGAGCCAAGTTCCTCCACCGTATAAATTCCCAAAAAATGGGTGCGCTATAGCCTTGGGGGGAGGGGCTGGCGAAGTTCGTCCGCCGGACTCGGAATGGGGCGAGACTTTGCGATCGGCCTCCGTGTGATAAAAATAGGCCGCGGGAAATGCCGCGCCCAAAAATAACCACCCGAGTGCCGGGGAGCCAAGTTCCTGCATCGGAAAAAGGCCACAAAAACGGGTGGGCTTCAGCCTTGGGGGGTGGGGCTGGTCAAGTTCGTCCGCCGGACTCGGAATGGGGCTAGACTTTCCAAGCGGCCTCCGTGTGCCAAAAATAGGCCGCGGGCACAGCCGCGCCCAAAAATAAGCCCCCGAAGGCCTGCGTCCTACCTAAAACCCCCCAGCGGAAAAATGGCCAAAAAACCGGTGGGTTATAGCCTTGGGGGGCGGGGCTGGCCAAGTTCGTCCGCCGCACTTGGAATGGGGCGAGACTTTGCGAGCGGCCTCCGTGTGCCAAAAATAGGCCGCTGGCAAAGCCGCGCCCAAAAATAACCGCCCGAATGCCAGGGAGCCAAGTTCGTCCATCGGAAAAAGCCACAAAAACGGGTAGGCTTTAGCCTTGGGGGGTGGGGCTGGCCAAGTTCGTCCGCCGGACTCGGAATGGGGCGAGACTTTGCGAGCGGCCTCCGTGTGCCAAAAATAGGCTGCGGTCACAGCCGCACCCAAAAATAAGCCCCCGAAGGCCTGCGTCCCAAAACCCCCCACCGGAAAAATGGCCAAAAAACCGGTGGGCTATAGCCTTGGTGGGGGGCGGGGGCGAAGTTCGTCCGCCAGACTCCGAATGCGACGAGACTTTGTGAGGGTCCACCGTGTGCCAAAAATAGGCCGCGGGCACAGCCGCGCCCAAAAATAGGCCTCCGAAGGCCTACGTCCCAAAACCCACCAGCGGAAAAATGGCCAAAAAACGGGTGGGCTATAGCCTTGGGGGGTGGGGCTGGCCAAGTTCGTCCGCTAGACTCGGAATGGGGCGAGACTTTGCGAGCGCCCTCCGTGTGCCAAAAATAGGCCGCGGGCAAAGCCACGCCCAAAAATAACCCCCCCAATGCCGGGGAGCCAAGTTCGTCCATCGGAAAAAGGCCACAAAAACGGGTGGGCTTTAGCCTTGGGGGGTGGGGCTGGCCAAGTTCGTCCGCCGGACTCGGAATGGGGCGAGACTTTGCGAGCGGCCTCCGTGTGCCAAAAATAGGCCGCGGGCAAAGCCACGCCCAAAAATAACCCCCTCAATGCCGGGGAGCCAAGTTCGTCCATCGGAATAAGGCCACAAAAACGGGTGGGCTTTAGCCTTGGGGGGTGGGGCTGGCCAAGTTCGTCCGCCGGACTTGGAATGGGGCGAGACTTTGCGAGCGGCCTTCGTGTGCCAAAAATAGGACGCGGGCACAGCCGCGCTAAAAAATAACCCCCCGAATGGCGGGGAGCCGAGTTCGGCCATCGGAAAAAGGCCACAAAAACGGGTGGGCTTTAGCCTTGGGGGGTGGGGCTGGCCAAGTTCGTCCGCCGGACTCGGAATGGGGCAAGACTTTGCGAGCGGCCTCCGTGTGCCAAAAATAGGCTGCGGGCACAGCCGTACGCAAAAATAACCCCCCGAAGGCCTGCGTCCCAAAACCCCCCAGCGGAAATATGGCCAAAAAACCGGTGGGCTATAGCCTTGGTTGGGGGCGGGGGCGAAGTTCGTCCGCCGGACTCGGAATGGGGCTAGACTTTGCAAGGGGCCTCCGTGTGCCAAAAATAGGCCGCGGGCAAAGCCACACCCAAAAATAACCAACCCAATGCCGGGGAGCCGAGTTCGTCCATCTGAATAAGGCCACAAAAACGGGTGGGCTTTAGCCTTGGGGGGTGGGGCTGGCCAAGTTCGTCCGCTGGACTCGGAATGGGGCGAGACCTTGCGAGCGGCCTCCGTGTGCCAAAAATAGGCCGCGGGCAAAGCCACGCCCAAAAATAACCCCCTCAATGCCGGGGAGCCAAGTTCGTCCATCGGAATAAGGCCACAAAAACGGGTGGGCTTTAGCCTTGGGGGGTGGGGCTGGCCAAGTTCGTCCGCCGGACTTGGAATGGGGCGAGACTTTGCGAGCGGCCTTCGTGTGCCAAAAATAGGACGCGGGCACAGCCGCGCTAAAAAATAACCCCCCGAATGGCGGGGAGCCGAGTTCGGCCATCGGAAAAAGGCCACAAAAACGGGTGGGCTTTAACCTTGGGGGGTGGGGCTGGCCAAGTTCGTCCGCCGGACTCGGAATGGGGAGAGACTTTGCGAGCGGCCTCCGTGTGCCAAAAATAGGCCGCGGGCACAGCCGCGTCCAAAAATAAGCCCCCGAAGGCCTGCGTCGCAAAACCCCCTAGCGGAAAAATGGCCAAAAAACCGGTGGGCTATAGCCTTGGTGGGGGGCGGGGGCGAAGTTCGTCCGCCGGACTGCGAATGCGGCGAGACTTTGCGACGGGCCTCCGTGTGGCAAAAATAGGCCGCGGGCACAGCCGCGCTCAAAAGTAAGCCCCCGAAGGCTTGTGTCCCAAAACCCCCCAGCGGAAAAATGGCCAAAAAACCGGTGGGCTATAGCCTTGGGGGGTGGGGCTGGCCAAGTTCGTCCGCCGGACTCGGAATGGGGCGAGACTTTGCGAGCGGCCTGTTAACATATATGTTTCCATAATATTGATTTTGATGATAACAAAACAAGATTAAGAATGATTAATCTTTTAAGATTAAATTATTTTTTATACATCTTAAATAAATCATTATTTTCACATTATAAATGTTTCATATTTAATGGAAAAATGATTTTATGAAATTGGGTGTTTTTCAAAGTTTATGGTTTAATTGAAAGAATTTTGAAAACTTTGATATAAACAAGTATTGCTTGAAATTTTGGTAAAGGACTTATTTGAAAAGTGTCATACAATCTTTGGAAATATCATAATTTTAGAAAGTTTTGGGAATAACAAACCATTATTTAGAAATTCTGAAATTGGACTTATTTGCAAACATTTATAACGTTTTGAGCCATACTACAGTTTTATAAAGTTTTGGGGTCAAATTGAAAATATTGGAAAATTTTCACTGTAGCGGGTTACTGTAGCAAGCGGCTTACCGGATTCAGAAAACCGGAAATCCGGATTCGGGGCAGTAAGCATCCAGTCCGAATGCGGCGAGACTTTGCGAGGGGCCTCCGTGTGCCAAAAATAGGCCGCGGGCACAGCCGTGCCCAAAAATAAGCCCCCGAAGGCCTGCGTCCCAAAATCCCCCAGCGGAAAAATGGCCAAAAAACGGGTGGGCTATAGCCTTGGGGGGTGGGGCTGGCCAAGTTCGTCCGCCACACTTGGAATGGGGCGAGACTTTGCGAGAGGCCTCCGTGTGCCAAAAATAGGCCGCGGGCAAAGCCGCGCCCAAAAATAACCGCCCGAATGCCAGGGAGCCAAGTTCGTCCATCGGAAAAAGCCACAAAAACGGGTAGGCTTTAGCCTTGGGGGGTGGGGCTGGCCAAGTTCGTCCGCCGGACTCGGAATGGGGTGAGACTTTGCGAGCGGCCTCCGTGTTCCAAAAATAGGCCGCAGGCACAGCCGCGCCCAAAAATAAGCCCCCGAAGGCCTTCGTCCCAAAACCCCCCAGCGGAAAAATGGCCAAAAAACCGGTGGGCTATAGACTTGGTGAGGGACGGGGGCGAAGTTCGTCCGCCGGAGTCCGAATGGGGCGAGACTTTGCGAGGGGCCTCCGTGTGCCAAAAATAGGCCGCGGGCACAGCCGTACGCAAAAATAACCCCCCGAAGGCCTGCGTCCCAAAACCCCCCCGCGGAAAAATGGCCAAAAAACGGGTGGGCTATAGCCTTGGGGGGTGGGGCTGGCCAAGTTCGTCCGCCAGACTCGGAATGGGGCGAGACTTTGCGAGCGCCCTCCGTGTGCCAAAAATAGGCCGCGGGCAAAGCCACGCCCAAAAATAACCACCCCAATGCCGGGGAGCCAAGTTCGTCCATCGGAAAAAGGCGACAAAAACGGGTGGGCTTTAGCCTTGGGGGGCGGGGCTGGCCAAGTTCGTCCGCCGGACTCGGAATGGGGTGAGACTTTGCGAGCGGCCTCCGTGTTCCAAAAATAGGCTACGGGCACAGCCGCGCCCAAAAATAAGCCCCCGAAGGCCTGCGTCCCAAAACCCCCCAGCGAAAAAATGGCCAAAAAACCGGTGGGCTATAGCCTTGGTTGGGGGCGGGGGCGGGGGCGAAGTTCGTCCGCCGGACTCGGAATGGGGCTAGACTTTGCAAGGGGCCTCCGTGTGCCAAAAATAGGCCGCGGGCAAAGCCACACCCAAAAATAACCAACCCAATGCCGGGGAGCCAAGTTCGTCCATCTGAATAAGGCCACAAAAATGGGTGGGCTTTAGCCTTGGGGGGTGGGGCTGGCCAAGTTCGTCCGCTGGACTCGGAATGGGGCGAGACTTTGCGAGCGGCCTCCGTGTGCCAAAAATAGGCCGCGGCCAAAGCCACGCCCAAAAATAACCCCCCCAATGCCGGGGAGCAAAGTTCGTCCTTCGGAAAAAGGCCACAAAAACGGGTGGGCTTTAACCTTGGGGGGTGGGGCTGGCCAAGTGCGTCCGCCGGACTCGGAATGGGGTGAGACTTTGCGAGCGGCCTCCCTGTTCCAAAAATAGGCCGCGGGCACAGCCGCGCCCAAAAATAAACCCCCGAAGGCCTGCGTCCCAAAACCCCCCAGCGGAAATATGGTCAAAAAACCGGTGGGCTATAGCCTTGGTTGGGGGCGGGGGCGAAGTTCGTCCGCCGGACTCGGAATGGGGCTAGACTTTGCAAGGGGCCTCCGTGTGCCAAAAATAGGCCGCGGGCAAAGCCACACCCAAAAATAACCAACCCAATGCCGGGGAGCCAAGTTCGTCCATCTGAATAAGGCCACAAAAACGGGTGGGCTTTAGCCTTGGGGGGTGGGGCTGGCCAAGTTCGTCCGCTGGACTCGGAATGGGGCGAGACTTTGCGAGCGGCCTCCGTGTGCCAAAAATAGGCCGCGGGCAAAGCCACGCCCAAAAATAACCCCCTCAATGCCGGGGAGCCAAGTTCGTCCATCGGAATAAGGCCACAAAAACGGGTGGGCTTTAGCCTTGGGGGGTGGGGCTGGCCAAGTTCGTCCGCCGGACTTGGAATGGGGCGAGACTTTGCGAGCGGCCTTTGTGTGCCAAAAATAGGCCGCGGGCACAGCGGCACCCAAAAATAACCGCCCGAATGGCGGGGAGCCCATTTCGTCCATCGGAAAAAGGCCACAAAAACGGGTGGGCTTTAGCCTTGGGGGGTGACGCTGGCCAAGGTCGTCCGCCAGACTCGGAATGGGGCGAGACTTTGCGAGCGGCCTCCATGTGCCAAAAATTGGCCGCGGGCACAGCCGCGCCCAAAAATAAGCCCCCGAAGGCCTGCGTCCCAAAACCCCCCAGCGGAAAAATGGCCAAAAAACCGGTGGGCTATAGCCTTGGTGCGGGGAGGGGGCGAAGTTCGTCCGCCGGACTCCGAATGGGTTGAGACTTTACGAGGGGCCTCCGTGTGCCAAAAATAGGACGCGGGCACAGCCGCACCCAAAAATAAGCCCCCGAAGGCCTGCGTCCCCAAACCCCCCAGCGGACAAATGGCCAAAAAACCGGTGGAATATAGCCTAGGTGGGGGGTGGGGGCGAAGTTCATCCGCCGGACTGCGAATGGGGCGAGACTTTGCGAGGGGCGTCCGTGTGCCAAAAATAGGCCGCGGGCAAAGCCACGCCCAAAAATAACCGCCCGAATGCCGGGGTGCCAAGTTCGTCCATCGGACTCGGAATGGGGAGAGACTTTGCGAGCATCCTCCGTGTGCCAAAAATAGGCCGCGGGCACAGCCGCGCCCAAAAATAAGCCCCCGAAGGCCTGCGTCCCAAAACCCCCCAGCGGAAAAATGGCCAAAAATCCGGTGGGCTCTAGCCTTGGTGCGGGGAGGGGGCGAAGTTCGTCCGCCGGACTCCGAATGGGTTGAGACTTTACGAGGGGCCTCCGTGTGCCAAAAATAGGCCGCGGGCACAGCCGCACCCAAAAATAAGCCCCTGAAGGCCTGCGTCCCCAAACCCCCCAGTGGACAAATGTCCAAAAAACCGATGGAATATAGCCTAGGTGGGGGGTGGGGGCGAAGTTCGTCCGCCGGACTGCGAATGGGGTGAGACTTTGCGAGTGGCGTCCGTGTGCCGAAAATAGGCCGCGGGCAAAGCCGCGCCCAAAAATAACCGCCCGAATGCCGGGGTGCCAAGTTCGTCCATCGGACTCGGAATGGGGAGAGACTTTACGAGCATCCTCCGTGTGCCAAAAATAGGCCGCGGGCACAGCCGCGCCCAAAAATAAGCCCCCGAAGGCCTGCGTCCCAAAACCCCCCAGCGGAAAAATGGCCAAAAAACGGGTGGGCTATAGCCTTGGGGGGTGGGGCTGCCCAAGTTCGTCCGCCGGACTCGGAATGGGGAGAGACTTTGCGAGCGGCCTCCGTGTGCCAAGAATAAGCCGCAGGCAAAGCAGCGCCCAAAAATAACCGACCGAATGCCGGGGAGCCAAGTTCGTCCATCGGGAAAAGGCCACAAAAACGGGTGGGCTTTAGCCTTGGGGGGTGGGGCTGGCCAAGTTCGTCCGCCGGACTCGGAATGGGCGAGACTTTGCGAGCGGCCTCCGTGTGCCAAAAATAGGCCGCGGGCACAGCCGCGCCCAAAAATAAGACCCCGAAGGCCTGCGTCCCAAAACCCCCCAGCGGAAAAATGGCCAAAAAAACGGTCGGCTATAGCCTTGGTGGGGGGCGGGGGCGAAGTTCGTCCGCCGGACTGCGAATGGGGCGAGCCTTTACGAGGGGCGTCCGTGTGCCAAAAATAGTCCGTGGGCACAGCCGCGCCCAAAAATAAGCCCCCGAAGGCCTGCGTCCCAAACCCCCCAGCGGAAAAATGGCCAAAAAACCGGTGGGCTATAGCCTTGGTGCGGGGCGGGGGCGAAGTTCGTCGGCCGTACTCCGAATGGGTTGAGACTTTACGAGGGGCCTCCGTGTGTCAAAAATAGGCCGCAGGCACAGCGGTACCGAAAAATAAGCCCCCGAAGGCATGCGTCCCCAAACCCCCCAGCGGAAAAATGGCCAAAAAACGGGTGGGCTATAGCCTTGGGGGGTGGGGCTGGCCATGTTCGTCCGCCGGACTCGGAATGGGGTGAGACTTTGCGAGCGGCCTCCGTGTGCCAAAAATTGGCCACGGGTACAGCCGCGTCCAAAAATAACCTCCCCATTGGCGGGGAGCCAGGTTCGTCCATCGGAAAAAGGCCACAAAAACGGGTGGGCTTTAGCCTTGGGGGGTGGGGCTGGCCAACTTCGTCCGCCGGACTCGGAATGGGGCGACACTTTGCGAGCGGCCTCCGTGTGCCAAAAATAGGCCGCCAGCACAGCCGCGCCCAAAAATAACCGCCCGAATGGCGGGGAGCCAAGTTCGTCCATCGGAAAAAGGCCACAAAAACGGGTGGGCTTTAGCCTTGGGGGTGGGGCTGGCCAAGTTCGTCCGCCGGACTCGGAATGGGGCGAGACTTTGCGAGCGGCCTCCGTGTGCCAAAAATAGGCCGCCAGCACAGCCGCACCCAAAAATAACCGCCCGAATGGCGGGGAGCCAAGTTCGTCCATCGGAAAAAGGCCACAAAAACGGGTGGGCTTTAGCCTTGGGGGTGGGGCTGGCCAAGTTCGTCCGCCGGATTCGGAATGGGGCGAGACTTTGCGAGCAGCCTCCGAGTGCCAAAAATAGGCCGTGGGTATAGCCGCGCCCAAAAATAAGCCCCCGAAGGCCTGCGTCGCATAACCCCCCAGCGGAAAGATGCCCACAAAACCGGTGGGCTATAGCCTTGGTGCGGGGCGGGGGCGAAGTTCGTCGGCCGTACTCCGAATGGGTTGAGACTTTACGAGGGGCCTCCGTGTGTCAAAAATAGGCCGCGGGCACAGCGGTACCGAAAAATAAGCCCCCGAAGGCATGCGTCCCCAAACCCCCCAGCGGAAAAATGGCCAAAAAACGGGTGGGCTATAGCCTTGGGGGGTGGGGCTGGCCATGTTCGTCCGCCGGACTCGGAATGGGGTGAGACTTTGCGAGCGGCCTCCGTGTGCCAAAAATTGGCCACGGGTACAGCCGCGTCCAAAAATAACCTCCCCATTGGCGGGGAGCCAGGTTCGTCCATCGGAAAAAGGCCACAAAAACGGGTGGGCTTTAGCCTTGGGGGGTGGGGCTGGCCAAGTTCGTCCGCCGGACTCGGAATGGGGCGACACTTTGCGAGCGGCCTCCGTGTGCCAAAAATAGGCCGCCAGCACAGCCGCGCCCAAAAATAACCGCCCGAATGGCGGGGAGCCAAGTTCGTCCATCGGAAAAAGGCCACAAAAACGGGTGGGCTTTAGCCTTGGGGGTGGGGCTGGCCAAGTTCGTCCGCCGGACTCGGAATGGGGCGAGACTTTGCGAGCGGCCTCCGTGTGCCAAAAATAGGCCGCCAGCACAGCCGCACCCAAAAATAACCGCCCGAATGGCGGGGAGCCAAGTTCGTCCATCGGAAAAAGGCCACAAAAATGGGTGGGCTTTAGCCTTGGGGGTGGGGCTGGCCAAGTTCGTCCGCCGGATTCGGAATGGGGCGAGACTTTGCGAGCAGCCTCCGAGTGCCAAAAATAGGCCGTGGGCATAGCCGCGCCCAAAAATAACCCCCCGAAGGCCTGCGTCGCATAACCCCCCAGCGGAAAGATGCCCACAAAACCGGTGGGCTATAGCGTTGGTGGGGGGCGGGGGCGAAGTTCGTCCGCCGGACTCCGAATGGGGCGAGACTTTGCGAGCGGCCTCCGTGTGCCAAAAATAGGGCGTGGGCATAGCCGCGCCCAAAAATAAGTGCCCGAAAGCCAGCGTCCCAAAACACCCCAGCGGAAAAATGGCCAAAAAACCGGTGGGCTATAGCGTTGGTGGGGGGCGGGGGCGAAGTTCGTCCGCCGGACTCCGAATGGGGCGAGACTTTGCGAGCGGCCTCCGTGTACCAAAAATAGGCCGCAGGCATAGCCGCACCCAAAAATAAGCGCCCGAAAGCCTGCGTCCCAAAACACCCCAGCGGAAAAATGGCCAAAAAACCAGTGGGCTAAATCCTTGGTGGGGGGAGGGGGAGAAGTTCGTCCGCCGGACTCCGAATGGGGTGAGACTTTATGAGGGGCCTCCGTGTGCCAAAAATAGGCTGCGGGTACAGCCGCGCCAAAAAATAACCACCCCATTGCCGGGGAGCCAGGTTCGTCCATCGGAAAAGGGCCACAAAAACGGGTGGGCTTTGGCCTTGGGGGGTGGGGCTGGCCAAGTTCGTCCGCCGGACTCGGAATGGGGCGAGACTTTGCGAGTGGCCTCCGTGTGCCAAAAATAGGCCGCAAGCAATGTCGCGCCCAAAAATAACCGCCCGAATGGCGGGGAGCCAAGTTCGTCCATCGGAAAAAGGCCACAAAAACGGGTGGGCTTTAGCCTTGGGGGGTGGGGCTGGCCAAGTTCGTCCGCCGGACTCGCAATGGGGCGAGACTTTGCGAGCGGCCTCCGAGTGCCAAAAATAGGCCGCGGGCACAGCCGCGCCCAAAAATAAACCCCCGAAGGCATGCGTCCCCAAACCCCCCAGCGGAAAAATGGCCAAAAAACCGGTGGGCTATAGCCTTGGTGCGGGGCGGCGGCGAAGTTCGTCGGCCGTACTCCGAATGGGTTGAGACTTTACGAGGGGCCTCCGTGTGCCAAAAATAGGCCGCGGGCACAGCCGCGCTAAAAAATAAGCCCCCGAAGGCCTGCGTCCCAAAACCCCCGTGCGGAAAAATGGCCAAAAAACCGGTGGGCTATAGGCTTGGTGGGGGGCGGGGGCGAAGTTCGTCCGCCGGACTCCGAATGGGGCGAGACTTTGCGAGGGGCCTCCGTGTGCCAAAAATAGGCCGCGGGCACAGCCGCGCCCAAAAATAAGCCCCCGAAGGCCTGCGTCCCAAAACCCCCCAGCGGAAAAATGGCCAAAAAACGGGTGGGCTATAGCCTTGGGGGGTGGGGCTGGCCAAGTTCGTCCGCCGGACTCGGAATGGGGCGAGACTTTGCGAGCGGCCTCCGTGTGCCAAAAATAGGCCGTGGGCAAATCCGTACCCAAAAATAACTGCCCCAATGCCGGGGAACCAGGTTCATCCATCGGAAAAAGGCCACAAAAACGGGTGGGCTTTAGCCTTGGGGGGTTGGGCTGGCCAAGTTCGTCCCGTGGACTCGGAATGGGGCGAGACTTTGCGAGCAGCCTCCGTGTGCCAAAAATAGGCAGCGGCCACAGCCGCGTCCAAAAATAACTGCCCGAATGGCGGGGAGCCAAGTTCGTCCATCGGAAAAAGGACACAAAAACCGGTGGGCTATAGCCTTGGTGGGGGACGGGGGCGAAGTTCGTCTGCCGGACTCCGAATGGGGTGAGACTTTGCGAGCGGCCTCCGTGTGCCAAAAATAGGCCGCGGGCACAGCCGCGCCCAAAAATAAGTCCCCGAAGGCCTGCGTCCCAAAACCGCCCAGCGGAAAAATGGCCAAAAAATGGGTGGGCTATAGCCTTGGGGGGTGGGGCTGGCCAAGTTCGTCCGCCGGACTCGGAATGGGGCGAGACTTTGCGAGCGGCCTCCGTGTGCTAAAAATAGGCTGCGGGCAAAGCCGTGCCCAAAAATAACCGCCCGAATGGCGGGGAGCCAAGTTCGTCCATCGGAAAAAGGCCACAAAAACGGGTGGGCTTTAGCCTTGGGGGGTGGGGCTTGCCAAGTTCGTCCGCCGGACTGGGAATGGGGCCAGAATTTGCGAGGGACATCCGTGTGCCAAAAATAGGCCGCGGGCACATCGGTGCCTAAAAATAAGCCCTCGAACGCCTGCGTCCCAAAATCCCCCAGCGGAAAAATGGCCAAAAAACCGGTGGGCTATATCCTTGGTGGGGGGCGGGGGCGAAGTTCGTCAGCCGGACTCCGAAGGGGGCGAGACTTTGCGAGGGGCCTCCATTCGCCAAAAATAGGCGGCGGGCATAGCCGTGCCCAAAAATAAACCCCCGAAGGCCTGCGTCCCAAAACCCCCCAGCGGAAAAATGGCCAAAAAACGGGTGGGCTACAGCCTTGGGGGGTGGGGCTGGCCAAGTTCGTCCGCCGGACTCGGAATGGGGTGAGACTTTGCGAGCGGCCTCCGTGTGCCAAAAATAGGCCGCGGGCACAGCCGCGCCCAAAAATAAGCCCCTGAAGGCCTGCGTCGTAAAATCCCCAGCAGAAATATGGCCAAAAAACAGGTGGGCTATAGCCTTGGGGGGTGGGGCTGGCCAAGTTCGTCCGCCGGACTCGGAATGGGGCGAGACTTTACGAGCGGCCTCCGTGTGCCAAAAATAGGCCACGGGCAATGCCGCGCCCAAAAATAAGCCCCCGAAGGCCTGCGTCCCAAAACACCCCAGCGGAAAAATGGCCAAAAAACCGGTGGGCTATAGCCTTGGGGGGTGGGGCTGGCCAAGTTCGTCCGCCGGACTCGGAATGGGGCGAGACTTTGCGAGCGGCCTCCTTGTGCCAAAAATAGGCGGCGGGGGCGAAGTTCGTCAGCCGGACTCCGAAGGGGGCGAGACTTTGCGAGGGGCCTCCATTGCCCAAAAATAGGCCGCGGGCACAGCCGCGCCCAAAAATAAGCCCCCGAAGGCCTGCGTCCCAAAACCCCCCAGCGGAAAAATGGCCAAAAAACGGGTGGGGAAAAAGGCCACAAAAAAGGGTGGGCTTTAGCCTTGGGGGGTGGGGCTGGCCAAGTTCGTCCGCCGGACTCGGAATGGGGCGAGACTTTGCGAGCGGCCTCCGTGTACCAAAAATAGGCTGCGGCCACAGCTGCGCCCAAAAATAAGCCCCCGAAGGCCTGCGTCCCAAAATCCCCCAGCGGAAAAATGGCCAAAAAACCGGTGGTCTATAGCCTTGGGGGTGGGGCTGGCCAAGTTCGTCCGGCGGACTCGGAATGGGGCGAGACTTTGCGAGCGGCCTCCGTGTACGAAAAATACGCCGCAGGCAAAGCCGCGCCCAAAAATAACCGCCCGAATGCCGGGGAGCCAAGTTCGTCCACCGGAAAAAGGCCACAAAAAACGGGTGGGCTTTAGCCTTGGGGTGTGGGGCTGGCGACGTTCGTCGGCCGGACTCGGAATGGGGCGATACTTTGCGAGCGGTGTCCGTGTGCCAAAAATACGCCGCGGGCACAGCCGCGCCCAAAAATAAGCCGCCGAAGCCCTGCGTCCCAAAATCCTCCAGCGGAAAAATGGCCAAAAAACGGGTGGGCTATAGCCTTGGGGGGTGGGGCTGGCCAAGTTCGTCTGCCGGACTCGGAATGGGGCGAGACATTGCGAGCGGCCTCCGTGTGCCAAAAATAGGCTGCGGGCAACGCCGCGCGCAAAAATAACCGCCCGAATGCCGGGGAACCAAGTTCGTCCATCGGAAAAAGGCCACAAAAACGGGTGGGCTATAGCCTTTGGGGGTGGGGCTGGCCAAGTTCGTCCGCCGGACTCGGAATGGGGCGAGACTTTGCGAGCGGCCTTCGTGTGCCAAAAACAGGCCGCGGGCACAGTAGTGAAAAAAAATAACCGCCCGAATGGCTGGGAGCCAAGTTCGTCCATCGGAAAAAGGCCACAAAAAAGGGTGGGCTTTAGCCTTTGGTGGTGGGGCTGGCCAAGTTCGTCCGCCGGACTCGGAATGGGGTGAGACTTTGCGGGCGGCCTCCATGTGCCAAAAATAGCGCGCGGGACCAGCCGCGTCCAAAAATAACCGCCCGAATGGCGGGGAGCCAAGTTCGTCCATCGGAAAAAGGCCACATAAACGGGTGGGCTTTATCTTTGGGGGGTGGGGCTGGCCAAGTTCGTCCGCCGGACTCGGAATGAGGCGAGACTTTGCGAGCGGCCTCCGTGTGACAAAAATAGGCTGCGGGCACAGCCGTACCCAAAAATAAGCCCCCAAAGGCCTGCGTCCCAAAACCCCCCAGCGGAAAAATGGCCAAAAAACCGGTGGGCAATAGACTAGGTGGGGGGCTGGGGCGAAGTTCGTCCGCCGGACTCCGAATGGGGCGAGACTTTCGAGGGGCATCCGTGAGCCAAAAATTGGCCGCGGGCACTGCCGCGCCCAAAAATAAGGCCCCGAAGGCCTGCGTCCCATAACCCCCCAGCGGAAAAATGGCCAAAAAACCGGTGGGCTATAGACTTGGTGGGGGGCGGGGGCCAAGTCCGTCCACCGGACTCGGAATGGGGCGAGACTTTGCGAGCGGCCTTCGTGTGCCAAAAACAGGCAGCGGGCAAAGTAGCACAAAAAAATAACCGCCCGAATGGCAGGGAGCCATGATCGTCCATCGGAAAAAGGCCACAAAAACGGGTGGGCTTTAGCCTTGGGGGGTGGGGCTGGCCAAGTTCGTCCGCCGGACTCGGAATGGGGCGAGACTTTGTGAGCGGCCTCCGTGTGCCAAAAATAGGCCGCGGGCAAAGCTACGCCCAAAAATAACCGCCCCAATGCCGGGAAGCCAAGTTCGTCCATCGGAAAAAGGCCACAAAAACGGGTGGACTTTAGCCTTGGGGGGTGGGGCTGGCCAAGTTCGTCCGCCAGACTCGGAATGGGGCGAGACTTTGCGAGCGGCCTCCGTGTGCCAAAAATAGGCTGCGGGCACTGCCGCGCCCAAAAACAAGGCCCCGAAAGCCTGCGTCCCATAACCCCCCAGCGGAAAAATGGCCAAAAAACCGGTGGGCTATAGCCTTGGTGGGGGGCGGGGGCGAAGTTCGTCCGCCGGACTCCGAAAGGTGCGAGACTTTGCGAGCCGCCTCCGTGTGCCAAAAATAGGCCGCGGGCAAAGTCGCGCCCAAAAATAACCGCCCCAATGCCGGGGAGCCAAGTTCGTCCATCGGAAAAAGGCCACAAAAACGGGTGGACTTTAGCCTTGGGGGGTGGGGCCGGCCAAGTTCGTCCGCCGGACTCGGAATGGGGTGAGACTTTGCGAGCGGCCTCCGTGTGCCAAAAATAGGCTGCGGGCAAAGCCGCGACCAAAAATAACCGCCCCAATGCCGGGGAGCCACGTTCGTACATCGGAAAAAGGCCACAAAAACGGGTGGGCTTTAGCTTTGGGGGGTGGAGCTGGCCAAGTTCGTCCGCCGGACTCGGAATGGGGCGAGACTTTGCGAGCGGCCTCCGTGTAGCAAAAATAGCCCGCGGGCACAGCCGCGCTTAAAAATAACCGCCCGAATGGCGGGGAGCCAAGTTCGTCCATCGGAAAAAGGCCACATAAACGGGTGGGCTTTAGCCTTGGGGGGTGGGGCTTGCCAAGTTCGTCCGCCGGACTTGGAATGGGGCGAGACCTTGCGAGCGGCCTCCGAGTGCCAAAAATAGGCCGCGGGCACAGCCGCGCCCAAAAATAAGCCCCCGAAGGCCTGCGTCCCATAACCCCCCAGCGGAAAAATGGCCAAAAAACCGGTGGGCTATAGCCTTGGTGGGGGGCGGGGGCGACGTTCGTCCGCTGGACTCCGAATGGGGCGAGACATTACGAGGGGCCTCCGAGTGCCAAAAATAGGCCGCGGGCACAGCCGCGCGCAAAAATAACCGCCCGAATGGCGGGGAGCCAAGTTCGTCCATCGGAAAAAGGCCACAAAAACGGGTGGGCTTTAGCCTTGGGGGGTGGGGCTGGCCAAGTTCGTCCGCCGGACTCGGAATGGGGCGAGACTTTGCGAGCGGCCTTCGTGTGCCAAAAACAGGCCGCGGGCACAGTAGTGAAAAAAAATAACCGCCCGAATGGCTGGGAGCCAAGTTCGTCCATCGGAAAAAGGCCACAAAAAAGGGTGGGCTTTAGCCTTTGGTGGTGGGGCTGGCCAAGTTCGTCCGCCGGACTCGGAATGGGGTGAGACTTTGCGGGCGGCCTCCATGTGCCAAAAATAGCGCGCAGGCACAGCCGCGTCCAAAAATAACCGCCCGAATGGCGGGGAGCCAAGTTCGTCCATCGGAAAAAGGCCACATAAACGGGTGGGCTTTATCTTTGGGGGGTGGGGCTGGCCAAGTTCGTCCGCCGGACTCGGAATGGGGCGAGACTTTGCGAGCGGCCTCCGTGTGACAAAAATAGGCTGCGGGCACAGCCGTACCCAAAAATAAGCCCCCAAAGGCCTGCGTCCCAAAACCCCCCAGCGGAAAAATGGCCAAAAAACCGGTGGGCAATAGACTAGGTGGGGGGCTGGGGCGAAGTTCGTCCGCCGGACTCCGAATGGGGCGAGACTTTGCGAGGGGCATCCGTGAGCCAAAAATTGGCCGCGGGCACTGCCGCGCCCAAAAATAAGGCCCCGAAGGCCTGCGTCCCATAACCCCCCAGCGGAAAAATGGCCAAAAAACCGGTGGGCTATAGACTTGGTGGGGGGCGGGGGCCAAGTCCGTCCGCCGGACTCGGAATGGGGCGAGACTTTGCGAGCGGCCTTCGTGTGCCAAAAACAGGCAGCGGGCAAAGTAGCACAAAAAAATAACCGCCCGAATGGCAGGGAGCCATGATCGTCCATCGGAAAAAGGCCACAAAAACGGGTGGGCTTTAGCCTTGGGGGGTGGGGCTGGCCAAGTTCGTCCGCCGGACTCGGAATGGGGCGAGACTTTGTGAGCGGCCTCCGTGTGCCAAAAATAGGCCGCGGGCAAAGCTACGCCCAAAAATAACCGCCCCAATGCCGGGAAGCCAAGTTCGTCCATCGGAAAAAGGCCACAAAAACGGGTGGACTTTAGCCTTGGGGGGTGGGGCTGGCCAAGTTCGTCCGCCAGACTCGGAATGGGGCGAGACTTTGCGAGCGGCCTCCGTGTGCCAAAAATAGGCTGCGGGCACTGCCGCGCCCAAAAACAAGGCCCCGAAGGCCTGCGTCCCATAACCCCCCAGCGGAAAAATGGCCAAAAAACCGGTGGGCTATAGCCTTGGTGGGGGGCGGGGGCGAAGTTCGTCCGCCGGACTCCGAAAGGTGCGAGACTTTGCGAGCCGCCTCCGTGTGCCAAAAATAGGCCGCGGGCAAAGTCGCGCCCAAAAATAACCGCCCCAATGCCGGGGAGCCAAGTTCGTCCATCGGAAAAAGGCCACAAAAACGGGTGGACTTTAGCCTTGGGGGGTGGGGCCGGCCAAGTTCGTCCGCCGGACTCGGAATGGGGCGAGACTTTGCGAGCGGCCTCCGTGTGCCAAAAATAGGCTGCGGGCAAAGCCGCGACCAAAAATAACCGCCCCAATGCCGGGGAGCCACGTTCGTACATCGGAAAAAGGCCACAAAAACGGGTGGGCTTTAGCTTTGGGGGGTGGAGCTGGCCAAGTTCGTCCGCCGGACTCGGAATGGGGCGAGACTTTGCGAGCGGCCTCCGTGTAGCAAAAATAGCCCGCGGGCACAGCCGCGCTTAAAAATAACCGCCCGAATGGCGGGGAGCCAAGTTCGTCCATCGGAAAAAGGCCACATAAACGGGTGGGCTTTAGCCTTGGGGGGTGGGGCTTGCCAAGTTCGTCCGCCGGACTTGGAATGGGGCGAGACCTTGCGAGCGGCCTCCGAGTGCCAAAAATAGGCCGCGGGCACAGCCGCGCCCAAAAATAAGCCCCCGACGGCCTGCGTCCCATAACCCCCCAGCGGAAAAATGGCCAAAAAACCGGTGGGCTATAGCCTTGGTGGGGGGCGGGGGCGACGTTCGTCCGCTGAACTCCGAATGGGGCGAGACTTTACGAGGGGCCTCCATGTGCCAAAAATAGGCCGCGGGCACAGCCGCGCCCAAAAATAACCGCCCGAATGGCGGGGAGCCAAGTTCGTCCATCGGAAAAAGGCCACAAAAACGGGTGGGCTTTAGCCTTGGGGGGTGGGGCTGGCCAAGTTCGTCCGCCGGACTCGGAATGGGGCGAGACTTTGCGAGCGGCCTTCGTGTGCCAAAAACAGGCCGCGGGCACAGTAGCACAAAAAAATAACCGCCCGAATGGCTGGGAGCCAAGTTCGTCCATCGGAAAAAGGCCACAAACACGGGTGGGCTTTAGCCTTTGGGGGTGGGGCCGGCCAAGTTCGTCCGCCGGACTCGGAATGGGGCGAGACTTTGCGAGCGGCCTTCGTGTGCCAAAAACAGGCCGCGGGCACAGTAGTGAAAAAAAATAACCGCCCGAATGGCTGGGAGCCAAGTTCGTCCATCGGAAAAAGGCCACAAAAAAGGGTGGGCTTTAGCCTTTGGTGGTGGGGCTGGCCAAGTTCGTCCGCCGGACTCGGAATGGGGTGAGACTTTGCGGGCGGCCTCCATGTGCCAAAAATAGCGCGCGGGCACAGCCGCGTCCAAAAATAACCGCCCGAATGGCGGGGAGCCAAGTTCGTCCATCGGAAAAAGGCCACATAAACGGGTGGGCTTTATCTTTGGGGGGTGGGGCTGGCCAAGTTCGTCCGCCGGACTCGGAATGGGGCGAGACTTTGCGAGCGGCCTCCGTGTGACAAAAATAGGCTGCGGGCACAGCCGTACCCAAAAATAAGCCCCCAAAGGCCTGCGTCCCAAAACCCCCCAGCGGAAAAATGGCCAAAAAACCGGTGGGCAATAGACTAGGTGGGGGGCTGGGGCGAAGTTCGTCCGCCGGACTCCGAATGGGGCGAGACTTTGCGAGGGGCATCCGTGAGCCAAAAATTGGCCGCGGGCACTGCCGCGCCCAAAAATAAGGCCCCGAAGGCCTGCGTCCCATAACCCCCCAGCGGAAAAATGGCCAAAAAACCGGTGGGCTATAGACTTGGTGGGGGGCGGGGGCCAAGTCCGTCCGCCGGACTCGGAATGGGGCGAGACTTTGCGAGCGGCCTTCGTGTGCCAAAAACAGGCAGCGGGCAAAGTAGCACAAAAAAATAACCGCCCGAATGGCAGGGAGCCATGATCGTCCATCGGAAAAAGGCCACAAAAACGGGTGGGCTTTAGCCTTGGGGGGTGGGGCTGGCCAAGTTCGTCCGCCGGACTCGGAATGGGGCGAGACTTTGTGAGCGGCCTCCGTGTACCAAAAATAGGCCGCGGGCAAAGCTACGCCCAAAAATAACCGCCCCAATGCCGGGAAGCCAAGTTCGTCCATCGGAAAAAGGCCACAAAAACGGGTGGACTTTAGCCTTGGGGGGTGGGGCTGGCCAAGTTCGTCCGCCAGACTCGGAATGGGGCGAGACTTTGCGAGCGGCCTCCGTGTGCCAAAAATAGGCTGCGGGCACTGCCGCGCCCAAAAACAAGGCCCCGAAGGCCTGCGTCCCATAACCCCCCAGCGGAAAAATGGCCAAAAAACCGGTGGGCTATAGCCTTGGTGGGGGGCGGGGGCGACGTTCGTCCGCTGAACTCCGAATGGGGCGAGACTTTACGAGGGGCCTCCATGTGCCAAAAATAGGCCGCGGGCACAGCCGCGCCCAAAAATAACCGCCCGAATGGCGGGGAGCCAAGTTCGTCCATCGGAAAAAGGCCACAAAAACGGGTGGGCTTTAGCCTTGGGGGGTGGGGCTGGCCAAGTTCGTCCGCCGGACTCGGAATGGGGCGAGACTTTGCGAGCGGCCTTCGTGTGCCAAAAACAGGCCGCGGGCACAGTAGCACAAAAAAATAACCGCCCGAATGGCTGGGAGCCAAGTTCGTCCATCGGAAAAAGGCCACAAACACGGGTGGGCTTTAGCCTTTGGGGGTGGGGCCGGCCAAGTTCGTCCGCCGGACTCGGAATGGGGCGAGACTTTGCGAGCGACCTCCGTGTGCCAAAAATAGCCCGCGGGCACAGCCGCGCCGAAAAATAACCGCCCGAATGGCGTGGAGCCAAGTTCGTCCATCGGAAAAAGGCCACATAAACGGGTGGGCTTTAGCTTTGGGGGGTGGGGCTTGCCATGTTCGTCCGCCGGACTCGGAATGGGGCGAGACTTTGCGAGCGGCCTCCGTGTGCCAAAAATAGGATGCGGGCAAAGCTACGCCCAAAAATAACAGCCCCAATGCCGGGGAGCCAAGTTCGTCCATCGGAAAAAGGCCACAAAAACGGGTGGACTTTAGCCTTGGGGGGTGGGGCTGGCCAACTTCGTCCGCCGGACTCGGAATGGGGCGAGACTTTGCGAGCGGCCTCCGAGTGCCAAAAATAGGCCGCGGGCACAGCCGCGCCCAAAAATAAGCCCCCGAAGGCCTGCGTCCCATAACCCCCCAGCGGAAAAATGGCCAAAAAACCGGTGGGCTATAGCCTTGGTGGGGGGCGGGGGCGACGTTCGTCCGCTGGACTCCGAATGGGGCGAGACATTACGAGGGGCCTCCGAGTGCCAAAAATAGGCCACGGGCACAGCCGCGCGCAAAAATAACCGCCCGAATGGCGGGGAGCCAAGTTCGTCCATCGGAAAAAGGCCACAAAAACGGGTGGGCTTTAGCCTTGGGGGGTGGGGCTGGCCAAGTTCGTCCGCCGGACTCGGAATGGGGCGAGACTTTGCGAGCGGCCTTCGTGTGCCAAAAACAGGCCGCGGGCACAGTAGCACAAAAAAATAATCGCCCGAATGGCTGGGAGCCAAGTTCGTCCATCGGAAAAAGGCCACAAAAACGGGTGGGCTTTAGCCTTTGGGGGTGGGGCCGGCCAAGTTCGTCCGCCGGACTCGGAATGGGGCGAGACTTTGCGAGCGACCTCCGTGTGCCAAAAATAGCCTGCGGGCACAGCCGCGCCGAAAAATAACCGCCCGAATGGCGTGGAGCCAAGTTCGTCCATCGGAAAAAGGCAACATAAACGGGTGGGCTTTAGCTTTGGGGGGTGGGGCTTGCCATGTTCGTCCGCCGGACTCGGAATGGGGCGAGACTTTGCGAGCGGCCTCCGTGTGCCAAAAATAGGACGCGGGCAAAGCTGCGCCCAAAAATAACAGCCCCAATGCCGGGGAGCCAAGTTCGTCCATCGGAAAAAGGCCACAAAAACGGGTGGACTTTAGCCTTCGGGGGTGGGGCTGGCCAAGTTCGTCCGCCGGACTCGGAATGGGGCGAGACTTTGCGAGCGGCCTCCGAGTGCCAAAAATAGGCTGCGGGCACAGCCGCACCCATAAAGAAGCCCCCAAAGGCCTGCGTCCCAAAACCCCCCAGCGGAAAAATGGCCAAAAAACCGGTGGGCAATAGACTAGGTGGGGGGCGGGGGCGAAGTTCGTCCGCCGGACTCCGAATGGGGCGACACTTTGCGAGGGGCATCCGTGAGCCAAAAATTGGCCGCGGGCACAAGCCGCGCCCAAAAATAACCGCCCCAATGCCGGGGAGCCAAGTTCGTCCATCGGAAAAAGGCCAGAAAAACGGGTGGACTTTAGCCTTGGGGGGTGGGGCCGGCCAAGATTGTCCGCCGGACTCGGAATGGGGCGAGACTTTGCGAGCGGCCTCCGAGTGCCAAAAATAGGCTGCGGACACAGCCGCGCCCAAAAATAAGCCCCCGAAGGCCTGCGTCCCATAACCCCCCAGCGGAAAAATGGCCAAAAAACCGGTGGGCTATAGCCTTGGTGGGGGGCGGGGGGCGAAGTTCGTCCGCCGGACTCCGAATGGGGCGAGACTGTGCGAGCCGCCTCCGTGTGCCAAAAATAGGCCGCGGGCAAAGTCGCGCCCAAAAATAACCACCCCAATGCCGGGGAGCCAAGTTCGTCCATCGGAAAAAAGCCACAAAAACGGGAGGACTTTAGCCTTGGGGGGTGGGGCCGGCCAAGTTCGTCCGCCGGACTCGGAATGGGGCGAGACTTTGCGAGCGGCCTCCGTGTAGCAAAAATAGCCCACGGGCACAGCCGCGCCCAAAAATAACCGCCCCAATGGCGGGGAGCCAAGTTCGTCCATCGGAAAAAGCCCACATAAACGGGTGGGCTTTAGCTTTGGGGGGTGGGGCTGGCCAAGTTCGTCCGCCGGACTCGGAATGGGATGAGACTTTGCGAGCGGCCTCCGTGTAGCAAAAATAGCCCGCGGGCACAGCCGCGCCCAAAAATAACCGCCCGAATGGCGGGGAGCCAAGTTCGTCCATTGGAAAAAGGCCACATAAACGGGTGGGCTTTAGCCTTGGGGGGTGGGGCTGGCCAAGTTCGTCCGCCGGACTCGGAATGGGTCGAGACTTTGCGAGCGGCCTCCGTGTGCCAAAAATAGGCCTCGGCCACAGCCGCGCCCAAATATAAGCCCCCGAAAGCCTACGTCCCAAAACCCCCCAGCGGAAAAATGGCCAAAAAACCGGTGGGCTAAAGCCTTGGTGGGGGGCGGGGGCGAAGTTCGTCCGCCGGACTCCGAATGGGGCGGGACTTTACGAGGGGCCTCCGTGATCCAAAAATAGGCCGCGGGCACAGCCGCACCGAAAAATAAGCCTCCGAAGGCCTGCGTCCCAAAACCCCCCAGCGGAAAAATGGCCAAAAAACGGGTGGGCTATAGCCTTGGGGGGTGGGGCTGGCCAAGTTCGTCCGCCGGACTCGGAATGGGGCGAGACTTTGCGAGCGGCCTCCGTGTGCCAAAAATAGGCAGCGGGCAAAGCCGCGCCCAAAAATAACCACCCAAATGCCGGGGAGCCAAGTTCATCCATCGGAAAAAGGCCACAAAAACGGGTGGGCGTTAGCCTTGGGGGGTGGGGCTGGCCAAGTTCGTCCGCCGGACTCGGAATGGGGCGAGACTTTGCGTGCGGCCTCCGTGTTCCAAAAATAGGCCGCGGGCACAGCCGCGCCCAAAAATAACCGCCCGAATGGCGGGGAGCCAAGTTCGTCCATCGGAAAACGGTCGCAAAAACGGGTGGGCTTTAGCCTTGGGGGGTGGGGCTGGCCAAGGTCGTCCGCCGGACTCGGAATGGGGCGAGACTTTACGAGCGGCCTCCGTGTGCGAAAAAAAGACCGCGGCCACAGCCGGGCCCAAAAATAAGCCCCCGAAGGCCTACGTCCCAAAACCCCCCAGCGGAAAAATGGCCAAAAAACCGGTGGGCTAAACCCTTGGTGGGGGGCGGGGGCGAAGTTCGTCCGCCGGACTCCGAATGGGGCGAGTCTTTGTGAGCGGCCTACGTGTAGCAAAAATAGCCCACGGGCACAACCGCGTCCAAAAATAGCCCACGGGCACAACCGCGCCCAAAAATAACCGCCCCAATGGCGGGGAGCCAAGTTCTTCCATCGGAAAAAGGCCACATAAACGGGTGGGCTTTAGCTTTGGGGGGTGGGGCTGGCCAAGTTCGTCCGCCGGACTCGGAATGGGGTGAGACTTTGCGAGCGGCCTCCGTGTAGAGAAAATAGCCCGCGGGCACAGCAGCGCCCAAAAATAACCGCCCGAATGGCGGGGAGCCAAGTTCGTCCATCGGAAAAGGGCCACATAAACGGGTGGGCTTTAGCCTTGGGGGATGGGGCTGGCCAAGTTTGTCCGCCGGAATCGGAATGGGGCGAGACTTTGCGAGCGGCCTCCGTGTGCCAAAAATAGGCCTCGGCCACAGCCGCGCCCAAATATAAGCCCCCGAAAGCCTACGTCCCAAAACCCCCCAGCGGAAAAATGGCCAAAAAACCGGTGGGCTAAAGCCGTGGTGGGGGGCGGGGGCGAAGTTCGTCCGCCGGACTCCGAATGGGGCGGGACTTTACGAGGGGCCTCCGTGTTCCAAAAATAGGCCGCGGGCACAGCAACGCCGAAAAATAAGCCTCCGAAGGCCTGCGTCCCAAAACCCCCCAGCGGAAAAATGGCCAAAAAACGGGTGGGCTATAGACTTGGGGGGTGGGGCTGGCCAAGTTCGTCCGCCGGACTCGGAATGGGGCGAGACTTTGCGAGCGGCCTCCGTGTGCCAAAAATAGGCAGCGGGCAAAGCCGCGCCCAAAAATAACCACCCCAATGGCGGGGAGCCAAGTTCGTCCATCGGAAAAAGGCCACAAAAACGGGTTGGCGTTAGCCTTGGGGGGTGGGGCTGGCCAAGTTCGTCCGCCGGACTCGGAATGGGGCGAGACTTTACGAGCGGCCTCCGTGTGCCAAAAATAGACCGCGGCCACAGCCGCGCCCAAAAATAAGCCCCCGAAGGCCTACGTCCCAAAACCCCCCAGCGGAAAAATGGCCAAAAATCCGGTGGGCTAAAGCCTTGGTGGGGGGCGGGGGCGAAGTTCGTCCGCCGGACTCCGAATGGGGCGAGACTTTGCGGGGGACCACCGTGTGCCAAAAATAGGCCGCGGGCAGAGCCGCGCTAAAAAAGAAGCCCCCGAAGGCGTGCGTCCCAAAACCCCCCAGCGGAAAAATGGCCAACAAACGGGTGGGCTATAGCCTTAGGGGGTGGGGCTGGCCAAGTTCGTCCGCCGGACTCGGAATGGGGCGAGAACTTTGCGAGCGGCCTCCGTGTGCCAAAAATAGGCCGCGGACAAAGCCGCGCCCAAAAATAACCGCCCCAATGCCGGGGAGCTAAGTTCGTCCATCGGAAAAAGGCCACAAAAACGGGTGGACTTTAGCCTTGGGGGGTGGGGCTGGCCAAGTTCGTCCGCCGGACTCAGAATGGGGCGAGACTTTGCGAGCGGCCTCCGAGTGCCAAAAATAGGCTGCGGGCACAGCCGCACCCAAAAATAAGCCCACAAAGGCCTGCGTCCCAAAACCCCCCTGCGGAAAAATGGCCAAAAAACCGGTGGGCTATAGACTTGGTGGGGGGCGGGGGCGAAGTTCGTCCGCCGGACTCCGAATGGGGCGAGACTTTGCGAGGGGCCTCCGTGAGCCAAAAATTGGCCGCGGGCACTGCCGCGCCCAAAAATAAGGCCACGAAGGCCTGCGTCCCATAACCCCCCAGCGGAAAAATGGGCAAAAAACCGGTCGGCTATAGCCTTGGTGGGGGGCGGGGGCGAAGTTCGTCCGCCGGACTCCGAATGGGACGAGACTTTGCGAGCCGCCTCCGTGTGCCAAAAATAGGCCACGGGCAAAGCCGCGTCCAAAAATAACCGCTCCAATGCCGGGGAGCCAAGTTCGTCCATCGGAAAAAGGGCACAAAAACGGGTGGACTTTAGCCTTGGGGGGTTGGGCCGGCCAAGTTCGTCCGCCGGACTCGGAATGGGGCGAGACTTTGCGGGCGGCCTCCGCGTGCCAAAAATAGGCTGCGGGCACAGCCGCCCCCAAAAATAAGCCCCCGAAGGCCTGCGTCCCATAACCCCCCAGCGGAAAAATGGCCAAAAAACCGGTGGGCTATAGCCTTGATGGGGGGCGGGGGCGACGTTCGTCCGCTGGACTCCGAATGGGGCGAGACTTTATGAGGGGCCTCCATGTGCCAAAAATAGCCCGCGGGCAGAGCCGCGCCCAAAAATAACCGCCCGAATGGCGGGGAGCCAAGTTCGTCCATCGGAAAAAGGCCACAAAAACGGGTGGGCTTTAGCCTTGGGGGGTGGGGCTGGCCAAGTTCGTCCGCCGGACTCGGAATGGGGCGAGACTTTGCGAGCGGCCTCCGTGTAGCAAAAATAGCCCACGGGCACAGCCGTGCCCAAAAATAACCGCCCCAATGGCGGGGAGCCAAGTTCGTCCATCGGAAAAAGGCCACATAAACGGGTGGCCTTTAGCTTTGGGGGGTGGGGCTGGCCAAGTTCGTCCGCCGGACTCGGAATGGGGAGAGATTTTGCGAGCGGCATTCGTGTGCCAAAAACAAGCCGCGGGCACAGTAGCTCAAAAAAATAACCGCCCGAATGGCAGGGTGCCAAGTTCGTCCATCGGAAAAAGGCCACAAAAACGGGTGGGCTTTAGCCTTGGGGGGTGGGGCTGGCCAAGTTTGTCCTCCAGACTCGGAATGGGGCGAGACTTTGCGAGCGACCTCCGAGTACCAAAAATAGGCCGCGGGCACAGTCACGCCCAAAAATAAGCCCCCGAAGGCCTTCATCCCATAACCCCCCAGCGGAAAAATGGCCAAAAAACCGGTGGGCTAAAGTCTTGGTGGGGGGCGGGGGCGAAGTTCGTCCGCCGGACTCCGAATGGGGCGAGACTTTGCGAGGGGCCTCCGTGTGCCAAAAATAGGCCGTGGGCACAGCCGCGCCCAAAAATAAGCCCCCGAAGGACTGCGTCCCAAAACCCCCCAGCGGAAAAATGGCCAAAAAACGGGTGGGCTATAGCCTTGGGGGGTGGGGCTGGCCAAGTTCGTCCGCCGGACTCGGAATGGGGAGAGACTTTGCGAGCGGCATTCGTATGCCAAAAACAGGTCGCGGGCACAGTAGCGCAAAAAAATAACCGCCCGAATGGCAGGGAGCCAAGTTCGTCCATCGGAAAAAGGCCACAAAAACGGGTGGGCTTTAGCCTTCGGGGTTGGGGCTGGCCAAGTTCGTCCGCCGGACTCGGAATGGGGCGAGACTTTGCGAGCGGCCTCCGTGTAGTAAAAATAGCCCACGAGCTCAGCCGCGCCCAAAAATAACCGCCCGAATGGCGGGAAGCCAAGTTCGTCCATCGGAAAAAGGCCACAAAAACGGGTAGGCTTTAGCCTTGGGGGGTGGGGCTGGCCAAGTTCGTCCGCCGGACTAGGAATGGGGAGAGACTTTGTGAGCGGCCTTCGTGTGCCAAAAACAGGCCGCGGGCACAGTAGCGCCAAAAAATAACCGCCCGAATGGCAGGGAGCCAAGTTCGTCCATCGGAAAAAGGCCACAAAAACGGGTGGGCTTTAGCCTTGGGGGGTGGGGCTGGCCAAGTTCGTCCTCCAGACTCGGAATGGGGCGAGACTTTGCAAGCGACCTCCGAGTGCCAAAAATAGGCCGCGGGCACAGCCACGCCCAAAAATAAGCCCCCGAAGGCCTTCATCCCATAACCCCCCAGCGGAAAAATCGCCAAAAAACCGGTGAGCTAAAGCCTTGGTGGGGGGCGAGGGCGAAGTTCGTCCGCCGGACTCCGAATGGGGCGAGACTTTGCGAGGGGCCTCCGTGTGCCAAAAATAGGCCGCGGGCACAGCCGCGCCCAAAAATAAGCCCCCGAAGGCCTGCGTCCAAAAACCCCCCAGCGGAAAAATGTCCAAAAAACGGGTGGGCTATAGCCTTGGGGGGTGGGGCTGGCCAAGTTCGTCCGCCGGGCTCGGAATGGGGCGAGACTTTGTGAGCGGCCTCCGTGTGCCAAAAATAGCCCGCGGGCAAAGCCGCGCTAAAAAATAACCACCCCAATGCCGGGGAGCCAAGTTCGTCCATCGGAAAAAGGCCACAAAAACGGGTGGGCTTTAGCCTTGGGGGGTGGGGATGGCCAAGTTCATCCGCCGGACTAGGAATGGGGCGAGACTTTGCGAGCGGCCTCCGTGTGCCAAAAATAGCCCGCGGGCACAGCCGTGCCCAAAAATAACCGCCCGAATGGTGGGGAGCCAAATTCGTCCATCGGAAAAAGGCCACATAAACGGGTGGGCTTTAGCTTTGGGGGGTGGGGCTGGCCAAGTTCGTCCGCCGGACTCGGAATGGGGCGAGACTTTGCGAGCGGCCTCCATCTAGCAAAAATAGCCCGCGGTCACAGCCGCGCCCAAAAATAACCGCCCGAATGGCGGGGAGCCAAGTTCGTCCATCGGAAAAAGGCCACAAAAACGGGTAGGCTTTAGCCTTGGGGGGTGGGGCTGGCAAAGTTCGTCCGCCGGACTCGGAATGGGGAGAGACTTTGCGAGCGGCCTCCGAGTGCCAAAAATAGGCTGCGGGCACAGCCGCGCCCAAAAATAAGGCCACAAAGGCTTGCGTCCCAAAACCCCCCTGCGGAAAAATGGCCAAAAAACCGGTGGGCTATAGACTTGGTGGGGGGCGGGGGTGAAGTTCGTCCGCCGGACTCCGAATGGGGCGAGATTTTGCGAGGGGCCTCCGTGAGCCAAAAATTGGCCGCGGGCACTGCCGCGCCCAAAAATAAGGCCCCGAAGGCCTGCGTCCCATAACCCCCCAGCGGAAAAATGGCCAAAAAACCGGTGGGCTATAGCCTTGGTGGGGGGCGGGGGCGAAGTTCGTCCGCCGGACTCCGAATGGGGCGAGACTTTGCAAGCGGCCTACGTGTGCCAAAAATAGCCCGCGGGCAAAGCCGTACCCAAAAATAACAGCCCGAATGGCGGGGAGCCAAGTTCGTCCATCGGAAAAAGGCCACAAAAACGGGTAGGCTTTAGCCTTGGGGGCTGGGGCTGGCCAAGTTCGTCCGCCGGACTCGGAATGGGGAGAGACTTTGCGAGCGGCCTCTGTGTGCCAAAAATAGGGAGCGGGAGAAGCTGCGCCCAAAAATAACCGCCCCAATGCCGGGGAGCCAAGTTCGTCCATCGGAAAAAGGCCCCAAAAACGGGTGGGCTTTAGCCTTGGGGGGTGGGGCTGGCCAAGTTCGTCCGCCGGACTCGGAATGGGGCGAGACTTTCTGAGTGGCCTCCGTGTGCCAAAAATAGCCCGCGGGCACAGCCGCGCCCAAAAATAACCGTCCGAATGGCGGGGAGCCAAGTTCGTCCATCGGAAAAAGGCCACATAAACGGGTGGGCTTTAGCTTTGGGGGGTGGGGCTGGCCAAGTTCGTCCGCCGGGCTCGGAATGGGGCGAGACTTTGTGAGCGGCCTCCGTGTACCAAAAATAGCCCGCGGGCAAAGCTGCGCTAAAAAATAACCACCCCAATGCCGGGGAGCCAAGTTCGTCCATCGGAAAAAGGCCACAAAAACGGGTGGGCTTTAGCCTTGGGGGTGGGGCTGGCCAAGATCGTCCGCCGGACTCGGAATGGGGCGAGACTTTGCGAGTGGCCTCCGTGTGCCAAAAATAGCCCGCCGGCACAGCCGCGCCCAAAAATAACCGTCCGAATGGCGGGGAGCCAAGTTCGTCCATCGGAAAAAGGCCACATAAACGGGTGGGCTTTAGCTTTGGGGGGTGGGGCTGGCCAAGTTCGTCCGCCGGACTCGGAATGGGGCGAGACTTTGCGAGCGGCCTCCGTGTAGCAAAAATAGCACGCGGGCACAGCCGCGCCCAAAAATAACCGCCCGAATGGCGGGGAGCCAAGTTCGTCCATCGGAAAAAGGCCACAAAAACGGGTAGGCTTTAGCCTTGGGGGGTGGGGCTGGCCAAGTTCGTCCGCCGGACTCGGAATGGGCAGAGACTTTGCGAGCGGCCTTCGTGTGGTAAAAACAGGCCGCAGGTACAGTAGCGCAAAAAAATAACCGCCCGAATGGCAGGGAGCCAAGTTCGTCCATCGGAAAAAGGCCACAAAAACGGGTGGGCTTTAGCCTTGGGGGGTGGGGCTGGCCAAGTTCGTCCTCCATAGTCGGAATGGGGAGAGACTTTGCGAGCGACCTCCGAGTGCCAAAAATAGGCCGCGGGCACAGCAACGCCCAAAAATAAGCCCCCGAAGGCCTTCATCCCATAACCCCCCAGCGGAAAAATGGCCAAAAAACCGGTGGGCTAAAGCCTTGGTGGGGGGCGGGGGCGAAGTTCGTCCGCCGGACTCCGAATGGGGCGAGCCTTTGCGAGGGGCCTCCGTGTGCCAAAAATAGGCCATGGGCACAGCCGCGCCCAAAAAGAAGCCCCCGAAGGACTGCGTCCCAAAACCCCCCAGCGGAAAAATGGCCAAAAAACGGGTGGGCTATAGCCTTGGGGGGTGGGGCTGGCCAAGTTCGTCCGCCGGACTCGGAATGTGGAGAGACTTTGCGAGCGGCCTTCGTCTGCCAAAAACAGGCCGCGGGCACAGTAGCGCAAAAAAATAACCGCCCGAATGGCAGGGAGCCAAGTTCGTCCATCGGAAAAAGGCCACAAAAACGGGTGGGCTTTAGCCTTGGGGGTTGGGGCTTGCCAAGTTCGTCCGCCGGACTCGGAATGGGGCGAGACTTTGCGAGCGGCCTCCGTGTAGCAAAAATAGCACGCGGGCACAGCCGCGCCCAAAAATAACCGCCCGAATGGCGGGGAGCCAAGTTCGTCCATCGGAAAAAGGCCACAAAAACGGGTAGGCTTTAGCCTTGGGGGGTGGGGCTGGCCAAGTTCGTCCGCCGGACTCGGAATGGGCAGAGACTTTGCGAGCGGCCTTCGTGTGGTAAAAACAGGCCGCAGGTACAGTAGCGCAAAAAAATAACCGCCCGAATGGCAGGGAGCCAAGTTCGTCCATCGGAAAAAGGCCACAAAAACGGGTGGGCTTTAGCCTTGGGGGGTGGGGCTGGCCAAGTTCGTCCTCCATAGTCGGAATGGGGAGAGACTTTGCGAGCGACCTCCGAGTGCCAAAAATAGGCCGCGGGCACAGCAACGCCCAAAAATAAGCCCCCGAAGGCCTTCATCCCATAACCCCCCAGCGGAAAAATGGCCAAAAAACCGGTGGGCTAAAGCCTTGGTGGGGGGCGGGGGCGAAGTTCGTCCGCCGGACTCCGAATGGGGCGAGACTTTGCGAGGGGCCTCCGTGTGCCAAAAATAGGCCATGGGCACAGCCGCGCCCAAAAAGAAGCCCCCGAAGGACTGCGTCCCAAAACCCCCCAGCGGAAAAATGGCCAAAAAACGGGTGGGCTATAGCCTTGGGGGGTGGGGCTGGCCAAGTTCGTCCGCCGGACTCGGAATGTGGAGAGACTTTGCGAGCGGCCTTCGTCTGCCAAAAACAGGCCGCGGGCACAGTAGCGCAAAAAAATAACCGCCCGAATGGCAGGGAGCCAAGTTCGTCCATCGGAAAAAGGCCACAAAAACGGGTGGGCTTTAGCCTTGGGGGTTGGGGCTGGCGAAGTTCGTCCGCCGGACTCGGAATGGGGCGAGACTTTGCGAGCGGCCTCCGTGTAGTAAAAATAGCCCACGGGCACAGCCGCGCCCAAAAATAACCGCGCGAATGGCGGGGAGCCAAGTTCGTCCATCGGAAAACGGCCACAAAAACGGGCAGGCTTTAGCCTTGGGGGGTGGGGCTGGCCAAGTTCGTCCGCCGGACTCGGAATGGGGAGAGACTTTGCGAGCGGCCTTCGTGTGCCAAAAACAGGCCGCGGGCACAGTAGCGCCAAAAAATAACCGCCCGAATGGCAGGGAGCCAAGTTCGTCCATCGGAAAAAGGCCACAAAAACGGGTGGGCTTTGGCCTTGGGGGGTGGGGCTGGCCAAGTTCGTCCTCCAGACTCGGAATGGGGCGAGACTTTGCAAGCGACCTCCGAGTGCCAAAAATAGGCCGCGGGCACAGCCACGCCCAAAAATAAGCCCCCGAAGGCCTTCATCACATAACCCCCCAGCGGAAAAATGGCCAAAAAGCGAGTGGGCTATAGCCTTCGGGGGTGGGGCTGGCCAAGTTTGTCCGCCGTACTCGGAATGGGGCGAGACTTTGCGAGCGGCCTCCGTGTGACAAAAATAGGCCGCGGGCAAAGTCCGCGCCCAAAAATAAGCGCCCCAATGCCGGGGAGCGAAGTTCGTCCATCGGAAAAAGTCCACAAAAACGGGTGGGCTTTAGCCTTGGGGGGTGGGGCTGGCCAAGTTCGTCCGCCGGATTCGAAATGGGGCGAGACTTTGCGAGCGGGCCCTGTGTGCCAAAAATAGGCCTCAGGCACAGCCGCGTCCAAAAATAACCGCCCGAATGGCGGGGAGCCAAGTTCATCCATCGGAAAAAGGCCACAAAAACGGGTGTGCTTTAGCCTTGGGGGGGTCGGCTGGCCAAGTTCGTCCGCCGGACTCGGAACGGGGCGAGACTTTGCGAGCGGCCTCCGTGTGCCAAAAATAGGCCGTGGGCACAGCCGCACTCAAAAATATGCCCCCGAAGGCCAGCGTCCCTAAACCCCCCAGCGGAAAAATGGCCATAAAACCGGTGGGCTATAGCCTTGGTGGGGGGCGGGGGCGAAGTTCGTCCGCCGGACTCTGAATGGGGCGAGACTTTGCGAGGGGCCTCCGTGTGCCAAAAATAGGCCGCGGACACGGCCGCGCCCAAAAATAAGCCCCCGAAGGCCTGCATCCCAAAACCCCCCAGCGGAAAAATGGCCAAAAAACGGGTGGGCTATAGCCTTGGGGGGTGGGGCTGGCCAAGTTCGTCCGCCGGACTCGGAATGGGGCGAGACTTTGCGAGTGGCCTCCTTGTGCCAAAAATAGGCCGCGGGCACAGCTACGACCAAAAATAAGCCCCCGAAGGCCTGCGTCCCAAAACCCCCCAGCGGAAAAATGGCCAAAAAACGAGTGGGCTATAGCCTTCGGGGGTGGGGCTGGCCAAGTTCGTCCGCCGTACTCGGAATGGGGCGAGACTTTGCGAGCGGCCTCCGTGTGACAAAAATAGGCCGCGGGCAAAGCCGCGCCCAAAAATAAGCGCCCCAATGCCGGGAAGCCAAGTTCGTCCTTCGCAAAAAGTCCACAAAAACGGGTGGGCTTTAGCCTTGGGGGGTGGCGCTGGCCAAGTTCGTCCGCCGGATTCGAAATGGGGCGAGACTTTGCGAGCGGCCCCCGTGTGCCAAAAATAGGCCTCAGGCACAGCCACGCCCAAAAATAACCGCCCGAATGGCGGGGAGCCAAGTTCATCCATCGGAAAAAGGCCACAAAAACGGGTGTGCTTTAGCCTTGGGGGGGTTGGCTGGCCAAGTTCGTCCGCCGGACTCGGAACGGGGCGAGACTTTGCGAGCGGCCTCCGTGTGCCAAAAATAGGCCGTGGGCACAGCCGCACTCAAAAATATGCCCCCGAAGGCCAGCGTCCCAAAACCCCCCAGCGGAAAAATGGCCATAAAACCGGTGGGCTATAGCCTTGGTGGGGGGCGGGGGCGAAGTTCGTCCGCCGGACTCTGAATCGGGCGAGACTTTGCGAGGGGCCTCCGTGTGCCAAAAATATGCCACGGGCACAGCCGCTCCAAAAAATAAGCCTCGAAGGCCTGCGTCCCAAAACCCCCCAGCGGAAAAATGGCCAAAAAACCGGTGGGCTATAGCCTTGGTGGGGGGCGGGGGCGAAGTTCGTCTGCTGGAATCCGAATGGGGTGAGACTTTGCGAGCGGCCTCCGTGTGCTAAAAATAGGCCGTGGGCACAGCCGCACTCAAAAATATGCCCCCGAAGGCCAGCATCCCAAAACCCCCCAGCGGAAAAATGGCCAAAAAACCGGTGGGCTATAGCCTTGGTGGGGGGCGGGGGCGAAGTTCGTCCGCCGGACTCTGAATGGGGCGAGACTTTGCGAGGGGCCTCCGTGTGCCAAAAATAGGCCGCGGGCACGGCCGCGCCCAAAAATAAGCCCCCGAAGGCCTGCATCCCAAAACCCCCCAGCGGAAAAATGGCCAAAAAACGGGTGGGCTATAGCCTTGGGGGGTGGGGCTGGCCAAGTTCGTCCGCCGGACTCGGAATGGGGCGAGACTTTGCGAGCGGCCTCCTTGTGCCAAAAATAGGCCGCGGGCACAGCTACGACCAAAAATAAGCCCCCGAAGGCCTGCGTCCCAAAACCCCCCAGCGGAAAAATGGCCAACAAACGAGTGGGCTATAGCCTTCGGGGGTGGGGCTGGCCAAGTTCGTCCGCCGTACTCGGAATGGGGCGAGACTTTGCGAGCGGCCTCCGTGTGACAAAAATAGGCCGCGGGCAAAGCAGCGCCCAAAAATAAGCGCCCCAATGCCGGGGAGCCAAGTTCGTCCATCGCAAAAAGTCCACAAAAACGGGTGGGCTTTAGCCTTGGGGGGTGGCGCCGGCCAAGTTCGTCCGCCGGATTCGAAATGGGGCGAGACGTTGCGAGCGGCCCCCGTGTGCCAAAAATAGGCCTCAGGCACAGCCCCGCCCAAAAATAACCGCCCGAATGGCGGGGAGCCAAGTTCATCCATCGGAAAAAGGCCACAAAAACAGGTGTGCTTTAGCCTTGGGGGGGTTGGCTGGCCAAGTTCGTCCGCCGGACTCGGAATGGGGGAGACTTTGCGAGCGGCCTCCGTGTGACAAAAATAGGCCGCGGGCAAAGCAGCGCCCAAAAATAAGCGCCCCAATGCCGGGGAGCCAAGTTCGTCCATCGCAAAAAGTCCAAAAAAACGGGTGGGCTTTAGCCTTGGGGGGTGGCGCCGGCCAAGTTCGTCCGCCGGATTCGAAATGGGGCGAGACGTTGCGAGCGGCCCCCGTGTGCCAAAAATAGGCCTCAGGCACAGCCCCGCCCAAAAATAACCGCCCGAATGGCGGGGAGCCAAGTTCATCCATCGGAAAAAGGCCACAAAAACGGGTGTGCTTTAGCCTTGGGGGGGTTGGCTGGCCAAGTTCGTCCGCCGGACTCGGAATGGGGCGAGACTTTGCGAGCGGCCTCCATGTGCCAAAATAGGCCGTGGGCACAGCCGCACTCAAAAATATGCCCCCGAAGGCCAGCGTCCCAAAACCCCCCAGCGGAAAAATGGCCATAAAACCGGTGGGCTATAGCCTTGGTGGGGGGCGGGGGCGAAGTTCATCTGCCGGAATCCGAATGGGGTGAGACTTTGCGAGCGGCCTCCGTGTGACCAAAATAGGCCGCGGGCAAAGCAGCGCCCAAAAATAAGCGCCCCAATGCCGGGGAGCCAAGTTCGTCCATCGCAAAAAGTCCACAAAAACGGGTGGGCTTTAGCCTTGGGGGGTGGCGCCGGCCAAGTTCGTCCGCCGGATTCGAAATGGGGCGAGACGTTGCGAGCGGCCCCCGTGTGCCAAAAATAGGCCTCAGGCACAGCCCCGCCCAAAAATAACCGCCCGAATGGCGGGGAGCCAAGTTCATCCATCGGAAAAAGGCCACAAAAACGGGTGTGCTTTAGCCTTGGGGGGGTTGGCTGGCCAAGTTCGTCCGCCGGACTCGGAATGGGGCGAGACTTTGCGAGCGGCCTCCATGTGCCAAAAATAGGCCGTGGGCACAGCCGCACTCAAAAATATGCCCCCGAAGGCCAGCGTCCCAAAACCCCCCAGCGGAAAAATGGCCATAAAACCGGTGGGCTATAGCCTTGGTGGGGGGCGGGGGCGAAGTTCATCTGCCGGAATCCGAATGGGGTGAGACTTTGCGAGCGGCCTCCGTGTGCCAAAAATAGGCCGCGGGCAAAGCCGCGCCCAAAAATAACCGCCCCAATGCCGGGGAGCCAAGTTCGTCCATCCGAAAAAGGCCACAAAAACGGGTGGGCTTTAGCCTTGGGGGGTGGGGCTGGCCAAGTTCGTCCGCCGGATTCGGAATGGGCGAGACTTTGCGATCGGCCTCCGTGTGCCAAAAATAGGCCGCTAGCACAGCCGCGCCCAAAAATAATCCCCCGAAGGCCTGCGTCCCAAAACCCCCCAGCGGAAAAATGGCCAAAAAACCGGTGGGCTATAGCCTTGGTGGGGGGCGGGGGCGAAGTTCGTCTGCCGGAATCCGAATGGGGCGAGACTTTGAGAGGGGCCTCCGTGTGCCAAAAATAGGCCGCGGGCACAGCCGCGCCCAAAAATAACCCCCCGAAGGCCTGCGTCCCAAAACCCCCCAGCGGAAAAATGGCCAAAAAACGGGTGGGCTATAGCCTTGGTGGGTGGGGCTGGCCAAGTTAGTACGCCGGACTCGGAATGGGGCGAGGCTTTACGAGCGGCCTCCGTGTGCCAAAAATAGGCCGTGGGCAAAGCCGCACACAAAAATAAGCGCCCCAATGCCGGGGAGCCAAGTTCGTCCATCGGAAAAAGGCCACAAAAACGGGTGGGCTTTAGCCTCGGGGGCTGGTGCTGGCCAAGTTCGTCCGCCGGGCTCGGAATGGGTTGAGACTTTGCGAGCGGCCTCCGTGTGCCAAAAATAGGCGGCGGGCACAGCCGCATCCAAAATTAACTGCCCGAATAGCGGGGAGCCAAGTTCGTCCATCGGAAAAAGGCCACAAAAACGGGTGGGCTTTATCCTTGGGGGGTGGGGCTGGCCAAGTTCGTCCGCCGGACTCTGAATGGGGCGAGACTTTACGGGCGGCCTCCGTGTGCCAAAAATAGGCCGCGGGCACAGCCGCGCCCAAAAATAAGCCCCCGAAGTCCTGCGTCCCAAAACCCCCCAGCGGAAAAATGGCCAAAAAACGGGTGGGCTATAGCCTTGGGGGGTGGGGCTGGCCAAGTTCGTCCGCCGGACTCGGAATAGGGTGAGACTTTGCGAGCGGCCTCCGTGTACCAAAAATAGGCCGCGGGCAAAGCCGCGCCCAAAAATAACCGCCCCAATGCCGGGGAGCCAAGTTCGTCCATCCGAAAAAGGCCACAAAAACGGGTGGGCTTTAGCCTTGGGGGGTGGGGCTGTCCATGTTCGTCCGCCGGACTCGGAATGGGGAGAGACTTTACGGGCGGCCTCTGTGTGCCAAAAATAGGCCGCGGGCACAGCCGCGCCCAAAAATAAGCCCCCGAAGGCCTGCGTCCCATAACCCCCCAGCGGAAAAATGGCCAAAAAATGGGTGGGCTACAGCCTTGGGGGGTGGGGCTGGCCAAGTTCGTCCGCCTGACTCGGAATGGGGCGAGACTTTGCGAGTGGCCTCCATGTGCCAAAAATAGGCCGCGGGCAAAGCCGCACCGAAAAATAACCGCCCCAATGCCGGGGAGACAAGTTCGTCCATCCGAAAAAGGCCACAAAAACGGGTGGGCTTTAGTCTTGGGGGGTGGGGCTGGCCAAGTTCGTCCGCCTGACTCGGAATGGGGCGAGACTTTGCGAGTGGCCTCCGTGTGCCAAAAATAGGCCGCGGGCAAAGCCGCGCCGAAAAATAACCGCCCCAATGCCAGGGAGCCAAGTTCGTCCATCCGAAAAAGGCCACAAAAACGGGTGGGCTTTAGCCTTGGGGGGTGGGGCTGGCCAAGTTCGTCCGCCGGACTCGGAATGGGGCGAGCCTTTGCGAGCGCTCTCCATGTGCCAAAAAAAGGCCGCGGGCACAGCCGCGCCCTAAAATAACTGCCCGAAAGACGGGGAGCCAAGTTCGACCAACGGAAAAAGGCCACAAAAACGGGTGAGCTTTAGCCTTGGGGGGTGGGGCTGGCCAAGTTCGTCCGCCGGACTCGGAATGGGGAGAGACTTTGCGGGCGGCCTCCGTGTGCCAAAAAATGGCCGCGGGCACAGCCGCGCCCAAAAATAAGCCCCCGAAGGCCTGCGTCCCAAAACCCCCCAGCGGAAAAATGGCCAAAAAACCGGTGGGCTATAGCCTTGGTGGGGGGCGGGGGCGAAGTTCGTCCGCCGGACTGCGAATGGGGCGAGACTTTGCGAGGGGCGTCCGTGTGCCAAAAATAGGCCGTGGGCACAGCCGCGCCTAAAAATAAGCCCCCGAAAGCCTGCGTCCCAAAACCCCCCAGCGGAAAAATGGCCAAAAAACGGGTGGGCTATAGCCTTGGGGGGTGGGGCTGGCCAAGTTCGTCCGCCGGACTCGGAATGGGGCGAGACTTTGCGAGCAGCCTCCGTGTGCCAAAAATAGGCCGCGGACAAAGCCGTCCCCAAAAATAAGCCCCCGAAGGCCTGCGTGCCAAAACCCCAAGCGGAAAAATGGCCAAAAAATGGGTGGGCTATAGCCTTGGGGGGTGGGGCTGGCCAAGTTCGTCCGCCGGACTCGGAATGGGGCGAGACTTTCCGAGCGGCCTCCGTGTGCCAAAAATAGGGAGCGGGCAAAGCTGCGCCCAAAAATAACCTCCCCATGCTGGGGTGCCAAAGTCGTCCATCGGAAAAAGGCCACAAAAAAGGGTGGGCTTTAGCCTTGGGGGGTGGGGCTGGCCAAGTTCGTCCGCCGGACTCGGAATAGGGCGAGACTTTGCGAGCGGCCTCCGTTTGCCAAAAATAGGCCGCGGGCACAGCCGCGCCCAAAAATAACCACCCGAATGGCGGGGAGCCAAGTTCGTCCATCGGAAAAGGTACACAAAAACGGGTGGGCTTTAGCCTTGGGGGGTGGGGCTGGCCAAGTTCGTCCGCCGGACTCGGAATTGGGCGAGGCTTTGCGAGCGGCCTCCGAGTGCCAAAAATAGGCCGCGGGCAAAGCCGCACCCAAAAATAACCGCCCCAATGCCGGGAAGCCAGGTTCGTCGATCGGAAAAAGGCCACAAAAACGGGTGGGCTTTAGCCTTGGGGGGTGGGGCAAGCCAAATTCGTCCGCCGGACTCGGAATGGGCCGAGACTGTGCGAGCTGCCTCCGTGTGCCAAAAATAGGCCGCGGGCACAGCCGCGCCCAAAAATAACTGCCCGAATGACGGGGAGCCAAGTTCGTCCATCGGAAAAAGGCCACAAAAACGGGTGGGCTATAGCCTTGGGGGGTGGGGCTGGCCAAGTTCGTCCGCCGGACTGGGAATGGGGAGAGACTTTAAGGGCGGCCTCCGTGTGCCAAAAATAGGCCGCGGGCACAGCCGCGCCCAAAAATAAGCCCCCGAAGGCCTGCGTCCCAAAACCCCCAGCGGAAAAATGGCCAAAAAACCGGTGGGCTATAGCCTTGGTGCGGGGCGGGGGCGAAGTTCGTCCGCCGGACTCGGAATGGGGCGAGACTTTGCGAGCGGCCTCCGTGTGCCAAAAATAGGCCGCGGGCAAAAGCCGCGCCCAAAAATAAGCCCCCGAAGGCCTGCGTCCCAAAACCCCCCAGCGGAAAAATGGCCAAAAAATGGGTGGGCTATAGCCTTGGGGGGTGGGGCTGGCCAAGTTCATCCGCCGGACTCGGAGGACGAAGGCCTGCGTCCCAAAACCCCCCAGCGGAAAAATGGCCAAAAAACGGGTGGGCTATAGCCTTGGGGGGTGGGGCTGGCCAAGTTCGTCCGCCGGACTCCGAATGGGGCGAGACTTTGCGAGGGGCCTCCGTGTGCCAAAAATAGGCCGCCGGCAAAGCCGCGCCCAAAAATAACCGCCCGAATGGCGGGGAGCCAAGTTCGTCCAGTGGAAATAGGCCACAAAAACGGGTGGGCTATAGCCTTGGGGGGTGGGGCTGGCCAAGTTCGTCCGCCGGACTCGGAATGGGGCGAGACTTTGCGAGCGGCCTCCGTGTACGAAAAATAGGCCGAGAGCAAAGCCGCACCCAAAAATAACCTCCCCAATGCCGGGGAGCCAGGTTCATCGATCGGAAAAAGGCCACAAAAACGGGTGGGCTTTAGCCTTGGGGGGTGGGGCTAGTCAAGTTCGTCCGCCGGACTCGGAATGGGGCGAGACTTTGCGAGCGGCCTCCGTGTGCCAAAAGTAGGCCGCGGGCACAGCCGCGCCCAAAAATAATCCCCCGAAGGCCTGCGTCCCAAAACCCCCCAGCGGAAAAATGGCCAAAAAACCGGTGGGCTATAGCCTTGGCGGGGGGCGGAGGCGAAGTTCATCCGCCGGACTCCGAATGGGGCGAGACTTGGCGAGGGGCCTCCGTGTGTCAAAAATAGGCCGCGGGCACAGCCGCACCTAAAAATATGCCCCCGAAGGCCTGGGTCCCAAAACCCCCCAGCGGAAAAATGGCCAAAAAACGGGTGGGCTATAGCCTTGGGGGGTGGGGCTGGCCAAGTTCGTCCGCCGGACTCGGAATAGGGTGAGTCTTTGCGAGCGACCTCCGTGTGCCAAAAATAGGCCGTGGGCACAGCCGCGCCCAAAAATAACCACCCGAATGGCGGGGAGCCAAGTTCGTCCATCGGAAAAGGTACACAAAAACGGGTGGGCTACCCTGGGGGGTGGGGCTGGCCAAGTTCGTCCGCCGGACTCGGAATTGGGCGAGACTTTACGAGCGGCCTCCGAGTGCCAAAAATAGGCCGCGGGCAAAGCCGCACCCAAAAATAACCGCCCCAATGCCGGGAAGCCAGGTTCGTCGATCGGAAAATGGCCACAAAAACGGGTGGGCTTTAGCCTTGGGGGGTGGGGCTAGCCAAATTCGTCCGCCGGACTCGGAATGGGGCGAGACTTTGCGAGCGGCCTCCGTGTGCCAAAAGTAGGCCGCGGGCAAAGCCGCGCCCAAAAATAAGCCCCCGAAGGCCTGCATCCCAAATCCCCCCAGCGGAAAAATGGCCAAAAAACGGGTGGGCTATAGCCTTGGGGGGTGGGGCTGGCCAAGTTCGTCCGCCGGACTCGGAATGGGGAGAGACTTTGTGAGCGGCCTCCGTGTGCCAAAAATAGGCCGCGGGCACAGCCGCGCCCAAAAATAACTTCCCGAATGGCGGGGAGCCAAGTTCGTCCATCGGAAAAAGGCCACAAAAACGGGTGGGCTTTAGCTTTGGGGGGTGGGGCTGGCCAAGTTCGTCCGCCGGACTCGGAATGGGGAGAGACTTTGCGAGCGGCCTCCGTGTGCCAAAAATAGGCCGCGGTCAAAGCCGCGCCCAAAAATAACCGCCCCAATGCCGGGGAGCCAAGTTCGTCCATCGGAAAAAGGCCACAAAAACGGGTGGGCTTTAGCCTTGGGGGGTGGGGCTGGCCAAGTTCGTCCGCCGGACTCGGAATGGGGTGAGACTTTGCGAGCGGCCTCCGTGTGCCAAAAATAGGCCGCGGGCAAAAGCCGCGCCCAAAAATAAGCCCCCGAAGGCCTGCGTCCCAAAACCCCCCAGCGGAAAAATGGCCAAAAAATGGGTGGGCTATAGCCTTGGGGGGTGGGGCTGGCCAAGTTCATCCGCCGGACTCGGAGGACGAAGGCCTGCGTCCCAAAACCCCCCAGCGGAAAAATGGCCAAAAAACGGGTGGGCTATAGCCTTGGGGGGTGGGGCTGGCCAAGTTCGTCCGCCGGACTCCGAATGGGGCGAGACTTTGCGAGGGGCCTCCGTGTGCCAAAAATAGGCCGCCGGCAAAGCCGCGCCCAAAAATAACCGCCCGAATGGCGGGGAGCCAAGTTCGTCCAGTGGAAATAGGCCACAAAAACGGGTGGGCTATAGCCTTGGGGGGTGGGGCTGGCCAAGTTCGTCCGCCGGACTCGGAATGGGGCGAGACTTTGCGAGCGGCCTCCGTGTACGAAAAATAGGCCGAGAGCAAAGCCGCACCCAAAAATAACCTCCCCAATGCCGGGGAGCCAGGTTCATCGATCGGAAAAAGGCCACAAAAACGGGTGGGCTTTAGCCTTGGGGGGTGGGGCTAGTCAAGTTCGTCCGCCGGACTCGGAATGGGGCGAGACTTTGCGAGCGGCCTCCGTGTGCCAAAAGTAGGCCGCGGGCACAGCCGCGCCCAAAAATAATCCCCCGAAGGCCTGCGTCCCAAAACCCCCCAGCGGAAAAATGGCCAAAAAACCGGTGGGCTATAGCCTTGGCGGGGGGCGGAGGCGAAGTTCATCCGCCGGACTCCGAATGGGGCGAGACTTGGCGAGGGGCCTCCGTGTGTCAAAAATAGGCCGCGGGCACAGCCGCACCTAAAAATATGCCCCCGAAGGCCTGGGTCCCAAAACCCCCCAGCGGAAAAATGGCCAAAAAACGGGTGGGCTATAGCCTTGGGGGGTGGGGCTGGCCAAGTTCGTCCGCCGGACTCGGAATAGGGTGAGTCTTTGCGAGCGACCTCCGTGTGCCAAAAATAGGCCGTGGGCACAGCCGCGCCCAAAAATAACCACCCGAATGGCGGGGAGCCAAGTTCGTCCATCGGAAAAGGTACACAAAAACGGGTGGGCTACCCTGGGGGGTGGGGCTGGCCAAGTTCGTCCGCCGGACTCGGAATTGGGCGAGACTTTACGAGCGGCCTCCGAGTGCCAAAAATAGGCCGCGGGCAAAGCCGCACCCAAAAATAACCGCCCCAATGCCGGGAAGCCAGGTTCGTCGATCGGAAAATGGCCACAAAAACGGGTGGGCTTTAGCCTTGGGGGGTGGGGCTAGCCAAATTCGTCCGCCGGACTCGGAATGGGGCGAGACTTTGCGAGCGGCCTCCGTGTGCCAAAAGTAGGCCGCGGGCAAAGCCGCGCCCAAAAATAAGCCCCCGAAGGCCTGCATCCCAAATCCCCCCAGCGGAAAAATGGCCAAAAAACGGGTGGGCTATAGCCTTGGGTGGTGGGGCTGGCCAAGTTCGTCCGCCGGACTCGGAATGGGGAGAGACTTTGTGAGCGGCCTCCGTGTGCCAAAAATAGGCCGCGGGCACAGCCGCGCCCAAAAATAACTTCCCGAATGGCGGGGAGCCAAGTTCGTCCATCGGAAAAAGGCCACAAAAACGGGTGGGCTTTAGCTTTGGGGGGTGGGGCTGGCCAAGTTCGTCCGCCGGACTCGGAATGGGGAGAGACTTTGCGAGCGGCCTCCGTGTGCCAAAAATAGGCCGCGGTCAAAGCCGCGCCCAAAAATAACCGCCCCAATGCCGGGGAGCCAAGTTCGTCCATCGGAAAAAGGCCACAAAAACGGGTGGGCTTTAGCCTTGGGGGGTGGGGCTGGCCAAGTTCGTCCGCCGGACTCGGAATGGGGTGAGACTTTGCGAGCGGCCTCCGTGTGCCAAAAATAGGCCGCGGGCAAAAGCCGCGCCCAAAAATAAGCCCCCGAAGGCCTGCGTCCCAAAACCCCCCAGCGGAAAAATGGCCAAAAAATGGGTGGGCTATAGCCTTGGGGGGTGGGGCTGGCCAAGTTCATCCGCCGGACTCGGAGGACGAAGGCCTGCGTCCCAAAACCCCCCAGCGGAAAAATGGCCAAAAAACGGGTGGGCTATAGCCTTGGGGGGTGGGGCTGGCCAAGTTCGTCCGCCGGACTCCGAATGGGGCGAGACTTTGCGAGGGGCCTCCGTGTGCCAAAAATAGGCCACCGGCAAAGCCGCGCCCAAAAATAACCGCCCGAATGGCGGGGAGCCAAGTTCGTCCAGTGGAAATAGGCCACAAAAACGGGTGGGCTATAGCCTTGGGGGGTGGGGCTGGCCAAGTTCGTCCGCCGGACTCGGAATGGGGCGAGACTTTGCGAGCGGCCTCCGTGTGCGAAAAATAGGCCGAGGGCAAAGCCGCACCCAAAAATAACCTCCCCAATGCCGGGGAGCCAGGTTCATCGATCGGAAAAAGGCCACAAAAACGGGTGGGCTTTAGCCTTGGGGGGTGGGGCTAGTCAAGTTCGTCCGCCGGACTCGGAATGGGGCGAGACTTTGCGAGCGGCCTCCGTGTGCCAAAAGTAGGCCGCGGGCACAGCCGCGCCCAAAAATAATCCCCCGAAGGCCTGCGTCCCAAAACCCCCCAGCGGAAAAATGGCCAAAAAACCGGTGGGCTATAGCCTTGGCGGGGGGCGGAGGCGAAGTTCATCCGCCGGACTCCGAATGGGGCGAGACTTGGCGAGGGGCCTCCGTGTGTCAAAAATAGGCCGCGGGCACAGCCGCACCTTAAAATATGCCCCCGAAGGCCTGGGTCCCAAAACCCCCCAGCGGAAAAATGGCCAAAAAACGGGTGGGCTATAGCCTTGGGGGGTGGGGCTGGCCAAGTTCGTCCGCCGGACTCGGAATAGGGTGAGTCTTTGCGAGCGACCTCCGTGTGCCAAAAATAGGCCGTGGGCAAAGCCGCACACAAAAATAAGCGCCCCAATGCCGGGGAGCCAAGTTCGTCCATCGGAAAAGGTACACAAAAACGGGTGGGCTACCTTGGGGGGTGGGGCTGGCCAAGTTCGTCCGCCGGACTCGGAATTGGGCGAGACTTTGCGAGCGGCCTCCGAGTGCCAAAAATAGGCCGCGGGCAAAGCCGCACCCAAAAATAACCGCCCCCATGCCGGGAAGCCAGGTTCGTCGATCGGAAAATGGCCACAAAAACGGGTGGGCTTTAGCCTTGGGGGGTGGGGCTAGCCAAATTCGTCCGCCGGACTCGGAATGGGGCGAGACTTTGCGAGCGGCCTCCGTGTGCCAAAAGTAGGCCGCGGGCACAGCCGCGCCCAAAAATAAGCCCCCGAAGGCCTGCATCCCAAATCCCCCCAGCGGAAAAATGGCCAAAAAACGGGTGGGCTATAGCCTTGGGGGGTGGGGCTGGCCAAGTTCGTCCGCCGGACTCGGAATGGGGAGAGACTTTGTGAGCGGCCTCCGTGTGCCAAAAATAGGCCGCGGGCACAGCCGCGCCCAAAAATAACTTCCCGAATGGCGGGGAGCCAAGTTCGTCCATCGGAAAAAGGCCACAAAAACGGGTGGGCTTTAGCCTTGGGGGGTGGGGCTGGCCAAGTTCGTCCGCCGGACTCGGAATGGGGCGAGACTTTGCGAGCGGCCTCCGTGTGCCAAAAATAGGCCGCGGGCAAAGCCGCGCCCAAAAATAACCGCCCCAATGCCGGGGAGCCAAGTTCGTCCATCGGAAAAACGCCACAAAAACGGGTAGGCTTTAGCCTTGGGGGGTGGGGCTGGCCAAGTTCGTCCGCCGGACTCGGAATGGGGTGAGACTTTGCGAGCGGCCTCCGTGTGCCAAAAATAGGCCGCGGGCAAAGCGGCGCTTAAAAATAACCGCCCGAATGCCGGGGAGCCAAGTTCGTCCATCGGAAAAAGGCCACAAAAACGGGTGGGCTTTAGCCTTGGGGGGTGGGGCTGGCCAAGTTCGTCCGCCGGACTCGGAATGGGACGAGACTTTGCGAGCGGCCTCCGTGTGCCAAAAATAGGCCGCGGGCAAAGCCGCGCCCAAAAATAACCGCCCCAATGCCGGGGAGCCAAGTTCGTCCATCGGAAAAAGGCCACAAAAACGGGTGGGCTTTAGCCTTGGGGGGTGGGGCTGGCCAAGTTCGTCCGCCGGACTCGGAATGGGGCGAGACTTTGCGAGCGGCCTCCGTGCGCCAAAAATAGGCCGCGGGCACAGCCGCACCCAAAAATAACAGCCCGAATGCCGGGGAGCCAGGTTCGTCCATCGGAAAAAGGCCACAAAAACGGGTGGGCTTTAGACTTGGGGGGTGGGGCTGGCCAAGTTCGTCCGCCGGACTCGGAATGGGGCGAGACTTTCCGAGCGGCCTCCGTGTGCCAAAAATAGGCCGCGGGCACAGCCGCGCCCAAAAATAACCGCCCGAATGCCGGGGAGCCAAATTCGTCCATCGGAAAAAGGCCACAAAAACGGGTGGGCTTTAGCCTTGGCGGGTGGGGCAGGCCAAGTTCGTCCGCCAGACTCGGAATGGGGCGAGACTTTGCGAGCGGCCTCCGTGTGCCAAAAATAGGCCGCGGACGCAGCCGCGCCCAAAAATACCCGCCCGAATGCCGGGGAACCAAGTTCGTCCATCGGAAAAAGGCCACAAAAACGGATGGGCTTTAGCCTTGGGGGGTGGGGCTGGCCAAGTACGTCCGCCGGACTCGGAATGGGGCGAGACTTTGCGAGCGGCCTCTGTGTGGCAAAAATAGGCCGCGGGCACAGCAGCGCCCAAAAATAACCGCCCGAATGCCGGGGAGCCAAGTTCATCCATCATAAAAAGGCCACAAAAACGGGTGGGCTTTAGCCTTGGGGGGTGGGGATGGCCAAGTTCGTCCGCCGGGCTCGGAATGGGGCGAGACTTTGCGAGCGGCCTCCGTGGGCCAAAAATAGGCCGCGGGCTCAGCCGCGCCCAAAAATAACCGCCCGAATGCCGGGGAGCCAAGTTCGTCCGCCAGACTCGGAATGGGGCGAGACTTTGCGAGCGGCCTCCGTGTGCCAAACATAGACCGCGGACGCAGCCGCGTGCGAAAATAACCGCCCAAATGCCGGGGAGCCAAGTTCGTCCATCGGAAAAAGGCCACAAAAACGGGTGGGCTTTAGCCTTGGGGGGTGGGGCTGGGCCAAGTTCGTCCGCCGGACTCGGAATTGGGCGAGACTTTGCGAGCGGCCTCCGTGTACCAAAAAAAGGCCGCGGGCACAGCAGCGCCCAAAAAAAAGCCCCCGAAGGCCTGCGTCCCAAAACCACCCAGCGGAAAAATGGCCAAAAAATGGGTGGGCTATAGCCTTGGGGGGTGGGGCTGGCGAAGTTCGTCCGCCGGACTCGGAATGGGGCGAGACTTTGCGAGCGGCCTCCATGTGTCAAAAATAGGCCGCGGGCACAGCCGCGCCCAATAATAGCCGCCCGAATGCCGGAGAGCCAAATTCGTCCATCGGAAAAAGGCCACAAAAACGGGTGGGCTTTAGCCTTGGGGGGTGTGGCTGGCCAAGTTCGTCTGCCGGACTCGGAATGGGGCGAGACTTTGCGAGCACCCTCCGCGTGCCAAAAATAAGCCTCGGGCGCAGCCGCATCAAGAAATAACCGCCCGAATGCCGGGGAGCCAGGTTCGTCCATCGGAAAAAGGCCAAAAAAACGGGTGGGCTTTACCCTTGGGGGGTGGGGCTGGCCAAGTTCGTCCGCCGGACTCGGAATGGGGCGAGACTTTGCGAGCGGCCTCCGTGTACCAAAAATAGGCCACGGGCGCAGCCGCACCCAAAAATAACCGCCCGAATGCCGGGGAGCCAAGTTCGTCCATCGGAAAAAGGCCACAAAAACGGGTGGGCTTTAGCCTTGGGGGGTGGGGCTGGCCAAGTTCGTCCGCCGGACTCGGAATGGGGCGAGACTTTGCGAGCGGCCTCCGTGTGCCAAAAATAAGGCCGCGGGCACAGCTGCGCCCAATAATAGCCGCCCGAATGCCGGGGAGCCAAATTCGGCCATCGGAAAAAGGCCACAAAAACGGGTGGGCTTTAGCCTTGGGGGGTGGGGCTGGCCAAGTTCGTCCGCCGGACTCGGAATGGGGCGAGACTTTGCGAGCGGCCTCCGTGTGCCAAAAATAAGCCTCGGGCACAGCCGCGTCCAGAAATAACCACCCGAATGCCGGGGATACAAGTTCGTCCATCGGAAAAAGGCCACAAAAACGGGTGGGCTTTATCCTTGGGGGGTGGGGCTGGCCAAGTTCGTCCGCCGGACTCAGAATGGGGTGAGACTTTGCGAACGGCCTCCGTGTGCCAAAAATAGGCCGCGGGCACATCCGCGCTCAAAAATAACCGCCCGAATACCGGGGAGCCAAGTTCGTCCACCGGAAAAAGGCCACAAAAACAGGTGGGCTTTAGCCTTTGGGGGTGGGGCTGGCCAAGTTCGTCCGCCGGACTCGGAATGGGGCGAGACTTTGCGAGCGGCCTCCGTGTGCCAAAAATAGGCCGCAGGCAGAGCCGCGCCCAAAAATAAGACCCCGAAGGCCTGCGTCCCAAAACCCCCAGCGGAAAAATGGCAAAAAACCGGTGGGCTATAGTCCTGGTGGGGGGTGGGGGCGAAGTTCGTGCGCCGGACTCCAAATGGGGCGAGACTTTGCGAGCGGCCTCTGTGTGCCAAAAATAGGCTGCGGGCAAAGCCGCGCCCAAAAGTAAGCCCCCGAAGGCCTGCGTCCCAAAACCACCCAGCGGAAAAATGGCCAAAAAACGGGTGGGCTATAGCCTTGGGGGGTGGGGCTGGCCAAGTTCGTCCGCCGGACTCGGAATGGGGTGAGACTTTGCGAGCGGCCTCCGTGTGCCAAAAATAGGCTGCGGGCACAGCCGCGCCAAAAAATAAGCCCCCGATGGCCTGCGTCCCAAAACCACCCAGCGGAAAAATGGCCAAAAAAGGGGTGGGCTATAGCCTTGGGGGGTGGGGCTGGCCAAGTTCGTCCGCCGGACTGGGAATGGGGTGAGACTTTGCGAGCGGTCTCCGTGTACCAAAAATAGGCTGCGGGAAAAGCCGCGCCCAAAAATAACCGTCCGAATGCCGGGGAGCCAAGTTCGTCCATCGGAGAAAGGCCACAAAAACGGGTGGGCTGTAGCCTTGGGGGTGGGGCTAGCCAAGTCAGTCCGCCGGACTCGGAATTGGGCGAGACTTTGCGAGCGGCCTCCGTGTGCCAAAAATAGGCCGCGGGCACAGCCGCGACCAAAAATAACCGCCGGAATGCCGGGGAGCCAAGTTCGTCCAGCGGAAAAAGGCCACAAAAACAGGTGGGCTTTAGCTTTGGGGGGTGGGGCTGGCCAAGTTCGTCCGCCGGACTCGGAATGGGGCGAGACTTTGCGAACGGCCTCCGTGTGCCAAAAATAGGCCGCGGGCAAAGCCGCGCCCAAAAATAAGCCCCCGAAGGCCTGCGTCCCAAAACCCCCCAGCGGAAAAATGGCCAAAAAACCGGTGGGCTATAGCCTTGGTGGGGGGCGGGGGCGAAGTTCGTCCGCCGGACTCGGAATGGGGCGAGACTTTGCGAGTGGCCTCCGTGTGCCAAAAGTAGGGTACGGGCACAGCCGTGCACAAAAATAACCGCCCGAATGCCGGGGAGCCAAGTTCGTCCATCGGAAAAAGGCCACAAAAACAGGTGGGCTTTAGCCTTGGGGGTGGGGCTGGCCAAGTTCGTCCGCCGGACTCGGAATGGGGCGAGACTTTGCGAGCGGCCTCCGTGTGCCAAAAATAGGCCGCGGGCACAGCCGCGCCCAAAAATAACTGCCCGAATGCCGGGGAGCCCAGTTCGTCCATCGGAAAAAGGCCACAAAAGCGGGTGGGCTATAGCCTTGGGGGTGGGGCTAGCCAAGTCAGTCCGCCGGACTCGGAATTGGGCGAGACTTTGCGAGCGGCCTCCGTGTGCCAAAAATAGGCCGCGGGCACAGCCGCGACCAAAAATAACCGCCGGAATGCCGGGGAGCCAAGTTCGTCCAGCGGAAAAAGGCCACAAAAACGGGTGGGCTTTAGCCTTGGGGGGTGGGGCTGGCCAAGTTCGTCCGCCGGACTCGGAATGGGGTGAGACTTTGCGAGCGGCCTCCGTGTGGCAAAAATAGGCCGTGGTCACAGCCGCTCCCAAAAAGAACCACCCGAATGCCGGGGAGCCAAGATCGTCCATTCGAAAAAGGCCACAATAACGGGTGGGCTTTAGCCTTGGGGGGTGGGGCTGGCCAAGTTCGTCCGCCGGACTCGGAATGGGGCGAGACTTTGCGAGCGGCCTCCGTGTGCCAAAAATAGGCCGCGGGCACAGCCGCGACCAAAAATAACCGCCGGAATGCCGGGGAGCCAAGTTCGTCCAGCGGAAAAAGGCCACAAAAACGGGTGGGCTTTAGCCTTGGGGGGTGGGGCTGGCCAAGTTCGTCCGCCGGACTCGGAATGGGGCGAGACTTTGCGAGCGGCCTCCGTGTGGCAAAAATAGGCCGTGGTCACAGCCGCTCCCAAAAATAACCGCCCGAATGCCGGGGAGCCAAGATCGTCCATTCGAAAAAGGCCACAATAACGGGTGGGCTTTAGCCTTGGGGGGTGGGGCTGGCCAAGTTCGTCCGCCGGACTCGGAATGGGGCGAGACTTCGCGAGCGGCCTCCGTGTGCCAAAAATAGGCCACGGGCACAGCCGCGCCCAAAAATAACGGCCCGAATGCTGGGGAGCCAAATTCGTCCATCGGAAAAAGGCCACAAAAACGGGTGGGCTTTAGCCTTGGGGGTGGGGCTGGCCAAGTTCGTCCGCCGGACTCGGAATGGGGCGAGACTTTGCGAGCGGCCTCCGTGTGCCAAAAATAGGCCGCGGGCACAGCCGCGCCCAAAAATAACCGCCCGAATGCCGGGGAGCCCAGTTCGTCCATCGGAAAAAGGCCACAAAAGCGGGTGGGCTATAGCCTTGGTGGGGGGCGGGGGCGAAGTTCGTCCGCCGGACTCCGAATGGGGTGAGACTTTGCGAGGGGCCTCTGTGTGGCAAAAATAGGCCACGGGCACAGCCGCGCCTGAAAATAACCGCCCGAATGCCGGGGAGCCAAGTTCGTCCATCGGAAAAAGGCCACAAAAACGGGTGAGCTTTAGCCTTGGGGGGTGGGGCTGGCCAAGTTCGTCCGCCGGACTCGGAATGGGGCGAGACTTTGCGAGCGGCCTCCCTGTGCCAAAGATAGGCTGCGGGCACAGCCGCTCCCAAAAATAAGCCCCCGAAGGCCTGCCTCCCAAAACCCCCCAGCGGAAAAATGGCCAAAAAACCGGTGGGCTATAGCCTTGGGCGGTGTGGCTGGCGTAGTTTGTCCGCAGGACTCTGAATGGGGCGAGACTTTGTGAGCGGCCTCCGTGTGCCAAAAATAGACCGCGGCCAAAGCCGCGACCAAAAATAACCGCCGGAATGCCGGGGAGCCAAATTCGTCCATCGGAAAAAGGCCACAAAAACGGGTGGGCTTTAGCCTTGGGGGGTGGGGCTGGCCAAGTTCGTCCGCCGGACTCGGAATGGGGCGAGACTTTGCGAGCGGCCTCCGCGTGCCAAAAATAAGCCTCGGGCACAGCCGCGTCCAGAAATAACCGCCCGAATGCCGGGGATACAAGTTCGTCCATCGGAAAAAGGCCACAAAAACGGGTGGGCTTTAGCCTTGGGGGGTGGGGCTGGCCAAGTTCGTCCGCCGGACTCGGAATGGGGCGAGACTTTGCGAGCGGCCTCCGTGTGCCAAAAATAGGCCACGGGCACAGCCGCGCCCGAAAATAACTGCCCGAATGCCGGGGAGCCAAGTTCGTCCATCGGAAAAAGGCCACAAAAACGGGTGGGCTTTAGCCTTGGGGGGTGGGGCTGGCCAAGTTCGTCCACCGGACTCGGAATGGGGCGAGACTTTGCGAGCGGCCTCCATGTGCCAAAAATAGGCCGCGGCCACAGCCGCACCCAAACATAACTGCCCGAATGCCGGGGAGCCAAGTTCGTCCATCGGAAAAAGGCCACAAAAACGGGTGGGCTTTAGCCTTGGGGGGTGGGGTTGGCCAAGTTCGTCCGCCGGACTCGGAATAGGGGGAGACTTTACGAGCGGCCTCCGTGTGCCAAAAATAGGACGCGGACACAGCCGCTCCCAAAAATAAGCCCCCGAAGCCCTGCGTCCCAAAACCCCCAGCGGAAAAATGGCAAAAAACCGGTGGGCTATAGTCCTGGTGGGGGGTGGGGGCGAAGTTCGTGCGCCAGACTTCGAATGGGGTGAGACTTTGCGAGCGACCTCCGTGTGCCAAAAATAGGCCACGGGCACAGCTGCGCCCAAAAATAAGCTCCCGAAGGCCAGCGTCCCAAAACCACCCAGCGGAAAAATGGCCAAAAAACGGGTGGGCTATAGCCTTGGGGGGTGGAGCTGGCCAAGTTTGTCCGCCGGACTCGGAATAGGGCAAGTCTTTGCGAGCGGCCTCCGTGTGCCAAAAATAGGCTGCGGGCACAGCCGCGCCCAAAAATAACCGTCCGAATGCCGGGGAGCCAAGTTCGTCCATCGGAAAAAGGCCACAAAAACGGGTGGGCTTTAGCCTTGGGGGGTGGGGCTGGCCAAGTTCGTCCGCCGGACTCGCAATGGGGCGAGACTTTGCGAGCGGCCTCCGTGTGCCAAAAATAACCCGCGGGCACAGCCGTGCCCAAAAATAACCGCCCGAATGCCGGGGAGCCAAGTTCGTCTATCGGAAAAAGGCCACAAAAACGGGTGGGCTTTAGCGTTGGGGGGTTGGGCTGGCCAAGTTTGTCCGCCGGACTCGGAATGTGGCGAGACTTTGCGAGCGGCCTCCGTGTGCCAAAAATAGGCCGCGGTCAAAGCCGCGCCCAAAAATAACCGCCCGAATGCCGGGGAGCCAAGTTCGTCCATCGGAAAAAGGCCACAAAAACGGGTGGGGTTTAGCCTTGGGGGGTGGGGCTGGCAAAGTTTGTCCGCCGGACTCGGAATGGAGCGAGACTTTGCGATCGGCCTCCGTGTGCCAAAAATAGGCCGCTGGCACAGCCGCACCCAAAAATAACCGCCCGAATGCCGGGGAGCCAAGTTCGTCCATCGGAAAAAGGCCACAAAATGGGTGGGCTGTAGCCTTGGGGGGTGGGGCTGGCCAAGTTCGTCCATCGGAAAAAGGCCACAAAACGGGCGGCCTTTAGCCTTGGGGGGTGGGGCTGGCCAAGTTCGTCCGCCGGACTCCGAATGGGGCGAGACTTTGCGAGCGGGGTCCGTGTGCCAAAAATTGGCCGCCGGCACAGCCGCGCCCAAAAATAAGCCCCCGAAGGCCTGCGTCCCAAAACCCCCCAGCGGAAAAATGGCCAAAAAACCGGTGGGCTATAGCCTTGGTGGGGGGCGGGAGCAAAGTTCGTCCGCCAGACTCCGAATGGGACGAGACTTTGCGAGGGGCCTCCTTGTAACAAAAATAGGCCGCGGGGACAGCCGCGCCCAAAAATAACTTACCGAATGCCGAGGAGCCAAGTTCGTCCATCGGAAAAAGGCCACAAAAACGGGTGGGATTTATCCTTGGGGGGTGGGGCAGGCCAAGTTCGTCCGCCGGACTCGGAATGGGGAGAGACTTTGCGAGCGGCCTCCGTGTGCCAAAAATAGGCCGCGGTCAAAGCCGCGCCCAAAAATAACCGCCCGAATGCCGGGGAGCCAAGTTCGTCCATCGGAAAAAGGCCACAAAAACGGGTGGGGTTTAGCCTTGGGGGGTGGGGCTGGCAAAGTTTGTCCGCCGGACTCGGAATGGAGCGAGACTTTGCGATCGGCCTCCGTGTGCCAAAAATAGGCCGCTGGCACAGCCGCACCCAAAAATAACCGCCCGAATGCCGGGGAGCCAAGTTCGTCCATCGGAAAAAGGCCACAAAATGGGTGGGCTGTAGCCTTGGGGGGTGGGGCTGGCCAAGTTCGTCCATCGGAAAAAGGCCACAAAACGGGCGGCCTTTAGCCTTGGGGGGTGGGGCTGGCCAAGTTCGTCCGCCGGACTCGGAATGGGGCGAGACTTTGCGAGCGGGGTCCGTGTGCCAAAAATTGGCCGCCGGCACAGCCGCGCCCAAAAATAAGCCCCCGAAGGCCTGCGTCCCAAAACCCCCCAGCGGAAAAATGGCCAAAAAACCGGTGGGCTATAGCCTTGGTGGGGGGCGGGAGCAAAGTTCGTCCGCCAGACTCCGAATGGGACGAGACTTTGCGAGGGGCCTCCTTGTAACAAAAATAGGCCGCGGGGACAGCCGCGCCCAAAAATAACTTACCGAATGCCGAGGAGCCAAGTTCGTCCATCGGAAAAAGGCCACAAAAACGGGTGGGATTTATCCTTGGGGGGTGGGGCAGGCCAAGTTCGTCCGCCGGACTCGGAATGGGGAGAGACTTTGCGAGCGGCCTCCGTGTGCCAAAAATAGGCCGCGGACGCAGTCGCGACCAAAAATAACAGCCCGAATGACGGGGAGCCAAGTTCGTCCATCGGAAAAAGGACACAAAAACGGGTGGGCTTTAGCCTTGGGCGGTGGGGCTGTCCAAGTTCGTCCGCAGGACTCGGAATGGGGCGAGACTTTGCGAGCGGCCTCCGTGCGCCAAAAATAGTCCGCGGACGCAGTCGCGACCAAAAATAACAGCCCGAATGACGGGGAGCCAAGTTCGTCCATCGGAAAAAGGACACAAAAACGGGTGGGCTTTAGCCTTGGGGGGTGGGGCTGGCCAACTTCGTCCGCAGGACTCGGAATGGGGCGAGACTTTGGGAGCGGCCTCCGTGCGCCAAAAATAGGCCGCGGGCAAAGCCGCGCCTGAATGCCGGGGAGCCAAGTTCGTACATCGGAGAAAGGCCACAAAAACAGGTGGGCTTTAGCCTTGGGGGGTGGGGCTAGCCAAGTTCGTCCGCCGGACTCGGAATGGGGGGAGACTTTACGAGCGGCCTCCGTGTGCCAAAAATAGGCCGCGGGCACAGGCGCGCCCAAAAATAACCGCCCGAATGCCGGGGAGCCAAGTTCGTCCATCGGAAAAAGGCCACAAAAACGGGTGGGGTTTAGGCTTGGGGGGTGGGGCTGGCCAAGTTCGTCCGCCGGACTCGGAATGGGGCGAGACTTTGCGAGCGGGGTCCGTGTGCCAAAAATTGGCCGCCGGCACAGCCGCGCCCAAAAATAAGCCCCCGAAGGCCTGCGTCCCAAAACCCCCCAGCGGAAAAATGGCCAAAAAACCGGTGGGCTATAGCCTTGGTGGGGGGCGGGAGCAAAGTTCGTCCGCCAGACTCCGAATGGGACGAGACTTTGCGAGGGGCCTCCTTGTAACAAAAATAGGCCGCGGGGACAGCCGCGCCCAAAAATAACTTACCGAATGCCGAGGAGCCAAGTTCGTCCACCGGAAAAAGGCCACAAAAACGGGTGGGATTTATCCTTGGGGGGTGGGGCAGGCCAAGTTCGTCCGCTGGACTCGGAATGGGGAGAGACTTTGCGAGCGGCCTCCGTGTGCCAAAAATAGTCCGCGGACGCAGTCGCGACCAAAAATAACAGCCCGAATGACGGGGAGCCAAGTTCGTCCATCGGAAAAAGGACACAAAAACGGGTGGGCTTTAGCCTTGGGGGGTGGGGCTGGCCAAGTTCGTCCGCAGGACTCGGAATGGGGCGAGACTTTGGGAGCGGCCTCCGTGCGCCAAAAATAGGCCGCGGGCAAAGCCGCGCCCGAATGCCGGGGAGCCAAGTTCGTACATCGGAGAAAGGCCACAAAAACAGGTGGGCTTTAGCCTTGGGGGGTGGGGCTAGCCAAGTTCGTCCGCCGGACTCGGAATGGGGGGAGACTTTGCGAGCGGCCTCCGTGTGCCAAAAATAGGCCGCGGGCACAGGCGCGCCCAAAAATAACCGCCCGAATGCCGGGGAGCCAAGTTCGTCCATCGGAAAAAGGCCACAAAAACTGGTGGGGTTTAGCCTTGGGGGGTGGGGCTGGCAAAGTTCGTCCGCCGGACTCGGAATGGAGCGAGACTTTGCGATCGGCCTCCGTGTGCCAAAAATTGGCCGCCGGCACAGCCGCGCCCAAAATTAAGCCCCTGAAGGCCTGCGTCCCAAAACCCCCCAGCGGAAAAATGGCCAAAAAATCGGTGGGCTATAGCCTTGGTGGGGGGCGGGAGCAAAGTTCGTCCGCCGGACTCCGAATGGGACGAGACTTTGCGAGGGGCCTCCTTGTGCCAAAAATAGGCCGCGGGGACAGCCGCGCCCAAAAATAAACTACCGAATGCCGGGGAGCCAAGTTCGTCCATCGGAAAAAGGCCACAAAAACGGGTGGGCTTTATCCTTGGGGGGTGGGGCAGGCCAAGTTCGTCCGCCGGACTCGGAATGGGGAGAGACTTTGCGAGCAGCCTCCGTGTGCCAAAAATAGGCCGCGGACGCAGTCGCGACCAAAAATAACAGCCCGAATGACGGGGATCCAAGTTCGTCCATCGGAAAAAGGACACAAAAACGGGTGGGCTTTAGCCTTGGGGGGTGGGGCTAGCCAAGTTCGTCCGCCGGACTCGGAATGGGGGGAGACTTTGCGAGCGGCCTCCGTGTGCCAAAAATAGGCCGCGGACACAGCCGCGACCAAAAATAACAGCCCGAATGCTGGGGAGCCAAGTTCGTCCTTCGGAAAAAGGCCACAAAAACGGGTGGGCTTTAGCCTTGGGGGGTGGGTCTGGCCAAGTTCCTCCGTCGGGCTCAGAATGGGGTGAGACTTTAGGAGCGGCCTCCGTGTGCCAAAAATTGGCCGCGGCCACAGCCGCGCCCAAACATAACCGCCCGAATGCCGGGGTGCCAAGTTCGTCGTTCGGAAAAAGGCACAAAAATGGGTGGGCATTAGCCTTGGGGGGTGGGGCTGGCCAAGTTCGTCCGCAGGACTCGGAATGGGGCAAGACTTTGTGAGCGGCCTCCGTGTGCCAAAAATAGGCCGCGGGCACAGCCGCGTCCAAAAAGAACCGCCCGAATGCCGGGGAGCCAAGTTCGTCCATCGGAAAAAGGCCACAAAAACGGGCGTGCTTTAGATTTGGGGGGTGGGGCTGGCCAAGTTCGTCCGCCGGACTCGGAATGGGGCGAGACTTTGTGATCGGCCTCCGTGTGACAAAAATAGGCTGCGGGCACAGCCGAGTCCAAAAATAACGGCCGTAATGCCGGGGAGCCAAGTTCGTCCATCGGAAAAAGGCCACAAAAACGGGTGGGCTTTAGCCTTGGGGGGTGGGGTTGGCCAAGTTCGTCCGCCGGACTCGGAATTGGGCGAGCCTTTGCGAGCGGCCTCCGTGTGCCAAAAATAGGCCGCGGGCAAAGCCGCGCCCGATTGCCGGGGAGCCAAGTTCGTCCATCGGAAAATGGCCACAAAAACGGGTGGGCTTTAGCCTTGGGGGGTGGGGCTGTCCAAGTTCGTCCGCCGGACACAGAATGGGGCGAGAGTTTGCGAGCGGCGTCCGTGTGCCAAAAATAGGCCGCGGTCAAAGCCGCGGTCACCGCCGTACCCAAAAATAACCGCCCGAATGCCGGGGAGCCAAGATCGTCCATTCGAAAAAGGCCACAATAACGGGTGGCCTTTAGCCTTGGGGGGTGGGGCTGGCCAAGTTCGTCCGCCGGACTCGGAATGGGGCGAGACTTGGCGAGCGGCCTCCGTGTGCCAAAAATAGGCCACGGGCACAGCTGCGCCCAAAAATAACCGCCCGAATGCCGGGGAGCCAAGTTCGTCCATCGGAAAAAGGCCACAAAAATGGGTGGGCTTTAGCTTTGGGGGGTGGGGCTGGCCAAGTTCGTCCGCCGGACTCGGAATGGGACGAGACTTTGCGAGCGGCCTCCGTGTACCAAAAATAGGCCGCGGGCACATCCGCGCCCAAAAATAACCGCCCGAATGCCGGGGAGCCCAGTTCGTCCATCGGAAAAAGGCCACAAAAACGGGTGGGCTTTAGCCTCGGGGGGTGGGGCTGGCCAAGTTCGTCCGCCGGAGTCGGAATGGGGCGAGACGTTGCGAGCGGCCTCCGTGTGCCAAATATAGGCCGCGGGCAAAGCCGCGCCCAAAAATAACCGCCCGAATGCCGGGGAGCCAAGTTCGTCCACCGGAAAAAGGCCACAAAAACAGTTTGGCTTTAGCCTTGGGGGGTGGGGCTGGCCAAGTTCGTCCGCCGGACTAGGAATGGGGAGAGACTTTGCGAGCGGCCTCCGTGTGCCAAAAATAGGCCGCGGGCAAAGCCGCGCCCGAATGCCGGGGAGCCAAGTTCGTCCATCGGAGAAAGGCCACAAAAATGGGTAGGCTTTAGCCTTGGGGGGTGGGGCTGGCCAAGTTCGTCCGCCGGACTCGGAATGGGGGAAGTCTTTGCGAGCGGCATCCGTGTGCCAAAAATAGGCTGCGGGAACAGCCGCGCACAAAAATAACCCCCCGACTGCCAGGGAGCCAAGTTCGTCCATCGGAAAAAGGCCACAAAAACGGGTGGGCTTTAGCCTTGAGTGGTGGGGCTGGCCAAGTTCGTACGCCGGACTCGGAATGGGGCGAGACGATGCGAACGGCCTACGTGTGCCAAAAATAGGCCGCGGGCTCAGCCGCGCCCAAAAAGAAGCCCCCGAATGCCGGGGTGCCAAGTTCGTCTATCGGAAAAAGGCCACAAAAACGGGTGGGCTTTAGCCTTGGGGGGTGGGGCTGGCCAAGTTCGTCCGCCGGACTCGGAATGGGTCGAGACTTTGCGAGCGGCCTCCGAGTGCCAAAAATAGGCCGTGGGCACAGCCGCGCCCAAAAAGAACTGCCCGAATGCCGGGGAGCCAAGTTCGTCGATCGGAAAAGGCCACAAAAACGGGTGGGCTTTAGCCTCGGGGGGTGGGGCTGGCCAAGTTCGTCCGCCGGAATCGGAATGGGGCGAGACTTTGCGGGCGGCCTCCGTGTGCCAAAAAAAGACCGCGGGCAAAGCCGCAACCAAAAATAACCGCGCGAATGCCGGGGAGCAAAGTTCGTCCATCGGAAAAAGGCCACAAAAACGGGTGGGCTTTAGCCTTGGGGGGTGGGGCTGGACAAGTTCGTCCGCCGGACTCGGAATGGGGCGAGACTTTGCGAGCGGCCTCCGTGTGCCAAAAATAGGCCGCGGGCACAGCCATGCCCAATAATAACCGCCCGAATGCCGGGGAGCCAAGTTCGTCCATCGGAAAAAGGCCACAAAAACGGGTGGGCTTTAGCCTTGGAGGGTGGGGCTGTACAAGTTCGTCCGCCAGACTCGGAATGGGGCGAGACTTTGCGAGCGGCCTCCGTTTACCAAAAATAGGCCGCGGGCACTTTCGCGCCCAAAAATAACCGCCCGAATGCCGGGGAGCCAAGTTCGTCCATCGGAAAAAGGCCACAAAAACGGGTGGGCTTTAGCCTTGGGGGGTGGGGCTGGCCAAGTTCGTCCGCCGGACTCGGAATGGGGGGAGACTTTGCGAGCGGCCTCCGTGTACCAAAAATAGGCCGCGGGCACAGCCGCGCCCAAAAATAAGCCCCCGAAGGCCTGCGTCCCAAAACCCCCCAGCGGAAAAATGGCCATAAAACGGGTGGGCTATAGCCTTGGGAGGTCGGGCTGACCAAGTTCGTCCGCCGGACTCGGAATGGGGGGAGACTTTGCGAGCGGCCTCCGTGTACAAAAAATAGGCCGCGGGCACAGCCGCGCCCAGAAATAACCGCCCGAATGCCGGGGAGCCAAGTTCGTCCATCGGAAAAAGGCACAAAAACGGGTGGGCTTTAGCCTTGGAGGGTGGGGCCCGCCAAGTTCGTCCGCCGGACTCGGAATGGGGGGAGACTTTGCGAGCGGCCTCCGTGTACAAAAAATAGGCCGCGGGGACAGCCGCGCCCAAAAATAACCTACCGAATGCCGGGGAGCCAAGTTCGTCCATCGGAAAAAGGCCACAAAAACGGGTGGGCTTTATCCTTGGGGGGTGGGGCAGGCCAAGTTCGTCCGCCGGACTCGGAATGGGGAGAGACTTTGCGAGCAGCCTCCGTGTGCCAAAAATAGGCCGCGGACGCAGTCGCAACCAAAAATAACAGCCCGAATGACGGGGAGCCAAGTTCGTCCATCGGAAAAAGGACACAAAAACGGGTGGGCTTTAGCCTTGGGGGGTGGGGCTAGCCAAGTTCGTCCGCCGGACTCGGAATGGGGGGAGACTTTGCGAGCGGCCTCCGTGTGCCAAAAATAGGCCGCGGACACAGCCGCGACCAAAAATAACAGCCCGAATGCTGGGGAGCCAAGTTCGTCCTTCGGAAAAAGGCCACAAAAACGGGTGGGCTTTAGCCTTGGGGGGTGGGTCTGGCCAAGTTCCTCCGTCGGGCTCAGAATGGGGTGAGACTTTAGGAGCGGCCTCCGTGTGCCAAAAATAGGCCGCGGCCACAGCCGCGCCCAAACATAACCGCCCGAATGCCGGGGTGCTAAGTTCGTCGTTCGGAAAAAGGCACAAAAACGGGTGGGCATTAGCCTTGGGGGGTGGGGCTGGCCAAGTTCGTCCGCAGGACTCGGAATGGGGCGAGACTTTGTGAGCGGCCTCCGTGTGCCAAAAATAGGCCGCGGGCACAGCCGCGTCCAAAAAGAACCGCCCGAATGCCGGGGAGCCAAGTTCGTCCATCGGAAAAAGGCCACAAAAACGGGCGTGCTTTAGATTTGGGGGGTGGGGCTGGCCAAGTTCGTCCGCCGGACTCGGAATGGGGCGAGACTTTTTGATCGGCCTCCGTGTGACAAAAATAGGCTGCGGGCACAGCCGAGTCCAAAAATAACGGCCGTAATGCCGGGGAGCCAAGTTCGTCCATCGGAAAAAGAACACAAAAACGGGTGGGCTTTAGCCTTGGGGGGTGGGGTTGGCCAAGTTCGTCCGCCGGACTCGGAATTGGGCGAGCCTTTGCGAGCGGCCTCCGTGTGCCAAAAATAGGCCGCGGGCAAAGCCGCGCCCGAATGCCGGGGAGCCAAGTTCGTCCATCGGAAAATGGCCACAAAAACGGGTGGGCTTTAGCCTTGGGGGGTGGGGCTGTCCAAGTTCGTCCGCCGGACACAGAATGGGGCGAGAGTTTGCGAGCGGCGTCCGTGTGCCAAAAATAGGCCGCGGTCAAAGCCGCGGTCACCGCCGTACCCAAAAATAACCGCCCGAATGCCGGGGAGCCAAGATCGTCCATTCGAAAAAGGCCACAATAACGGGTGGCCTTTAGCCTTGGGGGGTGGGGCTGGCCAAGTTCGTCCGCCGGACTCGGAATGGGGCGAGACTTGGCGAGCGGCCTCCGTGTGCCAAAAATAGGCCACGGGCACAGCCGCGCCCAAAAATAACCGCCCGAATGCCGGGGAGCCAAGTTCGTCCATCGGAAAAAGGCCACAAAAATGGGTGGGCTTTAGCTTTGGGGGGTAGGGCTGGCCAAGTTCGTCCGCCGGACTCGGAATGGGGCGAGACTTTGCGAGCGGCCTCCGTGTACCAAAAATAGGCCGCGGGCTCATCCGCGCCCAAAAATAACCGCCCGAATGCCGGGGAGCCAAGTTCGTCCATCGGAAAAAGGCCACAAAAACGGGTGGGCTTTAGCCTTGGGGGGTGGGGCTGGCCAAGTTCGTCCGCCGGACTCGGAATGGGGGGAGACTTTGCGAGCGGCCTCCGTGTACCAAAAATAGGCCGCGGGCACAGCCGCGCCCAAAAATAAGCCCCCGAAGGCCTGCGTCCCAAAACCCCCCAGCGGAAAAATGGCCATAAAACGGGTGGGCTATAGCCTTGGGAGGTCGGGCTGACCAAGTTCGTCCGCCGGACTCGGAATGGGGGGAGACTTTGCGAGCGGCCTCCGTGTACAAAAAATAGGCCGCGGGCACAGCCGCGCCCAGAAATAACCGCCCGAATGCCGGGGAGCCAAGTTCGTCCATCGGAAAAAGGCACAAAAACGGGTGGGCTTTAGCCTTGGAGGGTGGGGCCCGCCAAGTTCGTCCGCCGGACTCGGAATGGGGGGAGACTTTGCGAGCGGCCTCCGTGTACAAAAAATAGGCCGCGGGGACAGCCGCGCCCAAAAATAACCTACCGAATGCCGGGGAGCCAAGTTCGTCCATCGGAAAAAGGCCACAAAAACGGGTGGGCTTTATCCTTGGGGGGTGGGGCAGGCCAAGTTCGTCCGCCGGACTCGGAATGGGGAGAGACTTTGCGAGCAGCCTCCGTGTGCCAAAAATAGGCCGCGGACGCAGTCGCAACCAAAAATAACAGCCCGAATGACGGGGAGCCAAGTTCGTCCATCGGAAAAAGGACACAAAAACGGGTGGGCTTTAGCCTTGGGGGGTGGGGCTAGCCAAATTCGTCCGCCGGACTCGGAATGGGGGGAGACTTTGCGAGCGGCCTCCGTGTGCCAAAAATAGGCCGCGGACACAGCCGCGACCAAAAATAACAGCCCGAATGCTGGGGAGCCAAGTTCGTCCTTCGGAAAAAGGCCACAAAAACGGGTGGGCTTTAGCCTTGGGGGGTGGGTCTGGCCAAGTTCCTCCGTCGGGCTCAGAATGGGGTGAGACTTTAGGAGCGGCCTCCGTGTGCCAAAAATAGGCCGCGGCCACAGCCGCGCCCAAACATAACCGCCCGAATGCCGGGGTGCCAAGTTCGTCGTTCGGAAAAAGGCACAAAAACGGGTGGGCATTAGCCTTGGGGGGTGGGGCTGGCCAAGTTCGTCCGCAGGACTCGGAATGGGGCGAGACTTTGTGAGCGGCCTCCGTGTGCCAAAAATAGGCCGCGGGCACAGCCGCGTCCAAAAAGAACCGCCCGAATGCCGGGGAGCCAAGTTCGTCCATCGGAAAAAGGCCACAAAAACGGGCGTGCTTTAGATTTGGGGGGTGGGGCTGGCCAAGTTCGTCCGCCGGACTCGGAATGGGGCGAGACTTTTTGATCGGCCTCCGTGTGACAAAAATAGGCTGCGGGCACAGCCGAGTCCAAAAATAACGGCCGTAATGCCGGGGAGCCAAGTTCGTCCATCGGAAAAAGGCCACAAAAACGGGTGGGCTTTAGCCTTGGGGGGTGGGGTTGGCCAAGTTCGTCCGCCGGACTCGGAATTGGGCGAGCCTTTGCGAGCGGCCTCCGTGTGCCAAAAATAGGCCGCGGGCAAAGCCGCGCCCGAATGCCGGGGAGCCAAGTTCGTCCATCGGAAAATGGCCACAAAAACGGGTGGGCTTTAGCCTTGGGGGGTGGGGCTGTCCAAGTTCGTCCGCCGGACACAGAATGGGGCGAGAGTTTGCGAGCGGCGTCCGTGTGCCAAAAATAGGCCGCGGTCAAAGCCGCGGTCACCGCCGTACCCAAAAATAACCGCCCGAATGCCGGGGAGCCAAGATCGTCCATTCGAAAAAGGCCACAATAACGGGTGGCCTTTAGCCTTGGGGGGTGGGGCTGGCCAAGTTCGTCCGCCGGACTCGGAATGGGGCGAGACTTGGCGAGCGGCCTCCGTGTGCCAAAAATAGGCCACGGGCACAGCCGCGCCCAAAAATAACCGCCCGAATGCCGGGGAGCCAAGTTCGTCCATCGGAAAAAGGCCACAAAAATGGGTGGGCTTTAGCTTTGGGGGGTGGGGCTGGCCAAGTTCGTCCGCCGGACTCGGAATGGGGCGAGACTTTGCGAGCGGCCTCCGTGTACCAAAAATAGGCCGCGGGCTCATCCGCGCCCAAAAATAACCGCCCGAATGCCGGGGAGCCCAGTTCGTCCATCGGAAAAAGGCCACAAAAACGGGTGGGCTTTAGCCTCGGGGGGTGGGGCTGGCCAAGTTCGTCCGCCGGACTCGGAATGGGGCGAGACGTTGCGAGCGGCCTCCGTGCGCCAAATATAGGCCGCGGGCAAAGCCGCGCCCAAAAATAACCGCCCGAATGCCGGGGAGCCAAGTTCGTCCACCGGAAAAAGGCCACAAAAACAGTTTGGCTTTAGCCTTGGGGGGTGGGGCAGGCCAAGTTCGTCCGCCGGACTAGGAATGGGGCGAGACTTTGCGAGCGGCCTCCGTGTGCCAAAAATAGGCCGCGGGCAAAGCCGCGCCCGAATGCCGGGGAGCCAAGTTCGTCCATCGGAGAAAGGCCACAAAAATGGGTAGGCTTTAGCCTTGGGGGGTGGGGCTGGCCAAGTTCGTCCGCCGGACTCGGAATGGGGGAAGTCTTTGCGAGCGGCATCCGTGTGCCAAAAATAGGCCGCGGGAACAGCCGCGCACAAAAATAACCCCCCGACTGCCAGGGAGCCAAGTTCGTCCATCGGAAAAAGGCCACAAAAACGGGTGGGCTTTAGCCTTGAGTGGTGGGGCTGGCCAAGTTCGTACGCCGGACTCGGAATGGGGCGAGACGATGCGAACAGCCTACGTGTGCCAAAAATAGGCCGCGGGCTCAGCCGCGCCCAAAAAGAAGCCCCCGAATGCCGGGGAGCCAAGTTCGTCTATCGGAAAAAGGCCACAAAAACGGGTGGGCTTTAGCCTTGGGGGGTGGGGCTGGCCAAGTTCGTCCGCCGGACTCGGAATGGGTCGAGACTTTGCGAGCGGCCTCCGAGTGCCAAAAATAGGCCGTGGGCACAGCCGCGCCCAAAAAGAACTGCCCGAATGCCGGGGAGCCAAGTTCGTCGATCGGAAAAGGCCACAAAAACGGGTGGGCTTTAGCCTTGGGGGGTGGGGCTAGCAAGTTCGTCCGCCGGACTCGGAATGGGTCGAGACTTTGCGAGCGGCCTCCGTTTGCCAAAAATAGGCCGCGGGAACAGCCGCGCCCAAAAAGAACTGCCCGAATGCCGGGGAGCCAAGTTCGTCGATCGGAAAAGGCCACAAAACGGGTGGGCTTTAGCCTCGGGGGGTGGGGCTGGCCAAGTTCGTCCGCCGGAATCGGAATGGGGCGAGACTTTGCGGGCGGCCTCCGTGTGCCAAAAAAAGACCGTGGGCAAAGCCGCAACCAAAAATAACCGCGCGAATGCCGGGGAGCAAAGTTCGTCCATCGGAAAAAGGCCACAAAAACGGGTGGGCTTTAGCCTTGGGAGGTGGGGCTGGAAGAGTTCGTCCGCCGGACTCGGAATGGGGCGAGACTTTGCGAGCGGCCTCCGTGTGCCAAAAATAGGCCGCGGGCACAGCCGTGCCCAAAAATAACCGCCCGAATGCCGGGGAGCCAAGTTCGTCCATCGGAAAAAGGCCACAAAAACGGGTGGGCTTTAGCCTTGGAGGGTGGGGCTGTACAAGTTCGTCCGCCAGACTCGGAATGGGGCGAGACTTTGCGAGCGGCCTCCATGTACCAAAAATAGGCCGTGGGCACTTTCGCGCCCAAAAATAACCGCCCGAATGCCGGGGAGCCAAGTTCGTCCATCGGAAAAAGGCCACAAAAACGGGTGGGCTTTAGCCTTGGGGGGTGGGGCTGGCCAAGTTCGTCCGCCGGACTCGGAATGGGGGGAGACTTTGCGAGCGGCCTCCGTGTACCAAAAATAGGCCGCGGGCACAGCCGCGCCCAAAAATAAGCCCCCGAAGGCCTGCGTCCCAAAACCCCCCAGCGGAAAAATGGCCATAAAACGGGTGGGCTATAGCCTTGGGAGGTCGGGCTGACCAAGTTCGTCCGCCGGACTCGGAATGGGGGGAGACTTTGCGAGCGGCCTCCGTGTACAAAAAATAGGCCGCGGGCACAGCCGCGCCCAGAAATAACCGCCCGAATGCCGGGGAGCCAAGTTCGTCCATCGGAAAAAGGCACAAAAACGGGTGGGCTTTAGCCTTGGAGGGTGGGGCCCGCCAAGTTCGTCCGCCGGACTCGGAATGGGGCGAGACTTTGCGAGCGGCCTCCGTGTACAAAAAATAGGCCGCGGGCACAGCCGCGCCCAGAAATAACTGCCCGAATGCCGGAGAGCCAAGTTCGTCCATCGGAAAAAGGCACAAAAACGGGTGGGCTTTAGCCTTGGAGGGTGGGGCCCGCCAAGTTCGTCCGCCGGAATCGGGATGGGGCGAGACTTTGCGAGCGGCCTCCGTGTGCCAAAAATAGGCCGCGGGCACAGCCGAGCCCAAAAATAACCGCCCGAATGCCGGGGAGCCAAGTTCGTCCATCGGAAGAAGGCCCCAAAAACGGGTGGGCGTTAGCCTTGGGTGGTGGGGCAGGCCAAGTTCGTACGCCGGACTCGGAATGGGGCGAGACTTGGCGAGCGGCCTCCGTGTGCCAAATATAGGCCACGGGCGTTGCCGCGCCAAAAAATAAGCCCCCGAATGCCGGGGAGCCAAGTTCGTCCATCGGAAAAAGCCCAAAAAACGGGTGGGCTATAGCCTTGGGGGGTGGGGCTGCCCAAGTTCGTCCGCCGGACTCGGAATGGGGCGAGACTTTGCGAGCGGCCTCCGTGTGCAAAAAATAGGCCGCGGGCAAAGCCATGTCCAAAAATAACCGCCCGAATGCCGGGGAGCCAAGTTCGTCCATCGGAAAAAGGCCACAAAAACGGGTGGGCTTTAGCCTTGGGGGGTGGGGCTGCCCAAGTTCGTCCGCCGGACTCGGAATGGGGCGAGACTTTGCGAGCGGCCTCCGTGTGTAAAAAATAGGCCGCGGGCAAAGCCACGCCCAAAAATAACCGCCCGAATGCCGGGGAGCCAATTTCGTCCATCGGAAAAAGGCCACAAAAACGGGTGGGCTTTAGCCTTGGGGGGTGGGGCTGGCCAAGTTCGTCCGCCGGGATCAGAATGGGGCGAGACTTTGCGAGCAGCGTTCGTGTGCCAAAATTAGGCCGTGGGCACAGCCGCGCCCAAAAATAACCGCCCGAATGCCGGGGAGCCAAGTTCGTCCACCAGAAAAAGGCCACAAAAACGGGTGGGCTTTAGCCTTGGGGGGTGGGGCTGGCCATGTTCGTCCGGCGGACTCGGAATGGGGCTAGACTTTGCGAGCGGCCTCCATGTGCCAAAAATAGGCCGCGGGCACAGCAGCGCCCAAAAATAAGCCCCCGAAGGCCTGCGTCCCAAAACCCCCCTGCGGAAAAATGGCCAAAAAACGGGTGGGCTATAGCCTTGGGGGGTGGGGCTGGCCAAGTTCGTACGCCGGACTCGGAATGGGGCGAGACTTTGCGAGCGGCCTCCGTGTGCCAAAAATAGGCCGCGGGCACAGCCGCGCCCAAAAATAACCGGCCGAATGCCGGGGAGCCAAGTTCGTCCATCGGAAATAGGCCACAAAAACGGGTGGGCGTTAGCCTTGGGGGGTGGGGCTGGCCAAGTTCGTCCGCCGGACTCGGAATGGGACGAGACTTTGCGAGCGCCCTCCGGGCCCCAAAAATAAGCCGCGGGCAAAGCCGCGCCCAAAAATAACCGCCCGAATGCCGGTGAGCCAAGTTCGTCCATCGGAAAAAGGCCACAAAAACGGGTGGGCTTTATCCTTAGGGGGTGGGGCTGGCCAAGTTCGTCCGCCGGACTCGGAATGGGGGGAGACTTTGCGAGTGGCCTACGTGTGCCAAAAATAGGCCGCGGGCACAGCCGCGCCCAAAAATAAGCCCCCGAAGGCCTGCGTCCAAAAACCCCCCAGCGGGAAAATGGCCCAAAAACGGGTGGGCTATAGCCTTGGGGGGTGGGGCTGGCCAAGTTTGTCCGCCGCACTCGGAATGGGGCGACACTTTGCGAGCGGCCTCCGGGCGCCAAAAATAAGCCGCGGGCAAAGCCACGCCCAAAAATAACCGCCCGAATGCCGGGGAGCCAAGTTCGTCCATCGGAAATAGGCCACAAAAACGGGTGGGCTTTAGCCTTGGGGGGTGGGGATGGCCAAGTTCGTCCGCCGGACTCGGAATGGGACGAGACTTTGCGAGCGGCCTCCGGGCCCCAGAAATAAGCCGCGGGCAAAGCCGCGCCCAAAAATAACCCCCCGAATGCCGGTGAGCCAAGTTCGTCCATCGGAAAAAGGCCACAAAAACGGGTGGGCTTTATCCTTGGGGGGTGGGGCTGGCCAAGTTCGTCCGCCGGACTCAGAATGGGGCGAGACTTTGCGAGTGGCCTCCGTGTGCCAAAAATAGGCCGCGGACACAGCCGCGCCCAAAAATAACCGCCCGAATGCCGGGGAGCCAAGTTCGTCCATTGGAAAAAGGCCACAACAACGGGTGGGCTTTAGCCTTGGGAGGTGGGGTTGGCCAAGTTCGTCCGCCGGACTCGGAATGGGGCGAGATTTTGTGAACGGCCTCCGTGTACCAAAAATAGGCCGCGGGCATAGCCGCGCTAAAAAATAAGCCCCCGAAAGCCTGCGTCCCAAAACCCCCCAGCGGAAAAATGGCCAAAAAACGGGTGGGCTATAGCCTTGGGGGGTTGGGCTGGCCAAGTTCGTCCGCCGGACTCGGAATGGGGCGACACTTTGCGAGCGGCCTCCGGGCGCCAAAAATAAGCCGCGGGCAAAGCCGCGCCCAAAAATAACCGCCCGAATGCCGGGGAGCCAAGTTCGTCCATCGGAAATAGGCCACAAAAACGGGTGGGCTTTAGCCTTGGGGGGTGGGGATGGCCAAGTTCGTCCGCCGGACTCGGAATGGGACGAGACATTGCGAGCGGCCTCCGGGCCCCAGAAATAAGCCGCGGGCAATGCCGCGCCCAAAAATAACCGCCCGAATGCCGGTGAGCCAAGTTCGTCCATCGGAAAAAGGCCACAAAAACGGGTGGGCTTTATCCTTGGGGGGTGGGGCTGGCCAAGTTCGTCCGCCGGACTCGGAATGGGGCGAGACTTTGCGAGTGGCCTCCGTGTGCCAAAAATAGGCCGCGGACACAGCCGCGCCCAAAAATAACCGCCCGAATGCCGGGGAGCCAAGTTCGTCCATTGGAAAAAGGCCACAACAACGGGTGGGCTTTAGCCTTGGGAGGTGGGGCTGGCCAAGTTCGTCCGCCGGACTCGGAATGGGGCGAGATTTTGCGAACGGCCTCCGTGTACCAAAAATAGGCCGCGGGCATAGCCGCGCTATAAAATAAGCCCCCGAAGGCCTGCGTCCCAAAACCCCCCAGCGGAAAAATGGCCAAAAAACGGGTGGGCTATAGCCTTGGGGGGTTGGGCTGGCCAAGTTCGTCCGCCGGACTCGGAATGGGGCGACACTCTGCGAGCGGCCTCCGGGCGCCAAAAATAAGCCGCGGGCAAAGCCGCGCCCAAAAATAACCGCCCGAATGCCGGGGAGCCAAGTTCGTCCATCGGAAATAGGCCACAAAAACGGGTGGGCTTTAGCCTTGGGGGGTGGGGCTGGCCAAGTTCGTCCGCCGGACTCGGAATGGGACGACACTTTGCGAGCGGCCTCCGGGCGCCAAAAATAAGCCGCGGGCCAAGCCGCGCCCAAAAATAACGGCCCGAATGCCGGGGAGCCAAGTTCGTCCATCGGAAAAAGGCCACAAAAACGGGTGGGCTTTATCCTTGGGGGGTGGGGCTGGCCAAGTTCGTCCGCCGGACTCGGAATGGGGCGAGACTTTGCGAGCGGCCTCCGTGTGCCAAAAATAGGCCGCGGACACAGCCGCGCCCAAAAATAACGGCCCGAATGCCGGGGAGCCAAGTTCGTCCATCGGAAAAAGGCCACAAAAACGGGTGGGCTTTAGCCTTGGGGGGTGGGGCTGGCCAAGTTCTTCCGCCGGACTCGGAATGGGGCGAGACTTTACGAACGGCCTCCGTGTGCCAAAAATAGGCCGCGGGCACAGCCGCGCCCAAAAACAACCGCCCGAATACCGGGGAGCCAAGTTCGTCCATTGGAAAAAGGCCACAACAACGGGTGGGCTTTAGCCTTGGGAGGTGGGGCTGGCCAAGTTCGTCCGCCGGACTCGGAATGGGGCGAAATTTTGCGAGCGGCCTCTGTGTGCCAAAAATAGGCGGCGGGGATACCCGCGCCCAAAAATAACCGCCGAAAGGCCCGGGAACCAAGTTCGTCCATCGGAAAAAGGCCACAAAAACGGGTGGGCTTTAGCCTTGGGGGGTGCGGCTGTACAAGTTTGTCCGCCGGACTCGGAATGGGGCGAGACTTTGCGAGCGGCCTCCGTGTGCTAAAAATAGGCCGCGGGCACAGCCGCGCCCAAAAATAACCGCCCGAATGCCGGGGAGCCAAGTTCGTCCAGCGGAAAAATCCCACAAAAACGGGTGGGCTTTAGCCTTGGGGGGTGGGGCTGGCCAAGTTCGTCCGCCGGACTCGGAATGGGTCGAGACTTTGCGAGCGGCCTCTGTGTGCCAAAAATAGGCCGCGGGCACAGCCGCGCCCAAAAAGAACTGCCCGAATGCAGGGGAGCCAAGTTCGTCGATCGGAAAAAGGCCACAAAAACGGGTGGGCTTTAGCCTTGGGGGGTGGGGCTGTACAAGTTTGTCCGCCGGACTCGGAATGGGGCGACACTTTGCGAGCGGCCTCCGTGTGCCAAAAATAGGCCGCGGGCACAGCCGCGTCCAAAAATAACCCCCTGAATGCCGGGGAGCCAAGTTCGTCCATCGGAAAAAGGCTACAAAAACGGGTGGGCTTTAGCCTTAGGGGGTGGGGCTGGCCAAGTTCGTCCGCCGGACTCGGAGTGGGGCGAGACTTTGCGAGCGGCCTCCATGTGCCAAAAATAGACCGCGGGCACAGCCACGCCCAAAAATAACCGTACGAATGCCGGGGAGCTAAGATCGTCCATCGGAAAAAGGCTACAAAAACGGGTGGGCTTTAGCCTTGGGGGGTGGGGCTGGCCAAGTTCGTCCGCCGGACTCGGAGTGGGGGGAGACTTTGCGAGCAGCCTCCGTGTGCCAAAAATAGGCCGCGGGCATAGCCACGCCCTAAAATAACCCTCCGAATGCCGGGGAGCCAAGTTCGTCCATCGGAAAAAGGCCACAAAAACGGGTGGGCTTTAGCCTTTGCTGGGTGAGGCTGGCCATGTTCGCCTGCCGGACTCGGAATGGGGCGAGACTTTGCGAGCGGCCTCCGTGTGCCAAAAATAGGCGGTGGGCACAGCCGCGGCCAAAAATAACCGCCCGAATGCCGGGGAGCCAAGTTCGTCCATCGGAAAAAGGCTACAAAAACGGGTGGGCTTTATCCTTGGGGGGTGGGGCTGGCCAAGTTCGTCCGCCGGACTCGGAGTGGGGCGAGACTTTGCGAGCGGCCTCCGTGTGCCAAAAATAGGCCGCGGTCACAGCCACACCCAAAAATAACCGTCCGAATGCCGGGGTGCCAAGTTCGTCCATCGGAAAAAGGCCACAAAAATGGGTGGGCTTTTGCCTTGGGGGGTGGGGCTGGCCAAGTTCGTCCGCCGGACTCGGAATGGGGCCAGACTTTGCGAGCGACCTCCGTGTACCAAAAATAGGCCACGGGCGCAGCCGCGCCCAAAAATAACTGCCCGAATGCCGGGGAGCCAAGTTCGTCCATCGGAAAGAGGCCACAAAAATGGGTGGGCTTTAGTGTTGGGGGGTGGAGCTGGCCAAGTTCGTCCGCCGGACTCGGAATGGGGCGAGACTTTGCGAGCGGCCTCCGTGTGCCAAAAATAGGCCGCGGGCACAGCCGCGTCCAAAACCGCCTGAATGCCGGGGAGACAAGTTCATCCATCGGAAAAAGGGCACAAAAACGGGTGGCTTTAGTGTTGGGGGGTGGAGCTGGCCAAGTTCGTCCGCCAGACTCGGAGTGGGGCGAGACTTTACGAGCGGCCTCCGTGTGCCAAAAATAGGCCGCGGGCATAGCCACGCCCTAAAATAACCCTCCGAATGCCGGGGAGCCAAGTTCGTCCATCGGAAAAAGGCCACAAAAACGGGTGGGCTTTAGCCTTTGCTGGGTGAGGCTGGCCATGTTCGCCCGCCGGACTCGGAATGGGGCGAGACTTTGCGAGCGGACTCCGTGTGCCAAAAATAGGCGGCGGGCACAGCCGCGCCCAAAAATAACCGCCCGAATGCCGGGGAGCCAAGTTCGTCCATCGGAAAAAGGCTACAAAAACGGGTGGGCTTTGGCCTTGGGGGGTGGGGCTGGCCAAGTTCGTCCGCCGGACTCGGAGTGGGGCGAGACTTTGCGAGCGGCCTCCGTGTGCCAAAAATAGGCCGCGGTCACAGCCACGCCCAAAAATAACCGTCCGAATGCCGGGGTGCCAAGTTCGTCCATCGGAAAAAGGCCACAAAAACAGGTGGGCTTTTGCCTTGGGGTGTGGGGCTGGCCAAGTTCGTCCGCCGGACTCGGAATGGGGCCAGACTTTGCGAGCGACCTCCGTGTACCAAAAATAGGCCGCGGGCGCAGCCGCGCCCAAAAATAACTGCCCGAATGCCGGGGAGCCAAGTTCGTCCATCGGAAAGAGGCCACAAAAACGGGTGGGCTTTAGTGTTGGGGGGTGGAGCTGGCCAAGTTCGTCCGCCGGACTCGGAATGGGGCGAGACTTTGCGAGCGGCCTCCGTGTGCCAAAAATAGGCCCCGGGCACAGCCGCGCCCAAAACCGCCTGAATGCCGGGGAGACAAGTTCATCCATCGGAAAAAGGGCACAAAAACGGGTGGGCTTTAGTGTTGGGGGGTGGGGCTGGCCAAGTTCGTCCGCCGGACTGGGAATGGGTTGAGACTTTACGAGCGGCCTCCGTTTGCCAAAAATAGGACGCGGGCACAGCCGCGCCCAAAAATAACCATCCGAATGCCGGGGAGCCAAGTTTGTCCATCGGAAAAGGGCCACAAAAACGGGTGGGCTTTCGCCTTGGGGGGTGGGGCTGGCCAAGTTCGTCCGCCGGACGCGGAATGGGGCGACTCTTTGCGAGCGGCCTCCGTGTGCCAAAAATAGGCCGCGGGCACAGCCGCGCCCAAAAAAAACCGCCCGAGTGCCGGGGACCCAAGTTCGTCCATCGGAAAAAGGGCACAAAAACGGGTGGGCTTTAGCCTTGGGAGGTGGGGCTGGCCAAGTTCGACCGCCGCACTCGGAATGGGGCGAGACTTTACGAGCAGCCTCCGTGTGCCAAAAATAGGCCATGGGAACAGCCGCGCCAAAAATAACCGCCCGAACGCCGGGGAGCCAAGTTCGTCCATCGGAAAAAGGCCACAAAAACGGGTGGGCTTTACCCTTGGGTGGTGGGGCTGGCCAAGTTCGTCCGCCGGACTCCGAATGGGGCGAGACTTTGTGACGGGCCTCCGTGTGCCAAAAATAGGCCGTGGCCACAGCCGCGCCCAAAAATAAGCCCCCGAAGGCCTGCGTCCCAAAACCCACCAGCGGAAATATGGCCAAAAAACCGGTGGGCTATAGCCTTGGTGGGGGGCGGGGGCGAAGTTCGTCCGCCGGACTCGGAATGGGGCGAGACTATGCGAGGGGCCTCCGTGTGCCAAAAATAGGCCGCGGGCACTGCTGCGCCCAAAAGTAACCGCCCGAATGCCGGGGAGCCAAGTTCGTCCATCGGAAAAAGGCCACAAAAACGGGTGGGCTTTAGCCTTGGGGGGTGGGGCGGGCCAAGTTCGTCCGCCGGACTCGGAATGGGGCGAGACTTTGCGAGCGGCCTCCGTGTGCCAAAAATAGGCCACGGGCACAGCCGCGTCCAAAAATAACCACCCGAATGCCGGGGAGCCAAGTTCGTCCATTGGAAAAAGGCCACAAAAACGGGTGGGCTTTAGCCTTGGGGGGTGGGGCTGGCCAAGTTCGTCCGCCGGACTCGAAATGGGGCGACAGTTTGCGAGCGGCCTCCGTGTGCCAAAAATAGGCCGCGGGCACAGCCGCGCCCAAAAATAACCGCCCGAATGCCGGGGAGCCAAGTTCATCCACCGGAAAAAGGCCACAAAAACGGGTGGGCTTTAGCCTTGGGGGGTGGGGCAGGCCAAGTTCGTCCGCCGGACTCAGAATGGGGCGAGACTTTGCAAACGGCCTCCGTGTGCCAAAAAATAGGCCACGGGCACAGCCGCGCCCAAAAATAAGCCCCCGAAGGCCTGCGTCCCAAAATCCCCCAGCGGAAAAATGGCCAAAAAACCGGTGGGCTATAGCCTTAGGGGGTGGGGCTGCCCAAGTTCGTCCGCCGGACTCGGAATGGGGCGAGACTTTGCGAGCGGCCTCCGTGTGCCAAAATTAGGCCGCGCGCACAGCCGTGCCCAATACCGCCCGAATACCGGGGAGCCATGTTCGTCCATCGGAAAAAGGCCACAAAAACGGGTGGGCTTTAGTGTTGGGGGGTGGGGCTGGCCAAGTTCGTCCGCCGGACTCGGAATGGGGCGAGACTTTGCGAGCGGCCTCCGTGTGCCAAAAATAGGCCGCGGGTACAGCCGTGCCCAAAAATAACCGCCCGAATGCCGGGGAACCAAGTTCGTCCATCGGAAAAAGGCCACAAAAACGGGTGGGCTTTAGCCTTTGCTGGGTGAGGCTGGCCATGTTCGCCCGCCGGACTCGGAATGGGGCGAGACTTTGCGAGCGGCCTCCGTGTGCCAAAAATAGGCGGTGGGCACAGCCGCGCCCAAAAATAACCGCCCGAATGCCGGGGAGCCAAGTTCGTCCATCGGAAAAAGGCTACAAAAACGGGTGGGCTTTAGCCTTGGGGGGTGGGGCTGGCCAAGTTCGTCCGCCGGACTCGGAGTGGGGCGAGACTTTGCGAGCGGCCTCCGTGTGCCAAAAATAGGCCGCGGTCACAGCCACACCCAAAAATAACCGTCCGAATGCCGGGGTGCCAAGTTCGTCCATCGGAAAAAGGCCACAAAAACGGGTGGGCTTTTGCCTTGGGGGGTGGGGCTGGCCAAGTTCGTCCGCCGGACTCGGAATGGGGCCAGACTTTGCGAGCGACCTCCGTGTACCAGAAATAGGCCACGGGCGCAGCCGCGCCCAAAAATAACTGCCCGAATGCCGGGGAGCCAAGTTCGTCCATCGGAAAGAGGCCACAAAAACGGGTGGGCTTTAGTGTTGGGGGGTGGAGCTGGCCAAGTTCGTCCGCCGGACTCGGAATGGGGCGAGACTTTGCGAGCGGCCTCCGTGTGCCAAAAATAGGCGGTGGGCACAGCCGCGCCCAAAAATAACCGCCCGAATGCCGGGGAGCCAAGTTCGTCCATCGGAAAAAGGCTACAAAAACGGGTGGGCTTTAGCCTTGGGGGGTGGGGCTGGCCAAGTTCGTCCGCCGGACTCGGAGTGGGGCGAGACTTTGCGAGCGGTCTCCGTGTGCCAAAAATAGGCCGCGGTCACAGCCACGCCCAAAAATAACCGTCCGAATGCCGGGGTGCCAAGTTCGTCCATCGGAAAAAGGCCACAAAAACAGGTGGGCTTTTGCCTTGGGGTGTGGGGCTGGCCAAGTTCGTCCGCCGGACTCGGAATGGGGCCAGACTTTGCGAGCGACCTCCGTGTACCAAAAATAGGCCGCGGGCGCAGCCGCGCCCAAAAATAACTGCCCGAATGCCGGGGAACCAAGTTCGTCCATCGGAAAGAGGCCACAAAAACGGGTGGGCTTTAGTGTTGGGGGGTGGAGCTGGCCAAGTTCGTCCGCCGGACTCGGAATGGGGCGAGACTTTGCGAGCGGCCTCCGTGTGCCGAAAATAGGCCCCGGGCACAGCCGCGCCCAAAACCGCCTGAATGCCGGGGAGACAAGTTCATCCAGCAGAAAAAGGGCACAAAAACGGGTGGGCTTTAGTGTTGGGGGGTGGGGCTGGCCAAGTTCGTCCGCCGGACTGGGAATGGGTTGAGACTTTACGAGCGGCCTCCGTTTGCCAAAAATAGGATGCGGGCACAGCCGCGCCCAAAAATAACCATCCGAATGCCGGGGAGCCAAGTTTGTCCATCGGAAAAGGGCCACAAAAACGGGTGGGCTTTCGCCTTGGGGGGTGGGGCTGGCCAAGTTCGTCCGCCGGACGCGGAATGGGGCGACTCTTTGCGAGCGGCCTCCGTGTGCCAAAAATAGGCCGCGGGCACAGCCGCGCCCAAAAAAAACCGCCCGAGTGCCGGGGACCCAAGTTCGTCCATCGGAAAAAGGGCACAAAAACGGGTGGGCTTTAGCCTTGGGAGGTGGGGCTGGCCAAGTTCGTCCGCCGCACTCGGAATGGGGCGAGACTTTACGAGCGGCCTCCGTGTGCCAAAAATAGGCCATGGGAACAGCCGCGCCAAAAATAACCGCCCGAACGCCGGGGAGCCAAGTTCGTCCATCGGAAAAAGGCCACAAAAACGGGTGGGCTTTACCCTTGGGTGGTGGGGCTGGCCAAGTTCGTCCGCCGGACTCCGAATGGGGCGAGACTTTGTGACGGGCCTCCGTGTGCCAAAAATAGGCCGTGGCCACAGCCGCGCCCAAAAATAAGCCCCCGAAGGCCTGCGTCCCAAAACCCACCAGCGGAAATATGGCCAAAAAACCGGTGGGCTATAGCCTTGGTGGGGGGCGGGGGCGAAGTTCGTCCGCCGGACTCGGAATGGGGCGAGACTATGCGAGGGGCCTCCGTGTGCCAAAAATAGGCCGCGGGCACTGCTGCGCCCAAAAGTAACCGCCCGAATGCCGGGGAGCCAAGTTCGTCCATCGGAAAAAGGCCACAAAAACGGGTGGGCTTTAGCCTTGGGGGGTGGGGCGGGCCAAGTTCGTCCGCCGGACTCGGAATGGGGCGAGACTTTGCGAGCGGCCTCCGTGTGCCAAAAATAGGCCACGGGCACAGCCGCGTCCAAAAATAACCACCCGAATGCCGGGGAGCCAAGTTCGTCCATTGGAAAAAGGCCACAAAAACGGGTGGGCTTTAGCCTTGGGGGGTGGGGCTGGCCAAGTTCGTCCGCCGGACTCGAAATGGGGCGACAGTTTGCGAGCGGCCTCCGTGTGCCAAAAATAGGCCGCGGGTACAGCCGTGCCCAAAAATAACCGCCCGAATGCCGGGGAACCAAGTTCGTCCATCGGAAAAAGGCCACAAAAACGGGTGGGCTTTAGCCTTGGGGGGTGGGGCTGTCCAAGTTCGTCCGCCGGACTCAGAATGGGGAGAGACTTTGTGAGCCGCCTCCGTGTGCCAAAAATAGGCCGCGGGCAAAGTCGCGCCCAAAAATAACCGCCCGAATACCGGAGAACCAAGTTCGTCCATCGGAAAAAGGCCACAAAAACGGGTGGGCTTTAGCCTTGGGGGGTGGGGCTGGCCAAGTTCGTCCGCCGCACTCGGAATGGGGCGAGACTTTGCGAGCGGCCTCCATGTGCCAAAAATAGGCCGCGGGCACAGCCCCGCCCATAAATAAGCCCCCGAAGGCCTGCGTCCCAAAACCTCGCAGCGGAAAAATGGCCAAAAAACGGGTGGGCTATAGCCTTGGGGGTTGGGGCTGACCAAGTATTCCGCCGGACTCGGAATGGGGCGACTCTTTGCGAGCAGCCTCCGTGAGCCAAAAATAGGCCGCGGGCACAGCCGCGCCCAAAAATAAGCCCCCGAAAGCCTGCGTCCCAAAACCCCCCAGCGGAAAAATGGCCAAAAAACGAGTGGGCTTTAGCCTTGGGGGGTGGGGCTGGCCAAGTTCGTCCGCCGGACTCGAAATGGGGCGACAGTTTGCGAGCGGCCTCCGTGTGCCAAAAATAGGCCGCGGGCACAGCCGCGCCCAAAAATAACCGCCCGAATGCCGGGGAGCCAAGTTCGTCCATTGGAAAAAGGCCACAAAAACGGGTGGGCTTTAGCCTTGGGGGGTGGGGCTGGCCAAGTTCGTCCGCCGGACTCGAAATGGGGCGAGAGTTTGCGAGCGGACTCCGTGTGCCAAAAATAGGCCGCGGGCACAGCCGCGCCCAAAAATAACCGCCCGAATGCCGGGGAGCCAAGTTCATCCACCGGAAAAAGGCCACAAAAACGGGTGGGCTTTAGCCTTTTGGGGTGGGGCAGGCCAAGTTCGTCCGCCGGACTCAGAATGGGGCGAGACTTTGCAAGCGGCCTCCGTGTGCCAAAAAATAGGCCGCGGGCACAGCCGCGCCCAAAAATAAGCCCCCGAAGGCCTGCGTCCCCAAATCCCCCAGCGGAAAAATGGCCAAAAAACCGGTGAGCTATAGCCTTAGGGGGTGGGGCTGCCCATGTTCGTCCGGCGGACTCGGAATGGGGCGAGACTTTGCGAGCGGCCTCCGTGTGCCAAAAATAGGCCGCGGGCAAAGCCGCGCCCAAAACTAACCGCCCGAATGCCGGGGAACCAAGTTCGTCCATCGGAAAAAGGCCACAAAAACGGGTGGGCTTTAGCCTTGGGGGGTGGGGCTGGCCAAGTTCGTCCGCCGGACTCAGAATGGGGCGAGAGTTTGCAAGCCGCCTCCGTGTGCCAAAAATAGGCCGCGGGCAAAGCCGCGCCCAAAAATAACCGCCCGAATGCCTGGGAAGTTCGTCCATCGGAAAAAGGCCCCAAAAACGGGTGGGCTTTTGCCTTGGGAGGTGGGGCTGGCCAAGTTCGTCCGCCGGACTCGGAATGGGGGGAGACTTTGCGAGCGGCCTCCGTGTGCTAAAAATAGGCCGCGGGCACAGCCGCGCCCAAAAATAAGCCCCCGAAGGCCTGCGTCCCAAAATCCCCCAGCGGAAAAATGGCAAAAAAACCGGTGGGCAATAGCCTTGGGGGGTGAGGCTGCCCAAGTTCGTCCGCCGGACTCGGAATGGGGCGAGACTTTGCGAGCAGCCTCCGTGTACCAAAAATAGGCCGCGGGCACAGCCGCGCCCAAAAATAACTGCCCGAATGCCGGGGAGCCAAGTTCGTCCATCGGAAAAAGGCCACAAAAACTGGTGGGCTTTAGCCTTGGGGGGTGGGGCTGGCCAAGTTCGTCCGCCGGAATCGGAATGGGGCGAGACTTTGCGAGCGGCCTCCGTGTGCCAAAAATAGGCCGCGGGCACAGCCGCGCCCAAAAATAACGGCCCGAATGCCGGGGAGCAATGTTCGTCCATCGGAAAATGCCACAAAAACGGGTGGGCTTTTGCCTTCGGGCGTGGGGATGGCCAAGTTCGTCCGCCGGACTCGGAATATGGTGGGAGACTTTGCGAGCGGCTTCCGTGCGCCAAAAATAGGCCGCGGGCACAGCCGCACCCAAAAATAACCGCCCGAATGCCAGGGAGCCAAGTTCGTCCATCGGAAAAAGGCCACAAAAACAGGTGGGCTTTGCCTTGGGGGTGGGGCTGGCCAAGTTCGTCCGCCGGACTCGGAATGGGCCGAGACTTTGCGAGCGGCCTCCGTGTAATAAAAATAGGCCGCGGGCACAACCACGCCCAAAAATAACCGCCCGAATGCCGGGGAGCCAAGTTCGTCCTTCGGAAAAAGGCCACAAAAACAGGTGGGCTTTGCCTTGGGGGTGGGGCTGGCCAAGTTCGTCCGCCGGACTCGGAATATGGTGGGAGACTTTGCGAGCGGCCTCCGTGTGCCAAAAATAGGCCGCGGGCACAGTCGTGCCCAAGAATAACCGCCCGAATGCCGGGGAGCCAAGTTCGTCCATCGGAAAAAGGCCACAAAAACGGGTGGGCTTTAGCCTTGGGGGGTGGGGCGGGCCAAGTTCGTCCGCCGGACTCGGAATGGGGCAAGACTTTGCGAGTGGCCTCCGTGTGCCAAAAATAGGTCGCGGGCACAGCGCGCCCAAAAATAACCGCCCGAATGCCGGGGAGCAATGTTCGTCCATCGCAAAATGCCACAAAAACGGGTGGGCTTTAGCCTTCGGGGGTGGGGCTGGCCAAGTTCGTCCGCCGGACTCGGAATATGGTGGGAGACTTTGCGAGCGGCCTCCGTGTGCCAAAAATAGGCCGCGGGTACAGCCGTGCCCAAAAATAACCGCCCGAATGCTGGGGAGCAATGGTTGTCCATCGGAAAATGCCACAAAAACGGGTGGGCTTTTGCCTTCGGGGGTGGGGCTGGCCAAGTTCGTCCGCCGGACTCGGAATATGGTGGGAGACTTTGCGAGCGGCCTCCGTGTGCCAAAAATAGGCCGCGGGCACAGCCGCGCCCAAAAATAACCGCCCGAATGCCGGGGAGCCAAGTTCTTCCTTCGGAAAAAGGCCACAAAAACAGGTGGGCTTTGCCTTGGGGGTGGGGCTGGCCAAGTTCGTCCGCCGGACTCGGAATGGGCCGAGACTTTGCGAGCGGCCTCCGTGTGCTAAAAATAGGCCGCGGGCACAACCACGCCCAAAAATAACCGCCCGAATGCCGGGGAGCCAAGTTCGTCCATCGGAAAAAGGCCACAAAAACGGGTGGGCTGTAGCCTTGGGTGGTGGGGCAGGCCAAGTTCGCCCCCGGACTCGGAATGGGCTGAGACCTTGCGAGCGGCCTCCGTGTGCCAAAAATAGGCGGCGGGCATAGCCGCGCCCAAAAATAACCGCCCGAATGCTGGGGAGCCAAGTTCGTCCATCGGAAAAAGGCCACAAAAACGGGTGGGCTTTAGCCTTGGGGGGTGGGGTTGGCCAAGTTCGTCCGCCGGACTCGGAATGGGGCCAGGCTTTGCGAGGGGCCTCCGTGTGCCAAAAATAGGCCGCGGGCACTGCCGCGCCAAAAAATAAGCGCCCGAAGGTCCCGTCCCCAAGTTCGTCCGTCGCAAAAATGCCCAAAAAATGGGTGGGCTATAGCCTTGGGGGTAGGGGCTGGCCAAGTTCGTCCGCCGGACTCAGAATGGGGCCAGACTTTGCGAGGGGCCTCCGTGTGCCAAAAATAGGCTGCGGCCACGGCCGCGCCCAAAAATAAGCGCCCGAAGGTCCCGTCCCCAAGTTCGTCCGCCGCAAAAATGCCCAAAAAATGGGTGGGCTATAGCCTTGGGGGGAGGGGCTGGCCAAGTTCGTCCGCCGGACTCGGAATGGGGCCAGACTTTGTGAGCGGCCTCCGTGTACCAAAACTAGGCCGCGGGCACAGCCGCGCCCAAAAATAAGCACACGAAAGTACCGTCCCCAAGTTCGTCCGCCGCAAAAATGCCCAAAAAACGGATGGGCTATAGCCATGGGGGGAGGGGTTTGCCAAGTTCGTCCGCCGGACTCGGAATGGGGCCAGACTTTGCGAGGGGCCTCCGTGTGCCAACAATAGGCCGCGGGCACTGCCGCGCCCGAAGGTCCCGTCCCCAAGTTCGTCCGCCGCAAAGATGCCCAAAAAACTGGTGGGCTATAGCCTTGGGGGGAGGGGCTGGCGAAGTTCGTCCGCCGGACTCGGAATGGGGCCAGGCTTTGCGAGGGGCCTCCGTGTGCCAAAAATAGGCCGCGGGCACTGCCGCGCCAAAAAATAAGCGCCCGAAGGTCCCGTCCCCAAGTTCGTCCGTCGCAAAAATGCCCAAAAAACGGGTGGGCTATAGCCTTGGGGGGAGGGGCTGGCCAAGTTCGTCCGCCGGACTCGGAATGGGGCCACACTTTGCGAGGGGCCTCCGTGTGCCAAAAATAGTCTGCGGGCATGGCCGCGCCCAAAAATAAGCGCCCCAAGGTCCCGTCCCCAAGTTCGTCCGCCGCAAAGATGCCCAAAAAATGGGTGGGCTATAGCCTTGGGGGGAGAGGCTGGCCAAGTTCGTCCGCCGGACTCGCAATGGGGCCAGACTTTGCGAGGGGCCTCTGTGTGCCAAAAATAGGCCGCGGGCACTGCCGCACCAAAAAATAAGCGCCCGAAGGTCCCGTCCCCAAGTTCGTCCGCCGCAAAAATGCCCAAAAAATGGGTGGGCTATAGCCTTGGGGGGAGGGGCTGGCCAAGTTCGTCCGCCGGACTCGGAATGGGCCGAGACTTTGCGAGCGGCCTCCGTGTGCTAAAAATAGGCCGCGGGCACAACCACGCCCAAAAATAACCGCCCGAATGCCGGGGAGCCAAGTTCGTCCATCGGAAAAAGGCCACAAAAACGGGTGGGCTGTAGCCTTGGGTGGTGGGGCAGGCCAAGTTCGCCCCCGGACTCGGAATGGGCTGAGACCTTGCGAGCGGCCTCCGTGTGCCAAAAATAGGCGGCGGGCATAGCCGCGCCCAAAAATAACCGCCCGAATGCTGGGGAGCCAAGTTCGTCCATCGGAAAAAGGCCACAAAAACGGGTGGGCTTTAGCCTTGGGGGGTGGGGTTGGCCAAGTTCGTCCGCCGGACTCGGAATGGGGCCAGGCTTTGCGAGGGGCCTCCGTGTGCCAAAAATAGGCCGCGGGCACTGCCGCGCCAAAAAATAAGCGCCCGAAGGTCCCGTCCCCAAGTTCGTCCGTCGCAAAAATGCCCAAAAAACGGGTGGGCTATAGCCTTGGGGGGAGGGGCTGGCCAAGTTCGTCCACCGGACTCGGAATGGGGTCAGACATTGCGAGATGCCTCCGTGTGCCAAAAATAGGCCGCGGGCACTGCCGCGTCCAAAAATAAGCACCCGAAAGTCCCGTCCCCAAGTTCGTCCGCCGCAAAAATGCCCAAAAACCGGGTGGGCTATAGCCTTTGGGGGAGGGGCTTGCCAAGTTCGTCCGCCGGACGCGGAATGGGGCCTGACTTTGCGAGGGGCCTCCGTGTGACAAAAATAGGCCGCGGGCACTGCCGCGCCCAAAAATAAGCGCCCGAAGGAGCCGTCCCCAAGTTCGTCCGCCGCAAAAATGCCCAAAAAACGGGTGGGCAATAGCCTTGGGTGGAGGGGCTGGCGAAGTGCGTCCGCCGGATTTGGAATGGGGCCAGACTTTGCGAGGGTCCTCTGTGTACCAACAATAAGCCGCGGGCACTGCCGCGCCCAAAGGTCCCGTCCCCAAGTTCGTCCGCCCCAAAGATGCCCAAAAAACGGGTGGGCTATAGCCTTGGGGGGAGGGGCTGGCCAAGTTCGTCCGCCGGACTCGGAATGGGGCCAGACTTTGTGAGGGGCCTCCGTGTGGCAAAAATAGGCCGCGGGCACTGCCGCGACAAAAAATAAGCGCCCGAAGGTCCCGTCCCCAAGTTCGTCCGTCGCAAAAATGCCCAAAAAACGGGTGGGCTATAGCCTTGGGGGGAGGAGCTGGCCAAGTTCGTCCGCCGGACTCGGAATGGGGCCGGACTTTGCGAGGGGCCTCCGTGTGCCAAAAATAGGCTGCGGGCATGGCCGCGCCCAAAAATAAGCGCCCGAAGGTCCCGTCCCCAAGTTCGTCCGCCGCAAAAATGCCCAAAAAACGGTTGGGCTATAGCCTTGGGGGGAGGGGTTTGCCAAGTTCGTCCGCCGGACTCGGAATGGGGCCAGACTTTGCGAGGGGCCTCCGTGTGCCAACCATAGGCCTCGGGCACTGCCGCGCCCGAAGGTCCCATCCCCAAGTTCGTCCACCCTAAAGATGCCCAAAAAACGGGTGGGCTATAGCCTTGGGGGGAGGGGCTGGCCAAGTTCGTCCGCCGGACTCGGAATGGGGCGAGACTTTACGAGGGGCCTCCGTGTGCCAAAAATAGGCCGCGGGCACTGCCGCACCAAAAAATAAGCGCCCGAAGGTCCCGTCCCCAAGTTCGTCCGCCGCAAAAATGCCCAAAAAATGGGTGGGCTATAGCCTTGGGGGGAGAGGCTTGCCAAGTTCGTCCGCCGGACTCGCAATGGGGCCAGACTTTGCGAGGGGCCTCTGTGTGCCAAAAATAGGCCGCGGGCCCTGCCGCGCCTAAAAATAAGCGCCCGAAGGTCCCGTCCCCAAGTTCGTCCGCCGCAAAAATGCCCAAAAAACGGGTGGGCTATAGCCTTGGGGGGAGGGGTTGGCCAAGTGCGTCTGCCGGACTCGGAATGGGGCCAGACTTTGCGAGGGGCCTCCGTGTGCCAACAATAGGCCACGGGCACTGCCGCACCCGAAGGTCCCATCCCCAAGTTCGTCCACCCTAAAGATGCCCAAAAAACGGGTGGGCTATAGCCTTGGGGGGAGGGGCTGGCCAAGTTCGTTCGCCGGACTCGGAATGGGGCGAGACTTTGCTAGGGGCCTCCGTGTGCCAAAAATAGGCCGCGGGCACTGCCGCACCAAAAAATAAGCACCCGAAGGTCCCGTCCCCAAGTTCGTCCGCCGCAAAAATGTCCAAAAAACGGGTGGGCTATAGCCTTGGGGGGAGGGGCTGGCCAAGTACGTCCGCCGGATTCGGAATGGGGCCAGAATTTGCGAGGGGCCTCCGTGTGTCAACAATAGGCCGCGGGCACTGCCACGCCCGAAGGTCCCGTCCCCAAGTTCGTCCGCCGCAAAGATGCCCAAAAAATGGGTGGGCTATAGCCTTGGGGGGAGGGGCTGGCCAAGTTCGTCCGCCGCACTCGGAATGGGGCCAGACTTTGCGAGGGGCCTCCGTGTGCCAAAAATAGGCAGCGGGCACTGCCGTGCCCAAAAATAAGCGCTCGAAGGTCCCGTCCCCAAGTTCGTCCGCCGGAAAAATGCCCAAAAAACGGGTGGGCTATAGCCTTGGGGGGAGGGGCTGGCCAAGTTCGTCCGCAGGACTCGGAATGGGGCCAGACTTTGCGAGGGGCCTCCGTGTGCCAAAAATAGGCTGCAGGCACTGCCGCGCCCAAAAATAAGTGCCCGAAGGTCCCGTCCCCAAGTTCGTCCGCCGGAAAAATGCATAAAAAACGGGTGGGCTGTAGCCTTGGTGGGAGGGGCTGGCCAGGTTCGTCCGCCGAACTCGGAATGGGGCCAAACTTTGCGAGGGGCCTCCGTGTGCCAAAAATAGGCCGCGGGCATTGCCGCACCCAAAAATAACCGCCCGAAGGTCCCGTCCCCAAGTTCGTCCGCCGCAAAAATGCCCAAAAAACAGGTGGGCTATAGCCTTGGGGGGAGGGGCCGGGCAAGTTCGTCCGCCGGACTCGGAATGGGGCCAGACTTTGCGAGGGGCCTCCGTGTGCCAAAAATAGGCCGCGGGCACTGCCGGGCCCAAAAATAAGCACCCGAAGGTCCAGTCCCCAAGTTCGTCCGCCGAACAAATGCCCAAAAAATGGGTGGGCTATAGCCTTGGGGGGAGGGGCTGGCCAAGTTCGTCCGCCGGACTCGGAATGGTGCCAGACTTTGCGAGGGGGCCTCCGTGTGCCAAAAATAGGCCGCGGGCACTGCCGCGCCCAAAAATAAGCGCCCGAAGGTCCCGTCCCGAAGTTCGTCCGCCGAACAAATGCCCAAAAAATGGGTGGGCTATAGCCTTGGGGGGAGGGGCTGGCCAAGTTCGTCCGCCGGACTCGGAATGGGGCGAGACTTTGCGAGGGGCCTCCGTGTGCCAAAAATAGGCCGCGGGCACTGCCGCACCAAAAAATAAGCACCCGAAGGTCCTGTCCCCAAGTTCGTCCGCCGCAAAAATGCCCAAAAAATGGGTGGGGTATAGCCTTGGGGGGAGGGGCTGGCCAAGTTCGTCCGCCGGACTCGGAATGGTGCCAGACTTTGCGAGGGGGCCTCCGTGTGCCAAAAATAGGCCGCGGGCACTGCCGCGCCCAAAAATAAGCGCCCGAAGGTCCCGTCCCGAAGTTCGTCCGCCGAACAAATGCCCAAAAAATGGGTGGGCTATAGCCTTGGGGGGAGGGGCTGGCCAAGTTCGTCCGCCGGACTCGGAATGGGGCGAGACTTTGCGAGGGGCCTCCGTGTGCCAAAAATAGGCCGCGGGCACTGCCGCACCAAAAAATAAGCGCCCGAAGGTCCCGTCCCCAAGTTCGTCCGCCGCAAAAATGCCCAAAAAATGGGTGGGCTATAGCCTTGGGGGGAGGGGCTGGCCAAGTTCGTCCGCCGGACTCGGAATGGGTCCAGACTTTGCGAGCGGCCTCCGTGTTCCAAAAATAGGCCGTGGGCACTGCCGCGCACAAAAATAAGCGCCCGAAGGTCCCATCCCCAAGTTCGTCCGCCGCAAAAATGCCCAAAAAACGGGTGGGCTATAGCCTTGGGGGGAGGGCTGGCCAAGTTCGTCCGCCGGACTCGGAATGGGGCCAGTCTTTGCGAGGGGACTCCGTGTGCCAAAAAAAGGCAGCGGGCACTGCCGCGCCCAAAAATAAGCGTCCGAAGGTCCCATACCCTAGTTTGTCCGCCGCAAAAATGCCCAAAAAAGGGGTGGGCTATAGCCTTGGGGGGAGGGGCTGGCCAAGTTTGTCCGCCGGACTCGGAATGGGGCCAGACTTTGCGAGGGGCCTCCGTTTGCCAAAAAAAGGCCGTGGGCACTGCCGCGCCCAAAAATAAGTGCCCGAAGGTCCCGTCCTGAAGTTCGTCCGCCCCAAAAATTCCCAAAAAACGGGTGGGCTATTGCCTTGGGGGGAGGGGCTGGCCAAGTTCGTCCGCCGGACTGGGAATGGGGTCAGACTTTGCGAGGGGCCTCCGTGTGCCAAAAATAGGCCGCGGACACTGCCGCTGCCAAAAATAAGCGGCCGAAGGTCCCGTCCCGATGGTCGTCCGCCGCAAAAATGCCCAAAAAACGGGTGGGCTATTGCCTTGGGGGGAGGGGCTGGGGAAGTTCGTCCGCCGGACTGGGAATGGGGCCAGACTTTGCGAGGGGCCTCCGTGTGCCAAAAATAGGCCGCAGGCACTGCCGCGCCCAAAAATAAGTGCCCGAAGGTCCCGTCCCGAAGTTCGTCCGCCGCAAAAATGCCCAAAAAACGGGTGGGCTATAGCCTTGGGGGGAGGGGCAGGCCAAGTTCGTCCGCCGGACTCGGATGGGGACAGACTTTGCGAGGGGCTTCCGTGTGCCGAAAATAGGCCGCGGGGACTGCCGCGTCCAAAAATAAGCACCCGAAGGTCCCGTCCCCAAGTTCGTCCGCCGCAAAAATGCCCAAAAAACGGGTGGGCTATAGCCTTGGGGGGAGGGGCTGGCCAAGTTCGTCCGCCGGACTCGGAATGGGGCCAGAGTTTGCGAGGGGCCTCCGTGTGCCAAAAAAAGGCCGCGGCCACTGCCGCGCCCAAAAATAAGCGTCCGAAGGTCCCATACCCTAGTTCGTCCGCCGCAAAAATGCCCAAAAAAGGGGTGGGCTATAGCCTTGGGGGGAGGGGCTGGCCAAGTTTGTCCGCCGGACTCGGAATGGGGCCAGACTTTGCGAGGGGCCTCCGTTTGCAAAAAAAAGGCCGTGGGCACTGCCGCGCCCAAAAATAAGCGCCCGAAGGTCCCGTCCTGAAGTTCGTCCGCCCCAAAAATTCCCAAAAAACGGGTGGGCTATTGCCTTGGGGGGAGGGGCTGGCCATGTTCGTCCGCCGGACTCGGAATGGGGCCAGACTTTGCGAGGGGCCTCCGTGTGCCAAAAAAGGCCGCGGGCACTGCCGCGCCCAAAAATAAGTGCCCGAAGGTCCCGTCCTGAAGTTCGTCCGCCCCAAAAATTCCCAAAAAACGGGTGGGCTATAGCCTTGGGGGGAGGGGCTGGCCATGTTCGTCCGCCGGACTCGGAATGGGGCCAGACTTTGCGAGGGGCCTCCGTGTGCTAAAAAAGGCCGCGGGCACTGCCGCGCCCAAAAATAAGCACCCGAAGGTCCAGTCCCGAAGTTCATCCGCCGCAAAAATTCCCAAAAAACGGATGGGCTATAGCCTTGGGGAGAGGCTGGCCAAGTTCGTCCGCCGGACTCAGAATGGGGCCAGACTTTGCGAGGGGCCTCCGTGTGCCAAAAAAGGCCGCGGGCACTGCCGCGCCCAAAAATAAGCACCCGAAGGTCCAGTCCCGAAGTTCATCCGCCGCAAAAATGCCCAAAAAACGGATGGGCTATAGCCTTGGGGAGAGGCTGGCCAAGTTCGTCCGCCGGACTCAGAATGGGGCCAGACTTTGCGAGGGTCCTCTGTGTGCCAAAAATAGGCCGCGGGCACTGCCGCGGCCAAAAATAAGCGCCCGAAGGTCCCGTCCCGATGGTCATCCGCCGCAAAAATGCCAAAAATACGTGTGGGCTATAGCCTTGGGGGGAGAGGCTGGCCAAGTTCGTCCGCCGGACTCAGAATGGGGCCAGACTTTGGGAGGGGCCTCCGTGTGCCAAAGGTAGGCCGTGGGCACTGCCGCGCCCAAAAATAAGCACCCGAAGGTCCCATCCCCAAGTTCGTCCGCCCCAAAAATGCCCAAAAAACGAGTGGGCTATAGCCTTGGGGGGAGGGGCTGGCCATGTTCGTCCGCCGGACTCGGAATGGGGCCAGACTTTGCGAGGGGCCTCCTTGTGGCAAAAATAGGCTGCGGGCACTGCCGCGCCCAAAAATAAACGGCCGAAGTCCCGTCCCGAAGTTCGTCCGCCGCAAAAATACCCAAAAAACGGATGCGCTATAGCCTTGGGGGGAGGGGCTGGCCAAGTTCGTCCGCCGGACTCAGAATGGGGTCAGACTTTGCGAGGGGCCTCCGTGTGCCAAAAATAGGCCGCGGGCACAGCCGCGCCCAAAAATAAGCGCCCGAAGGTCCCGTCCCGATGGTCGTCCGCCGCAAAAATGCCCAAAAAACGGGTGGGATATAGCCTTGGGGGGAGGGGCTGGCCAAGTTCGTCCGCCGGACTCGGAATGGGGCCAGACTTTGCGAGGGGCCTCCGTGTGTCAAAAATAGGCCGCGGCTACTGCCGCACGCAAAAATAAGTGCCTGAAAGTCCCGTCCCCAAGTTCGTCCGCCGCAAAAATGCCCAAAAAACGGGTGGGCTATAGCCTTGGGGGGAGGGGCTGGCCAAGTTTTTCCGCCGGACTCGGAATGCGCCAGACTTTGCGAGGGGCCTCCGTGTGCCAAAAATAGGCCTCGGGCACTGCCGCGCCCAAAAATAAGGGCCCGAAGGTCCCGTCCCCAAGTTCGTCCGCCGCAAAAATGCCCAAAAAATGGGTGGGCTATAGCCTTGGGGGGAGGGGCTGGCCAAGTTCGTCCGCAGGACTCGGAATGGGGCAAGAGTTTGCGAGGGGCCTCCGTGTGCCAAAAATAGGCCGCGGGCACGGCCGCGCCCAAAAATAAGGGCCCGAAGGTGCCGTCCCCAAGTTCGTCCGCCACAAAAATGCCCAAAAAATGGGTGGGTTATAGTCTTGGGGGGAGGGGCTGGCCAAGTTCGTCCGCCGGACTCGGAATAGGGCCAGACTTTGCGAGGGGCCTCCATATGCAAAAAATAGGCCGCGGGTACTGCCGCGCCCAAAAATAATCGCCCGACGGTTCCGTCCCCATGTTTGTCCGCCGCAAAAATGGACAAAAAACGAGTGGGCTATAGCCTTGGGGGGAGGGGCTGGCCAAGTTCGTCCGCCGGATTCGGAATGGGGCCAGACTTTGCCAGGGGCCTCCCTGTGCCAAATATAGGCCGCGGGCACTGCCGCGCCCAAAAATAAGCACCCGAAGGTCCCGTCCCCAAGTTCGTCCGCCGCAAAAATGGGGAAAAAACGGGTGGGCTATAGCCTTGGGGGGAGGGGCTGGCCAAGTTCGTTCGCCGGACACAGAATGGGTCCAGACTTTGTGAGGGGCCTCCGTGGGCAAAAAATAGTCCGCGGGCACTGCCGCGCCCAAAAATAAGCGCCCGAAGGTCCCGTCCCCAAGTTCGCCCGCCGCAAAAATGCCAAAAAAACGGGTGAGCTATAGCCTTGGGGAGAGGGGCTGGCCAAGTTCATCCGCCGGACTCGGAATGGGGCCAGTCTTTGCGAGGGGCCTCCGTGTGCCGAAAATAGGCTGCGGGTACTGCCGCGCCCGAAGGTACCATCCCCAAATTCGTCCGCCGCAAAAATGGCCAAAACACGGGTGGCCTATAGGCTTGGGGGGAGGGGCTGGCCAAGTTCGTCCGCCGGACTCGGAATGGGGCCAGACTTTGCGAGGGGCATCCGTGTACCAAATATAGGCACTGGCACTGCCGCGCCCAAAAATAAGCGCCCGAAGGTCCCGCCCCAAGTTCGTCCGCCGCAAAAATGCTGCAACAACGGGTGGGCTATAGCCTTGGGGGGAGGGGCAGGCCAAGTTCGTCCGCCGGACTCGGAATGGGGCCAGACTTTGCGAGAGCCCTCCGTGTGCCAAAAATAGGCCGCAGACACAGCCGCGCCCAAAAATAAGCACCCGCAGGTACCGTCCCCAAGTTCGTCCGCCGCAAAAATGCCCAAAAAACGGGTGGGCTATAGCCTTGGGGGGAGGGGCTGGCCAAGTTCGTCCGCCGGACTCGGAATGGGGCCAGACTTTGCGAGGGGCCTCCGTGTGCCAAAAATAGGCCGCGGGCACTGCCGCGCACAAAAATAAGCGCCCGAAGGTCCTGTCCCCAAGTTCGTCCGCCGAACAAATGCCCAAAAAACGGGTGGGCTATAGCCTTGGGGGGAGGGGCTGGCCAAGTTTGTCCGCCGGACTCGGAATGGGGCCAGACTTTGCGAGGGGCCTCCGTGTGCCGAAAATAGGCTGCGGGTACTGCCGCGCCCGAAGGTCCCATCCCCAAGTTCGTCCGCCGGACTCGGAATGGGGCCAGACTTTGCGAGTGGCATCCGTGTACCAAAAATAGGCACTGGCACTGCCGCGCCCAAAAATAAGCGCCCGAAGGTCCCGTCCCCAAGTTCGTCCGCCGCAAAAATGCCGCAACAACGGGTGGGCTATAGCCTTGGGGGGAGGGGCTGGCCAAGTTCGTCCGCCGGACTCAGAATGGGGCCAGACTTTGCGAGCGGCCTCCGTGTGCCAAAAATAGGCCGCGGGCACTGCCGTGCCCAAAAATAAGTCCCCGAAGGTCCTGTCCCCAAGTTCGTCCGCCGAACAAATGCCCAAAAAACGGGTGGGCTATAGCCTTGGGGGGAGGGGCTGGCCAAGTTCGTCCGCCGGACTCAGAATGGGGACAAACTTTGCGACGGGGCCTCCGTGTGCCAAAAATAGGCCGCGGGCACTGCCGCGCCCAAAAATAAGCGCCCGAAGGTCCCGTCCCCAAGTTCGTCCGCCGCAAAAATGCCCAAAAAACGGGTGGGCTCTAGCCTTGGGGGGAGGGGTTGGCCAAGTTCGTCCGTCGGACTCGGAATGGGGCCAGACTTTGTGAGGGGCCTCCGTGTGCCAAAAATAGGCCGCGGGCACTGCCGTGCCCAAAAATAAACGCCCGAAGGTCCCATCCCCAAGTTCGTCCACCGTAAAAATGCCCAAAAAACGGGTGGGCTATAGCCTTGGGGGGAGGGGCTGGCCAAGTTCGTCCGCCGGACTCAGAATGGGGCCAGACTTTGCGAGCGGCCTCCGTGTGCCAAAAATAGGCCGTGGGCACTGCCGCGCCCAAAAATAAGTCCCCGAAGGTCCTGTCCCCAAGTTCGTCCGCCTAACAAATGCCCAAAAAACGGGTGGGCTATAGCCTTGGGGGGAGGGGCTGGCCAAGTTCGTCCGCCGGACTCAGAATGGGGCCAAACTTTGCGACGGGGCCTCCGTGTGCCAAAAATTGGCCGCGGGCACTACCGCGCCCAAAAATAAGCGCCCGAAGGTCCCGTCCCCAAGTTCGTCCGCCGCAAAAATGCCCAAAAAACGGGTGGGCTCTAGCCTTGGGGGGAGGGGTTGGCCAAGTTCGTCCGTCGGACTCGGAATGGGGCCAGACTTTGTGAGGGGCTTCCGTGTGCCAAAAATAGGCCGCGGGCACTGCCGCGCCCAAAAATAAGCGCCCGAAGGTCCCGTCCCCAAGTCCGGCCGCCGCAAAAATGCCCAAAAAACGGGTGGGCTATAGCCTTGGGGGGAGGGGCTGGCCAAGTTCGTCCGCCGGACTCGGAATGGGGCCAGACTTTGCGAGGGGCCTCCGTGTGCCAGAAATTGGCCGCGGGCACTGCCGCGCCCAAAAATAAGTGCCCGAAGGTCCAGTCCGCAAGTTCGTCCTCCGCAAAAATGCCCAAAAAATGGGTGGGCTATAGCCTTGGGGGAAGGGGCTGGCCAAGTTCGTCCGCCGGACTCGGAATGGGGCCAGACTTTGCGAGGGGCCTCCGTGTGCCAAAAATAGGCCGCGGACACTGCCGCGCCCAAAAATAAGCACCCGAAGGTCACACCCCCAAGTTCGTCCGCCGCAAAAATGCCCAAAAATGGGTGGGCTTTAGCCTTGGGGGGAGGGACTGGCCAAGTTCGTCTGCCGGACTCGGAATGGGGCCAGACTTTGCGAGGGGCCTCCGTGTGCCAAAAATAGGCCGCGGGCACTGCCGCACCCAAAAATAAGCACCCGAAGGTCACACCCCCAAGTTCGTCCGCCGCAAAAATGCCCAAAAAACGGGTGGGCTATAGCCTTGGGGGGAGAGGCTGGCCAAGTTAGTCCGCCGGACTCGGAATGGGGCCAGACTTTGCGAGGGGCCTCCGTGTGTCAAAAATAGGCCGCGGGCACTGCCGCGCCCAAAAATAAGTGCCCGAAGGTCCCGTCCCCAAGTTCGTCCGCCGAACAAATGCCCAAAAATGGGTGGGCTCTAGCCTTGGGGGGAGGGACTGGCCAAGTTCGTCCGCCAGACTCGGAATGGGGCCAGACTTTGCGAGGGGCCTCCGTGTGTCAAAAATAGGCCGCGGGCACTGCCGCGCCCAAAAATAAGTGCCCGAAGGTCCCGTCCCCAAGTTCGTCCGCCGAACAAATGCCCAAAAAATCGGTGGGCTATACCCTGGGGGGAGGGGCTGGCCAAGTTCGTCCGCCGGACTCGGAATGGGGCCAGACTTTGCGAGGGGGCCTCCGTGTGCCAAAATTAGGCCGCGGATACTGCCGCGCCCAAAAATAAGCGCCCGAAGGTCCCGTCCCCAAGTTCGTCCGCCGCAAAAATGCCCAAAAAACGGGTGGGCTATAGCCTTGGGGGGAGGGGCTGGCCAAGTTCGTCCGCCGGACTCGGAATGGGGCCAGACTTTGCGAGGGGCCTCCGTGTGCCAAAAATAGGCAGCGGGCACTGCCGCGCCCAAAAATAAGTGCCCAAAAATAAGTGCCCGAAGGTCCCTTCCCCAAGTTCGTCGGCCGCAAAAATGCCCAAAAAACGGGCGGGCTATAGCCTTGGGGGGAGGGGCTGGCCAAGTTCGTCCGCCGGACTCGGAATGGAGCCAGACTTTGCGAGGGGCCTCCGTGTGCCAAAAATAGGCCGCAGGCACTGCCGTGCAGAAAAATAAGCGCCCGAAGGTCCCGTCCCCAAGTTCGTCCGCCGCAAAAAAACCCAAAAAACGGGTGGGCTATAGCCTTGGGGGGAGGGGCTGGGCAAGTGCGTCCGCCGGATTCGGAATGGGCCAGACTTTGTGAGGGGCCTCCGTGTACCAAAAATAGGCCGCGGGTACTGCCGCGCCCGAAGGTCCGGTCCCCAAGTTCGTCCGCCGCAAAAATGGCCAAAAAACGGGTGGGCTATAGCCTTGGGGGGAGAGGCTGGCCAAGTTCGTCCGCCGGACTCGGAATAGGGCCAGCCTTTGCGAGGGTCCTCCGTGTGCCAAAAATAGGCCACGTGAACTGCCGCGCCAGAAGGTCCCGTCCCCAAGTTCGTCCGCCGCAAAAATGCCCAAAAAACGGGTGGGCTATAGCCTTGGGGGGAGGGGATGGCCAAGTTCGTCCGCCGGACTCGGAATGGGGCCAGACTTTTTGAGGGGCCTCCGTGTGGCAAAAATAGGCCGCGGGCACTGCCGCGGCCAAAAATAAGTGCCCGAAGGTCCCGTCCCCAAGTTCGTCCAACGCAAAAATGCCCGAAAAACGGGTGGGCTATAGCCTTGGGGGGAGGGGCTGGCCAAGTTCGTCCGCCGTACTCGGAATGGGGCCAAACTTTGCGAGGGGCCTCCGTGTGCCAAAAATAGGCCGCGGGCATTGCCGCACCCAAAAATAAGCGCCCGAAGGTCCCGTCCCCAAGTTCGTCAGCCGCAAAAATGCCCAAAAAACGGGTGGGCTATAGCCTTGGGGGGAGGGGCTGGCCAAGTTCGTCCGCCGGACTCGGAATGGGGCCAGACTTTGTGAGGGGCCTCCGTGTGCCAAAAATAGGCCGCGTGAACTGCCGCACCCGAAGGTCCCGTCCCCAAGTTCGTCCGCCGCAAAAATGCCCAAAAAACGGGTGGGCTATAGCCTTGGGGGGAGGGGCTGGCCAAGTTCGTCCGCCGGACTCGGAAAGGGGCCAGACTTTGCGAGGGGCCTCCGTGTGCCAAAAATAGGCCGCGGGCACTGCCGCACCCAAAAATAAGCGCCCGAAGGTCTCGTCCCCTAGTTCGTCCGCCGCAAAAATGCCCAAAAAACGGGTGGGCTATAGTCTTGGGGGGAGGGGCTGGCCAAGTTTGTCCGCCGGACACGGAATGGGGCCAGACTTTGCGAGGGGCCTCCGTGTGCCAAAACTAGGTCGCGGGCACTGCCGCGTCCAAAAATAAGCAGCCGAAGGTCCCATCCCCAAGTTCGTCCGCCGGACTCGGAATGGGGCGAGACTTTGTGAGGGGCCTCCGTGTGCCAAAAATAGGCCGCGGGCACTGCCGCGCCCAAAAATAAGCGCCCGAAGGTCCCGTCCCCAAGTTCATCCGCCGCAAAAAAGGCCTAAAAAATGGGTGGGCTATAGCCATGGGGGGAGGGTTTGGCCAAGTTCGTCCGCCGGACTCGGAATGGGGCCAGACTTTGCGAAGGGCCTCCGAGTGCCAAAAATAGGCCGCGGGGACTGCCGCGCACGAAAATAAGCCCCCGAAAGTCCCGTCCCCAAATTCGTCCACTGCAAAAATGCCCAAAAAACGGGTGGGCTATAGCCTTGGGGGGAGGGGCTGGCCAAGTTCGTACGCCTGACTCGGAATCGGGCCAGACTTTGCGAGTTGCCTCCGTGTGCCAAAAATAGGCCGCGGGCACTGCCGCGCCCAAAAATAAGCGCCCGAAGGTCCCGTCCCCAAGTTCGTCCGCCGCAAAAATGCCCAAAAACGGGTGGGCAATAGCCTTGGGGGGAGGGGCTGGCCAAGTTCGTCCGCCGGACTCGGAATGGGACCACACTTTGCGAGTGGCCTCCGTGTGCCAAAAATAGGCCACGGGCACTGCCGCGCCCAAAAATAAGCCCCCGAAAGTGCCGTCCCCAAGTTCGCCCGCCGCAAAAATGCCCAAAAAACGGGTGGGCTATAGCCTTGGGGGGAGGGGCTGGCCAAGTTCGTCCGCCGGACTCGGAATGGGGCCAGACTTTGTGAGGGGCCTCCGTGTGCCAAAAATAGGCCGCGTGAACTGCCGCACCCGAAGGTCCCGTCCCCAAGTTCGTCCGCCGCAAAAATGCCCAAAAAACGGGTGGGCTATAGCCTTGGGGGGAGGGGCTGGCCAAGTTCGTCCGCCGGACTCGGAAAGGGGCCAGACTTTGCGAGGGGCCTCCGTGTGCCAAAAATAGGCCGCGGGCACTGCCGCACCCAAAAATAAGCGCCCGAAGGTCTCGTCCCCTAGTTCGTCCGCCGCAAAAATGCCCAAAAACGGGTGGGCAATAGCCTTGGGGGGAGGGGCTGGCCAAGTTCGTCCGCCGGACTCGGAATGGGACCACACTTTGCGAGTGGCCTCCGTGTGCCAAAAATAGGCCACGGGCACTGCCGCGCCCAAAAATAAGCCCCCGAAAGTGCCGTCCCCAAGTTCGCCCGCCGCAAAAATGCCCAAAAAACGGGTGGGCTATAGCCTTGGGGGGAGGGGCTGGCCAAGTTCGTCCGCCGGACACGGAATGGGGCCAGACTTTGCGAGGGGCCTCCGTGTGCCAAAAATAGGCCGCGGGCACTGCCGCGCCCAAAAATAAGCGCCCGAAAGTCCCGTCCCCAAGTTCGTCCGCCGCAAAAATGCCCAAAAAACGGGTGGGCTATAGCCTTGGGGGGAGGGGCTGGTCAAGTTTGTCCACCGGACTCGGAATGGGGCCAGACATTGCGAGGGGCCTCCATGTGCAAAAATAGGCCGCGGACACTGCTGCACCCAAAAATAAGCTCCCGAAGTTCCCGTCCCCAAGTTCGTCCGCCGCAAAAATGCCCAAAAACGGGTGGGCAATAGCCTTTGCGGGAGGGGCTGGCCAAGTTCGTCCGCCGGACTCGGAATGGGGCCAGACTTTGCGAGGGGCCTCCGTATACCAAAAATAGCACATGGGCACTGCCGCGTCCAAAAATAAGCCCCCGAAAGTGCCGTCCCCAAGTTCGCCCGCCGCAAAAATGCCCTAAAAACGGGTGGGCTATAGCCTTGGGGGGAGGGGCTGGCAAAGTTCGTCTGCCGGACTCGGAATGGGGCAAGACTTTGCGAGGGGCCTCCGTGTGCCAAAAATAGGCCGCGGGCACTGCCGAGCCCAAAAATAAGTGCCCGAAAGTCCCGTCCCCAAGTTCGTCCGCCGCAAAAATGCCCAAAAAACGGGTGGGCTATAGCCATGGGGGGAGGGTTTGGCCAAGTTCGTCCGCCGGACTCGGAATGGGGCCAGACTTTGCGAAGGGTCTCCGAGTGCCAAAAATAGGCCGCGGGGACTGCCGCGCACGAAAATAAGCCCCCGAAAGTCCCGTCCCCAAGTTCGTCCACTGCAAAAATGCCCAAAAAACGGGTGGGCTAAAGCCTTGGGGGGAGGGGCTGGCCAAGTTCGTACGCCGGACTCGGAATGGGGCCAGACTTTGCGAGGTGCCTCCGTGTGCCAAAAATAGGCCGCGGGCACTGCCGCGCCCAAAAATAAGTGCCCGAAGGTCCCGTCCCCAAGTTCGTCCGCCGCAAAAATGCCCAAAAACGGGTGGGCAATAGCCTTGGGGGGAGGGGCTGGCCAAGTTCGTCCGCCGGACTCGGAATGGGACCACACTTTGCGAGGGGCCTCCGTGTGCCAAAAATAGGCCACGGGCACTGCCGCGCCCAAAAATAAGCCCCCGAAAGTGCCGTCCCCAAGTTCGCCCGCCGCAAAAATGCCCAAAAAACGGGTGGGCTATAGCCTTGGGGGGAGGGGCTGGCCAATTTCGTCCGCCGGACTCGGAATGGGGCCAGACTTTACGAGGGGCCTCCGTGTGCCAAAAATAGGCCGCGGGCACTGCCGCGCCCAAAAATAAGCGCCCGAAAGTCCCTTCCCCAAGTTCGTCCGCCGCAAAAATGCCCAAAAAACGGGTGGGCTATAGCCTTGGGGGGAGGGGCTGGCCAAGTTTGTCCGCCGGACTCGGAATGGAGCCAGACATTGCGAGGGGCCTCCGTGTGCCAAAAATAGGCCGCGGACACTGCTGCGCCCAAAAATAAGCTCCCGAAGGTCCCGTCCCCAAGTTCGTCCGCCGCAAAAATGCCCAAAAAACGGGTGGGCAATAGCCTTTGGGGGAGGGGCTGGCCAAGTTCGTCCGCCGGACTCGGAATGGGGCCAGACTTTGCGAGGGGCCTCCGTGTGCCAAAAATAGGCCGTGGGCACTGCTGCGTCCAAAAATAAGCACCCGAAGGTCCCGTCCCCAAGTTCGTCCGCCACAAAAATGCCCAAAAAACGGGCGGGCTATATCCTTGGGGGGAGGGGCTGGCCAAGTTCGTCCGCCGGACTCGGAATGGGGCCAGACTTTGCGAGGGGCCTCCGTGTGCCAAAAATAGTCCGCGGACACGGCCGCGCCCAAAAATAAGCTCCCGAAGGTCCCGTCCCCAAGTTCGTCCGCCGCAAAAATACCCAAAAAACGGGTGGGCAATATCCTTTTGCGGAGGGGCTGGCCAAGTTCGTCTGCCGGACTCGGAATGGGACCACACTTTGCGAGGGGCCTCCGTGTGCCAAAAATAGGCCGCGGAAACTGCTGCACCCAAAAATTTGCTCCCGAAGTTCCCGTCCCCAAGTTCGTCCGCCGCAAAAATGCCCAAAAACGGGTAGGCAATAGCCTTTGCGGGAGGGGCTGGCCAAGTTCGTCCGCCGGACTCGGAATGGGGCCAGACTTTGCGAGGGGCCTCCGTATACCAAAAATAGCACACGGGCACTGCCGCGCCCAAAAATAAGCCCCCGAAAGTGCCGTCCCCAAGTTCGCCCGCCGCAAAAATGCCCAAAAAACGGGTGGGCTATAGCCTTGGGGGGAGGGGCTGGCAAAGTTCGTCTGCCGGACTCGGAATGGGGCCAGACTTTGCGAGGTGCCTCCGTGTGCCAAAAATAGGCCGCGGGCACTGCCGCGCCCAAAAATAAGCGCCCGAAGGTCCCGTCCCCAAGTTCGTCCGCCGCAAAAATGCCCAAAAACGGGTGGGCAATAGCCTTGGGGGGAGGGGCTGGCCAAGTTCGTCCGCCGGACTCGGAATGGGACCACACTTTGCGAGGGGCCTCCGTGTGCCAAAAATAGGCCACGGGCACTGCCGCGCCCAAAAATAAGCCCCCGAAAGTGCCGTCCCCAAGTTCGCCCGCCGCAAAAATGCCCAAAAAACGGGTGGGCTATAGCCTTGGGGGGAGGGGCTGGCCAAGTTCGTCCGCCGGACTCGGAATGGGGCCAGACTTTGCGAGGGGCCTCCGTGTGCCAAAAATAGGCCGCGGGCACTGCCGCGCCCAAAAATAAGCACCCGAAAGTCCCTTCCCCAAGTTCGTCCGCCGCAAAAATGCCCAAAAAACGGGTGGGCTATAGCCTTGGGGGGAGGGGCTGGCCAAGTTTGTCCGCCGGACTCGGAATGGAGCCAGACATTGCGAGGGGCCTCCGTGTGCCAAAAATAGGCCGCGGACACTGCTGCACCCAAAAATAAGCTCCCGAAGGTCCCGTCCCCAAGTTCGTCCGCCGCAAAAATGCCCAAAAAACGGGTGGGCAATAGCCTTTGGGGGAGGGGCTGGCCAAGTTCGTCCGCCGGACTCGGAATGGGGCCAGACTTTGCGAGGGGCCTCCGTGTGCCAAAAATAGGCCGCGGGCACTGCTGCGTCCAAAAATAAGCACCCGAAGGTCCCGTCCCCAAGTTCGTCCGCCACAAAAATGCCCAAAAAACGGGCGGGCTATATCCTTGGGGGGAGGGGCTGGCCAAGTTCGTCCGCCGGACTCGGAATGGGGCCAGACTTTGCGAGGGGCCTCCGTGTGCCAAAAATAGTCCGCGGACACGGCCGCGCCCAAAAATAAGCTCCCGAAGGTCCCGTCCCCAAGTTCGTCCGCCGCAAAAATGCCCAAAAAACGGGTGGGCAATATCCTTTTGCGGAGGGGCTGGCCAAGTTCGTCTGCCGGACTCGGAATGGGGCCAGACTTTGCGAGGGGCCTCCGTGTGCCAAAAATAGGCCGCGGGCACTGCCGAGCCCAAAAATAAGCGCCCGAAAGTCCCGTCCCCAAGTTCGTCCGCCGCAAAAATGCCCAAAAAACGGGTGGCCAATAGCCTTTGGGGGAGGGGCTGGCCAAGTTCGTCCGCCGGACTCGGAATGGGGCCAGACTTTGCGAGGGGCCTCCATATACCAAAAATAGGCCACGGGCACTGCCGCGCCCAAAAATAAGCCCCCGAAAGTGCCGTCCCCAAGTTCGCCCGCCGCAAAAATGCCCTAAAAACGGGTGGGCTATAGCCTTGGGGGGAGGGGCTGGCCAAGTTCGTCTGCCGGACTCGGAATGGGGCAAGACTTTGCGAGGGGCCTCCGTGTGCCAAAAATAGGCCGCGGGCACTGCCGCGCCCAAAAATAATCCCCCGAAAGTCCCGTCCCCAAGTTCGTCTGCCGCAAAAATGCCCTAAAAACGGGTGGGCTATAGCCTTGGGGGGAGGGGCTGGCCAAGTTCGTCCGCCGGACTCGGAATGGGGCAAGACTTTGCGAGGGGCCTCCGTGTGCCAAAAATAGGCCGCGGGCACTGCCGAGCCCAAAAATAAGCGCCCGAAAGTCCCGTCCCCAAGTTCGTCCGCGGCAAAAATGCCCAAAAAACGGGTGGGCTATAGCCTTGGGGGGAGGGGCTGGCCAAGTTTGTCCGCCGGACTCGGAATGGGGCCAGACATTTCGAGGGGCCTCCGTGTGCCAAAAATAGGCCGCGGACACTGCTGCGCCCAAAAATAAGCTCCCGAAGTTCCCGTCCCCAAGTTCGTCCGCCGCAAAAATGCCCAAAAACGGGTGGGCAATAGCCTTTGCGGGAGGGGCTGGCCAAGTTCGTCCGCCGGACTCGGAATGGGGCCAGACTTTGCGAGGGGCCTCCATATACCAAAAATAGGCCACGGGCACTGCCGCGCCCAAAAATAAGCCCCCGAAAGTGCCGTCCCCAAGTTCGCCCGCCGCAAAAATGCCCTAAAAACGGGTGGGCTATAGCCTTGGGGGGAGGGGCTGGCCAAGTTCGTCTGCCGGACTCGGAATGGGGCAAGACTTTGCGAGGGGCCTCCGTGTGCCAAAAATAGGCCGCGGGCACTGCCGAGCCCAAAAATAAGCGCCCGAAAGTCCCGTCCCCAAGTTCGTCCGCCGCAAAAATGCCCAAAAAACGGGTGGCCAATAGCCTTTGGGGGAGGGGCTGGCCAAGTTCGTCCGCCGGACTCGGAATGGGGCCAGACTTTGCTAGGGGCCTCCGTGTGCCAAAAATAGGCCGCGGGCACTGCTGCGTTCAAAAATAAGCACCCGAAGGTCCCGTCTCCAAGTTCGTCCGCCGCAAAAATGCCCAAAAAACGGGCGGGCTATAGCCTTGGGGGCAGGGGCTGGCCAAGTTCGTCCGCCGGACTCGGAATGGGGCCAGACTTTGCGAGGGGCCTCCGTGTGCCAAAAATAGTCCGCGGACACTGCCGCGCCCAAAAATAAGCTCCCGAAGGTCCCGTCCCCTAGTTCGTCCGCCGCAAAAATGCCCAAAAAACGGGTGGGCTATAGCCTTGGGGGGAGGGGCTGGCCAAGTTCGTCCCCCGGACTCGGAATGGGGCCAGACTTTGCGAGGGGCCTCCGTGTGCAAAAAATAGGCCGCGGGCACCGCCGCGCCCAAAAAGAAGCGCCCGAAGGTCCCGTCCCCAAGTTCGTCCGCCGCAAAAATGCCAAAAAAATGGGTGGGCTATAGCCTTGGGGGGAGGGGCTGGCCAAGTTCGTCCGCCGGACTCGGAATGGGGCCAGACATTGCGAGGGGCCTCCGTGTGCCAAAAATAGTCCGCGGACACGGCCGCGCCCAAAAATAAGCTCCCGAAGGTCCCGTCCCCAAGTTCGTCCGCCGCAAAAATGCCCAAAAAACGGGTGGGCAATATCCTTTCGGGGAGGGGCTGGCCAAGTTCGTCTGCCGGACTGGGAATGGGGCCAGACTTTGCGAGGGGCCTCCGTGTGCCAAAAATAGTCCGCGGGCACTGCCGCACCCAAAAATAAGCACCTGAAGGTCCCGGGCCCAAGTTCGTCCTCCGCAAAAATGCCCAAAAAACGGGTGGGCTACAGCCTTGGGGGGAGGGGCTGGCCAAGCTCGTCCGCCGGACACGGAATGGGGCCAGACTTTGCGAGGGGCCTCCGTGTGCGAAAAATAGGCCGCGGGCACTGCCGCACCCAAAAATAATCCCCCGAAAGTCCCGTCCCCAAGTTCGTCTGCCGCAAAAATGTCCTAAAAACGGGTGGGCTATAGCCTTGGGGGGAGGGGCTGGCCAAGTTCATCCGCCGGACTCGGAATGGGGCAAGACTTTGCGAGGGGCCTCCGTGTGCCAAAAATACGCCGCGGGCACTGCCGAGCCCAAAAATAAGCGCCCGAATGTCCCGTCCCCAAGTTCGTCCGCCGCAAAAATGCCCAAAAAACGGGTGGGCTACAGCCTTGGGGGGAGGGGCTGGCCAAGCTCGTCCGCCGGACACGGAATGGGGCCGGACTTTGCGAGGGGCCTCCGTTTGCCAAAAAAAGTCCGCGGACACTGCCGCGCCCAAAAATAAGCTCCCGAAGGTCCCGTCCCCAAGTTCGTCCGCCGCAAAAATGCCCAAAAAATTGGTGGGCAATAGCCTTTGGGGGAGGGGCTGGCCAAGTTCGCCCGCCGTACTCGGAATGGGGCCAGACTTTGCGAGGGGCCTCCGTGTGCCAAAAAAAGTCCGCGGGCACCGCCGCGCCCAAAAATAAGCGCCCGAAGGTCCCGTCCCCAAGTTCGTCCACCGCAAAAATGCCCGAAAATCGGGTGGGCTACAGCCTTGGGGGGAGGGGCTGGCCAAACTCGTCCGCCGGACTGGGAATGGGGCCAGACTTTCCGAGGGGCCTCCGTGTGCCAAAAGTTCGTCCGCCAGACTCGGAATGGGGCCAGACTTTGCGAGGGGCCTCCGTGTGCCAAAAATAGGCCGCGGGCACTGCCGCGCCCAAAAATAAGCACCCGAAGGTCCCGTCCCCAAGTTCGTCCGCCGCAAAAATGCCCAAAAAATGGGTGGGCTACAACCTTGGTGGGAGGGGCTGGCCAAGTTCGTCCGCCGGACTCCGAATGGGACCAGACTTTCGGAGGGGCCTCCGTGTGCCAAAAATAGGCCACGGGCACTGCCGCGCCCAAAAATAAGCGCCCGATGGTCCCATCCCCAAGTTCGTCCGCCGCAAAAATGCCCAAAAAACGGGTGGGCTCTAGCCTTGCGGGGAGGGGCTGGCCAAGTTCATCCGCCGGACTCGGAATGGAGCCAGACTTTGCGAGGGGCCTCCGTGTGCCAAAAATAGGCTGCGGGCACTGCCACGCCCAAAAACAAGTGCCCGAAGGTCCCGTCCCCATGTTCGTCCGCCGCAAAAATGTCCAAAAAACGGGTGGGCTATAGCCTTGTGGGGAGGGGCTGGCAAGTTCGTCCGCCGGACTCGGAATGGGACCAGACTTTGCGAGGGGCCTCCATGTGCCAAAAATAGGCCGCGGGCACTGCCGCGTCCAAAAATAAGCGCCCGAAGGTCCCATCCCCACGTTCGTCCGCCGGAAAAATGCCCAAAAAACGGGTGGGCTATAGCCTTGGGGGGAGGGGCTGGCCAAGTTCGTCCGCCGGACTCGGAATAGGGCCAGCCTTTGCGAGGGGCCTCCGTGTGCCAAAAATAGGCCGCGGGCACTGCCGCGCCCAAAAATAAGTGCCCGAAGGTCCTGTCCCCAAGTTCGTCCGCCGCAAAAAAGCCCAAAAACCGGGTGGGTTATAGCCTTGCGGGAAGGGGCTGGCCAAGTTCGTCCGCCGGACTCGGAATGGGGCCAGACTTTGCGAGGGGCCTCCGTGTGCCAAAAATAGGCCGCGGGCACTGCCGTGCCGAAAAATGAATGCCCGAAGGTGCCGTCCCCAAGTTCGTCCGCCGCAAAAATGCCCAAAAAAAGGGTGGGCTATAGCCTTGGGGGGAGGGGCTGGCCAAGTTCATCCGCCGGACTCCGAATGGGGCCAGCCTTTGCGTGGGGCCTCCGTGTGCCAAAAATAGGCTGCGGGCACTGCCGCGCCCAAAAATAAGCGCCCGAAGATCCCGTCCCCAAGTTCGTCCGCCGGACTCGGAATGGGGCCAGACTTTGCAAGGGGCGTCCGTGTGCCAAAGATAGGCCGCGGGCACTGCCGCGCCCAAAAATAAGCACCCGAAGGTCCCGTCCCCAAGTTCGTCCGCCGCAAAAATGCCCAAAAAATGGGTGGGCTACAACCTTGGTGGGAGGGGCTGGCCAAGTTCGTCCGCCGGACTCCGAATGGGACCAGACTTTCGGAGGGGCCTCCGTGTGCCAAAAATAGGCCACGGGCACTGCCGCGCCCAAAAATAAGCGCCCGAAGGTCCCATCCCCAAGTTCGTCCGCCGCAAAAATGCCCAAAAAACGGGTGGGCTCTAGCCTTGCGGGGAGGGGCTGGCCAAGTTCATCCGCCGGACTCGGAATGGAGCCAGACTTTGCGAGGGGCCTCCGTGTGCCAAAAATAGGCTGCGGGCACTGCCACGCCCAAAAACAAGTGCCCGAAGGTCCCGTCCCCATGTTCGTCCGCCGCAAAAATGTCCAAAAAACGGGTGGGCTATAGCCTTGTGGGGAGGGGCTGGCAAGTTCGTCCGCCGGACTCGGAATGGGGCCAGACTTTGCGAGGGGCCTCCATGTGCCAAAAATAGGCCGCGGGCACTGCCGCGTCCAAAAATAAGCGCCCGAAGGTCCCATCCCCACGTTCGTCCGCCGGAAAAATGCCCAAAAAACGGGTGGGCTATAGCCTTGGGGGGAGGGGCTGGCCAAGTTCGTCCGCCGGACTCGGAATAGGGCCAGCCTTTGCGAGGGGCCTCCGTGTGCCAAAAATAGGCCGCGGGCACTGCCGCGCCCAAAAATAAGTGCCCGAAGATCCTGTCCCCAAGTTCGTCCGCCGCAAAAAAGCCCAAAAACCGGGTGGGTTATAGCCTTGGGGGAAGGGGCTGGCCAAGTTCGTCCGCCGGACTCGGAATGGGGCCAGACTTTGCGAGGGGCCTCCGTGTGCCAAAAATAAGCCGCGGGCACTGCCGCGCCCAAAAATAAGTACCCGAAGGTCCCGTCCCCAAGTTCGTCCTCTGCAAAAATGCCCAAAAAATGGGTGGGCTATAGCCTTGGGGGGAGGGGCTGGAAAAGTTCGTCCGCCGGACTCGGAATGGGGCCAGACTTTGCGAGGGGCCTCCGTGTGCCAAAAATAGGCCGCGGGCACTGCCGCACCCAAAAATAAGTGCCCGACGATCCCGTCCCCAAGTTCTTCCCCCGGAAAAATGCCCAAAAAACGGGTGGGCTATAGCCTTGGGGGGAGGGGCTGGCCAAGTTCGTCCGCCGGACTCGGAATAGGGCCAGCCTTTGCGAGGGGCCTCCGTGTGCCAAAAATAGGCCGCGGGCACTGCCGCGCCCAAAAATAAGTGCCCGAAGGTCCTGTCCCCAAGTTCGTCCGCCGCAAAATTGCCCAAAAACCGGGTGGGTTATAGCCTTGGGGGAAGGGGCTGGCCAAGTTCGTCCGCCGGACTCGGAATGGGGCCAGACTTTGCGAGGGGCCTCCGTGTGCCAAAAATAAGCCGCGGGCACTGCCGCGCCCAAAAATAAGTACCCGAAGGTCCCGTCCCCAAGTTCGTCCTCTGCAAAAATGCCCAAAAAACGGGTGGGCTATAGCCTTGGGGGGAGCGGCTGGCCAAGTTCGTCCGCCGGACTCGGAATGGGACCAGACTTTGCGAGGGGCCTCCGTGTGCCAAAAATAGGCCGCGGGCACTGCCGCGCCCAAAAATAAATACCCGAAGGTCCCGTCCCCAAGTTCGTCCTCTGCAAAAATGCCCAAAAAACGGGTGGGCTATAGCCTTGGGGGGAGGGGCTGGCCAAGTTCGTCCGCCGGACTCGGAATGGGACCAGACTTTGCGAGGGGCCTCCGTGTGCCAAAAATAGGCCGCGGGCACTGCCGCGCCCAAAAATAAGTGCCCGAAGGTCCCGTCCCCAAGTTCGTCCGCCGCAAAAATGCCCAAAAAACGGGTGAGCTATAGCCCTGGGGGGAGGGGCTGGCCGTGTTCGTCCGCCGGACTCGGAATGGGGCCACACCTTACGAGGGTCCTCCGTGTGTCCAAAAATAGGCCACGGGCAGTGCCGCGCCCAAAAATAAGTACCCGAAGGTCCCGTCCCCAAGTTCGTCCTCTGCAAAAATGCCCAAAAAACGGGTGGGCTATAGCCTTGGGGGGAGCGGCTGGCCAAGTTCGTCCGCCGGACTCGGAATGGGACCAGACTTTGCGAGGGGCCTCCGTGTGCCAAAAATAGGCCGCGGGCACTGCCGCGGCCAAAAATAAGCGCCCGAAGGTCCCGTCCCCAAGTTCGTCCGCCGCAAAAATGCCCAAAAAACGGGTGAGCTATAGCCCTGGGAGGAGGGGCTGGCCGTGTTCGTCCGCCGGACTCGGAATGGGGCCACACCTTACGAGGGGCCTCCGTGTGACAAAAATAGGCCACGGGCAGTGCCGCGCCCAAAAATACGAGCCCGAAGGTCCCGTCCCCAAGTTCGTCCGCCGCAAAAATGCCCAAAAAACGGGTGGGCTATAGCCTTGGGGGAAGGGGCTGGCCAAGTTCGTCCGCCGGACTTGGAATGGGGCCAGAGTTTGAGAGGGGCCTCCGTGTGCCAAAAATAGGCCGCGGGCACTGCCGCACCCAAAAATAAGTGCCCGACGGTCCAGTCCCCAAGTTCGTCGCCCACAAAAATGCCCAAAAAACGGGTGGGCTATAGCCTTGGGGTGAGGGGCTGGCGAAGTTCGTCCGCCGGACTCCGAATGGGGCCAGACTTTGCGAGGGGACTCCGTGTGCCAAAAATAGGCCGCGGGCACTGCCGCGCCCAAAAATAAGTGCCCGAAGGTCCCGTCCCCAAGTTCGTCGGCCGCAAAAATGCCCAAAAAATGGGTGGGCTATAGCCTTGGGGGGAGGGGCTGGCGAAGTTCGTCCGCCGGACTTGGAATGGGGACAGACTTTGTGAGGGACCTCCGTGTGCCAGAAATAGGCCGCGGGCACTGCCGCCCCCAAAAATAAGCGCCCGAAGGTCCCGTCCCCAAGTTCCTCCGCCGCAAAAATGCCCAAAAAACGGGTGGGCTATAGCCTTGGGGGGAGTGGCTGACAAGTTCGTCCGCCGGACTCGGATTTGGGCCAGACTTTGTGAGGTGCCTCTGTGTGCCAAAACTACGCCGCGGGCACTGCCGCGTCCAAAAATAAGCACCCGAAGGTCCCGTCCCCATGTTCGTGCGCTGCAAAAATCCCCAAAAAACGGGTGGGCTATAGCCTTGGGGGGAGGGGCTGGCCAAGTTCATCCGCCGGACTCGGAATGGGGCCAGACTTTGCGAGGGGCCTCCGTGTGCCAAAAATAGGCCGCGGGCACTGCCGCGCCCAAAAATAAATACCCGAAGGTCCCGTCCCCAAGTTCGTCCTCTGCAAAAATGCCCAAAAAACGGGTGGGCTATAGCCTTGGGGGGAGCGGCTGGCCAAGTTCGTCCGCCGGACTCGGAATGGGACCAGACTTTGCGAGGGGCCTCCGTGTGCCAAAAATAGGCCGCGGGCACTGCCGCGCCCAAAAATAAGCGCCCGAAGGTCCCGTCCCCAAGTTCGTCCGCCGCAAAAATGCCCAAAAAACGGGTGAGCTATAGCCCTGGGGGGAGGGGCTGGCCGTGTTCGTCCGCCGGACTCGGAATGGGGCCACACCTTACGAGGGGCCTCCGTGTGACAAAAATAGGCCACGGGCAGTGCCGCGCCCAAAAATACGAGCCCGAAGGTCCCGTCCCCAAGTTCGTCCGCCGCAAAAATGCCCAAAAAACGGGTGGGCTATAGCCTTGGGGGAAGGGGCTGGCCAAGTTCGTCCGCCGGACTCGGAATGGGGCCAGACTTTGCGAGGGGCCTCCGTGTGCCAAAAATAAGCCGCGGGCACTGCCGCGCCCAAAAATAAGTACCCGAAGGTCCCGTCCCCAAGTTCGTCCTTTGCAAAAATGCCCAAAAAACGGGTGGGCTATAGCCTTGGGGGGAGCGGCTGGCCAAGTTCGTCCGCCGGACTCGGAATGGGACCAGACTTTGCGAGGGGCCTCCGTGTGCCAAAAATAGGCCGCGGGCACTGCCGCGCCCAAAAATAAGCGCCCGAAGGTCCCGTCCCCAAGTTCGTCCGCCGCAAAAATGCCCAAAAAACGGGTGAGCTATAGCCCTGGGGGGAGGGGCTGGCCGTGTTCGTCCGCCGGACTCGGAATGGGGCCACACCTTACGAGGGGCCTCCGTGTGACAAAAATAGGCCACGGGCAGTGCCGCGCCCAAAAATACGAGCCCGAAGGTCCCGTCCCCAAGTTCGTCCGCCGCAAAAATGCCCAAAAAACGGGTGGGCTATAGCCTTGGGGGGAGGGGCTGGCCAAGTTCGTCCGCCGGACTCGGAATGGGGCCAGACTTTGCGACGGGCCTCCGTGTGCCAGAAATAGGCCGCGGGCACTGCCGCACCGAAAAATAAGCGCCCCAAGGTCCCGTCCCAAAGTTCGTCCGCCACAAAAATGCCCAAAAAACGGGTGGGCCATAGCCTTGGGGGGAGGGGCTGGCCAAGTTTGACCGCCGGACTCGGAATGGGGCCAGACTTTACGAGGGGCCTCCGTGTGCCAAAAATAGGCCACGGGCACTGCCGCGCCCAAAAATAAGCGCCCGAAGGTCCCGTCCCCAAGTTCGTCCGACGCAAAAATGCCCAAAAAACGGGTGGGCTATAGCCTTGGGGGGAGGGGCTGGCCAAGTCCGTCCGCCGCACTCGGAATGGGGCCAGAATTTGCGAGGGGCCTCCGTGTGCCAAAAATAGGCCACGGGCACTGCCGCACCCAAAAATAAGCGCCCGAAGGTCCCGTCCCCATGTTCGTCCGACGCAAAATTACCCAAAAAACGGGTGGGCTATAGCCTTGGGGGGAGGGGCTGGCCAAGTTCGTCCGCCGGACTCGGAATGGGGCCAGACTTTGCGAGGGGCCTCCGTGTGCCAAAAATAAGCTGCGGGCACGGCCGCGCCAAAAACTAAGCGCCCGAAGGCCCCGTCCCCAAGTTCGTCCACCGCAAAAATGCCCAAAAAACGGCTGGGCTATAGCCTTGGAGGGAGGGGCAGGCCAAGTTCGTCCACCGGACTCGGAATGGGGCCAGACTTTCCGAGGGACCTCCGTGTGCCAAAAATAGGCCGCGGGCACTGCCGCGCCCAAAAATAAGCGCCCGAAGGTCCCGTCCCCAAGTTCGTCCGCCGCAAAAATGCCCAAAAAACGGGTGGGCTATAGCCTTGGGAGAAGGGGCTGGCCAAGTTCGTCAGCCGGACTCGGAATGGGGCAGACTTTGCCAGGTGCATCCGTGTGCCAACAATAGGCCGCTGGCACTGCCGCGCCCAAAAATAAGTGCCCGAAGGTCCCGTCCCCAAGTTCGTCCGCCGCAAAAATGCACAAAAAATGGGTGGGCTATCGCCTTGGGGGGACGGGCTGGCCAAGTTCGTCCGCCGGACTCGGAATGGGGCCAGACTTTGTGAGCGGCCTCCGTGTACCAAAAATAATCCGCGGGCACTGCCGCGCCCAAAAATAAGCACCCGAAGGTCCCGTCCCCAAGTTCGTCCGCCGCAAAAATGCCTAAAAAACGGGTGGGCTATAGCCTTGGGGGGAGGGGCTGGCCAAGTTCGTCCGCCGGACTCGGAATGGGGCGAGACTTTGCGAGGGGCCTCCGTGTGCCAAATATAGGCCGCGGGCGCTGCCGCGCCCAAAAATAAGCACCAGAAGATCCCGTCCCCATGTTCGTCCGCCGCAAAAATGCCGAAACAACGGGTGGGCTATAGCCTTGGGGGGAGGGGCTGGCCAAGTTCGTCCGCCGGACTCGGAATGGGGCCACACTTTGCGAGGGGCCTCCGTGTCCCAAAAATAGGCCGCGGGCACTGCCGCGCCCAAAAATAAGTGCCCGAAGGTCCCCTCCCCATGTTCGTCCGCCGCAAAAAAGCCCAAAAAACGGGTGGGCTATAGCCTTGGGGGGAGGGGCTGGCCAAGTTCGTCCGTCGGACTCGGAATGCGGCCATACTTTGCGAGGGGCCTCCGTCTGCCAAAAATATACCGCGGGCACTGCCACGCCCAAAAATAAGAGCCCGAAGGTCCCGTCCCCAAGTTCGTCGGCCGCAAAAATGCCCAAAAAATGGGTGGGCTATAGCCTTGGGGGGAGGGGCTGGCGAAGTTCGTCCGCCGGACTTGGAATGGGGACAGACTTTGTGAGGGACCTCCGTGTGCCAGAAATAGGCCGCTGGCACTACCGCGCCCAAAAATAAGCGCCCGAAGGTCCCGTCCCCAAGTTCGTCCGACGCAAAAATGCCCAAAAAACGGGTGGGCTATAGCCTTGGGGGGAGGGGCTGGCCAAGTTCGTCCGCCGGACTCGGAATGGGGCGAGACTTTGCGAGGGGCCTCCGTGTGCCAAATATAGGCCGCGGGCGCTGCTGCGCCCAAAAATAAGCACCAGAAGATCCCGTCCCCAAGTTCGTCCGACGCAAAAATGCCCAAAAAACGGGTGGGCTATAGCCTTGGGGGGAGGGGCTGGCCAAGTTCGTCCGCCGGACTCGGAATGGGGCGAGACTTTGCGAGGGGCCTCCGTGTGCCAAATATAGGCCGCGGGCGCTGCCGCGCCCAAAAATAAGCACCAGAAGATCCCGTCCCCATGTTCGTCCGCCGCAAAAATGCCGAAACAACGGGTGGGCAATAGCCTTGGGGGGAGGGGCTGGCCAAGTTCGTCCGCCGGACTCGGAATGGGGCCAGACTTTGCGAGGGGCCTCCGTGTGCCAAAAATAAGCTGCGGGCATGGCCGCGCCCAAAACTAAGCGCCCGAAGGCCCCGTCCCCAAGTTCGTCCACCGCAAAAATGCCCAAAAAACGGGTGGGCTATAGCCTTGGGGGGAGGGGCAGGCCAAGTTCGTCCACCGGACTCGGAATGGGGCCAGACTTTCCGAGGGGCCTCCGTGTGCCAAAAATAGGCCGCGGGCACTGCCGCGCCCAAAAATAAGCGCCCGAAGGTCCCGTCCCCAAGTTCGTCCGCCGCAAAAATGCCCAAAAAACGGGTGGGCTATAGCCTTGGGAGAAGGGGCTGGCCAAGTTCGTCAGCCGGACTCGGAATGGGGCAGACTTTGCCAGGTGCATCCGTGTGCCAAAAATAGGCCGCTGGCACTGCCGCGCCCAAAAATAAGTGCCCGAAGGTCCCGTCCCCAAGTTCGTCCGCCGCAAAAATGCACAAAAAACGGGTGGGCTATCGCCTAGGGGGGACGGGCTGGCCAAGTTCGTCCGCCGGACTCGGAATGGGGCCAGACTTTGCGAGCGGCCTCCGTGTACCAAAAATAAGCCGCGGGCACTGCCGCGCCCAAAAATAAGCACCCGAAGCTCCCGTCCCCAAGTTCGTCCGCCGTAAAAATGCCTAAAAAACGGGTGGGCTATAGCCTTGGGAGGAGGGGCTGGCCAAGTTCGTCCGCCGGACTCGGAATGGGGCCAGACTTTGCAGGGGCCTCCGTGTGCCAAAAATAGGCCGCGGGCACTGCCGCGCTAAAAAATAAACGCCCGAAGGTCCCGTCCCCAAGTTCGTCCGCCGCAAAAATGCCCAAAATATGGGTGGGCTATAGCCTTGGGGGGAGGGGCTGGCCAAGTTCGTCCGCCGGACTCGGAATGGGGCCAGACTTTGCGAGCGGCCTCCGTGTACCAAAAATAAGCCGCGGACACTGCCGCGCCCAAAAATAAGCACCCGACGGTCCCGTCCCCAAGTTCGTCCGCCGCAAAAATGCCTAAAAAACGGGTGGGCTATAGCCTTGGGGGGAGGGGCTGGCCATGTTCGTCCGCCGGACTCGGAATGGGGCCAGACTTTGCGAGGGGCCTCCGTGTGCCAAAAATAAGCCGCAGGCACTGCCGTGTCCAAAAGTAACCGCCCGAAGGTCCCGTCCCCAAGTTCGTCCGCCTTAAAAATGCCCAAAAAACGGGTGGGCTATAGCCTTGGGGGGAGGGGCTGGCCAAGTTCGTCCGCCGGTCTCGGAATGGGGCCAGACTTTGCGAGGGGCCTCCGTGTGCCAAAAATAGGCTGTGGGCACTGCCGCGCCCAAAAATAAGCGCCCGAAGGTCCCGTCCCCAAGTTCGTCCGCCGGACTCGGAATGGGGCCAGACTTTGCGAGGGGCCTCCGTGTGCCTAAAATAGGCCGCGGGCACTGCCGCGCCCAAAAATAAGCGCCCGAAGGTCCCGTCACTAAATTAGTCCGCCGCAAAAATGCGCAAAAAACGGGTGGGCTATAGCCTTGGGGGGAGGGGCTGGCCAAGTTCGTCCGCCGGACTCGGAATGGGGCCAGACTTTGCGAGGGGCCTCCGTGAGCCAAAAATAGGCCGCGGGCACTGCCGCGCCCAAAAATAAGCGCCCGAAGGTCCCGTCCCCAAGTTCGTCCGCCGCAAAAATGCCCAAAAAACGGGTGGGCTATAGCCTTGGGAGAAGGGGCTGGCCAAGTTCGTCAGCCGGACTCGGAATGGGGCAGACTTTGCCAGGTGCATCCGTGTGCCAAAAATAGGCCGCTGGCACTGCCGCGCCCAAAAATAAGTGCCCGAAGGTCCCGTCCCCAAGTTCGTCCGCCGCAAAAATGCACAAAAAACGGGTGGGCTATCGCCTAGGGGGGACGGGCTGGCCAAGTTCGTCCGCCGGACTCGGAATGGGGCCAGACTTTGCGAGCGGCCTCCGTGTACCAAAAATAAGCCGCGGGCACTGCCGCGCCCAAAAATAAGCACCCGAAGCTCCCGTCCCCAAGTTCGTCCGCCGTAAAAATGCCTAAAAAACGGGTGGGCTATAGCCTTGGGAGGAGGGGCTGGCCAAGTTCGTCCGCCGGACTCGGAATGGGGCCAGACTTTGCAGGGGCCTCCGTGTGCCAAAAATAGGCCGCGGGCACTGCCGCGCTAAAAAATAAACGCCCGAAGGTCCCGTCCCCAAGTTCGTCCGCCGCAAAAATGCCCAAAATATGGGTGGGCTATAGCCTTGGGGGGAGGGGCTGGCCAAGTTCGTCCGCCGGACTCGGAATGGGGCCAGACTTTGCGAGCGGCCTCCGTGTACCAAAAATAAGCCGCGGACACTGCCGCGCCCAAAAATAAGCACCCGACGGTCCCGTCCCCAAGTTCGTCCGCCGCAAAAATGCCTAAAAAACGGGTGGGCTATAGCCTTGGGGGGAGGGGCTGGCCATGTTCGTCCGCCGGACTCGGAATGGGGCCAGACTTTGCGAGGGGCCTCCGTGTGCCAAAAATAAGCCGCAGGCACTGCCGTGTCCAAAAGTAACCGCCCGAAGGTCCCGTCCCCAAGTTCGTCCGCCTTAAAAATGCCCAAAAAACGGGTGGGCTATAGCCTTGGGGGGAGGGGCTGGCCAAGTTCGTCCGCCGGTCTCGGAATGGGGCCAGACTTTGCGAGGGGCCTCCGTGTGCCAAAAATAGGCTGTGGGCACTGCCGCGCCCAAAAATAAGCGCCCGAAGGTCCCGTCCCCAAGTTCGTCCGCCGGACTCGGAATGGGGCCAGACTTTGCGAGGGGCCTCCGTGTGCCTAAAATAGGCCGCGGGCACTGCCGCGCCCAAAAATAAGCGCCCGAAGGTCCCGTCACTAAATTAGTCCGCCGCAAAAATGCCCAAAAAACGGGTGGGCTATAGCCTTGGGGGGAGGGGCTGGCCAAGTTCGTCCGCCGGACTCGGAATGGGGCCAGACTTTGCGAGGGGCCTCCGTGAGCCAAAAATATGCCGCGGGCACGGCCGCGCCCAAAAATAAGCGCCCGAAGGTCCCGTCCCCAAGTTCGTCCGCCGCAAAAATGCCCAAAAAACGGGTGGGCTATAGCCTTGGGGGGAGGGGCTGGCCAAGTTCGTCCGCCGGACTCGGAATGGGGCCAGACTTTGCGAGGGGCCTCCGTGTCCCAAAAATAAGCCGCAGGCACTGCCGTGTCCAAAAGTAACCGCCCGAAGGTCCCGTCCCCAAGTTCGTCCGCCGTAAAAATGCCCAAAAAACGGGTGGGCTATAGCCTTGGGGGGAGGGGCTGGCCAAGTTCGTCCGCCGGTCTCGGAATGGGGCCAGACTTTGCGAGGGGCCTCCGTGTGCCAAAAATAGGCTGTGGGCACTGCCGCGCCCAAAAATAAGCGCCCGAAGGTCCCGTCCCCAAGTTCGTCCGCCGGACTCGGAATGGGGCCAGACTTTGCGAGGGGCCTCCGTGTGCCTAAAATAGGCCGCGGGCACTGCCGCGCCCAAAAATAAGCGCCCGAAGGTCCCGTCACTAAATTAGTCCGCCGCAAAAATGCCCAAAAAACGGGTGGGCTATAGCCTTGGGGGGAGGGGCTGGCCAAGTTCGTCCGCCGGACTCGGAATGGGGCCAGACTTTGCGAGGGGCCTCCGTGAGCCAAAAATATGCCGCGGGCACGGCCGCGCCCAAAAATAAGCGCCCGAAGGTCCCGTCCCCAAGTTCGTCCGCCGCAAAAATGCCCAAAAAACGGGTGGGCTATAGCCTTGGGGGGAGGGGCTGGCCAAGTTCGTCCGCCGGACTCGGAATGGGGCCAGACTTTGCGAGGGGCCTCCGTGTCCCAAAAATAAGCCGCAGGCACTGCCGTGTCCAAAAGTAACCGCCCGAAGGTCCCGTCCCCAAGTTCGTCCGCCTTAAAAATGCCCAAAAAACGGGTGGGCTATAGCCTTGGGGGGAGGGGCTGGCCAAGTTCGTCCGCCGGTCTCGGAATGGGGCCAGACTTTGCGAGGGGCCTCCGTGTGCCAAAAATAGGCTGTGGGCACTGCCGCGCCCAAAAATAAGCGCCCGAAGGTCCCGTCCCCAAGTTCGTCCGCCGGACTCGGAATGGGGCCAGACTTTGCGAGGGGCCTCCGTGTGCCTAAAATAGGCCGCGGGCACTGCCGCGCCCAAAAATAAGCGCCCGAAGGTCCCGTCACTAAATTAGTCCGCCGCAAAAATGCGCAAAAAACAGGTGGGCTATAGCCTTGGGGGGAGGGGCTGGCCAAGTTCGTCCGCCGGACTCGGAATGGGGCCAGACTTTGCGAGGGGCCTCCGTGAGCCAAAAATATGCCGTGGGCACGGCCGCGCCCAAAAATAAGCGCCCGAAGGTCCCGTCCCCAAGTTCGTCCGCCGCAAAAATGCCCAAAAAACGGGTGGGCTATAGCCTTGGCGGGAGGGGCTGGCCAAGTTCGTCCGCCGGACTCGGAATGGGGCCAGACTTTGCGAGGGGCCTCCGTCTGCCAAAAATATACCGCGGGCACTGCCACGCCCAAAAATAAGCGCCTGAAGGTCCCGTCCCCTAGTTCGTCCGCCGCAAAAATGCCCAAAAAACGGGTGGGCTATAGCCTTGGGGGGAGGGGCTGGCCAAGTTCGTCCGCCGGACTCGGAATGGGGCCAGACTTTGCGAGGGGCCTCCGTGTGCCAAAAATAAGCCGCAGGCACTGCCGTGTCCAAAAGTAACCGCCCGAAGGTCCCGTCCCCAAGTTCGTCCGCCTTAAAAATGCCCAAAAAACGGGTGGGCTATAGCCTTGGGGGGAGGGGCTGGCCAAGTTCGTCCGCCGGTCTCGGAATGGGGCCAGACTTTGCGAGGGGCCTCCGTGTGCCAAAAATAGGCTGTGGGCACTGCCGCGCCCAAAAATAAGCGCCCGAAGGTCCCGTCCCCAAGTTCGTCCGCCGGACTCGGAATGGGGCCAGACTTTGCGAGGGGCCTCCGTGTGCCTAAAATAGGCCGCGGGCACTGCCGCGCCCAAAAATAAGCGCCCGAAGGTCCCGTCACTAAATTAGTCCGCCGCAAAAATGCCCAAAAAACGGGTGGGCTATAGCCTTGGCGGGAGGGGCTGCCCAAGTTCATCCACCGGACTCGGAATGGGCCAGACTTTGCGAGGGGCCTCCGTGTGCCAAAAATAGGCCGCGGGCACTGCCGTACCCAAAAATAAGCGCCCGAAGGTCCCGTCCCCAAGTTCGTCCGCCGCAACAATGGCCAAAAAACGGGTGGGCTATAGCCTTGGGGGGAAGGGCTGGCCAAGTTCGTCCGCCGGACTCGGAATGCAGCCAGACTTTGCGAGGGGCCTCCGTGTGCCAAAAATACGCCGCGGGCACTGCCGCGGCCAAAAATAAGCACCCGAAGGTCCCGTCCCCATGTTCGTCCGCCGCAAAAATGCCCAAAAAACGGGTGGGCTATAGCCTTGGGGAGAGGGGCTGGCCAAGTTCGTCCGCCGGACTCGGAATGGGGGCAGACTTTGCGAGGGTCCTCCGTGTGCCAAAAATAGGCCGCGGGCACTGCCGCGCCCAAAAATAAGTGCCCGAAGGTCCCGTCCCCAAGGTCGTCCGCCGCAAAAATGCGCAAAAAACCGGTGGGCTATAGCTTTGGGGGGAGGGGCTGGCCAAGTTCGTCCGCCGGACTCGGAATGGGGCCAGACTTTGCGAGGGGCCTCCGTGTGCCAAAAATAGGCTGCGGGCACTGCCGCGCTAAAAAATAAGCGCCCGAAGGTCCCGTCCCCAAGTTCGTCCGCCGCAAAAATGCGCAAAAAACGGGTGGGCTATAGCCTTGGGGGGAGGGGCAGGCCAAGTTCGTCCGCCGGACTCGGAATGGGGCCAGACTTTGCGAGGGGCCTCTGTGTGCCAAAAATAGGCCGCAGGCACTGCCGCACCCAAAAATGAGTGCCCGATGGTCCCGTCCCCAAGTTCGTCCGCCGCAACAATGTCCAAAAAACGGGTGGGTTATAGCCTTGGGGGGAAGGGCTGGCCAAGTTCGTCCGCCGGACTTGGAATGGGGCCAGACTTTGCGAGGGGCCTCCGTGTGCCAAAAATAGGCCGCGGGCACTGCCGCGCCCAAAAATAAGCCCCCGAAGGTCCCGTCCCCAAGTTCGTCCGCCGCAAAAATGTCCAAAAAACGGGTGGGCTATATTCTTGGGGAGAGGGGCTGGCCAAGTTCGTCCGCCGGACTCGGAATGGGGCCAGACTTTGCGAGGGGCCACCGTGTGCCAAAAATAGGCCGCGGGCACTACAGCGCCCAAAAAAAAGTGCCCGAAGGTCCCGTCCCCAAGTTCGTCCGCCGCAAAAATGCCCAAAAAACGGGTGGGCTATAGCCTTGGGGGGAGGGGCTGTCCAAGTTCGTCCGCCGGACTCGGAATGGGGCCAGACTTTACGAGGGACCTCCGTGTGCCAAAAATACGCCTCGGGCACTGCCGCTCCCAAAAATAATCACCCGAAGGTCCCGTCCCCAAGATCGGCCGCCGCAAAAATGCCCAAAAAACGGGTGGGCTATAGCCTTGGGGGGAGGGGCTGGCCATGTCCGTCCGCCGGACTCGGAATGGGGCCAGTCTTTGCGAGGGGCCTCCGTGTGCCAAAAATAGGCCGCGGGCACTGCCGCACCTAAAAATAAGGGCCCGAAGGTCCCGTCCCCAACTTCCTCCACCGCAAAAATGCCCAAAAAACAGGTGGGCTATAGCCTTGGAGGGAGGGGCTGGCCAAGTTCGTCCGCCGGACTCGGAATGGGGCCAGACTTTACGAGGGGCCTCCGTGTGCCAAAAATAGGCCGCAGGCACTGCAGCACCCAAAAATGAGTGCCCGATGGTCCCGTCCCCAAGTTCGTCCGCCGCAACAATGTCCAAAAAACGGGTGGGTTATAGCCTTGGGGGGAAGGGTTGTCCAAGTTCGTCCGCCGGACTTGGAATGGGGCCAGACTTTGCGAGGGGCCTCCGTGTGCCAAAAATAGGCCGCGGGCACTGCCGCGCCAAAAAATAAGCCCCCGAAGGTCCCGTCCCCAAGTTCGTCCGCCGCAAAAATGTCCAAAAAATGGGTGGGCTATATCCTTGGGGAGAGGGGCTGGCCAAGTTCGTCCGCCGGACTCGGAATGGGGCCAGACGTTGCGAGGGGCCGCCGTGGGCCAAAAATAGGCCGCGGGCACTACCGCGCCCAAAAAAAATTGCCCGAAGGTCCCGTCCCCAAGTTCGTCCGCCGCAAAAATGCCCAAAAAATGGGTGGGCTATAGCCTTGGGGGGAGGGGCAGTCCAAGTTCGTCCGCCGGACTCGGAATGGGGCCAGACTTTGCGAGGGACCTCCGTGTGCCAAAAATACGCCTCGGGCACTGCCGCTCCCAAAAATAATCGCCCGAAGGTCCCGTCCCCAAGATCGGCCGCCGCAAAAATGCCCAAAAAACGGGTGGGCTATAGCCTTGGGGGGAGGGGCTGGCCATGTTCGTCCACCGGACTCGGAATGGGGCCAGTCTTTGCGAGGGGTCTCCGTGTGCCAAAAATAGGCCGCTGGCACTGCCGCACCTAAAAATAAGGGCCCGAAGGTCCCGTCCCCAACTTCCTCCACCGCAAAAATGCCCAAAAAACAGGTGGGCTATAGCCTTGGAGGGAGGGGCTGGCCAAGTTCGTCCGCCGGACTCGGAATGGGGCCAGACTTTGCGAGGGGTCTCCGTGCGGCAAAAATAGGCCGCGGGCACTGCCTCGCCCAAAAATAAGCGAACGAAGGTCCCGTCCCCAAGTTCGTCCGCCGCAAAAATGCCCAAAAAACGGGTGGGCTATAGCCTTGGGGGGAGGGGCTGGCCAAGTTCGTCCGCCGCAAAAATGCCCAAAAAACAGGTGGGCTATAGCCTTGGGGGGAGGGGCTGGCCAAGTTCGTCCGCCGGACTCGGAATGGGCCAGACTTTGCGAGGGGCCTCCGTGTGCGAAAAATAGGCCGCGGGCACTGCCGTACCCAAAAATAAGCGCCCGAAGGTCCCGTCCCCAAGTTTGTCCGCCGCAACAATGCCCAAAAAACGGGTGGGGTATAGCCTTGGGGGGAAGGGCTGGCCAAGTTCGTCCGCCGGACTTGGAATGCAGCCAGACTTTGCGAGGGGCCTCCGTGTGCCAAAAATAGGCGAGGGCCCTGCCGCACCCAAAAATAAGCGCTCGAAGGTCCCGTCGCCATGTTCGTCCGCAGCAAAAATGCCCAAAAAACGGGTGGGCTATAGCCTTGGGGGGAGGGCCTGGCCAAGTTCGTCCGCCGGACTCGGAATGGGGCCAGACTTTGCGAGGGGCCTCCGTGTGCCAAAAATAGGCCGCGGGCACTGCCGCGCCCAAAAATAAGTGCCCGAAGGTCCCGTCCCCAAGTTCCTCCACCGCAAAAATGCCCAAAAAAAGGGTGGGCTATAGCCTTGGGGGGAGGGGCTGGCCAAGTTCGTCCGCCGCAAAAATGCCCAAAAAACAGGTGGGTTATAGCCTTGGGGGGAGGGGCTGGCCAAGTTCGTCCGCCGGACTCGGAATGGGGCCAGACGTTGCGAGGGGACTCTGTGTGCCAAAAATAGGCCGGGGGCCCTGCCGCCCCCAAAAATAAGCGCCCGAAGGTCCCGTCCCCAAGTTCGTCCGCCGCAAAAATGCCCAAAAAACGGGTGGGCTATAGCCTTGGGGGGAGGGGCTGGCCAAGTTCGCCCGCCGGACTCGGAATGGGGCCAGACGTTGCGAGGGGACTCTGTGTGCCAAAAATAGGCGAGGGCCCTGCCGCACCCAAAAATAAGCGCTCGAAGGTCCCGTCCCCAAGTTCCTCCACCGCAAAAATGCCCAAAAAACGGGTGGGCTATAGCCTTGGGGGGCGGGGCTGGCCAAGTTCGTCCGCCGGACTCGGAATGGGGCCAGACTTTGCGAGGGGACTCCGTGTGCTAAAAATAGGCCGCGGGCACTGCCGCGCCCAAAAATAAGCGCCCGAAGGTCCCGTCCCCAAGTTCGTACGCCGCAAAAATTCCCAAAAAACGGGGGACTATAGCCTTGGGGGGAGGGGCTGGCCAAGTTCGTCCGCCGGACTCGGAATGGGGCCACACTTTGCGAGGGGCCTCCGTGTGCCAAAAATAGGCCGCGGACACTGCCGCGCCCAAAAAAAAGCGCCCGAAGGTCCCGTCCCCAAGTTCCTCCGCCGCAAAAATGCTCAAAAAACGGGTGGGCTATAGCCTTGGGGGGAGGGGCTGGCCAAGTTCATCCGCCGGACACGGAATGGGGCCAGACTTTGCGAGGGGCCTCCGTGTGCCAAAAATAGGCCGCGGCCACTGCCGAGCCCAAAAATAAGCGCCCGAAGGTCCCGTCCCGGAGTTCGTCCGCCGGAAAAATGCACAAAAAACGGGTGGGCTATAGCCTTGGGTGGAGGGGCTGGCCAAGTTCGTCCGCCGGACTCTGAATGGGGCGAGACTTTGCGAGGGGCCTCCGTGTGACAAAAATAGGCCGCGGGCACTGCCGCGCCCAAAAATAAACGCCCGAAGGTCCCATCCCCAAGTTCGTCCGCCGCAAAAATGCTAAAAAAACGGGTGGGCTATAGCCTTGGGGGGAGGGGCTGGCCAAGTTCGTCCACCTGACTCGGAATGGGGCCAGACTTTGCGAGGGGCCTCCGTGTGACAAAAATAGGCCACGGGCCCTGCCGCGCCCAAAAATAAACGCACGAAGGTCCCGTCCCCAAATTCGTTCGCCGCAAAAATGCCCAAAAAACGGGTGGGCTATAGCCTTGGGGGGAGGGGCTGGCCAAGTTCGTCCGCCGGACTCGGAATGGGGCCAGACTTTGCGAGGGGCCTCCGTGTGCCAAAAATAGGCCGCGGGCACTGCCGCGCCCAAAAATAAGCTCCCGAAGGTCCCGTCCCCAAGTTCGTCCGCCGCAAAAATTCCAAAAAACGGGTGGGCTATAGCCTTGGGGGGAGGGGCTTGACAAGTTCGTCCGCTGGACTCGGAATGGGGCCAGACTTTGCGACGGGCCTCCGTGTGCCAAAAATAGGCAGCGGACACTGCCGCGCCCAAAAATAAGCGCCCGAAGATTCCGTCCCCAAGTTCGTCCGCCGCAAAAATGTCCAAAAAACGGGTGGGCTGTATCCATGGGGGGAGGGGCTGGCCAAGTTCGTCTGCCGGACTCAGAATGGGGCCAGACTTTGCGAGGGGCCTCCGTGTGATAAAAAATAAGCCGTGGGCACTGCCGCGCCCAAAAATAAGTGCCCGAAGGTCCCGTCCCCAAGTTCGTCCGCCGCAAAAATGGCCAAAAAACGGGTGGGCTATAGCCATGGGGGGAGGGGCTGGCCAAGTTCGTCCGCCGGACTCGGAATGGGGCCAGACTTTGAGAGGGGCCTCCGTGTGCCAAAAATAGGCCGCAGGCACTGCCGCGCCCAAAAATAAGCGCACGAAGGTCCCGTCCCGAAGTTCATCCTCCGCAAAAATGCCCAAAAAACGGGTGGGCTATAGCCTTGGGGGGAGGGGCTGGCCAAGTTCGTCCGCCGGACTCGGAATGGGCAAGACCTTGCGAGGGGCCTCCGTGTGGCAAAAATAGGCCGCGGGCACTGCCGTGCCCAAAAATAAGCGCCCGAAGGTCCCGTCCCCAAGATCGTCCGCCGTAAAAATGCCCAAAAAACGGGTGGGCTATAGACTTGGGGGGAGGGGCTGGCCAAGTTCGTCCGCCGGACTCGGAATGGGGCCAGACTTTGCGAGGGGCCTCCGTGTGCCAAAAATAGGCCACAGGCACTGCTGCGCCCAAAAATAAGTGCCCGAAGGTCCCGTCCCCAAGTTCTTCCGCCGCAAAAATGCCCAAAAAACGGGTGGGCTATAGGCTTGGGGCGAGGGGCTGGCCAAGTTCGTCCGCTGGACTCGGATTGGGGCCAGACTTTGCGACGGGCCTCCGTGTGCCAAAAATAGGCAGGGGGCACTGCCACGCCCAAAAATAAGCGCCCAAAGATCCAGTCCCCAAGTTCGTCCGCCGCAAAAATGCCCAAAAAACGGGTGGGCTGTATCCATGGGGGGAGGGGCTGGCCAAGTTCGTCTGCCGGACTCGGAATGGGGCCAGACTTTGCGAGGGGCCTCCGTGTGACAAAAATAGGACGTGGGCACTGCCGCGCCCAAAAATATGCGACCGAAGGTCCCGTCCCCAATTTCGTCCGCCGCAAAAATGCCCAACAAAACGGGTGGGCTATAGCCTTGGGGGGAGGGGCTGGCCAAGTTCGTCCGCCGGACTCGGAATGGGGCCAGACTTTGCGAGGGGCCTCCGT